>CM050400.1:5033838-7533838 GCA_027562975.1 Rhynchospora breviuscula | reverse complement strand
AGGTATCAAAGATAAACAAAAACATAAGAAAGAATCAAAGATTACAACAGATTGCAACTTGGACTCTATCTTTCTGTCTTTTGCTACTCTCTAGCAGTCCGCTGATGGTGTCGGCGACCCGCTGGCGATCTTGTTGGCTGTCTCAACTTAGCTGCAATTAACCTCCAAAATTGCGTCCCTTCTGGCATCAAGGCTTCTCTCTTTTATAATAGGCATTGGCGGTTCTCTAGAGGTCGAGGACGTGCAATTGGAGGCTCCAGAAATAGCTCGGAACGTGGTTGAGAAGTTAACAAAACTGGCTGTCTATATTTGGCTGTGGTTTCGTCCTTTCCAGTGGCCCGCTGAAATCTTCTGAGTCGCCAGTCTTCTCTTCTACCCGTTGGTGCTCTTAGTGGGTCGCCAATCAAGATGGTGGGTCGTCGATCATTGCAGATTTCGCCGTTTCGAGTAGCTTATCTTCAATCCTGTACAAAAACAGAGCAAACATGGCAGTACCTAGATTCTAACCTAAATTATCAGTTAAACAACAGAAATTACGATGAAATGTATGAAATTAAGTCCTATAAATGGCTGAAATACTACGCATGAAAACCATTTATCAGTGGTGGTGGTGGAGACGAGCACGTCATCGACTCCAAAAGAGAAGGATCGAGCCTTCAAAATACGATTTTGGAAGAGGTAACGATTTCGGAAGATGTAACGATTTCCTCTCGTTTCTCAAGTGTGTTAATTGTCTAATAACTAGATCTTATGTTGTGCTTTGTTAATTGATATTAATTAGTAATAAAAATTAATATTGCATAATGACTTGAGTTCCTAACAATTATGACATGCCAATAAATCTAAAATCTTTGGAGAAGCAGAGAGTAATAATAATAATAATATACGAAGTTAAATATGATAATAGGAGAGTCAAGCACCCTCGCTCAATGGTCAAATCATAAGCCACATGAAATCCAGAATCAGTCTCACAGATTTCAATATGACATGAACCGTACCAACAGATCTACCTAACTCTGCTCTGCTCGATAAGCTCAATAAACCAGTAAAAACTAGTTTTCTGTGACCTTGCGTTATATAATGCAATATAGCGTCACACAACGCACTAGTGAATTTCTGAGAATTTCTGAAAACTGCGTTATTGCATCATACAACACTATTTCACGTTGTGTAACGCAAAACCAAAGCGTTGTACAACGCCCTATTTCGTTGTACAACGGGTAGCCACGTTATTCACTCTAAATATGATATATTCTGCCTGTGCGTTATATAACGTTTGATTGAGTTATATAACGGAAAAACAAAAGCGTTGTATAACGCGTCTTTACGTTATACAATGTTCCTTTGTATTATCTCTGTAACTTTTCTAAGAAAATTGTGACTTTCAGTTAAGTAGCTATTGCGTTGTGTAATGCCCCTTTGCGTTGTACAACGCCCTAAAAATTCAAACGGCTAGTTTATCAGTTTTGTCTTTTTATCAACAGTAGATATATTGATGCGTTGTACAACGCCATATTGCATTGTACAACACACATCCTGTTTTTACTGGTAAATAGCTCTTCGCGAGCTCTATATATATCCACACACCTTGTTCTCTCTCAAGTGAGAGCTTTGCCTTGCAAAATTAAACCAGATTTGAGCCTTTGAGCACATGGATACTCTCCCACTTGAGCTTTTCATAACTAAATCACTTTGAGAGATATAGTGGCCTCAAATATCACCGTCCCGATATTGTCGCTAGGTGTAGGTTAGAATAGGTTGAGAGCTCTTATCTATTAAGGCCGTTGTGCCATTTGAGTTAGGCCGATCTGCAGCGAAACTCCCGGAGACGTACGACTAAGGCTAGCTTTTTCTAGCGGATCGAAACTCCGTAATCACATCGAGTGTTCAATTTCTCTTTCTCTTTTTCCCTTTTATTTTGATTGCTATACTTGAATTGCTTGTGTGTGCTTGTTAATTGTTGAATACCAATTGAATTGTATTAGAATAGTTCATATCAAACCGGTCTAAAACTTTAATTGCTTCCGCTAAATCTTAATTAAGCCGCATCTTTACTAACAACAAAAATATTAAGCTCTAGATTCACATTAATTGAAAATGCATAATAAATAAAGAAACAATATGGAAATCGAGAATGCAGCTTTTTGCTCGGAGCAAATATCGGGCAAAGACCGGTATTTGAAAATTCTTACTTGAAATTATTATTTATAATAAAAAGTTGAAGTCGTGATCGAATTCCCTGGAGCCAATTGAAAGCTGTCAAAAAAAATGAGGCGCTTTTTAGAAAACATAACATCCTTTTAATATGGTCTACATTGCCTTTTACAATTTGCGAAATATTGAGGCGCTTTTTATTTTTTATTTATGTGAGAATATTATATTTGTTCATGTTTCGAACCTAGTATTTTTTTAGCGAGTCATAAGAAAACATAACATCCTTTTAATATGGTCTACATTACCTTTTACACATTTGCGAAATATTGAGGCGCTTTTTATTTTTTATTTATGTGTGAATATTATATTTGTTCATGTTTCGAACCTAGTTTTTTTTAGCAAGTCCTCTTCAAATCGGTTTCAGCAGATTATTTAATAAAATAATAAATAGTAATAATAATCATCATCTAAAAATTAATCTAATTATAATGACAAGGATGGAAGGAATAAATGAACACAGAGAAATGGGCTCTGGGGCCTGAATGCAGGACACAGACGTGTGTGTGGTGTCAGATCCAGACCTACACCTTACAAGGCAAGTTAGTTAAGTTTAAATGCAGAATTAATTGCCATCTTTTTTTAGCTCTAAATATTAATAAATAGATCCCATCTGCACCACAAGCTTATTCATGCATGAACGTTAAGGAAACAAATTATTAATAACCGCTTATTGTTTATAAAGTCAAGGAATGAATGACTGAATAAAACAATTAGCAAAACCACCACCGTACAAGGAAACAGTCAAATTCTAGATTATTTGGACATTCATTGCTTCTTGCCTATTTTGCATTTGTTTATTTATTAAACAATGCTTCATACTCTCTGAACCACTTCCATCCAAAAATTTACCTAGTAACCATCACGTCCGGCCGTTTTGACTGAGTTTTATCTTTTTTTTTAAAAAAAAAAATATGAAAAATGAATTGCTAGTTTTTTTATGAAACAAGACAATTGCTTGTTTATGAATGAGCTTACGTGCAAGTATAATTATGGTCCGTCGATACAGCGCATTTATGCGTTATAACTATAAGTGTATAAAATTATTTTTAATATGTATATGTTATGAATAAATAAAGTATTTGATACTTTTAACTATCCATCGTCACTGGGCCAACTGGAGGTCACCACAAAGGCACCTTTGGTTGCCGTTTCTTTTCTTCTTTTCTTTTTTTGTTTGCTTTTAAAAATATATTAGCATTTGTGGGAACTCAATTGCAAACTGTCTGCTTTGATCGGACAATCTAACTTCTATTCTAAACTGGAGAATTATTAAATGTATCAAAGCTGTCATGAAATGAATTAAAATTTTCAGGTCCATAGATATTTTTATTAAATATACAATGGAGTACGGACAAATAAAATTCTAACCAAAATTTATAGAGGACCTGAACTTGTTTATATTAACTTTAAGAATTTGATAAATGCACATGCACCCAAATATTAAGAGATGTATTAATTTAAGGGTCTTCATGAAACAATTGAAAACGTTTATTCTTAAACACTTATATACAAAACGATTGTAACCGAACAATTAAAGAGCTTTATTCTTAATTTATTTTTGAGAAAAAGACTTGTAAGCATGATTTTATTATTTATTAGAAGAATTATAGCTGAGTTAATATAAATTTGATCTAAAATTGATAATTCATATTCTTAATTTTGTTCCAAGGTTTCGAAAAAAAAAAATTGTGCCACATGATCAAACATATTTTATAATCATTTCATTTATAACAACAGGTTATTCAGTCGAATTTGATTAAAATAGACGGTTTTTATATGCGTTTTTCTTATTTTATGAATCTTATTATAAATTTGGATCAATTAATTTAAATTAAATTTAGAAAAAAAAAAGACCTCACGCATTATGCAGGTGAAACCTCTTTAGCTTTCAAATACTTCCTTCCTCTCCACTTTATTATGTTTTTGAAAAAAATTACGCTTAAACCACTTCTGGTCGTAATAAATTTTGAATCCAACAATTCTGAAAGGCGCAAAACCCGACCTTTTGATGTACTTTGAACGGCTAGATAGAAAACAGATTCTCCAGTGATGAATAAATGGAGAAAAAAGCATTAATAATAGAACCTGAACCAGTAAAGGCAACAGGCACAACTGCACAAGCGAATGCAGAGATTGGTTAATAGCAATTAGCACAGATCTAACTCTAAGTATAGTTCTCTGTCCTCCGACGGAGAAATAAAAAAAAAAAAAAGAATAATTTCTAACTTCCAATTAGCCATCTCCATTGGATTCTGTAGCAACTTAGCGCATGGCAATTCCGTAATTATAAAAAAGTCCGAGTCCATTCAATATTTCTCTCACATGAATAAAAAAGAAAAAGAAAAACTCAAAAGACGACAGTAAGCAGCACGCAGCACACCAAGACAAAGACCAGCTTAGCTTTGGTAGAGAGAGAAGATAGACCGACGAGTCGACGAGTCGACAGGCCAGAGAGAGCGATAGAGAGAGAAAGAGAAAGCTCTTCTGACTCGACTCTTTCTCGTCCTCTTCTCTCTCTTCCAGTTTCCATGGCGCCGCCTCCGCCTCCTCCGCCTCCCTCCGCCCGATCCACGTAATCACCTCGTCAGCTCTCTCTAGAGTCTAGATCCACCTTCTCAGATCCCTCCATTCCAATTCAAGATCTCCGTTCAGACAGATAGAATTGGTAATTTCGATTCCAGATCCAACCATCGGAATTTAGATGGATGATTTCTCCAAGTATGCGCACAGCCCCGCGCATCTGGCTGTGGCGCGCCGGGACCATGCCACGCTTCGCAGAATTGTAGCTGCCCTTCCTCGCCTTCCCAAGGCCGGCGAGGTCACGACTGAGGCGCAATCCATTGCCGGTGAGAAGACGGCTGATGCGGTCTCAGCTGTGATTGATCGGCGTGATGTCCCCAATCGGGAAACCCCTCTCCACCTTGCCGTGCGCATGCGGGACCCGGTGGCAGCGGATATTCTTATGTCGGCTGGTGCTGACTGGTCTTTACAAAATGCCGAGGGCTGGTCGGCTTTACAAGAGGCCGTTTGTGCACGGGAAGATGCCGTTGCGGCTGTGATTGCACGGCACTACCAGCCCCTTGCCTGGGCCAAGTGGTGCCGGCGTTTGCCTAGAATTCTTGCCTCAATTGCCCGGATTCGAGATTTCTACATGGAGATCTCCTTCCATTTTGAGAGTTCAGTCATTCCATTTGTTAGTCGGATCGCACCTTCAGATACTTATCGGATCTGGAAGCGTGGTTCGTCATTGCGAGCAGATATGACCCTTGCCGGGTTCGATGGATTCCGTATCCAAAGGTCAGATCAGACATTTTTGTTTTTGGGAGATGGTGCCACCACACCGACTGGTAAGCAGTTGCCACCGGGGTCTTTAATTGTTCTGTCACACAAGGAGAAGGAGATAACAGATGCATTAGAGGGTGCTGGGGCCCAGCCGACAGAGGCTGAGGTGGCGCATGAAGTTACTCTGATGTCCAAGACCAATATGTATCGGCCTGGAATTGATGTTACTCAGGCAGAGCTGGTGCCACATTTGAACTGGAGGAGAATGGAGAGAAGTGAAACGGTGGGTAACTGGAAGGCAAAGGTGTATGAAATGCTGCATGTGATGGTCACAGTCAAGTCTAGGCGGGTCCCGGGTGCCATGACTGATGAGGAACTCTTTAACATGGAGAACGAGGAGAGACTAGGCCATGGGAATGGTGGCACAGATCTTGATGCAGAGCTAGATGGGGTGTTAACACCAGAGGAAAGAAGACAGCTCGACTCGGCGCTCAAAATGGGGAACCAAGAGGGCGAACATGCTGAACTTGAGAATGGAACAGAAAATAATAATACAGAAAGTTCCAGTGGAAGCAGTAAAGATAAGAAGGGTTGGTTTGGTTGGCATAGTGGAGGAAAAAAGACCCCAGGTAAACAGGGGGCCAATAGTGGAAATACAAAAGAGGATTCGCCAGATAAGGAGAAGGAGAAGGAGAAGGGGAAAGAGAAGGGTAGTAGTGGAAAGAAGAAAAAGAGTGGAGCCACATCGTCAGAGAGTGAGTATAAGAAAGGGGTGCGACCCGTGTTGTGGTTGACGCCTGATTTTCCTCTAAAAATTGAGGAATTGTTACCTCTACTCGATGTGCTGGCGAATAAGGTCAAGGCTGTCAGAAGGCTAAGGGAGTTGTTTACTACTAAGCTGCCAACTGGGACATTTCCAGTCAAGGTAAACCTAGTACTCATCTTATATTTATGTGCTTATATGTCTTTTGTCCGAAATTTTCCAGGTTTAGTAATTAAGCATTAAAGAAAGAACCAAAGATTGAAGAAAACTAATTATAAAAAAAATGGACTCAATTGGTATTATCTGAGAGTTATTTGATTCATACCAGTACCAGTGGGAGTATAGGATAGATATTTGGTCAAGCCAACATAAACTTATTTCTTGAAACTGCTTACTATCTATTATGACACCACAAGCAGTCCTTTGTACTATCTAATTTTAGAGTTATGACAGCAACAAAATTAGAACATAAATTTTCTATCCTGTAAGGTTATGCATTCTTTGAGCCAGCGATAGAAAGACTAATTTTACCATTCTTCATTGGCAGAATGCCAAGCCACAATACTTGTCTTCCCTTCTTTTAGATAATTATTATTTGCATTCAAATAACTATACATAATATTGGCCGTTTGAGAGGCTGAAACTCCTGGAATTTATATATAGAAACTAAAAAATTTAACTAAGAACATGCAAATTATTACATAACATGGTGATATCACTGAGGATAGTTGGTACCAATCTGATCCTATATGCACACATAGTCTGAAGTCCAGGCTCTGAAAATAGATCAAGACCTGAAGTAGGAACTTTTGTAATTATCAGTAAAATATGGAATTGTCAGACTTGGCATTTATTGATGAGTTTCTCATCATGTTCTCACTTCCCCACATTGGGTTGGGTTGTACCATTGTAGTAGTTACATTAGGGTAGGCATTCTATGCTCAGCATGTTGGCCAATAAACTACAAATACCATTCTTTTGTGTTGTCCATATGTGAGGTAGTGTGTTTATCAGCAGTGATTTGTTTTGGAATTATAGCATGTTTGTGATATTCTGCAATGAAATCTGGGTTGCTAAGAACCGGACTACCAGTACATAGTGCTGTTTGTGAAAATTGTACCATTTAGTGTTAGCACCAGACTGGTTTAAGTTTTAAACAGCTATTCTCAATGCCAGCATGTATCTTTAACCAAACTGCAGTCATATTTGAGCTGTTTTAATGCCATCCGTATGAATTCATAAGTTGCTTGGGGAACTGGTTGTTTGTTGTCTTGAACCCAAAAAGGATGAAATTTTCTTAATGGGAAAGCATTTCCCTCTAGATCAACTCACATAACAAAGCTTCCTGATTTTTGTTGCTATGTTTTTGGGAAGGCTATAGTTGATTGATTTTTTCTCGGTGTTATTGACATTATTCTCTGTTCTTCCCTGTTTTTCAGAAATTCTCCTTATTATTTCGTCTAATCCTTTTTTTATTTTTTTAGCTTATGTCATACATAGGGATTTCCAGGGGTTCATGGAAAATCAGTTTTTCAAAATGTCCTTATTTTCATTGTTCCATAGGTACTAGTCTTTTGCAAAATCCTCATGAATTGGGTCCTGCTTGCAGATATCAGAAAATTTGAGTCTTATTGGAACCACCAAAGTTTTGAGTGGAATTTGCATTTGGTGTTGACCAAGGTGATCTGTGTTCATAAACTTTCGAAGAAACTACATTGATTTTAAGTTTGCAATTAAGATTTTGTCAACCACACATTTGCAACCTTTACAAAATTCAAAATTGCTGTAGCCAAACAGGCTGTTGGTCAGCACACTCTAAAGAAACTGTCAAGAGATTCATTCACATTGTTTCTCTTAATTTGAATTCCTAAGTACCAAGTTGAGTTACTAATATCAACTCTGAATATCTCCAACTTGTAGTGAAATTCCCTAACAACCTTTACAACAAATTTTCAGATAGCAATTCCAATTGTACCAACTATTCGAGTTCTGGTAACATTCACCAAGTTTGAGGAACTTCAAACCTCAGATGAGTTTGCAACCCCACCTTCCAGCCCTACTCAATTCCAAGATAGTGGCAAGGCAATGAAGGAACAGGATGGGTCCAGTTCATGGTACTCCTGGGTAAAAGGAAGCCGAGGTGTTAGCTCCAGTGAAGGTAGTGATGATAGAGTTTTAAGAGATGAACCTGATCCGTTTATCATCCCTTCAGATTATACCTGGGTAGATGCTAATGAGAAGAAACGGCGTTTAAAAGCTAAGAGAAGAAGTAAAAAAGCCAGTAGTGGTAAGAAACAGCCGTCGTCTTCTAGAAGCTCAGAAGGCCGGCAATTGATGGACGGTTTTGAGTAGGAGGGAAAAAGAAAATTAATTTTCCATTGTAATATTTCATTTACACATGATTTAGGGGTTTGGGCTAGTTTGTGTCGGTATTTGAGTTGATTTGTGTTCCCGTTTGGGAATATTCACATGGCTTGACTACAGTACGTGCTGTTTGTAATATGTTTTGTTTTTAAAATTCTTTTTCCAAGTTGTCCCTAATAGTTCCTGGTTCGATGTCAGGCAACTTCCTTCGTTTTGGTGTTACTAACTACTATATGTGATGACAAGTTTTCAGAAATAATACATGAAAGAAGTTTTATGATCTACCAATGTGTTTCTGTTCGTCCGACTGTTATAAATTGGTACGTTTTTTCCCATACAAAACAGTTCCATAACTCAACATACTTCAATCACGAACACTTTAACTTTAAAAATGGGAAATTCAAACACAATTGTACAAGAAATATCTCTACTGAATAGCAAAGAACAAGGAACTGATAAAAAAAACTCAGTTTATCTCTTGTGCCGTACAAAACCTGTTTTATGGCACTATGAACTGTCAGCTACTGTTATGTTAAGTTGTACAAGAATAAGAGAGATGGAAGAAGAAAGAAACTAGAACTGCAGGTCAATTTCTCATTACTTTCTTTATTTATATCAAACTTTTTATCTTTTAAGCATTGCGAGGTTTTTGGGATTAAACATTAACTAACCAAATAAAGAATATTTGGCATTGCAGTTTAGTTCTTGTTCAAGTTGGAACAATAGGGTTGGCATTCAACTGAGAGGCTTGCTTGCAAAGAATCACGATGGCATCTTTTGTCTCAATCAAACATTGAAAACTGTCAGAATAAGCAGAGGGCATTTGGGTGATGCCACGACCGGCATGACAGATACGAGTATTATTCAACTACGCCGGAATGGCTGTATGAATGACTGAAACTGAGTTTGTTTGTTGGGATTTGTTTTCTCTGACTGGTTTTTCTTGCTCAGCGAAGGGGGTCTCATATTCAAATTTAAACTTTCCGATGATAATCAAAATTAGGATTTAATAAGTTACAGAAACTTTTACTTACAAATAATGGTTAAGTATCACATCACACGACTCTTTTTTTGGCGACTTTTTAAGTTCTAACGATAATATGAAATCTGTAATGCAACTTTGTGATTGTTGTCTGGACTAAGTAGAAATGGTGTGCGTTCTCAGTTATTAAAAAAATGTGTACACGAGGAGTTGTGTACAATACTTGTTTTCAATGATTATTAATAAAGCATCTCAGTTATAAATGGCTATTAAAATATACTATGTATAAAATTATAAACAGACGTGAGAAGCCTTAGAATAAAGGAAAGAAAGAGAAAAAAAAAAAAAAAAAACAAATCTTCAAGCAATGCCTTCACAAATATTTTGTTCTCCGGGAAGTTGCCCTCGGCTGATTTTAAAGAAATCTTAACTTATTTTTTTTCCAAATATTTCGTTGTGACATCATGATATTTTCAGACATAACTTGTGGAGAAAGGAACCTCTGATCTTTTCTGTCTCATACTCTCATCTTCTTCTCCTCGTCTAGAGAATAAACCCACAGACAGTCAGGCACAGCAGCCATGGCAGAGGTCGATCGGATCAGCTTCCTTCCCGAGGAAATCAAAATTTCCATCCTGTCCCGCCTCCAGGTCAAGGACGCCATCCGTACTTCGGCTCTCGCTCGATCGTGGCGTGATGTCTATACCCTCCTCCCCTCCCTCCGTCTCGGTTGCTATCTAGACCGATTAGGCGACACTAGTAAAGACTTTGACTCTCGTCCTGTCAGCTCTTCCTGGATGCAGCGTGTTAATCATGTCGTCTCTTCTCTCCAGGGCCCCTTTCTCCTTTTCCGGCTCTCTCTCTTCATGAACTTCGTTCCCTCAAACCTGCTCCAGAGCCTTCTTGACTTACTTTTCCAGAAAGGTGGTGTCCAAATGCTCCATCTTCATTGCTACTATTCGTTTTATTCTCTCAAGGTGATATGGCTTCCTCCCTTTCATTCTCTCAAGGTGCTTCAGCTTTCTGGGTGTCAACTTATCCTTCCCAATGAATTTCAGGGATTCCATTTCCACTGTCTCACAACTTTATCATTATATGATGTCATAATCTCCAACCACCATCTTCAATTGTTGTTGGACGAATCCAAAAATCTAACAACTTTTATGTTTAATGCCCGAGACTTAGACTTAGCTCCTGATATTTCACTAAATATCAGTTTGCCTTTCCTGACGCATGCACAATTTCAAATTAATGAGATGGTTCATAAAATATGCCTTGTTTCTACCCCACGTCTGGAGAAAGCACACATTACTGTCAGCATTTCTCTATCAGAAAAGTTGGCTCGGGTGACTTGGGGGCTGCTGACTGGTGTTTCCATGGTTTCTTCTCTCCATCTAGGCCTTGATGTTCTCAAGGTGAGCTTTGTGTGTCGGCAGATTTAATTTTCGTTTTATAAATATCCTGTTTAACTTATGTTGCGTCTCCAGTAAGCATATTTGGTACATGTACAGTACAATACCTTCTAATCCAAACACAAATCCAAATCATTAGCATGGTTAATTACTTAATTAACCCAAACCGATAATGCTGCCCTTGTGATGCACATTTTCTACTTTTGGTACATACAATCTTGTTTTGCTATTTTCTTAACCACAACAGGACCTTTCATCTTTTTAAAAGGTCCAATTGGGTAAAGGTTGTGTATCATCATATTAGCTGAGGCTGAACTCTCACCTATATAAAAATAGAGTATTTTGATCTGACTATCTTTTTCTTGTTTGTACAGGCTTTGTCTCTACTTGCTTTACCGTTTAATTTCAGTTTTCCCCAACTGAAGTGCTTAAGGTTCTATCTGAATGTGGCCACCATGGACAAGAGGACATGTAATGTTTTCCATTGGTTACTGAAGAGCATGCCTTTTCTTGAAGAACTAAACATAGAGGTTATTTTCAATTATTCTTTCATAGTTTCTTTATCAACCTCTTTAATTTGGATTTGTTTTGAATTTGGTTGTTGTTTCTATTGTCACCTCGAATGGTCATTCATTTGTCTGCAATGTAACAGATTTGGAAGTAATCGTCATAGTTTCATACTTTCATTGGTAGTCTTCTAGTTGAAATTTGCAGAGCAATGACTATTTGTAGTGGTTTTTACTTTTTACATCTGCTAAACTTTCTAATTACCAGATGCATGATTGTTGGTGTTGAGCAGTTGTCTGTGCAATGCACTGACTAACTGACTGTGTTGGATGTCCGTAGCTTTGGTATCACATATTTCTATTAATTGATTTATTGTGAGATCTTTTGGAGAAATCATTATGTTAATCAAAATTAATTATTGCAGCTGTTAAGCATTTCAGAGCAGACCGAGGGTGTGGCCACTTTAATGAGAGAGTTACTTGTGAAGAAGCAAAATGGTGTCCCCTGCCTCGATCAGACTTTAAAAAGTGTTACAATGCACATGTATTTGTTGCTAGAGGTCATGAGCGGCATAACAGTTGTAAAGTTCTTTCTGCTGAATGCGAAAGTGCTTAAGCTAATGAAGATTCTTTATTGTGATGATGAGCTGAGCATGATAGAGGAGCTACATAAAGCGGAGATTGCTTCCTTAGATGCTAAAGTGGTGATGTTCAATACTAAAACCGAAGTAACAGTTAATGTGAAGTGACTGTTGGTGACAATTGGTGTGAAATAACTGGGTAATAATGAGGACGGAAGGGCCGGCAATATATAGTTTCTTCATTAATTTTTGTAACAATCTATAGTTAAGGAATGTAGTTTGTTGAGTAGATGCGAGATGCTATGCTCAAAACTCTTTTTTCTATTATCATTCAAACTATTTTTTTTGAATAAAAATGGGGTTCACCGCCCACATCTTTCTATTAAAAAATTATGTTGTAACTACAACATGTTAGCCAGTGGCTAAAACAGAAAGGAAAAAATAAAAGGAAAACTAAACTAGCACAAATCAAAAAGAAAAAATAAGATCACTCAAACTATTATTATAACTTCTACTTGATCAACTATTATACCTCCAAGATTACAACTCTACTTTTCAATATTCCTACACCTCCTAACTACTACACTCTACCTAGAACTCTTAAAAGATGACTTGATTTTGCTTTGCTTGATTTGGATGGCAAATGAATCTCATGGCCACCTATTTATATTAATTATTTGAAAATTTCTAGATTATTGGATATTTTTCTAACCTCTGAAAATATCTATCAAATGGTTCTCTAGAAAATTCTCAACAAATAACTTTAATCATGATATTTCTTCTAATCTCTACGACATTCTAAATACCAAAGATATTCGGGCTTTGGGCCAATGTTGCAATTTTAACATAGTTTGACTTGAGCCAGCAACGTCTTGAGCTTCTTGCAAATATATTTGTAGTTCTTTTTAGTGAGAAATTATATCCTGAGGTTAATGAAAATTGAAGCTTAATTAAATGTTAAATGACTTGTCATGTTGGTCAAACTCATGATCCAATGTTATAACTTTATTTTGCTCAAAGGTCAAGAAGCATTTTCCCCATTTTTATCTTTCCTTTTAACCTTATTTTTTTAATGACACTGCCAGTATTTTCCCCATTTTAGAGTTTTAACCTAAACCGACTTTGTTCATTGTGTTTCATGGCAATTTGGATACTGTGTTCATTTGTGCCTCAAGGTCATTTAATTTCGGCTCTTCTAATAATGTTATATATCGGATGATGAATTGTTAAAAATACATTACATAACTAGATTTTTCGGTTCTGTAGTTAATTTATGTTGGCTATAAATTCATTAACTCTTATGTGTTTTCTCAGAAGATAGAGGTTTGTTCGATAAGCATCTTGACTGTTAAAATATCAAATTTTAAAGGTTTATTAAATGCCAAAGTACTCCTAACTTTTTACAAATCTATGGTTTAATCCTTGTAGACTTTAGCTAATTAATTGATCTAGTTTCATCTAGTATAATTAACTTGTCATTAGGATTTCGTGCCAATTTTTTTTATTGACGAAGTTACAATAAACCATACAGGAGTCTGTCAGCCATACACAAAGTCTTTATTTTTTTTGTCCTTTTATTGTTTAATAATTGTAAGAATTTATTGGTCCTTATTTGAACATTCAGAGTCTCTTACTTCATAAAAATGGCACGTAGCGGTAGTGCCTTATACTATATACAATCAAACATGAAGTAAATAAATAAATAAATTTATTTCATAAATTATCTCATATTTAATTGTGCCCTCTTCGATCTCGGTGCTTCCTTATTTTTATGGATTCAAACATATCCTAATTTCTAAATTCAATTAAAAAGAATTAAATAAACAATCTTTTATTTCAAAATAAAATAAAACGGATGAGATTTTCTCAACATATTATAGAATAATCCAGATAAATTGCAGGCTCTAGAATTATTTAGAATAACAGATGTTCTCTCCCAAGGGCCAAGGCACAAGTACAAGACAAGGAAAGAAAGTACCACGTGGCTTGAATAACCAAGATTTTAGAATTCAACCCAAATCCAAAATTCGAAATTCAAATCTTTCCCAAATTCCTCTCCTTCCCGGCCAAACCAATCCAAAGTCCAAACCCTCAGCTCAAATCTTCTTTCCCTTTTATCTCTCTCTTCACTTCCTCCATTTAAACCTTCTTCTCTCCAAAACTAATTTATTAACTTAACCATTAACCATTAACCATTAACCATGATCTCCTCTCGCCTCAAAGAGCGCGGCGGCGCCGGAGGCAAAATCATGGCTTCTAAGCCTTCCAAAACCCTAGATCCGTCTCCTCCGCCCAAGCTCCGACCAAGCCGTAACCCTAGTCCCAACCCTGTTACTAATCCCTCTCGAAAGATCACGCCTCTTTCCTCCTCTAAGGAAAACCCTAGTGCCAACTCCAGGTCGGCCTCTGCCGGGCGCCGTCGTGATCCAACCCCGACTCGAATCGAGAAGCCGTCTACTGCCCGTGCCAGTGCTGTGCGCCGGTCCACTTCATCAGTGCCAAGAAGCCGTGCACCTCTTAATCCGTCAGATTTTTCGCGGCTTGTTTCTAACCTTCACAGTGATCGAACCGCACCGACTAGGGTTTCGACAGATCGGCTGGGGAGAGCTGTTGAAAAGGGTATAGAAGGGAATTCTGGGCTTAGGCGAAGTGCCAGTGGTGGAATTAGGGTTTCTGAACAGGACAGTGGTAAAGGGAAAGGTGTGAAGAGCTTGTCTACTGGGTCAAATAGGGGTTTGGAGAAGAGTAATTTGAAATCTGACAAGGTGGGTAAAGTTGCGTGCAGTTTGGAGATATCCAACAACAGCAGTGTAGAGTTGCGCAAAGATAAGGTATTGTGTTCTAAGCAACAAGATAGTTTGAGTTCAACTGATGGAATGAATAAAGCTTCTTTGCCTACATTTACTGTCAAATGGGATTATGTTCCAAATCCATGCAATTCTGGGGGTGTTGGAGAGAACCGAGAGAAGGAAGCCGCGAGGGTTTCAGACAAAGTAAAGATTTTTGAAAAGGCAGTTGATAACTCTGTGGTTGCTGGCGAGCAAGGTTCTAACAATTACCCTAGTAAGTTGCATGAAAAATTAGCAATGTTAGAAGGCCGGGTTCAGAAAATTGCCTCTGAAATTAAACGAACCAAGGAGATTTTGGATGACAGCAACCCTGATGAATCAAGGCTTATTCTTTCTGAAATACAAAACAAAATTTCTTCAGTCGAAAAAGCTGTGGGCCATGTTATTACAGATGGTTCAAAAAATGGTGCTGACAAAATTCTAATTTGTGCACAAGGTGCTCCAAGATTTTCTACCAAGGGTCTCAATTGTGAGGAATTGGAATCAAGGTTTTTCCCACACCAGAAGCTATTGAAAAACAATGTATCAAAGAATGCAATTTCTTTAAACCAGATTGATGAAAAGAGCATAGAGGTGGAGTTTCTAGCCTCTTTGAGTGGTACAAAATCAACTGTCTCTGTTGCTGGTGCTGGTTCCAAGGTTTCTTCATCAGAGGGGAGTGGTACAAATACAGTAGTTGGTGGGACTTTTGAGGAAGAAATCGAGTTGTGTACAGATGAGAAAATTGAGGATTTTGACTCACAAGAAAGTAAGCAGGTCTCTTTAGTGCAAGAGGAGACTGGGGAGGCTTCTGGGGATGAATTGCGGCAGATTGGTAGCAAATGTGCTGCTGGTGGTTGGTTTGTGTCTGAAGGAGAAGCAGTTCTGTTGGCACATACCGACGGCACCTGTTCATACTATGACATTGTCAATTGTGAGGTACTTAATTCTGTCCCTCTATATTAATCGTGAGTTGATTCAGCATAAATACTGGTTTCATTGATTGATCACCAATATATATAGGATGACATTAATTTAACAATTAATCACCTGTTGAGATACATAATTTGGTTTCAGTTAGTGCCCATTAAACTTATGTATTATAAACTTATAAACTTATGTATTATAAACTTATACTGTTTTTATTTTGGTATGTCAAGCATTGGATGTGTTGGCTGAATGCTGAATTTTCTTGCACTTATTCAATAAGACAAAATCCTACTCTTTGAAATTGTAGAATAAGACCGAGTACAAGCCTGATGTTGTGGTACCTCAGAACACCTGGGGAGATTGCTGGCTGGTACGCGCACCGGGTCCAGATGGGTGCTCTGGCCGGTATGTAGTTGCTGCGTCAGCAGGACCCACTCCTCGTCCTGGATTCTGCTGCTGGGACTTCTACAAGAGGAATGTCTCAGCAATTCACCTGGAGAGAGAATCTCAAACATCTGATCCTGGCAAACAGTGGTGGTATCGACCATGTGGACCTCTCCTTCTCAGTACTTCTAGCAAACAGAAGGCTATAATGGGTTATGATATAAGGGATGGAGACATGGTGATGAAATGGGAAATGGATAGCACAGTTGGGTCCATGGATTGGTCAAGCCCTCTCCAATGGAGGAGCAGGGGCAAAGTTGTAATTCTAGGGACTGACTTTATTAGCCTCTGGGATGTGAATTCAGTTGATGCACAGCCATTGTTGTCGATTGGATCAGGAAATAAACGGGTTTGTGCACTCCATGTTAGCAACACTGATGCTGAGATCAGCGGTGGAATTCGGCAGAGGTAATTTTTTTTTCTACTTTTGTAGATTGACAGTCGCTGTCCATCATGTTCCAATTTTTTTTTCTTTTAAACATTTTTGTTTCATGATTAGTTCCTTTGAAAGTTGAAGTCTATTTATATTTTTCTGTGGGAATAGGAGGTTGAAGAATTGTTTCAGTATATTTGTGTCTAATTTAATTATCTGACACTGGCAAAATCAAATTTGCTCCTTTCTCTCTCACCATATTTAGTTCCCAGCTGAACAGAAAGAGAGGTGAAGAGTGGGAGAGAATGTAAAGAGGGGAAAGTAACTAGTAGCATAATATAATCTCTAGGAGTTTATAAGTTGTTAACATAGTAATTTCCACTAACCTTTTTTTTTTTTTGAAATGAGTAATTTCCACTAACCTTACTCTCCTATTAAATATCCATTCAAACAAAAATAACTTCTGAAGTTCTTCTTTCCCTTCCATCCCTCTACCCTCCATCAAAACAAGATGTTAATCTCATCCTTACTGTGATTTTTCTTTCAGAGTGAGTTCATCGGATGCTGAGGGCAATGATGGTGTTTTCTCCACTCAAGAGAGCATTAATGTTCTAGACTTCCGTGTACCAACTGGTACTGGTCTGAAAATCTCACGGCATGGAGGTGTACCAGTTTCTATATACTCACGTGGGGACTCAGTATTTGTTGGCAGTACTGAAGACAGGCTACAACTCAGAGGCGGGAGAAAGTCATGGGTCCAGCATTTCTCTTTGCGGAGAGGGAAACTTGTAACCAGTTATGAGTTACCAGTATTGAACACAGATTACCGTACTGGTTCAGTATCTCAAGTATGGGGAAACTCGAATCTCGTGATGGGTGTCTGTGGAAAGGGGCTGTTTGTCTTTGATGCATTGAAGGATAGTGCCTATGCCAGCAGTGGTACGGTGGAGTCAAGAGAGACTATTAATACTGATGCCGATTTCCAATGCCCAACCTTTGATTATTCGGGTTCAAGGGTTCTTTTGGTATCAAGAGATAGACCGGCATTGTGGAGGTACTTATCATAGTTGTCAATGATGCAATGTTATTGGTTATTTTCTTTTTGTACTATATTGTGTTGTAGACTCTTTTTATATGTGATGCATGGTTTATGGAGTGCTATGTGAGTATCTCTTATTGTATGAAATGTCCTATCTTTAAACTTGAAGAGCTGATAATTTAGTACGTTATTTTCTAGCTTTATGTGGTTCAATTTGGTATATTACGATTGGTATGTGATGTACTCATGCAGTAATGTTAATTTAGTTTAGTTCTTCAGTATGGTCTGCAAGGAAATGGATTTTGACTGAATGGGTTATTCTCTAATGAATGGTAATTGGAAATCTACTAAGACCACTTGCTTATCAAAATATAATTTAATGTAAAAAGTTAATCATGCTTTCTGGTGCTTTGCTTTTATTTTAAATCATCACGTAAAGAAAAAATCTTTTACCATCAGGAATATTCTCCTTTGTAGGTGTTTTGCTGATTGTCCACTTTATCGTCATTGGCACCTTTTTGTATGATACTAATCCTGCTTTAATGAAAGCTGGCAATCAGTCTTTTGATTGCTTTATTCAAAAAAAATTTTTGTGATCACATGAAATTGTGGTTTGTGATAGTGAAGATACATATGGTCAATTTGCATTTTGTCAAAATTTTGACAAATCGGCTCATCCAGAAATAAACATTCTCAGGGATTCCTATTGGATTAGGAATTCTTGAATTTTCTGAACCGAAACTTTTTTTTTTTTTTTTGACAAGTACTTGTGATTTAATCAATAACTAAATTCCCGTGCTTAACCTCCAGGGTTATTTTCCAAATAGAACATAAAATGATACAATTACCACTTGTAGATTACAATTATTACTTTTTTGGAATTGTGCTGATTTAAAATAGCACTTCATCAATCAGATCCCCTGCAGCCGTCTACAATTCTCAAATTGCTAGATTCTAACCTTTACATATTTACCACTAATTGACCTCCGTAGCAGCTATCATTCGTTAGCTTTTATCCCTCGTCTTCATGACTTATCTGCGACAGTAATGCACCTTCCTGAAATCATTCATCAGAGCCGTCGATCTATATACATACACTTATTTATGGGCTTAACATTTTCTCTGGTAATTCAATCTGAGTCCATCTCACGAAATGGCAATGGGATGGTCTTCATGGTACGGTACTTGCCAACATTGTTTAAATGTTCATTTTCCAATCGGTAATAGTTCCAGTGGCCACGCCGAATTATTTCAAGTGAGGCGAGTGTGAAATCGACCAGCCGGTGCTCCACTGGACCTAGGTTAATCTTCATCACACTTTCAATCCATGCAAGCCTCAGCACAACATTTAAACCCTGAAAGATAAATTGTACATTAAATTTTAGTGCGGTGGCATTGTATTTGTAGGGACTGTTGCTAGTAAACCAAAAGTGTTGTGCACAGTCCCTCAAGACTTCAATAAAACACAAAACACCCATAGTAATGGCAAATACTTCTTTAGTTGGTATTTTCATATTCATAGGATCCGAAGAGTTGATTTGTTGTCATTAATGTACAAGAAATTGAGAAACGTCAAGCTCATTGCTCAATTGGCTAAGGCAATGTTCTCATGTGGGAATGTAGGATCGAAACTCTAAGATTGTGTTTGGCCATGTACTAAAAAAATGACGAGCCCTGCCATGGACTTAAAAATATGAAAATTTTCACCTAATCATTTTTAGGATCAATTTCTCAGGACTCAATTCTCTTACCATTGAGAAATAGTAGATGGATCTTTTCTTTAGGATTAGTTGGTCTCTAAGGAAGAAGTTTTTGGATTTAGGGTTAATTAGACCCCAGTCCTTGACAAAGTCCCAATAGAGCTGGTACAATGTGGCCCCACTGCATGCCATGATTGCAAGGGCTAGCCTCACAGGTGTGGGGTCCATTGTATAAAGCATTCTGGCTGCTGCTGCCACCATGGCTGACATGTACTTCCCACAGTTTGCCATGTGGTTTATATCATATCCTTCTTCCATGTATCTCCTTATACACTACAACAATGATTAAAATAAGAAATACAAGAAATATTCTCCTAGAAAAGCCTTCATGTTTGCATAAATGTTCTTGATTTAACCACAAGACTATGTTAAGGAGTTTTTCTTGTTTATTATTATTATTATTATTATTTATTATTATTTGTTAATTTTTTTGGGATTTATGTTGCCGAGACTTTACTTCCAAACCTGCACCCAGAAATATTATATGAACTCTCAAGAGTGGCAGGAACTTTGAAAAGCCTGGTACCACCAAGTTCTATGAAATTGTTAAGGCTTTGCGCAACAGTTATTTTTTGAACCATAAATGCACAACAACTAAGCCTTTTGTCCCAAATAAGTTAATTTTAGTAAGTGATCAATGCTTTTTTCATACATATTTTACTTGTGTGCATGTGTATCAGAGTTATGGAGTGTGTATAAATTGTACCTGCATGGCTCTCCAGTAATAAGGGAGAAAAGAAATGACATAAGCTAGAAGCTTGTATTGATGGCTAGAGTTACAAGTCTCATATGAGCCAGCCTTCAGTCCTCCAGCAATGAAGTAACATGCTGTAAACTCCATGTATCTAAATAGTGGAATCTGCCATGTTGCCAGCACTTAACCGTTAGATATGACATATTGATATAAGAAGAAAAATTAAAGGCTTTATTTTGATCCTAATGGTTTAATATTTGTTTTAAACTTTTTTTATGAAAATAGTTTCACCTGGCTGGTTAGTTGATCTGCCATGAAGAAATCGACCATCAGTACCTGTAATTCACAATATATTCAATTATTACTGTTTATGATGGAAATGGAAGCACAAAGCAGGGGAAATAATGAGCTGACCTTGTAAAGGGGTGAGAAAACTATGTTGCGTATAACCCGCAAGAAACAAAAGCGTGTCTCTCGGTATAATATGTTGAAAGGGCACACCAATAATCCAAGGCAGATCTGTTACCAAAAGTTCACGCATTTGGGTAAATTCAAGCTGTTAAACAATGCTGAATTTAATATTTCAGATAATGTTCCTGTTTACCACAGAAATATAATTGATTAGTAAATAGTTACCAAATTAGTATATTATACTTCGTCAATAAATTTAACTTAATATAATTACCTGGACTGAATGAACGCACAGTATATAAGATGCATTTAACTATGATGTCACAATTTGATGTTATAACACTATGAATAGTTCTCTAGAATAATATTTTCCAATGTTGCACATTAACTTACCAACAGAAGAATTCCAGGAAGTGCATCTAGATTGTGCGATGAAACGTGGTTGTACTTGAGAAATAGATGCACCACCATCGCTCCTACAACAGCAGTCATGAAGGAACTGCTAATGAGGAAAGCATCTCGGTGCTTAAGAGCAGTGTTCTGCTTGAAGTCAAATATGAAGTTGTGGTTGATCCTGGTGCTCTTCCACAGGAACAAGTTGCAACCATAAAGGAATATGTGCAGGCTAATAAGTGCGAACATACTACACGACAAAAATTGAGAAAAGAAACTTGAATTACAATACAGAAAGAGGAAAGTGTTGTCTTAAATTTGCAAATTATCTCCTAATTCCTAAAAATATATAATATGCAAAGGTACATTCTGCACTGGATACAGAAATTGGAACCATGCATATACATATAAATATTTCAATTGTGAATAGCTTTTATGAAACTATAATTATTGTTCTGTTATGGGGCCGGGAAGAAATCGCCATTCTTGTATATGACATATATATTTCTTCCTTTTAAATTACAAAAAGGACATGTAAGTATTTCTTTTCTTTTATTCTTAATTTATTTAAGAAATTGTTAATTTTCTTATTAACTTTGAGTGAATCAAGTGGAGTGGATAAAGAGGAATCGACTTTTTACACAACTGGAATCAATTCTCATCATTACTCTACAGTCTTTCTCTCTATATATATATATATGTACGAGCGAGAATAGTTCGTTTCAAATACCTTTGAGAAAGTAGAGAAACAAATTTAGGTTAATGGTCTCGAACTCTGGATTGCCTTCCAATATGGCTTCGTTGTCATTCTATGCATCTATGGATATATTCCACTAGTAAGTGGAACACTATAAATATGATATACAGTATTTTGCCTTGTACATTGTATGGATCTAATTATCCATTTAAGTGGGGTCAGACTTGTAGAGCAAGTGGATGTAATTTAAGCAAGGACAAAATTATTAGATTCATATGTATAACAAACTTAGTGGGTGCCTATTTGATGATGTAGACTCAACTATTATACCACTATTTAGTACAAACAGTTATAACCTCTTTCTTCTTTTCTTCTTTACCAGAAGCAACAAGTTATGGCGCATTTATTTTTCTTTTCTTTAAAATGTGTTTAGGTTTGGCTTTTTTAGCATCCTTCGTCAGTCCTAGTGGTGAGTTGCATGACATGTTTATTTTATAATTAACTTTTCTCATTAGGGACTGCAGTGCATTTACTCACATCAATATACTTTAGTTAATATGGAACCTTTTTCCTTATTTCAGATGGAAAAGCTGGTCCCTCATGAAAATTGTTAAATAATAGCGAAAAAAGGAAAAAAAAAAAAAATGTACACACCTAAAAACGGGGTAGACAGTCTCCACATAACCTGATGTTGAAGTGGATGTGAAAATACCACAGAAATGAGCCAATATAGCATACACACTAAACAAGGTTACAAATGTCCCAGTGAATAATCCTGTATTAGAAGAAAAAGAAAGGTTGCATTAACGAAAAACCAACTCAATTATCTAAATATGATGCAATAAATATTTTTTATACTAATTAGGTCTCTTTGTTCAATTTTGATTTTTCCGATCTTGGTTATTTGTTTACCAGCGAAAAATGTGATGGCATGAGAATCTTTGTTCTTCTGGGGTTTCAGAGAAATTCTTGCTATTTTTCGGTCATTGCTTGCGAAATGCTTTGTGAAAAGTGATTCTACCTCATCCTGTAATCGGAGCACCTGCACATAAATTGAATTCTTAATAATTACATGAATGATAGGAATTAGAAAAGAAAATAAATCCTCATTGGTTGACACTTGACAGTCAGATTATGCTAGCTAGACATGTTTAATTGTTTCTGGAATGTCATTTTTTTGGTGTTCCAACTAATTTCTTAGGCTAAAAATTTTAATTAAGATGCTATCTAAGCTGTAATTTAGATTTCACTGTTCTAGAAGTGGTATTAGCTGAATTTAAAGATATCCTACAATTGAGAAAGGTTCTGTATTGAAAGAATACCTTGTCTGAGACGATGAAGTGAGAGCCCTTCACCTTTTTCATGAAACAAACTGAAGCTTCCTCTTCGTTTGTTACCTTAAAAATCACAACACAAAGCATATTCTTGAAATTTTCTCTTTTGTCAGGTTGGTAATCAGCAATAGAAAGGCTAATCAATAAACCTGACAATTTTGACCCGACCAATCGTTGAAACAGAACCCGATTTGAATCAAGGAAAAGTTCAAAAATCAACTCAGCCGATATGACCTGAGTATAAAAGATTGTGAAACTAAAAGAATCCAAGAGTATTCTAATCTACGGCTTGGTATCACAAGTTCCAAACCTCGTGATACCAAGCCGTAGATTAGAATACTTTTGGATTCTTTTAGTTTCAAAGAGCTAAACCTCTAGGAGATTTACCCAAACCCGGATCAATATTCTAGATAACATATTAACATGTTTAAGAACATGTCAGAAATCTGATAAAATCTGGATCCAAATGAATCGATTCCACAGTTATTTGAATATAAAAGTGGATTTAACATGATATATAGTCTGATTACCCGACTCACTCAAATTGCCAGGTCTACTGATTAATATAGAAATATGGCAGGTGCTTGAATCCTCACCTTGGTAAATTTCTTGATGATCTTGGTGAAAGCTAACAAATTCAAAGAGCTAGATTATGAAAAGAACAAAAAAAATGACCATTAGTCACATCAACAGAGAAATTAGAGAATGAATGGATCAAACAACTGCTAAGGATTACCATTTCAAGTTAGACCAGGTCAACTTATTGGCACCTAATTGCATGCATGATGCATCACCTACGTTCATCCGTGCATGCATGCAGGCAGAAATAACATTTTGCATATATGCCCTCAAATCTCAGTAGATTATTTACTCTACGCAGCCAGGTTGGTTTCACCCTGGTATTGGTTCAGTACCAACAACTTTTTGCCACTTCTTTAATTTTGACATTTTAGGCTAGCAAGCATGGATTCTTCGGATAATTAAACATTGAATACTAGAACAGGCACATACCAAAAAGGACAAAAGAAAAAAAAAAAAAAGAAGATACTCAATTATTAATTGATATGGAGCCCTTCTCTGTACCTATATTTCTTCATGCGTTCCAGCCCTTTGTATAACTCAATGAGTGCCTCACGTATGATCTTCTCTGCCTTCTGTATCTTCATGCGGTGGAGGTGATACCCGTTGCCGCCTTCTCCTTCCTTCTGGAGCCCATTGACAAGGCTCTCCCAGAAGTTCATGAAGGAGAGTGTTGGGGTGGTGCCTGGGATGTCGATTCTCATGACATCTGCCCTCGGCTTTGCTTCCTTCTTGACCTTGCCCCGTGCCGACCCAATGAAGCTCACCCCATTTCTCTCCAGCGCTGCTATAACCTCCTCCACAACTGCTACTTGCTCTTGCTGTGCCTCCTCTGTTTTCGTTGGTGTGCCCACTGTATTTGTGGAAATACAACATAAAAACAAAACTTCCAATTAATCACCATGGGCAGTTAAAGTGTTAAACTATGCACTTCTCCTTAGACATGCTTATGTTTTAGCATTAACAATTTTCATTTTAAAAGAAGATGATTGAAATCCAGTGCCTCCAACATATATTAAAATTAAATAAAAATTGAAACGAAGTCTGCAAAACTAATATTTGATCGCATCAACATGTACAAAGAAATAATGGTTGATGAGGCATTATAATTTGTTCGTACTATACGCAGGCACGTCCTTAAGTAAGCAGAGATAAAATGGCATGTTACCTGGAACAGGTGAAGGAGAATTGATGCCTGACAAAAGAGCACCTGTGGAACCCGGGGAGGCAGCACCAAGGGATGGAGCTCGGCGACGGGGCCGGCGGTGGCGGCTTTCCTTGAGCACTTGTTTTACTTCCAACATTATTTGGAGTTGCTTCAACACTTCCTCCCCTCTCTGGCAAAACCCTTCTTCCATTCTTGTGTAAAAATCGTTCACCTTCTCTAACTCCTTTTCAGCCCTCTCAACAAAGATTTTCACCTTTATAGATTGCAATGTAGAAAAGTTGTACAATTTAGAGAGGTGTTTAATAATCCTGTAAAAAATATTAGAATGATATTTATTTCTAGTATAAATGAAGGATCATAGTTATACCTCTTCATCTCCTGATTGAACTAGGTCTAGGTCATATCCATTTTCTTCATCTCCCTGATAAAAATAAAAAAAATAAAAAAAAAAAACCGAAATGTTCCATCAGGTATAGTATCGAAGCAGATTCTAATCATGAAATTCCTAAAATTTCCTATTTATCAAATTTGAAATGCATGGAATCTTTGCTAAGACATAGAAAATTATGTTGTAGGGTAAATGCAATTTACACAAATCATAAAACGGGCATTCGTTACACCAACTTTTACATTCCATTTACCTAAGCCATCTTATGAACTGGTTTCTAGTTTCTACCAAAGAATATACCTTATGAAAAAGTTGACAAGTCACGTGTTTTGATGCAGCTAAAAGGTTTGGTTTTAGTAAAGGAAAACTAAGCTCAATAGCACATCAGTTTCGTGACACCACTTACGAAAATGAAATGGGAAAAAAAGAGATGTTGTTTCTTAAACGGTTTTACCAAAAAACCAGGAAAAGGGGATCATTACCACCTCTCACTTCTCTAAAAACAAACACAAATTTCCTTAATTTTTTTTTTCCCCCATATCACATGCATCCTAAGTTTTTCCTAGACATTGGATGAACAGTACCTGAAATATGTTTTGTGAATTCGGCTCCGATGAGAAACGGGTAACAAGTGAACGGATCGGGTCTGCAACGGAGAACCCATATAGAAGGCTCTGACTCTCTGCTGAGTTTTTAGGAGATGAATTGAGAGAAACCTTGATGTTTTTTATGATTTTTTTGAGGCGCTTGTAATCTACATAGCCATCTCTCCATTCATGTACAAGCTGTGCCTCTAGCTCTCTAGAGAACTTCATGGTTTCTCTCTTCTTTGGTTGTATGAGAGAAGAGGCAGAGCTCTGAGGAGAGATGGAGCGGGAAAGGCCTAAGATGAGATGAGTTATATAGAGATGCATTGGAGGAAAACAAGGAAATGAAGTGGAAAAAATAAAATACACAGATTAATTAGAGAAAAAGCAAAAGAAAGAGATAGTGTTGGAGACCACAGTGGAATTGCATTGTTTGGTCAATATATTTTGTTTTTCCCAAATTTTGGATGAGTTAATAAGATGATGCATCAATGCTTTGTTATCTTTCCTCTTGTTATTTTAGTTTTCTTTTTTATCAAAATGCCTGTGGGCGCATTTATACTTTGTTAGGTAAAAGAAATTTTTATAAAATATGGACAAAAATTATATGTGTGGCCCCCTGAAGTAGAGAGCATGCGGCATTTCACCTTTTTCCCTCTATAATTTGGTACTAGCATCATTCTGAAAATTCGGTGTATGTTTATCGGGTGAATTATTTAATTTGTAATGCCAGTATCATTATTTTCTCAATAATCCCTTTTATCCTGCATTTTTTTTTTTTTTGAAAAAACACGCCTTTGGGCTTTTATCCTGCATATGTGCTGTACTAAATAGTTTAACAAATATCTGGTTAATTTCTGTACGCAGAAGGAAATTTCGATTTAAAATAAAATGTCAAAATTAGTTATATTAGCTTACAAAATATCTTACTGGTGTTTCATACTAAAAGTCTAAAAATACTAAATAAAATAATTAAATTTGGAAGTCTATAACTAAGTGCCAAATATAATTTGTGTAACTAATCGATCAAGCAATTGAATACAGCGGATCATTTATTATTCTAAATGACAACTTAATTAGAGTTAAAAGTTTATATGACAGCATTGTTAATTTGGATTAAGAATTAGAAACATAATACCAAGGTTTTAAAATGTGATTTGTGCGGTTTAGCGGTTGGATGATGATTTGTGATAAAACGGTGATAATACGGTGATAAAACCATTATGCGGTAATAATACGATGATAAACGGTCATGCGGAATGGCTAAAAATATAGATAATTTAGTTTAATCAGTGACAAAACGGAGCATTTTAAAAGCTTGCATAATACTAAATCTATCTATGAAAATTTACAAAGTTGTGTCCAACTAATTTGCTATTTTTGGCACATATCAATCTTAAGTATTTTGTATCAGTGCATGAGTAATATAACGTTTTGGTCATCATTAATTGGATCTGTTCATGACCGTTATTGACTTGATACTGTTATTAACTGAAGTTATATCAGTGATAATATATTGCGCCGAGAGTGAGATTTAGGCAAAACAAAGTAATTACAACCCAATTTCTTAAGATTAAGTATACATATCATAAATACATATATATCCATGATTCACAAAGAAAAAAATATTTTTTTTTTTCGAAACCTTGACAGAAGCTATCAAGAAAGATTCACAACGCAAAAGTTAGTTAACCATTTGGATATACTAATTTGGAAGCATGAGAAACATGAGCGCAGCCCATGTTCCAACAGAAGTTTGCATGGTTAATTTGATTGGATGTATAAAACAAATTAAGAGACATCAGTGATCAGTCATAGCAAGTTGCACGCCAAGTTCTCCGTATAGCCTCCATGCTTAGTGGAGCTGCTACTATCATCTATATTCCTATACTATTTTTTCCTCAAATTTTCCATAAACAAAAGTAGGAAATATTTTAATTTAAGTATTGGAACAGAGAAGCGATGTGTATATTTATTTATAGAGAATACCTATTGTGAACCATAATACATAGAGGGCTCCGTGCACCATGATCGTTTGATTAGTGATTTTATAAATTGACAAACCTAAATTAACCAATCCAATCTATATATTGAAATCTCATAGCAAACAAAATTTTACAATTTTTGAAATATTTTTACTATTTTTTTTGAATTTTTTAAGGCTTGCCATTTTTTGCTATAAATACACTAATTTGTTGCAAAAAAATGGCAACCTTTAAAAAATAAAAAAAAATAATGAAAATTTTTTAAAAATTATAAAATTTTGTTTGCTATGAGATTTCAATATATAGATTGGATTGATCAATTTAGATTGGTTAATATTAAAACGGTCATGGTGCACGGAGCCATCTAGACATTGTGAACCCATCTATACATCATGGTTCATAATAGATATTATCTTTATTTATATATAATAATGAGCCACATTCAGCCAAAATTTTGTTGGACATGGTTCTGACATTGAATATTCTGCCACCAACCTAAGAATTTTGTAACCAGGCTACCCAGATCAAATTATTTAGGAATCAACAAATACAGGTCTGTAGACTGTAGAGGAGTGAGATGCGATTAGGTTTATTTCTTTGCAATTATAGATTTAAATCAAATTTAATTTAATTTAACCTTCATGCTGAAATGGAACAAGTG
This sequence comes from Rhynchospora breviuscula, assembly GCA_027562975.1. Lineage (NCBI taxonomy): Eukaryota > Viridiplantae > Streptophyta > Magnoliopsida > Poales > Cyperaceae > Rhynchospora > Rhynchospora breviuscula. The sequence goes on along the minus strand of CM050400.1, from coordinate 7,505,463 downwards.
ACGTCAAAAGTAAAGCGCTTTAAAGGTCTTCCGTATAATCGGGCGAAGGGATTTTCTGTAGCAGATTTGAAACTGACCATAGTGTGGTGATCGATCAATTTACAATAAGTTCCACACAGTTGATGAAGCTAGGGAATTTTGGAAAACATTTAAATGGGTATGCGTAAGTAGAGCAGAAAAACACGATTGAACATTGCATCCAATGAGTACGCGTAGGATATGCAGATGCTTGTCATGGAAATATTTGAAATCTTATAATTTCAGTGGAATTTCATGAGAATTTTAGTTTAAGATAAGAAAATGAGTATTACTAGAATTTTACTAAATGATAGAGTCGATGCTACAACCTTTCTAAATTTAATTATATAAAGTTAATTGTGTTTGTGACCATACAATATTTTGTTTTTCATTTTATCTATCATCATATCATCATATGCTAAGGACATTTACTTATTTACATTCCAGTGGGCCCCACACAGCTTAGATAAAGGATGAAATAAAACGGCAAAACATGTATTAAAAAATAATAATAAAAATGGCAAAACACGAGATACGGAATATCATTTAATTATTTAACTATTTTTTTTACTGTTAGCAAAAGTTACCCAATATCTACAACGTGTGCTTTTTCCATTTGAGCTTTTCAAATTTGAATGGACAGATGAAGCGAATATTCTTGGCATCTATGTTTTACTGTCACTTTTCACTTCCCCATTCATTTCCGTTGCCACCTTCTTGAGTGAGTCACTTTCTAATTGTGCCTTATTTTGTTTATAATCAGTGCTAACAATTGATCATGACATTAATGGTGTGTCCTGACAGCTCAGTAAACGTCTCTGTTGTGTCGAAAGTCGAAACCTTATAGCAAATGGGAATATATATGTTTTATTTTCTGCATTTAATCTTCGAAAAAAATATTACAATATCTTTTTTTCTCTTTATGTATCTCTTCAGATATCTTATGGTATTTATATAGAATTCACTATATTATTCTTGGGAAAAATGGACCATGTAATTCAGTAAAATTTTAACAAAATAAAATATAATAGTATGTGTAAACTTATTAAAGCATATTAAAATTTTTGTGAGTGTCGTAGTTGAGTTGTGACTCCTTGCCAATTATGTATAAGTCACTGAATTATTTTTAACATACTAGGAGAAATTATTTCAGACACTTAAATTTTCGAGAGAAAAGTAAAGCATTTCTTTTCCAATTTTGTCTTCTGGCAAAAAGCTTATTTATTACTTTGAGGAACAACACAATATAGAGTTGGAAATATGTGAAAGAAAATTTTGCATATTTGCTGCAATCGATCGAGTAATGTCTTATACTTCATAGAATTATTCTTAGAATATTTAGACTATTTTTTTTCTTATAATGATCTAATTATTAAAACTCCAAATTTTATTATTAAGAATAGATAAATTCTGTCGACATTAGTTCTACTTTATTTGAATAATGCAATGTTAGGTTTGATCTTAGTTGTCCGACTTAGAGAGAATATCTCAAATCCTTTTGCTCATCTAAAATGAACTTTTTTTTAAGAACAAATTCTATCGTGGTAAAACAATAAAATAAAAACATTGCCAATTAAGCAAATAAATAAATAAAAAGAAGGAAAATTACATTTAGAGTTTTTTCTCCGTATAGCTAGCGGAATGGTGTACAACTCCACATTCCACAAGATATTTGATAGTTTGGAAGGGTGTACAACTAGACAGTTTACTCAATTTTTAGGAATTGTAAGGACCCAAGATTAACTTTTGTCCACGCCATCTCCAATCCTTTACCATGTACAGCGCGCCATCGTCTCTCCAACTTTCTTGAGATTCGCGCTGCACGAATAAATATAACATTATGAATGGATGAGCTTGTGCCACAACAGATTAAGAGGATTCCTACGGCTATAAATATATATCTTTACTATACTTATAAAAGCATGTAGAGAAAGATCTATCCAAAATTTAAACCGAAATGAGCAAACAAATATTTACCCAATGCAATATGGACCGTCCATTTTTATGATTTGATCATATCAGTGGTGTAGATTTAATAATTAGATAAAAGGTTTAAACCTTTTGTTTAGACAGTGTTAACATCTGCGCGGATGGTTGTTTTCTTTTTTTATTCTTTCTTAATTTGTGCGCACAGTAAAAGAAAAAAAAAAACCAAATCAACCATTTCTCACCATACCAAAATTGTCATCTAAAAAAAATCGCCTCAAATTTCCTTTCTTATTCCCACACAGTCGGATGAGCTCGTTTGCTAGTATAAACAAAAGAGAACAACAAATTAAGAGGATCTCAGTTTCACATGATAAAGTTGCCACTTAGTTATTTTTGTATATGGTAGGCAGCATATATCTCCTAACAATGATAGTATAACAAGTTAACAACACTCAATCAAAATTTATATTCATTTTAATTACGCTACATATACTTTTGGAATATATTATCTCAATTAATGCGCACCTCTTAGGATTTTGGAAGGGTGTATATGTAACAGGAACCTTCCAGGTTTGGGGCAGCTTACTTTAGTGCACAGCAAATTAAGCCCAAAAGGCAATGAGATAAGCCTAATTAATTACAAAAAATTCCCACAAAACATGTCTGACATTGGGCAACATTAATTTGTTACTCTTAGAGCCCAATATTTTAACTAATCCCTTGTTCTCCACATTTTCTTTGCTTTCTCACGAGTGTCCACTTTTATGTCCATTGTTTAAGAAATTTTTTTTTTTATTTCCCTTCTTTATAAATTGGAAAACTATTTCTCAAAGGACACATGCAGTTTCATTTTGGTCCAAAATGTTTTACAAGTTTAATCATTATCAATAGAATTGTAAAATTTTACTTTTCCATCGAAGGAACATGTAAACATTTGGGGTTTCCTTGCTTATATTTTAGTAACGCTTGACAACAGGTTTCAAGCTCTTGATAAAAAAGAATTGGTGGTTTTAAGTGTAAGAAAACCAACTTTGTACGTTGATGTAGAAGATCGGCACAATTTTGAAGAAAATTTACTACATAGTGAAAATATACAAGCAATGGCATAATAGAAACTAAAATTTCAGGGGCCAAACTAAAAAATTTACTACATCTTATCAAGAGAAAATATACCTATTTAATTCCAGGATCAATATAAAATAAAACAAATAAATAAGGCAATTGTGAATGGAAATTTCCCAGGAAAAAACAGATAGGGTTCTCCAAAATGACACGACACGATCGTGTTGGCACGACACGACACGACACGAGTACGGAATTGGCAAGACACGATCATGTTATCGTGTCGTGTCATAATCGTGTCGTGTTGGCAATCTTGAAAAATTAACACGATTTGACATGACACGACTAACACACAACACGACACGAACACAAACTAACACGACAGGAACATGACACGACAATACGAATTTAATTTTTAACATTACCAAAAATAACATCATAAACATACTTCTTCTTTTAAATTGTTTTCCTAAAATATTATTTAAATTGATTTTATATTAAAATTCAAATTATAACCATACTTTCTTTTTTAACGTCTATTTACTTTTTTAAAACATTTTATTTTGTTAATCTCTTCAAACAATAAAAAAATGAGTTAGTACAAAAATAAAATCATTAATTAATCTTTTAACAAAAATATTCTGGCAATTTTGTACTGATATATATACTGAATTTGTAGAATAGTCAAATAAACTGCAACAATATTTTTTTTCTCTATTTTAATATTCTAACAGTTTTTATTAAATTATTATAAAAAATAAAGAAAAGTTTCTGACACGATTTGACACGACTAACACGACACGACACGATCGTGTCAGTCGTGTCGTGTCAGAATGCGTGTTGTGTTGTGTCTTCTCACCACTCAGCACGACACGACACGACACGAATAAAAAAGTAGTTCGTGTCAACACGACACGACACGAGACTCTAACACGATCGTGTTTGACACAACACGACACGACACGCACGATTGGAGAACACTAAAAACACATGCCAAAAATAGACAAGCTTATTGGCTTTTTATGCGAACAAGACCTTTAAGTATGCAAAATTATAATTCTTTTTTACTAAGTTTTCCATAAAATTAACTAATAGCTAAGTGCAAATGTGCAATGCCCTTTTTAAAGCGCACTGATTAGAATAAAAACATTCCTTGTGGAATACTAACACATTACGCCTAATCAATTTGCTTATCTAAGTACGTATTTTAAGCTTTTCATCATTAGCATAATAACTGAACGCCATTGGCTTCTTGAAGTTTAACTGCTTGCTGAATCAGTACTGCGCTACTATCTGTTTGACACGTGTAAATATTTTTGATATTCAGTGCATCAGTGGGTTGGTTCATAATGCACCTAATTGTGAACTTTGAACGTATATATCAACCTCGTATGAATAGGATATAAGATTTCTGGACATATGGCTTGTTTTTGTTTTTATAATAGACAAACAGAATATTTTATGCTTTGGTCAGGTCAACAAAATTCTTGCGACTTTATCCCATATGGTCAAAATAGTCAGAGTCAGCTTTCTTAAACAATCTTAGATATAAAATAAGTTATTAATTTCAATTTATGATGTGAATCATATGACTAATTATTTTGACAAATGAAGGCCAACTTTTCTTGTAATATTGCAAATTAGCTGACAAATAATTAAAAATATTAACAGAAGTTCATTAAAAAAAATACAGCATTTCAAGATCCTCCAATGTATTTAATGGGTTCGGCAATAATTAAATCTGAATTTAAATAAGTCTGAACAAAAATAAAAAAAATGTTTTCACAATTTGGAAAAAAAAAACCTTTATTATGCAAATCATAGTTTACAAATTAAGCTCAAGCACTCAAATGGGTTGGATGCGGTCTAGCATATGGAAGATAGAAATTATGCAATGTGGTTAATTTATTAGATAGAACCGTATACAAAAAATAAGGTATGCCAATTTTTCTAAAACTGAAAAAAATATATATATGCGTAAAAAGTTGTTTTCTTTTATTAAAGAAAAAAAGACCATGCATTGTGTGCATTTTTTTTTTCTCTTTTTAAGAATATTTTTTTAATGTCTAAATATAAGTTGATAGGAAAGAGGATCTATTATGTCTATGGTAGATGAATATTAAAACCATTCGAAGTCTTTCTAGCTAACATTTCAATAGGTGACTTGTTGTACAGACTACAGAGACAACTTTTCATAAGTTTATCTTATTTATAAATAATCAGCTACATTGCCACACGAAATTAAGTTAACCCAAAAGATTAGAATTAATTTAGACTAGACTTTATCTTTTGAAGCTTTACGCTCCGTATTAAACTCTACTTCTACGTAAAGAAACAGATCAGAAGCTCTAATCAAATCAAATCCAAAGGCATATCTAAGACAAGTTAATTTTGTTTCTTCTTCTTTTTCTTCCTTTTTTTTGCAATGTCAGCTTAGTGTGAAGATTGAATTGTCAGAATATATTATAAGATGAGAGGTGTGATGATGTGGCAATTAATGGCAGTAAAGTGGCTATTCCGGAACTACTTTTTGTTGTTCTTGTACTATAGAGCTGGGTGTGTTTGGATGGAGGCTGGATAAGAATAAGAATAAGAAATTTTTAAAATCTCGTGCCAATTCTTATTCTTATCCAAATTCTATGGTTTTGTTAGTATAAGAATAAGGGTCCAAATTCTTTATTCTTGTGTTGTTTGGGTTGCACAAAAATAAGAAATTTGAAGCTTATTCTTATTCAAGCCTTATTCTACTCCATCCAAACACACCTTATTATACATTCGTTGGTTCATTTATTCAATACATGCTGGGTGTGTTTGGCAACACATCCGAATAGCTTATTCAAGATTTGGAATAAGATTTTCTCTCTCCTCTCTCCTCTTATTCGGAATAAGGGCTAATTCCATCTATGGGGTCGAATAAGAATAAGATTTTGAATAAGTCCTTATTTGAAATAAGACTTATTCAAAACACGTTTGTTATCATCCCGAATAAGCCTTATTCGGAATAAGACTTATTCAAAAGCAAACAAACACACCCGCTATGAATTATTGAATTGTGCAAGCCTGAAAAGAGAACTTATAATACATTCTGTTAGTTGAATTTGACTGTGAAGTTTCCATTCTGTTGGGAGCCTGCTCGTTGATTTTGTTACACTTCTAGTGCGCGCATTAAGTGTTTGATAAATTGCCTCGCCAAAGCACGTCAATTCTCAATCTTAGTATGATACTTTAGTAAAGCTGTCATCTTATTATTAGCACAGCAATCATTCAACACTAATACTGGAATTCAATGAATTAATAGAGGAATAGACCTTTAGTATTGACCAATCCCTGATGAAAGACAACTCTTGCTTTCAACAAATTGTACTTTACCAAAATTATACTTTAATCCCAATGATAACACAAAATGGAGGCTAAATTATTGGTTGTGACAAATCTTTTAAGATAATGAATTTTATTATCATCAATCCCTACCATGAGAGCATCATAGTTGGTGGATTTCCTCATTTATTCTCACAATATAGTTTATATTTGGTAACTGACTCTATTCTTCCCATTTCTCTTTTGATGTGTAATGGAATTTGGGTATTATCTTTTTTCCTAAGAACCAGTTATTGGTCTAGTGGTAAAGAGCAATATATCTTAAGTGAAAAATCGCAAGTTCGAAATCTAACTGGAGGTCTTTCATAAACATTTAATTTAAAAATAAGTACATGACTTAGACCCCCAATTTATCCTCAAATATATCTTTTTTCCTTTTTCGAGGTTTCCTTTTAGGCTGAATATAACATTTGGATGTCTTTTTATGGTTAAGAAAACTAGAAAAGGAGAAATGATACAAGACTTCTTGGTTGGCATGACCAATAGTTGATGTCACTCGTATATCTCTTTTAAAGCACTCACCTTTAGTTCTATCATCCACTAATAAATAAGGTTGAAACTTTATTGTGGTCTTTTTTTTAAAAAAAAATCAATTTTCCAAGGTCCACTTTTTTATTGTAATTCTCCAATAAAGCAACCTGTATGAGGTTTGCTGCATTTCGTTATTAATATTACTACAAAATAAAGTCAGAAAAAAAAAAATCTATGCATGTTTGAATTTTGTTACAATATTTATATATTATCTATTACTGATGGATGGTATTGCGGTACCAATAGATAAAACCAACAAAAAAACAAGAGAAAAACAACAAAAAGTTCATAGGCATACATCTTAGTCTGTCCATTTAAACTATCTTTTGCAAATGAATAAAGCAAACCATTTTTTTCAAGTTTGAAATACTAATTAAAAATGGTTATTATTTTGTAAATGGATGAATTAACCATTTGCAGAGGGTAAATAAACAAAAGTCAGTTTGCATATATTTGATTTGAACCAAGTGACTCAATACAATTATCGCATCCGTTTAACCTGAATTATTCTTTGTTGCCACTTTCTCACATTTAACACTGAACAAATCAGGGAATGCAGTCTACTGTTTACAGAATCATCACAAGAGATTGCATCTCTCTTGTTGAATGAGTAGTTGATTTATATATGTAGTATCTGGGTTTACTGGACTTGACCTATGCACTGACTAAATCTCTTATTATTTGGCCAATCATTTGCATTCAGCGCAAGAGATTTTGGTAACCAGTTTGGTTAATAGTTTATTACAGTAAATTCTGGTACCAGATAATCAAACCAAACAATATATTTCCAAGTTCCAACAATATATAATCAATAGTTTACTTTGTTACTTTGTTCTTTTGGCTTCCTGTTTTTCTGTTTTTCTTTGATTTTTTTTTTTTTCCTTTTCTTCTAGATAACCCCTATCTAGTGTATCAAAAAAAAACTATTTGGGAGATTAGAACCAAGAGGTACTATGATTTTGTTTGCTAAATTAGTACTTTTTCATTTATAATATTTAAAAACCTCGCACCTTTATCTTTGTCATCGTTTTTCCTCTTTACCCGTTTTGCTTCTCTTAATTTCTTTATTTTACATTTCCTACCATCTACCAGAAATTTAATATAATTTAAAGTAAAATTCACTATTGTTGACTGAATTTCTCAATTGAATTTTGCAAAATCTTCTACAGAAGATGTTCCTGAGATATTTAGACTGGACATTTGAAGCCCCCCCCCCCCCCCCAATCAAATAAAATGGTAAAACCGCCACTTTTTTGGATGTATATGTTTTCAAGCACCACTTTAACCTGACAGTACTGGCCTAAAGATAGGTTATTATTTTTGTCCTCTCGTTCTTTTTGGTAAGAGATATGGGTCGTTAATTTTCTTTACTTAACCATATTCATTTAATGGGAAATGGTTTGGTCAAAGGATAAGGGGGAGAAAAAAAAAGAAAGCTAGCACTCCTACAGTTCAGTAGTTCTTGTCACCTTTTCAGGAGGATATTCTATAGCAAAACTGTTTCCAATTATGTTGAAACATTTTATTTTCTTTCTTAAGTAATAACATTGCAATGCGTTCATAAAAAATAAAAAAAAAAAACATTGCAATGCGAAATAAAAAAACTGCCACCTTTAATTATTGTGGTATGTATGTAAATTTGAACTTAACGTCGTAACTTTGAATATGACAAAATACTTGAGCGAAATGGTTTGCTTATGCACATTAAATTTAAAACTGTGCCAAATTTGTTATTGCGGATTACAGAAATGAGGTACAGTACGTCAAGAAGTTTCTACGGTGACAACTTTGCAACTATGAATGGCACTAGGTCAGAATTTCTTCGTGTCCTCAATTATACTACCATACACGTGAAAATTAAAATAAAAGAAACTATTGAATACAATTGGCTGACAGTTTAAAACTTTAAATGCTATTACTATTTTTCCTACTAGTACATATGGCATCTGAAATAATCACAAAAACAGAAAAGAAAAAAATATAACTTTAGTTTAACTGTTTAAGCCACCATTTCTCTTATAGTGGGGTGCATGCTGTCGTGCATAGATTTTCATGGCTACCACTTGTTGTATGTTTAGTGGAATTGTTCATTAATGTTATTAGAACATACATTTTAATTATAGGAACAAAGATAGAGACATTACGTAACACCTGAGCAACCACATTGTTGGGAGAAAATAGGTTACAAGAATCACAACTCTCGTCCACCCATTTTTTCCAGGTGACTGTTCTGAGGTTTCATTGTGTACCTTCTCCAATATTTTAGAGAGCACTATATATATATAGTCATGGCATCCAAAGAGCAGACATAAATGGGCATAATGTTGAAATGATGAAATCGCAGTAATTACTGCTAGCTGCATTCAGATTTGGAAGAATATTTATGGGAGATTTAGGAATATTCCAACTTTAGGAGAATGGCAAAATATGAAAATTAGCATCAGCATATATATTTTAATCCAAGAAGAGAACAAAGCAATCAGAGCATATGCTAATTGTTTCTTTCTTTTTTCAATGAGTATGTTTATTTGTGGCTGTTGTTCTCACTGGTTGGCTTGAAATCGAAACAAAGCTACAGACAGCTCCTATTTTGTATGAGAATGGCCATTAAGCAAACTTATTGTACAATAATAACAAAGCTTTTAGTCCCAAAACATGTTGAGGATAAGCTGGAAATGAACAACCAGTTCGGAATAAATTTAATTTATTTAAATAAAGAATTAAAGATGCATTCCTTAAGAGTGCGTTGTCTGATTTAAAGTAACATATATACTCTGTATTCAAGTGATTTGCATTATTTTATTGACTCCATATACAAACAAATTTTTGTCTGGTATTTCCGTACATTGAAATTAATTTTTGATGCTCTATTTGATTGGTTACTTGAATTTTAATTTATACATTTGCAACTATTTCTTCAAATCGTTGAAAGTTGCAAGACATGATGCGACCCATCAGCAGACAGTTCCTATGTTACTCGGATACTCCCAAAATACTCCGTATCCTGTATCCGATGCGGATTCGTGTGCGATACGCATCCAATACTCCACGTGGCGTATCTTGTTATTTTATCACGGTCATTGTTTGACCTACGGATTCGGTCAGGATAGGTGCAGATTCGCGTTGGATACGGATTGATAAATTTTTTCCTAATTCTCTCATTCGCTAAGAGGCTATCCAAATCGCCTCTCTTTCGGATCCTTCCCGTCGCCTCCCACCTAGCCGGCTCCGCCCAATTCTGACCCTTCCGTCGCCTCTTACCTAGGCGGCTCGCCGGCACCACCCAATCGCCTACCACATCAGCCCATCACCGAGCTCCTTTTCTATCCCTGCCTCATGCAAAGCGGGACCCACTGCCTCTTCAATTCAACCTCTATGTTGTTGCTGCTTCCGATCCCTCTCGGCTCCCAACCTCATCGTACCCCTCTTTTGGGCATAAGAATTCCAATTTCTCTTCTTCACTTTACTTGACAACTCCAATTAGATATTGCGGCTATGTACCTTCACTTCAATTCATCACTCTGTATTCGCTGTTCTTATTGTCCATCTATCAATTATATAAAATTATTATAATTGATCAATGGAAACCTAATTTCTACATAATATTTTGGTGTTTTTTTTTGGCAGCTGGTTCAGTAAAATTGTACCAGATTTGTGAAAGGGATATATTACTGAAACTACTAAAATACGTACCAGTAAAATTGCACATGGTACTTTGTTGTTTCAGGTTGATCCATATTTATTTGGAGTGTAAATAGGAAGTTTGTATTGTTATTTATGGAAATATTTGTTCTTCTTATTCTCAAATAGCAATGCTGCTACTTTTTTTTTATTATCAGTTATCACATGATGCAAATTTGTTCATCTTCTATCTATTTAAAGCACCTCATAATTGCTAATTTGTCGTCCATTGCTAGTAATTTTTGTAAGAATTATCTTTAAATGTTTACAAGTAGTATTAAGCCAGTGAATGAATTTTAGACTGGCCGATGGTGTGATATACCAATCTGAACTTATTGGTATAGATGTACAATCAACCAATAGTATCTCTAACAGGTATCTTGTATGCTATCACCATCAAGACTATAATCTGAACAAGTTTGATTTCATCACTATAATTTTGAATGTAAAAAAAAAAAATCATACAATTTGATATATAATATGAGTTATTATTATTATTATTATTATTATTATTATTATTATTATTATTATTATATATATTACCGTATCCTAATTTTTTGAAAAATGGCATATTCCCGCACCCGCACCCGTGCAACATAGGCAGACACAGACCTTCATTCCATGCCCAGGTGAAGAAGAAGACGATGTTAGCTAACATTCTTCGAAAACGAATTCTCTTGACCAACCAATAAGGTAAACATGTATGTCGGAGGGTTGTTTAGTCCGGAACGGGCAGCACTTATTATTTTGAGGCACATAAAACATCTTTATCCAAAACTCAGTATTTTATCCAATTTTGTAATACCAGTACAGTGTAATGAAGTTTTGTGCATGCTGTATCGTACCAGATTCGGAGGATACCATTGAAATGCTTCAATCATATGGGGAAAAGTAAGGAGCAAAAAAAAAAAAAAAAAAAAAAAAAAAATCTATGATTGAATTTTTTTTTTTTTTTTAAGTTATTGCAACCGATACAGACACACATGAAAGTAATCGAATGTGATTGCTACTGATAAAATCACAATTTCCGTTGAAGGCTACCCATTGATGCTGATTGTATGAAAAACATAGACCAAAAGAGATAATAAGGTGTTCCAAATACTAAAAAATCAACTATTTGATGGTCCTATTCCTATAGCCAGAGTGCACTACAGAAAGCAAATAATTAAATTGTTCTGAAAATGATGGGAGTATGACCAACAACTGAAAACAGGATTGTTTAGTTAAGCAAACCTTCACTTCAAATTTATTAAAAACAAGCAAAATTTGGTGCTAGGCAGAATAATGGCAATACCAAACAAATAATTGTACTCTTTTCTCTCGACCAATTGCATCAAAAATAAATTTTCGTGCCTCCCCTATTCTTGCGTCACCTTAAAATTTAATAACTTATCATCTTTCGGTGGATAGCGCCACTACCGGTTTTGACTCTTTTCTATTTGGTCCATTTCCTAAAAGTAGAAATTCCACCAAAATTAGAAGTTCACAATGCTGATACAGTCCCATGTTGAATCAGAACTGTTTTTGTTGTCTACCAACGTAATTGGCACTGGCTTTCATAATAATTTTTTTTTAAAAAATGATGGATCTAAACAACTCAACGCCTGCAAATATTTGAAATAAATTTTTAAAAAAAAATTTGGACCGAAGAAACCTCGTTACATTTATTATTATAGTTCAATTTGACATATAATAATTACAAACAATAAATAAACAAAGTCTTCATGGCTTTTGGCCCATGGGCTTTCTTCACTCATTGACATCTCTTATCCGGCATGATGTTGGGATTCTCTTCTGTTAATTACTTATTTGAATAACTTTGAAGTTTCAACAAAATAAAACAAGAGGAAAAGGAAAAAAAAAAAAAAAAAAGGATAACCGAAAGGCAAGCAAATGTTGTGTGCTACATGTTTGAATTTGTACTGAGCTTTGCGCACTCTTTCCATATTTAGAGAGGAAGGTACAATCAATTTGCAAGTTCAAATTTTCACCTTTCCAACCACATTACACTGCTTGTTTAACAAAAATAAACAAAAAAAATATATAAATTCGTTCAAAACAAGAAAAAGGATGTTTCGTAACTACTTCATGGCCTCCAATTATCAACTATATAATACCATCTTGTTGTAGAAAATAAAACTATCACCCCTAACTCTAATTCATGCACTTAATCAAAAAAAGAAGAAAAGGAAGAAACTTTTGTAAGTAATTTCATTAACATATATTTTATTCTGTACAAACTCACCAACATATCTCTACATTACAAGTTAGCTTAAGAATTTACAAGCAGGAATAGCAGTTAACAATATTCACCAAAATCGATCCTTGTTAACTGACAAATATCCAGCCATAACCTTACCACCAGTATTTCTCATTCCATCTATTAGGTAGCACCAACTTGAACCCAAAGCCCCAACAAAGAAATCAGCCTCGGTAGCCAATAAAAAGTTGACAAGTGGATAATTCGTTGAGAGCTGTCTGCCGAGGCTTGCCTCGTAAGCAGCCATGGACTTGTTGCCAGTCTGGCGTGTCACGTTTGTGTAGTAGAAGTTCCAGTTGCGATAAAGACTTGTTTTATCAATTACTTCCTGCACGGAAAGAGTGACAAATCGCAATGGTGTAAATTGTCGACAATTCTCAAATTTTAGCAATTAACTAGAATTAAAGCCCAATTAAGAATGAAATGGCCCAACACTAATTGTGTAAATTAAACTGACATTCGACCCAGTTATTACCTAATCGATCCATCAAATCTTAATTCATTATATATATATTTATATACCAACTGAAGAGGAAAAAAATTACAAAATAATATCAAGAGAAAAATAATATAAAGAGAGCTTGCCTGCATTTCAGTAGAGAGCCATATGTTCTTTAGGTCTGGGAAACGCTGGCGGATTTGGTTCGCTAATTCCATGTACTTTTCAAACTCGAAAACCTTCATTTCACAAGCTTTATCTCCCATCCTAACATGCAAGCTCAAGAGTGGCCTCGGGACCCACGGTTTATGGTCAGACCACACAAGCAGCTCCATCTCTGATTTGGTTCTGCTGTTGGTACCCTGGAAATCAATGAACCATCTCGTTGGTACCAGTGATTATAATGTGACAATTTGTCCGGGTACCATTTGTGCCTGGTACCCATCTGTCAATGGTCCCTTCAGTAAAATTGTCCTAGGTTTATGATTTTGTGTTATTTAAAATGTTTATAGATCTGATTTGGTGCTAAAACAATAAAACATACAATTTAGGAAAATTTCATGCTTAATTTACTAAATTAGACATTAGTTGAATCTCAACTCTGCAACTAAATGAACTAGCTTGATAATTAACTTCAGGACTCAATGTCTAGTATTGAGGCTGAAACCCTTGATTTTGTGTCTATTAGTTCACTCAAACGTAATAAAACCAAAATACTTGGATGTAAAACAAAGAACCTTAGGTATCTGTGCATGAGGTGCATCAGTAACTAGTTTTGCTGCTTCTAAGCCAAAAGCTTCATGCCTAGCCTCATTCAGCAGCTGACACATGTATTTTGTTTTAAACCTCATTAAATACCTTACTGCCTGGAAAAAGAAAATAATTACACAAGTTAAAAGGGTAGAGACCTGAGGACAGTTGAATTAGTGTTGGGTTCTTAAAGGGAAGGCCTTTTTACCTGTGCACGCCACCACCTCCTGTCCATCTTACGATGTTTTTTCAGCAATTTACCATCAATTTGAGTATTAGATTGCAAATTTCTCCATGGAGTGCCCCAAATCCTATAATTCAGACATTAACATAGAAACATGAAGTGTTTGGGGGGATGGGGGGGGGGGGTGCATATTGGTGCCAACACTGAGGAAATTTACTATTCAAGATCTACTAACTCACATGCATGTAGTATTGAACAATGAAAGAGGAAAATCAAGTAGTATGTACCTGGGTGTGTGTCCAGACCAAATTTCCTTGGAGGTGTAGTTCTCCTTGACTTTGACTATTCCAATGGTCAATGCTTCTTGCTTTCTGATGAGCTCAATGGCATGGTTGCGGCAATCAGCTGAAGTCTCAGGGAAAAAGTAGCACGACCAGTGAGATCGTGCAGTTCCTGTGTTAAAAGTTCCTTTAATATGGTCAATTATGTCAATAAATAAAGTAAAATGGTGTCAAATTTGTATCCAGTGTCATGAGGCCTATGAGCCTTTTTAAAAGTGTACCACTGGTATCATATCCCTAATATAACCATTGGTTTCCTTGACTACCATAGAAAAACCACTGTAGATACAAAAATATGGTTCGGATTTGCAAAGGTTGGCAGTACCATACTCACACCGATTGATACTCATGAAAACCCTAGACTTATTTTCCTTATTGTTACCTTGACAGCCTGGATGGTCGGCACGATTGTAAAAATTTGTGACGAGAACACGATTCTCTTTTATTGCAATGGCTAGCAATCCTATCATCCCTGCCAACTGTGCCCCAATGCCAAAACCAGGTAGCCTTTCCCAATCTGCCACAAGAAATCGAATGTTGGGGTCTTTGCAATTTGGAGGGTGCTGATGTAACCATATGTCCCGTTGCACTGTCCTTGTCAGAGGGTAGTTGTCTTCATCTGATCCTTCAATCTGACATTTGTATGCAAAGCAGATAACTAATGAGGGAAAAAATGTATATGTGAATGACTCTTATGCCTTGTACAGTTGTACTAAAGCCGTTCAATGTCTACAAATTACTGGATTTATTAATTTTTATGTTTGGGTAATGTTTCAGTACATGCTGATACCAAAATTAAGTACATTAACAACCGTTACTGAATCGGTACTGGAAAAGAGATCCAGCCAGGTATACCAGGTACATGTGTGGTACCTAAGCAGTCTGTTCTCAGTATAAGTTTACAACACATATTTTTTTTTTTTTTAACATTGTATAAGTGTACAATATTGTTTTTAATCTTCTTATTAATGTTATCTATTATTATCCTTATTCCTTTCTTTACTTGAGAAAATTTTTATTTAAATTACATACCCAAGGAGGATAGAGTCCCAGATCACTCCATTCAGATATCTGCGCCTCTGACGACAAATTCTCATGCAACACACGCCCGAACGAACCTTTCAATGTCCAGTCCGGGAAGCTCCCATCCTCGGCATGATTATCAAGGTGCATCTTTCTCTGTGTGATCATTTCACAATCCTCCAGATGTGGAGGTGTTGGTAAAGCAGCCAGAACCTGCACCTCAGGATTTGGTTTTCTATCGAGCCATGAGCTCCATGCATTGTAAAGAGTCATTATGTTGCCTTCATATTTTGGCTTCTTCTCCATCAGTACATCTTCTTTCATAATAATAGAGTGCCCTTTTGTGCTGTGCTCTGCAAAACATAAAATTTTTATTTTAATACCACTAGATACGTACACCTTGAACCAAATAATAGAGTAACATTATATACAAATACATAGCCTGGTGAATTTGTTTTAGGACTTTTGAGTACATAGAAACACAATTCAATGCTCTTCACAGTTATATAGTTTATGCTTCAATATTAGAAATCTTATGTTAATCTCTCAGGTGAATAATTGAACATATGAGGTGCACAGCCAACAAAGGAATAATCAGTATGTATTAACATGCATGGCTTAACTATACTACCCTTATAATGCATTTATTCATGCATGAGCTACATTCAAACTTACACTATTATGAGATAAGAATTGGATCGTTGCATAGTAATTGTCAGAGTTGATTTCAATTCGAAAATTAGGAAACAGAATTTAATTTATTATTCAGCTTTGATAGAAATACCGGGGTAGTCTTGTCATTTCAGTAGATATTTTAAAATAATGCAAAACATTATGCGTAGGTTAAAACCCAAATTTGACATACGTTGAAAAATGCTGCGAAAAGTCACAATAGGTTATCAACATAATCCAAGAACACTTCTTTTCTAAAGCTAAAACCCTAGTAAAATTAAACCATTACCAGAATTTTGGAATGTTCAAATTGAAAATTCATGAATTAATTAAGACAAAGATAAAGAAGAAATATTACCAGCATCAGAGAAGCTTAAATTCTTGAAAATTGAATTGTGCGCATTCAAATTGACAGGAAGAGAGAGGTTTTGCCAAAAGGGAGAGAGAAGAAGCACAAAGAGATAGATGAAGCAAACACCACAAAAGAAACCAAGAATCCATACTTTGCATGTATTAGAGCTGCTCAACTGTAAAGCCTTTTGAGATACAATCCTTTCCAAGCTCTTTTCCCCATTTCCTTCCATCTTTTCTCAGAATTAATTGGCTAGATGTAAGAACTGCATGCAAGAGGAACTTGGATTTGAAGAAATTGCACACCTCAAAAGGGGCCTAACAACCCCAATTGAGCCTCACCAACTCTAAAACCAACTAAAGGAATGCATAATTATGATTTCCTCTATTGATGAGACATCAACGAAATAGACATGAGAGAACCTACTTCTGAAAGCACCCAAAAAGTGGAATGAAATTATCAAAGAGCTCCTAGTCCGTGATGTCACTAAAACACTGAACAGAAATATCAAACAGTAGACACATGCCTTACTATATATATACTATCGTGCAAATGAAAAATTTAATTAAGAAACGGTTTTGTTGGCCTTTCTCGCTCTTGGGTTAGAGAAGAGGGTCAATGTACTTTGGAACAAGGTCTGATCAAACTCTGCTATTCCCTAGCAAAACAGAGTGAAAGTACGTGTCATCATGTAAGAGAAAGATTGTGAGGTAGTATTTCTGCGGCGCTTTGTTTACAGAATCTTGTGTAGCACCTTGCTGGGCCGTTTCAATTTTCGAATTACTATGAAAATATTGCGCAACAAGGCAGTCGATTAACTTTAAAGAGGTAGATATTATTTATATTACATCCTTATTAATACTTTTAGTGCGAAAATACATTATCTACTATTTGAATTTTTTGGAAAATAATATAGGAAATTAATTGGAAGAATAAAAGAAAATAAATAACTTCGTTTGATTGGTTTGAAATATTTAGCCACCCCTTCTCTATTCCGACTCATGTTGCCCCTACTATTTTAACTTTCTAAGGCTACTTCTATGATATATGACATTTCCAAATCTAGTGGTGGGTTAAAAGATGACAATAGTATACTTGTTATTTAGCTATCGTCTCGACCCAACGATAATTTCTTTTTTGGATTTAAATTTCGTTTATGTAACATGTTCCTTTCTAAAGGGACTTTTTCAGAAAATATCAAATATAGGTGTCCACTCCCACATAAAGCACATTGCATTTTCAAAGACCATCATAAGTGAACTCCTGTTGAACAAGAATTCTACGGCGGGTGAAATATATACCAAAAACTGTTTTGTTCCATATACAGTTACTTCTTTAAAAATTGAATGATATATGGGAATTGCTCAGGACACTCCACCTTATGCAATCACTCCCAAAAATGATTAAAATATCATCCTTTTCAGGGCTAAAGTCTGAGAAAATCAAGACAGAAAAGGAGGGTATTTTGATCATTTTTAGGAGTGAATGAGTAAGCGGGAAGTGACCCGAGCAATTCCCATGATATATGGTGTAAAGGAAGAGTAGTATATAAATTGTTTATTTTTTTTCTTTTCAGACTTGAAGCATTTGTTGTACATTGCTTTGCCGGACTCATTACATAAATCGGATGTCTAAAATGCCGAAGGAGTATCTAATTCTGTGCATAAAAAATGGGTACATTAGGAATGACGCAAAGTGCACAAATTATTGTTGTCCGAAACTCGGATTCGAGTGATGAAAGCTAGCTACTCTAGTGATCTCCCACTTTGTATTATTTAATTTAATGTCAGCTCCTTTAATTGTCAAGAGTACATTTTTATGTAAACACTAGATTCTAAACCATAAATCTTAGCTTTAGCAAAATAAGATTGCAAAAATGCATACCAACCAATCAACTTACTTTTATTTAACAACAAAGCATGGCTAGCTTTCCGTACATCATAATTAAAGAATTATAGGAATTTTAACATATTTCCTTATAACAAACAATTCAAATATTCAATTAAAAAAGTGTATACAGCTGTTCTTTCTAGAATGAATTAGCATCCCAACGTAACATATTTTTTATAGTCGATTATATTTTGAAACGTTTACGGTTTACCTAGATGGGGAGAAGAAAAACAATATAATACATTTTCCAGCCTACAAAGAGAAATTTGCTTCCTAATAACTGTTGTATTAGTTAACCTCAAGATGTGCATATGCATTGAGTAATTGAGTTGATTACTAGGTAACGAGGATCTATTATTACGAGATTCCATCCAAAACTTGGTGCTAGACCCAGGAAACTCTGAGAAAATATGAGTTATACGGTCCATATACTGATATACCTGATCTGTACCATTGAAACATGATTGATAAGTTAATTTTTCACTGGCTAATATTTACAAACGGAGAGTATTTTTAGAGATCCAGTAGCTATTTACATTTTTCACTGGCTAATATTTACAATAGGAGAGTATTTTTAGAGATCCAGCAGCTATTTACACAGTTAAACCGCAGCTGCTATAATAATATATCGACCAGAAGCTTGTTCAGTATATATTAGATATCTCACAGGATTACCATGTTGATAAAAAATTGTGGCACCCAATAGTGAACCATTTGGATCAGAATATTCAAAAAGATTATGATCTCATGTGTTGACATTTTTGAAGTCGACATGTGTTACATTATTTATGGTTACAGTACATCAGACACAGGAAACACTACTTGACATTTTCACTGGTAACACTAAGGGTGTTGAAAGGATAATACCTAGAAATTGGGTATAATTTTGCAAGTATACTCAGTTCAAGTGTTCCCTAGAAGAACATTCTGGTATTTTACTATCATATACAGAACTGAACTGAACTGGAATACCTGAGCTTTGTTTTTCTCAGAAAAAAATGTGAACACCTCCTGTCTTGCTCTGACACTAGGTGCTTTTAGAATCCAAAGGCATTTGGGGAACTTCTGGAACTGCCAAACTTAGTCTTTAATTTAGTTAATTATTACTCTTTAACATCTAAAAAGACTTTAGAGACTGGTTAATGTTTTTCCTGTCTAATGTTGATTTTGTTTAGGAACATAAACTCATAGATGAAAACACAGCTAGTGGACTTGCATTGATTGAAAATATGGAAGAAATCTGAGTAATAAAGATGGATATCACACTGACAAAAGTTGTATGTGCTGCCAGTCAAGACAGTAACCTTACAGAGATAAATGCCATACCATTCAATATGAAAGATGCATGTATCAAAAGGAGGACAAGAAGTGAAAAATCAGGGGTATCAGTTAGAATCTAACCTCTTATTGTTTCAATTGAATGGACTCCTTCAAGGGCCTTCCTCTCAAACGAATAAACAAACAAATAAATAAATAACAGTTTAACTACTCAAAATATGCATTTACTTATTTTTTCTTCTGTCTCATAATATGGTCACAAACACAATAGCAAAGGTAGATAAACAAGTTCAGCATCAAGTAATAGAAAACAATCTGGCTACCATGTGCACTGTTGTACAATTCTAAACGTTACAAAAACCCTTGATTTCAAAATCAAAGTTGCACAAGTACAACATTCAAACAACAGCATTGATATGAATAGGCATCATGATGCCTAATCATACTCAAGTTCATCTGCAGTAATTGGCCTCTTATAAGGTATAATGGATTTCTTTTCTACATCTCTGGAGAGTGCTTTCCTCATATCTGAAAACCACCAAAAGAAAAAAAAAATATTATGACCCAAACCAAAAATTCCCACATCTACATTTTTTTTAAGTACCAAATCATAAATTGAACTCACCTAATCCATCCTCTTCCCCAGAATAATAGCGCAGCACTCTTCGATAAATTATATAGCCAAGCTGGAAAATAATGACAGTAAGATCAGTTTGGAGCAAACTTGATGCAGACATTATCAAATTCAGAGGGATTATGAATAAGAAAGTAAAAAATTAATGAGAGGAAATTGAAGTGAATTCGGGTACCTTTTCATACATCTTGATTGCCGGTGTGTTGGATGCCCTGACAAAGAGATCCACAAAATAAGCCTTGTCCCTGCAAAAAATACACACCAAAACACAGAAAAAAAAGTTTGTAGCAGTACAAAGCATACCCAAGTACCCAACAATTGGAAATAAAGAATTGAGTGAGAAAATACATTTGGTCACTGAAGTCTTCAAGGAGGGTCATGAGTTTCTTAGCAAGCTTCTGGCGTCGGTAGTCGGGAGCAACGGTAAGTGCAGTGACATGGCCGTGCCACGACTCGCCTTGCCCTTCTACCTTACCCATAACTGCAACAAACCCAACAACAGAATCAGCAGTGCCAGTAAATCAAACAAATCTAAGACATAGTGGGAGTAATACAAGTAAGTAAAAGAAAGAAGCACAGACTGTATCCCATGATGCGGTGGCCGGGGGCAACGGCGACATGGAAGTAGTCGGGCCAGCGAGCTAGGTAGGTCATGTAGAAGGACATGTTGAACTGAAAACAAACATATGAGATAGAGAGAAGAAATAAATGATTAGAATTGAATTGAATCTGAAAGAAAGAAAGAGAGAAATTGTACAGTTTCGGTGAGGTGGTCGAGGTTGACATGGGCGAAGCGGAGGAGGTCGTCGCAGCAGAAGCGCCGGATGCTAGTCATCGCCTCCTCGCCGCCTTTCTTTTCCTTTCTTTTCTTCGCTTGAGTTTGGGTTGGATACTTGGCCACTTGGGTTAAATTCAGATCCGCTGTCGCGCGACAGCGGCTGTAGCGCGGCATGCTGGCCGTCTGATCAAGATCCAATGGACAAGGGAGCCCCGTGCATGTAACCTAGATTGATAGGCCCGTAAAAAATTAACCATCCAATCAATATCAGACGGCTCGTACGTGAGCTACAGCCGCTGTCGCGCAACAGCAAATTCGGATTCGGGTTGTTTGGTCGTTTGGATTCGGACGCTTATTACGCCTTCTTTTCATCTGACATGTGGGTCCCGATCATATCGCCGCCTTTGAGAAAAAAATGATATTTTAACGAATATAAAATTTTGAATGGGCTTAAATTCAGGTTGTTCATACAAAGATGAATGATTAGAACTTAATTTTAATTATAAATTTTTATTCAAAATATAATTTTTTTTTGCATTTTATTGATACATTCATATAGCAAAATTCAAATTTTACTAGTCAATATACTTGTTTATAATTTCCTTCATTGATATACATTATTGTATTTTGGTTTTATTACTATTTATTAAAATTATTTCTTAAAAAGAAACCTTAAGTATTAGTTCAAGGGGAAAAAAACGAAAGTAAGAAATCATGACATTGACACCTTATTTGGATAGTTCTGGATTCGTCAACTTAAAATTATCAACATCTCACAGTTTTGAATATCTGATGAGAATTTAATTTCAATTAAATTTTCACACACTAAATACTTTTGAGTTCTATTATAATATCATCAACAGAATATTACCATTTTATTACTTATTATTTTAGCAAATTTAGCATAATTAGTACTCGAACATTAAAAAATCGAAGAGTACATTCCAAACAAAAAAATATGATAAATCCAAATCTAAGCCCATTTCTAACTCTTGCGTGTTTCCATTCAATTTGTAATAGAAGGCCACTATGGGCCTAGTTCGAACAAGAAATAAAGAAATCTGTAAAAAGAGCGATTCATAGAGTTAGGGGTGCATAACATTTAAAACAACCACAAAAATGGGTTGTTGCGTTAACCGTTTCGTTTTGGACACGAAACTGACTACCATTTTCGTTAATCGTTTTGTTTTGGACGAAACGATCGAAATTATGAAAATACCACGAAAATACACATGGACGAAACCGTTACAAGCTTTCGTTAACCGTTTCATTTTTTAAACGCAACCAAAATCTTTAACCGTTTCGTTTCGACGAAACGAAAGAACGGTTAAAACAGTCGCCGTTTTCACCCTACATAGAGTTGAGCTCTAACTCCCGGAACTATGGGCTTGTTTAGCAGAGTGGGAAAAACAAATATAAAACTACATTTTGTAAAGAAAAATAAAATATAAAATATAAAAGTTAGAAATTTCATACTTCAATTAAACTAAAAGGGAAAAAATTGTCAGACTACTCAAATTAGGTACGACAATATTTATTCAACTGGGTAAAAAACGGACTTTAAATTCGGTCTTTTCTTTTGACAATCCAGCTTTTAAAATATATTGACTTTTTTGTTATAAAAATTCTGTCATCTGATTTCTCAAATTTTAATTTTATATTTCTTCCAGGCATAAAATTTTACCCGAGTTGGGAAAGAGATTCACTTAAAATATTTTCCCATGCACCTATTGCTCGTCGCAAAAGAAAATAATAAATTAAATTAAATTAAAAAATTGCATGCTATATGTGTTGCTCTATATTTTTTTTATAATCTGGAAACTCTTACAGTAAGCACGCAATGTTTTTTTAAAATTACTGCAGAAAGTAACGTGTAAAAAGTGTCTAAGGATCAGCAAATTTTATTTGAATTATGGTTTAAGAAGAATATATAAAGGTTTACTTTTGTACATTAATTTGATAGAACACATGGATATTAATTAAAAAACAAAAAACTACATCATTGCACAATGCAGAACAATAATATGTCAATATTGCCTTAAAAATGGTGCGTTGAGGCATCATTTTGGTCTAATCCAGGGTAATATTGCAATATTAGTACTGAGTAGCTGGTTGTTTTGTAAAGGCATACATGAAATTATTCGTTGGTTTACAGCCTTAAAAGAACCCCTTGTGGCCTTGTCAGTTGTCACATTAGAGATAGTGATCTGGAAAAAAGCCCTTTTGGACATTGGGACACTCCTTTGACCATCGCTTAGACAGTTAGACCCCGCTCCTTCTATCATCAGTAATAATAATTACATTATAAAATGAGAGCGTGCAATTATTTTATTTTAATTAATTACGTTTTTTATTTATTTTTATGAATTTTATATAATTAAAATTTAGGATGTGTTTGGATGTTACCATGAATAAGGAATAAGAATAAGGATTTAGAAATGTGTGCCTATTCATATTCATTATTCATATTTTATGGTTTTGTTCGAATATGAATAAGGACCCGAATAAGCTCAAAATCTTTATTCTTGTGTTGTTTGGGTTTCACTAGAATAAAAAAATTCAAACTTATTCTTATCCGATTTCTTTTCAAATATTTTAGGCTGTCCAGAAGAGGGACATGCCACATGCTAGACATACTCCAATTTTTTTTTTTTATTATTTGTTACATATTGTATAGGGAAATATCACATGGGCATGGGCATGCTCTAATATTTTGTAAGCCCTCTCCCTCAAAAAATTGAAAGTCTAATTTATCTTTATTCTCAAGTCCATTTTATGTCTAATAAAGAGTAAAACTTACTTAACTTGGTCCCTTTTCTCCTCTCCAAAAGACAATTCATGAATTATAGAAGGGAAAAAACATCGCACTCTCTCCCTCAGCAGTAGACAATTGATAATAGAAATTTGATGTATTTTTGTAGTTTTTTTATTATTAACCTTATTAGTAATTAAGTAATTTTTTTGGTAGATTAATAAGTTTTTTTTTATCGAACAATTTGAAGTTGAACACCTCCTTTCTCCAATCCTGATTTCGCCCCTGCTCCAAAACATTTATTAGAAGTATTAGGGGAGGAGAGATTTTAGGGAAGAAGAGATGAGGAGAGATTAGATTAATTATTTACTTAAACTACATCCCAAAATTGGGGAAACTAAAATTGAGCTTTTTGAAATGAAATCTTCATCTCCATTGATCTCATCTCCCTATATATGAATTTTGTGGAGCAAGTAAACTCATCACCTTCACCCCTCTCATTTAGCCTAACTCTTTCAATTTTGAGTTGTGGAGCACGGTCTTAGATACTAATAACGTAACTTTATCAATGTCAGTTGATGTTGATGTTGATGCTTATTGAAATAAAAATATTTTGCAAGGATACAGAGAAACAAATATAAATCACATCTTTGATGACTTAACTAATTGTTAATTTTCAAAAGTTTTTTGTTATTAAGGCTATAGAAGCAGTGACAATAATAAAAAAAAAAAAAGAGAGAGAGAGAGAGAAAGAAAGAAAGCAGTGACATAAGAAATACAAGATAAAATGAACAACAAAAAAAAAAAGGTCCCATCTCTGATATCGTACCAAAAAGATTGCACAAGTCGGAACTATTCGTCAATTACGACTGCAATGCAAATTCACACGCAAGGACTTGACATTTGAATTTGGTACACTGTAACAAGAAAAAGAAGAAAGCCAAAAGTTGCGGGGGTGTTAATGCATACACTACACGATTCATATGAACCTATCATATGCAAGCCTAATAAATTAAGCATCTAGGTCCTAGGAACAACTTTTGACATTTGGATTTGTTTTTTTACTTTATTGTATATTTTATTTTATATAATTTAAAATATTTGAAACTAAAGTGGTGTGGAATAAGAACAAGAATCTTGTTCTAGTTCTATGTTTTTGTTGGAACAAGAATAAGACTCATTTTGTTCTTATTTTCCTGGATGTGTTTGGATGCACAAGAATAAGGAATCAGATAAGAATAAGTTTCAAATTTCTTATTCTTGTGTAACTCAAACAACACAAGAATAAGGGATTTGGGCCCTTATCCATATTCTAACAAAATCATAGAATTAGAATAAGAAATTCAGACAAGTATGTATTTCGAGATTCTTATTCTTATTCCTTATTCAACCCCTCATCCAAAAACCCCCTTATTCTCAAATGTATTTGGCACCCTTTAGAATAAGCAATTCCGAATAAAGTCTTATTCCAAGGGTTCCAAACATATTATAATCATCATTTAATTTTAAATATATTATTTAGAGAATGTTTGGAACCCTTGGAATAAGGTCTTATTCGGAATTGCTAGTTCTTGGAGTTGCCAAACACATTTTAGAACAAACCGAATAGCTTATTCGGGTCCTTATTCTTGTTCCAACAAAATGTTAGAACTAGATTGGAACAAGCTAACCATCTAACAACAAATTATTATTTTATATTTTTTTTTTCTTGTTCTTATTCTTAACTAACCACCCAAACAACATCTCTTAATTTTAAAATGAGCAATTATTTAACATTCCTTATTCATCACTCTTGTTCTAAAATAAGCTATTCTATTCTTATTCATTCTTTGTACATATAATATTAAAACTTATTTATCTCATCTTATGTGCTTGATTTTAAAAAGTATAATATTCTTAAGGAAATTCGTTATAACTTATAATGAATCTCACGATAGGAAGAAAATAAATAAATGAGAGAAAGTTAAGAAGGAAAAATATCGTTGGTGTTGCACGCAAGGACTCAAGCGAGAAGGAAACAGCAAACCAGTGAGGCTGAAGCAAAAGCTGCTGACCGAATGAAATCACCGAGCACAGCTGGACCACCCAGATTGAAAAACGCAGAGGAACCAACAGTTGAGATTAATCTATGTATGGAGCAGCTTGGATAACTTAGATCCCCGTCTTTCCAATTCTATTAATCAATACATGGAATGAATGATGGTCATTGACTCTTCTGATTCTTTGGAAAAAAACGAGTTTTCATGATACAAAAAAGAAATTTAATGTTTTAATATTGTAATAAATATATTGATTTTCTTGTTGAATAAATTCTAATTAAATTGTTAAACTTGTTGTTTGTTTATGATTTTAAATATTAACATTTTGCATTTATCATTTGAAATTACAAATTTTAAAATTGTTAAACTTGCGGATAGTTGTAAGCATATCCTTTCTCATGAAATATACTCTTTCTATCCTTTTTGATGTCAAGACTTTTTAGTGTATTTATGGTCATCCATATGTAGACAAATTTAAAAATTTGTTCATTACACAGTTTGATACTCTACAAATTTTGATCTGACACAAGAATTCCTTTGCGCAAGTGGTGGTAAGTCAGAAAATAACTAAATAAGAATAAGACGTGGCAAGCTCCGGAGGTGATATAATAATTATTGTTATTATAAGATCAAAACACAAAATGGAGACAGTATCTGAAATTTGGCAGAGATGATATGAGATCTGCTTTAGTTCATGTCTTTGCAAAAGGCGTAAGCTTAGGCTTCCCCCCTCTAACAGCTTTTTTCTCTTCTAGGGTCTCACTCTCACCTCTGTCTCAGACTCTCAGACTTCTAAAGCGTCTCTTTTTATTATTTTACATGGCATGTAGAAAATAATAATAATAATATATAATAATAATAATAATAATAATAATAATAATAATACAATTATTTTCATCTACATTTATTTAGTGAAAATTGTACGACCGACAACTTGCACGGGAGTAGCGGGAGGCTGCAGGACAATTATTATTGTTGCTTTTTTTGGAATAAAATACAATTAAAAATGACCCAATTAAGATCTCTACTAGTAGCAAACTAGCAATTGATAAACCAAAAATACATAACTAAAAAAGGGATAACAATTTATCTTGTAGAATATTTTTCTTACTTAATTAATTTATTTCTTCCTACCTTACGATGGTGAATCCAGACAACTAATCAACTAGGGAGTACGGAGTATCCGAGTACGGACACAAAATTGAAGACATGCATTGTCTTTCTCATTAGATTTATTGTCTTGAGAAATTGAATAGTACTTCATTAAATTTATAGAATCTTTAAGAATTTTAAATGAAATATATTGAAATTAAGGATGAGTACTAACCTTAATAGCTATGCAAATGTACGTAATTTGATTAGTATGTTGCCT
This sequence comes from Rhynchospora breviuscula, assembly GCA_027562975.1. NCBI lineage: Eukaryota > Viridiplantae > Streptophyta > Magnoliopsida > Poales > Cyperaceae > Rhynchospora > Rhynchospora breviuscula. The sequence goes on along the minus strand of CM050400.1, from coordinate 7,478,100 downwards.
TTTATACAAATTATTTTGAGGTAAGCAAGATTTGTCCAATATGAAGAGACATGGTTCATATTTGCATGCTTTTTATAAAGCAAAGTTTACATTTGATTCCGTGTTTGGTTATTTTTAACCTTTTTCGTAGGAGGAATCCAAGCTTTTTAGCTTTTTGGTTTCGACTTGAACGTAGCAAGTCTTATGTTTATGTTCCTTGCGCAAAGTAATCAAGCAAAAGGAGGTCTCATTTAGTCTCTTAAAATGCTAAAATAATCAAGCTTGTCAACAAAACTAATGATTATAAATGCCATGCTTCTTCTCATGCTTAGTTGATTTGGATTGTCTACGAACTCAACACAAATGATCCTGGAGTACAATAAATCATTCCAAAATATTACTAACATAGTAACTTAGTTTTAGGGCACCACATATGTTTGATTTATAATTTTGACTATAGTCATTAAAAATCATCGAGAACTATTAAGCGGAAAGTTCAGTCGGCTATTATTTTATCTTATTAATATTGAGCTAATGACCATCATAAAATAATATGAAATATAAGTGAGATTTTATACATGTTATGTCATTTGTTAAGTAATTTGAACATTTAAACAATTTGAAATTAGTGATTAATTGTTCATGCATCACCAAATAATACGAAAATTACATTAAAAAAATGATCGCCACTCTATTATTCACTTAAGTTATTTTGATGTGTTTTTCAGCACTTTTCAACCTCTTGATTTTATACAGAACGATATGGAAAATTTTTAAATCCATAGCTTAGATATTGGATATTATGCAAAATGATCTCACCAACAGGTAAATTAAATTCAACAAATTTATTTTGTCGTTTGAAACTAAATTCGATAATTTTAAAGATTAATCTGAGAGACACAAACTCTAACAATATACAATCACTTTTACTATCAGTTAATTAGTGATCACAAAATCAAGCACCGCCCTTTTTTTTTTTTTTTTTTTTTGATGATGAATCAAGCACCGCCTTGAAACTATAAATGCTGCACATACATCGTACCAACATATCCCATACAAGTTAGATTATGTAAGAATAAGCACTAGAGTCTGAAGACGTCGCTTTTAATCATCCGAGATTAAACGTGCCATAACTTGTCTCGGTGTTGACCGTCAGATCACCAATTCACGAGTCTCTCAACTTTATTTTGCACTAAGGTCCCTGCCACTACTTTATTGTCTCGTGGTCCCCTAAATAAATACAACCCGTATCGTCTGTTATTCGTTAGCTAATTGCAATCATCTGCAATTTATGATGATCCCAACTCCTGTTTTTGTAAAAATACCATGTAATTCATGTTTCTAAAAGAAATTTAAAAAAAATATGTTAAAATTTAACATATTGAATGGATATGGTCCATCCGACAAGATCATTTTTGCGTTTCAAATTTCAAACCGCCGAATCATTAGATTGAGTCTTTATGTTAAGAACTGGTATGAAACAAAATTTTATATTTTTCGATTTTTTTTTTACAATTTATTTCGTATTTCTAAAAAACTAATCCTTGAATTTGTATGAACGTTCAATAAGAACGGGCTTTAAAAATACAAAATAAATAATAAAAAAAATTCAAAAAGATATAAAATTTGTTTTCAAACAAGTTCTCTAAAGAAAGATTCAATCTAACAATTCAGATCGGCTGTTTGAAATTTCAAATGCAAGAACAATCATATTGTACTTCAGCATTATGGGCTTGAATACCAAAAAAAAATTCATATTTCAATTACAGTACGAATGAACGTCCTATCTTATAAACTAATATATAAGGGCACATAGAGATACATAACTACAATAAATTTGTTAATTTTAAATGATATGAGAATTAAAATTGAGACAATATTTTAGTGGTTATTAAACTTGTATTTTAAAATTTCAACATTGAGTCCTAATTAATTAAATTAGTAAAAAAATTTAGGTCAAAAAATTTGAAAGTGTAGATATGAATTTTCATCATATATTGCATCAAGAAGAAAGAAAAAAACTTACTAAAAAATGTAGTACTAGTGTACTATAATATTTGATGTATTTTTTATATTCAAATCTGCACGTCCCACAACAAAAACTAAATAGAAGTCTTAAAAAAAAATATGAAAACAAAAGCACAAAACTGGTTCATGCAACTATATATTGATGACAAATTTGAATAATTAATGTTTTATTTTTGTAAAATGTACATATTTATAGATACTATCAAAAGATGTCTCCAATATGTGAAAAAATAAAGGAACAAAATAATGTTAGGTAATAAAAATATTTAGTTAAATCTTCCAGCGATACAGGTGGATATCTTTCCGAAAAATAAATTGTTTAAACATCATCTAACTCTTTTCTGTCAAAGGGTCTTGACCTTTTATTTGAAATGAATATCTAGAACACACATTAGATCACATCAGATAAATTAATGGTTAATAATTGATATAACAATTATTTTCACCCCTTTAATGAAATTGTTCCGATCTTTCTATGGGTGTTTTTATAAGTAGTATAGATATGTTTAGAGAAATATGAAAGAATATAGGTTGACTGGTCCTATTTGGTACCGTGGTAATATAGATTAATTGTACTGGAGTAGTATTTTTGAGATATTATTTAAATAAGTAAAATGGATTTTGTATAAAAAAATGTAAGAAATTTTAACAAAAATTAGGCTAGACCGCTCAAATTTTAGACTAAATTGGTTAAATTGTATAGTTTATGCTTAGGAGCATTGCAGAGGATGTGTGCTCTATTAAATGACCAACCATAGCAGAGATAATAACCTAATAAAGCTTTTAATGTAACTCTGTCTTCTTTTCCTTAAATGCATTACCTCACCGTATCATATTTTTTGCATTTACATCTACCAATAATTGTCCTTTTTGACCTTACCACTTACAAACAACCTCAGAAACTTCTCTTCCATGGAGATAGAGTAGCAAGTTCTTGCACTGATAATATCTGCATGGCAAGATATAAATGGTCTGGTAGAATTGTGAAATTGCTCTTCTCTGCTCTCTTTTTACTCCTAATTGTGTTAATGTTGGTACAAAGAGTTGAGAGATCTTATGCCGCCATCTCTTCGCGCCGGCTTCTTGTCACTTCTAAGTCAGAATCAAACGAGTTGCATGCTAAAAGGGTTGATGGTACCGCAAAATATGATGAAATCAAGCATGAGGTGCCGAGTGGTCCGAATCCTGATTCAAACAGATAGTACCGACCAATGCTGATAAGCTTCGACCTCGTACCAGTTAGCTTTTGCAATGTATCAAGAAGGAAAACAAACTGTGTAACAATACATTACATGTTTGTTCTTCTCTTCCAGATCACCCAAGCTACAGAGATCAAGGCGTCAACCAGTGAAACCCTTAATACCAGCCGACGACTAAGCGTGCCGAGATTTGGGATTCAAATGCTCATATGTTTAGCCATTTTGGTGTGTTTTTCTTTTCCTTCAGAAATGTTCTTCTTTGAAAAACAAAATTGTTCACCAGCTTTTGTTGCAAGACAATTACTTTTATCTTTTTCTTTTCCCATTTTCCTATTTATTTTTACACTTGAGTCCGTCCTTATTATCCTTTGCTTAATTAGTTGTAACTGAGACATAAATTGTTTATATTTGGAAAATTTATCTATTTTTTTTTTAAATTTGACCCTCATTCCCTTTTATATTATTCTGAGAGTTCAATTACCATTACCTATCATCAACTTCAAAAAGACAAAATAATTAGTTCATATAACATTTTCATGTGTGTAATACACTATTATCTGATATCATAATAGATCTTGCGTGTTAGCTCAAAATAGAGAACGTTTCTGCATCAACACATCATGAGTAGCTAGGTATGCTACCAAGTATCTGCATGATTGTCGATGTTGGGTTTTACCTTTCTTTGAGTTTTTTTGTAGAAAAAAATTATTTAGTAGTTTAACTTGTTGTAGTGGAATGATAATTTAGTCACACAGATTTGATGGCGCTGTTCTTTTATACCGGAAGAAAAATTGGGTACATGAATTTACTGTTATTAAACTTTTGAATGGATATATAACAAGTGCGGCCCCTGGGTCTCCAGAATTAAACTATAATAATACATACAAAAAAAAAAAAACAACAGTCACGGGCTGAATAAGAAATAATAATTGTTATTATTAAATATAAATAAAGTACCACCAGAAGTGATAAATAAGTAGAAAAAAAAAGGTATTGGTCAGTGTAACACTGCAACTGATATTAGGTTTGGGTAGTTCTCAACCAATGATAATCAGTCCAGCACCTCTGTTCTACGTACATTTCATCTTATTTATTTAAGAGGAACTTGCAGTGGAAGTGGGGTTGGTCTAGTCATCCAGATATCTGTGGCTAAGTTTACAGAAATTGGTTCGGATCCTCTTTGGTAGTACCATTTTATATTGGACGGTTCAGATCGAGTTTGAGGTCTTACAAGCAATATGAAAAGAAAGGCCGATGTATCCAATCAGGACAGAGATGGTGTATCTAACTAAAAATGGCAAGTTCAAATCTGCATGAAAGGATCCACTGAAATGAATACAATCGACAAGTTATCAAACATGTTGGAAAGCTATTATTCTAGATTCTACTCTAGGTTTTAATCTGACAAAATTCTATTTCTAGGTTTTAAATTTTAATCTGACAAGAAAAGGACTTTTGGTTTGGCATAATGGTTTTTGTGTTACTTGTGGATTATGCATTAGTCCATAGAGGAATCAAATTCCATCCATTTTTTAACTTTTCAATTGTAATTTTTGAAGTCCTGAAAAGAAAATTTTGAGTGCAAAATTTTGTCAATAGTATGTGAGCCCACCACTCTATTATGTGGGATTAGGACTCAAATAATGCCTGCCAACCAAAGAAAAAAAAATATGATAGATATGTAGATATGTATCACCAACTTATAGTCGTAGAGATTTATATTATCAAATAAAGAGATTATTTTAAAACAGAAGTTAGGATCAAGTTTCAAACAAGCTTGATCATCTCGACTAAACACCCTCATAATACAACTATTATGAGTGTGGATTTCTTCAATGCTGTGCAAATGGCAACTAAGTGATCAATTAATGCCATTGGCAAGACACCATGGTGTTCTGTACTACAATTAATTTTATTTAAACTAAGTCTCCAAGCAGTCAGGTCTCCACTAAATATTCTAATTCTTGTGAGACAAAGTAAAGTTTCCTCTCTCATTTCTGGGAGAAATATTCGAAGGAAATTTAGGAGCACCAGACAAAGGGAGGAACAAAAATGATGCATTTAGAAACACTGTGAATCTGTATTGTTAAAAAACAAAAAAATTTCTCGTCTGATGAAGATACCTTGAAAAGTAATTCACACTGGTTTAGCAACAAGATTTTGACCACAGACCACAGTTACCAGAGGGCAAAGGCTTAGAGAAGATGAAGAAAATAAAAGTTCTAAGCCCAAAAGTAGATCAAAATTTCAGCCCATTCATATAGAAGCACAATATACTAAGGATAAGAGAAGCCCACTATATATATCAGAATAATTAGCAAAATGCAAGGTTTAGAAAAGCAAACCTGTAGTCTGAACTCTGAAGTCTGTAGATAATCCAAGCCCAAAAAGACTAAAAATATAAGCCCAGTTATTGCCCTTTTTCTTCTTTGCACAAATTAATCTTCACGAATTGAACTCCTACATAACATAACATAACATAAGCACACACCTGAGTTTGGAAAATAATGAAGGATATGAAAAAAAAACAAATTTCTGAGATGAAATGTAAAAAAAAGTATATATAATTCCTGTTCTTTTGGATTGAAGGATCTAAGGCCACACAAGATTCAATATATTTCTTATTAGGTTATGAGAGGCTTTTTTTTTTTTTTTTTAAAGTACTTGAAGTAGTACTATACCAGAAAGAAGAGACTAATTAGAGTTCGTGGCTCGAGGTAGTATGATATAAAAAGATGTCATAAATTAAAGAGTTTGTACTTGTATACATGTGAGAAGCTGATTAACTTTCATTATTTCTCTTATATATTCATCTTTCTAGATTGATGGGCTGTCAAGCATAATGTTCTTTTGTTACGGGTTGAGACAAAAGCTTCTTTAGTTTATCAAAACATATAATTAATTCAAATAATCACACACAATCTAGGAACTTTGGCTCCATCCATGGAAAATTCTATTATACATACTAATGATTCTTTTCTTTTCTTTTTTGGAAAAATAACATATTCCCGTTGCAAATTCTTAGGTAGTTCAGTGTTCTTCTTCTACTCGATTAAGCTGCAAAATCAAGGTTTATTGAACTTCTGGGATTAGTCAGTTTAGGGATATCACATGGCATTAAGTTCATGCCCTCCTGTACAATACATGTGTGTTGTTTGGTATATGATATTCATATATATTAAACAGAACTGTAACAATCATCTAGATATGCATGTGCATAATCTAAAAGCATGATCCTTAATTTATAAAAGATCTCATATATAATATTTCTGATAATCATGCAACCACTAGTGGTTGTTGGTTATTTTAAAACATAGTACTGATTTAAAACCATTTTTAAAATATCTGAATCCTTTGAAACCATTTTTAAAATTGTTGTGGCGAATTTCGAATAAAATAGCAACCTTATTGCTAGTACCAAATTTAAAGTAAGCTACAGTGTGCTTAAAGCTCGTTAATTTATCACACCCATTTCAAATGACATATCCAAGCCATTATATACAACAGAAATGATCTATACACACACCAAATTTATAAACTTTAATTTTATGTTCACTTAAAATAGACTTTCAGTTTTAATGGTGAGTTGAAATTATAGTCGATCAGCATACTCTGAAATTAAGGTGCAATAATATGTTGGTAATTGTTTTCTTCATGAATTATGGGTTGGTGTGAAAATGTCCAATGAATCAAAATTAAAAGTTTTCACAAATTATTTGTTATGACACCATCCATGATAGTTACTGTTATTGTGTAAAATTTAAATCACGAGAATTCCATGACTAGTCTGACTTTCCAGGCAAAATTACTGCACAATTTTAATGCTACCTGTGAAAGAAATAGGTCAGACAAAGTATGCCAAATAACAAAACTTTTTGCAAATAACCCCACGGTCTTCCTATTTTTTCAAAATTATATATTTGAAATACATTTTCATAGCTTAAATTAAGAAGTTGAGTTATTGCATGTAATCGTAAAAATTTTACTTCTTTCGTGTGATTATTTTTTATCATATATCCGCCACTAAAATTATTGTCAGAATGTTGACACGCTCTGGAATATAATCTCGTAAAGGAAAATACATTTACCCCTTAAAATTTAGAAAGAAAGTTGTGATAGATATTGGGAAGTGCTCTCGCCAGGAGGTTGTAGATCTATTTTAATTGCTTTTCTCTTCAGTCTTCAACATTGTCAGATTGAACTTAGAACGTTTCTCCCAAAAAAAAAAATTGAGTTGCTAACAACTTTTTTTTTTTTTTTTTTTGAGGAGAAGTTTTCTTCTGCTTGTTCCTTTTTTTTTTTTTTTTTTGTGATGAATGTATTGAGGGGAGGTTTTTAACAACACAATGAGGCATGGCAACAGGAAGGCTGCAATTGAAGATGGACCATTCACAGTTTGTAGGTTAAAATTTAATTGTATAGTCAAGGTCAAAGCATTTGCTTGGGACATTTAATGGCACAATTCCACTGTGGAGTATGGAGGGTGGACCCTCCAAACCTGGCGGAAGCAGCTGACATGTAACATGGTGGGTCCAATACCACCATACTGTCAAGTGTCAAATATTTAGCATTCTTCAATATATATATATATATATATATATAGCAAGAGTTCTCCTCTGTCATCATTTTTTGAATTGTATGATCATGGAATTAGACATTTGGGCCCGGTTTTAACAAATGTTTTCAATACTCTACCGGCACCCATACCGACCAGTAGCTGAAATCCGATATTTTTTAAAATTTTCCGGTATTTCCTCTCTTGATATCGAATACCGTCATTTCATTCACTGTTACGGTATTCGATATTACTGGAATTTTTTTATAATCGGTAGGGTATTGAAAACAACGGTTTTAACACAGCTACTGTCAGATGTTGTCCCTGAGGGCCTGCTCCAGGAAGCAAAAAAATGAGAGAAAGGAATGGAATGGAAAGGAAATATTGTTGGTTACTTGCTTCACTTGGTTTTATAATAGAATGGAATGGAAATACTTCACTCCTTTAAACCTCCAAATGAATAGATTTTGTCGCCCTAAAATTAGAGTGTAAAAGTTTACATTCCTCCTCCAACATTTCCCTTCCCTTCCATGTCATTAAAAAATGTTGTGGAGCACAGCCTAAGTAAGGTCCAGAGGGATGAATAGATACAATTTCAAGTTTTATACTGATTTGGTCGATTAGAGAAATTAACAATTCACACAAACAAGCAATAATATAAATAAACTAGATTCTAAAGTCGCGACTCTGTTTAATAATCTTACAAAACTGTTTAAGTTAGTCATCACAATTGGTTATCATTAAATGAAAGCCAATCAGGTTTGACCGAAAATACAATACAAACAAAGCGTATCCATTTAACCCCGATCAATACTATAGACAGAACTAAACAATTTGTGAACTTAGACATTATAAAGTTGGGTACAAGTTAAATCAGATAAATTTCGATCCGACTTACAATTTTGATTTATATGGTTCTCGTGCTTGCATAGCGTTTTATTAAAACCAGGAGGTCGGTTTTAATTTATTATTTCTTAAAACAAAATTATGGCACGTCAACTTCATGGAAAGATAAAAAATTTGCGCATGCATAGAACGATCAAGTAAACACTTAGTCAAGATAGTAATTCACTAGAGATGGATACTAACAAACAGAAAGTAAATTTTACCAACACAAAAGTGAATTTGCAACGTAAAAGGGAAACATCATATATAGGGGGTCGTTTGGATCGCTTGGGAATAAGAGGAATAGCCTATTCCTAGGCGGAAAGTATTGGGAAGTGTGTAACTTTGTGAAGAGTTTGGATTGTTTATAATAAAATTTCCGCCCGGAATTGCTTATTCCCCTTATTCCCAATGCATCCAAACGAGCCCTAGGATAAGTTATTCGAAACTGAAAGGAAACATCACAAAAAAGTAATTCGATACATTTTCAATTAAAATTATTATACACTTAGTAGAGTGGGTGAAACGCGTTGCAAGTTGCAACATGCTGATATTTTTGTTTTAAATCTTAGCATTCACACCAATTTATAATTTTTTTTTGTTTTTTTTTCAGAAATTCGAAATCTTATATTTTTAAATTATGTTTACTATCATCGAGACAAGGAAATTATTATTTAAAATTAAAAAAATTATTTCATCTAATCATAATTATTTATTCTATATTTTAAAAAATAATACAAAAATATGAAAAAAAAATCAATTACTAATTTCAGGAAATTGATTACTGTCATCTACAGTTTATCATTGCTTGTCATTGCTAAATAGAAAATGAACACATAAAATAAACAAGATGAACATATATAATGATCAAAGTGAACACATACAAACAAATAAGTTCAATAAAAATGAGTTGAATATGCATATAAAAATATGTACAAGTGATGACAACACTTATTTGTTTGTAAATGTTCACTTTGGTCCTCTATATGTTTATCTTGTCTAGTTTATGTGTTCACTTTATGTTTAGCGATGACAAATGACGGCAAAACTACATTACAGTTACCATTTCTGCTAATTTTGGCGTGTAAGTCATATTTCCAAGGTCGAGTATTCCGATTGGTCGGGGGCCCGGGGGCTTTGCAAAGCATTTTCCTACCTCTTAGCAAGAGCATCAAAAGGGTCCCACCTTATTGACGCATTATAATTTCGTGGAAAGTTTGTTTGATGATGTTATCTTGGGACGGAACATTGCAATTAACTAATAAGATAGTTCAACTCCACGACATAAGGGACCAAATAGATGGAAAATCTAATGATATTAAAATAAATTTGACATTTGAAATTAACACTCTATGAGTGATATTTAGTAAATCTATTACGCCTATAGCTCTATACTAAAAAAATAATGAGGCTTGATGTATGTTTTAATATTTATGAAATTATTTAAATCTCGTGTAGATTTCAAATATGTTGTTAATTGAGGAAGAATCCAATACTCATAGAATCTTGATATTACAATTTAATCTTACTTAAGTGCATTGTTCTTGAGGTATACTGAGATCAAGGCTAAAAAAGTTAAATTTAAATTTTAATGGAAATTATATGATTATGATAGAACATAAATAAAAAAAGAATGAACATTGCAATAGCTCCTGTATATTTTGACTTATTCCAGCAGAGGTAGTGACACCCAATTCATCCTAGTAATTGCGATCGAATCCTTATATATATATTTATTACTTAAATATAACTTTCTTTGGTAAGGACGCGCGAAAGGAAAAAAAAAGAAAATAAAATTTGTTTTACTTATTTATCATCCATTATGATAACGACAATGACGACAACAACTAAGTTTTTTGTTCCAAACAAGCTAGGTTAGGTTAGAAATGAAACCTAACAAGATAAATCATCCAAAAACAAAAATAATATATAAAAAAAGTACTAATAATAGTAATAGCAATAATAACAATAATAATAATAATAACAATAACAATAATAATAATAATAATAATAGTAATAGTATGAACCTACACCTCAACCGAAATCTAATAATGTAATCAACAAACCTATAACATTACTCCAACCCCTAGGTTCATATATCGTGGCTCCGGTACATGGATTGTCAACTTTCATGCGTCCTATCGATCGCCAACTCCTTGGAGACATTCCATTCTTTAAGGTTCCTTTCTATCGCTTTTTCCCATGTCAATCTTGGTCTCCCTCTACCTCTCCGTGTGTTTTCGAAATGATTGAGAATTCCACTACGTACCGGTGTCTCGGGATGCCTGCGTTGGATATGTTCAAATCATCTCAAACGATGTTGGGTCAGCTTCTCCTCTATCGGTGCCACCCCACCCATATCCCATATGTCATCATTTTTTATCTAGTCTCTGTTTGTGTGATCGTAAATCCACCGCAACATACACATCTCTGCTACACTCATCTTCTGGACATGTCGTCCTTTAGTAACCCAACATTCTGTACCATACAACATCATAAGTCTAATCGTCGTCCTATAAAACTTGTCTTTTAACTTTTGTGGAACTTTCTTATCGCATAAGACGCATGATGCTTGCCGCCATTTCACCCACCTGCTCTTATCTTATGACTAATATCTTCATCCATCTTGCCATCGCTTTGTAGTATCGACCCCAGATATTAGAAAGTGTCTTTCATAGACACTACGTGTCCGTCTAAACAGACATCTTCATCTTCATCTTCATCATCTGTCATGATGAATAAATAAAAAAATATTAATTTATTATTGATGCCCGGTTGATGTTTACATTTCAAATAATGTTGATTTAGGAAGGACAACCACACGCACTAATTTGTTTAATTGACGTTTTGATTTGGAAAAACAACAGCACGCATTAAAATTGCATTAAAATTGCTTCTTTTAGCGTTCAAGTAAATAGAGTTTTCACTGATTTATCATCCGCCACAGAGGATCTGACAGTGCTATTTATCATTTATTTCTTTTATTTTAGCCAAATAAACTGGATAGGTTCAAAACATCGGCACATTGGATTCTTTATTCCATTTTCTTCCTAGTTCCAGAATAGCAGTACCCCAAAACTAGGCTATTCCAAGTTTCCAACACTTTCTCTCCTTCTGAGTTCTGAGTATCCAACTGGCATATCCTTTTTACTTGATAATACTGCTGGCGCGCACATGGGATAGGTAAATAGATAACTTCCCCAAATCACGCTATTCCAGTCCAAACCCAGGTTAAGATTAATTCATTTATAATTGGAATAACAATTAAGAAAGGGTATTATGGTACAGCACTAATTGCTTTCTTGTTGTCACGCTGCAGTAATAATTATTGGCAGAAGCATCTTTGCTTAATTTGACCCCTACGCGTCTACAATTAATGCGCAATATCTTAATTTAGAATAGTTTCTTTTTCCATATTTAGTTACACTGCTTGGTCAGATTGTATGGTGTTGCTTTTTCGAAAAATTGGAGAGAGCACTGACCCTGGTTAATACGTCCACTAAAGTAATTTTGTTTACAGCTAATTGACCTCGGAATTTGGGCCCCCAAAGGGTAATTATATTATTGCATTATGCATGTTTGTTTTCTGTTTCAACTTCGCTTGGCCCCACTTGTCTGGTCTTTTGGGAGTTTTACCGATGGACCCACAGATCTCTGCCCCAGGCCCCCAGCCAGTTCATCTTATAAATAGCTGTTCCAGTTTATTTCTTGAGGTGAAATAAGAAATACAGGAGATCTCCATTTTTATTAAATGCAGAAATTATTGTGTTGTACTAAGAGAGGAGCTCAAGTCTTCCCCGTCAGTCGGAAACATAATTAGCGAGACGAAGGAACAAGAGTGCAATTATTATATAGGGGTCGTTTGGATGTGTCCGGAATTTGGGGATTTTCCAATTCCGGACATAAATTTTAATATAAACAATTCATCTCTCTCACAAAGTTACACACTTTCCAACGAAAATCCTTATTCCTTCCTAGGAATTGGCTATTCCTAACCCATCGAAACGACCCCATAAGTAACAAATTTAAGGCTTAGGAAAACTGAACCCTGCCGCACTCTATTTTAACTATGTGTCTTACATAACTGTCATGTGGTCCCCACTGAGCATCTACTGCCGCAAGAATCCTCTCGCACGTCAAGCAGTGAACCAAAGCAGGAATGACTATAGTAACTTTATCCACAGAAAAACTAAACGAGGAGCGTAAATGCATCCCGTGTGGTCTTACAAGGCAGATTGTGGGCCCCACTGGCACCTCATTCCCAACTGTCATTACACGACTTACGAGATATGAGTCAGCACCCGCATAACAGGAAAGGTTTTAATCCTCTCCATTGGGGCAATTACTGGTCAAATTATTTACAAACTAAGCCAACTCAGGTGAAATAGCGGCTGTCTATAGACCGTCAGTTTCTCACGTCAATGACGTGGCGAAATATGATTGGATACAGGAAGTCGGCCCAGGAACTGAGACTGGAGAAAGGTCGTACAAGTCAGTAGCTATCCCCGCAAATGGACAAATTGTAACCTCCTCCACTGCCTAGAGCCGAATAACCTCTACAATTATTTGGTTATTGCACAATTTTCCTGGAACTTATTTATTTCTTTTTCTTTGGAGTAACAATGTGTGAATGAATAATATAAAACATTAAATGTCTCAATCAATTTGTTACCGTAAATTTTCTATTATTATCTTATACATAACTTAAATTTTTATTTATAGATATAGCTTGTGTAGTTGTGTTGTTTGCATGATGTTTCTTTCTAAAATCCTTCTTCCTTCCTTATTTCTAACTCATCCAAACAAGACCATATATACTTAGGGTGTGTTTGGATGGAGTAGAATAAGGCTTGAATAAGAATAAGTTCCAAATTCCTTATTCTTGTGCAACCCAAACAACACAAGAATAAGGAATTTGGGCCCTTATTCTTATACTAACAAAACTATGGAATTTGGATAAGAATAAGGATTGGCACGAGATTCTAAAAATTTCTTATTCTTATTCTTATTCGACCTCCATCCAAACACACCCTTATAGATAGATTGCATTTGTTTCATACAACGAGAAACAAAACAAAAGAAACCTATGATAAATTTGAAATTGCTCCTATCTAATATTTTTTTAAAGCAAAAGAAAATTCATGAGAAACCATTTTTATCAGTATTTTGACAAAAAAAAAAAAAGTTCCCATGCAAATGAAAAGAAATGAAAGACGAATATATGGGCGCACTTGTCCCATCATCGAGTAAAGGTTGTAGTTTTTTTTTTCTTTTCTAATATGATAATTTCGAAAAAAACAATACAATATTCGTACAATCATATTGGATTATTACTTGTGAAACAATGCCTCATCTTTGTGGTTAAGATTTACACTTTATTATGAATATCAGTTTTGTTTGTAAACAATGAGCTGTTTTTAGTGTATTATTTATTCTGACTGGCATTCTCATACAAAAGGTTATTAACCAAATCTAAAGAATAAAGTTTTTGTATTTGCTTCAATTCTCATTGCTATTGTTTCTATTTTAATGTTTTGTTGTTATCTTTACATTTACCATTGCTATTTTTGTCATCGATAATTAAACAAAATAAAAATACACGTCCCAAGATAGATAAGCAAATCATTAAAAAAAAATACACTTATAAATTATATAATAATAGAAACTTTTTAAAGCACACAAACAAACAGAAAACTCACCAATTCTTCCTTCACCATTCAGTCATTCACCAATGAAAGTAGCCATTAAAGCACTAAATTTTCATTAACCTAACAATACAATTTTACAAAAATTGCAGAAGATCCTCCACGAAAATCCCCATCGCAGCGTCTCTTTCCGTTTCCCACCAAACTCTCATAAATCCCTCAAAACCCTCTTCCTCGTCGTCTCCTCTTCTCCTTCCCAAAATTTACAAAATCGAAGAAATTGGAGAGGTGAGAGGATGGAGAACTACGCCTACTCCTCCTACCCCGAGTCCGGCGACTCCTCACCTCGATCTCGCGAGGTCGAATCCGACAACGGCAGCACCCACCACCCTGCTGCCTCCTCTTGGGCCGCCTCCGACGACGTCCCTCCCGCCGCCGCCGCCGCCGCCGCCGCCTCCGTCGGTCGCGTCAAGCTCATGATCAGCTATGGCGGTCGGATCCAGCCTCGGCCTCACGACAACCAGCTCTCCTACCTCAACGGAGAAACCAAGATCCTCTCCGTCGACCGCTCCATGCGCTTCGTCGATTTCCACTCCAAGCTCGCCTCCGTCGCTAACTCCGACGAGGTTTGCATCAAGTACCAGCTCCCTGGCGAGGATCTCGACGCGCTTATCTCTGTCACCAACGATGAGGATCTCGAGCACATGATTCTCGAGTTCGATCGCCTCCATCTCCACCGTTCCTCTAACTCTTCCCGATCTACTCCTCGCCTTAGGGTTTTCCTCTTTCCCATCAACCCTCCGCCTCCTTCTCCAGCACTTCTTGAACCCAAACAGGAGCGCCACTGGTTCCTTGATGCTCTCAATTCCATTACTCCACTGCCCCCTCCAGTTCCCGTCTCTGCTCCGGCGTCTAATGGCCATGTGAGTCCGGATTACCTCTTCGGACTGGACAATGGATTCGTGCCGCCTCCTGCCGTGAAGGTGAAGGATCCGACACCGCCTGAGCAGCCAATTGCACGTGACAGTGCCGCCACGGTTGAAATTCCTGCGAAGGAGGATCGCCAAATCGGGTCGGACCCGTCCCCGGTTGCATCTCCTCCTGAGATCCAAAGACAAATTCAAGAACTGGAGAAACTCCAGGTGGCTGATAACCAGCCCCAGTATCTGCCCCAAGCTCAAACCCCAACCCAAGCACTGACTCAACCCCAAGCCGTGCCTCCTACAATGCCGAGGACTGGAAGCGAGGAAACCCTAGCTAGAGCCTTCGTCCCGAAGCCTCAAGAAAAGCCTCCTGTACCGGCGCCGGTACAATCAGTGCAACAACAGATGGCCCCACAGGCCCCACCTGCCATGGCTGTGCCTCAGCCAACCGTGACCGCTCCAACAGGATACATCCCTCGGTTCCAATCCATTGCCGGTGGGGACCACCACCCGGTTTATGTGATCTCCCATGCTCCACACGGTTACTATACTGCGGCTCCTCCTGGCGGCACACCATTTGTGTATGCTATGGGGCCTCCTGCGCCAAATCATTCAGCCGGTGGAGGGGGAGCAGGAGGAGGAGGTGACATGAATGCCGGGTACGGTGCGGGGCACGTGCCGGCGGGATATGATAATGCCGGTCGGGCGGTGTATTATACCAGTGTGGTACCTACTGCTTACCATCACCAGGCGGTGACCAGCGTGGCGCTGACCAGCACAGAGGCTCCGAAACCCGTGAAGCCTTCACAGGTTTCTTGAGTGCGCAACTGTTTCATTTTCTAGAAGTTTATTTTTTTTATTAATTGTTGAAAAAAGGAGGCGTATTAGTTAATTTTTGTTGAACTGCCTGTGGCTGTGGCTGTGGTGTCTGTCTGTCCAGTGAGTAGTCAGTACCGGTCTCCAGTGGGTTTGCAATTTTTCGTGTTTGTGTTTGTTTGTTGGTGGTTGGTTGGTTGGTTCTCGTGTAAAGTTCTCCTAGCGTTGTACATACAATATTATGCGTATATGAAAGAATATATTAGTTTTATTGTGTTGTTGGTCTTGTATGAAAGAATATTATATTGATTAGCTTTATTGTGTTATTATGATTTTCAATGTTCAATTTTGCATCCACAATTTTGGTATGAGTGTGATTGTGTGTAGGTATGAATAATGATTGATGGCTAGAGAAGGAACCTGAGCTGATGTCTTATTTGAGATTGCTGTTGATAGCTAAGAAGTTAGATTTGTTTTTGTGGGTTGTTGAAGGATATCTAAATATCCATTTCAGATCGGATAAACTGTCTTTGAGATTCTTAGATATGCTGCTATCTTGACCCAAATAGCATTTAAAGATATGTTGATAAGCTCAAATATTCTATTTCAAGCTGGCATTTTTATAGTCATATTGTCCCTATCTATAGTTTTTCCTTCTTTGGACGCCTAAACAATATTCAGCAATTCGGATAACTATAGTCATCTTTATGAGAATGGATAAAATACACTGATGTGTACGGATCGTCCCCGTACACATCAGTCGTTTTTCAAGATCTGAAATTCAAACGGTCAATCCGAACCGTTCAACTTGTTCTTTATATTGAAAAACTCTTGCAGACCAAATTTTACATTTTTTCGAATTTTTTTGCTATATATTATGATATTTTCAAATTGGAGGGCCTGAAATACTCCAATTATAGTGTTTTTTGAAAATATCATAATAAATAGCAAAAAAATTCGAAAAAATGTAAAATTTGGTCTATCTAGGTTTTTCAATATAGCGAACAACTTGAACGGTTCGGATTGACCGTTTGAATTTCGAATCTTGAAAAACGACTGATGTGTACGGGGACGATCCGTACACATCAGTGTTCTATATCAACTCTCCATCTTTATAATCATATTTTAAGCTGGCATAATTGATTTTCCATTCTACATTATTTGTTTTTATAATCTTGATTTGCTAGTTTATTTGTACACGGAATCAATTCGTTTCTTAATGTCGTGCTATTTTTTGTTAAAAAAAAAGTACTTTATTTTGAGTGAACTACTGAACTGTTAACCGATCCAAATAGTTTATGGACGTTGAAATCTTCCATCTTTTTTTCCCTTACGAAAAGTTGAAAGCATAAAAAGTTTCTCAAAATCAAAAAAGAAAAAAAAAAGCTTTTAAAAGAGATGATTAGGAATAATCCAAAGTTAATTCTTCAGTTGACTTCTTTACGTGTTCATATAGTGTCATTGGGTCGGTACATATGAGAAGTGAGTCTTCTTTTTTTAGATATGCTGAGAAGTGAGTCTTCTTAGTCAAGCTCATAAGGGTTAAGAAAAGGCAATTTGCACTTATTTTTTAGCTGTGATAGTGTGGTTGCGGTATCAAATTGGCCACTGGAACTAAGATAGCTTTCATTAGATTTTTGATATACAAAAAATTATGCAATTTCCGTAGCAAATCAGATTATGTGTATTTTGTTCATACTTTTAAAAGGTCGATTTCAGACCAGTGTCGACGGCAGATATACTATACGTCATAACAAGTATATCTACATTATAAAATTAGATATATTATATTTACAAAAAGATTATTATTCAAAAAAAAATATATTCATCATGGTTTATTTAGGCCACGTATTAATTTGATGACTTCTATGTTAGAAGTTTAAGGCAATGTAAACATGAATTTGTTATCAATCAAGTGATACGAAAACAATAATGGATTTGGTTTTTTGTTGACATTTTCGTCTAAATGATAATAATTTTTAGTAGTCTTATTAAATTTGGCTTATTGTCTTTAGTTGTTACTTCGTAGTAATTGATTTTATTGATAAATGTAAAAATTCTTCTATTTTCTGTGATCCAATTCAGTGTGCCTTCTAAAAGCTTATGGCTTGCTGGTGAACTTGTTGGTGAAATAATCAATACTAATCACATAGAATTTCTAAATATGACTTAAATAAAATTCTTGGGCTCGTTTGGATGGGGCTAGGAATAGCTTCTTCCTAGACATAAAACTCTTCATAAAGTTACACACTTCCCAACGTTTTCTTCCTAAAATCCTTATTCCTTCCTTATTCCCATACGATCCAAACGAGCCCAAGAGAATACAATTTCAACGCGTACAATGGTGTTAAAATGCCAATAAGTGAAAGACAATATTGAAACAAAGGAGCAACAAAATACTAAATCCAAAGCGCGCCTCTTTACAGCAACAATCAGGAAACCGCCACCATGGTGGCCCTGGTGGCAAAATGGCATATCATCATTTTAGTATAGTTGTTACCATGGCAACAACACATTATTGTACTTTTCATTTTCATGTGTTTTAAGCCAATCATGGTCACTGCAGTTGTATTGATAGTCAGCAATTCTACTGCAAAAAGTACCAATATCACATGGAGTTTAACATGGTTTAAATTATAATGGAATATTTTTGTTTAAGATTCATTTAGTTGAAATGAATTACCTATTATTAAAAAAATAAATCATTGTATATCTTTATTAAAAAAGTCAGAGCCTTTTGTCCCAAACAAGTTGGGGTAGGCTAGAAATGATACCCCGACCCTGGTCATTTCTTGTATATATGGCTGAGTTTTTACGCTGGCTCGTCAAGCCTATCGCAAGCATGCAGGTTTGAACCCTGGACCTTTTAGAAGAGAGCCTAGTGCTTTTACCACCTGAGCTACTAGACCACATGGTCTCGTTTCAGAGAGATAGTAATCATGGGCTCGTTTGGATCGTATGGGAATAAGGATGGAATAAGGATTTTAGAGGTAAAACGTTGAGAAGTGTGTAACTTTGTGAGAGAGATTTATGTCTAGAAAGAAGCTATTTTTAGAAATAGACTATTCCTAACCCATCCAACCGACCCCATAGTAATAAATTCTAATAAATATCATACGTGGAATCTATGCTAGAGTGTGGGGTCAGACTACTATGGTCGCTTGCAGTCAGATGTTGAACACATTATTGTAGTTTCTTCTGACCCGAATATGTACAAAATTGACATTACCAAGGAAAAAAAAAGGAATATGTACAAAATTCAATTGTAGCGTTTTCTCTAGAACCGCCGTAAAACAGGACCAGCTAATACCTGCATGGTATTCTTTTGTAATAGAAACAATTTTAAAAAATAGTACTGAAGCACTAATGTTCTGAGGAATAAACAACTAAGCTAAGCACCCGTATAATATATATTATAAAATAAGTAGGTGAATATATAATATTTAAGTTCATATGAAGTTCAAGGACGATGATGGAAGGGACCTCCATTAGGAAAAAGTGAGCACCAAGTGGCACATGGAGAGAAAATGGTTGCCATGTTAGGGAATTGAATTATACACAACAAGAGTATTCCACGGGGGCCAGTCTCAATGATTGAAGCTATAGTTATGCCAAAGTGTGACCTTTTGTATATAAAACTCAAAATTTTGAGGGGATTTCAAACATACTTTTTTTTGCTGTCTCTATTTCTTTACATTGAAATTTTATATATTTAAAAATTTTAACAGCCGAAAACTAATTTATTACACTTTTAAGCACAAAAAATTTCACAAGGTCTTGACATTTTACTGATTAATATCAATAGGTTGCAAAATTCATTAATACAGATAATTTTTGGATGTCGATTTTCTACAATTTTTAAAACTGATAAAAACATTAAATTATCACAGACATTAATAGGGAGAATTATGCATATTGAAATGAATGCGTAATGCAAAGATAAAAGAATATAAACATGTGAAATTTTTTTAGATAGGTTTATCCTCGGCTCCATCTGCAGCATCTAAGTGGGCTCCCCACATTAATTTTATGTGGAGTCTGCTATACTAGATTCTGCAGTGAAGATCTCGCAAATAGTTTGAAAGACATCACTATTTAATTGTTTGATAGTTTTGTCTCTGCAGAAAATGCAGGCGCAAGTTGAATATTCTACTAGTTAATTGAGATTATTGGTGCCATAAACATTAATTTATTTATGAGAATTAAGATTTTAAAGACGTTACTTTTTTTTTTCCCGGCTTTGGGAGAATAAAATTTAACTTAATTAGTTGACTAGGTTATTGTATTCTAAATCACAGTATCACACGTTCGAAATTTAGTATCTATATTTCGTTTTACATATCTCAGGTGAAAAACAGACTTGAAAAAATGACAAGGAATTGATTGAAGCACATAATTTTATTCTGAAGGAAAAACATGAATTGTGTTGAATTAAAGACAAAAGATGGAATAACTTAGAAAATCAGAAGAGCCATAGCAAAGTTGCTAGAAATCCAAGTGGTTCAAATATATACATATTTACACTACAAGTCTACAACTAGATAATCATAGTTTCAAAAGTTAAATTTGAAAGAAGTTTCTTGCAAGTTGCAATAATTGTTCACATTCTGAATAATTTTCTTCTCGAGCAACTAGTCAACAGAAAAATTCTGAAATTAAATAATTAACATTTACAACGAGGTGACAATTTTCGCTATCTCCATATTCAGAAATGCGTCAAAAAAAAAAAAAAAAAACCTTGTAAGGGAATTGGGCCATAAGAAGAGATCGATAGAAATCACTTTGCAACTAAGTTCCTCGAATAAAATAAAAAACATAAGCTGGAAACCAATAGAGTTCTAAATTTCCAATTAGAATAAACTCGCTCAAAACTAACTCGAAAATAGTCGAAAGATAGTCGAGTTGTGTTAATGGGCCAATCTAGTTACTGGAAGTGAAAAACAAAACTTGAATTTTGGGCCTTTGAACTATTTAAAGTTTCAAATAAATATCTTTGCTTTTATAGGCCTGTTAATTTTGTTTATAGTCTGTCTACTCCGAAAAAATTAAAAGTAACGTTATTGTTCACACGAATTACGATAATAACTGTTAAAAATTTAAAATTTTAAAAATAACATTGTTGGATCGGCATTCGGAATGCCGATCTAAGAAACTAGATAGTCGAGTTGTGTTAATGGGCCAATCTAGTTACTGGAAGTGAAAAATAAAACTTGAATTTTGGGCCTTTGAACTATTTAAAGTTTCAAATAAATATTTTTGCTTTTGTAGGCCTGTTAATTTTGTTTATAGTCTGTCTACTCCGAAAAAAATTAAAAGTAATGTTACTGTTCACACGAATTACGATAATAACTGTTAAAAATTTAAAATTTTAAAAATAACGTTGTTGGATCGGCATTCGGAATGCCGATCTAAGAAATTGCTTGGATCGGCATTCCAATTGCCGATCTAAGAAATTGCTTGGATCGGCATTCCAATTGCCGATCCAAACAAAAAAAAAACCACAGCCTTTTTTGACTCAATCTTAACGTCAAAAGTGAGTAATTTTTTTAATATACAATTTGCTTTTTAGCCCTCAAAATTTTTGTTATTACAAAATATATAATTTGTGATTATAAATTAAAAATAATTTAAATATCTATTATAAAAATATAAGTATATAATTAAATTATGCATGTTAAATACATAATATTGTACATGTTTATAATACTTATTTATACATATATATTATGTATCATATATTTTATATATTAAATACATATTATTGTATATAATTAAATTATGCATGTTGAATAGTATTTGTATAAAATTAAATATAATTTATATTGTGACATGTGTAATACTATCATTCATATTTAATTTTACATGTACATATTTGTATGTATATTTAATGTATATAAAAAATCTTATATATATATAAATAAATACACACACATATAATATATATATATATATATATATATATATATATATATATGTATATTTATTTATACATGAAAAATCTTTTATATCTTAAATTATGCATGTTGAATAGCTTTATACATATATATTATGTTTCATATATTTTAATTATATACAATAATATGTATTTAATATATAAAATATATGATACATAATATATGTATAAATAAGTATTATAAACATATACAATATTATGTATTTAACATGCATAATTTAATTATATACTTATATTTTTATAATAGATGTTTTAATTATGTTTAATTTCTAATCACAAATTATATATTTTGTAATAACAAAAATTTTGGGTGCTAAAAAGGAAATTTTACATAAAAAAATAAGTCAAAAGTTGCTGAATTTTTGTGTTTGGATCGGCAAATGTAAAATTTGGTTTTTAGCCCCCAAAATTTTTGTTATTACAAAATATATAATTTGTGATTAGAAATTAAACATAATTAAAACATCTATTATAAAAATATAAGTATATAATTAAATTATGCATGTTAAATACATAATATTTTATATGTTTATAATACTTATTTACACATATATTATATATCATATATTTTATATATTAAATACGTATTATTGTATATAATTAAATTATGCATGTTGAATAGTTATACATATTGTTGTATATAATTAAAATATATGATACATAATATATATGTATAAAGCTATTCAACATGCATAATTTAAGATATAAAAGAACTTTTATATATTTAATGTATGTATATTCAACATGTATGTATATTTAATGTATATAAAAAATCTTTTATATATTTATATTTACATGTAATGAGGTGCCTTATAGACATTGAGCAATAATTCCACAAGATGGCTTGAGAAATGAATTTTCCTGGAATAATGAGGTGCCTTATGTACTCAACGTCAAGAACATATATAAGATCTCTAAACTATTACAATTTATTTTTGAACAGCCAATTAAAATTGAAATTCTATTAAGAAATGAGCCTGAAATGGGCAATTGAGTGCTAAATAGGTATAAAGAAAAGTACTTGTATTCATCGCTAACTAGGAGTAAAGCTCAGCCTTGGACAATTGAGTAGCAAGTTTCCAACTCTGATTTCAAAATTTTTTAGTTAGTTGCTTGCCTTTTTCTTTATATTTTTTAAACAGTAAAATGCTCGTAGGGATCAAATAAAGGTTGCCATCAAATTGATAACCTAAAAATTTGAATGAGTAATAGTAGGATGGAAACCATTTTATCACCGATTAAATATTATGTATATAAATATATAAAAGATTTTTTTATATACATTAAATATACATACATTAAATATATAAAAGTTCTTTTATATCTTAAATTATGCATGTTGAATAGCTTTATACATATATATTATGTATCATATATTTTAATTAGATACAATAATATGTATTTAATATATAAAATATATTATACATAATATATATGTATAAATAAGTATTATAAATATATACAATATTATGTATTTAACATGCATAATTTAATTATATACTTCTATTTTTATAATAGATATTTAAATTATTTTTAATTTATAATCACAAATTATATATTTTGTAATAATAAAAATTTTGAGGACTAAAAAGCAAATTGTATATTAAAAAAATTAGTCACTTTTGACATTTTGATTGAGTAAAAAAAGGCTGTGGTTTTTTGGATCAGTATTCCAATTGCCGATCCAAGTAGTTTCTTAGATCGGCATTCCGAATGCCGATCCAACAATATTATTTTTAAAATTTCGAATTTTTAACAGTTATTATCGTAATTCGTGTGAACAGTAACGTTACTTTTAATTTTTTCGGCTGTCTACTCAGGTCCAGACACAGAGAGGCCCCCAAACATACATGAAGAATTTGTGAACTCTCCAATTAAATGTTAAATGTGAATCTTTACAAAATCCTCGTTTATACTCCTTATATATTTAGATTATTTTATTTTTGGAAATGATAAATTGGAAAGAATTGTGCTTTGTATAGTTCCTACGGTGATAACACGCTCTCGTGTTATCCTAAAAACAAAGTTAGCCGAAATTAAACTTAGCTTAATGTTCTAGTATCACAGATACCAATGATAAATCGAACAACCTTAGCACAACAAGCACAACGATAAAAAAAGTGTATAATATATTCGTTTATTAGGTTCCGAACACCAGAACTTAACAATGACGACATATATAAACAAGGAACAAAAGAAAGATAGTTATACACTTTACATGAAATATACATCCCTAGCACTCCCCAGCTTTCTTTTTCCGGTTCTCCGAATACTTTTCACTTGCAACCACTATGGCTTCCTTAGTATATTTGTAGACGGGAAGTCCACCTAGACATAATTGTAACACCCTTATTTTGTCAGAATTCAGACACAGTTCTAGCCTCAAAATTGGCCAACATATACAAAATTATATATATATATTTTTGAATTTACTTATTATTATTATTTTTTTGCTAAAATAGTAAGAGAAGATCAAAAGAAGTAATAACCTGTATAAGGTCTGCTGGCTTCATCAATGATGTGATCGGCAACATGCAACGCAACAATTCCAGCCTTCTTCCGCCCCTCGGGGGTGGACATTGCCTCAATTGCCGGTGCAGCAACTTGTTGCACAACCTCCAATGCTTCGTTAGTTGTTTCATCTAGAAATGGTGCCACTTGAGGAGCATACGTTACAGTTGCTTTGACTGCACTGACTGTTGCTGCCTGCACGACTGGTAATGCATGCGCGGCTTGTTCAGCCGCAACCTTCATGGCATGGTGAGTTGTTGCTTCCGCTGCAGATAATTTTTCTGACAAATGCAATTCTCTTGTCCCGTGGTTTCCCTGTTAATTATTTTCATAGTACTCTTAGTGTAATGTGGAACCGTGGAACCCGAGTTCAGGTTCAAGAAAGTGTTCATTGTATACACTATTGTAGTATTCTGTACAATAAAATATACACTTTTTATACACTATTTAAGTATTCTGACATGAATGTGTATACATCTTTATATATAATAACGTAAACTGTTCGTAAAATGAAATGTTTGTATGAAGAAACAGCCTAAAAGTTCCACAATTATTCTCCATAGATGCACATAGCTCAGTGCTTTTCGGCCCATTCGACGCCAAAATGGAATAAAATTGCGCCGTAAAATTTGTCAGGGAATTACATGTGTTCGGCTCAAAATCACTTTACAAAACTATTGGACCATAAATGTTGGGCCATGTGTCTCTTTCTTTCATTCTTATGGGACGCGTCCGTCACCCGTGTGCGTACCGACTCATTCTTCCCTCTCTTTAGACTGCATTTCCAATCTTTATTTTTCGGCTGTAAGCTCCAAATCAGAAATTTAACTTTTTGAATGTAATTTTGTACCATTGTTATGTTAACCGTATATTTTTTTGAAGATAAATTAGAGGTCAAGCCTCCCAACTTATTTTTAAATTAAATTAAATGTCTATAAAAGATCCTCCAGCCAGATTTCGAATCTGCGATCTCTCACTTGAAATGCATTGCTCTTTGCTACTAGATCAAGAACTGGTTCTTATGTTAACCATATTTTAAAGCGTAGGAATAATGTGGGGCCATAGTTAAGTGCCGTTAGAATAAAAAATCTGCAAAGACAATGATAAATGTAAATTACTTTAATTCAGAAGAAAATAAAATAAAATCAGGCAAACCTTAAAATTGTGGCCATGCAATCCGGTCATGTTTACAGATAGGTTCTAGCGTAAGATTAAGTTGATGAAAAATAGATCCTATTTGCGATTAGGGATGTAACGATGTGTTGAGAGTAAAGTCTATTCGCGAGAATTAATTCACGAATAGAGAATGTTTGAATGCGGCTTAGTTCGCAATCAAAAATCTCTATTCGTTACTCACCCTATTCTCACATCATTCTGACCCTAATACTACTATTTATTTATAGGTGGAAGATGCAAATAGCCGGAATTAATGAACAATTGCCAGACTAATCCTTCAAGTCATCATCTGTAACAAGATTGAATTAGCACCTACACGAATCATCCGGGTTGTTAGGTTGTAATTCAGATTTTTGACTAAAAAAAGGAAACTTTGAAAAAGTCAAGAGCATCACCTTCAAAAAAAAAGAAAAAAAAAAAGAAAAAGAAAATCAAGAGCATCTGTGCACCTCAAGATTCTAACATTTAAGTATGTAATCGTTGACTTTAATTTAGGAGAATTAAATGGATAGATTTAATTATAGTGTGATTTGTAACTTAGCAAATGTGATTCTAATGATAAATTTAAAAATCTTCCAAGCCTTATGTTATGCAAACAATATGAAATTTAAAATAAAGTATTACTACTATTAAGAGCAACTTTGAATGTACATCTAGTTTATTGCACATTCAGTTGATATTTATAAAATTATTGCTCAAACCAAGAATGCATTCTTTAATAACTGAAATAGTTATCATATACAGAAATAGAAGCAAAGAGAAGGAAGAAGAAGAGAGCAATTTTACTGGAATTCTTTCTCGTTCCCATGTACAGATTCATCCCACTAGGCACTAGCTATAGAACCAAAAATTCAAGGACCACCCTTAAAAGATAGGCACTGTAAAAGTAACAAACGTAATTATCTTTCTAATCCAATTACTATTTCTTACTATCTTAAGCCCGAATAACAAAAGACCAAATTAATAATTTCAGCGCCCCTCTTGTCAGTTGTCACTTGTCACTTCACTCTGTCGTTCCGCCAAAAGGAAAAAAAAAAAAAAAAAAAGGGAAGAAAAGGATGAAGCAAGGATCAATAATGGCGCAAAAGAGAGGCAAGAGCTCCGAGCTCCGACGACCCGGAGGAGCTCGCTTGGACACCACTCCAGGTCGTACTCCTCTCGATCGCCCTAAGGCACTCTCTCTCACTGTGTGCGTGCGCGTTTGTGTGTGGTAATTGTGTTGTGGGTTAATGTCCTACTGCTGATTTCGGAAGGTTAAGACTAAAGACAGTGAAGGAGACAAAAGAAGCTTGGTTACATAATTTAATTTATGTATTTTTTGTTTGTTTCACTCATGTCAACGTCAATTGAACTATAGAAAATGAATTAGAGATATAAATTGTCAAACTGAACCCACTCTTATGATCATCGTCTGTTTGACTGTTCTGGTGTTGTGTCAGTTGGAACAAAAGAATTATTACAAGCTTTACTGTTTTTTACAATGAGATAGTGAAATTAATTAATAATTAAATTAACTGAAACATACTGTTATGATATGTCTGGTATAGAAATTGGAGTTTTAGGCTTCAAATAAGTCTTAATATTAACCTCATCTGAAGCTCATGCTAAACCTCCAAATAGACAGTACACTAAAGAGGAATCTCTAATCTGCCTTATAACTCTACTCCAGGTTTCGTTGCTGTTGGTGAACACGCCTGATAGACTACGTGCTAGCTTGGCTGGATTCTGTGGGGGTGGAAGAGGTGTTTCTTTTATTCTGCGCACATGCTGAGCAGGTTAAGGAGTACATGGGCAACTCACACCGGTGCCAGAGCCATGCCGGCTCCTCTACCACCACCATTGAATCAAATTTCTCATCAGTGCTGGTGATGCCTTTTGCTTCATTGAGGGAAGAAATCTGGTATGTTCCCAGAGTTCCTCTTCTGAACTGTTTTTGCAGAAAAATAATGTTTTCATTTGTGTTGTGTTTTTTGTAGGAGATCATGTTTTTTTTGTATGTATTTTCCTTTTTCCAATTGATATACTTATTGCAACAAACATGGTTGATCTTTGTCAATACTTGCAAGTCTATTTTACTGTATATCTATTTTAATTGTCATTGTCATTGTTTTTTCAATAACAGATAGGTTTTCTAAAAATAGGTTGGTTCACAGAACATTTACCAGTACTTCTAACTGTTAAACTTCATGCCAGTAAGGTGGTTAGGGTAGAATGGCCATTTCTGATAGTATCAGAGATCTCATTTTAACCACCTCAAAAATCACGAGTACCTTAACCATGTTTATTATTTGTTTTGAGATGTGTTACCTGAAGATGCAATGATACTTTCAGATTATGGGGAAACAGATATATACACATGAGATTGAAACAAGTTATACTGCACATGTAGGCAACTACAGGAGCTGTGACACCATAAGCAAGGACATAATTCAGCGAATGTGTTTATTCCGTTGGTACTAGATGCCTTGTATGCTGGTAATTGTGCACGAATGAGATTGCACAGGGAATGCATATATAAAGCCCCATGTGAGTTATATACCACTGCAAAGAAATATTTATAGTTGATTCTGGTACATTTGGGTTTGCTGAGTTGCAGCTCGTGGGCTAACTAGATCTGGTAAAAAATAGACTTAGATGATAGATCATTTCTGGTTGGGTTGATTTCTATTTCCTAATACTATTATTATTTGTGCATCAGTCACATTGAATTTTTTCATCCTCCATTTAAAAATTATACCATGCAAGCATGATTATGAAAAGGTAGTTGTTGACACCAGTATAGTGATACTCTTTTGGCTTTGTAGCTGAGTCTTAATCAGTGTTTCCCCCCAGAGATCTCAGTAAAATATTGTAAAATTAATTTTTAATGTACAGATACAAGAACTTATCAGGTCTAACACTGGTGAACTTCATTAATATGATCACAAGGACAAGATGGTTGTTCATATAAATCTTATGAGCAGTACAAGATATAGAAGCATTAACACAGCAACAGTTGACATAAATCTCTCTTTTCTTTTTTTCTTTCTTTTTGTTTCAGGATGTTACATAATGTAACCCATGCTGAGTGCCTAAGAGCAGTATTTGAATCTGTAATTAAGATTTAAGAGTGCCATCGTTGCTTCCAACGCCTCAAAGTGTAAATTTTACAAAATATTATAACTAGTACACCCATCCAACACTTATTGCACAATGAAATAAAACATCATACTTGATCACGTACATCAAATTCAGAAAAATATTCACTTACCCTCTTACTTTGCTAAAGGCAACTGTTGATTCAATTGAGAGATCAAAGAGGCTGTTGAGTTATTTCATTATAAACATCCATGAGGCAAGCTTTCTAGATTTTGTATCATTAATCTTCTGGCCTTTGGTCTTTTTTCTCCTTGGATTGTACTTATCCTGTTGTCCATACTCTTAATGTTCAAATGATCTGGACTCACACAAAACAGACAACGTGCTACAAAATTTGGATCTATATTCTCCTTGGAATCTACTTCTTCCTTTTCTCCTAGTTATCTATCTCTCCGTTCCCAGCAGATGCTTTTGAACTTTGCCTTGGAAACTTTCTTGAGTATTTCCAGATTGTTCTTGAATAAATTGATGCTTACTCTGAAGAAAGAAAAAAAATTTGATTTGGACCATCTATGTTGAATGGTAGTTTATCATAGTAATTCTTTTTATGATGTAACAAAAGCATAACTAACAAATAGGTATATATGAAGAGCTATTCATTTATTATATCAAACTTGAGGAATGTTACAAACTGAGGTGTTAGAACTTTTTAATTGCAAGGTGTTTGTCACTTAATCCTCTACTTAGTACTGCCGCACCAAAACAGAAGAAAATCATGTCTTGTACACACTTTGCACTGGTACAGTTACCGAAGATGATAGGGAAGTAACTTTATTATATCATGTCTAGTACATGCTAATTTAGTTTGGCTTGACAGGTTTTGCATCAGCTATATGATAGGAAGTAACAATTGAAGATGTCCATTATAAAATGAGAGTCAGAAAAAGCCGACGCTGATGAATCTGACAAGGTCTTTGTCAACCAATCAGAAGCATTTCTAAAGTTATCCACTCACCTCGTTTCTACCACTGGAGTCCCCTTTCTCCCTAGGTTGTATGGTACCTTACCAACCATCAAAATATTGTAATATTGGGTCTTTTTTGCAAAAATTAATCCAGTTTATCCCATTTTGCAAATGAGAGATTATTTTTCATGCTTGCGGCTCTGTAGCAGTTTTGAGATGCTTGGGTTATTGCTATGATTAAGATGCATTGTTATTACTATGTATGCGCAAGAATTGAGATATGATGTTAAAAAAGGAAGAGAATTGATATAACTAGGTATTAATTGGTGGAGAAATAACTGAATAACCTTGCTTTTAGTGGTTATGTGATAGTTATATATCAGAATGAGGTGCTATTGCAAACACGTAATGTTTAGGCTGATTAGGTTTCTGAATAGTACAACCTTGAGCTAGGATTTACTGTGTCACTATTCTTATTTGGTACTGTAAAACTAGGATTAATTGTCAGTTGTAAGGTATAGCCTTTTGATTTGCATCTGTATGGGCACGGTGGCTTAAAAAGCTCCTGAGAGGATGATGAAGACGGTGATTGTTCATGTTTAAGCCAATTTTGGAATCAATAGTTGAGATAAAATTTTGCTTAGAAAAAGGTGGAATTAGGGAAGAAATTATTCATGTACGATCAATAAAATTATCACTTAGTATTCAGTGTGATGTATTTGATAAATTAGCTTACCCCATTTGTTTGGTATCTTGTTTTTTTGTTGCTTTTTATTATAATTCTGGGTTTTGAAGACTCATGAATTTGATCGTTGCATTTTTAAAATTAATGCTCGTGTTCCCCACTTCCACCCTTCTCTTTCTGCGAAACCATCTAATGCTTGTGGTATTGGTTACTTCGCCATATCAATCAAATTTCATGAATGATTATATTGCACACATCATATAGTCATCATCTAGTGCGCAAAACTTGGCTGTCTGTATATCGTGACGGGATTCAAACATGTGGCAACATTACAGGAAGTTGTCTGCATTGGTCCTTTTTGTCCGGAAACACTAATCGTTAGGTTGTATAAAGGATAATATAAAAAACACGCTTTGGAATTAATCATAAGTTGCTCAGATGATAGAGGTGAAATCTTTGGAAAGAAGATGGACGGTTCAAACTTATATTGTATTTGTAGGTAGAATGGTTGGCTGGGCGAGTTCAAAAGGTATGACCGTATGGGTATACATAAGGAAAAATAAAAATGGTGCCTTACTGCCTTATTCAATTACATATAGAACAATTATTTTTTTGCCTAATATTGCTAAATTTAGTATTTTGAAGTCCAAATTTAATATTTTTTATATCCGGTGAACCGATTTAAGGTGCCTATGTATTGTTCCTGTTAAACTATTTTAAAAGATTTTACCTTTTTTTTTGGATTCTGATGACGTTTTTTTTTAACCTATAAGAATTTGAACATTACGCAGTTCAAATATGAGATATTATGATTTGCACTGTTAGTTCATTAGCAAAATTCAACATAGAAAATAATAAAAGTGATGGTTAGAACGATTTTATATAAGTTTGAAATATATTTGCATGCAAATGCAAAACAATATTACATAGAAAATTGTACATTATGACTTTATTCAACCAAAGGCATTAAAAGTGAAAGATCTTAGTAAACAAAAATATCTAAAAGAAAGAAAAAATATATATAAGGCGTATAAAGAGAAGAATGATAATATTTGGTGCATCTATTTGGGGATCAAAACCATTACTCGGACCAGTTCAGCGTGAAATTAAGAGGCATAACAATCCGAAATTAAATACATTGGATTGCTTACAGCAACCTGGGTAAGCAAAGTTGAATGGCGCAACACACAAAAGGGAAGGTGTGGATATCAGACGTGTTCCTCATGTGGATTGCGTAGATATGTCATTTATCTTATATCAAAAGGGCCTTGATAGAGCCTTTCTTGGTGTTTCTTTTCTTTTTAAGAAAAGGGGGTTCCTAAAAGTTGCTTATCCTTGAATTCAAAAGACAGTGCCCCAAAATTTAAACTGGTAGACCCAACTAGTTGCAATTGCTGATACCTTGGTATTTCTATATAAATATTTACTAGTATCTGCTAGATCCTCTGTGACATGTCTAGGATGCCATTGAGCGTAACGAGTTTCTGACATTCAGCATTTACCAGTAAGAAACACAACAAAGAACAAGATGCGTATGCGATATGATTTAATTTGAAGCTAACAAGGCAATTTTATATTGAGTAAATGAAGCAAGATAACTAAGGACACATCATGAAGCCAAACTTTATGATCAAGTCACTCCAGGTTCACGACAGAGCCCGAGGAAGAGTTGTGATCTCCGCCGATCTCGAGCCAAGTTGGTCAGCACAATACTAAAATTGAGCTCTATTCAACCGTGATTTGCAATGGAGCAGAACTTAAATGACAAATTCAAACAAGTGCGCCGATTTGACTAGCAGAAGTATCTACTTTATTTCCTCAACTTGTGATAGAGTATTGACAAACTAGACACCGAACTCTACTCAACTGTGGTTTGTGACAGAGTGGGATTTAATCAACGGATTCAAATAAGCTTAATTTCATTAACTTGGTCATAATAAATGTTTAATTGAGCACCTGATCAACTTGCAGTATCGACTTAGATCTCAATCTGAGTATTGAATCCAAGTGAGCTTATCAAAGCTCGTTACTATAATATATAAGAAAATAAATAAACCTTAACTTTTTCATGAAATTGGATACGTAAAAATACATAATAACAATTGAGAAGAATATAATCGTACTCTACTCTTGTCAAGCTTTCCATTGATACCTTGAACTGCAAAATCCATGTTGTGGATCGTTGTATTTGGTTGATAGGTTTTTAATTAGAAGGGGGAGAGCTTTATCCGAACAGATTTATGGGAGGAAGGAGAAGGGTGGACTGGAGATGTCCATTACTTTTTTTTTTTTTTTTTTAATTGAACTCAATCAGATGGTTTAGATTTTAAATCAATCGGATGGTTTGCATTTGCTATATCATGGATGCATACATAATAGTTAGAATCAAACCAGTTTTTTTCCTAGATTTTATATATTTTTCATAGTTAGATAGTAGATTTGTATACTGCTTTACTTTATTTTTCTTTTTTAAAATGCTTCTAATGCATATTTTAGAAATATATATCTAAGAGATAGTTCTTTTATAATTTTGTCGCATGAACTGTAATTAATACTAAGATGAATTGTATAAGATAATTTGTATGATTAAGTTTTAATTTTTTAAATGGATCTCTTGGTGCGATTTTTTTTTTCTAGTTTAAGATTAAAATTTAAGTGGATTTTTAAGATTTTGATCAGATAATTTGTTATGCGTGTCATATCCCTGTTCATCACTCAGTTCATGCTACATGTCTATTGTATGGGTTTTCTAATTTTCTTTTATTCGAAAATGATTTGGTCAGTTTAAATTAATTTGAATTAAAAATGATTTGGTCAGTTTAAATTAATTTGAAAATTTGTTGGGAATTCTCGTAACTTAAAAAAAAAGTGATTTTACAATGAAATTAGTTGACAACCGTGATGATATTTATTATATTAATCAAAATAAAAACGTCATAGTCAAACAAGCGTGTTTTAGGGGATATAAATAGTCTACCTGTGAAATTTCTTTTAGCTTGACTACAACTTTTTAGTACTTCGCAGGACGATAAATTCAGAGCATTGCAAAGTTTAAATCACGTTACCGACAAAGAAACATCATTAAAATCTTTTATGCCATGTAGGATAATGTTTGGTATGCTAGTTTCTAGATTTTAAATTTATCATGTAAGTATTTACAAGTAAATCATTGTCAATATAAAGTGACAAGTTTCAGAAGCAGTCGGTACGGTGCCAACAATAAATGCCATTTATAGCAACGTACACGTACTACAGAATTCCAGAAAATGGAAGAAAAAAAACGAGAGCATTAATTAATTGGGTCAAATACCGAACAGATTTGCCTGATACTTAGCAAGGAAGTTTTTCTCTCTTTCCTTAAATATTGTATACAAGAAAAAGGGATTACTTTGTTAAATCAAACGACAAAATAAAGCGCCTCCAACCCTGCTCTTCTTGCTTTTCTCAAATCTTTCCGTTTTGACTTTTGTAATCTACATTCCAAAGGAATGGATATCTCCATTGCATTCATATCTAGCAAAAGCGTTTTCTTAGAACTGTATACTTAACATGTTAATTTTAGATTAACAAAATATCTATTTTCTTATGATATAAAAATCATTAAATTAATGACGCGTGTTCAATTAAATTAATCAAAACTAATCTTAAACCTCTATACTTAACATACTACAGTTACATTATACCATTACTATAATCCTTAAATTAGTTCTTATTATATTATAAAAGGCCGGATGTCTCCATTTTTAATGAATGGAGAAAAGCAGACCCCTAAATGCTCATGATCCTTGCTATTTATATCCTCTCCCGCCGTCATGCTCTCTACGTAAATGCAGATCTGCATGACTGCATCCGTCAGAAACAAAGGGGAATTAATTAAATTAACAAAACTATTTTCTAATTCTTGTCTAAAATGGAACAAGATGCATTTTCTTCTTCTCCAATCAATTCTCTCCCTGAGGAGTGTGTTTCTCATGTGATCTCTCTCACCTCCCCACGCGACGCTTGCATCTTCTCCCTCACCTCGGCCGGCTTCCGATCAGCGGTCGATTCTGACACCACGTGGCAAAGATTTCTCCCATCAGATTATGTTTCCATTCTCTCTCGGGCCGTTGATCCAGTTTCGTTCTCTTCTAAGAAGGATCTCTTCTTCAAGTTGTGCGAACGCCATGTGCTCCTCGACGGGGGTAAAATGGTACTTTTCTGTTTCTTAATTGAGCATGAAATGTCTTTTTCGAATTAACGCGTCGTTTGGTTTCTAATGGAATTGCCTTGCGTTGTCCGTAGAGTTTCGGACTGGACAGATCCAGTGGTGCGAAATGCTATATGATTTCGGCGAAAGCACTGGAGATAGCACATGTTGATGCGCCTCAACGTTACTGGAGGTGGGTTTCTCTCCGGGATTCCAGGTACTTATTATTATTATTATTATTATTTTTTTTTTTTTGAATTGTTTTTTTATATAAAGAAAATAATTATATGCATTTTTTCTTTTATTAATTATTTTACTGCCGTTAGGGAAAGTCGACACTTTCAACATAAACGTGCCAGCGATTTAATGATAGTTCTAACATGCACCTCACCTCAAATTAATGATGTAGCCGTTTAGGACTTTTATATAAATTAAAAAACAACAATTGCAATGTACTTTTTATCAAA
This sequence comes from Rhynchospora breviuscula, assembly GCA_027562975.1. NCBI lineage: Eukaryota > Viridiplantae > Streptophyta > Magnoliopsida > Poales > Cyperaceae > Rhynchospora > Rhynchospora breviuscula. The sequence continues at coordinate 7,443,047 of CM050400.1, read as the reverse complement.
AAAGGTTTGGCCACATGCATGTCATGGAACATTTAACAGATTCTCAAGCAAATTTGAAATTTCATTAAATTTATAAATGCATATCTTATGTTCTTACTGCTTGAAATTATATATATATATTGTTGCATTTCTTATGTTCTTACTGCTTGATACCTTTGTTTTTCACAATGTTTGTTAAGTGTTTACTTTAAATATTGTAGGTTGAGATTGTATATTTGTTCTAATTTTTTAATATTTACTTGCAAACTTAGAAAAGGATACAATAGTTTTATTATCGTGAATAAACATTCTTTCTCAATTAGTATAATACTTTTAAAGTGCAGATTTAGAATGTAGCTGGATTGATCAAAGAGTTGCAGTAACGTGATATGAATAAGGGATATATATAGTTACTAATTTCATAATTATTTCAATATATATATTTGTTCAATCATAGAATTAACTCCGGTGAATTGTAAACACAGATTCGATGGGGTAGCAGAGCTAATAGAGGTATGCTGGTTAGAAATAACCGGGAAGATCGACAGCAGCGCACTTTCCCCAAAAACAAGATACGGTGCATATCTCGTCTATAAATTGACGGAGACCGCATATGGCCTTGGTTGTCCAATTGGTAAAATCAAGCAGCAAGCATCAGTGAGCATTGGTAGGCAAATTAGCAAAAGCACAGTGTGCCTTCAAACATTCCATGAGAGATACATAGGAAAAAGATTTAGGAAATGGCGTGTACCGCACGAGATGGTAAAGTTTAGTAATGGTGGAGCGGGAATACCGAAAGAGAGAGGTGACGGATGGAAGGAAGTTGAGTTAGGAGCATTTTACAATGAAAATGGAGAGGATGGGGTGGTGGAAATGAGTTTGAGAGAGATTGATGGGTTATATTGGAAAAGTGGACTAATTGTACAAGGAATTGAGATTAGACCTAAGCATTAGGAATTAAATATGAATTATGGTTTTATTTGTTACAATTGTTATCATCATTATTATATTTGGAATGATAGTGTGTCGTCGTGGAGCTGAGAGTCTAAGACCTTGATTTTATGGATTGAGTTAATTCCATTTGCGGATGCGTTCTTCTGATATTGGCAATATGGAATCTGGATCGCTATTTTTTTATAACAAGCGGGTTCTATGTCTGGATTAACAGATATTTAGTGATCATTACACTTAAAAATAATTTTTGTTTTTTTTATTTTTTATATGTTACCAGAAAATGACATATTGTAAGAAACATCTGAAATAGTGCAGGGAAGGGAGTTCATGACAAATGAGAGACAACATAAAAAAAAAAAAAACTCTTTATGCCACTAAACAGTCTAATGATTAGAATCGATCATTTATTACAACAATATATTAAAACACAGCAACGATTGTTATTGGTATTAAGGTATCAAAAATACAGAAAAATTTTATAACAAACTACCATGAACCCATGTATTACTGTATACTTTTACTGCTAGCTGCTTTATAAACCACACTCGCCACTAGGCCATATCGGAGGTGGGAGATATCAATTTTTTCAAATTAAGAGATGCTAACTTCCTGAATTACAACATTAAAAATTGAATTATTTATTTTTCGGAAAAAAATGTGTAGGTTCCGTATTCCAAACAAATAATTAAAAAAATTTCGAATTAGCAATAGTGGTGGGGTGGGCTGGAAATTTATGGGCTGGAAGTGAGGCCTTGGGCTGTGCGGATTGAATCTGGGACTATTGGTTTGTGGGTGATCTCAATTCCTTGTATTTTCAGCCCCTTTCTCCGATATGCAACACCAACCTCAACCAAACAGAATTTTAACCTCTCCATCCTCTCCATTGTCAATGTAAAACTCTCCTATCTCCACCTCCATCCACTTCCGGGAATTCTCGAGTTTAGCAACGCTAGCTCCGATCACGTGCCCATTGATTAAAAACAAGTGTACCAACCTTGATTTTGATGAATGGATGAATCAGTCGACGGACAAGAACACTAGATGTGCTGTTCACCTTGTACACGAGGTAGGCTGCATATCTAGTCTTATGAGAGAGAGCCGTGCTGTCGATCTTGGCAACTATAAGTCCGTGGAACTTCTCCATTTTCTCTACTACGTCAACGAACCTGAGTGTTGCATTCAACAGAGTTAATTGCATGAGTGAACGACTCTTGATTTTTATATAGATAAATGCATTAATATAATAGCCATGATAGGACCCTCGTGTTTTTGATAACTAAACAATATAACAGATAGAGTTTTGCAGAACATATCATTTCTTTCCATTAATTTTTGTACTTTTATTCGCCTACTTAGCATAAACAATGCTACGAAATGATTTTGTTAGTATAAAGTAAAGATACTTGCAACGTGTTTTAAGGAATTACATTTCGTGGTTAAGGAACTTGTGTTATTAAAACCAAAAATAAGACCAAAAAAATGCCTCTCACTTTGTCTAATTAAGAAAACATTGCTGGCTTCAGTATTGACACCATTATTTATTTTTTAAAGATATCACTACTCATTAGTTTCATAATTTGTTACATTATTGCATTTCATTGGTTCGACTCAGACAACGAATCTTTGACATACTTCCTGAAGCAACTATATGAGATAATCTTTGACTGTTCAAAGAAAAGGTACTTGGAATTAATCCGGTACAGAGATCCTCCAATAATTAAATGGCTCGATAGCAAGAGGTATGGCCAGTGCTCTTGTCGATATCATATAGCATTTCTTTCCACTGGAGCTGTCCAATCTGAAACTCTACAGAGGAGGCAATCAAGGGATCACCGTTAATTTATATTCCATACATATACAGAGGATTATAGTTCATTGAGCCATAATTAAGAGCAAGTTACCAGTTTGGCCCCGTCAATCAGCACATGGCGCTCGCACAGCTTGACTAAGAGTTCTTTTTTGGAGGAGAACGCAACTTGATCAACGGCCCGAGAGAGTATGGAGGCAATATCTGACGGGAGAAAGTTCTTCCACGTGTCGTTGGAATCCACAACTGATTGGAAGCCAGTGGATGTGAGGGAGAACATACATGCGTCGCATGGAGAGGTGAGGGAGATAATGTAAGAAACGCACTCCGGCGGGAGAGAATTTATCGGGGAGAATACACCGTTCATTCTCCATTTTTTAGATGCACCTTCCATTGTCCCTTGTTTGGATACACGTTTCATTTTTCTTTGTTTGGAATCGGAGTCGGAGATTTGCATTGAGGAAGAGAGAGTATAACTGCGGTTTGAGATAAATGGCAACTTGCCAAGTATATATGGCGGTTTGAATAGAAACAATAGAAATCGATATCCATGCTTCTATTCCGTAATTAGAAACAAGAATTATATTAGCAAACAGGAAACTTACTCTCAAAGCCTTCAAATGCAATCCAACGTGGGACATAATTGATCACGGAGAATACACACCTTCCATTTTCCCTTTTTTGGTAACTAATTATGACGAAAATTCCAATTGGTGGCGGCAGGTACGAGATATATGGCAACTTGCCAAGTATATTTGGCAAGTATTGCTGCGGTATTTGAATAGAGACATCGATGCTTCTATATATTCCGTAATCGGAGAGATGAATATACTATATAAACTTACTCCGAAAGTCTACACAAGCATATTGTACCAAAAGTACACACCATTACCAATCAACTATAAGATGCTCTCATATATTGGCAAATGAAGAAACAAAATAATGCTAGACAATAAGATATATTCCGCTAGATAGCCTCTATCTAGTTTATCTAAAAAATAAGATATATTGTTCAATTTGTTACCTTATTAGATGGAAAACCAAAACATATTGTTGTTTTATCTAACGATTGATATCCAACTATATATAGATCAAATCAATCGAACCATACAAATGGGTGTTTACACGCTAAATCTAGCGTGTAACCACTCTTAAGATCTATGCTTTTATAAGGAGTAGAGACTACTACTGAGATTGTCATCATAGGATTATATTTATTGTTTCATAAACGCTTGTCACAAATTTTAAGATTTCTATCAAATTTTGCAACAGCTTTATGTTTAAAATTCCCTCACCTTTTCTTTTAATTTTAAAGAGTATGAAATCATTTTCTTAATAATTTTATCATAACAAATTAAAGGAGTAGTGAATGATAAAATTATGTATTTAATATTGTATAGAAATTGGGTATGTTTTCTAGAAGAGGGCCATTCATTAATATTTTGATGGATTTAGTATGCTATAAAATTTAATGAAACAAAATTTACGAAAAACTAGGAAAAAAAGTTTCCAACAATTTTTGTACGAAATGGGTACTTAATGTCTGCAAAATTCAGGAGTGGCTGGACTGGAAGAATATTTGACAGAATAAAGGTATTTCATAAATTTGGTTATATTTAATGATTTTTACACGTTAATAAATTTGGTATTTCATAAACCAGAGCCGCCGCCAAGCCAGATCAGAGGTGGAAAATATATATTTTTTAATTTAGAAATGCTAACATCCTGAATAAACATTGAAAATTGAATTAAAAATTATGAAAACATCAAATTTTATTTTTTGTGAAAAACGATTAGGTTCAGTATTTTAAATTGAAGAGTCGTTACCGTACGTGAATATATCACTAGTTAACAAGAAATTTGAGCCGAAATAAAATAGAGTACTTTCACTAATCAAAGATCATCAATTCAAATTTCATATCGATCGTGTCTTGAGAAGCGCATTGACATTCACAGGCATGGACTCAAGTGTAAACAAAAATCAATTTCAGCATATCATAATTAAGTACACCACACCACACGTTCCCTATCTATTCTTACAGGATTAAAGCACAAAATATATATATCATACATATATCTAAAAAAATCTTAATGTTTAGGCCTTATGTCAATGCCTAGTATAATTAGCCCCGTTCTACATAATGCCCCACCAATCTCGGCTAGCATCAATTTAACCTCTCCTTCCTCTCCATTTTCAATGTAAAACTCTCCTATCTCCACCTCCCACCACTCCTGAGGAATCTCATTGTTGCAAGCAAATTCTTTGGTGGTCATGTTCCTATTGATAGTCACAGATGTACAAAGCATGACTGGATGGCGTCGAGGGACAAGATCATTGGATGTCTCCTTCACCTTGTAGACGAGGTAAGCAGCATATCTAGTCTCACGAGAGAGCATCTTGCTGTCGATCTTGCCAACTACATTTAAGAAGCACATCTCTGTTTTCTCTACTACGTCCACAAACCTGAGTGTTGCATTCAATAGAATTAATATTGGAAGACCGAAGAACAACTCTAAAATATTTATTTAGTGCTAAAAGTACATTAGTTATAATGTGACCCATCATGAAATCAATATTTGTAATTGGATATTTGATAACTAAAAAAATTATAGAAATAGCTTGCAGAACATATTATTATTATTTCATTAATTTTATAATTTTATTAGCGTACTTTGTGTCTTGGTAAAATAATGCTTCGGGCCAATTTGTTAATTAAAATAAGGACCCTTTCAACGTTTTTTTTTTTTTTTTAACCCTTTTTAGTGACAATATATTATATATTACTATTCTTGGTCAAGGAACTTGTGCTATTGTAAAAAAAGTTAATAAAAAAATGAAGAAAAGATGACTTTCTGTTTATCAAAGTGAGAAACATCGCTCAAATATGGACACCATTATTTATTTTTAAAACATCAAATAATTATGTTTTTAATTAAATTATAAACTTATGATGAAACCCGGAATATAAACTTTTTATAAAATTCTTATGTATTTTTGGAAAATATGTTTTACTCTTTAAATTACAAAAAGTAAACGAGGTCAAGAATCAAGATCAATCAATAACAAAAAGGTACCTGGAATCCGGGAGAGAAATCCACCTCAAATAATTAAATTGCTTTTCTTCGGAGGTTATGTCCAGTGCTCTCGCGGATATCATGTATGATTTCTTTCCACTGGATATGTCCAGTTCGAAACTCTGCAGATAAAGTCACAAAGCAATCAATAAATCACCATTAAAAACAAGGTTACATTACATTCCATATACAGAAGATCGTAGTGCATTAAATTAAACCAGAAGGTCCAGAATTAAAAAACAGTAAAAAAGTTGATTACCAGTTTGCCCCCGTCAATCAGCAAAGGCGGCTCGCACAGCTTGACAAAGAGATCCTTCTTGGAAGAGAACACAACTGGATCAACTGCCCGAGAGAGAATGGAGTCGATATCCGAAGGGAGAAAGTGCAGCCACGTGTCATCCGAATCAGCAACTGATCGGAAGCCGGTGGATGTGAGGGAGAACATGCATGCGTCGTGTGGAGAGGTGAGGGAGATAATGTGAGAGACGCACTCCGGCGGCAGAGAATTTATCGGGGAGAATACACCTTCCATTCTCCGTTTTTTAGATGCACCTTCCATTTTCCCTTGTTTGGATATACGTTTCATTTTTCTTTGTTTGGAATCGGAGTCGGAGATTTGCATTGAGGAAGAGAGAGTATAACGGCGGTTTGAGATAAATGGCAACTTGCCAAGTATATATGGCGGTTTGAATAGAAACAATAGAGACTTCCATGCTTCTATTCCGTAATTAGAAACAAGAACTATATTAGGAAACAGGAAACTTACTCCCGAAGTCTTCAAACGCATCTGTACCAATGTCTAAAAAAAAAAAAAAAAAAATAACATTAAACAGTAAAAATGTAATCTGCGAAATGAGTCCGAAAGTAAGGTTGATGGGCTATATTTGGAAAGTGGGCTAATAGCAGATCGCAGTTGTTATTGTATATCACTAATTAAGACACTAATATATTATTATTTTTGGAAACATAGAGTGGTGGTGTGGCCTAAATTAAAGTCTATTAACTTGATTTTTGTAAAGGCGTACGTAATTCCATACATGAAGGGAGTTGATCCGGGCAACAATCAAAATGATTCGAACAACATCTATTAAGTGTTATAGACAAAAATACCCCCATGATCTATCAATTAAAGATTCCATTATATTTAATTCTCTAATATTATCATAATAGCTTTCATTATTTGATCCTTCAAATGAGCTTATATTGATACTAAAATATAATAAGTTTGCATTGCAGAAACTTATATTTGATTTAATTATCCAATATTTTTTTGTGTTATTGTTTTATGTTATATTAGACATTTTATTTTCTCAAAGATCATAAGAATGAATATCACTTACATGACATAATAATTACAAATGAAAAAAAAACTAATTTTATACTTTTTTTTTACATTCATATACTATTTAAATATGAATATTTGAAATAAAGGTAATTCAAAAACTAAGTAAAATATTAATTTTTGGTTGACAGGTAGAATATTAAAGCATCAGGTCCTCAGGGAAATGTCACCTAAAAAGGAATTATACTTTTTTAAAGAAAGAACAAGGAAAACAAAGACGAAGATTGTTATATATACGAGGGTAGCATCGGCAATTTATAAAAATTATGTTGCGCTGACTATGTTGAGTGTTGTCCGGATCAACGCCCATACATGAATGGGCTTCTTAGGGATATGGAATTCGAATAGATGATTTATTTTCTATTTAGTGAATTATTTTTCTCTTGCATTATTTAATAATTTTCTATAGCTAGTGCCTAGCTAGTGGAATCATGCAAACTTGATTGCCATATGTATCTATATGATTTGCCAGTGAACTTGCAATCTACTAATTTTATTTTTTGTGAAGGCTTCCAGAAAATGACATCCTATATGTATGTCATACTACACAGAACCATACCTATACAGAATGAAAATGAACTTTGAATGAGATTTATGATCAATTTTGAAGTACCGTCAACCAGTTAACATAATACAGCTCATTTTTCAGATCGCGAATTAGGAAAATTGACAAAATTTAACATAGCACATCTGCACATGATGTGTCCAAACATGTCTCGGCACATTACACTGTGGAAGGTTGACGTGTTAGCAGGTTATGGCCCCCGAGCCCCGACTGTTAATTTTGATCGGATGAATAAGATCATCTGTTGAGTGTTGAGACTTGAGAGGAAAATAGTTTGTTGAGATTCATTGTAAATCAAGAATTGTATTTCTTATTTCATTCTGTCTTAGTACATCTGGTCTATCTTATATACATCTCTCTTCAGCGTATTTATTACAAATAGTTGTTTTAACAAACTAACTAACTGAGTGTCTAATTACAACGCTATTCTCCATTGCTATGTGTACTGGAGTTGTCCATTTCCTGATTCTCTTCAGCCCCCTTCAAGCTCAGCTGTGTAGGACAAACAGTGAGCTTGTCCTTTAATAGTTGAAATCTTGGTTTTGCCAAGCTCTTTGTGAATGCATCTGCGATTTGATCAGCTGAGCAGATGAACTGTACTGTGAGTTGCTTGGCTACTAATTTTTCCCTGACAAAGTGGTAATCTAGTTCTATGTGTTTAGTTCTGGCATGGAAGACAGGATTGGCTGCCAGAAATGTAGCACTCAGGTTATCACACCAAATTAATGGTAAATGACGCTGATTAATGCCCAACTCTACTAGTAATGTGTTGATCTACATCAATTCTGCAGAAGTGACTGCCATTGACCTGTATTCAGCTTCAGTTGAGGATCTGGATACTGTAGCCTACTTTTTAGATGACCATGAAATTAAATGTGGTCCAAGAAAGATTGCAAATCCTGTGGTGCTCCTTCTGTCATCTGGATTGCTAGCCCAGTCTGCATCACAGAAGGCTTGGAGCTGTAATTTTTGTACTGGCTTGAATTGAATACCCATGTGAAGAGTTCCTTTTATGTATCTCAGAATGCGCTTGACAGCTTGCCAGTGATGATCAGTGGGTTAACCAAAGAATTGAGAGACCTTGTTGACTGCAAAAGTCAGATCTGGCCTAGTGATGGTTGCATATTGTAGCATACCCACTATAGTTCTGTACATAAGTGGATCATCTAGAGGAGTGCCATCAAATCTAGACATTTGTGACCCTGATTGCAGTGGTGTGTTGCATGGCTTTGCTCCAATCATGGAGCTTTTTCCAGGATGGTCTGTAGATATCTTGTTTGTGACATGTGAATGCCATTTGTTGTATATACAACATGCACTCCAAGAAAGTATGCAAGGGGTCCCAGGTCTTTTATTGAAAATTGAGACTAAAGTGTCTTAATTAGGATTTGAATGACTGACCTGGAACTACCAGTCACAATGATGTCATCTACATACACCAAGATGTAGATGGTTGTATTGTTTGTTGTGTGAATGAAGAGGGAGTAATTTGATTGTGACTCTTTGAATTGATTTGCCAGGAGAAAGGATTTGAGCTTTTGAATCCAAGCTCTTGGGGCTTGTTTCAATCCATACAATGCTTTGTTCAGTTTGCACACATATGATGATTTGAGAGGGTCAATGAATCCAGATGGTTGAGTCATGTAGACTGTTTCCTCTAATTTCCCATGCAAGAAGGCATTGTTAACATCCAATTGATGTAAGTGCCATCCCTTTACAGTGCAATTGAAATCACTGTTCTAACAATTGTAGGTTTGATAATTGGTGTGAAGGTTTCAAAGTAATCTAACCCCTCTTGTTGAGTGTATCCTTTTGCAACAAGTCTAGCTTTATATCTTTCAATTGTTCCATCAGATTTTTTCTTAATCTTGAATAGCCATTTGCACCAAATTATATGAGCATCTGATGGTGGTGGTACAAGATCCCAAGTGGAATTGGTTGCTAATGCTGTCAGTTCAGATGACATGGCTTCTCTCCAGTGAGCATGTTTGCTTGCTTTGGTATAACAAGTTGGTTCAATTTTCTCAGTTGGCACTGCTACTGGATACTTGGTGATAGTGTATACTTTATGTTTTGAGTAGTTTTTGGGTTTTGAGGTATTGGTTTTCTATCTTGTCATCATGTGATGAGTGTTGGAAGCAGGTGGTGGAGGGGGTGGAGTTGTATGTAAGACAGGAGTTGGAGGATCAGTTGGAGGTTGTGAATTATCATGCTATTGTGATTGGGGTAAGATTATCAAATTTTGTTGCTGAGATGGCTGAGATTTGTACTGTGTTTCCAGAGAAAGCTGAGTGAATGGGAACTGTTCTTCATTAAACACAACATGCCTTGAAATATATACTCTCTGAGATGAGAGATGAAGGCATCTGTAGCCTTTGTGTAAATTTGAATACCCCGTGAAAACGCAAGCATCTGATCTGGGTTGGAGTTTATTTGAATTGTAAGGTCTAAGGAGGGGGTAACATGCACATCCAAGTATTCTCAAGAAGTTATAGTCTGGTTTTTGTTGAAACAGTTTCTCAAATGGAGAAATTGGAGATGTGTGTGTGCATGGTACATAGCCTATTGATCACAAAATTGACACTCTCAAATATCCAATCCCAGTATTGCATGGGGATATTAGCATGGTACATTGTTGCTAATCCCAATTCAACCAAGTGTCTGTGTTTCCTCTCAACCAACCCATTCTACTGAGGTGTATGAGGGAATGAAACTTGAAAGGTGATTTCTGGATACTTGTGCATTAGGGGTTTGAACTCAAGCCCACCATCACATTGCACGATTTTAATTGCACATGATAATAGATTTTCAACCTTTAATTTAAAATCAGCAAAGATATTGACCACATTTGATTTGCATGCACAAGTGTAAAGCCAAGAAAATCTGGTATATTCATCAATAAAATGTACATAATATCTGTGGCCCTTGTGAGACAAGACAGGTGCTGGACCCCACAAGTCAGTGTGAATCACTTGTAGAGGGGTTTTTGCACTGGACTGAGACTGAAAGAAAGGGAGTTTATGTGCTTTTGCCTTATTACAATCATTACAAGAAGAGAAATTCAAAGCAGTAGAAGAAATTATTTTATTTCTACACAAAGAACTAATAGTTGCTGTAGAGCAATGCACCAATCTTGAGTGCCAAATGTCTGGAGGTATGGTAGTGCCAACTTGGTAAACTTGATGGTTGGAAGTACCACATTGTAGAGCATATAGACCCCTATGAAGTATGCCATGCAACAGGATCTGCTTGGTTGCTTGATCTTTAACAAAGCATGCATTATGTGAGAATTCTACAATGACTTTATTGTCTTCTGTCAACTGAGAAACACTAAGTAAATTTTTGGTGATTTGGGGTACATGTAGCACATTGTTCAAATACAAGGGCACAGAATCAGTACATAAAATTGATGAACCAGTGTGATTAATAGACAAACCTGCTCCATTGCCTATGTGAACTGTGTCAGAACCATTGTAGGGCTGGCTATAGAAGAGGTTGTTGATATCTGGTGTAACATGTGTTGTGGCACCAGAGTCAATGAACTAGTTTGCTTGTGGTGCAGTGGATCCAGCATGTTCTACTACAAGAGCCTAGTGCTACTGTTAAGGATTGATCTACTGTGGAGGATGAGTCTACTGTGCTTGTTGTTGTGGAATGGCACCCGCATACCTTATGTCAAACCTATGGTAGCATTCAATAGTCGTATAGCCCTACCTGTGGCAAATCTGATAGGGTGCTGCTAAGTCACCAGAGTTCTGTGACACTTGTGGTTGCCTGCCTCTACCTCTTCCTCTGAAACCACCCCTTCCTCTATTTGAGTTGTATCTATTTCTAGAGTTGTTGAACTGACCTTGATTGCCTCTGTTGTATTGATTTTTATTGGATGGACCAGCTGTGTAATTAATGAGCTTCAGTGAGCTGAGACGAGTTGCTACCAGTGCTAGCTTGAGATGAGGAGGTCAGAAACGCAGATGAAGAGGTCAGTGAATTGATGTTTGCTTTCAATTTGGCTTCATGAGCTAATAGAAGGCTCTGAAGTTGTGCTATAGAGGGTGGTTCAGTTCTCATGGAGAAGGCAGTGACAAAGTTGTCATATTCAGTGCCAAGTCCCTGTAAAGTGTATATCACCAGATCTTGTTCAGAGACAGAAGATCCAACACTTCTCAATCGATCAGCTATGTTTTGCATCTGCTGAATGTATTGACCACATGTGGAAGCGCCTTTCTTGGAGGTTTGAAGCAATAATCTGAGTTCCAGAACTTTCGCTAAAGATTGAGGTGTGTAGATCTGGTGAAATAGTTGCCACAGCTGGTGTGAGGTTTTAGCATTGATGACTTGTGTCAGAATTGAGGGAGATATGGAGCTGAATAGCCATGCCAGAATCAGCTGATTTTGCTGATGCCAAAAAGTGTATTATGGATTGACAGAAGTGTCATTGGCGATGGTGATGGAGCTTGCTGGAGCGATTTTGGATCCATCGATGTATCCAGTTAGATCAAACCCTCGCAACACAGGTAGAACTTGCGATTTCCACACAAGATAGTTCTCTTGATCCAAGATTGTGCTGATCTGGTGCGTGAACTGAATCGGATGCTCCGATCTTGAATTTGAAAGAGGAGTTGTCGATGTAGTCGGCATTGTGACTGAAATTGTTGAATTTGAATGGAAGAATTCCTCAATTGAGGTGTTAAATTTTGATTTTGGGGATAAATTTGTGTGAATTGGATCTAGTTTGGAGCGTGAGCTCGCTAAGTGGCTCTAGATATCATGTTGAGATTCATTGTAAATCAAGAATTGTATTTCTTATTTCATTCTGTCTTAGTACATCTGGTCTATCTTATATACATCTCTCTTCAGCGCATTTATTACAAACAGTTGTTTTAACAAACTAACTAACTGAGTGTCTAATTACAACGTTATTCTCCATTGCTATGTGCACTGGAGTTGTCCATTTCCTGATTCTCTTCATAGTTGAATATCGGCCCAGAATGCCTGGTAATGAGGCAAGGACTTTAAAGGCTTGCTTCGCTGCACCAACTAAATTTGCGCTTTATTTATTTTTTGAAATTAAGAATCTATAAAACAAATTGAAAAGGAAAAAAAAATGGAATAGTTATAATGTCACTAAAATATTAAAAAAAATATCAATCACTAGGGAGTAGGGAGGTCGTAGTAGTTAATTAAATTATATAAGACCACCCGAACCTATTATTATCATAGGATCATATTTATTGTTGCATTATGAAATTCATTTACAAAGACACGAGTGTAATATATAGCACATTTTTTTCCCATCCAAACACTTCTCACAACATTTCATATTTAAAATTGCTCAAGATAATTTTTTTTTGTGAAATGTTGTGAGAAGTGTTATACGTATGAGTAGTGATAGTTAACAGTTTCATATGATTTTAACTAGTATGCCATAAATTTTATACATTTCTTTTATATTTTTTGAAAATTTTTAATGATATCAAAATTTGAAAAAAAAAAACTGGATAGAATATATTTCCAACAATTTTAGTATGAAACGGATTAAATATATTTCGAAGTGGCTGGAAGCATATTTTACAGAATAAATATATATTATTACTTTTGTAATGATGACAGCGAACTTTAAAAATGTTAAAAAACAAATCAATTTAAGAGATCAATTAGTTGAAACTGATTACGGTTGGATCAACATGCTTAGTAATTTAGAAGCAATTGCACAAACTTTTGATGCTTTAATATTGCACTTTTTGAATTTTAAGTGTCTCAACCAAAAGAAAAAAAAGGAAAATTAGATTTGATGTCGTAAATTATTTCAAAAGATCGAATTTAATATAGGTTGTAGAATTTTTTATGCTTTGATACATGATAGCGCAGTTTTTTTTTTTTGAAGGTCAGTAAATGCTGACAATTTTTTCATTAATAAAAACAAAAGTTTACAAAAGTATAACAAAAAAACTCAAACCAATACCAGCAACAAAACTGGTATAGCATAATATATGAAACGGTATAAACTCCTAACAAATCGTCTATACCTAATGTACCGGTATTATGCCAGTACAAACTCAATCAAATCCAATTCATAACCTACCGAGTACCATGACCGCTCTCGAAGCGCTGCAGAACCACACAACCTGACTCATCCAGACACAATCCATAGTTTAACACTCTAACTCCTCATGAGCTGCCAATAATACAGAACATGAAAAGTTGAATGAAGCTGTCACAGAAATATATTCCAATTTGTACAGGTCGCTAGTGACTCTGGAATAATTTTTAAATGCTTATATTTGGTTGGATATGTAATTAAATTCCAAAAACAAATTTATAATCGACGGTAATGGACTAATGGAGAGACATTATTGTATCTTCAGTCAAATTTCTGTGGTTCCATATATAATCCCGGAGGTCACACACATTAAACAACCCCTTAATTTTCATTCATACTTATATATGACTGTTTCGTACAAAGTATATCTTTCTGGTAATTAATATTGAAAAAATAAAAAGGTTGTTAACTTTACAAGGATCACTACTTCTGTTGATCAAGACATGGCAACACTCATTACCAACATAAAAAACAGAGACAAAAGGAAAAGAGTTTACTAAATCAAATATCGCAAATTACAAATAACATATTACATATTAATTGCATGCTGTGACTTGTGAGACTGAGAACTCCATCATAGGTGGCATTAATTCTAAACAAAAATCAGTACTAAACTACTAATATCTCATTTCTACCTAGAATTAAGGCACAAATATAAAAAATCACAGACTTAATATAATCTTAAATCTTAGGCCTGATCTCCATGCCTTGTACAATTAACCCTTCGAGTATATACCATCCTTCTCTTTCAAACGAATTTCAACCTCTCCATCATCTTCATTTTCATTGTAAAATTCTCCTATCTCCACCTCCATCCACCCATCGCATCGCTCCTTTTGGTGGCGCACTATCGATGGGCACCTGCCACGTCCTGAATGTTTCTACTACATGTTCTAGCATAGCCTTGAGGTGTGCCAAGTTTCTGCTGATGTGGCCATTGGAGGTCACAGATGTATCCAATGTGATTTGGCATATCGGAGGGCCGAGATCGCTTGATGTCTCGATCATCTTGTAGATTAGGTATGCTCCGTACATTGTTTTAGGAGAGAGTAACTTACGGTTGATCCTGCCGTGAATATATAATAAATGGCAGTGTCCCGCTTTCTCTGCTACATTAGAGAACCTGTGTGTTGCGTTCGGTAAATTAATTGTATTAATTGAAAAAACCATATATCTTGAATGAAGGATGAACAGTGCGCGGCTGTGGTGTAGGTTTAATTGTTTGTGTGTTTGTTCATGTGGTGGGTTCTGCTCCATGCTTTTTTTGTTTGTTCCATGGATCTTAGCATTGTGCCTGTATTGGTTGATCAACACTGGGCATGGCAGCAATTTCATGAAATATTGGTATGGTCTAAGTGTTCTGCGTGTGAGAAAGGCCTTCACTTAGTTCCTTTGCCGGGTGGGCCCAACCTATGTGCATTTTTCCTTTTATTTGATGCGCTGGGTCTTATTTTGTTCTATCTTGCATTCATGGTTCTAATGTGGCCGAGTTAAATGTTGTCTTCCCAATGACTGTAAGTCGATTTTTGGTATTGTTATGATCCGCCCCATGTTTGGTCTCAGCGTGTGCACTGCAGTTGCTGTATCGATGGTACACATGGTGTACACATTAAAGCTGTGTATGGAAATATGTTGGAGGCCATTTCTCCTGTCGTTTGAGCCCCACAAAAATGCAGCGTGCGGAACACAGATGTGCACTGTGCATGCAGTATGGATAGTGCAGTGCGGTCAGGTTGTTATTTTTATTTTTTCCCTCGGGCAGTCATGTGCAAAAGAAAGGTGGGTAGGACCTGCTCCTGCTGCCTTTTTGTATTATAGATGGATGCGTTGTAAGGAATTGTGATTTGATTTATGTGCATGCACTGCTGGGTGGAAATAAATAAACATGTGGAAAATCATAATTCCCTCCTAGGCCTTAGGGGCATGCAAGCCTCACAAGTTACATCAAAATTAATCAAAATTAATTAATGGCACCAAAAGCCGCATCACACACATTCACACATGCATACATTTACAAACCACAAGGCATTGAAATCTTGAGCCATACTAAACCCACGATCCTCCTACAAAACAGAGTTAGCACATATACAATATATATGTTCACTTGTTCTTAATTAACTTCATTAATTAGAATCTTTGTGTGTGCTCGTTACTCGCTTTCAAATGCAAAAGGTTTAACATTACAACTATTTGCTTAAACCTTTGAAATTTAATCTACAAATCAAAAACAGAAAGGAGGGTATTTAAGGAGTGTTCTAATTAACATTTCAACTAATTTGATTAATTAGAATATATTTTAATTAATTAAAATAAACAATTTGGGACCCGATAAAATACGATATTTTTCGGTCACCAAAAAAATCCGAAATAAATCCAGAGAGCTCCTTGCAATGAGTCTAACTACCAGTAAAAATTTCAAGGAGAGATCAGTTACCATCAGGGAGAACCAAAAAAGACAAAATCCCAGACAGCACGCGAAGCGCCGTTAGAGAAGATTCTGTTTTGGCCTCAATCTTTCGGTCTGTGTGATCACTCCCTTGACATTTTTCAAGCAAACAATTTACATAGAAAAATACTTTATATACTAGGCTATCAATCCATGAAAAGAAAAATACAAGGGTCTATTCAAAATCATCGAGTTAAAAGCCATACAAGCGACTTGTCCTGTTCTGAAACAGACTGACGATTGAAAAGTTTTAACCCAGTTAAAGTATCAAACCTTAATGAAAAATTATGAAATTAATTTTCAAAGAATCCTAATTCGAAATAGAACAAATCTATTCAAACACTTTTCTGTAAAAGTCCTTTAATAATTTTATTTTGTCAAAACAACCAGCTTGTTTAGAAAACCAGATCTGACAACTTCGATTCTTTCCATACTTGAATATCCAAATTAAATCCGAAATAGGTAACAAATTACACATATTCAGAAAGAGTATCAAGTCTATATTAACCCTAGATAAATATTACAGGCAGTTATATTTCAAAATAAATCGTTCAAGCCACAACAACAGAACCATGACGCAGAATTCCAGATCTGCGCACCGTTACCGTTTAAATCACTAAAAAATCATAACAACTTATAAAATCGTGAAACCCATAGCAAAAGAACCACGACTCAAAGATCTACAACCTCCAGTAAGAGAGAAAAAATTCCAGAAATATTGACATCACGAAAAACAAGCAATAAAGCAGAAAAACAGATTTTTTTCAGACAGCAAGCACACACATCACTAATTAACTTAGTTAATTACTAATTTCTCAATTAAAAAATATCAAAAAGCATAATTATCGACCAGCGCTCTGATACCACTGTTAGGAACTCATTCAATGTGCAATTTAAATTTTATTAACATTTAACAAACAATTTACAATTGCTATTATACGGATCTAGATAATTATGCAAATCGACACGTTTAAGAGAACGGTAGAAGGATTACCTCTTCTAGTCTCGTAACTAGAAGGCTCGACCTTTGCTTAGAAGTCGATGGGGTGCTCGTCTCTACCACCACGTCGCTGGCCTCGAGTCCACCTAGAGGATTAACCAATCCCTAAATTCTTGTGCTAGCAAGAACGAGAGAGAAGCTAATCCTAGTAGTTCTCCAATTAATCAACAATTTAATTATTGGATCTATACTCAACACATGAGTCCTATGCATAAATTAAGGAAGAGAGAAGCCAAGAAAATCTGAATTTTCTTTTTGTTCTTTGAAGGTGGCGGCCAAAAATTTCAGGTGAGAGAAAATTAGGGATTACCATAATCTCCAAATCATTTTGTGCATTTATAGAAAAACAAAAACGTACACTATTATGGCACTCCTTTTTGGCCGGCCCCTATGTGGGTTTTTATGGGCTAAATAAAAATGAAACAAGCCCATTAAATACCTCTTAATTAATCTCTCAAGTTGCATTCCAATTGGACTCAAAAAGACTAATTGAATTAAGCCTATACTTTAATTTAATTCAACCAATTAAATTAAAGTGTGTTGAATAAAATTAATTATCAACATATTGATAATTATTTTGGGATTAGCAAATGCACTAATTTATTTCTATATGATCACTTTGACTTAATTAATTACAACGGTTCGCAACGGTACATAATTAATTAATCAACTTATCATATTTTCACAGTACTCACTGCTGCGAATAAATAAATAATGCACTGTATGGTTAAAACTCTATTTGTGTGACCCTTTGAGGATTTATGCTATGTTGGCCATGAAATTAAATCGCTATTTAATTCCAATAATCATAAGCGGTATCTAGCAACACGTTATGATTCCCAAT
Organism: Rhynchospora breviuscula; assembly: GCA_027562975.1. Lineage (NCBI taxonomy): Eukaryota > Viridiplantae > Streptophyta > Magnoliopsida > Poales > Cyperaceae > Rhynchospora > Rhynchospora breviuscula. The sequence continues at coordinate 7,424,935 of CM050400.1, read as the reverse complement.
TCGCATAAATAAACACTGTACCAATACACTGCTTCAATCCTGCATAAGAAATTATATCTTATTGTTTTTTATTCTTATGTCACATGATATCCTTGTATAATCCAAGATAGGAATGTGTCATTCTTGCAGATTATACGTTTCTTGATCTAGAGATGATTGCACAAGTTGCTAGCAAGCAATCCATCTCCATCAAGGGGCCCAGTAGATATCATCACTCGTTAAGCGAACTAACGAGGGACATACGGTTGTCTTGATGACCAGTTTCTCCCCGCACAATTCAAGAGAACATAAATAAAGTTCGTATAGCAGCCCTTATCAGGAATCAGCGTTAGACGATATTTATAGAACCTATCCTCATGTGGAGAAACTAAACCATCTCAAACTCAGAATCAAACACGTATGAAATAAATAATGACACATAACACAATCCATTTATTTATTTCATTGGGTCATGTCATGTACTATGTTCCAGCAACATATACATATACAATCAAGTTAGTAACTCCTTACTTATGATTTGTAGAACTTAATCATCACTTAACTTGTATACTAGTCTTGTCTGATAATTAATGTTCCTTGTTAATTATCAAGACTATGGACAGTTTTGATTTATTATTGTTATTTAATCATAAATAAAACACAGTGATCCACAATTCAGATCCTCAACCTGAATGAACTGTCAATAATAATATCCAGGAACAAATGATCAAATATCATCAATAACTTAAACTATGGAAGTAGCTATAAAATGATTGGCTTCTAGGACATATCTCTAACAAGATCGGTGCTCTGTATTTAAGATTGAGAAGGACTGCCGCCCAGTTGATATCTATTGGGTACTCCTGTTGTTTTTTACATAGTTGTTTCTTCCCATTAATTTCATGAATTTCAGCTATTTCTATCAATTCATCACTATATTCTATATACATACATATGCATCATCTTCAGGTGAGCCCACTGCAATGGAAAATGAGGGGCTTTGCCTATCATGTATATATGCCGTAAATTCTATGTTCAAAGCCAACTTACTGAAGGTCAAATTTACATTGATAAAAAGAGCTTTACATTTACAATGCACAGACAACTCTTCACGGAAGATATAGGAAGCATATCAAAAATTTACTCAATTCTTACATAAAATGTGCGTAAATGTTCAGCTTTATTCCCAACTACCAGCATGACCTCTTAACTGAACACATCATCATACTTCACACGCATACTCACGTTTTTGTTTCAATTGCTCAGCCTATTAATTCAAAGGAAAAGCAAAGGGCATTTTAGATGGGCCACGATTGTATCTACTCTGCTTAAACCAGTTCAGGTCAATCAACTTTCTTTCCTTCCCTAGATCAACAATTCAATTACAATTCCACGATTGTATCTACTCCGTCCACGAAACCTTAGTCGCTCTGCAAGCCATATCAACAATTCCACTTACAACAATAAAACACAAAAGAAATCAACAATCACGACAAACAAACAACCAATAACAGATCGCGGCGGAGCAGCCACGAAAGCATCTAGTTGTTTAAAACTTTTGAATGCTTAACCTTAATTATTATGCCTATCGACAGATAACACAAATTAATTTCTTGGCACATTGTAAAATCTTTTTTATATAAATTCATCCAACAACTACGGAATCTTTGAGAGAATATATAATGATTTGGCTGACAAGTGGCAAGCACATATAAAACGTAAAATTTGCTGATACAGATAATCCGGCACAAGAAATCTATATCTATAGTGTGTGTATATATATATATATAGAGAGAGAATGGCTAATGCGCCATCGATGGCACGGAGCCATCAAGTCATTTTTCGAGATTCAAAATTCAAACGGTCAATCCGAACCGTTCAAATTGTTCTCCATATTAAAATATCCTTGGAGACCAAATTTTATATTTTTTCGAATTTTTTTGCTATTTATTATGATATTTTTAAAAATATTATGATTAGAGTATTGCAGGCCCTCCAATTTGAAAATATCATAATAAATAGCAAAAAAAATTGAAAAAAAATATAAAATTTGGTCTCCAAGGGTATTTCAATATTGTGATCAACTTGAACGGTTTAGATCGGCTGTTTGAATTTTAGATCTCGAAAAATGAGTCGATAGAAAATCGATGGCACGTTAGCCATTCTCTCTCTCTCTCTCTCTCTCTCTCTCTATATATATATATATATAGAATATCTATTGTGCACCATGATGCATAGAGCATTCTGTGCATCGTGACCGTTTTGGTCGGTCGTTTCGCAAATCGACAAATCTAATTTAACCAATCTTATCTATATATTGAAATCTTATTGTAGACAAAATTTTACATTTTATGAAATTTTTTTACTATTTTTTATGAATTTTTTAAACATTGCCATTTTTGGATAGAAATTAGTAGGAAGAATATTCCAAAAATGGCAAGTTTTAAAAAATTCATAAAAAATAGTAAAAAAATTTCAAAAAATGTAAAATTTTGTCTACCATGAGATTTCAATATATAGATAAGATTGGTTAAATTAGATTTGTCGATTTGCGAAACGACCGACCAAAACGGTTACGATGCACAGAATGCTCTATGCATCATGGTGCACAATAGTTATTCTCTATATGAGATATATATATATATATATATATCTATATTATATATTAAAATCCGTGACTTTTTTCCTCTATTTTTTACTGCATTTTTACATTTTTCACTTTTGACTGTTTTTTTAAGTTAAAACCGGTAGTTTTCTATTTTTAGTTAAAAAATAGTTTTTTTATTTTTGCATTTTCGATAATTAAAAATAGTTTTTTAAATATATTAAAAATAGTTGTACCAATTATTATTTAATTTATTTAATAACTAAATATATTTGTAAATCATGCTGAATTATTATCATCTAAAAAATATAAAAATAGTTTTTTTAAATATATTAAAAATAGTTGTACCAATCATTATTTAATTTATTTAATAATTAAATATATTTGTAAATAATGCCAAATTATTATCATATAAAAAAATATAACGCAGCGAAGCTGCATACTGTCATGCCTAGTATATATATATATAGAGTTTTGCTATGGTGAGTTGCAACTCACCAAAGGGTTGGTGAGTCGCGCTCAAAGCTCCTAAATCTGGTTCAAACTGACCGATCCAAACCGTACAATATGATCTCTCTATTGAAATCTCCATGCAGACCAAATTTTTTATTTTTTTGAAATTTTTAAGTATTTTTTTCGGATTTTTAAAAACTGCTGTTTTTGAACGGTTCTGAACTAATTAGATTAACTATTTTCTAAAATTTCAAAAAAATACTTAAAAATTTTGAAAAAATATAAAATTTAGTCTGCACGGAGATTTCAATAGGGAGATCGTATTAGACGGTTTGGATCGGTCATTTTGAACTAGATTTAGGAGCTTTGAGAGCGACTCACCGACCCTTTGGTGAGTTACAACTCACCATAGCAAAACTCTATATATATATATATATAAAGACGCGTGACCGCTTTGGCGGACCGCATCGGCGAAATTATATTTGTTAAAAATAGTTTTTTTAAATATAAATAAAGTATATACATAAATTAAAAATAATCATACCAATTATTATTTAATTATAAAATAAATATATTTGGAAATCTAATGTATTTCATGTCTAATCTATAGAAAAAATATATATATATTCCTCTTACGACATGAGTTCTGAGCCCTCTAATTTTCGCTGATGAATTTATGTAAAAAGTTGCTTTTGGCAAGTTTTTTTTGGCAGAAAATTTATGTCAAATTTATTTGGCGACTTTCTATGACATAAATGACTAATTTTGAACTTACAATTTTTTGTCTAGAAATTTTGACAAGTTTTTTACGGAAGATTTTTTAGATTTTACATCAGAAATTTTGACAAGTTTGACGAAATAGATTAGATTATTCTTCTGTCTAAAAAATATGACGCAACGAAGCTGCGACTGCTCTGTCTATTAACAATATAACATCAAAACCTGCTTATGAAAGTGCGCACAACCATCTATATAGAGTTAAAAATAGGAGATATGACATGTTAATGAACAAGCATATATAGAGTTAGCGACCTTAGACGTGCAAAACAAGATGTAAACCAGGGTGCAACAATCTTAAATTGTGAACAACCTCAAATGCTAAAAAGAGGCATGTATCTTTCTTTGGTGCCATGAGACCAGGCCACAAACATGGGTCGAGGGATACGAGGGGTTGTACAGTACTATATCCCATCCCCGAAACTCTAGAGCGCCGCTGCGCTCATTTTCTATCTTCTCCATCATCTCTAATCCACCTTTTGCCTCTTTCTCTCGCAACTTGCATGCTTTCGTCGCCGAAACCTACTGGATCTAACCTCTCCTCTGTTGGCCTTACTTTTAGTTGTTCAATCAATCTGAGTTTCTGATGAGATATATAAGTAGATAAGTTCTCTCTCTCTCTATCCGTCTTTCTCTTTCTCTCTCTCTGGAGAAGTAAAACTCATGAATCATGATCATGTGTACTAGGATAAAAACTAGTCAGATTTGATTCCCTGGTAGGTGTATGGTCCTGAGTATTTGACGATCTCTTGCTAATTTTCAGAAATCGAGTAGTTTTAGAGGCTGAGAAAGATTGTTGTCTCGTATTTGACAATCTCTGCCAAGACCATGTCGCCGCCAACAATCATGATTGTTTTTCAGCTCTATGACCATTGACCACGTTTGACAGGTCTACTCGGCTAGATTCAAATAGGAGGGAACTTTTTTTTCCTTGATCGATGACCCCACATATATATTTATCAAAAACTAGCAATAAAAAATATATATAAAAAAGTGCTTGATCGCACAATGATCTATATTCACACTTGTTCATATAATCTATTGAAAAAAGACAATAATAACATTTTAAAACGATTCATGTTACATGCATGATATTTAGCTATTGTTATTTACTTGTTATCATGTCATCCATTAGTTATGCAATTCAAATTACATTGTGTTCATAACTTTATTTCCATGTAGGTTATGATCATATAGACAATTGTATATTTTGTGTGTTGAGCTCATGCACAAGGTATGACTTTAATATTATGTTCTATATATAAGTATTATTAAATAACATATTGGAAGATGATGAGGACAATATTTAAATCTGAAATAATGAAAGAGCTAAAAAAATACAATTGAACTACGAGACATTAACTAACACTTAACTTTGGCATATCAGAGCAAATCATAATAATGGTATTCTTACACTTTTTTTTAAAAAAATATTGGAACTATTATCAAATTGAAATGTTTGAGTGATCCAAAACTTAGAAATTTATACAATATATATAATGGTTTTATCTTTGATCTCATATTTTATTTATGTTTTGCATTTATTGAGGGACTAATCAATTTCAATTATTATTTTATTTATTTGAAAATATTTATTGGAGAAAGTCCAAGACAAGTTCAATTAATATATTAGCTCAATGGTTATTTGCACATATTATGATTTTTTTTTTGTTATGACAACACGTAAATTAATATATGAGTAATTTTTCTATGTTATAGGTATGGACATAATTGAACAAAAGAGTTAAAATTTTTAATATTGGTATGGTAGTTTATCGACTATTTTATCACCGATAAAATGCTAGATTTAGTCAAATAGAATTAAATGGTTTAATCTCACAATATCCCATTTGGGAGGCCAAGGTACTTGAAACTTCTAGTTATGATACTCAAAAGGTGGCTAGCAGCTCCTATTCCCTGGCCATGTGCCAATGGTCCAATTATTCGATCACTCGTAAGTAAAAAAACCTTACAGACGCAGTTTGCAAATCATATTATTTTTGTATATATTTTAATTTACAAATATATTACGTACTGCAACTGATATAAACGAACTAATTTTTTAGTTAATGTAACAATCATTTTACTTTTGTTTTAGGAAAACCGCTTTAATTGGTCAAATAATAAAACCCGAAAGAACTTTTTTATATTGTTATTTATTATTTAAAATCTAACTACTTTTAATTTATATTTCTGTAATTTCCCATATAAAGATATTATTTTTTTTTTGTCCTGAACCATTAACTCATTTACGCCAAAAGTGGCATCTTTCCTAAAGCAATTATAAAATTGATAAATAGAAATATATTTAATTTTTCCTATCACCAAACGGAAAACAGTTAAAAAGAAAAGAAATAAAAGAAAAAATACCTGCAATCTGGCGGAGAGATCCACCTCCAGTGAGTGTTCGGCTCGTCTGCAAAAGATATGTCCAGTTCTGTCGCCGATAAGGCGATAACATATAACATTTCTTGCCACTGGATTTATCCAATCCAAAGCTCTACAGACAAAGCATTTAATAATCAAACATTAAAAATAAAAAAAACAAGATATGTAATAATTCATGAAAGAGGTTCTAGAATAGTTCAGGCATAATGAATTAAGAAAGAGAAAGTTACCATGTTGCCTCCGTCTATCAGCACATGTTGGTTGCACAGCTTGACAAGGAGATCCTTCTTGGAGGAGAACAAGACTGGACTGACGGCTTGAGACAGAATGGAGTCAATATCTGTTGGTAGAAAGAGCTGCCATGTGTTGTCGGTGTCCATGACTGATCGAAATCCAGTCGACGCAAGAGCAAACATGCACGCGTCACGAGGAGACGCGAGGGAGATCATGTGAGAAACACAATCCGACGGGAGGGAATCGATCGGGGAGAATAGACCTTCCATTTTCCGTTTCCTAGATGGAACTTTCTATGTACTTTTCGTGATTAAAGGATTAGGATGAAATTCCAAACTAACAGTTAACATTCACAAGTGTTCCTCTCGTATTTATACCCGCTGCAATTCCTCTCTGTTCTATTTCTGGCAGTAGCAGAGTTGCACAGACGTAGAAAGCGTAAATAGCAAGCATGAGGTTAATTTAGGAAAATTAAGTGTTTTGTCCTCCATTCTAACGATTGATTAGAAACATCCAGCTTCCATAATTAGTGATATTATTTCTAGGATCTACTAACTTAAATGTCTTCTCATGCGTATATACCAAAAATACATACATCTTTACCTAACAGTTACGGCATACATACCGTAAATACATTATACTGAATGATTTATTTTAAGATATGCATGTAGCCATGTACTGTTGTTTTTTCATATTTTTGGACAGGATCCATATTGTTTAAGTCTTTTTTTAAAAAAAAAAAACCAATAATTGATTCACACGGGTGTATTATTGCAAGTCATGTATCTTCTAGAATAATTTATGATGTGAATAAGTTAGTTTTTATATTGAAAAAAATTGTTCAACAGTATGTGTGGATAAATTGATGGAAATTAATAACCAAATTTGAAATTTCATGCATTTAATGAGTAATTAAGAAACAGTACAGTCAATCATGTTACACAAAATCTTGATTATAATTTTCATTTCTTTTAAGAAACTTTTTTTACTTTATAAATACTTATATATAAGAGAAAACATATTTTCTCTTAAAAAATATTGTACGGATAAATCCTAAAAATCAAATTGACAAAAATAACTGCATGACGTATTTTAAAAATATTTTCATTCATTTTATTACATTTACCATTTATATCATGCTACTACGTACCTAATTAATGACGATGCATTCATAGTATTTAACTCAAGAGATGACAAGTGAAGCAAGTTTCTTAACAAAAATAATATCGCTAATTATATAACGATGTATATATGAATGAGAAGCCATTTGTTGCAAGTTTCATAAAATAATTAGTATCTCTAATTACGGATTAGAAGCATGGACCGATGTCTTCATTCCAAACGCCACTAATTAATATCTCATACTGGTGCCATTTATATATATATCGCATCCCTCTGCCATATTCTCTTACATTGTAATGCAAATCTACATCTATCTACCACCCTCATTAATATACGTACGCACCAGAATAGCTTAAATCTTGTAAAGAAAATTTAGAATTGATTCAGAGTTGAGATTTCCGTCATAATTAATTATAAACTGTTTAACATGGCAAAAACGGAAGATACATTCTCTCCGATCAATTCTCTTCCGCCAGATTGCATTTCTCACATTATCTCGCTTGCCTCTCCACGTGATGCCTGCATGTTCCCCCTCACCTCCACTGCCTTCCGATCAGTCGTGGACACCGACAACACACGACAACACATGGCAACGCTTTCTACCGTTAGATTATGAGTCCATTCTCTCTCGGGCTGTTAATCCAGTTGAGTTCTCTTCCAAGAAGGATCTCTTGGTCAAACTGTGCCAGCACCCTGTGCTGATTGACGAAGGCAAAATAGTAAACAACTACCTCTTTCTAAACTTAATATGCCTGCACTTAATTAAGTAATTTGATTGATTGTGCTTTGTTTGTAGAGTTTTGGACTGGACAGATTCATTGGAAAGAAATGTTATATGATATCGGCGAGAGCACTGCATATTGATTCCAACTAATCATAACACAAACACGTAATATCAACAGAAAAATAAATTGTAATTTTTTTCTGAAAAATTCTATAAATAAAACAACTCATACATCATTTATATATAATCTGAACCTATATATTGACTTCTGACACCACCATCCCCTTCATTGTACCAACACAACACTCAACAGGAAAACCAGCATTTTGGTAGAGGAAATTTACTGGGTTGGTTAATGAACCAGCACTATGGTGGTTGTTGCAAGTCTGGTGGTCTTTCACAAAAATGTTGGTGGCGAATTCAGCTTTCACAAGGTATGAATTTTGAGCATTTGAGCAGCAAGGAAATTGTTGCAGCGATTGGAAGGAAGGGGCAACAGGGGGGGTGTGGGGCGAAGTTGAGAGTCAGCACTGATGCAACTGTGGGTTTTGCATTGTGATGGGTTATTTGTTCTGGGTTTAACAGAGAAGTAATTTCAAACTCAGGGACCTCAACTTGGTCGGTTATAAAGGCCATTAAAGAATCTGTTAATTCTAATTGTGGATCACATGACCCTGGAACCGGATTCCAACTAAACTGGCAGGTTAATGCTATTGCAGCAGGCTCGCAATATCTTGATCCTGAAAGCATTTAAAAAGAAATTAATAAAAATAAACATGTGAACATGAGAAAAACATAATTAGACAAAAATTGATATCTTTTAATACACAATTTCTATAAAAAGTATACTTGAATCATATAAAAACATCAAATTTCTTATATAAGGTGGTACTTTTTTCAGACTTCAACCTCAAGTTCACACGTCAAAAACACCACCACAAGTACAAAATTAGTAATTTATTTTCATATGCCTGTCAATTAAATGAGAGCACCATGCATGCATGCCCAATGAATCCTATATATCACTGCTTATAAGTACAACAAAATGGCATTCAACCGAAATAAGGGTGCCATGAAAACTATAAAATCTACAAATATCAAAACAAACTATTAACCTCTCACCTTATGTCTACTCATCTGGCCTCTCATAATACTTTCGTCTCTTTTTTCTCTTCTATAATCAGCTTCATAATAAGATTGAGGTTCATACTTCATAGGTTTCTTCAGTTTGCACAAAACTAAACAAATAACTCAAGCTATCATCCTTTCTTATGGGAAGAAAGGGCAGTGGTCCATTTGTATTTTCAGAAACAAAATAAGTTTAGCAAATCTCTTGGTTTTAAAATTACAACTCAAATCTTGTAGTCTTGTACAGGACAGCAGGGCACTCAATCAGGCACTAACTCTGACAAAAGGAAACAGAAATTAAACCCAAATCAAATAAAATGATAACAACAAATTTTTGTACTGCCATCAGAGGAGAAGCTGGAATGTACCAGTAACATGCCTAATCCATACCATGGGATTCTAGAGTTGAGTAGGAATGTAGGATCATAAATAGCAAATGAAATCATTTTATAGAGCCTATGAATTGGCAATTTGGAAAGATATCCAACTGACAATACATTTGAGATAGTTATAGACTGATGTTTAAATTTCCTGTGCATGCTTACTAACTAATGTCTTTGAGGTTGTCTAAGAATGATGTATATTTGAGTATGTTTATGTAAACAACAGCAGTAAAGTATTTAAAAAAAAAAAATACAACAACAGACAGACTGACAGACCTGAGTAAAATATATTTACCATTGATGCCTATCACTCATGTTATAAGCTTTTCTAGAAATTATTTTGAAATTTCGTATAACCTAAAAGGTCAAATACACTTCTCATGTCTGACAAGACACTTTATTGAAAGGACCTTCATTTTTCATTTCATCATTTATCATCATTAGAACACAATAAAAAGTGAAAATGCAATCTATTCCTAATTTCCTACTTGACCCTCATTCATATTTGTCACCATGTACTTATGTCAATAAATCCCTGATAAATACTTTGAAAAGGACAAAATATAATATTGTGCCAGATTATTAGAAAACCAATAAGTTTCTTGATCGGTATGAAGTAGGAAGCAGTAATTGAATGGTACCTGTTCTTTTCTTCCAACAAAACAATTTGGAGGCACTCTGTAGACTTTGTAGATCTCGGCAAAAGCTTTGTACCTGATTCACTTGTCTCTACCACTTTTTTAACACAATGAGTTCTTCAGCTCTCACATGCTGGGACCCGCATACATTTTGCCACTGGTAACATATATTTGTTAACCAAGATCAATTATCATTTCAACAAGAAACAAAGGATTACATTCAATAAAAAAATTTACAACTTGTTAGTAGATTAAATTCAATTTATCAGCATAATCAGGGTTGCTAGTCCCAGAGTAGTGCTCCATCAACATGCGTTTAATCTAGTCCAAATCTTCATGCTTGTCAGCAATAAATGTAGGCCGATGCATCATTTGCTTAGGCTCATTTTCAAGGTGTGTTCCCTCATCAATGAAATCTGAAGCATACAAATTTTTATTAGAAAATTACATACAGCATGTATCTATTTATAGTTATACAAATAAGTATTGTATTCTAAACAGAGTTAAGGGTCAAAGTTATCCTGGTTTCACTGTAATTGACAAGCAATGTGTACGATGCATGGAAATGGAAATCATAGAAACATGAGTTTTTCTTTCACCATTTTACTTATTTTCGTGGATCGAATTTGCTGAACACCAAAAAGAGATTAAAAAAAAATAATAATAAGGTGCATAATAGAAATTAGTTCTTCTGAATTCTGTTTAAGGTCATTCATAGTCTTGTAAGTTGGATAGAACAATTCAATACACACAGGAAGAAACTTATACTATCAGATTTTACAAATGCGTTGCACTTTGGGGAGCTAAAGAGACAGTATAAACCAAGCACAGAATAACATAAAGTTATTTTGGCTTGTTAATTGTTATAATTTACTTTTAGTCTCAGAATTGGTTATGGGCATATACCCAGAAAGTTGTGATCTCATGCACCAGATAGTTGTGCCTTATAGATTTTACAATGTTTTGCAACGTTCCATCATAAATTTAGTATTATCTTTATTGGGGCAAATAAGATTACCTTAAGAAAAATTTACATTACTAACAGGTTAAAACTTTTTCATGGCCAAAAAGAAAAAAGATAAGAGTCTCTTTTTTTTTTTTTTTTTCAATTTTTCATTGTATTCTTCATCATCATCCGCATAATCATCATACAGTTATAGACAAAAAGTTTCAAAACAATTGATTAATATGAAGGTTGTAAGATAGAATAAAGTTTGCAAACAAGGATTAAGTACCACTTAAAAGATCAACAACTTTAAAAACGGTCTTCTCATACCAAGCTTTTTCCTTCTCTGCTAGTGACTAATCAAAACAAATGGAAAAAGATGGCAACTCTCCGTTAGTTACAAGTATTGAACAAATTTCAGAAACTTAAAAGCTTGGATTTAACACAATTAAAACTCTTTCAACTGAATACTACCAAAAAAATAACTTTTAAAAGCCATTTCACTATGGCAACTATTAGATTCGTCAACTTCTCTTCATGTCTATTCCACACAATGATGTAACCTTCAAAACAAGCGCTTACTACCGAGAAACAACTTTAAAAAGAAAAGTAAATGCATGATTGGATGATTGATTTACCAGTCCAATTTTATGAAACAGCATTGAGATATTAGAGATAAGCAATCGGAGGTGGATTTATTAGTTACGCTGTTCCCGATCAAAAATCAAACTAAAATGAGAGAAAATCGAGCAATACCTTTCTCCACTTCGTTGCGCACCTTCTTCTAGATTGGATCAGTGGGTGTGGGGCCATGGATGCGCCGATGGAACTTTAAGACTGGGAGAATCATCGAGGTTGAGGGAGGTGGGCTTGTCGTAGGGATAGGAGGTGAGACCGTGAGAGGGAGGCCGAGAACCGATCGTCGGAATCGGTGTCACGAGCGCTTTTATCTGGTGATGCAGCGCAGGCTATTTTCTTCTTCGTCTGTGAGTCGAGACGAGAGAGAAAGTGGAATGAGGCTAGTAGGGCGAACTCAAATCCTAAACGAGTAGAGGTAAGAGGTCTACTGCCTTCGTACATTTTATTTAGTATATATTTAAGAATTTTAAAATTTAGTTGTTGAATCCAAACCGTTCATCCTATTCAATTTTACGTGCGATGCGTCTTCATATAATTTTTATAAAATTTAGAGTCAATTTGATACTTAATTAAGTAACCAAATTATGAACGTATTAGAATTAATCTAATTATATTCGTTCATTTGTTAACCACTTGATCTAGTATTAAATCAACTCCAAAATTTATGAAACTTATATGAAAACGCATCGCTCGTAAAATTGAACAAGATCAACGGTTTGGATTCAACCCTCGTTATCTCAGTCCCCTTAAAAGTGATCTAATGCTACAATTTTTATGCCATTTGAGGCGATTTAAAGCAACTACGTCATTTTTTATTAAATTTTTTGTGTAGTTTGAAGGAGTTTTAAATTAATTAGTCGTATTTATTACATTATTTTGATGCAGCTTTCAACCTTCCTACAATGTATCACCAGGTAGAAATGTGTAGTAGCAACAGTGAGAAGAGTTAATAGTGGAGAGAATGAAGAAAATGAGGTTGAACATGTGGTGCATTTGCATTAAGTGGGATCTTATTCCGAGCTTCACTAAGAAAAATTAGAAACCTAACCATTACAAGATGGTAAGTTTGTAATCTTTTGGATAACTATACAAATTTCATCCTTATCTTTTGTGTTAATTTGAATGCAACTCGAGAAGGGATGAAGTATGATATATCTTATTTTTATACTCATTTTGACCATGCTTGGCACCAAAATTACACTCAAACCAATGCAATTATCTCATAATTAACTGTGATTTTCAGGATATTGGTACTGCCGCCGCTTCTTATTTATTTTGTAGAACTTTCGTGAAAATTAAAGACGAGACACGACGAGCAAGAGGAATTGAAGCCTAACCCATAGCCAGACGACTCATTCCTGGCTCACAGACGCATGACATAGATCACGAAAGATCCACAAGTACCAAGGCAAATCAGATTTTCCATGGAGGCCCGAGTTCTAGCCCAAACCTCAGAAACAGAGCGCAATTTTGGTCCGAAATTTAATTATGGAAAGTAATTTTTGGTAATTTTGCAAAGAAGGAAGGATCCTCTCTTGCCCTAGCCGCCTTCTGGACTTTCCTGGGGTATTTCTAGGCATGATTGACAGGCAGACAGACATCCTACTCTCTCCTACATAGTTTTCCACCTCTTGCACAAGTGTTTTTGGCTCTTTCCACGAAGTTCGAAGGCAAGGCAGCGGAGTTTGGACGCGGCGGCAGCAATCCAGATCTGTTCTCCATCGACTTATGACCATAGAAGAAGAAGTAAAGCATATGGGCTATTTGGTTAACTCTTTCATGACTTTATCTTGTTATTCTATGGGTTTATTTGTCGTTTTATGCATGATACTTGTTGTTATTTGTAGTTTGAATATGTTAGGCTAAGTTTTAATATGTCTTAAGGTTAGGTAGTAGTTTAATTTGGTATTTGTTATGGTTTGATGAGATACGATTACGTTATGTGATGTTGATGTGTTGAGATATTATTTTTATGCTTGGTTATGTTTATGATTTGTTTGATTGTTTACCTATGGATGAACTGCAACGTCTTTAGATCATTAAACTAGAATAGATCGTAAAATCGCTAAGTACTTGAGGTAAGTCATTCACTCGAAAGAGGGGTTAACTAATCGACCGAAAAGTGTAGTTTCTACTGATCCGAAAGGACTTAGATATCTCTGGAATTCCAACACAAAAATCTTAATTAACTAAATTCCAACACGAAAGTTTAGGACTAGTCGGTTACGTAGTAAAAATCGAGTTCCTTACCAAGTCCAATCCAAAATCGCGACAGCTGAGGCTAGGATTTAGGTCTGGTCGACAATTAACCTTCACATAACTTAGCCAAAAATTATCAAACCAAAACAGAGAGTCTGGTGTGAATTTCGGCACGACGATCTATAAATTTCGGTCCGAAATTTATAGATTTCGGTCCGAAATTTCCTCTGTTACGCGCGAAAGTGAGTAGCATCGACTCTCCAGAGCCAAATTAAATGAATCCAAACCCTTAGGACATTCTTATTGCATCTGTTTGAGTCCATAAAAACATAAAAACCAACCCAAAAATATTTTATTATTAATTTCTTCAATTTTAATCGTTATTTAAAGTTGCCTTTTTAAACCAAAACTTCACAAAAATTATTCTGTCTAGCTTTTAGGAAAAATTAAGTCCGGTAATCATTTTTACTGTCCCTGTGGATCGACCCTTAGTTTTGCCCAACGACTAGTAGGATAGAACGAAGGAATATAAATTCATTTGACCTAGGTTCTGAAACCTCTATCAAAGTAAATATTCATTGTTTGTTTAATGTCGAGTCATTTGGACACACTAGGGGTATTCAATTCTATCTTCTAGCAAACTACGGTTCACATTTTTACCTATTCTTCCAGATTGAAAATTTTGTATTGAGGGAGCATAATAAATCATCTGCAATTCATTGCTCGATCTGAATCAATAAAAGCGTCATTTAGGAGACTATTTCCTACGAATAGGTGCCTCGTGGCAGTAAAAGAGTATAAATTTAGTCCCTCTGTTATTTTCTTATGTGCTATCAAATTTTAATCAGACAATTTCAATAGCTTTTCTTAGTATCAATGAGAAGCGATAAAATAGAACAATGTCAAATTATTATTGCACTAAAAATTGAATCATATGTTACATTATGGATCCAATTATTTATATAAGGGAGTAAGAACTAAGATAGTAAGAGTTTAAATTCACGTCATTGAAAATGTAAGTTTTAGTCTTAATTAAAAATATAAAAAATTAGTTATTTTTGAAACTGTTTTGTTACAAGTGTAATTATCTTAGAATAATTAGTTAGTTAGTTTATTATCAATTATATACAAGTGTGGTTAATGTTACACACTCTTTTTTATCTATTGTCCAAAAATTTAGTTCCAGCATATTATTCACTCATGTTTTGATATGTGTTCATTTATTTGTAGATAAGGGATTATTTAATTATATAATCTGTTAAGAGTGAAATTCCTTGCATGTTTTCAAATGTCTTTTCGTTTATATATGTGTGTACTTATTTGTGTTAAGGGAGTATCTTATTTGTTGATATACGGCATTATACTAATATTACAAACTAATGTATTATTTGTTGTGTGTTATGTAGGATATGTATTATTAGCCCAATCTCTGGTATTTCCTATTGATTAGCTTTTTCATATGTGTGTACTTAAGGTCATTTTATTGAACTGACCGTACATAACATGTCATTTTAACTAAAAGAATCATTTTACTTATGTACATTATAGTCCATACTCCATACAGACACTTTTATCTTTTTCTCTCTTAAGCTTGTAGCCTTCTCCTGAACTCAGATTGAAACTGAGGCAACTTGTCCAGTAGATCCGTTGTGAGGTGCCTCGCAAGTCTCTCTCTAAAATTGGACATTTTCATTGTCCTCTTAATCTCTTTATCTACAATAATTGTCCTGTCACACTGAATACCATCCTGTTCATCTGATGCCCCTGAAAACATAAAGGTGCCCTTGATTTTCCTCAACCCTTTAAATGACAGATCACCTGGAAAAAACACCAATGAACAAGCAAAATAAAGATAATAATTCCAGCGATGTAAATAGGCATTCATGAAAATAGAAAGGCTTCAAATTAAAAATTTGTCCCTTGACCTCCTATAATAAATTCACAAATTGAAAAATCGTCCCAAATTTAGACCCTCAAAAAGAAAATAGAAAGGCTTTAGCAAGCATAGGAACATGAAAATAATAAAGGAGCTCACCAGCAAATTCCCAACGAAGTCCAACATAAGCAAATGTGATCCCACCACTGTATTCGTCAATGTTAATAATCACCTGCTCATAATATTTATCAAGGAACAAAAACTTATTAATGACTAACACATAGGCTAAACACAAACCACTAAATTGGTATTTTAGTCAAAACCCTTGGTTGGTTGCCAACACAGGCCTACATACAAGGGAAAAAAAAAACTCACACCGGTTATTCTTGTCTACTATTGTACATTTGA
The DNA here is from genome assembly GCA_027562975.1 of Rhynchospora breviuscula. Taxonomy (NCBI): domain Eukaryota; kingdom Viridiplantae; phylum Streptophyta; class Magnoliopsida; order Poales; family Cyperaceae; genus Rhynchospora; species Rhynchospora breviuscula. The sequence continues at coordinate 7,408,436 of CM050400.1, read as the reverse complement.
TTTAGTTTTCTTTGGGAAGAGTTTTTCGAGGTTAAGATATTTATAGTTGCAAGTTGCAACCACCTACCTTGCCAGGAGATGCTAGCTTTATGGAAAATGAGTCAGGAAGGCATGGACATCTAACTGAACAAAGCAAATCCTGAAAATCAATAAAGCACTTCACTTTAAAAATGAAACACTTAACCAAATTAAACAACAAAAAACAATAAAGATGATAAGGCATGAATCGAGATTTGTAACAAGTGAAACACTTCATCAAATTAGACAGCCAACATAACAAGATATTCAATAGAAAATATATGTGGGAAATCAATGGAACACGCCACCAGAAGTAAACAATAACGATAATATTCATAAGATAAGATATGCAGACAATAGAGATGAGTATTTGAGTAACAAGTGAAACAAGCTAGAATAGTCCATACATTTAATCTCTGAAGTGCCCATGACCTGAACCCACTATCCATGAGATGTTGTTTCTGCAAACATAACAATATCATGAGTCCATCGAATTATCTACACACAGATGCACAAAAATATAGGGAAGCCAGTGCAGCTCAAAACATTACCTGTAGGAAGGAGCGGATAGAAGGCAATATTTCATTCTTGCAGTCGGATACGCACAAATTGGAGAGGTTTTGCTTCAATGTTTTCAATTGAGCAAAAGTTTGTACTATGTCAGCATCTAGCCCACCAATCTGCCAGATAAAAAACAATTCATGAATGAGAGAGAGAGAGAGAGAGAGAGATGTTGCAGCCTTGCAGGAGGGTAATCAACTGTAGAATAGAGGAAACAAATCAAACATAAACCTCAGATGTTGAACATAGTTTGGATTTGGTATCAAACAAATCCACTAAGCAACAGAGTTGTTGTTGTATGTGGCAGACTATTTCTGGAAATAGATTGCCATTTTGAACTTTGTCCTCTTCTTCATTCTGATACAAACTTCCAAACTTTTCCATGTCCACAATAAATTTTCTGTAGCTATAATCAACTGTAACGGAATCATCCAGGTTATGAGTCCTTTTCTTATCACCCTCATTGGCTTCTGATTGACCTTCTTGCTGGGCTTGAGAAGGCACCAACCAGTCATGATCCCAGGAAAGCCCAAGGTAGTGTGCAGATTCCATGTGCAACATATGGGATGTTTGATCTGGGAACCTCTTGTTGCAATCAAAGCAGCACCAGTACTTCCGACTCCTGTTAGTTTTCCACCCCCAAATATTCTGTGCAGCATGAAAGCCAAAATTCTTTAGGCAATCCTTCACAACATCATTGATCGTTATGCAAACAAAGAGACCATTGTCTTTGGTCTCCCAAGCACATTTCCCTCTCATGAGCCAAACTACAGTAGAAATTTCCTCCATCTCAGAGAATTTCTTCATCTCGCTATCTCCATCGCTAGATTCAGGTTCGGATTGGCTATCAGAATCAGAAGACGTATCAAAATGACAGCAGACAGGGAATTGAACTTTTGGTGACCACTGAAACTCAGGTTTGGCATCTGACTTGAGTATGGCTTCAGGTTTCGCCTCAGATTCAGCTACCGCTGACCACTGAGAGCTCATGTCAGGCATCATCACATCACTGCCATCCTTAGCTGTAGGTTCTCTTCTGTGGAAAAGCTTCTTAGGGTTCTCTTTGCTATGGACATGCTCCTCAGGGTTCTCTTCTTGCAGCCCTTCGATTATATGAAACTGCGGTTTAAGTCACATAAAAATTAATATAAGGTCCTGAGTCCTATGCATTAACAAATCAAGATTTGTATAACCTAGCAGCACGATTCATGTGCAAATTTCTAATACCGTACCAGTCAGATCCAGTATTGACAACTACTAGCCTGCATGGCATTTTTGCAAGGTTTATGCTGATCCTGTGAGCCAAGTGCTTAGCAGCAAAGAACAAAAGAGGTAGTACTTACTAATACTGTACGAATCATGTGCAAATTTCTAATACCATAGCAGTCGATCCAGTATTTGAGAACTACTAGCCTGCATGGCCTTTTGGGTCTGGCATGGCTTTACACGATTTCATGTAATGTTGACACAAAATTCTCTTACCTCATCCGCATCCTCTTTCTCGACATCTTCTGTCGGCCTAATTCTGATGAACATATACAATTTCATCTACAAGATAAAATATGAAACATCAATTTAGTATGTTGAAGAAGAACAATATCCAAAGTTTTTACAAATGAAATTACATGCCCGCAAGAAAGATCTCAAAAGAGGCAAAATATACACGCGGAGGTCAACGCCACAGAACCGGCGGACTTGAAGCTCGAAGAATTGCAGCTCCCAAGTTAATTTGATAAGTTCAAGATAATGCTGCATCATGTGCAAACCAGATGTAAAGTTACTGAACCAAAACCAAACAACAAAGAAAAAGAAGTCTATAAGAAAAAAAAATCTGTTCGAGGATCTCAAATTCTCAATGCGAACCTGAAAATCAAAATCAAATTTATGTCGTCTAGCAGGCTCTCTAATAGAATGGCAAGAAGAAGACTGCATGTCCTTGACATTAGTAGTGTTGGATTCACTGTTCAATGCAAACTTCGGAGACAGCGTGTCAAGGAGTGGTGTTGGCCAATGCCCCATATTCCACATCTTAAAGCAGGAGGTAAGTGCAGTTAATTACAAATCCGACTGAGCACAAACAGTTCTGAGGCACTCAGAAAATGACACTGCTTTGCTTTCCGCCAGTTGAAGAATATCAAAAACTTTGGCGGGGACTTTTTTGACTGTCGGAAATATAGGTGCTTCAAAAATCCACAAACCCATATCTTTCCTATCTACTCCACACAAACTTAACATTGTACCATCAAGAACAAAGCAATAATTATCAGCTGAAAAGGAAACTGCATCAAGATATTCATCTTTGCTCCAATCAACATCATTGTCTTTGCTCCGTTCAAATTCTCTGTTTTGAGATGCTTGAGATAAATTGCATATCCCATCCACAAGTTCAACAAAATGGCAAAGTGACTTCTCCTCCATGAAACGGAAGGAGAGGGGAGAGCGGTACAAAAGGGCTCTAAAAGTGAGTGGCAGAGTATTCATCGGGTCAAGGCGCCTAAGGATCTCATCAGAAGCTACAGCAATAAGTGCCCTCAAATAGCCATTAGAGTGCAATGTAAAGGAATTTCTCGATTGAAAATCTAACAACAACTCAAAACCCTTTTGTAATTCTGCCAAGAGTTCCCTCCTCCGAAAATTTTCAGACAATGGCCATTCCAAGGAAGCAAGGTGATCAACATCGAGGAGACTTTCAGCGCTATTATCATCTAAAGATATTGTAGAGAGTATGTTAAGCGCAGCCCTGGCATCTATAGGTTCCCACACTGTGCTACGAAGTGCCGTAGCACACCACTGATCCTCAATCGGGTTTTGTCGAAGGAACGGGCAGGCATAACGGTGCTCGCGCATCAGGTGCAGAACAAGGTAATCATCGTCTGGAAAGAAACAATGGCACTCGGGGATCGGGCAGATGTAGACCTTCCATGTATTTTGCAGTTTGAAAAACACCACCCCATCTGCGAGCATACACCTTAACCAGGATGGATCATGGTTGCCGCAGAATTTGCGGCAAAAATAGTCAAGATCGCTTAGTGGAACCTAGGGCTGTATACGAGCTGAGTTTGAGCGAGTTGATGACAACTCAAACTCAGCTCGACTATAACTCGAGTTGAGTTGAGCCGAGTTAGAAATACTTTCGAGCTTTTTAAACTGGCTCAAACTCGGCTCGTCCTCAACTCGAGCTAGCTTGTGGGCTCACGAGCTAGCATGAAATAAACGTATATCCTTCAAATTTTTATTTATTTACTTCATATGTTATTCTAGTATTAAAATTTATTGACATATACAATATTGTAAACAATAAAATTATTATCTTTTATATTCTTTCTATTGATTTGAAATAAAATATGTCTTGAAACTCAATCTATCATATGTAATATTATTTAAAATAAAAATATATAAGTAGAAAATTATTATAATTAATTTATAAATTTTTAATACTCATAAATTATGTTGATAATACACATGTAAAATATAAATTTATTATTTGACGAGTCGGCTCACGAGTTGCGAGCTGAGTTGACCTCAACTCAAACTCGACTCGTCAACTAAACGAGTTAGTTCAGCTCGAGTTATGTCAACTCGAGTTCCGTTGGCTCGAGTTATAACTGAGCTTTTCTGAGTCGAGTTCGAGTTAGCTCACGAGTTGCGAGTTTTTTGCTCACCCCTGGAACCTTGAAGAATTCATCCTTTTCTGCGATGCAAGGTTGAAAAATTTTGTTTTAATAGAGGCCTCAAAATTAGGAGCATAAGGAAAAGTAAATACACAAGCAATAAGATTTTGTTAAACCTATAAATCTATAATGTTATGTCATAGGAATACGTGGTGTGTCGCTAAAAAAAAAATTGACCTCAAAAGGCTCGCCTTCCCCAACCCCCTCTTCTAGTCGATCAAATCTAACGACACTAGAGCCGGTATAAAAATTCAATGCGAGAAAAAGATGGTGTCAACCGAAGGAAAATGGTTCAATCTCTTACGGCCGTGATTTTTTAAGGTATGAAAAGATTGCTAGTTACCTTCCTCGGTAAGGTCGTCCCTGTAATAGAGATGATAGAGCTCGTCTTCGTCGCGCCATGGATGACCTTGGGGTTTCCCGTAGACGGCCTCCAACCAGCGGATTTCCGATAGCGTCGACTCAGAAAATTCAACATCGTCCTCCATTGTCTCACCCTCTCAACATAAAGAGACTAGGAGTAGCCGAGGGAGTTGCTTTTTATACTATTCTAATTTGCAATACACGCTGAAATTTTGTATCAGGACAAAAATACCTTGTGTTATTTTATACAAGTTGCCTTTTTTTGAAAATCTCCGCGGGACAAAAATATCCGGGACACCCATAACTTAATCGGGACACCTCTTATAACAAAATTAGCCCTACGTATTTAAATAAATATAACTACATTTATTACCGGGCAACAACCAACCGTCCAGTGTCCACCACCGTTCATGATTATTTATCATCTTTGATTGCTATGCAAGCTATATGTGAAAATGAAATTTTTAATTGAGGAAGAATTCTATAGACATGAAGAAAGAAAAATAAAAATATTCAAAATGATTTAAGGTACAATTTGGGTACATTAGTTTTTGCTTTTGTGGTGTAGATGGCAATATAAAAATGCGAAAGAGAGACTCAAGAGAAATAGTATTTGTGCAAGTACATATAGGTGATGGTATGTATATGGGTACTCCAAAATGAGTTTTTTGTTGAATCAATCTCGAAGAATCACGCCAGTCAAGATTACATTATTTGTCAATTCAAAATATGAAATTGAATTAGGACAAAGTGCTAAGCATAGAAGGTAGGACGATTAGGGTGTTAGTTTGGGGTATTTCAGTCATAATATTTATATTTAGGATATTTTTATTTAATTTATGACTTAAATGTTGAAAAGGGTCTCTATCCAAACAAAACAGAATTAGAGGAATTTATATTTGATTTTAAAGATAATAGGAGTTTATATCCGAATTGTAAAGATTATAGGAGTTTATATCTGATTTTGCCCCTTTTTTTTTTTGGCAAAATTAGCTACATACCCCTCTAATCTTCTCATGATACTCGAATCAGACAGAATACTAAATAAAAATGTATGGGCGTATCGGGATTGTTTTGTTCATTATAGGCCGACACGACATCCTCAAATTAGATTAGGGTTTTTTTTCTTCCCCCATTTTTCGGTACCAAGCAGTTGTGTTCTATTTGTGTATTGAATCCTACCAAACAGAAAAGCGGCCCGTTACATTATTGGTTCTATAAAGTTGTATACAAATTTTCTGATTTCCTTGAAATTAAGTCAAGGCAGTTTCTTTTTTTGTGATCCATGGCCAGATGCACAAATCCCGATTGATTAATAATGAAAGTAAAGTTTAAACCATTTTTTTAGTTTTCCGCATTTTTCGGATTTTTTTTTTTTTTGAGAAGTAAGCCCATGGGCGAAAATTATATTAAGTACTAGGATTCAGATTACAAAGGCCTTATTGTATGCGAGTTTTAAAAGCGGCCCAAACAATACAGAATATAAAACCATGTATGTAATACTTAATTTAATTAAAAAAGAAAAAATAAAAGAAAAAAATAGTGGGCGTTTTGTAAAAGCTCCATAGATATATAATCTGTTGAGCGGAGCTACAGCCAACCCTAAAAAACATTTCATTTCCATCTGTCGGCGCCTCTAACTCTGGAGAATTGCTTCCTCCACTCTTCAAATTTAGAGATCCACTCCTTTTGGACGAAAATACCTTTGTTATTTTCAAATATTTTCAAACTGAGGTGAATTGAAGGACATAAATTGAAGGAGTGAGAAGGACATTTTCGACCAAGTAGGAGTGAATCTCAAATTTTGAGGAGTGTATGAAGCAATTTCCCTAACTCTGTCTTCATCGAGCCGATCGCTTCTTTTTTCCCTTATCTTCTTTCCCAAATTACCTAGACTGTTTCGATCCATCGAACTGAGGTCAAGTAATTTATGAAACAACTATCATGAGAGATTTAAGCAAAGGAAGCAGAGAAATGTACTCTTTGTTTTCGAGTCCAGCTGAGCTTGGCACTTGTTTGGAGATGGATAAATGAAGACTATGTGTTTCGACTTCATGGGGTTTGTCTTCAAGTTCAGCACAAGCTTTTCCAAAACCAGATCAGCAGATAAGTTTCTCTGCTAAAATATAAAGAGATTTTTTATTTAAATTGATGTCACATATTTATATATGGTTTTAGGCCGGACTTTTATCCAAATCATAACTCAAAATCCTTGATTTTATTTAGTTTTATCTAATTTTAGTGTGTTTTGTAGAAATTTGGTACTGCTTGGGTTTCATTTTGGATTTGTAGGAGTTTGGAGCCAAGTCGCAGCGAAAAGAATGCATTTCGGCACGAAACGGCGCACAAACCAAGTCCCAGAAGATCCTGTGCGGCCGCACAGGCCCCTCCCGGCTCACGTGGCACACTTCGGGCTCATGTCTGGCCCAGTCAACTCTGTGCGACCGCACAGGAATGTGGTGCGACCGCACCACCTTATTTCGAGATCATTTTGGCCAAATCCGACTCATGCCTGGTCCAGCGACTCTGGTGCGACCGCACAGGACTCCTATCTGACCGCACCGACCTCCAAACCCTACCAAACCCCCTATATAAGGCGCCCCAATCGCCTCATCTAGGGCATCTCTCTTTCCACCTCGATCCAAGGCGGCGGCGCAGCAGAAACCAACCCTTTCCCTTCCATTTTCCACCATTCGACCTCCCGTGCGGCCGCACAGCCATCCCGTGCGACCGCACAGCCCCCCTGCCGCCTCGGATCTTGCTATCTCGACCTCCTACACGTCATCATTCCGTCCAAGCACCTCCTTTGTTGGTCCAGAAGTCGATCGGACTTGAGAAGGGGCACTTTGCCTTCCCTTTTGACTTGGTTTAGCATGGAGATTGTATCTTTGCATTTATTTACCTTGTTTGCTTGTTTTACCATTATGTTAGGCTAGATTTAGACATGTTCTAGGGACTTAGTGGAAACCAAGGTTAGGTTTGTTGAATTGATGTGATATTTGGTTTCTATTGTGTACTATTTGCTTGATTGTTGAATGAATATGCTTGTTTGTGTTTAATTGTCCAATTGAATCTCCTTTTAGGTGAATGGCCACACCTAACTTAGGCTAAAGGTGTAGATTGTTTAATTGAACCAAATAGGTAACCAAGGTAGGTTAGGAGCCGAGAGGTGACCAACTTAAGCCTCAAAAGGGACAAGTTTCCGCTAAGGCGAGAGTCTAGCGGATGCCTTCGTGAATCAACAAATAGACTTGGGATAATTAAGCCAACATTACGAGAGTTGAGGGTTAATTGACCTAATGGGGATTTTAGGCTAGGTTCCGCACTAAATATTGTGACCAACATTACGAGAGTTGAGGTTCAAGAGTTTAGGTACGGCTAGACCTGTCCCATACAAGCTAGAAATCAACTTATCGCATCAATCCGGCACTAACCATGGGCTGTGCGGTCGCACAGGGCTCTCTGGCCCGCACTGGTCAGTGATTCTGCACGAGAGTGACGAGCGCTGACAGCCTATGGCCTAACCAAGGTTGAAACTGAAACCCCTAGGACATTTTTATACCAAATTGCAACCAAATTACAAACAAAAATATCTTGTTTTCATCTTGTTTGTTGTTAGCCTTTATTTTTAGTAATTGTTAAGTTAAATTTGTTTGTTTACCTCTTGAAAATTGCTAGATCTAGACTTTGTGAACTTGTGAGTCCGGTACTTGTGTATCTGTCCTTGTGGATTCGACCCCAATTGAACCAACGATTTACCGTGCGCTTGCGGTTAATTTTAGGACACTTTTGGGTATTAGCTTATCTCACATCATAAATATAGGTTATAAAAATACAATTCTGGGTTTCTCTCAAATCATTTTCATTTTCACCTATCCCTCCTTTTTTTATATATACATATATATATATATAAATCTGTAAAGGAAATTTTCATTAGATTAATTTACTCGCTAAATCTCTTTTTATATATATATAACAGAAGATGATAAGAATATAAAAAAGTAATTTATAAATCTATAAAGGAAATTTTCAGTAGATTTATTCGCTATCTTTTTTTATTTTTTTATTTATTTTTTATTTTTTATTTTTTTATATATTTTATATATATAACAGAAAATGATATGTATATAAAAGTATAAGTTCAGAAAAAAGATAATAAGTTATATTGTATTTACCTGATGATGTATTTCTTCTCTTTGTGTTAGGTGTTGATCTGAAGTGGAAATTTGTGATTGTCGGTTGAAGAGTTTATCATCAAGTCTCCTGGGAATAGCTATGCTATGAAAAAAGGTATTGTTTGTTAAACTGTTTCTCCCAGTTAATAGTTTTTGTGCCTGTTTTGCCAAAAGGACTGCTATTTTAGTGTGAGATCTCGGGCAAAACTGGATCTTAACAAAGTTAGTAAAATAGGAGAGTAAGTCTTGGATTTGTAAAACCGTTTCAAGACTTCTCCAGTTGGGTATAAGTGTATTCCTTGTGTAAATTATATCTGTTAGTAGCTTGCAGTCTGTAAGGATGATGTAAGGTGAGTTAATCTGATTGTAGTTTCTTTTCAGATAGTTTAAGGTGAACAGGATAGCTTGGGATTCTGCTTGGAATGGACAGTCGGCTGATTCTGCTGTATGAATTGTCCATGCAAGATCATCATGTCGATCATAACAAATGGCTGCAAGCCCTGAAGTCTTGGTAGTCGTCCACGAAGCATCTACAAGGATAATAGATGAGAAACCAGGTAAAATATATTTAAAGTTTTCTTTCTGACTTGTAATTTGGTTCTTAAGGTGCTTACTGTTTGATGGATAGGAAATAAGTAAGTTATAGGCCTCATCGAGTATCTTTTGTTGGAAAATTTTCTTTGATCTAAAGATTAAATTGTTTCTTGCCTTCCAAATACACTAGAGTATGGAACAACAATAGGCAAAGTCTGATGGGTTTAGGTTTTCGAGTAAAACTTTTATGGATTTGGGGAATGTAGTGGGCAAGGTATCTGTTTTGAGTGAAAAGGAGCTTTGAAACCAAATTGTTCTTGAGAGTGGGCAGTGGAATAAAATGTGTGTGGTGGTTTCATCGTATTGGCCACATGAATTACATTGGTTTGTGATATTTGGAAAAATTTTACTCAATCTATGACCAGTGAGGAGACCATTGTGGTAAGCCCTCCAAATGAAAACTTTTATTCTAGGTATCAAGTGTTTACATTTCCAAATTTTTGACCATGTAATGTTTGAATTAGAAATAATGTTTGCACTTTGTTGGAGAATATAATATCCTTCATTTGTAGAGTATGTACCTGTTTTTGAGCCCTTCCATATCAATCTGTCTAAGATTAAAGAATGTTGTTTTGGTTTAGTTGTTGATTTCAAGATGTCTCTGCATTGTTTGGAATTGAAGAAGAGGCTCAATTTTTGGAGATCCCATCTGTTCGCTGTGAAGTCAAAAACGGAGGAGATTGTCAAATCCTGAGTAGATATAAAAATGGAGGAGATTGTCAAAAACGGAGGATAACTATACAAATTTTATCCTTATCTTTTGTGTTAAATTTGAATGCAGCTCGAGAAGGGATGAAGTAAATATTCATTGTTTGTTTAATGTCGTGTCATTTGGACACGCTAGGGGTATTCAATTCTATCTTCTAGCAAACTCCGGTTCACATTTTAACCCATTCTTCCGGTAATTGAAAATTTTGTATTGAAGGAGCATAATAAATCATCTGCAATTCATTGCTCGACCTGAATCAATAAAAGCGTCATTTAGGAGACTATTTCCTACGAATAGGTGCCTCGTGGCAGTAAAAGAGTATAAATTTAGTCCCTGTGTTATTTTCTTATGTGCTATCAAATTTTAATCAAACAATTTCAATAGCTTTTCTTAGTATCAATGAGAAGCGATAAAATAGAACAATGTCAAATTATTATTGCACTAAAAGTTGAATCACATGTTACATTATTGATCCAATTATTTATATAAGGGAGTATATATTTTAGATTAAGGGAGTAAGAACTAAGATAGTAAGAGTTTAAATTCATGTCATTGAAAATGTAAGTTTTAGTCTTAATTAAAAATATAAAAAATTAGTTATTTTTATATCTGTTTTGTTACAAGTGTAATTATCTTAGAATAATTAGTTAGTTAGTTTATTATTTGAGCTACTGTACTAGCAAATTAAATCCAAGAGAAAACTCAAATATTTGAGCCAACAATTCATGGACTTTTACCAGCAAATCAAATAATTCAATAAAACCATAATGTATTTGTCCTTTCTAGAAAACTCAATTGATTCCAAAAATCAAATCCAAGAGAAAAGAAATTGAAAAGAATTGTTGGCTCCACAACAAGAAACAAGAACTATCAGCTTGGCACTATGTAACAAATCCAAGAGGAAAAGAAATTGAAAAGGATTTTGTCAGATTTTGCCATATAAAAAATCAAAGCAAAACAAAATAAGTAGAAATTAAAGAGCTGGGTTTTACCGTGGAAATTTAGCTCAATCTGGAAAATCCTCTAGTATTGCTACTGCACAGAAGAAGAAGGACGGAGAAGAAGGTCGCCTCTGGTGTTGCATCTGGTTAAGGCAGTGAACTCGAGAGAGGAAGAGGGAAGTGAGGTGGTGAGCGAGAGGAGGTAGAGGAGGTGAGGTGGTGAGGTGGTGGGGACTAGGGAAGGAGGAGTGACAGTTGTTGGGGCTCGGGAAGGAGGAGCGACAGACAGATCAAAGGCCTGCATTAAGGGAATCAAGGAAGGCCATCGGAGAGTAGAGGGAGCTCGAATGAGGGAGGCCATCGGAGAGAGAGTGGTGGGTTCCTTCGGATGGGGTTAGGTCGAGGGAGAAGAAAGAAAAAAGAGGAGGCAGCTGTGAGTCTTCTGCGCGGTGCGGCGCTAGGCTAGGGTTATCGCGATTCGCAAGTGACCTCGAGTATATCACCTGTGTGAGTCTGCAATTCATCTATTCTACACGCTGCGAGTCTCCTCTGCAATTGTGGGCTGAAATCGGGCCAACGGAATTAACGTTAAAGAACGAAACGGAAGCGGCTCATTTCGTTTATGTTTCGTTTTTACCGACGTAAACTGTTTCGGATCCGTTTCGGTTATGCAGAGAGAAACGTAAGACAAAATCCCCTCCGTTTCCGCTCCGTTTCGGACGGAACGGAACGTAAACGTCCGAAACGGAGCGAAATTGACAGCCCTATATATATGCACAATACAAATTGATAAATTATCGAATTAAAATTATTGAGGGTTAAAATAGAAATTACCGAAATTGCCAATTCTCTTCCTCTTTTCTTCTTCAATAGAATAACCTTCTCTTCCTCTTTCTATTTTATCAAATCAAAATGAAGAAAATCAATAAAAAAATTTGCATGCATAATTAACAAATAATAAATAAATTATCGAAAAATTAAAAAATATACCTCAAATGTCGACTTTTTTAGCTTCTCTTTGATCTCCTATGCTTTCTCTTTTGATTTTTCAATTTTTCAGAATTTTTCTAGATTTTTAGCTAGTTTTCATGTGGTTTAAGTGAGAAAATAACTCTTGGTTTTAGATAGAAAAAAATCGAATAAGGAAGGAGATCAGCTAGAGGTGCGCAGGAAGGAAGAGGAAGAGAAGAAGTTTAAGTGGAAATTCTGTTTATTTTAGTACCGATTTTTAATAAAAAACTGGTACTAAAAGGATTGGTAAATAAAATAAAAAACGGTATACTTTTAGTACCGGTTTTTTTAAAAAAACCGATACTAAAATTAGTATTATTAGTACCGATTTTTTTTAAAAAACCGATACTAAAAGTAAACCATTTTTTTAAATTTTGTTCTACAACCTTTAGTACCGTTTTTTTTTTTAAAACTGGCACTAAAGATAAGGCCTGACAATTACTAACTTGCCACTTCTCTTTTCTATACCGATTTTCTTAAAACCGGTATTAATGTGTCGGTACTAAAACTTATTTTCGGTGTAGTGCAAGATGGTAAGTTTGTAATCTTTTGGATAACTATACAAATTTTATCCTTATCTTTTGTGTTAAATTTGAATGCAGCTCGAGAAGGGATGAAGTAAATATTCATTGTTTGTTTAATGTCGAGTCATTTGGACACATGGCAACGTTTTCTACCGTTAGATTATGAGTCCATTCTTTCTCGGGCTGTTAATCCAGTTGAGTTCTCTTCCAAGAAGGATCTCTTGGTCAAGCTGTGCCAGCACCCTGTGCTGATTGACTGAGGCAAAATAGTAAACAACTACCTCTTTCTAAACTTAATATGCCTGCACTTAATTAAGTAATTTGATTAATTGTGCTTTGTCTGTAGAGTTTTGGACTGGACAGATTCACTGGAAAGAAATGTTATATGATATCGGCGAGAGCACTGCATATTGACTCTACGAATGAGACTCATGATTACTGGAGGTGGATCTCTTCCCCGGATTCTAGGTACTTAGTTTTCTATTATTTCTAATCTCGAATCGCTTCTCCAAGCATCTAGAAATCTAGAAATAATAATCAACATAAAAGGAATCTTCTGCTTCCAAGAAACGCTCCAAGATTTAGCTTCTGCAACTTTCTTTGTCCTCTCTCCGGTGATCTTCTCCGGTTGAATCCCAAGCTACACTACTTAGAGGAGTGCAGTAGGGATCCTCAAATGGAGAAACACTGGCGTGAATCCAATAAAGATTCATTATCGAAAGCGAAAAGAGATAATTTAGATAAATTATGTGTTTCGAGAAGCTTCATCAGGAACAGCCCTCCAGTTCAATCCTCTCAAGTTGAACAAAATGTCTCTCACTGCTGCGCTCTAGCCATTTTCGCTGAGGCGGTGAAGAAGTCAAGCTCCTCGGAAAGGGTGGCAAAGAGACCAAAAATTGGCGCACTCTCGGTGCATCACGCCAAAGTTTCTGCGCCTCTTAAGAAAGGAGATATCATCCGTCAGATGGTTGGTTACTGTCTAAGATGCGGGAGAAAAGGTCATTTCGCTAACACCTGCCGTGAGCCGACCATATGCTTCTAATGCAACAAGACTGGACATATTTTTAAGGAGTGCGATAGCAAGAAAACTACCACCCCAACTCCAGTCGCTCCATCTTCAATTTCGTCTCCTAAACTTCAAGAAACTGCTTCTTCTCAACATTTCCACCTCTCTACCTCTCAACTTCCTCTCGCTCGCTACGATTCTGTCTCAAAAGAAAACCCTAAGTTCTCTAGTACACAGAGCATGGCGTCGCAAGAACCTCTTCGGATTGAAGAGGATGAGGAGGCGACAGAGCTTGGAACTGAGGTTGCGCGTAGTATCGTGATTCAAGCAGATCCAGACCTCTTCCTGCTTGATCGTGATGATGAACCACATATTCCAGATCGTAGGTCCGTCGATCCAGTGGAGGCAAGAGATGTTCAAAAATGGATCGATTGACATCACTGATAGCAACAGGGTACGTAGATCTTTCCAGATACTTCGTTCTGTTCCTGAATTTGATGATAATGCTGAGACCATTAAGGTTAGAGCTGGCCAAACCAGCAAACCAGTTAAGATATACTCTTGTGATGTTGACAAAATGCCAGAAATCATCAATAAGTTGGTTCAAACTGGTTTACTTAAGAACATTTTGATTGAAAACCCTTCCAGTAACATTCAAAAGAGCCCACCAAAAGTGATGTTTGACAAAGCCAAGAGGTCAGAAACTACAACTCTGACAATGTTGTTAATTTTCTCCAAGAGGCTATTAATTCTTTTAATTGCAACAAGGAAAAAATGTTCTTGGGTAATGATTTGGTTATCTAATGAGGTACATCAACTGGAATGCCAGAGGTTTAGGAAGTAATAGTAAAAGGTACTTAGCAGAGATGATAGTACAAGAAAGGGCTGATATTGTTGGTATTCAAGAAACAAAAAAAGCCCATTTCTATATGAGATCTCTTAATGTTTTAGGAAATAACTTTATATGGAAATATATACCTGCTATTGGAGCCTCTGGAGGGGTTCTAGTAAGGATTAATTCCAATAATATTAGGGCAAACGATTGGATCATAAACATATTTTCAATCACAGTTAAAGCTACTTATCTAGTTAATAATGAGAGTTTTTTCTTCACAAATTTGTATGGGCCAGTGCTTGCCAGATACAAGGCAACATTCTGGGAAGAGATTACAAATTTAGGTAACTTATTTTCTGGTCCCTGGATTATTTGTGGGGACTTCAATGCTGTTAGGAAAAGAACAGAAAGAGAGGGTATCTCCTTTGATGTTGCAAATACTAATAAATTCAATAATTAGATAGATTTATTCAATTTACTAGACTTCAGGGTTCTGGACATAAAATACACCTGGGCCAAAGGTGGTAATAGCAGAAAGTTTGCTTGTCTGGACAGATTTTTTGTTAGCCAAGATTGGATTGACTCTTTTTCTCATTCTCACTCTTATAGTTTAGCTAGAACTTTTTCTGACCACAATCCTCTAGTTTTTGACACTGGTTCTCATAGAATAATTACTAAAAGTAAATTCAAGTTTGAAAAGGCTTGGATTAAACATGAGGATCTGTTAAGCAAAATGCAAGGCCGATGGCCAGCAAATAATTTAGGCTTCAATAAGTCTTACAACTGGTACTCTAAACTAGCATACATTACTAACAAGCTAAAAGGATGTAGTAAGAATATAGGTAAATAAGCTAGAGACAGAAAGAAGTCACTCATCTCTAATATTAAAGAGTGGGAGGACATTTTAGAAGATAGAATTTTAGAACATGTTGATTTTAACAACTTCATTGAAGCTAAAAAGGAACTGTATGACATCTACCAAACTGAAGAAAGTCACTGGAGACATAGGTCTAAAGTGACTTGGCTTTATGAAGGTGATGCAAATACAAAGTTCTTCTACAGAGCAGCTTCAATAAGGAAAAGCAAAAATCACATACATCATTTAGTGATCAATGGTAGAAAAAGTAGGGACTATCTTCTAATTCAAGAGCATGTCTTTTCTTTCTATAAAGACCTCTTTGGTTATGAAAGAATCTCAAGAGGGGGATTAAATGACCAAGTTTGGTGTCCAGATGAAATGGTGACTGATGAAGAAAACATAATTCTCAATCAACCACTCTATGGAAGAAATCAAAACAGCTCTTTTCCAAATGCATCCAGATAAGGCTCCTGGCCCTGATGGTCTCTCCACCCTCTTTTATCAGAGCTATTGGGACTTATTGAAAAATGATATTTACTCTATGTTCTCAGATTTTCACTTAGGAAAACTCGATATATCTTGCTTCAATAAAACAAATATATGTCTGTTACCCAAAAACAGTGATGCTTCTAGAATTACAGAATATAGACCAATAGGGCTTCTGAACTGTTGCTACAAGCTGTTTAGTAAAGTGTTGGCCAATAAATTTATACCTATTCTAAGTAGAATTATCAAACCCAATCAGAGTGCTTTTCTAAAAGGGAGATTCATTCTGGAAGGAGTAGTAGCAGCACATGAGCTTTTACACTTTGTGCATTCAACCAAAGAGAAAGGTTTACTATTAAAACTTGATTTTGAAAAAGCTTTTGATAATGTAAGCTAGAATTTTCTCTTCAACACCTTAAGACAAAGAGGCTTTTTCCCTTTATGGACCAACTGGATTAAGAGTATGTTGGTTGGAGGTCAAGTGGCTGTGCAGGTGAATGGTGAAACTGGAAACTACTTTGAATGTAAGAAGGGATTGAGGCAGGGTGATCATCGCTCTTCTTATTTGTTCATCCTAGCTGCAGAGGGTTTACCTAAATTATTAGAAAAAGGGAAGCAAGCAAATCATTTTGAGGGGCTAGGGCCTATCATCTCAACTGGTAGCAAAGTGTTGCATCTGCAATATGCAGATGACACTTTGCTATTTTTGAAATTTGACAATACTATGCTTCAAAAGGTGGCTTGTACTCTCAGAGATTTTGAAAAAATCTCTGGACTTAAAATAAATTTTGCCAAATCAGAATTGTTCCCTTTGAATCTCAATCAGGAAGAGGAAGATTTGGCAATTAACATCTTCAAGTGTAATAAAGGCAATCTTCCAATTAAGTATCTAGGTTTACCTCTACACTGGAAGAAACCTTCCAAAAGTGATTGGCAAATACTTCTAGATAAATTTAGTACCAAACTTGCCAAGTGGAAAGGAAATGTTCTTTCTTTAGGAGGGAGAGTGGTTATCATCAATTTTGTTTTAACTTCTCTGCCTCTTTATTACCTTTCCTTTTTGAAGCGCCCTAAATGGGTCATCTATAAGATTGATAAAATCAGAAGATCTTTTCTTTGGGGAGCTTTGCAAGGAAATGAGAAAAGAAAGTACAATTTGGTTAATTGGGACCAAATTTGTAGAAAGAAAGAATTTGGTGGATGGGGAGTTTTAAATCTTCATCACATGAATTCTGCCCTTCTCTCTAAGTGGATTTGGAACTATATGTTCAAAGAACACAAAGGAATTTGGAAAGATATCATCAAAACAAAATATTTTGGCAAGCATGGTGTAGATAGCTTCTCCCACTTCTGGAGAAGTCCACAACATCTGCTTCCTTTGATGAGAATAGATTGCAAGAAACTAATAGGAAATGGAGCTTCCATAGACTTTTGGGAAGATAATTGGTTTGGTGATATATCAATTTCCAAACAATTCCCTCTACTTTTCAATAAAACTAATCGAAAAAATAGACTCACTCTGGCTCAAGTTTGGAACAAAGGGAAGATCAATTTCTTCCTTTCTAGAGGTGTTTCCAGGGAGCTAAGAGTGGAAAAAAATAATCTTATAAGTATAGTTACTAACAGTAGCATAGGGGTTAAGGAGGACAGTGTGTGGTGGTTGTTTGATAACTCTGGGTTATTTACAGTCAGATCACTCTATGCCTTTATCAACGATGGTGGAATAGTCACCAACATTAATCACACTGTTTGGCCTCTAAAAATCCCCCTAAATATAAATATTTTCTCTGGTTGGTTCTGAATAATAGAATTTTAACTTATGACAACTTAATTAAGAGGGGGCATTTTGGTCCTAATAAGTGCCAATTTTGTAATAATGAGGAAACAGTTGAGCACATGTTTCTGCATTGTCCTTATATTAATTCTTTTTGGGTTAGCTTTAATATGTTCAACAATAGGGGTATAAGTTTAGACTTTTCTAGTATTAATTCTCTGTGGAGCAACATAAACAATTTAGATAACTCCAGGAGAAATTTTGCTAAATCCATATTAGCTGCCCTAAGTTGGACTACGTGGATAGAGAGAAACAAGAGAATTTTTAACAATTCAAAAGGTTCTCCTCCACATGTAATTTACTTTAATATTCTGTGTTTATACTTTTTCTGGACAGGTTTCAGGTTTCAGCACTCAGATGGAAGCAAGTTTCAGGGAGTTGGTAGCTATGCAATCAAGAGAAACCAGTGAGGGGCATGTTTCTGACGCATAAGAAAGCTCCTAACTAGAATAAAAGCAGCTGGCACTCTTGCCTGTAGCTTTGTTCTTTTGATTGTAATGCTGTGTTTGTGTCTTTTTGTGTTCTGGCTGAGTATACTTTGTGATTCAATTAGATGTGGGATTATGAAGTGGGCACTGGTGTAGCTTACAGGGATTTGATAACTGTTTTGTCTAGTTTCTTTAGTTTTTAGATATAAGCCACTCTAGATAATCCTTAAGATTGCCTAGGCTGGTTTATAGTTACTTTTTAGCTAAACTCCTGTAATGTTGTTTTTTTGTTTTCAATGGATGCCCACCTCGGGCCCCTTAATCTCAAAAAAAAAAAAAAAAAAAGTTTTCTATTATTTCTAATTTTCTATCTTCAAGTTGAAATGTTTTAATTCCTTTTTGTTTAAAAAATAATTACGTGCAGATTCGATGATGCATTAATAAAATTAGGCATATAACAAGATCCTGTCAATAATCAATAATTAATATTAATTAAACTGTTTTCCCTTTTGTAATAAGGAAACGTAGATACATTTCTTTTATTCAATTATCTTTTATAGTTGCTTTAGGAATATCTTTTTAACGTACATGTGTCTATGATTCATTCAAAAATATCAATATTTTTACATTTAATATATTACTTAATTACCACTCAAAGATTATATATTAATTATTTTTGTATCCTGCATGCCTAAGAAGTAAATTATATGTGTCCGAACATTTGTCCTAAAATGTTTGGAAGAGGTAGTCATCTCAATTTGACAAAACAAAAGCAAAATTTGTTACTTTTTACCATAGCAAAAAGTTCTTTCTGATTCATTAGTTGACCAATTGAAAGAAGTCGTGCGTCCAGCGTCCCTAAACCAATTTAAAAGGGCCAATACTTTAACCAAAATATCATTTCGGGAACATATTTCAATAATATACGCATTAAACTATATATAAAACATAATGTATTAATTCAATTGCAAACAGTGTCTATACATTCTTGAACACATTTTACGATTTCATAATAGTAAAAAAATAATATTAAAGAAATCAGGCATGCTATTTTTTGTGTGTTCCACGTGAAAATTAATTAAGCATATTATATATATATGTCCGTGTGTGTTCTGATGTTATATGAAAAATGAAAAGTTTTATGACTGGTTCACTAAATTAGCAGTTAACTCTTCTGAATGCAACACATAGGTTCGACGACGTAGCAGAAAAAATAAGTATATGCCTCATAAATATATACGGCAAGATAGAGAGCAAGGTACTCTCTTGTAAAACGAGATACGGTGCATATCTAATCTACAAGGTGGAGACATTAAGACTTGGCTGTCTGAACCGTGGCGAGATCATGCTACGTACATTCGTGAACATTGGTGGGCAAGTCAGCACAGGGTATGTGTGCCTTAAGAACTTACAAAAAGACATAAACAAACAATTCGATAGGTTTCGTGTTCGATTCCATTATACAACACCGAAGGAAAGAGGCGATGGGTGGATGGAGGTGGAGATCGGAGAATTTTGTAATGAAAATGGAGAGGGAGAGATTAGAATGGGGTTGGAAGAAACTGGTGGGATATACAACTACAAGTCCACCAGGACATGCGGACTAATTGTACAAGGCATTGAGATCAGGCCTAAACATTAAATTTAATTATGTGGTTATGGTATTTCATATCTGTGCCTTTGTCATATAGGAAGTTGTCGTATGATTTCTTACTTCAGATATTGGTTATGTGTGACTGTTGCTGAGATACTGAGACTGATATTTGTGTAATTTATTTTTACATTCACATAAGGATGCATTGTACTAGGACACAATATGAAATTCGAATTAGTAATATTTCCTCTTTTCTAACTAGTGAATCCAAATCTTCAAGTGATTTGAGATTTGTTGGCATGTGGTCACCATTTGTTGTCCTTTTTTGTGATAAAAAAAAGGAAAGACGTGTTTTGTTTGAAGATTCGCAAGAAAACCTGATAGGCCTCCTGTAGCTATAGAGGACACCCATTTTCATAAACAAAGCTCTCTCCAAATTAGCATCTATGCACATTATTCTACGAAAGCATCTGAATTTTCGGCAAATTTTTAGAATAATGGCTTAGGATAATTAGTTGCATTAAACTGATTAAATGTTTTGATTTTCCTGTATGCCCCGTATGTTTAATTACATAATTTGATTTGATTCGATGCTTTTTTATTTTAAAAATGGACTTAATTTCTCATGTTGAAAGTTTTAATTTTTATATTTATTGTAAATTTAAAAAGTTAGAATTTCCAAACATAAATTTTCAATGCGCATATCTCCAAGTGTAAAATAATCACTGATCAAGATATTTGTGAAGGTTTCAGCTGCCATATTGTGATTTTAATCTTCGTCTTTTCGGAGCGTTATTAAGCCGTTAAATCAATAACATCTATTCATCTAATTTACAATTGCATCAAGCCCAGACTTAATGTCACGCAACCTAGCCCAATAAATTGTATTAAGCCCAAATTCTCTCTCTCTCTCTCTCGTTCTCTATCTCTCAATCACTGACAGGCGGACCCCGCCAAATTGTCACACCTTCCTCCCCAAGCCAGGAACGAGCCTCCACATCTAAAACCCCGTCCGAATATAAAACCCTTCTCCCTATTTCCTCTTTCTTAGGGTTTCACCTCACTCCATTCAAACTTAATTCAACCAAAACAAAACACTCTCCAATCTCCATTAACCAACTTCCTCTCTCTCCATGGCTGCTGCGGGAGGTCCAGCTGGTCAGGCCGCCGTTTCCTTTCTCACCAATATCGCCAGAGCCGCGATCGGACTCGGCGCCGGCGCGTCGCTTCTCGGTTCGTCTCTCTACACCGTCGATGGAGGTCAGAGAGCTGTCATCTTCGATCGGTTTAGAGGTGTCTTGCCAGATACTGTCGGAGAAGGGACCCACTTTCTTGTGCCATGGCTTCAGAAGCCTTACATCTTTGACATTCGCACCAGGCCTCACACCTTCACCTCTAACTCTGGCACCAAGGATTTGCAGATGGTATTGTTTTGATCGTGTCGAAATTTTGCCTTTCTTACTTTATTTGCTATTTTATTTTTTTATTTCTTCTTATGTAGGATAGAGTTTGTTCTTTTGTCAAGTTGAAATTGAAATTGAAATTATACATTGGAAGGATATTGCTTGAGTTGGAAGATTTAATGCTTGCAATAATGAGTTCGAATTTTGAATGTTTTAGGCCCTTTGCTGAATCCTGAGTTCGAATCTGAGCATTAAAGGCCAATTGAGGACTTATTTCAGGATGAATATCTAAATTAGATGCTACTTTTTTTATTGACACTCTCAAATGAGTCAAAATAGTTATATTTTGTTTGTGGATTTTACTGTTCTGCATTGATTGTTATGTTGTCAACATTCCAGAACATTTAGTTTCACGGCTGGGGCTTTGTAGTACTAGTTGTATGGTACTATGGTTTTTATCTAAATGAGTTTGTTATTGTGTGAAACAGGTGAACCTGTCTCTGAGGCTGCTGTCCCGACCTGATGTATCTCAGCTTCCAACCATTTTCACCTCACTTGGTACCGAATATGACGAGAAGGTGCTTCCTTCCATCGGCAATGAGGTTCTCAAAGCTGTTGTTGCACAGTTTAATGCTGACCAGCTTCTCACTGACAGGTTTTTAATTTTGTTTTCAAACTATTTATGATGTTCCCTGTTTTTAGTGTTAGCTGTTATTTTTCCATAGGTAAAAGAAAATTGGTTATTACGTTACTAAGTTCATAGATGATACTAGTTGTTGCATTGTATCCATAGGTAAAAGCAATTGGTTATTACGTTAATAAGTCCGTACATGATACTAGTTGTTGCATATGTGCTGCCTCAATGATTTTATTCCTATAATTTACTTAACTAATAGTGATAGTATCCCTAGGCTCTTTTTTTAGACTAAGTTACTACATTTTGACAGTCAGTAGCTGTAGTTATACCAGTCTGTAATCAATCTTTTGTTATTTTCTAGTTCTTTATCACATAGATGTAAGAATGTTGTTTAAAATGTGTTAGCTTGTGAATTGCTTTCTATTATTGATCTCTTTCCAACTCCATGGATTGCTTGCCGTCCTGTCTGGGACACATTTTGATCCAGGAAAAATATTACATGACACAGATCCAATTGTTATGTTTTGAATTGCTACAAATTAACTAAATAATTGCAATGATTTCCTTTATAGACCCAATTTTTGTATTACGGTATGCATTGTTTTAAATGTTCTACATTAATGTTAATAATGTTTTTCCAATGTTAAATTTAGTGATTTATAGTTTGATGGTTACTAGTTATAGAAATATTAACCAGTACACTATCATAGTGCTGAAAGTTTAGTTTGTGGGTTGCGCATGTATAATTGGAGTCTAGCTCAATCTTGAACTCGATTTGAAATAGCTTGATATGTGTTATGAAGTTCAATTTGAAGTATAAAACCGTTAATGTAACATAAGATGCTCACTATTTTGGCCTTAAATTCCAAAATTTACTATAAAATCAACAGTATTGGGAACAAAATAAGTACTCTCTACAAAATAATGACTATTTGGTAAGATAATATGAAAATAAATTAGAAAACAAGCTCATATATTAACTCTATTAGAGCTTAATAGCTATTCAAAATTCAAAATTCAAAATTAGTGTGAGCTTGAAGGCTCAATTTATTTCCAGCTTCAGTTTGTCTCTAATCAAGTTGTTTAAAGCAAGCTTGAGTTAGGTCAGCTCACTCAAACTCAATGCTGGAGCCCCACTTATTTATGGTTTACCAAGTTCTGCTGGATATCACTTTATCATCTAAAAATCACAAAATAGGGACGACACAATCAGACATCTACACCTCAATAGTGCCTTTTAATTCCCATACCATACTCTGATCATAGTTGTTGAGAAAGCAAAAGAAAATGCATTTGATTATTTTTATTCACTACTTGACAGGCCACATGTGTCAGCCTTGGTGCGTGATGCATTGATCCGCCGTGCACGTGAGTTCAACATCATTCTTGATGATGTGGCTATCACACACCTGTCATATGGTGTTGAGTTCTCCCTGGCAGTAGAGAAGAAACAAGTGGCTCAGCAAGAGGCAGAGCGTTCAAAGTTCCTTGTGGCACGTGCTGAGCAGGAGCGTCGTGCAGCCATTGTTCGTGCTGAGGGAGAGTCAGAATCTGCACGCCTCATCTCTGAGGCAACTGCATCTGCGGGTACAGGTCTGATTGAGCTGAGGCGTATTGAGGCAGCTAAGGAGATTGCAGCTGAACTGTCTAAGTCTCCAAATGTTGCCTATATACCAGCTGGAAACAATGGGAACATGCTTCTAGGCCTCAATGCAGCAATGTCTCGGTGAAAACCATAATGTTTTATTTAGGGCTTTATGTAGCTATTTCTGTGATTTGAAATCTTGTTCTTTTTTTTCTTTTTTTTTTGGTTCTTTTCTAATTTGTTCTGTTATCGGGTTGGTCCCAGGAGTTTTTATTTGGAGATTACTCTGTTGCCTGGCGTTGTTTAAAACAAAACTTATATGTAGGCAGATCTCATCGTCTAATAAGTTGCCTTGAAAGACTGATATATCCTCGGAATAGTCACACCCGGTAAACAGGATTTTGGTATTTACTTAAAAGGCATGGAATGAGATGATTGGTTTGATTCTTGGTCCCTTCTTTGCTAAGAATGGCGAATTAAAATGAATATGTAGGTACCTTCTTGTTTTTCACGTGTGAAATTCACTTGCATTATGGTGAGATGTCCCAGGAAGTAAAAAAAATAAAAAAGAAAAAAAGAAAGAAATACTGCGGTCTAGCATGCATAAGTTTGGATTTGCTCTGATTTGTATAAATTTACTGATGATGATGAATTGTAGCATGCTAAATCCAACGATTATAGTTTAGTGTGTGAAGGTAGCAATTCAACGCACACCGAAATATTGGACCCATTCCATTGCTAAAGGCGACAATTCGATTTACAATATACATCCTACAACGGTAAAATTGTCGTCAAATAAAATAAAATAAATATTATTATTTGAAAATAATTTTGGAGCCATACAGAAATTTTGACTGTTTCCTACTGATAACAAAATCATAGAAACAATCTTACCACGCACAGGCCATTAGCTCTGTCATTTCAGGATCAATAGCAACGAGGAAAATCACGCAAGCTTCCACTATATGACAAAGATGTACTGCCTTCTTCACACTGCTTCCGGCCTTTAATTGGTTCTTTCTCAGCATCTGCAACGAGGACCGGCTTTACTGTTTCAAAATTTTGCTATTTATATAAAGCTTAAGGATTTTCGGACATTTCTGCATTCATTTGCAGAACATAACCAAATTCGCCAGACACTACTCCAAATCAGTTCATCTCTTTCTATCAATGTAGTGTAAAATTATAATCTACTAAGACTATTATATTTTATAACCACACTAATTACACCATGTTTAATGTTTATTAAAAGAACAAAAAAATTTAAATACATAGAACTCTGAGCTTTTATTCTCTTATTACTCTTTAGTTATTAACAACTCTTCCTTTCTGTCCTCTCTTTACTTTTCTTCTTTCTGTACACAATTTACAAGTGAAAGTTAGTGCTTCGGCCTAATCTCAATTCCATGAAGAATCAAGCCCCTCTTCCAATGGCCCCCCTTAACCTCCATAAAACTCATCTCCACATTACCGTCCTCTCCATTGGAGTTGTAAAACCCACCCATCTCAATCTCCATCCACCCGTCATCCCTTTCTCCTTCACTTTCCCATTTCTGAGGCAGTGTCGCATCTTTGTCGACCTCATTGGCCACACCCATACCTGCACCCACACCCCAACCTCCCCACATCCTAAACTGGCCCCGCAGGAGCCTTCTCCTGCCACGGTCGTCAGGCTGGAGGCACACTGACTTCCTCGACACTGCCTCTTCTCCTACAGTGATAGCTGTCTCTTGTGGAGGTGTGCCGAGACCCCGTGCAGTGTCTGCTAACTTGAAGATTAGATACACAGTGTATGCTGTTTGAGGGGAGAGCATTTTGGTGCTAATCTTGCCACGTATTTCAAGCCAGCAAACATCTATGAGGCTGATTACCTCCGAGAACCTGCAACAAATGCAAAAGGTATGAGATCAAGGTTTTCGACACAGCTTTGGATTTCATATTTTTTATTTCTATAACGGTTCTAAATTTTCAATGCACCCCCTTCTTTATGCCTTAAAATGTTGAGAATGTACCCTCGTTAGTATTATACCAGATTTACTTATGGTTCAACATTTTCAAATATCAGTCTCTACCAAGAATTTTCTTAAAAAATCATTTTCAAATACACAATAAACATGTCCACTATTGTAACAGTTCTGCTAATATTGTCAATGGAATTGGTAATGTTTTCTTTCCTGAAAGGAAAATTGACAAATTGCAAAGCCTCAAAATTCTGACAATATTGACAACCTCAGTCAAACTAAGTTAGTGAAAAATATACCCATTTTAAGAAAGATTGTATTTATTTGGTGAATGTTAAGTATGAAATTTTTTTTTCTGTTCTCACATTAACAATCATCTATCATCCTTTGATGCAGGGTATTGACTTCGGAAATTTTGATCCATACTCATTGCCCAAATTGACCCCATAAAGTCTAGTGTGAAGACAATAAATATTTGATGAAATAAGAAAAATCCTAATGTCTTCTACAACGAATACTCAAAACTGAAGAGAAATTCCAAGCATTGATATCAGTGCATTATCCCCTCACAACTTGCTTTTCTTTTCTTTCTTTGTTCTTAGTAATACATCTTCTAAATCTTTCTAAAATAGAAAGAAAGAAAGAAAGAAAAGACAAGCTGAGAAGGGAGAATGCATGGAAAAATTAATTTTTGATAATGTACCTGATTAATTTTATTGGGAAGTGAGTGATAAAGTTTTTGGATAATTTTAAATCACCTGAATTTTATTGGAAGAAATTAATATTTATCCATCTATCATCCTGTAATGGATATACAGCTGGAGTACGAGGAACTCTATCGTCGAATAAATTAATATTTTTTCTTCTCACATAAAATTTTTGTATTATCCTCCCAGACAGGGTTTCGACTTTTGGAAAATTTGTAAAACCTTTGTTGCCCAAATTGAATCCCAAAGGACCGATTAAGCATTGACAAACTGAATCATTTAGAGTGAAGAATGAAATAAGAAAAATCCTAATTTTTCTACAACAAATACTTCAATTGAGGAGGAATTCCAAGCATTGATACCAAATGCATTATCCCCTCACAATTTACTAATCTTTCCTTTCTTTGCCCTTACTAGGCACATTTTTTTTCTTTTCAAAAGAAAAAATAATTAAACAATGAAAAAAACAAGCTGAGATGGGAGAATGCATAGATATCTCAAAATATTTTTCTTGAATGGACAATATTAGTAGCACTCTATCTATTTGCAACTTCTACGCTAATTTTAGCAAACACAGATATGTATAGGTAATTTACAAATTAATTTTTAGTTTCATATTTACAGATTAAAATTTTTCAGAATGGTATTAAGTAGACATATAAGTGATGGTTAAAAGGCAACAATAAAGTTTCCAATAAAATTCAGGTGGATAAATTACACAAATGAATCCCTAAAACTTTATCACTCACTTCCCAATTTGATCTGTAAAAATTAAGTCCTCAATTGAACTCTGATGTTTTTTCAATTTGCACCAAACTGATTCTACCGCTAACATTGATAGCGGAAGTGGAAAAAATTCTACACCATGGTTTGATAACGTTGATGCTGACATGGATAAAACATTCCCTTCAGGACATTAAATTATATAGTGGGTGGCTTTAATATCTGCATTAGCAATGCACGGACTTGATACACACCCTATGCTTATCACTGCTTGCTTATAGGTACCAGACAAATGATTTTTCAAATTTTATATATTTGTCCTTTTATGATTCCTCCTTCCCGCTCTCTCTCTCTCTCTCCCTCTCTCTCTCTCTCTCTCTCTCTCGGTCTCCCCCTCTCCCTTCTTTCCATCTCCCTGTCTCTCTTGCTCTTCTTTGTTCCTTAACAGAAACTCTAACAATTCTAAATAAGCCTCATTAGTTCACATAAACCAACGAAAATTTGATAAGTTCCATCTAGATAAGCTATTGAATAGTTCAAGCACCAATTAGACACAATGCCATGTACCATCACATAAGTACGTTTTAGAAATCAGTTGTTATGAACTGTAACTAAGATCGCCCAGTTGTTCCCATTAACAATGCCCTCATGGTAGAGCAAATAAAGAATACTTATGATTGAAATGTAAAATGGATGCAAACCTTGAATCAGGAACAGGCACCCAACTCCAGTAACGTTCATCACTTCCCCACACAATCCACAATGCTCTTGCTGAAACCATGAAGCACTTTTTGCCACTCCATCGGTCCAATCCAAAACTCTGCACCATGATCAAATAACAAATTAGTAACTAATTTTGTTCCCTCATTTCTTTGACAGCTGCTGTCAAGTTTTAAAAAATAAATAAATTGTTCCCTCATGACAAAGACTGACATGACAGGTGCCTGTACCAAAGCCATTCAAAAGTTTTCTTCTTTATTTGCAGAAACAAACTTCCAACTTAGCCAATTAGCTGTTCCTATTATTCACGATTGATCAAAACACACAAGTGGGTTCAAGGCAAGGAAGGGATTTTGAGCAGTATTTGGCGCTTTTACTAAATTGTCAATCTGTTTAACATAATTCCGAAATTCTGGAGTGAAGAGTAATAAAAAAATTTAAGAAAGTGAAAGTGCCAAAGAGTAAATTTAGGTGAAAATTATTTGAAAAAATATAATAAATAAACCCAATAAAGATGGTGAAATTACCAGTTTGCCACCGTCGATCAACACAGGACGATCACAGAGTCGGAAGAAGAGCTCCTTCTTCGACGCGTACTCCACCGGAGCGACGGCGCGAGATAGCATGTAGAGATAATCGGGCGGCAGGAAGCGCTGCCACGTGTCGTCCGAATCGGCGGCCGAGCGAAAGGCGGTGGAAACGGCGGACGAGGCGCACGCGTCACGTGAGGAGGTGAGGGAGATCACGTGCGAGAGACAATCGTTAGGGAGCTGATTGATATCTCCGATCGCGATCACACCCCCGCTCTCCATCCTCAATAAAAATATAATAATAAAATAATTTCTCTTCGCTTTTTCTCTCGCTCTCTCTCGTTTTGTTATCAAGGTTTTCGTGAATGTGAAGAGAAATGAGGTTTGATTCTTAAATTATGCTCTGTGGACTGTGGGTAAGGAATTTATGTGGTGGAGTTGCAAGGAATTTATACTGCAAAATCTCTTCTTTTAGGGGTCGTTTGGATGGGTTAGGAATAGCCAATTCCTAGGAAGGAATAAGGATTTTCGTTGGGAAGTGTGTAACTTTGTGAGAGAGATAAATTGTTTATATTAAAATTTATGTCCGGAATTGAAAAATCCCCAAATTCCGGACACATCCAAACTAAGTTTTTCGGATTCACATTCACTGGGGGCTTCGCTAATAAGGATTTGCTTTTCTTAATTGCAAGGCAACACGTGGCCACAATTGCTTTCTTTTCCCTCCGAGTGCAACCGCCTTATGGATGCTCTCATCCGCTACTAACTTCCGCTTTACATTTCGTGACTTGTAGAGAGTTTACACCGTTAGATTTATATCCTACGGTTCGGATCATGATGTCCTGATCCGAAGTTTACGATCGAACGGACTGCATTTGGATTGTAAGATTCTGTGGTCCTGAAGTTGAAAAACATCTGATGGTTATCTGATATCAAAAAAAAAAAAAATCGGGGACCGCGAAATGATTTCGATGCGATGTAAATACTCCCTCCGTTTTAATACAAATGGATCTCTCCAGTGATTTTATTGTGATGAATTGAGCAAAGCTTTTTGTTTGAGATTCTTCTCGTAAATTTGGCCTTCTAGTGTCTTCTTGTCAAGTTCCCAAGTTGGCTTATATGTGATTCATGATTCACTTACTTAGATTTATATGGCATCTTCCTTTTTGTTTTTTGCTTTTTGCGTCACTGTGTGTGTGAAAAAAAATTGAACATTAATTTTTCAAAGGAAGGTGTTGGGTCTATAGCATAGACAAGTGTTGGGCCTACTAAATCTAAAAGTAGAGAATGACTAGAAAATTATTGACAAAGAGTGCATCATCTGTCTTTCTTTAAAGAATCCATTCTCAGTGTGACGTTTTCAATTTCATTTTCTTTTCTCTCCTTTTAACTTACGAGAGTAATTGTTTCTTCAAAGTTTGAATGAGAAATTTTTCTGTTTATTGCCGATAAATTCAGAATTTTTACACATTTTATAGGATATATTTTCTGTGTTAGGATTTAAAAATAGTTCTAAATTTCAAGTACGTGTAAATAAAGAGTTTGTGCAAATTGGTACAACAGGGGCAGGAAGGATTTAGAAATATAACATGTTTGGGATTAAAGTTGACCTGGGTGAAAATAAAGTTCAAATAAAAACATTGTTTACCTGACTAGTTGTTAGAGTAAAGCTAAGGCGTCGAACCTACATGGACGGGAATGAATACTCCCTTATCACTGATAATATAATCCCTTATTGAAATAACTTACTCGTGCTAAATGTATTGCCTCATAATTGACTTACCTCAGTGTCTGCCACATGAATGTTCTTCAATCTACATACGAGGATCCTCAAAGTTGCAATTATCCTACAATATAAAGAGGGAAAAATTGAAAACATCATAATATAATCAACGCAAAAGAAAAAAAATGATGGATCAATGTTTTCAATACAAATCAGTAAAATTGCAATACACTACCACATCAAACTGCTAATACACTACCTTAGTTACAAAATACCAAAATACCATCAAACTGCTAATACACTACCACATAAAAAAAAACACTCTCTCTGTCATGCTAATATACTCCCTTGTTAAAAATATTATCAAACTGCTAACACACTAGCACATTAATAAAAAACTCTCCTGTCACTGACAATATACTCCCTTATGAAAATAACTTACTCCCTTATTCATAAATCATTCTTTGCAATGCAGATGTAGATAAACACAACAGCAAAAAGCTAATCAATCATTGATTTCAATAAAAATCAATCGTTCCAATGTAGATCTAGTTAAAAATAATAAAAAAATGATCGATTAATATTTTCAATACAAATTCATCGTTGCAATCCAGATCTATATCAATAATTGATCGATTGCTCCAAATAGACATAAGACAAAGCAGAAAGGAAGCAAAATTAGAATTACAATAAATGATTCATTAATCTATTGATTTATAAATCAGTACTAAAAGTAACTGAAAAATGATGATCGATCAATGTTTTCAATACAAATTCATAGTTACAATCCAGATCTAGAGAAATAATTGATCGATTGTTCCAAAAAGAGAAACAAAAAAATACAAAGGAGATAGAAAGAGGAATTACCTTAAACTTCAACAAATGTTTTTAATTAGGGTTATGCAGAGGAATTGATCGTCGGAAATTGTAGAAAAACATCGAAAAATGATGGAACTGAGAATTAAATCTTCTAAGAGAGAGAGAGAGAGAGAGAGAGAGAGAGAGAGATCAAATTTGAAAGTTGAGAGAGAGATCGGATTTGAAGGTTGAGAGAGAAAGCTTAATAGAGAGGGAGCGATTGATGGAGGTTGAGAGAGAGAGAGAGAGAGAGAGAGCGATTTAAATAGAGATAGAGGTTTTAGAGAGAGACGGAGGTTTTTAGATCTAATTTGGAAATTTCAAAATAATGATTCATTTGCACGTGAGTGCCATGTGAAGACATGAATGGAAATAAAATCACGTACACAAATAAAAGGAGACGATGGCTGATTGCTTGATTGTCTATTTTCTTGATTACAACAAGTAATTCTCTTAATAAACTACTATGTTCCTTAATAAATTTTTTCTTTGCTACGGATAATGTGGCTTTGAAGATTAAATTTTGGGCTTTTGTTTATGTACATGCAATATATATTATGCTTGATTTAATATTGGACCTTTATATGAGGCCCATGCACGCATGAAGCTGTGTGCTTTGAGGGGATCAATTTTAGAAACAGTAAAAGAGCACCAAAAGGCACCAAGCAGGGCTGCATAACGTCTAAAACAACCACGAAGACTGTCAATTTCGTTAACCGTTTCGTTTTGAAAACGAAATTGACTATCTATTTGCGTTAACTGTTTCGTTTTGGACGAAACGGTCGAAACCATAAAAATACTACGAAAATACACATGGACGAAACCGTTTTAAGCTTTCGTTAACCGTTTCATTTTTGAAACGCAACCAAAATCTTTTAACCGTTTCGTTTCGTTTTGAAAGAAAAGAAATGAAAGGATGGTCGAAATGGTGATCGTTTTCACCCCTAGCGCCAAGTCGAAGTCATCACATTTTTAACGATTGTATTATCTTACATCGGTGAGAAATTGTCTCGTATTCTTAACTGTTTCTAAATGACATCACTTAATTAGCAATAGTTAGGATGGCATAAATTTTGATGTCGCCATGATGTACGCATCAATTCGAACCCGATAAATGGTTGGTTGCTCCAATGATTTATCAAAATATTACTTTGAGTTTAATTTAGTATTATTATATTTTATTGAATAATATCATTTATAATTATAAGACTTTCAACTTCTATATGTTCGTATCTTAAGAACGAAACTTGAGACGTTTTGTTATTGAATTAGTCCAGATATTTGAATCATGAGTATCCTATCGAGGTCACACCAATGTTGTTCCCTTCATAAGTTTTTTGTCTCGATTTTAAGTGCTTTATAATTTCCTAGTTAATAATTTCTGCAATCCAGTAAGACACATAAAATAAGAGGAGAATTATAATGCGCTCGAAAACTAGACTTGGCTATAATTCCTCAAATGTGGACTAACTTTGATAAAGTGTGGTTTGATGGGTAGTATGAGCTTAATTTGTTTTGGTAGTTATGAAGTGACCTTTTGGTAGTAAAGTTAGTAAGGTACTATGGGCTTTTTGTGTTAGGGTGATTTAGATTTATGCCACTACAAATATTTGAAATTAAAAATGTGTCATTATTAAATGACAAATTATTTTTTTGTCACTATAAAATTATAGAAATTAATTTTTTGCCATCGGACAATTATTTGACAATTTTACTATTTTAAATATGCCACTATAAAACTTAAAAATTATTAATATGCCATCACAAAAGATATAATTGGTTTTATGCCATTATAAATCATTAACAATTAGTTTTATCAACTTAATACAAATTATTGCAAATTCTAATTAGTAATATATTATGAGTTTTTATGTGAAAGAAACAAGTAACCAATTTTTTTTGTTTAGAATTAAAGTAACACTCTGTCAAGTACATGAGTTCCAATATAATAATTCACCTACAAATTCGAAATGAGCAAGAAAGGAACCTTATTACCAAATTAAATTTGGTAAATATGAACACCGTCTTTTTTCGGTTTGTTTCTAATTAGGGATAATTTGGTCATTGAAAAAAATTAATGACAAATTTGGTAATGGAAATTTTAGAATTTAGTATGTTTTTTGAGAAATAGTGGCATAAATCTCTATCTCTACTACTTATAAAAGCATCAATCCAAAGGTCTATCCAAACTATATCAAAGGTCTATTCAAATTTGAGTCCAAGAGTTGTTAAACATGTTAACAATTTATAATATGGACCATAAATTTTGTATGATCTGATCAGATTAGTGGTGTGGATCTAATAATGATATAAAAGGTTGCTGTCACAACTAGGAGGCTTGTTTCTTTTTCTGTTGATGTAAATATGTTTTTCTTTTAATTAATGAAAATTTTGCCACTGGCACGTTGCCAGCCTGCCTTCAAAAAAAAAAATAATGATATAAAAGGTTTAAACCTTTCGTATAGATTAAGTTAAAATTTCGCTGAGCGGTGGTGCGCTGGATTATTAACCATAGAGGACGGTTCGATTCTCCGTGAGTTATTTTATTTTTTTCCACTTTTCATTAATTTGTTTCGTTCGCTCCAGCCGTTACCTGTGTCTCTCCGCTCTAGGGTTTTCAAAAGCTACAGAGAAATCCCTCAATACACTCCGATCTGGCAAGATATCTTGTCAAGTGTGGATAAAGCAGGACGGGATATCTTTCCTTCTTTGCATATCGCCCAATCTATTACAAAATTTCACCATCGATGAGCTAAATCAGCCGCTGCCGCCTCAACTCAGATCTCTCGCGAAGCTTCTATCCTTCTCTCTTGCAAATTGTGAGCGCCGGTCCCGTTTTTCCTCTCTAATCCAAATCCTCATCAGCCATGATCACTGCTCTCCTCCATTGCACCTCTGATGTGCCCTTCTCATTTTACCATCCAACGCCACTACCCCAAATCTCCGCTAGGGTTTATTCTTAAACAAAATTTTCTCAGAATATACCTAAATCATTCTCATGTTTCTTTTGAAATTTCATTTATCGCTTACCATTCTTTCCCTATTTACTGTCAGGAAAATGAAATTCGGAGATGCTTCGGTTCCTATTTAATCCATGGACACTATTGCAAGTTCTCTCGCACTGTTGATAAGTTCAGGTGAGTTTATGTCTCTCTATGGATTTGAATATGAAATTTTTGTCATTTTTTTCGTTTATTGTTATTTTCTCAATTTTCTCATAAAATATGTTGAGAAATGGTTTTGCTGGAAATGATGCTTAGGTTTAACATCTTAATTAATTGGTACCTTTGATTAATTCTTCTTTACTAACACCTGGATTAAGGGTCTAAAGAGGTTGCATATCTCGATATATATACAAATAATCAGATATTTTTATTGTGTTTGTTTACTTTTTTGACTGATATGGATTGACTAGCTTGAAATTTATTCTTTATTATATTCTCGTTTGGTAAAATGCTAT
This sequence comes from Rhynchospora breviuscula, assembly GCA_027562975.1. NCBI lineage: Eukaryota > Viridiplantae > Streptophyta > Magnoliopsida > Poales > Cyperaceae > Rhynchospora > Rhynchospora breviuscula. The sequence goes on along the minus strand of CM050400.1, from coordinate 7,374,520 downwards.
TCCTAATTTCAATCATAATTTCTCGATGAAAGTGACAGGGTGTTCGATGACAAACAGTGCCACTCAAGGTTAGCTATAAAAGTCAGGTTCATTTGTATGTTTAAAATTAGACCTATTGTATTTTGGAATTTCTCTGATTTTTACTTTAGTTTAAAATTTAAAAAATTCATGCAGAATAAGGAGCCAATGGTTGATATAATAACTATATATGACACCTGAACCAAAGCTCTAACCAGCCATGCAAGTACCCAATTCTAGCATGGGGAAAAAAGAAAGGCACTATTTGCTGTATGAGGCTTTGAAGAGTACCTTTTCTGTAAAAAAAAGAAAGAAGAAACATTTAGTGTTTTATATTTTCTGAGTTTTTAGTGCTTTAGTTACTGAAACAGGTATTTGCCTTAAATAATTGAAATTCTTAAATTTGTATAGGTATTATTGTGTATACCAGTACTGGTGTAGGTATCTTGATTCTGCATGATCTCCAAAATCATGTGCAGTGTACCTAGATTCCTTATATCTAAAAATTCATGTAGCTTTTAAGTGCATACATTCAGATTACATGTAAAAGAAGTTTTTACTCTTGAATTTTTGATAAAGTGTTGTAATATTACATTTTCTACTTTGGTTATATATGTATATTATGACTTGCTTTTGAAATTCAGCAAATATCTTGGGTATATCAAAATAAGAAATGATGTCAGGTATATCATCCAGTAATATGATTTCCAGGAAGTCAGCTCGAGTTGTAACTTCTAATCTTTGATTTGGAATTCATGCAACATAGATAATTCCAATTCTGCCCTTTCCTTATGGCTTTACTCCTCGTAACTTTTACTTTAGTAATTCATGAAACATGTTTCTTTTTATGTGTCTCTAATCATGCCAGTAGGAATTTAAGATTACTAAGCAGGGAAATTATTTGCATGTGGTGAGCTTTAGATAAATTGTTTTTTTTTTGTTGCATTTTTTATAAACCTTAAATACTTTTTACTGATGCGTCTGTTTACTCTTTTCATTTGCAAGCTGTTTGTAGCTTGGTCGTGTTCAAATTAAGGCTATATTAATTTTAGGCTTTTTGGAGCTGTTCCTTTTTTAGATAATTTTGAATGTTTTTGTTCCTGTATGCATATTGTTTGTTTAAAAAAATCTCTTGGCAGCTTAATTCATATATTATTGTTGTCTTGGTTTGGGTGTGAGTTGAATTTGGGCATGGCAACTTTAATTCTGTTATCTTTTATAGTGTTCCAGCACAATTGTTATCTCCCGGTGTATAAATTGCTTCAGAGAGTTGTTTTGCTCTCTTTCCACCATTAATTTTAATACAATTTTCAAAAATGATTGTTATTAGTTGTAAATATGCTGAAATGGTTTTAGTTCCCGCATGAAGAGAGTGAAACAGGAAGAATTTTGTTTGAAGAAAAAATACCCTTTACATGTAAATCTCGAATTTCTGGTATCTGATATTTTGTATGCGCCTATTTTATGGATGTCCAAGCTCTATTGGACGGCTGACATAAATCAATGGACTGGTTTCGTTAGCTCAACCTTAAATAATTCTGAAAAGGGAAACAAAATCTGTTGATACCAATTATATTTTGCAAACTATATTGATCGGTTTGCAAATAGATATGGTTGCAAGAAAGACGATTGTCACTTGTAACATATTGGTATTGGTCCTATATGGTGCCATCTACAAAATGAAATATTCTTCCAACTTTCTAAGTAAAGAATGATTGATATAATTTTTAAAATAAAATTTGCCCACACATTGGATATTTAACCAAAAGAGTACCGAAATCAAAGAACTGGCTGTTACACGCCATGTTACGTAGTACTATTATACTATCACATATTTGTATATTACATTACATTAGTATATTACTTTCTAGAAAAGGCAAGATTGAATTTATGAGAAAAGCATTTTTTTTTCCTCCTGCGCCACCCATTTTTGTCAGACCCTTCAAGTAGTATAACAATATTCCGTTTTTGTTATTTTTGGTATGTAATAAAAATTGAATTTAGTTACAGCTAGAATATTTAGATGCGTCAGGATAAAAAATTGCTTGGTCCAAATTAAATATTCTTCCCATTCTGGCCGATATCATTTTATTACTGATCGGTCAAAAACAAGCATCTTTGGAAATCGTGTGAGGAAAATTGAAAATAAATAATCAATTAGATGCCAATTCTCATCTTGAGTCCCAAGCGTGAATATTATTGGCAAGACAAAATGTATTTTTTTTAAGAATAAAATAAAACACATAATTAATTGCCTTTCTTTTTTACAATTGGTTAATTGCCATGCCTTAATATGTTGTGATCTATTTGATTTTCTACGTGATATTTTTTAAAGCAAGATAAAACAAAATCTCCAATTTCTTAATAATGCAAGATGCGCAATTGATTTAAACGAATCAATTAAAAACGTCAATACAATGATTCTATATCAACCAATATCGATTCCTTTATTTTATTTACTCTAAATAAATGTTTCCCATTTTGTTTTATATCAATTTGTTTAAATAAACATTATATTTAATTTATTCTATTTTTGGAGTAGCATTGTCAAATTTTCCATCTTATGGCTTGATGATGTTTTAATTGTAATTGATTTATAGTGGAAACACGCATTGTGATTTAAGATGCTCGAATTTAATAAATTTTAAGAAATTGTAACACATTTTTTTAATAAGCATTTAATAAATTATTGTCAAGCCAAACTGCAGATTTTATTAAAGCGAAAGTTGGAGTATCTGATGTCAAGGCATACTGATGATTTCTTTCTATTCCAAATCCGAACTAGACGCACATGAAGAATCTCATAAATTTAAGGTGTACCAGTGATTTTATTAAGTTGTACCCGCTTATTAACAACTTTTTTAGACTATTAATATGGCAATTTATTTTGCTCGCGAGTAGCTCATATCTTTGTTGTTCCATTCATTCAATAAATTTATTTCTCTTATATCACACTCAGGCCTGTATTCAACGTATAAAATTATCTTAAATTTTTAATTTAATTAATTAATTAATTATTAATTTTTATAAAACAGATCTCCGTCTTGAGTACGATCATTGTTCGTTACAACTTACAACATTGAAACAAAAACGATTCAAGAATATTGTCATGTTGTATTTTTTTTTTGGCTGAAATCTTGTCATGTTGTATTATTATTATTATTTTTGGTTTGAGATGACATACGTTTATGTGAAACTATTTATTGAGAAACTTATTCATTTTCATCAAATTATTTTTTGAGTTGTTCGCATTTCTACTTTATTTGATTCTATTTGTTTAAACTGTTGAATACTGCTCCTATCTTTAACACCGATCAAGACAACATTGAACTTAAAAATTCAAAATGGACAATATATCTATTTCAAATAATAATTTCAACTTCACATATCACATATTAGAGTCCGCCCACACAATGGATGGGCTCTGCTGCTAGTTTAAGAATAATTTAAGAATAATATTTTTCTTATTAACAAAATTTACAGTAGCATAAAACTAATTATCTCTTTGTTGGGTTATGACTATGTTTCGCATGTATCCAAAAGATTGGTTTTGTCGACACTAATACAACACTCTGCTTTAGTACATTTTCCCTTGCCGCGGATAATGCGGCTTTGAAGATTAAATTTTGGGCTTTTGCTTCTATTCAACAAATCTACACTAGGCTTGATTTAATATTGGACCTCTATATGAGGCCCATGACACAACAAGATGTGCGCTTTAACCGGAGCTGATAGGGGACATTCCCATTTTTGGTAATTGCTACTTATCATCCAACCCAACGCCATCCAAGTCATCCACAAGAGCGCGCTCCCTCTTTCTCTCTTCTTTTCTTCCGCATCTACCCCTCCCCTCCCCTCCCCTCCCCCCTTCTTTTTTTTCGCATTTCCGCGTCTATCTCTGCTCCCTCCCTTCAGCATCCTCCCCTCCTTCCCTTCCACGCCTCCCTTCCTTCTCTGACCTCTCTCCCCCCTCTCCTCTCCTCTCCTCTCCTCTCACTCTTTCTTGTTTCTGTTTCTTTTCTCGTTTTTTTTTTCGTTTTGCTTTCTAGTAAATAATCTTGTTTTTTTTACAGTGAGTTATACTAAGGAATGATAAATAATCTTGTTTGTTATATATATGTTCCATGTATTGTTATAACTATTCAATTTATTTGTTATTTATGTTCAGTTTATTTGCTCACTTTTATTTTTTGCATCAATCCACATTGTTTGTTACATCTGTTCAGTTTATTTGCTATTTATGTTCAATTAGTTGTTATAACTGTTCAGTTTAGTTATTATGCATGTTCATTTTTACGAGTTAACATGTTTGTTACATTTGTTCAATTTATTTGTTATAACTGTTCAATTTATTTGTCATTTATGTTCAGTTTATTTACTCACTTTTACTTTTTGTATGAGTCAACATTATTTCTTACATCCGTTCAGTTTATGTGTTATAACTGTTCAGTTTATTTATCATTTCTGTTCAGTTTATTTGCTCACTTTTACTTTTTTTTTGTGTCTACATTGTTTGTTATATCTGTTCAGTTTATTTGTTATTTATGTTCAATTAGTTGTTATATCTGTTCAGTTTATTTATTATGCATGTTCATTTTTGTCCATGTATATATACACTTTGATTATATGTTCATATTATCTTCGTATCTGTTCAATTTATTGTTTTATATGGTCATTTAAAAGGCGTAGTTCATGGAACAGAGCTGGAGCTCATGAGAAAAAAAAATCTGACGGAAAGGAGGAAAGGAGATGAGGCAAAGAAAAAGAAACGTGATGGAATAAATGAGAGGAGAGGGAGGAATCGTAGGAGAGGAGAGGAGGCTAGGAGGAAGAAGGGGGGAATTGAGAGGAGAGGAGGGGAGGCTGGGAAGAAGAAGGAGCGGAAATTGAAAAGAAAGGAGGAGGCGAGGTAGAAGAAATGACAGAAGTGAGGTGAAAGAGGAGAGAAACGTAGGTGAGGAAGAGAGAAGCGAAGAAAGAGAGGCGAAAAAAAGGGAGACGGAAAAAATTCGGAGAAAACACCAGAGGGAGGGGAAAGTAAAAGTTGGATGACGCTGGATGACAAATCGCTGGATGACGCTTATCATTCCTGCCCATTTTTTGCCATCCCTGACATCCTATTGGATTTGCAGGGCCTGAAATTTGGGCCGCACGCATCCTCTTCGCTTTCCTCTTCCGATCTCGCACTCTCCCTCCCATCCGATCTCCCTTCTATTCTCCTTCCTTTCAATCTTTCGTTCGCCCTCACCATCTGATCTCCCTTCCGATCTCCCTTCTATTTTCTCTTCCTCTCCCTCACCGTCCTCTCTTCTTCCTTCTCTTCTGCTTATTTTTTATTTTTTTTCGTATACAATCGCACATAATAATTTAATATATCCCTTGATTCATAATAAATAATCCTTTTAAGTCAAATAAATACTCTCTTTAGTAAAAAAATATACTCTTTTATGTTATAATATAATAAGGTACTCTCTTATGTAAATATAATTACTCTCATGAAACAAGTTAAATACTCCTTTAAAATAAATTGATAACTGAAAACATATTTGACACTCCTTTAATGAATCTTACATACTCTCTTAAAAAGAATTAGTTACTCTCTTATCGCAAATTACGTACTTTTATAATAAAAGATAAATGAAAATATATTTGACACTCCCTTAATGAATCTTGCATAGTCTCTTAATAATATTTAGATACTCTCTTATCACAAATTACAAACTTCAATAACAAAAGATAAATGTAAAACATATTTGACACTCCCTTCATAAATCGTACATACTCCCTTAATAATATTTAGATACTTCCATATCACAAATTATGTACTTCCATAACAAAAAATAAATGAAAACATATTTGACACTTTCTTGATGAATCTTACATACTCCCTTAAAAATAATTAGTTACTCTATTAGCCAAATTACGTACTTCCATAATAAAAGATAAAATGACAACATATTTGACACTCGCTTAGTAGATCTTATATACTCTCTTAATGATATTTAGTTGTTCCCTTATCACAAATTACGTACTTCCATAATAAAAGATGAGAACATATTTGACACTCCCTTAATGAATCTTACATACTCCTCTAATGATATTTAGTTGCTCCCTTATCATAAATTATGTACTTCCCTAATAATATTTAGTTGCTCTCTTTATATTTCACAGTGAGGCATCCAATTTCCTAGTCATTCATGAAGAATTTATTATTTTTGTAAGATTTGCCAATCCAATATCTCACCAATAAAATTAGTACTGAATGATTTAAAAGATAAATGGATGAGGAGCAGAGGAGACGAGAGACCATTGGGAGGAGAGACGATGGAAGAGATTGAAGGGAGAGAGCGAGGTGAGGAAGATGCACCGGGGAGAGAGAGAGGATCTGAAATAAGAGGGGAGGGGCGAGAGGGAGATGCACGCTGGAAGGAGAGAGTGAATCCAAAAAAAGAGGGAAGGAGGAGGGAGATGCGTTTCGAGAAAAGTTTGGGAGAGAGGAGAGGGGAAGGCGCTGGCCCAACAGCCCATTAAGTTGTGGGATGGCAATGATGGCAAAAAAGAAGGATGTCAGTTAGTATATTCGCGCTTTAACCCCCTCTTTTAAAAATAATAATAAAATAATATAAAATATTAATAATAATATCTAAATAATCTAAATTATTTAAATAATAACGTAATTACGGAATCTGGGATTCCGACGATAATTACGGAATCCCATTTTCCGTAACAAGCTAATTACGGAATCCTAAAAATGGGATTCCGTAATTAAACTAAAGTCTCTCCTCTCTTTTTTTTTGTTTTTTTTCTGCCGACGAGAGAGAGAATTCTGTTTTTTTATTTTTTTTGTATGAATTTTGTTTTTGTTTTTTATTTTTTTATTTTTTTGTTGTTAATTTTTTAAATTTCATATGTATTCTATTTTTTATCTACAGAATTTTATTTTTTGTTTTTTTTTAGTTCAAAATTTTGTATTCTAAAATATTTCATATAATTTTTTATTATAAAAATATTTGTCATTATAGTTTTAAATTTTGTATTATAGTTTGTATTTAATTAAATTTTAATTATATTTTGTATTATAGTTTTAAATTTAATGCACCTCATTATAGTTTTAAATTTATCATTTTGTATTTTGCGTTATTTAAATAAAATTTAATTATATTTATGTAATATATTAGATAATTTGGATGGCTTGGAAGACCTAAAACTTGATAAGTCGCAAACTGAAATAAAAAAATATTTAAATATTATATGTTGAAAATTCAAACATATATATATTTTTATTTTTGTAATTTAAATTTCTGCACTCATGAGCGAAAGACGACTAGTTTCCGTAATGAGATTAATACGCAAAGCAATTCATAATAAAAAAACCCTCATACCATTATAAGAACAATTAACTTAATAAGCCATAATATATTTTAATACACGAAATGAAAATTTTTTTTACTTAAACAAAACAAACTACTTAAAGAAACCACTCACTAAGTTGCTAATAAAAAAATAAAATACTTAGATATTTTGGGTATCCGCATATTGTAGAATTTCATCCCACCATGGATTTTCTTCTTCCTCTTTCTTTTGTTGTTGGTGGCTCACACCAGCGTTGTCAGCGAACTGAGCAGTTTCGTTTCAGAAAGTTACATCAGGTTGCTGACTCACACCAGCGTTATTAGCGAATTGAGCGGCTTCATTCTAGAAAGCTGCATCGGCTTCTTGTTGTTCTATCTCTGTCATTCTAGTTGCTGCAATATTTCTTTGTTCATCTCTCTCCCTATGCTATCTCAGGCTCTCTCTGATTTTTTTTCCAATTTCTTCTTCCTTCAACTTTTGCCTCTCTTCGCAGCCTTTTTTGCCATTTTCATCCTTTTATCCGCCTCATCTCTCTCTTTCCATTTTTTTTCTTGTTCATCCCACCACTCTTGTTTTTTGTGGTCATCGTAGTGGTAGCACAAGATAGTCTCTTTGTAATTGAAAATCTGACCACACTTTGTACAGGTAACTTTGTGTTCTCTACGAAAGTTGTAGATTCTTTCATAAACGGTCCAGTGTGTTTTTGGTGCTGAATATGGTTTTTTTTTTGTGTTTGTTGGGGGATCGGGTCAGGTTGTTTGTAGTAATCTTTATACCAATCATAATTTCTGGGTTTGTTCAGATTTTCTTCGTGTTTTCGCGCTTTTTGCTCGAGGTACTCTTTCCTTTCTCTTTCCTCGCCACCATTAACGTGCCACTCGTAGTGTTCTTTTAAGGGAATCTCGGCCGTGTCTTCCTTGATATTGTATTTGACAGTATTATAATATTGCCGACATATTGCAGAATAATCTCCTCTTTCCATTTCATCTCTATTGGGTCTGGAATGGTGGAAACATGGCCAGTACTCACTAAACATGAGGTCAATTGGATATTTTGGCTTACTATTTAAGTTAGAATTATTTTTTTTCTCCATGATAGTGAATTTTTCAGGAATATGAATTGAGTGGGTGTTGCATATTCTGATTGATGAAAGATGATTTTATAGACAATTTTAGACTTAGAATCACACAATAAAAAATTAATTTCACGTGATGCTTTTTCAGACCACGCATGTCCTTTTGCAGAGGGCAGATGGGCATCAGTATATTTTTTCAGACTTTATCAGACCACGCATGTCCTTTTGCAGAGGGCATATGGGCATCAGTATACTTTTTCTGACTTTATCAGACCACGCCTGTCCATTTGCAGAGGGCAGATGGACATCAATATATTTTTTTAGACTTTATCAGACCACGCCTGTCCTTTATTGATACAGTAAAGATATTTTTTGGCTTGGTCGAAAGTAATTGAGCTTCTGGATAGTTCGATTAGACTTGCCTGAAACAGCAATTTGACCATTAGAAGACATTTTTTTTGTTTTTTGTTTTCCTTTTGTGGAATTGAGTCATTATTTAATTATTTTTTTAATCACTGCAGTACCCACTAACTTTAAATAATGGAAGAGCATAGTTATGCTGAACAACAAACCAAAAATAATTAATGATCTCAGGCTACTATCTCTTTACTGATCTATCTAGCTTATCCAAAAAAAAAAAAAAAACTATCTCTTTACTGATTTTATTTTATTTTATTTTATTCAATTTTCAAATATTTGTGAAATTCCAGTCTCTTTTTGACATGCAGTTTTGAATTATTATCAATTTGATGAAAATGTGGAAGAAACAAGGCTTCGCAGGAAGGTCCGAGAAGTCATGGAGAGGAGTTGCACCTATAAATGGCTGAGGTAACTGTTGGTTTCAGTTAAATATTTTACACCTTTTGTTGATTTAAGTTAAATCTTTGTGTTTGCAATTTGTAATTGATGAAATTCAAAATTCTTTATATGGATGTGAATATTTATCGCAGAGCTTGCACTTTTTCATTTAGTACTATTATAAATGGCACTCTCTTATCACATTTGCAATTTATTTAGCAACTGTATATGATACATTGTTTTAGTACCATTCCGTAGCAAATAAAATACTCTCCCCATAATTTCTTTACATATCGTTGTAAATGTTTCAAGTCGAAACGTGCAAATCTAAGCATCCAGATCAATAATTGTTGCAACGATGTCTAATAGCAATTTTAGTCAGAAGCTATTAAGTAATTTTAATCAACGTTGGGCGTCGTCAATAAGAAGACATGAGCTACCAAATCTCAGGAGTGAAAATTAAGAAAGAAAAAAAAAATAAGAGAGAATGAGAGAAATAAAAAAGAGATTTTTATTTCATTCGCGTTCTCTTTTTAATTACTATTATTATTTTTTATCTATTACATCTAATTTGAAAAGTAAAAAAAAATCTAAACTTAAAAAAATTAAAAAATTAAAAAATATGACCTCCATAACTTTTATCTGTTAAAGTATACAGCATTTATCTTCAAAAAAAAAAGTATACAGCCAAACCGAATTTGTATATTTTGTCCTTTATCTTTACACTCTCGCTTCCCTCCATCCAAACACTTTGTGAAAAACTGAGTAGCGCTGATGCCAATCACTAATCACTATCAGACATTCAGACCTAAAGTTGTGGTCCAATGATCCTTCGAATGAGAGATGGGCAGAAGGCCCAAAGTAAGATGGGCTATTTTAGTCCGAATTCTGTTAAAATCTCAATCTTAAAAAAAAAAAAATGTTGTTCTAGATCAAAGAGTAATTCTATCAATGGTTAATATAAATAAAATGATGGCTCGATTCACATTCCAAAAACACAAACACATAAGATTGCCACGTATATTATAAGATGTTTCAAAATCTCGACTTGCAAAACTTTTAAATCGAGATCAATAATTGTTACAAACAGCCTTTGAACCACAATTTCAGTTGGAAGTTAGATTGTTAGTCGTAGACATATATTTCTCTAGCTCATTCCCCTCCTTTATCGGCATGATGATGTGCGGCTGCCTTTTGATTTGTAGCTTAAATCACTGTACTTGTAATTTATTTCACTCATATTATGCTCATATACATTTCTCTTACAACTAACAAGAGAAAAATTACCCACTTTTTAATTAGTTATTGTTCAGCACACTATTATAATTTATTACCATGGATGTTAACACTTAACATCAGAAGGAAAATTATTCACATCGACAGAAAAAGGATCCAGCGGTAGCAAAATAATTAATGCTTTTTCTAAGTCATTTACTTTTAAAAGTCTGAAAGTTTAGGAATTAAAATGACAAATCGATGTCCATTTAGTAGTTTGTAAAACGTAACTAAAAGATTGTCCGTTTTCATTTTAGTACGCCTCACAATACGAAAACAAAATGCATGGTAGAATGTCACACAAATAAACAGAGATCAATAAAACTTTTCCACGCTCAATTAGCAATCATTGTCAGCAAAATTCATTGATCCTCTATTTAGTAATTTAGATCATCATTCCAATAAACTGGATGAAAATAATTCACAACTAGTACATGAAAAGATTTTAATACAAACATAAATTTAGCATGTCAAAATTTGCTCTTTTCCTTTTCCATAGAAATTTTCCAAAAAAGTCCAGCAGTACTAGTTCCTTGGTCTAACTTCAATGCCTTGCACGATCAAACCACTCTTCCAATGGCCACCTTTAATCTCCATTAAAGATATGTTGACCTCCATATCGATCCCCTTTTCATTATAAAACTCTCCCAACTTGACCTCTAACCCAGTGGCGAGTCCAGACTTTTTTTAAGCATGGGCACAATAAAATATTATTAATGTAAATATAAAATAAAAATATTTTAAATAAAATATTAATTTTTAAACTTTAATTTCAAAACAATTTATATTATTTTTATAACAAATAATATTCGTAAATAATTTTATTGTCATCAAATTAACTATTTTGATTGTACGGGTTATATTCAATTTTGTCTACACACAAAAACTATATCTGTATTGTTTTTCCATTAATCTTTTGCTATATTAAGGGGAAAAAACAAGGTTTTGTGGGCTCACAAATCACCTATTCACATGACCACGCAAAAATGAAAGAGAAAAAAAAAATGCAAAAGCGGATGCCTGGGTGGGGATTGGGAAAAAAAAAAAGTACAAAACAGAGGCGCAAAAGAACATGAAAGGAAAAAAATTAAAATAAAAATACGGATCAGCATAGAAAAAACTTAGTTCTCGAACATGATTGACGTTTATATCAGCGAATCAACAGTTTATTTGAAGTGGAGCGATGTGAATTCCACACAGATCCGAGCAAATTAAAACAAATAGAAGATCCACTTTGAACCCAAGCACTGAGGCACACTTTAGTTTCAAGCGTAGGCACACTTTAGTTTCAAGCGTAGACACCAAAACCCAAAACAATATATTAGACTTAATTTCAGAAAAATAAGGGTAGGCAAGTGCCAACCCTTGCCCCTTACTGGACTCGCCACTGCTCTAACCACCCATATTGTCTCTCTGTTGGCAACATCACATTCACATCCCTTCTTGGTAGAGGTCTATTACGACGTCTACGAGTACTCTTTGCTCTAATATCGAGACACACAAAGTGCTGAGACACTACATTTCCAGCAAGGGTAATTTTAGCCCTTTGGAATGGTTTGCATAGGCCCTCCGTATCCCTTGCCAGTTTGAAAATGAGATATGCGGCATATATAGTATGTGGAGTGAGAATTTTGCTATCAATATTGCCGCAGATTTCCAGCCAGCATACATCCTAGAGCTTTGCACACTCAATGAACCTTCAAAATATATAAAAGGAAACAATGAACCTTCAAAATCTATAAAGGAAATTATTCTTTTTAACTACTAAAGGAGATAAGTTCTCCATGTTGAATGATTTTAAGACTGCCTTTTGCGGTAAATCTAACAGATTTTAAAACCAAATGGTGAGATTTAATCATCAAGAATTGAAATCAAATGCACAAATAGAATGTTCCTTTAATAAATACTTTTCTCTATGCAAGCATAATGGAATTGTAGTAGTATATATATATATATTTTGTTATAAACTGGAAGTTGCTGTGTGTCCAACAGTTTATGTAATTTAAGAATTGATTCAGTAATACTGAGCTGCATAATGAGCCATTAATCAATAAGAATTTTCATCCACCCCTACAGCAACCACCGAATGCATTTGTTCTTGTGGGGAACTGTTTTCCAAATTGTAACATGTGTGATTATGAAAATTTAATTGAGTTCCTCATCTCATGGAATTAATGTCCTGCCAAAAAGCCAGTTATCATGCAAATTTGAAGTTTGATTCTAAACCAAAACCATAATGTCACCCACTTAGCAGCCGCGGCTAAGATATCTAAAAATGAAAAAACTAACATGTCACAGACCGACAAAATTACACGGTCTAAAATGGAAGAAAGAGACTAAATCACGATTTAAAAAAAAATTATATCAGAAATTAGCATAGTTAACCCAATTCATAAACATTCACGAACCCAATTCTATCCCCTTCTTTAGTTGCTACAATTACCCTTTTCCCCTTAAATTTCGCTTCAAAACCAGAGGGAGGGCACTAATATTCTAATTTAGTCATCTATATTTCTGTAGTTGATTTTTGTTTGATATTGTTTTAGTTTTTCAAATCAGAGAGTTCATTTATAAACATAATTGCAACAAAATAGTAACATCTATATTATAATTGACTTTTATTTGCCCGAGCAACAGAGTGACAGACAGCTCCAAACTGTCTAGGTGAGTAGAGATATATTGCAATTGCATTATCTACCTATATACTATTTATTGTCCGGCCCTCATCAAAATATTTTTTAGGCAGAATGTCATTTAATTTCATTTCAATTCAATTGATTTCACAGGATTTTGTTGGATCTAATTACATGAGAATTCTAATCAAATGACACCAAATCCATTCATTTTGATCAAGAATTTTCTAACGAAATGAAATGAAATCCCATGTTAAAAAAAATGGAGTTTTGATCAGGGCATTCTTTTTTTAATTGAAGCGGACAGGCAGAAATGACTTTCCTTGGTATTAGCTTCGATAAACGAATTAAACCAATTTACCTCCTAAATTCACTAAATAAAACAAACAAAAGGAACAAACCAACTTCCAAATTGTTATTGCAAGTACCTGCTCGAGTTAGGAAGCACAATCCACTTCCAATATCTATGGTCATCACCCCAGACAATGGACAGGGCTCTGGCTGAAATCATGAAACATTTTGCCCCGGTTGATTTCTCCAAACCAAAACTCTACAAAATATAATAATCCAGTTACAAGGAGAAGAAGTCTTTTTTTCTTTTTTAAATTTATACAAATTAAACAGAGTACAGGTTTTCCAACACATGGCAACATCTATGAATAGTTGTTAGTGAAGGACAAATTAACAATGAAATTACCATCATGCCGGCATCGATCAGCACCGGATGATCACAGAGTCGGAAGTATAGCTCCTTCTTTGATGCGTACTCCACCGGTTCGACAGCACGGGATAGAATTGAGGCGTAATCCTACGGCAGGAAACACCCCCACGTGGCATCCGAGTCGGCCGCAGATCGAAAAGCATGGGACACGGTGGAGGCGACGCAGGCATCACGTGCCGTGGTGATTGATATCACGTGTGAAAGACATTCCTCCGGCAGCTGATGGATGTCTCCCAGTTCGACCATGGTGGTCTTTGTGATTTTCATCTCCAGAGCAACTTGGTTTTGGTAATAGCTAGTAAATAATGGAACCTGAGCAGTTTATTCCTTTGTGATTCTTTACTTTGGGGTCAAATACGTAATGAGACGTTAAGAGAGGTGTTAATTTGATGGAATTGGAATAATAGAGGAGCGATATAATTAATTAACAAATTATTTAATTAGTTTTGATGAGATAATTTTGGACTGCCCTTACTCCGATTTATCAATTATGTGTTAGCTATTAAGCACTTCTTCAGCGAAATAACTTCCGTCCCAAATTTTTCACTATTTTCATTTAACTCCCGATGACTTGGCCATTAAGAATTTTCTTCGGTGATACTTTTATTAGAAGAAATGAAAAATACTAACTTAAAAATAGTCGGAAAATGGATATATAATCACCGAACTAGGTTAGAGAGGGCTTTGTGTTCTAAAAGTGGCACAATTTTTTTATACTTTTGGATATTCTATAATTTATAAATTTATAGTTGATCCTTCTAATTAAATGTTAATTATTAAATTAGTAAAGAAATATTCTCTTTCATAAATTTCTATTTTTTTTTTCCTATTTCAAAAAAAAAAAAATTGTCATAGGTAAATTTATGTCCCGCCCCCAGGCACTTCTCGCGCTAACTAATTTCACGTCATACGTGCTCAGAAGTCGTCACCTAATTAAATGCCCCCAGGCCATTTTATCTTTCATAAAATTAAAAATAGAATACTATTAATTTTCAGTGTTTACAAAATTACTACTCAATCGAAGATGGAAAGTTATATTGGACAATCCATATTAAATAATTTTATGTAAACTTAGTACGGAAAAGAATTGTCCAAAAAACCGCCTCGCTACTAAGGGGGAAATACCCTTCTGATTCAAGGAAAAAAAAAAAATCAATTCTCTCTCGTCCCACTTATCTAAAACAGATTCATGCATGGCCTCACATTTGATTGCACATAGCAATAACTGAGAGGATGACATGTGTGTAAGACTGAAGAAGTTGTACAACTAGAATCACAACTTAGGTGCCAAACGCAATTAACGAGAACCTGTTTTTGGTTTGTGATATCCAGAAAGTGTCCCAATTAAATTGTCGAAAGTGTAATTAAAAAATCACTACTTCCAGAGCGGTTATAACATATCAAAGCAACACGGGCTACGGCTTCTAATCTGTGCTTGGCCTTCAGATACAGATATGCCCGGATTAGAAGGCCAAGCGCGGATTACAAGCCGTGGCCTTCAGATACAGCATGCTAGCTGTGCACCTCTATATCTGAATCTAAAATAAATGTCTTGTGGGCTGTAGCGACTAGTATCAATCTTTTACAAAGGAGCTTGAGTTCTTTTGATCTAGCACAATTAATTATCACTTATCAGCTATATATCCCAAATGCAAAAGGGTAGGCTACCTGTAATAAATACGAGACTTGTTAAGTTTAAATAAGATCTTATATGTAAATGCACAACGTTAACTTTAAACACTTCTAGGTGCGTAACACATTATCATTTCATCTAAAATCTAAGAAAGATTTATAATATCTGAAACCAAATAATTAATAAAACTATTTTCATTTTAAGAAGAGATACAGTGACTCATTGCCTGTATGTACCAAATAGATCATGCACCTTTGTCTTAGTTCCCAAATTTTACAATATTTGTCAATATTCAAAAAACGTAAATTAATAAATTTATAAGGCGAGTGAGATGTACCATAGACTTGGTATATATATGCACCCCGATGTCTCCACTTGCTTTTGGCACCCGAGTTGCGATCCAAGTTGTACCAGCTTGGTCGCCGAAGAAGTTGTTGAAGCAACAAGCAAGCAATCAGCAGCAGCAAATATCATCGCTTGTTGAAACAGAAGGGAAGCCATATATGTATGAACTTGATTGAATGGTGTTTATTTTGTTTCAATTGACTAGTAGGCGATTCTTTAATTGTTCGCATTAGTAAGAACGAGTCTATCAAACAGAAGTGAGACATTTTTATAATGCAAGCATCGAATTGAACTTTGGAGACGAATTAATGTAAAGTAAACCAATCAATAAGTCCATTGCTAGCTTTGAATCTACTTGTGGGTCCAATTAATAAGGGACAAATTGGAATCTAGTAGAATCTATGAGTTTATTTATTTCTTTTGTCTATCTGCTATCACAATTCCTTATCTGCTATCACAATTCCTTGAAGAATACTTTTGTTTGGGAAAAATAAAAAAAAAACAAAATGGTATAATTAACTGCTGTATCTACTTCGTAGAGCGGTACAGAATTAAATGGAGATTCGTTAATTAATTGCATCTCCTAAAGTGGTACACTTCTTTTTTCTAGTGGACATCCTTCTCCACCGTAAAATAACTATTCAATTCAAAGAAATACTTGTTAAAAATAGTCCAAATACTCATTTGTCCCTTTTTTTTACGGTATTTACCCAACATGAACTAGCGAAAGCAAAAAAAAAACATTGAAAGTCCAGCAATTTAAGAAATTTAAGTGCGGGAGTGATAACCATCATCTAGCGGAATGTCATCCGCGTCATTCAAACCTCCCATTCCCTCCCCTCGCGCTCCTTGTCTGCTTTTTTTCCGTCTTATCTATTTTTTTCTCCGCTTCTCTCTCCCTTTTCGCTCCTCTCCTCCGTCACTTCCTCTGCCTCGCCTCCTCCTGTCCTCTCCTCCGTCAATTCACGCCTCCTTCCTCTGTCTAGCCTCATCTCCTCTCCTATGCCGCCTTCCACCTCTCCTCCCTTCTGTTGTCTTCTGTCACGGCTTTTTTTTCATTGACTCCACCTCTTTCCCTCTATCTCTGTCTCATTCTCCTTCGCCTCTAACATGTGTATGTCTAATTTTTTTAAAATGAACATATACAACAATAACTTGAACATATACAAAGATAATATGAACAAAGAATTAAAGTGTATATATACACGTACAAAAGTGAGCATACATAATAAAAAAATTGAATAGAAATAGCAACTAATTGAACAGATATAACAAATAAATTGAACATATATATTAAACAATGTGGACCCATACAAAAAGATAAAAGTGAACATAAATTGAACAGATATAACAAATAATGTGGACTCATACAAAAAAGATAAAAATGAACATATATAACAAATAAAATGGACAGATACACCAAATAAATTGAACAGATATAATAAATAAATTGAACAAATATAACAAACATCTGTACTCATACAAAAAGATAAAAGTGAACTTAAATTGAACATATATAACAAACAACGTGAACTTATACAAAAATATAAAAGTGAACATATATATTGCTTAAACAGAAAGAAGAAAAAGATAGAGGATATGAGGGAGGGAGGATGGAGGAGAGAGGAAAGAGAATGAGAGGAGACGTGGAAGGGAAGGAGGGTAAAGAGCTGAAGAGAGAAAGCGAAGGGGTAGGCACAGAAAAGAATGGAAGGAGAGACGCGCCGAGAAAGAAATAAGACGCTGATGAATGACGCTAGATGACATTCCGATAGATGGTAAGTAGCAATTTTCATTTAAGTTTCAGGTTGCGGAGCCGGCCCAGAAAAATGGTGGGGCCGAAATTAATTTTGACCTGGATTCATGGGTCCCATGAAGAAAATTGATCAATTTGACTTGACAATTAAAATAAAGTATATGATAGAAAATTATGAATATTCGAGGAGACCAGGCCTTCGCTAGTTCCTGGGTCTGCCAGTGCATTTTGCAGTAGTCCATTCTCATTATTCCCCATCTCTCACAATACGAAAACAAAAAAAAATGCATGTCAGAATCTCATACACATATATAAATAGAGATGTAAATAGGGTTGAAAACATAATGAATCGGATACGGATCCGCATTTGGAAATTATTTGTATTTCAATTGTTATCGTCTTATCGATTAACAATAATAGGGATTTAAAGCGCACAAACACAATCTCAGATAAGGTAAAAATTGTTTTTATTGCTCGTCAAAGTAGTTACAAAAGTGACAAAAGAAGAATGGAAACCTCCTTTCTAGTAGGCAGGGGTGTGTATTTATAAGTTATCAGGTCATGGACATGTGTCATTCTCTTGTGACTGTTGGAGTTGTGTCCTAGAAGTCAATATTTAATGACTTAATTTCTTAGTTTATGTTATTGATGACATTTGATCATTTGTTCCTAGAGTTTATTACTGACAGATCATTCAGATTAAGGATCTGAATTGTAGATCTTTGTGGATCATTCATTAGAATGACAGTAATAAATCTAAATCGTCCGTAATCTTGATAATTAACAAGGAACATTAATTATCATAAAAGATTAGTATGCAAGTTAAGTGATGATTAAGTTCTACAAATCATAGGTAAGGTGTTACCAACTTAATTGCATATGTGTATGTTATTAGAACATAGTACATGACATGACCCAATGAAATAAACATATGGATTGTGTTGTGTGTCATTGTTTATTTCATATGAGTTTGATTCTAAGTTTGAGATAGTTCAACTTTTCCACATGAGGATAGGTTCAATAAATATCGTCTACCGTTGATTCCTGATAAGGGCTGCTATACGGACTTTATTTATGTTCTCTTGAATTGTGCGGAAAAAAATTGTTCATCAAGAAAACCGTATGTCCCTCATTAGTATACCTAGTGAGTGATGATATCTGTTTGGGCCCCTTGATGGAGTTGGATTGTTTGGCCAACTTGTACAATCAACTCTAGATCAAGAAATGTATAATCTGCAAGAATGTCACATTCCTATCTTGGATTATACAGTGATATCATGTGACATAAGAATCAGAAAAGGAAATACTATTATTTCTTATGCAGGATTGAAATATTGTAGCAGTACATTATTTATGCGAATTGGGAGTCATAAGTGTTGCTAGATACCGCTTATGATTATTGAAATTAAATAGTGATTTAATTCCATGGCCAACATAGCATAAATCCTCGAGGGTCACACGAATAAAAGCTCTTAACCAACAGTGCATTATAATTAGTTTATTTACATTGGAGAATGCAAAATATGATAAGTTGATTAATTAATTATATACCGCTGTGAACCGTTATAATTAATCATATCAAAGGGATCATATGAAACTAATAAATACAAAGTCTAATCCTATAATAATTATCAAATAGTTGATAATTAATTTTGCTCGACACAATTAATATAATTATGAGAATTATATTAATATAATTGTACTATATGATTATATATATTATATGGGCCTCATTTGATGCATAAACTAGAGAGAAAAACAAAATATGGCACTTGAGATTTTTGGTCCATATTTTTGGACGAATTTTGAGAAGGTTTTAACCTATTTTCTCATGTCAAAAGTTGCTTGGAAGAGGAATTAGTTGACTAGTCAATATAACTTGTAGAAGGGGTCATAGCTTTATTATAAATATACCTCTCATTTAGATGAGAGGGGGTTACACAAATCACCTATTTCTATTCCTTCATAGCTGCCATATTTTGTTGCTCTCTTGCATCAAGTTAAGGGCTCATGTGTTGAGCATTAGCTACCTCTACTAAATATCGATTTAGAAGAGAAAGGAGAAGTTTTGAATTAGGCAATTTCACTCGTTTCGCTAGCACGAAATCGAGTGAAGTTGGTTAATCTTTTGTGGACCTAAGAAAGGAGAAAAGAAGAGGAGACGAGCACGCCACCGACTCCCATGTATTGGAATCGCCTCGCGGATACAATTTCGCGAGAGGTATAACTTCCTACGCTTTCTCCCTTGTGAATGATGTGTTTGAATGCTTTATGCAAGATCCTTGTGTTGTTAGCTTAATTAATGGTAATTAAGTGCATTAAAATTAAATTTTGTGCTTGGACAACACTTTCTAACAGTGACGCCATCTTCTAAAAGTCATATGACTAGATTATTTTAACTTCCGTTCGGCTTACTTTTATCATCATATCATCATTTCCAATAAACTAATGTTTTCAAAACCGGCCGGTGACCGGTTTAATCGCGAATCGAAACCCAATCTGGTCCAACCACTTTAAAAAACTGCCAGTTTTTTCTGTTTGAAATAATTGAAAAAATGGACATGTATATTTATAAGTTATCAGGTCATGGACATGTGTCATTCTCTTGTGACGTCATCTTCTAAAAGTCATATGATTAGATTATTTTAACTTCCACTCGGCGTACTTTTATCATCATATCATCATTTCCAATAAACCAATATTTTTAACCGATTTAATCGCGAACCAGAACCCAATCTGGTCCGACCACTTTAAAAAATCGTTATCAGGTCATGGACATGTGTCATTATCTTGTGACGTCATCTTCTAAAAGTCGTATAATTAGATTATTTTAACTTCCACTCGACTTACTTTTATCATCATTTCCAATAAACTAATGTTTTCAAAACCGACCGGTGACCGGTTTAATCGCAAACCGGAACCTAATCGGGTCCAACCACTTTAAAAAACCGCCAGTTTTTTCTATTTGAAACAATTGAAAAAATGGGAGAAAGAAACTATGATGAGCGTGAATCGAACTGTGGAACTATTGTCAACGAGACAACAACCTAACCACCAGACCAGCGCCACTTTTAGTACTACTTAATCTTAATTTGCTTAAATTTATTATAAATTCGTCCGGTTTTTTCAGTTGAACCTGTTAAACCACTGAACCGTTAGGTTAGCCGGTTCAATGATCGGTCCGGTTTTAAAAACATTGTAATAAACTGAAAGAAAATTTTACAAAACTAGTACATGAAAAGATTTTAATACAAAACAGCCCGGCAGTACTAATTCGTTGGTCTAACTAATGTTTTGAAAATCGGACCGAACCGGTTGATTCGACCGCGAATTGGACCCCAGTCCGGTCCAAACTGACCCGGTTTTTTGGCTATTTCCGAACCACAACAAACCAGCCGGTCCGATCCGGTTTTTAGCAGAACCATTGAACCGAACAGCTGGTTTATAGCTTTTAAATATTTTTTCATGCAGTTTAATAAAATTCTCATAAAATGAGGCGAGCAGGGATCGAACTTGAGCATTCTAGGATAGCAACCAGAAGCAATACCACTAAGTAAAAGGAATTTTGTTGTTGATAAGTGAATATTTAATTTATATAAACTATATAGTAATGATATGTCCTTCGGTTCAGCCGGTTGAACCGATTGAACCATCGAACCTTTAGCTTCAACGGTTTGATGTCCGGGTCGGTTTTCAAAACATTAGGTCTAACTTCAATGCCTTGCACAATCAAACAATCCTTCTGAGCACGTATGCCCCCAGGCCATTTTATCTTTCATAAAATTAAAAATAGAGTACTATTAATTTTCAGTGTTTACAAAATTACTACTCAATCGAAGATGGAAAGTTATATTGGACAATCCATATTAAATTTATGTAAACTAAGTACGGAAAAGAATTGTCCAAAAAAGGGAAAACCGCCTCGCTACTAAAAGCAATACGCTTCTGATTCCAAAAAAACACCTCTCTCGTCCCACACTTATCTAAAACAGATGCATGCATGGCCAGATGTCCTCACATTTGATTGCACATAGCTAGCAATAATAACTGAGAGGATGCCCTGTCTAAGACTGAAGAAGTCGTACAACTAGCATCACAACACATGAGTGCCAAAATCTCATATATATGTACCTCGATGTCTACACATTGCTTTTGGCACCCAAGTAGTGATTCTAGTTGTACCAGCTTGGTAGCCGAAGAAGTTGAAGCAAGCAGGCAGCAGCAGCAATATTATCGCTTGTATTAATAGCATGAGGCCGGTAGAAGAACAGAAGGGAAGCCATGTATGAGCTATTGAGCTTAATTGAATGGTGTTTATTTTTGTTTTAAATGACTAGGCGCTCGTTTAATTGTTCGCATTAGTAAGAACGAGCCAATCAAACATAGGTGGGACATTTATAAATTATAATGGAAGCATCGAATTGAACTTTGAAGATGAATTAATGTTAAGAAAACCAATCAATAAGTACATTATTTGCTTTGAATCTACTTGTGGGCCCAATTAATAGGGGACAAATTAGAATCTAGTAGAAACTGTAGAATCTATGAGTTCATTCATTTAATCATTTCCTTTATGTCTATCTGCTATCACAATTCCTTAAAAATATTTTTTGCATGGAAAAAAAAAAAAAAATGGTATAATTAATTGTTGTATCTAGTTAGTAGCTAGGGCGGTACAGATTTAAATGGAGATGCTTTTAATTAATTGAATCTCCTCTAGAGTACACATCTTTTTTCTGGTGGACATCCTTCTCCACTGTAAAGTAACTATTCTATTAAAAAAAAGAGGATGACAAAAATAATCCAAATACTCTTTCTCCCCCTTTTTACGGTATTCACCCAACATGAACTAGCGAAAGCCACAAAAAATATTGACAGCAATTTAAGTGCAAAATCGACGTCCATTTAGCAGTTGTCCGTTTTCATTATACTCCAACTCTCGAAATACGAAAAAAAATAAATGCATATCAGAATTTCACACACATATATAAACAGAGATGTAAATTGGGTTGAAAACAGAATGAATGAACTCGCTTCTACCCGTATTCGAATCCGGAAAATATCTGTATTCGAACTGTTATCGACTAACAATAATAGGGATTTAAAACATGCGCACACAATCTTAGATCTCAAATAAGATAAAATTCTCTTTATTGCTTCTCAAATTTGTTACATGCAAAGTGAAAAAAGAAGAATGAAATAGTCAACGGTGTAAATAGTCGGATAGCGAATTCGTAGCGGACAAGCGAATATCATAGCGGATAGCGGACATTTAGCGGCCGCTATCGGACCATAGGTCCATAGCGGATATGCACACATAAGTATATTTTGAAGGTCTAGTTTAGTCTAAAATTAAAAAATTAATATATTTCCATGCAAATAATTAATGCCAACTAAAATTATATTCATTATCTATACATATTTGGCCACTAATTTTTAGAATTTAAAAAAACTCAAAACACAAAAGTTGTAGCTTATTTTATAAACTTTCCAATGAACTTTGAATAACATCAGTCGGAATTAGTATGTGAAAGTTATGCCAAAATAATAATACTGTATCAGCAAATTATAAGTTGGACCACTATTTTCGTTAAATATACTTGAGAATGGAATAATCTTCCTTCTATCTAGATATGAATTTTAATTTTTTCTCTTTGATGGATTAAATTATCTTTTCTCAGTTGGGATTGAATTGTGTAGGTGTTGGTTCTTTCTGGCATCCAATCGAGTTTGTGTTTGCATAAGCATGTATCCACTAATTAATGCAAACATGCTAAAGTCAAATTTGGATAATGTGTTTCAGCAAAGGATGAAATGGAAAAGGCAATACATTATTTCTGAGGAAAGACACGTCTGCATGGAAAACATGGAAATGAAAATACGAGGTTCTCAACTTATAGTACCAAGTGTCTTTGACGATGGTATTTATGTATTGTTATATTGTTTTGTACCAACGAATTTGTTGAATATATTCTTATAATTGATTCTATCAGCAATCTATAACTTTCTCACTTAGATTTTCTAACATTTTGTTACATGGAATAGCAACGCCATGGTACTTCCAATCTTCTTCTAAAGTTTAGGCATTTCTGCTTATTGCTTAATGATATAGTTGGTGTATATTTGCGTACTTTTTTTAAGTGGTGATGGTCTCATGGATTATTATTTTTTTGGTGATTTTTCATCCTTTTTATATATATAGTAAACTCCCCTATTTAGATTTGTAATTCAAATGTTATTATGGTACATGATTATTTGTTATATTTGTAAACTAATGATGATGTACCAAATTTAGATGACATTTTTTAGCTTTTTTTTCTTATAATTTTTTTATTTAGAAATAGATAAGACCAAAGAATAGCATTTTTTTATCTCTATTATCACTGGTTGGGAGTAATTCTTGTTTTCTCTTTTCTTTTTTTTTTAATCAATATCTATTTTTAGTAAATTTACATGCATGTTATTTTCTCTCTCCTTATTCCTCTTAATTAATCCATACAAATATTTTAATTACTAGAAAAAATTGCATTAAAAAAAATCACGCAACGCACGATACTAGCACTAGTATTTATTCACACTGGTTGGCATAGTTTAGCCAGTATGAAACTAATTGAAGCGTTGATCACATCTATTTCCATTATATTCCATCTATATAGGCACCTAACGCAACATCATTTAACATACACTATGTAAACTAAATCAAACGCATTAATAGCAATTCCATATTGAAAATCATAAACCGTATTTATATTATATTATATATGTATATGTGTGTGTGTGTGTATATATATATATATATATATATATATATATATGTATATATGTATATATGTATGTGTGTGTGTGTGTGTATAGTTTTGCTATGGTGAGTTGCAATCAAAACTCATAGATATAGTTTAAAATGACCGATCCAAACCGTCCAATATGATCTATTTATTGAAATCTCCATGCAGACCAAATTTTATATTTTTTTAAAATTTGTAAGTATTTTTTTCGAATTTTTAAAAACTGCTATTTTTGAACGGTTCAGAACTAATTAAATTAACGATTTTCTAAAATTTCAAAAAAATACTTAAAAATTTTGAAAAAATGTAAAATTTGGTCTGCATAGAGATTTCAATAGGGAGATCTTATTGGATGGTTTGGATCAGTCATTTTAAACTAGATTTAGGAGTTTTGATCGCAACTCACTGATCCTTTGATGAGTTGCAACTCACCATAGCAAAACTATATATATATATATATATTATGAATCCTTTTCACATTTACTCTCTGCAAAAACACAGCGCAAAGAAAATTAATGGATACTATTTGCATAAATTCCAATTGTAGGCCCACAGGTCAATGTAAACAAATAGAAATTGTTTTAACTCATGTGCTGAGAAATCTGGAAGAAAATCTTACGGTCCATATCCAATTGATCAAACGGCTCAAAAAGATGAAGAAAAAAATTAACAAAAGTTACTGTAGATTTTTTTAGGGAGAACCGATCAAACTTTAATATATATATGTTATAAATTCTACTCAGTTACGACTTGGATAATAGGCGTGTCCTTTTATTTAGGCTCCTTTTCCATAGCATTTTGGCAAGAAAAAAACCTTGACAAACTTGCTTGTATGATATTAGGCCGGGCCTAAACAAAATATTCCTCCGTTTGTTTTCACTAGCAAAAATGTCTCGTATGTGGACAAATAAAGAACCAAAATAATATTAGACATATGTTGCTCAATCTATTAGCGACATAAGTAGATATGTTGCTCAATTTGTTTCATTATTAGACGGAAAATCAAAACGATCCGTCTAACGATTGATATCCAATCACAGATCAAATCGATCTAACAACACATACACGTATTTACACGCTAGATCTAGCGTGTAACGACTCTTGAATCCGTATTTTTATAAGACTAGAGATTGCGAAATCCACCGCCTTTGTTCGACCTACAATTAGCACTTACCTAGTGGCCTAATGGATAACTTTGTCTTTCCAGACAATTTGATTTGATTGATTTGGTTTGTTTAAACAATTTGATTTGATATGTTGGATGCCCCCATTTGAAGATCGGATTTGCTTTCTCTTATTATATTATAATTAGGTCTATTTTGTCAATTCTATTTAATTATTACTACTAAGACTGAAAGCACTCCCTTCCGTTTTCCCTCTGTTCACTATATATTAATAGTAGTAAAAGCGTCCACTCACTGTGTAGAAAAAGTTTTATTTGAAAAAAAATAGTATTATACATCAATAAAAATAAAAATAAAAATAAAAATATGGAAAATCAATGATGGCATGAAAATGAATATT
Source organism: Rhynchospora breviuscula (assembly GCA_027562975.1). Classification (NCBI taxonomy): domain Eukaryota; kingdom Viridiplantae; phylum Streptophyta; class Magnoliopsida; order Poales; family Cyperaceae; genus Rhynchospora; species Rhynchospora breviuscula. Next base: position 7,348,604 of record CM050400.1, on the reverse strand, counting down.
TCTTACTGAATAAAATTATGTAGAAAGGTTATTTTGTGAGGTTTGAGCAATTAAAGCAAATTTTTTAAGCATCGAAAACCAACACAAACAAGAAGAACTAACAGTAAAAAGCAAATTTCGTGCAAACCGACATAGAGATGGATTTAGAACTCATACTTCTTCTCGTATCGCAACGAAAATGCTTGTTCCATGACATAGGCGGTGGTGACGTGTCTCCTTTTTCCTCTTGCAAACACGTAAGGTCCATAAATATTAACCTTCTTGCTTGATTTATGCTAGTAAATTAAGAAGAACTAGTCTAATCGTTTGTTTCACTCCTTCAATTAATTCACCAATTAATTATGTGGAACTAATCTCAACACATGAGACTTATTTAATGCAAGAGATGATGAACTACGGAGGCTAAAACTTAGATCCAAATATGAAATTTTCGACCTCCACTAGAGGAGAAAGAAAAGAGGCTTGTGATGCCCTAAATCTCCAAATGAAGAGGTGTATATAGACAATATCCAATTTCTTCCACTTGTGGTCCCTTTCCCTTTATGGCTTTCTATTTAGTGGGCTTTAAAGCCCACTAAACCTCTTTCATTTTGTCCTCTTTAGTCCCTTTTTAATTGCATTTAAAACTAAGCCTAATTTGACATACTATATGATAGCATATTAATTAATATAATCCTCACAACTATATTAATTGTGTTGAGACAAAAATAAATATCACCTCCTTGATAATTATTAATGGATTATCTTTAATATTAATTTAATTCTATATGATTCCTTGAAATAATTAATCATAACGGTTTATAATTAATTATTTAACTTATCATATTTTGTATTCTCCAATACAAATAAACTAAACTAACGCGAGAGGAGGGGTGACGCAAGGGAAAGGAGAGGTGAAGCGGGGTGAGGGGTGTGGATAAACGCATAGAGAAAATAGATAGACCATTTTTGGCAACGCACGAAGAGAACGGAGGAAGTTTATTCTATTTTTAGCAATTTGATAGCTTTGATTGTCTTACTACTTGATTGCGGTCATCCAACTTCTTTGAAGAACAAGGAAAATTTTATTAAGATTCTGAAAGGGCACCATTTGATTAATTGCATTGCACCGTCAATCATCTTTGTTTTTTATTAATTCTGTATTTTTGAAGAGTTGTCTTTCGAATTTGAATGGCTCGGTTATAAAAGCCAAGCAGTCTAGCTACAATAACTGTAAATTTTACTTTGACCGTTGATTTTTCTATAGATTAATTCTGCTGAATAATTTTACATCGATTAATGTCTCTAAAATTGTACAAACTTTCAGTTCCACGATATCTAAATATGACTGAGACAAAATAACAACAAAAATTTGTTGTGTTGAGCACTTATATAAAACCGCTTCAAGCTAAGCCACTGAAGTGCAAGGCTTAATTAATTACCATTAGGAAGTCTCGAGACCTCATCAAGAGTATATATTGATACTGACATATTATATCTTTGTATACTAGAAAATTAGGCGTGAAAAATTGACCCGGCAGCCCACAGTTAAAGTAGAATGTTGATTCCGTAAAAGTAAAATTCCAATTAGGGCTGTCAATTCTACCGTTTACCACGTTTTGCCGTTCTACATAACCGAAACGGAACGAATAATGGCACCAGTTTTCATTTCGTTTCAATAACGAAACGGAAAACGAAACAAGGAATAGTTCTGTTTCAAACCGTTTCGCCTCTTTTCAAACCGTTTTATGTGTAATTTCTTAAGTGGAGCAGTTAACGGCACTGATTTTTGTTTCATTTTTAAAACGAAACAGTTTGTGAAATGAAACACCATAACGTTTACCTTATCGGCACAGCAAAAGAAGCAGGGTGTTCCGTGGTTGTTAACCACGTTTGACAGCCCTAATTCCAATACAAAAACCTCTTAATTCTTTTAAAAGTAATGCTTGTTGAACTTCCCAAAGATGCGGTTTAAAAATTGAGAAAAGGAGCCCACGGGCCACGGGTATTGTTTTTCAAAAATAATAATAATAAAATAAAAATAAAACAAATAAATAATTTAGAAAAAGTATAATCTATTAATCTACGGGTTAGCCTAGTCTATAAATGGAATGATAACGAGTGGCTTGTTCAAATAACAATTTGTCTTAAAACGCATAATTCGAGAGCCCAAACAAAAGAAGAAGATGAAATTGTTTCTTGTGGCCCTTGTCTCTTTCCTCATTACAATAACCTGTTCTACTATAGCAAATGGGTGCTTTGAAGTGGAGAGAGATGCGCTTCTCACTTTCAAAGCTGGCCTCCAAGATCCTGGAAACCTTCTCTCCTCATGGAATGGTCCAAATTGCTGCAACTGGACTGGTGTCATTTGCGACAACATAACTGAGCATGTTGTAACGCTTAACCTTACGAATCCATATGATTGTAATGACTACGTCTCTTGCTCCAACATGGATTCTCATAATTTGAGTGGTGAGATAAATTCAGCTTTACTTTCTATAAGGCATTTGACACATCTTGATATCAGTGGCCATAATTTCTCAAACTCATGCATCCCAAAGTTCATCGGTTCTTTTAAAAAATTGGTTTATCTAAATCTCTCTTTCTCATTTTTACAAGGCGCCATTCCTCATGAAATTGGAAATCTCTCCCATCTTCAATTTCTTGATCTATCTGGTTCTAGTTTCACTGGTCTGATACCACCTGAAATTGGGAACCTCTCTGACCTTAGATATCTAAGTTTAAGTTACAGTTACTATTATTCTTCTAACCCAATTTGTGGTCGTCTTTCATGGTTTTCTCATTTGTCTAATCTTAGATACCTCGACTTGTCCTGGAATAAACTAAGCAATAAAATCGATTGGTCAGCAATTAATGAGATGCATCTGCTGGAAGCATTGATGTTGTCCAGATGTGATCTTTCAGAAATACCAATTGATCTCTATCATGTCAATTTAACATCTTTAACAAAACTTGATCTCTCCTCCAATCAGTTTAATGTCACGCTACCTAATTGGATGTGGAACTTCACCGGTCTTTTATATATTGACCTCAGTTATTCTAAGTTTCAAGGAAGTATCCCAGATACCCTAAGCAACTTAGTTTCACTAAATTACCTTTCCTTAGGGGGGAACAACTTCGAGCATGTATTTCTCAAGCCGGTCAGCAAATTGCTTAACTTAAGAAGTTTAGACTTGAGTGAGCTAGGAATAGGAGGAGATGTTCTCAATTTGATCGAAAGGTTGGGTAACATGTGGTATAATCTAGAGGTTGTATATTTGGATAACAATAATCTTTCAGGGAATATATCCAGCTGGATAACACAAATGAGAAATCTTTCAAGGCTCGGTTTAGGTAGAAATTCACTTTCCGGCCATATACCGAGTGACATAGGGTCACTTACCCACCTCAATGAGTTAGATCTGTCTTATAACTCGTTATCTGGTGTTATCACCAAAGATCATTTTGTTAATCATTCAAAATTAAAACATTTAGATCTGTCTTATAACTCATTATCTGGTGTTATCACCGAAACTCATTTTGTTAATCTTTCAAAATTAAAATATTTAGATCTGTCCCATAACATGTTAACATTGAAAATGAATGACAAATGGGTGCCACCATTTCAACTTGAGCATCTAAATTTAGACTCATGTAAGGTAGGGCCCATGTTGCCTAGTTGGCTACGATGGCAGACACAATTGTTGTATGTGCAGTTATCCAACACAAGTATTGCTGGGGTCATATCCACCTGGTTTTGGAATTTGCCTCTTATATATATTGACATGTCTTACAACAATATTAGAGGTAGTCTACCAAGATCATTTCGGTTGAGCAAGATACGCGTTCTGAATCTTAGATCCAATAAAATTAACGGTCTAGTACCAAAGGATTGGGGCGGCATAGAAGCACTAGATCTCTCAAACAACAATATCCGGGGAACCTTTCTTGAATTTCCTCAAGCATTTTTTGTTGCACTCTCAAGAAATAGAATTAGTGGTACAATCCCACAAGCTATATGCAACATGTCAGATCTAGAGGTGCTGCAATTGTCAAACAATAGTATATCCGGGGAGATTCCTGATTGTTGGAAGAACATCTCAAAATTGCAATACATTGATTTATCCAATAATCAGATCAATGGAGAGCTTCCTTCTTCCATTGGATATTTGCAGCAGCTTAAAACATTGCAACTCTATAATAATAAGTTATATGGTGAAATTCCATCAAACTTGCAATGGTGCAAGAATTTAGTTTTTGTTTCTCTCGGCATGAATAATCTTTCAGGAGTCATACCGACATGGATCAGTAAACGATTGTTTAATATTGTAGTTTTTCAACTACGGTCAAATAACTTTACTGGTTATATCCCATCAGAACTTGGAGGGCTTACAAAACTGCAAATTTTGGATCTTGCTCATAATTCTCTTGTTGGTTCCATACCGAGCTCTATTGGTAACTTTTTTAGTATGAAAAGTTCAACACAACATTATAATAGTACGAATGATACTAGTACTATGATTGCAGTGGGAGATTTATACGCATATAGATCGCGTATAGGAGATTTTTATGAAGATAAATTATATATAAATATCAATGGGCAACATGTGTATACTTCTAAGCCTCTCGAATTGATCAAAACAATAGATATATCAGGAAACAAGCTCAATGGATATATTCCAGAAGAACTATGGTTGCTTAAAGCTATGATAAATTTAAATTTATCTAAAAATTTTCTAATTGGAGAAATACCAGAAAACATTGGTGGTATGCGATCTTTAGAATCTCTGGATCTTTCATTTAATGAGTTCTCAGGTCCAATTCCACAAATCTTGTCAACCTTATCCTCATTGCACAACTTGAACTTATCATACAACAACTTTTCGGGAAAAATCCCGACTGGAAGGCAACTAGATACTCTAAATGACTCATCAATTTATGTTGGCAACTCGTACCTTTGTGGACCTCCGATTGACAAGAGCTGTTCTAAAGACGAAGCATCTAGCGAAATCAATTTGGTTAATGGCAACAACAGAATGGCGATGATATGGCTTTATTTGGCAATAGTTTTAGGTTTTATCTTGGGATTTTGGTCTATTCGGGGTATCCTAATTTTTATAAATGTTTGGAGGGTTGCTTGATTTCGAATAATTGATAATTTCTATGATAAAATACACATACAAATTGTGCTAGCACTGAGGAGGCCCGGTTGGTAGTAGTGCATAAATTAGAAAATGCTGATTAGAATATTCAACAATGGGTAGTTTCTTGATATCTACAAGTGAACGTTTGTATTTTGTTATAAATAATCACAATTAATTGATGGATGGATCCCATACCTTTTAGTTTTTTTCCCTTTGTGCTGTCTTGTTTTTTTCCCTTTTGCTATTCCTTTACTACACCCTTTTGCTATTTTAAGGGTCTGCTCCAGGAGGAAGGTCCGAAGGGGAAGGAACGGTGAGAGATTGACTAAATTTGTGAAGAGTTCACCTCCAAAGTTTAGCCCCCAATTTGGAGGGTACGTAATTATGAGCAGCCTTTTCATCCCTCTCCATTCCTTTCCATTAATACTTGATTCCTGGAGCAAAGGACATGGAGAAGAGAAGAGTAAGGTTTTTATTATTTATTTTTTTTCTTTTACAAGTTTGACACCGCACACATATTTATCTCTCAAACATTGAATAAATAATTGTTGAGCCGGAGGCGCAACCAAATAACAAGGAGATTGGCTAAAGTATACTTCAGCGTACGGATCGTTCGTATGCTGAAGTCATTTTTCAAAATATAAAATTTATAGAGCCGATTCGAACCGTTCAAATTGTTCTCCATATTGAAATCTCCTAGGAAACTAAAATTTATATTTTTTTCGAATTTTTTTGCTATATATTATGCTATTTTAAAAAAACACTATAAAGGAGTATTTTTGACCCTTCAATTTGAAAATAGCATAATATATAGCAAAAAAATTTGAAAAAAATCTAAAATTTGGTCTTAAAGGATATTTTTATATGGAGAACAATTTGAATGGTTTGGATCGACTGTTTGAATTTTAGATTTTAAAAAACGACTCCAGCATACGATCTCGATCTCGTATGCTGGAGTATACTTCAACCAATCTCAATAACAAGTTTCTCCTTAAAACTAGCAACGTCACATTCTATTTCAGGGCAAATGATGTATGTTAAACATCGTAAAGAAAATTATCCACATTGACAGAAAGAACATGGGGATATCAAGTCTTTTATAAGCCATCTACTACAAAAAAAGTTTTGAAGTCCAGCATTTTTAAGTAACACATAGACGTTTATTTATCAGTATGTAAAATGAAACGAAATAGAGGTCCGTTACGACATCTCTCACAATAAGAAAACAAGATGCATGTCAGAATCTCACACAAGTAAAGAGAGATTGATAGAATTTTTCCACGCTCATTTAGCAACCATTATAAGCACAATGCATTGCTCAACTATACAGATCATCATTTCCAATAAACTGAAATGAAAAATTCAAAGCAAACACAAGAAAAGTTTTTATACAAACGTAATTTAGCATCTCAATTTGTTCCTTTTCCTTTTCTATAGATATAAACTCACCGAAAGAACCCAGCAAGTACTAATGATTCAGTCGAACCTCAATACCCTGCACAATCAACCCATTCTTCCAATGGCCACCTCTAATCTCCACAATAGACATGTAGATCTCTCCATCAGTCCCATCACCACTATAAAACTCTCCCAACTCAACCTCCAACCACCCATCTCGTCTCATTCTTGGCGATATCACACCGTCTGCCATCTCTTCAAACAGCCTATCTCCCAAATGGATAAGTTGCTCTGCCTCTCTAATATCAAGGCAGACGGAATGCTCAGACACTGTACCCTCAGCGAGAATAATTTTGGTTGTTTGAAATGGGTAGCCTAGGCCCCTCGCAACGGGTGTCAGTTTGAAAACAAGATAAGCAACATAACCTGTATGTAAAGTGAGAATGTTGCTGTTTATCTTCCCAGAAATCTCTAGCCAGCATACAGCATTGAGCTTTGGACACTCATTGAACATTCAAAATGTATATAAAAAGAATTTAATTTAAATAAGAGAGATTCTCTGCATTATATGATTTCAAGACTGCCTTTAATGGTAAATCTACCAAAATATACAAATCTCATGGTGTAACTTAATCATCAAGAATTAAAAGGTAAATAATATTTGTTTTAAATAGACCATTTTCACTAGCAAGCAAAACTCAACATTTGGGAGTATATCTTTTATGAGGATATAGAAAACTCATGTCTATCCGTCAGTTTTGTATATCATAAGAATTGTTTCAATGTAAAATGATCAGCCATTAATCACTAAGAAACCAATCCATCACAAGACAAACTGTCCAATGAATTTATCGCAAAATGTCAACCTCATTAGTAAGCATGTAAAAGTTTACTACACCTCTAAAGCAACAGTGTGCAATTGTTTCTTGTAGTGAACTGTTATCAAACAATTATATGATTTATTACGTGAATAATCAAATTTCTCATCTAAACTAAAAGAACTAATGAACTGCCAAAGATGGTTATCATGCAATATTCAGCCTGATTCTACCCCAAAACCAAAATGTCTTCAGACCAACAAAATTATACCATCCAAACTGAACAAGAAGAGAATCAACCGCATTTCAAAATAAAATTATATAAAAAATTAAGCAGAGTTATCCAAATTAACAAACATTAATGAGCTAAATTTATTTCCTTCTTTTGGTCTTACAACAGCCCATTTAACCTCAAATTTTGTTCAAAGAAAGATGGAGGAAGGTAATTCTTCTCTTTTGGTCCTCTCTCTGTGTGTAATTGATCCCTTCTATGTTATTTTTTAAACTATTAAATTAAACAGAGACGGTTACGATATAAACACAGCTTTAAATTTGTCTTTCCTGGACAGAGATATATGGCCTTATCTTCTTCTTTCTGTATTAACTCTTTGTTACCCATTTTTAGTTGAAACACACAACACAAGCATAATTGTTGGTCCAAATTGCTTTGATAAACGATTAAACCCCTATATACCAACCATATGATATAATCGCAAAAATAAAAACAAGCAGAAAAAAAGTCTAAATCGTAATAGCAAATACCTGGATTCAGGGAGAGCAATCCACTTCCAATACCTCGCTTCACCGCTCCAAATAATGGACAGAGCTCGGGCCGAAATCATGAAACATTTGGCCCCGCTCGATTTCTCCAATCCAAAACTCTACAAAAAATCAATGAGAAGAAGTCTTTATTTGCAACATCCACGAGGACTCGAGGAGTGCCTAGTTAAAAGACAAATAAACAATGAAATTACCATCGTGCCCCCATCGATCAGCAGCGGATGATCAGGATCGCAGAGTCGGAAGTAGAGATCCTTCTTGGACGCGTAGTGCACCGGATCGACGGCGCGAGATAAGATTGAGGAGTAATCCGACGGCAGGAAGCGCTCCCACGTGGCATCCGAGTCGGCGGCTGATTGGAGAGGGCGGGACACGGCGCTGCAGAGAATGGCGTCACGTGGGGTGGTGAAAGAGATCACGTGCGAGAGACATTCCTCCGGCAGCAGCAGCAGATTAATATCTCCGACGATGGTGGCATCCGTGCTTTCCATCTCCATAGCGATTAGCGACTGGGTCTGGGTTTACAAATTACAACTTTTGGGTTTGGCAATACACGCAATGAATGAATCAAAGAAAGGTTGAGATGTGTTGATGAGACGGAGTTGGAAACTTGGAGTGGCTAAGGAAAGATATAATTAATTGATGACAAATTTTCTATTAATTTTAAATTTTTAATGGATAATTTAGGACCGCCTTACTCACATTTTTCAAAGGCTTAGCTATTAAGCATTTCTTCGTATTTGTTCTAGCTTTTTTCCATTTTTAATTTATATAACTTAGCTATTAAGCATTTCTCCGGCGAAACTTTCCCGAATTTTTTTTTTTTTTTTTTTTTTTTTTTTTTTTTTTTTGGAACTAAGAGCTCTCAGTAGGGAATCGGCTTCCGTTAGCGCGAAAAAGAGTCAGATTACAACTAAAACATAAAGGGTGCCATTTAGACAGTTTGTGGAAACCACCTACAGCAACCAAAAAAAAAAAAAAAAAAAACCAACTGTCCATCTCAGAGAAACAGAACTACAACAAAAAGCATGTTACCAGATTCGTGGTGTGGTCCGCTATAAGTGACAGCGGCAGTATTGGAAGAAAATATGAGTATCTTGATTTCCATCCATTAATCTCTAAAATTGGAGGTGACAAGAATTTTCTTTAGATCTTACATTTTGCATTCCGTTCCCATTAGTTCACCTAGGAAGCACGCATTGGAGTAGATTGAAGTTTGTTTTCCTCCTTTTCCTTTTCCTTGATTTGCTTTCTTGTTGAGCGAAACTTAAAAAGGTGAATATTATTTAAATGAAATTTACTTAAGAATGGATTTGATTGCTATTCATATAATAGAAGATTGAGATTATTTTGCGATTTTTTATTTTTTTTATTTTTTTTATGTTTGGAAGTTCATGAAATAAGAACAAACTCTCTTGTTTGGCATCTTTTAGAACAAGAAGAATAAAAACACAACGAACCTTGTTCTTGTTCCAATAAAAACATAAAATTAGAACAAAAACAAAAACAAATCCTTGTTCTTGTTCTTGTTCTTATTCCGCACACTTCCAAACATCCTTAGTGAATATACCTCCCCATTAAGGATGGCTCTAGCTTTCTGCGACTCCTTGTCAGCCTCAGCCTCGGATCAGTATCCTCTGCCAACTTTTGATCCGAACCGTTTAATCTAATCTCGACGGTTAAAATTTTTCGGGCCTATCAATCTGGTATTATGCACGGGGCATCCTTAACCGTTGAAATTAGATCTAATGGTTCAGATTAAAGATGTGCACTCTACCAACCTTAAAAGGTTGGCAGAGGATGTGATTCCCTCAGCCTCCCCTCAAGAAATCATCATCGGCCATTCAACGTATGTGGGATCCGGAGGATGAGAAAGACACTCATTGAGACCTTGTCCAATCACCTGGCCAAAAATGACAAACTTCCACCTAGAAAATATTATGCCAATAGGGACAATGACCTAAATTCGCTATTGTTCTGGTATTTTTGTCCTATATGATAATACGATTAATTAATTAATTAAATGCATATGTAAATTATTAATGCATGCATAATTTGGCAATAAACGAAAAAATAGAAAAGTTTATGAAAATATACTTTCAATCCGATTTAATTCTTTTCCTCTTGAATGAGATTTGAAATTGTCCAAAAAAAATCAATAAATCATTAATCTAACCGTAATTCAAAATAAAAATCGAAATAAATAAAGAAAAATAGAAAAAAATAAGAAATATTTTTCTAATTTAATTTTTTTTTAGCTTAAATCTGCTCTCATTCTCTTTCTAATTGTTATTTTTCGAGAACTTTTGAAAATTTTTAGCTATTTTTATGGAGTGAAAATAAATATGGAAAAAACAGAGAAAACATCTTGATTTTAATGGATGCAGTGCGGCTATAGTTGACAATGGAAGAAGATAGAGGAGAAGGATAACTTTAACAAAATATGACAGAAGTTTTGTAAAAAAAAAAAAAACCGTTACAGAATTAAATTTTTAATTCTGAAACGGTTTTTGGGGCCTTTTGTAACGTTACGAATCTATTGACATATTTTTTATTTTGGAGGGAAATTCTATAACGGTTTGTTTATTAAAAGGGAAAGATTTGGCAATTCGAGGGTTCAAATCCTACATATACCTAGGGCCCCGTTTGGATGAAGCCGGGATTTGCAAGAATTGCAAATTCCGGGCATAAAATATGCCAAATTTATTATAAACAATTCAAACTCTTCATAAAGTTACACACTTCCCAATAAATTTATGCCTAGGAATTGCAAATTCCCCAAATTCCTAAACGATCCAAACGGCCCCTAGGAAATGAAGATGAACATTTGGTACATCCCTACGAGCTACAATTGCCAGTATTCTCACATTTCTTCACAAAGTACACAAACTATCAACTCATTCATCATACTTAGACTCATTGTGGTTTTGAAATCTTTCGGTCTAGCAAAAAGCTATATTTTTTTAATCCTATAACATTTTTTTACTCATTAGAGCAATGTTGATAATTTGGAACTTTAATTTTAACTATTTTTTTTATACTGTGGTTGTGAAAATTCCTCTTTTCAGATTTTTTCAAAGGCACACTAGAAAATTTTGTAAAATGAAATGAAATAAAAGTTACTTCTCAGCAGCAATGCGATCGACCCTGTGGCCTGTGACCTTTTCTCCTCTCTCATTTCCCCTCTTGCTGGATCATATGGCCAATCCGTAAAACAAAAAAGAACAATTAAACAGGTCCATTTCAATGTGTACTCGTAAAAATCTTGAACAGTCTATTAGGTTAGTCAACTTTATTAGGGAAGTGAATGGTAAAGAATTCATTAACAACTTTATTAGGGAAATGAATGGTCCAACTGAAAGAAAATTAAATGCATTAATGAGGATTGTATAATCGGACAAAAGTGGCAGGAAACTATATCAACGTGAAAAAGGACATGTTAAATATTTATTTATCATATTGATCAAAGAAAAGTTTCACAGATTAATTTTCATTAGAATTTTGAGTTTTCCAATCATATATTCAACATACCATTCATATAATAAAAGACTGCGATTATTTTTAGATTTTTTTTTTTTTTTTGTAATAGACATATAAAATGTGGCTGCCAAATCTAAGTGAATATACCTCCCCAGTTCTCGCTGTGTTTCTATTTCATATCATAAATTAAGCAATCACTGAATTTTGATTGTGTAGCTTAATTCCCTGTAATATATTGCGATCAAGCCACTGTCATATGTATACAACTAACAGCTTCAAAATTCACTTCAGCATGTTACTAGTCGGAGGAAAATAATCCACGTCAACAGAGAAAAAAAAAAAAAAGAAACTCCCCGTGGTACTTTTATCAAATCATTAATCCATCTACTTGGGAAAAAAAAATCACCATTTTAAGTGACAAATCGATGAGTATTAACAGTCCGGGAAAAAAAAAAACAAAGGAGAAGTTGCACATGTTTTATTGTATTTCCATTCCTCACAATACAAAAACAAAAGTGGATGACAGAACCTCTCACAGATAATCATAGATCAATAGAATTTCTCCAAGCTCATTAGAACAATTCATTGCTCCTCTATTTACAATAAATTGAAAGAAAAATTCAGACCGAGTTTAAGAAAAGTTTTAATACAATTATAAGTTTAGTATCCCAAATTGCCCCTTTTCTAGCGGTATTATTGCCTTGGTCTGACCTCGATACCTTGTACTATCAACCCATTCTTCCAAAGGCCACCTCTAATCTCCACAAAGGACATGCCGACCTCTCCATCAATCCCGTCTCCACTATAAAACTCTCCCAACTCGACCTCCCACCACCCGTCTTGCCTCTCACTTGGCAATATCACATCATCTGTTATCTCCTCAATCTCCCCACCCCACCAAGGGTTAGGTGTCTCTCTCTCTCTAACATTGAGGCATACAAAATGTTCAGACACCGTATCCCCAGCCACGGTAATTTTAGCTGTTTGCAGTGGGTTGCTTAGGCCGTATGCATTGGGCGCCAGTTTGAAAACAAGATAGGCAGCATACGCAGTATGTATAGTAAGAATGTTGCTATCTATTGTCCTTTTGATCTCCAGCCAGCATACAGCACTGAGCTCCGCACACTCATTGAACCTTCAAAATGCATAAAAAAAAAATATTCTCCTTAATTAAAATAAGAGATATGCCGCATTGAATGATTTCAAGACCGCCTAAATCTACCAAAATTTGCATATCTCACGGTAGAATTTAATCAACACGAACTAAAATGTAAATAATATTTGTTTAAATAGATCATTTTCTTTATGCAAGCATAATGGAACAATAGTATATCATAAGAATTTAAACATTTCATAATGTTTTGTATATAATATTTGTTTCACATAGATCTTTTGTGAGGTTATGGAAGTCTTTGTTTTGCCGGGAGTTTTGTATATCATAAGAATTCTTTCAGTGTAAAGTGATCTGCATAATGAGCCACGATCAGTAAGAAATTAATACATCAGATGACAAAAACTGGCCAATAAATTTATGACAAAATGTCAACATCACGAGGAAGCATGACAAAGTTTAATCCACCCCTAAAGCAGCACCTGCATGCTATTGTTCTTATATAGTGAACTGTTTTCAAAATTATAATAAGAGTGATTTCATGATTAAGCAAGTTTGTCATCCAATAAAACCCAATGAACTGCAAAATAGCTGGTTCTAACTTAAAATCTAAAATGTCATCAGACCGACAAAATTACACCACCAAACAGGAACAAAGAGACTCAACCACAATTAAAAACAAATTATATCATAAAATTAAGCAGATTTTTCCAAATTGATCGCCTTCCTAAGTTGTTACAACTGCCCCTTTTTTCCCTTAAATTTAGCTTCAAAGGAAGATGGAGGACACTAATTTTCTCTCTAGTTCTCTATCTTTCTGTAACTGATCTCATGCTTTTTATCTTTCTGATTCACCTTTTCTATTTTCCGAGTTACAAGAAGTAAGTTGTTACACAAGCATTATTGGTTTGATAAACGAATCGAACCCTTATTTACCCACAAAAAAATAATCACAAAATAAAAGAAACAGAAGCAGGTTTAATTCATAATCGCAAAATACCTGGATTCAGGGAGAGCAATCCATTGCCAATATCTGTCGTCGTCACCCCAAATAATCGACAGCGCTCTGGCAGAAATCATGAAACATTTCGCGCCGCTCGATTTCTCCAATCCAAAACTCTACAAATAACAATCTAATTGCAATGAGAAGAAATTACCATATGACTAGTCGCTACTCGCTAGGGACTAGTCGGCTAGTGAAAAACAAATAAACAATGAAATTACCATCGTGCCCCCATCGATCAGCACCGGATGATCAGGATCGCAGAGTCGAAAGTAGAGGTCCTTCTTGGACGCGTAGTGCACCGGATCGACGGCGCGAGATAGGATTGAGGCGTAATCGGACGGCAGGAAGTGCTCCCACGTGGCATCCGAGTCGGCGGCTGATTGGAGAGGGCGGGACACGGCGCTAGAGACAATGGCGTCACGTGGGGTGGTGAAAGAGATCACGTGCGAGAGACATTCCTCCGGCAGCAGATTGATATCTCCGACAACGGTGGTTTCTGTGCTTTCCATCTCCATGAACGACGACTGGGTTTTTGGTAATAGATTAGACCAAGTCTAATAGTGAGAGCAGTTCACACTTCACACAATCACACAATCACACCTTCGGGGTCAATCGGTCAACTCAAATGCGGAATGAAAGGTTTGAGATGCGTTGATTTGACGCACTTGGAGACTTGGAGTGGTTAAGAGATATTTATGGGATAATTTAGGACGGCCTTACTCACATATTTCAAAGACTTACCCACTAAGCATTTCTTCTGTAAAATAACCTCGCATTGGTTCTATCATTTTTCATTTTTTTTTTTATTTTAATGACTTAACTGTTAAGCATTTCTTCGACGGAAGTGACAGCGAGCGGTGAGAAAAAAGTCTCGTTAGCTGACTCCAACTCTGACGAATTCAGATGAGGTGTAGCGCGGAAAGGTGTAGTGCATAGATTGTAGCCGTTCGATCTATGATGGGTGCTCCGTGAATAATATCAAGTTGATAGGCCTGAAAAAATTTAGCCGTCAAGATTCGATCGGACGGCTGCGATCCCTGCGCTACATTGTCCCGTGCTACACAGGATTTGGATCCAACTCATACTCACAAAAAACTCCATTGTAACTAGGAGTCAACATAACTCGAGTTGGTAGAACTAAGCTCATCCAACTCAGTTAGCTGATGAGTCGAGTTTGAGTTGAACTCAACGCAACTCACAGTTAGAATGGCCATTTGATCGAGTATTAAACGGAGTATTAAAAATTTATAATTTATAATTAATTATGAGTATTAAAAATTGATAATTAATTATAAGAATTTTATTCGTATATAATTTTATTTTAAGTAATTGTAATATATAGCAAATTGAGTTTCAAGACATTTTGTTTCAAATTAATAGAAGAATATAAAAAGATCAATTTTATTGTTTTAAAATATCGTATATTAGAATTAATCTGTCATAATTAGAATGACCAAATGATGAACATATTAGAATTAATCTGTCATAATTAATCAAATTCGTTCATTTTTTTACCATTTGATCGAGTATTAAACGGACTTCAAATTTTATAAAACTTATATAGAAACACATCGCTCGTTAAATTGAACAAGATCAACGGTTTGGATTCAGCGTTTTGAATTTTAAAACGTTTAAATATTGATAAAATATGAAGTTGTGGCATCCAAAAATGGTGGCATTGGAACCTTGCTCATTATGTAATAAAATGAAACTTTAAAAATTGGACTTATGACACTTCAAGCATATAAGTGTTACAATAGCAATTTAAAAATTAATAATATGTCTAAATTTAAACAAAATATTAGTTAGAACTTATATATTAATTTTAATCGATGTTGGCAGTAAGTTTTCTAGCCGTTGCAACACATCAATAAAACTATATGAGGTACCAACTACTCTAAACGGGCTGAAAATTAAGAAGAAGAATGGGAGAGAATGAAAGAGAAAAAAAAAACACTATTATATATATATTTTTTCCCTTCTCTTATTTAATTAATCTTATTTTGTTTCTATTACATCTAATTTAAAAAGTAATAAAATAAAACTTTAAAAATTAGAAAATAAATTGAAAAATATAACCACCAGTAACTTCATCTGTTAAGTCTTGTAGGAAACTGAAAAGCAATAATGTCGATCCGACCAAAAGTTGGTCCAAAAGTTGGGAATGAGATCCTCTGGATTTCTCTAAAGGAAATCCAGTGGACTTCCTTGTATCTGAACTGTCCGATTTAATCTCAATGATTATGGATGTCCCGTGAATAGTACCGGATTGATAGGCCCGAAAAAATTTAGTCGTTGAGATTAAATCAGACGGATCAGATGAGAGGAAGTCCACTGGATTGCTCTAAAAAAAATCCAGAGGATACGATTCCGTTCAATGAAACTCCCATTGCGAGAGATGGGTTGAAGGCCCAGAGTAAACATTATGGACCTTCTAGTCCGAATTTTAGTAGTCTCGACTATAGATAGATAAAATGGTTTTTCAAATTTTTGGTTGTGCTATCTTTTGGATACCGTGGAAAGAAAGGAATGAAGTGTGGCTTGACGACGCTCTCGTCCCAAATCACCGTTCCGTTAGTGGCGGGCGGCGATAACTGGTTTAGTGGAATTAGAAATCATAAAAAAATGCTAAATAGCAAAGAGAAACTCAAAGAGTCCAAAGAGAAATTTCATTAATTGATCAACTGTCTTTTATAATGACAAGCACCTCTTTATATAGGGAGGCCGGCCTTGGACTACAAGTCAGTATATTTTCAAAAATATTACCCTAAATATGAAATTTGCAGAAAGAGAAAAAAATATAAAATTACAAATATAGTAATGTGCTAGACTAAAGATAGGTCCTCGTCAGATTCTAAGTCAGGCTCGGGTGAGGTTCGGCTCACGTTGTGCTCCGATGCAATATCCCTAGATAACTTCAGAGGAGGTACCTTCGGGTGAAGTACCCTCGGGTGAAGTCGCGGTGCAATATCCTTGGAAGGTAACCTTGGGTGAGGTACCCTTAGGTGAGGTATCCTTGCGGATCAAGTTCGCGTCGTGCTCGAATGAAACTCCCCAAGGTACCTCGGGTGAATATGTAGCGCCCCGACGTACTTCGGAAGAATGACTCGCGTTTTCTTCGGATTGAACAATCCGAGTGACCTTGGGTGAATTACCCGCGTCATGCACCCCGAGGTATCTCGGGTGAATAGGAAGCCCCTAAGGGGTCGTTTGGATGGGTTAGGAATAGCCAATTCCTAGGAAGGAATAAGAATTTTCGTTGGGAAGTGTGTAACTTTGTGAGAGAGATGAATTGTTTATATTAAAATTTATGCCCGGAATTGGAAAATCCCCAAATTCCGGACACATCCAAACGACCCCTAAGGTACTTCGGGTGAAATACCCCGAGATACCCTCTCAGGTGAATTCCTTCTCGTATTGCGTCATGGCTCCTAAGTAATACTGTTTTTGGCAAACCAATAAGAAATGTCTTATCATTTCTTTGGCACACCATGCATTGGGACGACTTGTGGAGTAAAAAACCAAGGAGGCAGTCCTCAAACCGATACCACCTATCGAGTGCATTCCGCTTCAATTAACTTGGGAAACAAATGCAGAGGCACGTGAAGTGTACGAGTCACTTCCAGAAGAGAAGATGAAGTTTATATCGGATCTACCGCGTTTTATACTATATAGTTGCTTACTGCTTTTGGCATTTTAGTAGTTATAGGGGTGTTTCATGTTTGTAATAAATTCACATGTTTATTGTTAGTACTTAGTAGACAGATAACAAGGGTGCACCGCTACATTAATAGGGGTTGTGTCGGTGCCGGGTACAAGAGTTAACTTCAGTATTGAAGGGTGCTATTTATGCTTATGCCATGTTAATTAAAAGTTAGTTTGTATTTACCCATTGGCTTCTTTAATAAAGGTGTAGGAAGAATTCCTAATTATTTCCCAAAAAAAAAACAATAGTTGTCCACTTTTTCTTGTTTTTCCTCTTTTACAATACGTACATAAACAAAAATAAATGTTAGAATTTCACATAACAAACAAGGATCAAACAAATTTTCCACACTTATTTGACAATCATCATTAGCACAATTCATTACCAAGTCTTTCAAAGGTCTCAGCCCCTGTTGTATAATCATTTACAAAAAATTGAAAGAGAAATTCCAAAATGAGAATATGAAAGATTTTAATAAAACCATTGATACAGCATCCAGATTGCTATTAAAATCAAGTATTAATGCTTAGGTCTGACCTCAATGCCTATTATAATCAACCCATTCTTCCAATGGCCGCCTTTATTCTCTGTTAAAGAGATGCTGACATCTCCATCGATGCCATCTCCACTATTAAACTCCCCCAACTCAACCTCCAACCACCCATCTCCTCTCACTTTCGGCAATATCACCTCGTCTGACATCTCCTCAGTGTCACCTCCTGGGAGAGGCCTATCCCACCAAGGATTAAATTGCTCCCTTTCTCTAATATTGAGGCACACACAATGCTGAGACACAATATCTCCAGCCAGAATAATTTCAGTTCTTTGGAACGGATTGCTTAGGCCCCATGCATTAGGTGCTAGTTTGAAGATGAGATATGCGGCGTATGTAGTATGTGGAGTGAGAATTTTGTTGTCTATCTTCCCACAGATCTCCAACAAACATACACGATCGAGCTCCACACAGGCATTGAATCTTCAATTGTAAAAGATATGGAAATATTATGCATAATTAAAATAAAACAAAAATTCTATGCATTGAATTGAATGACTATTGATCATTTTGCAATATTGACAGTGGGAGACTTAAATTTGACAAATTTTCTCAATTTCCTTTTAGCATTTCAAAATTTTTGTCTAAAAATTAACTAAGCGTGTTTATTGATTTTTTCTGATACCTCATTACATAAAAAAGAATGTTTATAAAATTTATGAATAAAATATACGAGCGCCATAAATTTTTAATCAAAAGTTTCTATTGGAGGATAATGCAACTCTTTTCATTTATATAACAGATATAGTCATATAGCTAATGTCATTCTCATAATCTATGCCATATTTAACCTAAAAGAATATAACAATTACATTATGGATCATACAAAACTTCTTCATCTTCCTTTCTCCTCCCACACATGCACAACTTTTCTTTAATGACAATTTTGAATGAAGGCTCACAATGTGCCTTTTAGTGACACATTTCAAATCCACGCATACTAAAGTGCTCTTAAAATTTAAAAATAATATTTTGAGACCCAAAACAGGAAAAATTGTTTTTAAGAAGAATAAAAAAGTTAAAGATACAACTTTTCAAATAGATTATTATAGTAATCAATTATTAAGTTCGTGTAGAAATCAGGCAAAAGTGGGATTTACTTTTCTCACTTCACAAATTAGCAATGCACTCCAAAACTTATCATAATGACCAAAGTATCCTTATTATAATACACATGGAAGAAAAAAAAAAAAAGTTGGAAAATATTTTGGTCATTATCACAGATTTTAGAATGTATAGCAAATTTGGGGAGTGAGAAAAGTAATCCTCGCAAATAAAATTATAGAAGTATAGAACCTCCTTTTTACATTTGAGAAAATAAAATTAATTATTTTTAAAATGCATCAAATCAAAATCAATGGGACGTAAAAATGAATTAGCAATCATGATAAATACAAGCAGAATTGCCATATTACATTCGGATCAAGTATTAAAATTAAATAAACCAACTTACCTACTAAAAATGGGCAAAACAAAAAAAAAAAGAAAAAGAAAAACCGAGGTCCAAATTGTTATTGCAAATACCTTGATTCAGGGAGAACAATCCACTTCCAATATCTCTCGTCTTCACCCCACACAATCGAAAGCGCTCTGGCAGAAATCATGAAACATTTGGCCCCGCTCGATTTCTCCAATCCAAAACTCTACAAATTATAATCTAGTTACAATTAGAAGAATTCTCTCTTTTATATATTTATATATACACAAGTAGAGGCTCGTGAAGAACAAATTAAGAATGAAATTACCATCATGCCCCTATTGATCAGCAGCGGATGTTCGCAGAGTCGGAAGTAAAGCTCCTTCTTCGACGCGTACTCAACGAGATTGACGGCTCGAGATAGGATTGAAGCGCAATCCGACGGCAGGAAGCGCTCCCACGTGACATCCGAGTCGGCAGCTGAATGGGAAGTGCGGGACACGGCTGAGGAGACACAGGCGTCACGTGGGGTGGTAAGGGATATCACGTGCGAGATACACTCCTCCGGTAGCTGATTGATGTCTCCAACTCCAACCATGGCGGCATCCGTGCTTTTGTTCTCCATGGCTATTTGGTAATGGTAGAACTGAAGGCGGTTTCCTTATTCTCGACGAATGCTGTGAACGGTGTTAATTTGATTAACTACTTGTTTAGGCAAAGTTAATTGGGGAATTTTTCAATTGACTTAACCATTAAGCATTTCTTTTGTGATGTCCTTATTTTTAATGTAAATTGTAAAATGCAGGTCGCTACAATTTATTTATTATAATTATTATTATTATTTTTTTTTTTTTAGGAAATGCAGGTGGCTACATATGTTGTCAAAAAACGCCAGGTTTAAATTTTTTTTATTTTATGTTTTTCTCGAAAGTTCAAGAGAGTGATGTCTATTTTAAACCAGTTGACTTCATGTTTTCGAACGCAAGAATTCATAAAATTATTTTAAAAAGGTCCTTGGGATGTTTAAAACAATGAAATTTAAACGCAAAAGCGTAGATATTTGCAAGCTGAGTCGTAGTCTTTGCAAATATGCTTCTAATATATACGCTGATCGCTGGGGTTATAATTCTTGCAAATATGCAACGAATATGCCCTTTTAATTAATTATTTTCTAGCCAATAATTTAAAATAACAGAAACAAAAATAGCGCATAAACGCTACTAAATACACCTCCATTTTAGACCCAATCATCAACAATCAAACGTTACGAGATTATGAAATGAAAGCAAAATCAGGTCATGAATCAACAAACTGCATCCAAAGTTTGTAAATAATAGTGAACGAATACATTTCAATCACTTCCATTTTTTTGGGGAAAAAGAAATCCCCGAGCAGGGGAATCTATTGCACGAAGATAAGTAAAAAAAAAAAAAAAAAGGCACTAAATATGATCTAAATCAGCCCAATCAATTCCATATAACGAACCATAAAATAAAAATAAAAAAAAGATAGCAAATTTCAGCTGGCTTGCTTTTGCAGACAGCAGCTTGACTAATTTTTCATGTTTTGCTTTTGTATATTTTCTTTGGAAATATCATCTCATACATATTACTATTTAGCATCAATAAAGTGCTTGCAACAAGATGATGAACCAAAATGCTCATTTCTCGAAGTTTCTAAATCTATATAGCTAGCAAAGTAAACGATTTTTTCATCGTTGCTTTATTGATAATTTCATGAAAACGGAAAAGAAAAGAAAAAGATGGAAACAACTCTTACAACTATGTTGCATGGGTCGAATAACCACTAAGTGTAACAGTAGACACTAGTTTATAAAACACTGGCTCATTAATTCAAAATAAACTTTTTATCAAAAAAGAAAAGTACAAAAATTCTTAAATAGACGAATCCTTCTCCTCTTCCTTCATCTTTTTCTCCCATCTTCGCTTCTGAGGCAAGAAAAAATGAGGTAATATTCATTTCAACAAAGTACTAAAATCAAACCTTGGTTAAAAGAATCATGAATCTGAAGCCAAACTATATAGAAATTGAACTGTTAGATTGAACCTACAAATTTGTTTCACATTGTATTCAACAGAACATTTATTAACCTTAATGATTTTTGTTTAATGACCTTAAATTGTAAGCAGTATGGCTTCACGAACTGTACCACACAACAAGAGAGTACAATAAAATAAGACATGAAAGGTTTTTTAGTTTGAACCTTATAATCCAGCAGCATCTCTGGCATCTTCTTCATCAACTCAGCAGTATGTGCACGCCTGCATCAAAATACCATATCAATTTGAAAGATATTCTTACACCATACCTAGATATGATTTCAATATCAATGAGAACATGAATATGTTAAATTTTTGGTGTCAGCTCCAAAACTATCCATTTTGAATACCCAAAAATGCATGCTGGTTCCTTGCCCATTGTATTTTTATAACATGTGAATGGTAGTTACTTGAATTAGGGAAGAGTGTGGCAGGAAGTCGTCAGGAACATCCTAAACCTTACAGACAGATACCACCAATTGGGGGAATTCATGGTGGACTGGTATGCTTTTTTAGAAAGATTTGGCAATCCCTAGCTTCAAATCCTACATATAAGTCTGAAATGATGACGAACATTTAAAACATCCTACAAGCTACAATTATCAGTATTCTCACATTTCTTCACAAAAATACACAAACTATCAACTCATTCATTGTGGTTTTGAAATCTTTTGGTCAAGCAAAAATCTATACCTTTTCAAAGAAAATTTGCAAAATGAGATGAAATAACACTTACTTCTCAGCAGCAATGCGATCGACCTTGTGACCTTTTCTCCTGTCTCTCATTTCCCCTCTTGCTGGGTCATATGGCCAATCCCTAAAACAAAAATGAACAATTAAACAGGTCCATTTCAATGTGTACACATAAAACTGTTGAACAGTCTATAAGGGTAGTCAACTTGTGCAATTCGTTGAACAAATTTGTACCATACAGACAGGAAAAAAACCACTAGAATTAGGTCTTAAACCCTCTTAAGTAACAAATGCACAAAATTCCAGTGGCGTATGAGAAAATTGGTAAAAAGGAAAGAAGAAGATCTGAGAGTGGCAAGAGCAAGAGCAATTACTGGCCAGCGAGAAGAACCTCCTTGCGAAGACGAGCGCGGTGGCGAGCGGTGAGAGCGAGGGGCTTCCAGGCGCCGAGCTCCCAGTAGCCCCACACTCCCTTCTCCAGCTCCGATTTGTACCTCGCCAGCTTCTCTCTCCATGGATACCTCGACACTCCCTTCGCCACCTCCGCCGCCGTCGCCTTCGCCATTGATTTGCGCTCGGGAGTACAAACACTGATCTGATCGCTGGCAAGTGGCAACCAACTTGAACTAGAGGGGTTGCTTGTTTGTAGCGGGCTTAGATATTTATTGGGCCTTTTGTTTTCTTGGAGACCATAACTTTAAAGTTGAGATGAGGCTTTACATCTATCATGGCCCAATTATGGCAATACTGTATTACTGTGTGCTGTACTGCTGTTCTGAGTTGAACAAGAACAATAATATGCCCACTTTCACTTATACATGCCTCTGCCCTAGCAATTGTTAGCTTTATTAAAGAGTTGAATGATAAAAAAAAATTATACTTCTCGTAAGTTGGGTTCAGATGGTAAGCAGGTAGTAATAATTGAGGGAAAAGAGAAAGAGGACAGCGATTTGAGTATATTTTTCATTTAAATATTTTAATTTTATTCTGGAAATAACCCAGTTCAAATTGGGGCACTTGGAGTACGCCATAACTGTGTCCAATATACTCTCCAAGTGGAATTGCACAGAACCAAAAAAAAAACAAAAAATTGGGGTGAGAGAGGCTCGAACTCTCGACCTCAGGATAACTCAACTTAGCTATGAGACCTACGCGCTAGCCAACTGCGCCACCACCCCATTGTGACTTGGATCGAAACTACCATATTATATTGTATAATCAAATATATTCTCTTTCTCCAAAATTGACTAAGGTCAGCAAAAGCTTATAATTTTTTTAACGAAAGAAAAGTCCTACAAGTAGTTCATTGTAAGCAAAAAAAAAAAAACAGGTGAAGAAAATAAATCGTCACGAAAATTGACCATTCACAATAATTACAGCTAATGATTTCGATATTTTGCAGGTAAGATTCTAAAACATGACACGACACGATTGTGTTATTGTGTTGTCTCATAATCGTGTCATGTTGAGAATCTTGAAAAATTAACACGATTTGACACGCAACACAACATGACAACACGAATTTGATTTTTAACATTACCAAAAATACTATCATAGTTAATAACTCATAAATACTTTCTCCTTTAAATTATTTGTTTAAAGATTATTTAAATTGATTTTATGTTAAAACTCAATTTATAACGTACTTTTTTTTAAGTTATTTAAATTTTTTTTAATTTTTTATTTTTTTAATCTATTCAAACAACAAACAAATGCGTTAGAAAAAATAAAATCATCAATTAATATTTTAACAAAAATATTTTGATAATTTTGTATTGATATATATGCACTAAATTTGTAGAATAGTCAAATAAACTGCAACAATATTTTTTTCTTCATTTTAATATTTTATTAATTTTTAATAAATTATTATAAAAAATAAAAAAATATTTCTGACACGATTTGACACGACAACACGACATGATTAAAAAAGTAGTTCGTGTCAAGACGATAAGACATGAGACTTTAACAAGATCGTGTTTGGCATCACACGACACGACACGCACGATTGAAGAACACTACTTACACCTCTACTGACCAATGGCCAAAATTTTATATTTCCTTTCTTAATACCGGATACCGTCATTTTCAATCAATGTTCCGATATCTGATATCATCGGAATTAACACTTTACATTTTTACAACCTAGTGCCCGTCATAGGTGGATCCAAATCCTGTGTCGCTCGGCACGCTTGCAGTGCACAAAATCTCAGCCCTTCTTCAAATCCAACGATCCAGTTTCCATCCGATAAAAAACTAATAATTTCTTTCCCCAAATTCCAGACCTCTTCTTTTTCTCTCCCACCCAATCTCTCCTCCATTTCCAAACCTCTTTTCTCATTTGCAAAAAACTTTCGACAAACTCTACCTCTATCACCTCCGGTAATCGCAACTCACGAAAAGGGTCTCGTCAGCATCATGAGAGAGAAGGGAATTCGATGATGGGTTCAGCTTGGGTTGCATTGGCTCTATTTGGCGGGAGCACCACTGGCTGGTACGGTGATTGAAGGAGGTGGTACTGACCTGGTTTACAGAAATTATATGTATTAAAGATAAGTTGTTTGACATCAAGGTAGTGAGGAGAGGAGATCTACGGGTTCAATTTGAAGTGTGTTGGCTTAGATTGGGCGGTGTCATCAAAGGTATGGTATGATTAGAAAGAGAGAATTGATATCGACAATACTTTGAGGGCATAAAGTTGTACCAGTGAGTAGTGAATGGGTACTAGAGACAAGTTTAATTGTAATGTTCATTCAATTTTTAACTTGGTCTCAATGCTTATATATACCGAATAGCAATCTTGTTTATATACTTTCCTTCTTGCTTCCCTAAACAGAGTATGCTTGAGAAGACTACTAACTAGTTTTATTAATTAGACTATAACCATGGCACCATGATTGATCATGATAACAACAATTCAGTGTATCGGTAGTCTTCTCATATGTTGATTGCGTTTCTACAAAATATTCACTATCTTAACTTAGCATGAACATGACATACTAGAAAGTAAATTGAAGAACCTTAATTTTTAAGTGGACATGAAATTCTGATAAAGAAAATGCCTTTTTCCTATGACCATTTGGCGCCTTCTTTTTCTCACCATCATATTAAGATAATTAAAGAATATGACAATTTCTTTGTAATATATAGTAAGTCTAGAACATGAGGGAAAACTGATTACAGAATATATGTAGGAGAAATTGTATCCAAACTTTGGCATTTTCCATGGTATTCAAACTGCAACCTTTATCATTCATGAGAATATATGTAGGAGAAATTGTATACACTATAATGTTACTGTCTATTTTAATTGATACAACAACACAAAGAAAAGGAAGCAAGTTCCTTTGACTAGCCATATTTCTCTTTTGCTATTTGGTCACTGTATTTTTAGAAAAATTAAAACTGAACCCATCGTCGAATTCTCCACTCTCTTACGATGCTGACGAGACCCTTTTTGTGAGTTGCGATGACCGGAGGCGATAGCGGTAGAGTTTGTCGAAAGTTTTTTGCAAATGAGAAAAGAGGTTGGTAATGGAGGAGAGATCGGGTGGGAGAGAAAAAGAAGAGGTTTGGGGAAAGAAATATTAGTTTTTTATCGGATAGAAACTGGGTCGTTAGATTTGGAGGATGGTTGAGATTTTGTGCGCTACAAGTGTGCCGCACGACACAGGATTGGGATCAAATCCAAATCAGGTGGAGCGCGACACCCGTGTAGGGCGGCTCACGGGCCGTCAGATCCAAATCGGATGGCCCATATTTTCTCCGGATTGTAAGGCCCGAAAAAAATTGACTGTCAGATCCAAATCGAACGGCTCGTGAACCGCGCTACACGTGTGTCGCGCGCCACGGGATCAGGATTGATTGGGATCCGTCATAGGCTGGCTGCTTCTCATGCCCTGCCGTGAGTTGTAGATCCGATATAGGCTATATAGCTTTATGGAACCTCATGTTTGTTATCAAGAGGGGAAAACAAAAATCATATCTAATAATTTTCGATATCTTTTGTTGCGCAATTTCTAAATCTGAATATCAGTTATCACTGACTGACGAAAAAGCAATGTTTTCGATATCTTACCAGCATCTCTACCGTCCAGTGGCCGAAATTTGGTATTTTTTTGAAATTCTCAATATTTCCTCTCTTAATATCGGATACCGCTATGTTAGTCACTGTTTTGGTATCCAATATTACAGAATTTTCCAGTAATCAATAGGATATTGAAAACACTGCAAAAAAGAACTCTTATATTTTATTTTCAACTAGCCCCTGCACGATACGTCTTTTTTTGTTAAGGGTGAATTGCATAAATGATCTTTTAAGCACAGTTCTTTTATCATTATGGTTCTAAAAATTTATAATTATCATTCTGATATTTAAAAGTTTAATATATATGTATCGAATTATTTTTTTACTACTACTAAGATTTAAAAAAATCGACACATATATTCAGGTCAACAATCATAGCATGTAATAATCTTATATGTTGATATACATGTACATTAATATAATTAATTTATAATTCTAGGAACATCGGCTGTATTATATCTTTTTTATTGATACCTGATATTGACGTTTGGGCTCGTTTGGATCATATGGGAATAAGGAAGGAATAAGGATTTTAGGGGTAAAACGTTGGAAAGTGTGTAACTTTGTGAGAGAGATTTATGTCTAGAAAGAAGCTATTCCTAGGAATAGGCTATTCCTAGCCCATCCAAACGACCCCGTTATGAATAAATTATATAAGTATTCACGTTACTGTAAAGATTGTGCAGCTAAGCCTGAACCAATTGCAATGATAAGATGACATTGCAATAGATAAGAATATTATTATTTTGAAATAATTTGATTTATACCATTTCAAAGCACTTCAATCTGAAAATCCAAAAATTAATGTGAGGGGTTATTTAGATTTGACAGCATGTTGTATGCAACCCTAAAAAAAAAAAAAAAAAAAAGCATGTTGTATGCAAAATTAAACCAAGGCACGCGATTGTCCCTATTTCTCCTTTTTCGAATACCATCCATTTTATTTACTTTTCCTGATTTTCCTCTCTTAATGCCGCATAGTTATCGTTCTCGCTACGAGAAATGGTATATATTGAAGGGGACGGCTACGAGATTGGCTATAGATGTCAAAATTTTGTAATAAGAACTGCTAGTGTCTAATATATTGGACGGATGGGTCTGTCCAATATGATCATTTTTAAGTTTTTAAATTTCTAATAACTGATCCAAACCGTTCAATATGTTTTTCCTATTGAAAACTTACAAAAAAATAATTTTTACATTTTTTTTTCAAAATTTTTTACTATTTTTTGGTATTTTTGAAAATTCATGATATAAACATTATGGATCGTCTAATAACAACGATTTTCTAAAATACCAAAAAATAGTAAAAAATATAAAAATTGGTTTCTTATAAGTTTTCAATATGGAGAACATATTGAACGGTTCGGATCGGTTATTTGAAATTTAAAAATATGAAAATGATTGTATTGGACATATCCCATCCGTCTAATATATTGAACTCTAGCATTTCTCGTTTGTAATAAAGAAATTTTCTCTCTTAAGAAAAAAAAAAAAAAACCCCCAAGTGTTGACGCAAATGCTCCAAAATGTGAGGCAGTCGTTTCTCCGTAATCCAAGGTGTATGACGGCTCGAAAAATTTGCATGATTTTCTTTTCATTAGAATCTGTTTCTAGGAATATGTTGTATATTTTTTTTTAGAGTTGATACGATCATAAGCTTGTAATTCAGACAAGATTTTTTTTTTTGGAATTATTAATTTATTATGCATTTTCCTCTGCAAAGAATGTAATAGAAAACTAGAAAAAAAAAACTTAATTGGCAATTACGTTTACTTTGTGTACATCCATACAATTGGTTCCATAATATAAGCAATCCTTAACCTTGATGTGTGTCCCTAAAAAATAGAAAACAAAAAGGTATTTCAATCGGACTCAAAAAATATTTCAAAAAATAATTTTTAACAATCACCTCTATATATCTTTACTTCTCTATAAGAACGATACTGGTCTCGTTCTTTCAAATAATGATATTGTGATACTATTTATATAATCTGATTATCTTAGTATATTTTCAAAATTTGTAAACATTTTAATATTATTTTTTATTTTTTTGGGTTTTGTCATAATTGACTTCATACTATAGCAGACCCAGCAATCCAGCATCCCTACAAAAAGAAACAGATTTATTACAACTTCTGACAACCCAAGTACAAGGTGGATGTAGGGGATTTTGCATTTAAATTTCAATCTAAAATAAAATTGTTGCGACCAAGTATACAATATGAGTCAATTAATTGGAAAAAAAAAAATACATGGTGGTTTCCAAAATCCTGCTGAGTGGAAATGCTCATTAGCCGGTGCATTGTTTGAGTTTTGAAGTTTATTTATTAAATTTTGCAAATAATATAGGTAGGAAAAAAAAAATGTTAACTCTGCCAAAAGTGTTGCAAACCTAGTCAAGCCTTTTATTCCCCTAAATTATGCATCTCCACCGCACCAGGGTGTTTTCCACCAAAAGAGAAAAAAAAGTAAAAATAATTAAAAAGGTATATAGTCAACAATTGTCAGCCATGCTTGCCACTTTCATAATCAAGGATACTGCTGTTGCCTTGGAAGAGATATTTTATAATTAATCATATTAAACGGAAGAATAAAATCTGGGACTAAGCTTGGATTGGTGCCTCTCAATTGAGAGAACAAAAATATAAAGCCCCGATCAAAATATGGGGAAATACTAAGACACCGATCGAACCGCAAATTTAACGCGAGAAATAGAAATGGAATTCACTTTTTTTTTTTCCGAATCCGGTGATGAAATCAATAAAGAAGGCAGGAGAATTCTTTTCTGGCGAAAATTGACGAAAATTTTTTGACCCTATGAATTCTCGTCCAAAACAAAAAAAAAAAAAATTGACGAGAATTTATTAATTTTTTTTCTTCTCTTCTCGCTCGTCTCTGGTTCAATCAGGGCCTAAGTGAGAAATCCAGATTCACCCGAAAAAATTAAAACTAACGTTACTGTTCACACGAATTACGATAATAACAGTTAAAAATTCAGAATTTTAAAAATAACGTTGTTGGATCGGCGTTTGGATCACCGAAAATACAGAACTTGAAATGCCGATCCAAGCTTGGATCGGCATTCCAATCGCCGATCCAAGCTTGGATCGGCGTTCCAATCGCCAATCCAAGGTATGCGTCTCCTATATAAGCAAGACAGCGACCCCCCATCATTCCCACCCCTTCTCTCTCTCGCGCGCGAGACAGACCTCCTCTCCAGGTTAGTTTTTTTTTATATTTATTTAATTTATTTAATTTAATTAGTTTAATTAGATAAGTAATTAAAAAATAGATTAAATATTGAAAAAATAATGAAAAAAATTAGTAAAAAATCAGTATAAATATAAATAATTATAATATGTAATTTGAAATTTTTTTATTGAATTTAATTAGTTTATTTATTTAATTTAATTAGTTTAATTAGGTAAGTAATTAAAAAACTAGATTAAATATTGAAAAAATAATGAAAAAATTAGTAAAAAATCGGAATAAATAAAAATAATTATAATATGTAATATAATTTTTTTTATTAAATTTAATTAGTTTATTTATTTAATTTAATTAGTCTAATTAGGTGATTGATAGAAAAAATAGAATAAATATTGAAGAAATAATTAAAAAATTATTAAAAAATCAGAATAATTAGAAATAATTATAATATGTAATTACAAATTTTTTTAGAATTATTTTGTATATTTTATAATTATGGATAAGTTAATTATAAATTAGAAAAAGTAAATAAAAAAAATTGATAGAATAATTTTTTAAATTTAGGAAAATTTTCTAAAAAAAAACAAGCAGCGCTTCTAGCCGAGGTGCGTTTTTTTTTAATATTTATACATTCAATTAATTTATTTTATTGAGGTAAATAAATGAAAAATTAGAATAATTATTCTAAAAAAAATTAAAAATATGTAAAAAAATAGAAAATTGGAAATGTTGTTATATGAGATTGGAAATGTTATTGTATGATATTTGGGTTTGTAATTAGGGGGGATTTGGGTGTTCTTTTTTCGGAAACACTTCAGGTATAGGGGAGATGCTGTCGAAATTTTATTAGATTATTTACATTGATAATTTTTATTGTAGTGTAGTAAAAATGCCACCGAGAAGAATAGTACCAGAGGCACCACCTCGTAGATCTACGAGGCTTCGTGGAGATCCGGGCGCTTCTACATCTACCGCTTCTGTTGATGCCGAGGCTTTTACATCAGCTGATCCTGTTGTTCCCCCCGGTCCTGTTAATGCAGATCGTCTCTTGCATTTGGATGAGTCGAAAGTTCGTGGCACTGGTGTAAGTTATTATTGTTCTTTTACTTTTTTTTACTTATATATTTCTATTTTGGTAATATTTTTTAAAATAATTAAAAAAGAAATATATACATCATTGGAGGACAGTACTACATAGGGCTAAGATGTCACGAACTGCTGAGGTGGATGAGCGTTTGATGACACTTGGACTGATACATTTCGTTCAGTTAGGTCATATGCAGCTCGATCATTCGCTTTTGCAGGGTCTAGCCATGTTCTGGAGGCCAGAGACCCACACTTTCTTTTTTCCGCACGTTGGCGAGATGACGGTCACTCTAGAGGTAAGGATCAATACCTATTTGTAATATTTTTTTTGGTAACTATATATGTATAAAATTTGAACTATTTGCAGGATGTGGCCTTCTTATACGGTTTACCTACGGCTGGCAGAACCGTTACTGGACGGACCGATTACGTCGCCATACAGTTACTCCAGGATTTGACGTTGCCGGAGGATATAGACACGGCGATAGTTGAGAAGTGCTTCAGGAAAAAAGAAAAGAAGTAAGAAGGTTTTAAAAAATATATTTTTATGTTAATTTTAAATAAATATAGTTTTTACAATCAAATTACATTAATAATGTAATGCATGAAATCTCATTCCGTTAAGTTAAAGGAACTGCGTAAGATTTGAAATCAGATTGGGGGGCCTGGCATGAATAACGCAGCGAGGATCGACAGATATACACGCGCTTGCGTGTTGGAGATTTTTGAGTGCGAGTTATTTTCTGACGGTACGGGTGACTCGGTTCCATGTTTTTATTTGCAATTATTACAGGTTAGTCAAGAAATAATGATGTGGGAAAAAAATTACGATTATGATATTAGTAAATATCTCACATTTATTGCACTTTAATAAGAAATTAAATATATGAAAGAGTTGATGATATTCCTTAAAAAAATAATTCATATTTGTAGGATCTTCATTCTAGTAACTCGGTGCAGTACAATTGGGGTGGTGCCACTCTTACCATGCTATACCGAGGCTTGGACACTGCCTTCATTAATAACAATATAAATATTGGTGCTCTTTGGTTGCTCTTGCAGTTGTGGTCGTATGCAAGATTACTACTTAGTCGGCCGTCGATCACGAAGGATTTTGATGGTTGGGGTCTACCAAGTATTGACTTGTGTCCGCCTTATGGGAGGTATGTTGATTTGATTTTAATTATAATATTTAAAATATGTTTTATTTGACTTTAACAAACAACAAAATGAAAATACAGGAAGTGGACGACGAGACATAAATCGAAAAAGTTCACCGGCCCTACTCGCAGTGGGATAGAATATGCGAGAGATGTCTGCATGAAAATGAAGCCTGAGCATGTCGTGTGGAGGCCTTATGATCACATCATGAACCGCATGCCTCGTTGTGCCCAGGTTGAGCAGAGGATGTTCCTTCTACGCATCTCATGCATTCATTATTAGGTTGTGATGTGGCACCACGTAGATCGTGTCATGCATCAGTTTATGCTCTATCAGACAGTTCCCCCACCGCCACCTGAGGTATATTTAACTCTTCATATTACTAATTTCATTATTTAATTCTCGCAATTATATTTTGTTGATTAACTGTGATTTGAATAAAACAGTCTTGGTGGAGAATGGAGGAATTGATGGGATACCAGCATAATACCTATAGAGGTATTGACTGGCATCAAATATTTATGACTGAGGTCAACAAGTGGGCGAACACTAATGAGGCTAGGGTGATAGAGGATCGGCCGTGGAGCGAAGATATTTGGAGCGACTACCGACGCTGGTTGAGCGTGCACGGAAGTGCGCATCTTGTGCGAATTCCTGAAGGGTCAGCGTCTGGTCTGGCTCGCAACTTGTCATACCTTCGCGAGACGCTTGGTCACATGAATTTGGTAAGTTACATTACGCAAAATTTTGTGCCTAATAAATAATTCAGTGGCTAACAAAAATTGAACAGGTCAAGCATACTTTACGGGAGGCGTTGCGAGGATGTGCATGGGTTGTCAAGAAGGAATTTCGTCGTGTTGGGAAGCAATTGCTGAGGGGGTGCAGCACTTTTTTGGATATTGTTGGCGAGCCTGATCGATTACCTCGACTCTTAGAGTCGAAAGGTCTTCATTCAAACATCGACTCTATCCCTGATACGGATGATAAGGATGATGCGCCAGAGCCGGAATCTGTTGAGGAGCAGCTTTTCATGCGGGTATAATACATTTTTCAATCACTTTTATTAATATTATTGTTCCTTTCATGCTTAATATTCTATAATTATTTAAAATATTTTTATTATTTTTATAATATTATCTGTAACATGATGATTTTAGTCTGCATGATTGGGATACATTTTTTGATGTTCCACGACCCAGTCAGCCTCTGTTTCGGAGCAGACGGTCACATTCCGGTATTTTTAGACCTCACTCCGGATCCACATGACCCCATTCCCAGTCCCGGACCACAGAGCCGCAGGTCCCACCCCATTCGCAGCCCCGGACCACACAGCCGCAAGCTCCACCCCATTCGCTTCCCCGGACCACACAGCCACAGCCTCCACCCCATTCGCAGCCCCAGACCACACAGCCGCGGCCTCCACCTCACAGCACACAGTACTTCATATACGGGAGTCCTTATCCTCCACCTCCACCATATACTCAGACTCAGTACGGAGGAGGGTACAGTCAGCCCTTTGTGCCTACCCCCACACCTATCTCTCAGGCTGATGCTTATTACCAGACATACGGTACCCCACTGCAGGACCCATTCACACCTATGTCGCACAATCCATTCGCCGATTATGGGGCCTCATCTAGCAGACCGCCTCGTCATTCCACTCCATTTTCTACGACTTATCCTTCCCCCCTCCTCCCCCAGGATTTGCTCCCGGCCGAGAGCCTCGAAACTTGCCTTGTATTGCATGGGATTTATCTCCTTCTCAGGGATGGTTCCGTCGTGATGGATATCAGTAGGATAGTGTGATATTTATTGTGATATTTATATTTTTGTACGAGTATGATATTTATTGTGATATTTATATTTCGTATTTGACTTTGATTCCGTCACTTTTTAGGATTGCAAAACTACACGTAAAAATTCTAACAAATTCATTAAAAATCACATTAGGTAATAAAGGCGCTGCACTCTCATGCCTGTAAGTTTCATACCATAAGGTCAAACGCATAAAAAACATAAAATCGCTAAAATACCTAAGATATCATTTCCGAGGAACCCTACTTCTAATTTGTTCCATTTTTAGGATTGAAAAACTACACGGAAAAAAAAAATCCATAAATAATTATTGTAGATGAAAAATATTATGAATTTAGTCAACCATAAATATTAAAATTACAGCTATCTTCACCGAATTGCCAACCGTATTGGGGTTGTTTGAACGCGTTCCTTATTCCCCAATGACGATCGGAAACAATACAGAATTTTCTTCCTTTCCCGATAACTTGCCGCCTTAGAAAATTCATGAACCAACCCCAACATTGTTTGTTCTCAGTTCGCACTAATGCAAATGCTAGTGGAAGCAACCGCTGCTCTAGGTCATAACCGCATGCCGCTAACAATCTTTCCTTGTACCGACCCGATAAGAACGACGCGTCGATGCTGATAACAGGCCTTAGGTATGGTACCACCGCGATACAAAGCCCATATGCCCATGCTGCTGCGGTGAACATAGCTCTGTTGGGATCCCCTACACTCTCTGTCAATTATTTGATCTGTGTCCCTGGGGTCGTTCTCTGTATAGCCAATAATAAACTGGAAAGTTTGTTGTACTATCCCTCCCACGATCCAAAAAGTTGTTCGATAGCTTTCTCTCTCCCACGCCATAACTTGTTATAGGTTGGTTTTACATTTGGATATTTTTTCTCCAATATAGATTTTACGTCATCTATAGAAATACCAAGATCTCTCTTCACTGCATTCCTGATGCTGTTTGGAATTACCTTTGCCGTCAGATTTTCATGCGTGAAATCTCCTGCCCTTCTCACGTATGTATGTTCTTCTTCATTCTTTATTATTCTCCAAAATTCACCTTCCCTTTCTATACGGGCATACAAATACCACTTACAGGTAGGCACCTTACAATCCAATACATATAATGCTGGAGTATTTCTAGTGGCTTTATGCTGTACATTATTATCTACGGCGTATTTATTACAAGCTTGTTTTAATTGTGGTTTTGACATAAAAATATTTTCTTGCGCTAAAGGCCCAGAAGTTTCTGTTTGAGATGGTTGTGGAATCGAATTTCTGTACTCAGAGATATCCAAAAATTGCCTAACGGGATGGTAATTATCGGTCCTTCCGGTAATTTAATACTCATGATTCGCTAAACCCTGCGCATACAAACCCTCTCCCTCCATATCCTGTGACGCACAAAACCCTTCCTCTTCATCAGTGAAGTCCTCCCCCGTTGCATAATCCGACTGATAACCCGGACCACGGTCGTATGTCTCGTCAAGTTCGTCTATATCCCCTTCTTCTTCTTCTTCTTCTTCTTCTTCATCTTCCTCTATTTCTTCTCTAACTGGTCTACTACTCTCAGGTTGGTCCCATGGATCCCAATCCTGTGTTAGAAAGTACTCACTTTTCAATTTTAGTTACTAATTAACTTAATTAACCATCAAACACAAAGGATCTTGCCAAGCAATCAACACATACATGAGAAAATGGAAGGAATCGATTACCTCTCGCGGAATCGTATCCGCGAGGCTCGACCAATGCATGGGAGTTGATGGCGTGCTCTCCTTCGCCTTCTCTTCCGTCGACGACCGCCTCGAGTCCACCAAGAAGTTTAATCACCTCCTCTTTCAACTTGTGCTAGCAAGGAAGAGGAGAGCAACTAATCCCCAAGGTTTTCTCTCTTCTACCTTTGTCAATTAACTAGTTTAATTAATGGAGAAGGGAGAAATCTCAACACATGAGCTAGATGAGGTGGAAAAGAGCAAGAGAAAGAGATGAAAATTCTGAAATTTTCTCTCTAATTTTCGTTCTAGGAGGAAGAGTGAGAGAAAAGGCTATGGTGGCTAGCGTTTTTCTCTCCAAATGACCTCCTTTTATAGACCAACCACTCCACAAACTTTAGGGACCATTTTATCCCTATTAGGGCAGCCACTATATGGGCTATCAAGTCCATTTTGTGGTGTATTAAATGTCCACTAATTCAATTAATTAATGGACCTTTCTCTTATACTCAAATCGGACCTTTAATTTACTGATTAAATAAAGGTCCATAAGCTCTATTTAATTCCTATAATTAAATTGTGTTGAACAAAATTAATTATTAACTTATTAATAATTATTTTGGGATTAATTAATGCATTAATTTATTTCTATATGATCTCCTTGACTTAATTAATTATAACGGTTCGCAACGGTATATAATTAATTAATCAACTTATCATATTTTCGCAATACACTGCTGCGAATAAATAAATAATGCACTGTGTGATTAAAGTCCTATTTGTGTGACCCTTTGAGGATTTATGCTACGTTGGCCATGGAATTAAATCGCTATTTAATTCCAATAATCATAAGCGGTATCTAGCAACACGTTATGATTCCCAATTCGCATAAATAATGTACTGCTACAATATCTCAATCCTGCATAAGAAATAAAAGCATCTCCTTGTCTGATTCTTATGTCACATGATATCATCGTATAATCCAAGATAGGAATGTGTCATTCTTGCAGATTATACATTTCTTGATCTAGAGTTGATTGTACAAGTTGGCCAAACAATCCAACTCCATCAAGGGGCCCAAACAGATATCATCACTCATTAGGTATACTAATAAGGGACATACGATTTTCTTGATGAACAACTTTTCCCCGCACAATTCAAGAGAACATAAATAAAGTCCGTATAGCAGCCCTTATCAGGAATCAACGGTAGACGATATTTATTGAACCTATCCTCATGTGGAAAAGTTGAACCATCTCAAACTTAAAATCAAACTCATATGAAATAAACAATGACACATAACACAATCCATATGTTTATTTCATTGGGTCATGTCCTGTACTATGTTCTAATAACATACACATATGCAATTAAGTTGGTAACACCTTACCTATGATTTGTAGAACTTAATCATCACTTAACTTGCATACTAATTTTTTATGATAATTAATGTTCCTTGTTAATTATCAAGATTACAGACGATTTGGATTTATTACTGTCATTCTAATGAATGATCCACAGAGATCCACAATTCAGATCCTCAACCTGAATGATCTGTCAGTAATAAACTCTAGGAACAAATGATCAAATATCATCAATAACATAAACTAAGAAATTAAGTCATTAAATATTGACTTCTAGGACACAACTCCAACATCCTGTGCATTGGTATTGTACTCATTATTTGTTCCATCTTGTCTTTCTCGTCCGCTACTACTCTCAGGTTGGTCCCAAGGATCCGAACCCCATGCACTCATATTTGTTCGCTCTTGTCTTTGTTGTCGACTACTACTCTTAGGTTGTTCCTAAGAATCCTAACCCTGTGCACTCGTATTGTATTGATTATTTCTTTCTTCGTCTTCTTCGGTATTATTGACTTGTTGATTCAAATTATAATTATAATCATAATTATAATTATAATTTGTGTGTCCCCCTAATTTAAAAATATTATAATTCATGTGTCATCGTAATCAAAATTATTGATTTGCTTTTATTTTAAAAAACTTAATTTAAAAATTTATTATTCAAGAGTAAAGGCAAGAGCAAATTAATTATAAATGCGTACAATTAATAGCATGAGCAAAATAATTACTTTAAAAAACTAATTTTATCAATTCTATAATGGCACAAATTCTATAATGCGTACAATTGAAAGCCGTGTAGCCTTCTTGCTTGGAAGCACTCACGTCGTACATACCGCTATTCATTTTCAGAGTTCACCGGCAACTGCATCTGCTGGAACCTTCCTTCAATTATGGTATTAAAATAGAAATCAATTCTCAAATTATAATGACCTTGATAAAATCCCAATGCTGATAAAATTATTTCTTTAATTGATTCATAAACAGTTTGCGAAGTTGCATCCAAATTGAAATAATTTGATGGATTATATGGAGATTGATTAACGAAAACTGGAATGAAAATCATATTTTTGATAGTATAAAGAGTCAAGTATTTGAAAATGATGAGTGATTTTTGAATTCGGAACGGCATGTTCTATTTATAACCAAATGAGAGTCGAAATAATGATGGGCAATCAAATCAAAACGCACTTAAATTCAATTTACACCTTGGATCGGCATTTGAGATGCCGATCTAATTCTTTTAATGATAAAAAACACTAAAAATTAATTATTAAAAGCATATAAAACAGTAAAAGCATTAAAAAAAATAACTTTTAGCGGGAAACCAGTTGGATCGGCGTTCCAATCGCCGATCCAAGTTTGGATCAGCAATCCGAATGTCGATCCAAGCTTGGATCGGCGATTGGAACGCCGATCCAACTGATTTCCCGCTAAAAGTGACTTTTTTAATGCTTTTACTATTTTATCTTTTATTATTATTTTCTATTATTAGATTTACTTATTAATATTATTATTAATTGCTATTATTATTGCATTATTATTAATATTAATTTGGTAATTGTTATTAGTTATTATATTAGTAATAATTTAATTATTAAATATTATTATTTATTATGTATTTTTGTGATTATTGCATGATTATTACTATGTAAGTGTTATTAGTTATTATATTAGTAATAATTTAATTATTAAATATTATTATTTGTTTTTTATTTTTTTAGTTATTGCATTAATATTATTATAAAATTGGTAAATGTTATTAGTTATTATATTAGTAATAATTTAATTATTAAATATTATTATTTATTATGTATTTTTGTGATTATTCTATTATTATTACTATTAAATTGGTAAGTGTTATTAGTTATTATATTAGTAATAATTTAATTATTAAATATTATTATTTATTATGTATTTTTGTGATTACTTATTAATATTATTATTAATTGTTATTAGTTAAAAAAATAAGACTAAGGTAAATTTGTTAGACTTCATTAATAGACCATTTATTATTATTGCATCATTTTATTATTAATGCATGAAAAAAAAATTAAGAATCTACCATTTATTATTAATGCAGCATTTATTGTTTAACCTAATAATTAGCTGTAAAAGGACAGGCGTGGTCTGATAAAGTCTGAAAAAGTATACTGATACCCATCTGCCCTTTGCAAAAGGACATGCGTGGTCTGATAAAGTCTGAAAAAGTATACTGATGCCTATCTGCCCTCTGCAAAAGGACAGGCGTGGTCTGATAAAGTATGGAAAAGTATACTGATGCTCATCTACCCTTTGCAAAAGGACATGCGTGGTCTGAAAAAGTATCACGTGAAATTAATTTTTTATTGTGTGATTCTAAGTCTAAAATTGTCTATAAAACCACCTTTCATCAACCAGATTATGCAACACACACTCAATTCTTCTTCTTGAAAAATTCACTGTCATGGACAAAGAAAATAGCTCTCACTCCAATAGTGATGTCCCAAATTGGCGAACAGCTACCCGAGATGAATACTGACTAAAGGAGATTATCATGCAAGATGTCGCATATGTTTTCGCACTTTCAAATACAATATCTACGAAGATGACGGTATAGAGTTCAAATTAAAAATACACTACCAGTGGCACATTAATAGTGGGAAAGAAAGAGACCGCAATGAGCA
Source organism: Rhynchospora breviuscula (assembly GCA_027562975.1). NCBI lineage: Eukaryota > Viridiplantae > Streptophyta > Magnoliopsida > Poales > Cyperaceae > Rhynchospora > Rhynchospora breviuscula. Next base: position 7,309,364 of record CM050400.1, on the reverse strand, counting down.
CCTCCAAAGAATGCTGAGCAAACCCAAACCTATGAATTGTGACTGGTTTAAAGATTACTACAAAAATCGCAACCAATTCCCCAACAAACACCAAGAGAAAAATCATATTCAGCACAAAAAACACACTGGACCGTTTATGAAAGAATCTACAAATTTCGTGGAGACCACACAGTGACCTGTACAAAGTGTGGTCAGATTTTCAATTACAAAGAGACCATCTTACGTGACCACTACGATGACCACGAAAAACAAGCTTGGTGGGATCAACAAGAAAAGAAATGAAAAGAGAGAGATGAGACGGAAAAAAAGAGAAAAATGGCACAAAAGACTGCCGAAGAGAGGCAAAAATTGAAAGAAGAAGAAATTGGAAAAAAAATCAGGCAGCGCCTGAGATGGCACAAGGAGAGAGATGAACAAAGAAGTATTGCAGCAGCTAGAATGACAGAGATAGAACAACAAGAAACCGATGCAGCTTTCTGGAACGAAGCCGCTCAATTCGCTGATAATCCTGGTGTGAGTTAGCAACCTAATGCAGCTTTCTGGAACGAAACCGCTCAATTCGCTGACAACGCTGGTGTCAGCCACCAACAACAAAAAGAAGACGAAGAAGAAGACCCATGGTGGGATGAAATTCTATAATATGCGAACACCCAGAATATCTAACTATTTAAGTAGCAACTGATTGGTTTGTTTTTTAGGTAGTTTTTTCTTTTTTTATTTTCGTGTGTTACTTTATATTATGGTTATAAAATTTAGTTCTTCTTCTAATGATGTGTATTTTTTAATTCTGAATTTCTCTGCATATTAATTTTGAATACAAATCATAAAAAAATTTAATAAAAGTATATGGACAAAATAATATATTTCAGTAATATAAGGCAAACATTACAAGTGACCACTGTCACACAAACTTATTTCACTAATAATGACAATAATAACATACCGATGACAGAAACATAATACTACTCCATTCAGCGGAGATGGACAATATTTTCAGCTACGGGATGATTTTCAAAACCAGGTGGAACTGCTGGCTGGTGACGCAACCACGACCCTCCAAGATCAAAACCTCCATTCCTCTCAACCAAATCTATAAAAAATTTGGAGCCCCTAACATGATATTCATTTCGTTCTAATTTCTTAACTTTAAATTTTTCCCCATGATATTGAAACATCAATGCAGAAAGCAATCGTCGTTCGCTCGTCTGCTCATCTCCGACCAAAATAATACCGGAAGAGACGCAGCTTGGCTTAGGACCCATTTGCTTAAAATTTCAAAATTAAAACTCTGTTAGCAAATCAAATAAAATAAATTTAATAATTAATTTAACATTATTATCTACGAAGAAATGATATTGCGAATAGGAAATGATGAGGAGAAAATTTATTAATTTCAGACTAACAAGAAAAATTTAGTTTGTGAAGAATAAATGATGACAAGTGAGCGTATATAGACAATTTTAACCGAAAAAAACGATAAAAAAATTATTGCAAATCAACTTTGAGTGTTTAAAAATCAAATTGCGTACTAAAAAAAGAAAATTCAGCGGACACAAAAATCAAATTGCGCGCTAAAAAAAGCAAATTCAGCAGACACAAATGGTCTCACCTTGGATCGGTGATTGAAACGCTGATCCAAGCTTGGATCGGCGATTAGAATGCCGATCCAAGCGTTCTGTATTTTCGGCGATCCAAACGCCGATCCAACAACATTATTTTTAAAATTCAGAATTTTTAACTGTTATTATCGTAATTCGTGTGCACAGTAACATTAGTTTTAATTTTTTCGGTAGATTCACTGTATCCCACAAAATTGGAGCCCATAAGATCACTGCTCATATAGCTGCGACTCGCCGCATAATATATCACTAAGTGATAACTGTCAGAATATGATTCGGAGTTTCAGCTTGTAAAGAACAAACCCTTTTCCCTTCCTTTCAATTTACTCTCCAATATTTTTTCTTTAATGGCTGTTAAGGATGGTTATTGCAAATCGAAAATAGTGTGAGGGGCCCAGTATCATTGACTCGCCTCACAATATGGTATGGGCGTCAGAAGAAACTCGGACCTCCTCAACTTGACTATATATATATATAGAGTTTTGCTATGGTGAGTTGCAACTCACCAAAGGGTCGGTGAGTCGCGCTCAAAGCTCCTAAATCTAGTTCAAAATGACCGATCCAAACCGTCTAATACGATCTCCCTATTGAAATCTCCATACAGATCAAATTTTACATTTTTTCGAAATTTTTAAGTATATTTTTGAAATTTTAAAAAATCGTTAATCTAATTAGTTCTGAACCGTTCAAAAATAACAGTTTTTAAAAATCCGAAAAAAATACTTAAAAATTACAAAAAAATATAAAATTTGGTCTGCATGGAGATTTCAATAGAGAGATCATATTGGACGGTTTGGATCGGTCATTTTGAACTAAATTTAGGAGCTTTAAGCGCGACTCACCGACCCTTTGGTGAGTTGCAACTCACCATAGCAAAACTCTATATATATATATATATATATATATATATTTTTTTTTTCTAGTTGACAACATGACTAAGTTTATACCTCTTTTTTTATTATAATCTCTCCATTGGTGGAACGAAATCATCTGCAGTTTTTTTTTCAAAAAACTGCAGGCTGCAGCTGGTGATCTTTCGTTCATGGTCATCCGATCAATGAAGGATGTCCCGTAATTAATATCAGCTCAGTCGATATTTATGCGGCCGTAAAAATTTGTCCATCCAGATTAGATCAGACGATCCTAGATAAAAGACTAGCACTGCATGTTAAAAAAAAAAAAAAAAAAAAAAAAAACCTGTAGAGGATAACGGTCCCTCCAATGGTACGGTTATTGACTAGTTTATGGAACTTATCCCACTGGGATTAAATTACTCTACCCTACTGGTTGACCTCAATATCAAGTTGCCTATATTTGCCATCTTAAGATAACGAAGTCTCATTTTCATTTGTTGCTAATAGCTAAGAATGAAATTATATTGATAAACGTGACAACTGTGGTATCTAATACAATGTTTATTAAAGTAAAAAATAAAAATAGTTGATATAATTTTATATAGTCTTGATGTGTGTTAATTATAATTTTATTAGTACACTCTAAAAAAAATGGAATAGTTATTCAGAGTAATTTTAGAAGTTAAAAAAAATTCTCAAAAGTACCAAAAGATTATAAATGTGTTGTTGATCTTACAAATTGGTTGTGTCTCGAGTTTTGGTAATTTGGGTGTCATTGTGTGTTCCATTGAAGACCGTCAAATATGAAGCATTATAAATTCTAAATAATTTAATGAATGATAAAATTTTGCAACAAAATTCAACAAGCATTGTTGTACAAATAATCGTAACATTTAGTTTCATATATTATTAATGATTATAAAGTTTGCTAATATAGCATCGTCAATAAAAATTTAAACTATATAATTTTAGTTTTAATTTTTATTTTAATCCATTTTGATGTGCGGTTGTCACGATCTAAAATAAAGTTCGAATATCAATGTCGATCCTTCCCATCTATGTTGCACGGGTGTGGGTGCAGGTACCGTAACGGATACGGTATGGGTGCGGGGATACGTTATTTTACAGAAAACTAGAATACAAAATATATATAAAATAATTAAAATAATATATTTTATAATTAAAAAAACTAATTTATATATTTTATTAATATAATGTTATTAGTATTATATAATCTTTTATTTATATTGAGAAATCATTTAGGTATTAACAGTAAGTACAGCCCAGGCCCAACAAGCATGTCTCGCAGTTTTGACGGGAAACTTAGTTCCACAAGGGTATGCATGCTCTCTCTCTCTATATGGATTAGGGTTTACCAAACGGGGCGGGGCGGTCCAACCCGCGGCGGTCCACGGGTTAGGACGGGGCGGGTTAGGGACGGTCCACGGGTTAAGACGGGACGGGTTATGACGGTCCATCCTAGAAACTTTGGCCCTAACCCTTCCTAAACCCGTCCCTTGTAACCCGCACGGGTTATGACGGTCCGGTCCGGTCCGGTCCGCGGGTTTTTTATTTATTTTATTGCTGTTTTTTTTTTGGATTTTTCGTTTATTTTTTTGCTGTTTTTTTTTTTTGCGTTTTTTTTGTTTGTTCAATATTTTTTTTCTGTTTTTTTATTTTTCGTTAATTATTTTTATTTTTTACTTTTGCGTTTTTTCTTTATTTTTTTACTTATATTTTCTGTTTTTTATTTTATTTTTTGTTTTCTTATATTTGATTTGTAATTTTTTTATTAAATGAAAAAATTCAAATATAATTATTGGATGGTTAAGACGGTTTAGCACGGGTTTAAGACGGGTTGACGGGGCGGGGCGGTCCGGTCCACGGGTTAAGACGGGGCGGGTTAAGACGGGTTGTTTTAGAAATGGCGGCCCAAACCCGCCGTAGACCCGCCCCGGTCTAACCCTTCGGTCCATGGCGGTCCATGGACGGTCCGGGGCGGTCCGGTCCATGGGGCGGGTTTGGGGCGGGGCGGGTCTAACCCGGCGGGTTTTTGGTAAACACTAATATGGATAATTGGATAGTATATATCGCATGAGTCATGTTATACAGGTATACCGTATAGTGATGAAGAGTTGTTGAACACTTGAATGCACGTGGAGCGCGTGGGTGCATTGGCACACGCTCAATCTTAGTGCGCTGGCCCTCCTTTTACCCACATGGCCACAACACGTTATGTTTAAAAATTACATCACATGTCAGTATGTCACATAAAATAAATATGCCTACATATCACATTAAATTAATAAAATAAAATAACTGGATATCCCATGCGGCACTCAGTTGGTCTAGACACGAGTATCGGTTCCGTATCATCGACCGTATCCCACGGTCAAAGTGATTAAAATGTTCGGATACGCCACCTGGCTTATCTAGTGCGTACCGCATGCGAATCCGTATCCGATACATATCCGATACGGAGTTTTCTTACTCAAAGAGTACAGAATACAAGTAAATTGTTTCTACGGAGGAACATAATAGCATTATTACGAGGTATATATAGCTTATTCTATGGCAACTGCAACAACCAAAAAAATAGCTATCAAAATAAAAGACTAAACTTAAACAAATATTATCTGCACTTTTATATATCTTGTGTCTTAGATTTAGGCCAATTTAATTTGTTTGTGTCAATCTTAGTGCCACATAAAGATGAAATATTATTTTTTACATTGTTTGATAAATTAATGATAAATTTATTTTTATATTGTAACAAATTTGATACACTGTACAAAAACATATATGTGATATTATTTTTTGGTAACTATTTAGTTGATTAGTTGAAGTTGATTGTCAAAATTGTCAGAAAAATGCCAATATAATTTTGCTTTGTTTTAAAATAATCAGCCTAAACTATGCTATCAATAACGATGCCAGTCATGATCTATTTATTAGTGCCATACTTTAACCAAAAAGACACTATTTTTCCGGTTTTATTGATTTATTGTACTTTTGTCGTGTACGACTGTGAAGTCTACTATTCATAGCGTTAAGGGAACACCACATACAGCAGTTGATGCAACAGAAGAACTGGCATAGCATACGTCATACAAGTCGTCTTTCAATCAAGGAAACACTACAGAAGCACTACATAGTTTTGCGCCACAGGAGAACTCGGATGGCATAGGTCAGACAATCCGTCTGCCATTTGCCGAACCCAAAAAAAAAAGGAAAAAGAAAAAAGAAGAAATTCGAAAGATGCGCCATTCTGAAAAAATTGATTACCTATAAATGCATCCACCTCTTAGCAGCCACTAAACAATTCCTTCTCCACACTTCTCCCCGCGTGATTTCCCAATCAATTCGAACCCTAGCGGCCTCCGTGTCACTACTTGAAATAAATTGAGAAAGGAAGGAGAAAAGGTACAGCTGTCTTACCATTGACCAAGTCGACTTGAGAATTTCCTTTGCTTTGTGATCACATCAAATTTACATGAATTTTGGTTGATTTTGATAGTAAGGCGCGTAACATGGCGAGAAAGATGCTTAGAGATGGCGAGACAGAAGTGTATGACTACGATTTGTTTGTGATTGGTGCTGGAAGTGGTGGTGTTCGTGCCTCCAGGACTTCAGCTGGGTTTGGAGCTAAGGTTTTGTATATATATATATATTTTATTTCTCTACAGTTTCTAATCAAAGTGTTAGTTGGTTAATTACTTTCCTTTTGATTTAAATTGTGGGGATTTAATATGGTTGTAATTTTCAAATAGGTGGCTATTTGTGAGCTTCCTTTTCATCCTATTAGCTCAGAAACAATCGGTGGAGTAGGCGGGACGTAAGTTCTATGTTCTATCTTATCTTAGTTTGTTATGTTAAGTGCATTATGGTGAAGGGAATATTTTGGTTGGTGGTTAGTAATTGACTTAGAGCTCGAATACGGTCAACCAGCAATTTTGAACCCTATAAAGGACTTAATTTAATGAATTGGTTAGATCCCACCAAATTTTATGGAATGCAATTAGTTCAACATTTGTTGGGTTGATTATTTATAGGTTCTCAGTTCTCACAGAACTTGAATGTATTTGTACCTGATTGATCAGTAAATGCTGCTTTGCATATGTTACCTGCTTTGTCCTTTTTAATGTACCAGTACATGAGCTGCTGCATGGTACCAGCATCTGATATTGAAAGTTCCTGGTGTTATTTTTTTAATCTGCATGGTTGGTATGCAGTTGGTTGTACCAGTATCATACTAGTGAATAGCCTGATTGGGGCGGCACTATTTTTAAAACCCGAGACCGTTTCCCAAGCCCACTGAGTTTGGGCTTTTGACCATAATGTGATGTGTTCAATTTATTGTTATATGCATCTTCATGGATTTGTTTTTTTTTTAATATTTCAGGTGTGTCATTCGTGGTTGTGTTCCAAAAAAGATACTTGTTTATGGATCAGCTTTTCGCGGTGAATTCGAGGTACTTCTGCAAGTATTTGTGGAGTATTTCGAATATATTAGCAATGTTGCTAAATAAGAAATTATTTTGAAAATCTTATTATTTTTATATGCATCTGCAAGTATTTGGTGAATATTTTGAAATCAGCTATTGGTTAAAACATTTTATAGGAATTCACAGTACTAAAATGCAAAAGAAGCGAAAAGTTAGATTGTTGAAAGAGTATACACTGCCATTAAACCCCAGCATATGCACGTACACACAAAGGTTCACTTTCATGAAATGTGCTGATTGTTTACCATTTCTGAGACTAACTAGCACATATTGGAGTCTGAGATGTTCATTGTGTATCTTGACTTGAATTTCCCCTCATCCTCATGCTACAGGATGCAAGAAATTTTGGCTGGGAACTTAGTGAAGATATCAACTTCAATTGGAAGAAACTTCTGAATAGTAAGGTTTGGCCAAAACAGCTTACATTCATATTCAAATAAAACATCCTTTTATTGAGCACTAAATTTTGACAGTGTAGACATTATGTAAGTATCAGGGCCTTCTGTATGTCATGCACTGCTATGGAATATATCTGGATGGAATTTAAATTGGTATTTTAGCCCTTGCAGAACCCAAGAGCGAGGGTGTTGGATTTTGATACCATTGCATTGTTGCTGGCAAAGAATAAAATTTTATTTTGCTTTTCTTATTTAATTTATCTATAGGAAATAATAATATCTATTAGGAAAATTGTTGGTGGTTGCTCATGGGCCATCTATAATAACATGCCTTGGGCTTGCCTACCAATGGGTGTGTGCCACATTGCCTGCAAACACCAAATCTACTTGTGTTTGGTGTGAATGTTGCTTGCAGGCCATGTGGTGCATGCTCGTTGGTGGTGTGATCTCAGTGCAGGCTGTCCCAAGTGAGTGAAATCATTACCTAAAATAAAAAAAAATAAAAAATTAAACATGATATGTGTTGACAACTGCAGAGCTTGTGGTCGCTATCATTGAATGCAAAGCTACATTAGCAAGTTATTGATTGGTTTTTGCATGGAATATCTTAATTTTTAATATCCTTATATGGTTGAATGGCCTATTATTGATTTCGTTGGGTCTCGATTGTTCATATATAGCAAAATGTTTTGAGCAAAGTTCCCTTTTCCAACAGAAAAACGAAAATTACTCTTGTCAGCTTATAACTTATGGAATATCGACCCAAAAAAGAAAGAAGTAAACTGCGAACTAATACCTTTTTTATGGATAGTAGTAATAATACTCTTGTGGGCCAAATTACAATTCATACTATTCTTGTGGGCCATATAGCAATTCATATTTTGGAATATCAAATAGTTGACAACCTGCATTCTTGATCTCAGACTCAAGAAATACAGAGACTAAATGGAATATACAAGAGGCTACTGACCAATGCTGGTGTGACTATGATTGAAGGAGAGGGTAAATTAGCCGGGCCCCATGAGGTTGAAGTGACACAGCCTGATGGATCAGTTCAGAAATACACTGCAAAACACATTTTGATTGCTACTGGGAGCCGGGCCCAGCGTGTCAAAATTCCTGGCGAGGTTTGTTTTGTTCATTTTTATTATGTTCTGCTTCTGCATTTTCTCCCTGCAAAATCACAAAATATCAAATGCACTGCAAATTGATATTCTTGGAGCAGCAGATGCTGCATGTTATCTTCAATACGACATACATTTTATTATACATACTCCTCCCCAGACTACTCTTTTATGAATGCTTCTTTCTGAAAATTTTTTGTTTGGTTATTTGGTGAAGATTTCATAAGAGGAGGATATTGTGCATGAATTTTCTTATTTTGCATACATATACTTGATATTTTGAGGTTCTAAAGGGACAAAATAAAAATTCTTTCAATTATATGGGTATTTAGTATTTACTATATTAGACAGCATGTGTCCTATATTTATATGGGTATTTACTACATTAGACTGCATGTTTGCTATAGATTAATGGATTTTGCATTTGATATAGGTTCTGCGTGTCATATGGATTACATTTGTAAATATCTCTACATGCCTAAGATATATGTTTCCTAGCTTAGTTCAATAGTAATCTGTAATTAATTGTTCGAGAAACTTGACAGGATTATTCTAAATTATGTAAAGTTGATGTATACAATATGCTTGATTTTAATATTTTTTTAAGGCAAATCATTGTTACGCTTGAGGCCTGTATTCATAAATACGTTCAATACTTATTTGATTGACAGTGCAGAGGAATATTGCAATTGTAGAGTTTGCCCTGACTACTGGGGAAAACCATCAGACTTTACCTATATTTGTTATCTTATCCATTATAAAGATCTAATAATTTCTGCTCATTTCTCCCTTTTTCCCCTTCATTGGAAATCATAGCATTTTTTTTTCCTTTTCTATTTGAATTTGGACAATAGTTTAGCTTTTTGCCTTGCCTTTATTTCAGGAACTGGCGATCACTTCAGATGAGGCATTAAGTTTGGAAGAGTTACCTAAAAGAGCTGTCATACTTGGTGGAGGGTATGGTTTCAAAGTACATACATAAAGTTATGTAAATTACACTTTTGTAATTTCTATAAGTACCTTTTAAGCTGCAACTCAATATGGCAGATATATCGCTGTTGAATTTGCTTCAATATGGCGAGGTATGGGTGCTACTGTTGATCTATTTTACCGAAAGGAGCTTCCTTTAAGGTATGTAATTGCGTAGAAAAATGGGGTGTTCAATTGAATGATACTTCAATGTGTTAGTTTTTTTGTTCCTAAATTATCAGTAGGCTTGCAAGTCCGATGCTTTGATACAGCAATTTATTCTGAATGGAATGGTTTTGCTGCATAAGATTTATATGTTAAAACCTTCAACAATTTTGAATTGTCCGAACAAGAACTTTAGGAAGCCCCGAAAGGGGTATTGGTGATTTATTTGATAGGAGATAATAGTATTTTCCCCTGGAGATGGAAACTTTTTCCACCGTCGTATCGATTCGCAAATTCTTCCTTAGCTTGTTAAAAGAATGAAATTGACTGATATCATGACAATATTGGGTAGTACAGATATCATTCTTTTTTTTTTTTTTTTTTTTTTTTTTTTGCTGGGTGGGGTGTAAAGTCAATCACTGGAATGGTAATTGATATGACAGAAGTACCAATTATCAATTCTTAATTTCTTACTCTACATCGGGATCTTTAAAGAAGTTAATTGGCAAGATCTGGGTTATACCTTAGTTGACCCTGATAATTGGGAGAATGATCCAATTCTGAGTCATTGAAAGTCCCAACATTTTGTAGTATTGCAATAGTACTGGATTACTTGGTTAGAATGGAAAAGTTATCTCTTTTGAGTTTTTGCTTTATCCTTAACTTTGATTTCCCTTTTTGTGAACATCTGGTTATTTTTATGGGAGCAAGCTGTCAGTTGAATGCAAATTATACGGACAAAATTAGGGCCACTTAAGTACTTAATACTTTGGATTGTTTTGACCTTTGTTTTATTGTTGTGCATACCCAAGTGTGATCAATACGCAGTGTTGTTCGCAAATGTTATGAAACTGAGTTTCTGAGTTTAATCAAGTCGTCTTTGTTTAATATGCCTCAAGCTCTTGACAGTGTTACTGTCTATCACTAATGAAATTTAAATTTTTAACTTTTGCAACATATGGTGAAAAGAGGTTTTGATGATGAGATGAGAGCAGTTGTGGCTAAAAACCTTGAAGGGAGAGGAATTAAACTGCATCCTCAAAGTACTCTAACAGAGGTATATTACACAAAATGTTTTCTTTTTCTTACCTTCAATATCGATATTTTTCTTGTGCATAATGTTCTCTGATTCAAACATGACAACAAGTTTTTATTTTTAAAATTTTTTTTCTGCTTATTAGTTGAGTAAGACAGATGAGGGAATAAAAGTAGTGACAGATCATGGAGATGTACTTGTTGCTGATGTTGTATTATTTGCTACAGGTACCAGTTTTAATTTTTTTGTTTGAATTAATTAATCTTTAGATTGTGCCTCTTATATGAGAGTTCGGATATACAGGAGCAGGGTAAAACTATAGTGTTATGGTTTTTTATGTTACCATCCGGTGAGTACTAATTTTGAGTACTATTTCTGAGCTTATTCTTTTGTGAGTTTTTCAGAACCTCTTTTTTGTTGTTAACCTGGATGATATCTGAGCTTATTTGTGTATATTTTTTGTTGGGTCACAGGAAGAGCTCCAAACACAAAAAGGCTAAACTTAGCAGCTGCTGGTGTAGAGACTGATAAGACAGGTGCTATAAAGGTTTGCTTTTTTCCTTTTTACTAATTTCTTCTTTGTTTATTCTCATTAATTTGTTTCTTCAGTTAGGAGTTTCATCTGATGAACTTCATGTGTAGTTTGAAGTGTACAACATAATGCTCTTGAGAATACCATAGTTATATGTAACATGAAATAATTTAGAAGTATGGTCTAAGTTCCTTCTACTGGAATGTTCAATACAAAGAATTGCAAAGTCATATTAGCAAGAACAAGGGTGCTGGTTTGTAATGGCCCAGTCTGAGAAGGTCTGTGGATTAGAGGTGCTAGCAGGTTGAGCCTTTCGTAGGTTTCATGGTGGATATCTGGTTAGAAGTTGATGCTTAGACCCTCATAGACCAAATTAGAAAGGGCCCTTATTGAGCTAACAATCTGGTGTACAGAGCCTCAGTAGAATTCCAAAATTTCTAAGAACAATGTAGTTGGTTTCTGTTTCTGTGAATTAAGGCAAGATTTTGTTTTCTGGAACTTAGGTGGATGAGTACTCTTGTACTAACATACCAAGTATATGGGCTGTCGGTGATGTCACCAATCGAATGAATCTCACCCCTGTAGCCTTGATGGAGGGAACTTGCTTTTCTGTAAGTTATCTTCTTTCTCTTTCTTGTTCATCTTTTGTTAGTGGTGTGTGGTGTTCACAAACCATTCAATAACCAAAAAGTATCCATATGTAACCCTTGATATATAACTTTGTTTAACAAAGCATAAAGGAGCCCTTAGAAAATATATCATACACAAATGCAAAATTGACTTTTTGTCTCTAAAGTCATCTCCTTACTCAAACTGTAATTTCTCTCTCAATTATCTATCATGGTTACAAATTTTATTTTTAATCATATAATTAAAATGACTAAGATGCACAATTATATTCTCATACTATATGCAGAAAACTGTTTTCGGAGGGGAGCCAACAAAACCTGATTATAAAGACATACCTTGTGCCGTTTTTAGGTACATTTTGTTAGAAACATTTTCTATTGCTATGCATTTCACTTTTACTGGAATATAGTTATGGTCTTTTAAACTCCCTTGCATTTTAATTAGCAATACTAGCATCATGGTTGTTGATTTCTTATTTCATTACATGTCAATTTAAACTTTTGGCCAATAGCATTCCGCCGCTGTCAGTTGTGGGGCTGAGTGAACAGCAGGCATTGGAGCAGGCCACAAGTGACGTTCTTGTCTTCACTTCCTCTTTTACTCCTATGAAGAACACCATTTCTGGGTAATTTATTGTTTTTATTCAATACCAGTTTAGTGTGATTGATTGTTTTTTTTGGGCCAGAAAAAAGTGTTCAAGGCTGTATCAAGTTTCAATTAATTACTATTGTGCAATTAAGCACCATAAGTAAAAGTAGTACTACGTTTTACCTGGATTAGGCCATCTACTAACTGTAACTTGGCTGAAGCATTTAAAGTATCTGATGGGAACTATTAGGGAACTAAAAGATTAAACTAAATTAGCTTTGTATCATAATTATATAATGCATAAACCATTATCTATCATTATTGATGGTATGATGCTTGAGCTGTAAGTGCTGCAATTTGTTTGCTGGTGACTGATACTTTTCCTATTTACCTTTGTATACTATTGGGAGTAGGCGACAAGAAAAGACAGTAATGAAACTAGTTGTTGATTCTGCTACTGACCGTGTGATTGGTGCATCCATGTGTGGTCCTGATGCCCCTGAAATTATGCAGGTGAAAATTTTGCTTCTGTGGGCCCAGAGATGTATTTACATAAGTTCTTTAAAATAATGTGTTTATGTGATGTATTTACATAAGTTCTTTAAAATAATGTGTTTATGTTTCCCTTACATAAGTAATAATGGCAGTAGTCATTGCAAAATAAAGCAATCTAAAAAAATTTACACAGTTTAAATCCTGGTCAACTACTTTTAGGTTTTTTCTCTACATTGAAAAATATAATAAGCTACTAAATAATGAAAGGTCTATCTCTCAGTATTATAAAATTAACGAACTTTGCTCTATTGAAATACTTCCTTTTGCCTTTTCTTCTCTTGTATATTTAGATTTTTTTGGTTTCAAAAGAGGGTAATAACATCTAATGATTAAATTGTGGAAGTCCCAATATTTATCATTTCTTCTCTTATTTTAAGCCTGCGTTCATATAAACAGGGCATTGGAGTTGCAATGAAGTGTGGGGCCACTAAAAAGCAATTTGATAGCACTGTAAGTTTTGCTTGCTTTTGCAAAAATGTTTTAGAGCAGAAGTATATACTAAATAGATAATCTCGTGTAAATTATGCATTGTTATGATTTTCTTTTTAATCTGGGGGTTTTATTTTGGTCCAGCAGCCTTTTTCTACTGTATTGATTTTTAATCACCTGCGATGGTTAAATAGGTTGGAATGGGTCTCATAGTCTTGATTGCTTGATCGATATTTATCTTTTGGGTGCATTGCACGACTGGGAAAAGTTGAACACACTAACTTATACCATAGAAACTGATTGCTTTGTTAGTTACTGAGAATCTTGTTCTGGAGAATTTCTTACTGTGCAAATTCCACATGACAGGTTGGGATTCATCCCTCGGCAGCAGAAGAGTTTGTAACCATGCGAAGTGTGACCAGGCGGCTTACTGTTGGGTCAAAGATCTGAGTTCAAGAAAGGTTCTACTTCCAGAAACAGTATATGATACTCAGTTGTTTTTTTTTCTTTTGTTTGTGATTCATCAGGGAAGCTAGTAGTGTCATGAAAAGTCGAACATACACTTGCTATAATTTATTTTAATCTGTGCCCATTGTTATATATAATAAGTGTGGTCCCATAGAAAATTATTTTAAGAAAAAGTTTTTGAATACTGAAATGTAGCTTGATTTTCATGAAGACGTTGTGGGTTGCAATTTCTTTGGTTTACTTTTTGTATTATTTTTTTGCTTATTTTCATGATGAAATCACTTCCAAGTTGGCATTGCATCAAAAGCACACCAAACAACTTTCTTTTCTCGGCTTGTTGGGTATAAACTCGTTAGCCATGGAATAATCGGAGAGATTTTATTTTAATTTAATTTAATTTAATTTTTTTTGTACTTAATCTCCGAAATTTGATGTGGAAAATACTTGAGAAATGTATTGAGAAACCTACCTTGACAAGCAAAAGCATGCAAGATCATTGTTGGCGCTATATTAAGTTTAGACTATTGAAACCAATCATTGACAAGAATTAGAAGAAATCGATATTCCTGGTGCTTGAAATTACATTGGCAAAACTAATTGATAGAATAGGATCAGACTATCAGTTGACACTAGTTTATTTTAGATAATATAAAATACGCCGCAGTTCTAGTCACGCAAGTTCTAAAGCTGAGATACGAAGGTATGGATACAATAGGTATCAACATTTTTGGGACTAGAGTTTGATTCACGTTGAATCAGAGATTGTCAAAGAGAGGTTGCTATAAATTATTCAAATTGAAATAGGTCGGTTGATAGTAAAATAAGCAGAAAATTTTGTTATCTTTTAATGCAAGATATATATCACATCCATGGCCTTTGAGCTTAACTTCTAAAATTTTGAGATTTCAGAAAAAAAAAAACTTTAAAATTGTTCATTTTAATATATAAGAGCAAAACAAAAATTGGCTAGAATTGGGTTTGTGCTTCTGTGATCCCTTTTGGACAGCGTGAGGCATTAGTTCTACATGATTTTAGCTTCGCAGCTTGCTCAATTAGCTTTCTCATCTTGTCATTAGTTCTACATGATTTTAGCATTTAACAATAACAATTTTCAGTCTAATCCGGTTAGGGATCTTTTAGGACATTTAATTTCAAAATAAGTTTGAGAATTTGATCCCTGTCTTATCTTCAAAATATATAAAAAAAAATAACAATTTCAATAAATATCTTACATTGACAATTTTTTTGTCAACTAATATTTCATTTTTAAATTAATGAAAGACCTCTCACTGAAAAATAATGTGATAGTCGCACTCGCACATAAATTCATACATAAGAATTTAAACATTTTTTTCCCAAGATCTTGACAGCAGTTGTCTACTATCAATGATGAAAGAGAAAAATATGTAAGCACATGAGTTGTTCGACCTGAATAAATTATTGGAAAGAATAAGATCGGAACACAAAGTCTGTAAGTAACTAGTGGGTGCGTCGCGCGTTGCGCGACCTATTTTTTTGTATTGTGTTTTTTGACAGTCTTATTAATAGTAAAAATATGATGGGAAAAAAAGCAATAAATCTAAATTGAATTTGACAAATCGAGTTGTATAATTTTATGATCATCTTAATGCGAAGTAATGACAACCTCAAATTATCCATTGCTTAACCATATAGAATTAAAAAAATCTTTAGTTCCATCAAATCTGTAACTTGACCGAAATAAAAAGATAATTCGAACAATTCATTGATAATGCATTGTATATGTACCTCTCGACTCTGATTATGTCCAATTAAGCAGAGGTTGACTTCATATCTGCTAAGATGGTTAATTTTTTTTATCACCATTGGAGCTTGATCAATGTAAATGGAAAAAGGAGATCAGAAAATCAGACATTGTATCAGTTTGAAGACCTATTAATTTTGATTTGAAAAGAGAAACTTGATTATAGATATTGTATCCAATTTTGAATGCTCTAATTGAAAAGTTTTAATCTTCAACAAAGGCCAAAACATTCGGAACTAAATGAAAAATGATAATTGGTAAAAGTTATAAAGTGTATTGCTAAACTTCAGTAATTAGCAAGATGCTCCAATTGAGCAAAAACGAAGAATTATTTAAGAAATTTCTAATATTGAGGAAAAATATAAAAAAAGAAACAGATGCAAAAATTACCAAACATATATAACCATATAATATGCAATAACGTAGAGGGTACTGATAAGTAATAATGTACTTAGAACAACTATTGATAGATAATAATGTAGACAAAATATAACACGGAATTTGTATTAATTATACAGTTATTATATTGATGAAAAACTAATATTCACTCTTTAATATAAGAAACGTTGCATAGTACTGGTACCAACATGGTACCAGTTGCTATCCTCATTATTGCAATTACATTTTCTGCAATAAGTAAAAAAAAGAAGGCTAACCAGCTGCAAAGAGCAAGGTAGAGGCCACTACTAATTCTATTTTTCAGATATATTTAAAAAAGAAACCAAAATCACCACATTATTCCATCAAAGATATTAATAAGAAACGAAATAATTCATTGAAGTATAGACCTCACAACTGTACTAATTTACGCTTAATTAAGTTTGGAAGCCCATTCGCAGTTTCCAATTAACTTCTAGGCTGAAATAATATACTTGTGTAACATAAAGCTGGCTTTAAAAATTTAGAATATTTTCCCTCGAGAGTGCTGTTATTATGTAATGTACATATTAAAGAATGAACTTGAACTTACCTCTTGTATGTTCTCTGAAGAAAGAAGTTACCATTTTGATGGTACAACCGGCTACATTAGGTCTGCTAGAAATGGTTAAAATTAATCAGTGGTAAAATTGGCGACTGATTCACTTTCCTATTAAAATAGAGTCATCATACATTTAGCGATTTAATTTAAGAACATAGGTTGGATTTAATTCAACCTGTACAATTAATATTTTTACCAAAAGGTATGCTCTCTATTGACTTGCCTGTGATTGGCACATAGGATACTTAGCAGCTACTTGTTTCTAAATCAATTTTTAACAAACTTCCATAAAAGTTCCTCCTATCAGAATGCAAAACTTAAAAAGAATAATGTTGATAAAATAATCATTAAACTATTCTAGTTGATCAGTCACCTGACTGTTAGTCCTACATTCCATAAAATTATTTGAAATGCAGTGAACTATTTTTATATTGAAAAATATACTCAGTATAAAATTGATATCTATATCGGTAGATATTCTAAATTCAGTCATGATGGTAATCTACAATGATGCAAGAAAGAAATTAGTACAAAGAAAAACATGTACTCTAGCATGGCCTGAAGCATTACAGATAGTCTAGTTCAAACATGTACTTCAATATATTGAGAAAAAAAGTTAATTACCTTGCATCTCTGAAAAGCAAAGGGTGGTCAGGAGTGTTGTATAGTTGTCCATTCGAAACTCCCTCTAAGTCTCTTCCACTGGGACCTAATTTCGTTAATTGAATTTATAATTATGTAGGCTGAATAAGCTCAAAAGGAATAATAAAAAAAAAGAAACTACGGAAACAGTTTTGCAGGAGATCCATCAGACATGGTGAATACCAGCGACAAAGAGACCTAGTTCTGTACTTTTATGACAGTAGGAGAGACTACATAAAACCAATTTTTGTAGTTCCATCATTGCAAAGATGATAATATAATGGTATGAAGATGATGCAATTTATGTCAATGGTATAAAGACCAATTGGTCTTTATAAATACAATGGTCTTTATACCATTAACAAAGGGACCAATTTTTGTACTTCCATCACAGTAGGGGACCACATAAATATAAAAAATAAACATAAAAAATAAAAAATAGAACATAATCACCACCAAAACAGGCCAGTATTGGCCCCATCATACCAGCGCCCACTCATGCCACATATTGCACTTATTGTGTGGGCCCATCTGTCAGCTGCACAGGTAGAGACTTGAGAATTAAAAATCAGAGCAGAAAGACGAAGTCAAAGAAAAAGGTACTAAAAATTAACCTGTGATTATCCTCTATTTATTTTGGAATCAAATTTGATCAGTCATTAACCAAACACATAAAATGAAGGTTGTGAGAGTGCTCAAAAACTAAAGCACATACTTAGAATTCATGACCAGGTCAACAAATAAAATATCTATCAAATAAAATGAAAACCCACCACCGATAAGCAATATAAGTTGATCGACAGAGACCAGATATGCAGCACCATACATTGAACCCACAACAGAAATTGGGTAAGTATAAGATGCGAAACTACTTGCCAACATATAATTTTTTTTTTCTTTCACCAGAAAGCCAACATATAAAATGAAGCTTATTAACGGAAGCCCTTACTGTACAGTTATTGGTATTCTTCATTTCGCATGCTGCCAGCAGACCTCCTTATACCTCTGTAATTGAGACGAAAAAACAAAAGATAAATAAGGAAAAAGAATATTTAAATAATAATCTTCTCTAAGGTGAATAATGATTGTAGATATTTCTGAATTCATTAATCAAAATGAGATGAAATCTAACCCCTCAAAAAAAAATAAATAAATAAAAGCACAGAAGCTCAAAATTGCAAGCACTGAACAAAACTCAATGAAAAGAGGGCTTTCGTGTGAAAAAAGATCAAATATTGAGCATGAAAATTCTGTGGACCTAACAATTATACATCCTATATCTTCAATATTACATTACACTGTACATTAGAATACATAAAAAGTTTGAAAAGCAACTAACAAATGTGTCATTGTTCAGGAATACATTGTTTTGAAGACGTGATGAACCAAACCAAATTTGTTGATATGCTAATATGCTGCCACGAAATTTGCAGCACCATTTGTAGCCTATGCATAACCTTAAAATCTAAACTTCTATTTCAATAGTTAGCCATCAATATATAAGATCCTGGCAAATATTTTTCATTCGGTAAACATGCAAAACAGCAAATATTACTTATGTGGTGAAAGAAGCACAGGAAAATAAAAAAATCCCATGCTATTAAGCGCAAATACAACAGCAGCCATCCTCTAGCATGCAAGAAAGTCAGAGACAGTCAAACTGTTATTTCTGAAATTGTAAATCAACAGTTGCCATCTGTGATCATCAGATAAATCAATGTTTGCTATTTCATACAGGAACTGTAATCATGTCAACTTGATTGCTTAGAAACCGCTATCATAAAGAAAGATTGAACTATGGCAACAAAAATTTCAAAAAGAATACTTTTCGCAGTGCTATTCTGAATAGTACATTTTGATCACTCTTCTTTTTCTTTTCAAGTACCATTTTTTCTAAAATAGAATGCTCACATGGGTACTCTCTTTTCACTATTAATTTACTATGAATATCCGTGTGCATACTTTTTGGCAAATATCACATTACGCAGTGGCGTTTAGACACCCAAGAAACAGCAGCAGCAGCAGAACAATTTCTGCTGGCGCGCGAGAAAATTCAGAGACACTCAGAAATAACAATTTCTTACCTGTGGACAGAAACAGCAGCAGCAGATCCAGAATAGACTGCGAGGAAGCAAAAAGAAAGATAATGAGGAGCGCAATGAGGTGAAAAAAAATAGCACCAGGCTGAAAAACAGTAAAGAAATCACAGACGGAAAAATAGAGACGGCGAGAAAGAAACCTGGTATGGACGAAAGGAAAGCGCAAGAGAAAGAAAGTGGTTGGAGTAAAAGAACAATCAGGAGGCGATATTTAGCTCCTGTAGAAACCTTAGAGTGCTTCATGAAACCGCATGCTACATCTCTACAAACTTATTAGAGAATTTAGCTCCTGTAGGAACCTAAAATTGAAGTGTACAAAGGATCGTACCTGATTGTTCGTTGCTCTCTTGCTTGTCGATCGAAAAGGAGGAAGAACGAACTCGGTTCTGAGTGAGATGAGAAGCCCCACAGCGGAAACGGAGACGGACTAAACCGAGAAGCTACGGATCTGCTAGCGAAAACCCTATCTACAGAAGGAGAAGAGGCGACCGCCATGGATCGGAAGAGAAAAGAGAAAGAGAAAGAGAAAGAGAAAGAGGGAGAGAGAGAGGGAGGGGCCAGCTAGGTACAGTTTTCGACCGTGTGAAAGAGAAAGAGGGAGAGGGAGAGAGGGGCCAGCGACAGGTAGCACAGCGTTTGACCCTTCACGCGTTGAAAAGCTGTCTCTACAAAGATCGAAGAGGCGCAGATAGACGGACAGATCAAACTCCATCGGACGAACCGGATCGATTTGTAAAGAAATGAACGACCAGGATGATTTACTGTCCGAACAACTGTTCACCTATAGTGAAGTCAACGAAAAGTCGTAGCGCGGGCGTTAATATTATAAATGATGTTGATTGATATTTAATTGTTTAAATATGCATTTATAATTAGTAATTAGTGTTGATAAGAACCTGTTTTCAATACCCTACTAGTTAGCGGAAAATTCCGATAATACCGAATACCGGAACAGGGACCGAAACAGAGATATCCGGTATTAAGAGAGAATACAGGAAAATTTTGGGACATACCGGATTTCGGTCACTGGTCGGTATGGGGCCGGTGGAGTAGTGTTTTACATTAAAATAATAAATATAATTAATATTATTATTAAAAATCATGTTGTACTAAACGTCTCTAGGTTTGTCGATTACAAAATAATATCATTTGGCATTTAACAATCCTCTTTGAGTTTTATAGGAAGAAGATGCAAATTATGAAGACTTAGATAAAAGGTTCAAGCAAGACCAAGATCAAATCTTTAGAGAGGTTGTAGGCTAGCGTAGACTAGGGTAGAAGATATACTTTAATCCTTAATTATCCTTGAAATGGTCTAGATATAAGAAAATCTCAATATACCAACAAAATTCAGTTCTCAGTGACAGAGCGTCGTACAACGCTGTGGTTCGAAAACTAAAACAGCTAAATTCTGACAATTTGTGAAACAGTGTCACACAACGCTCAATAGCGTTAGGTAATGCTGAGTCACAATGTTGTACAACGCTCAGTAGTATTGTACAACGTTCCAGTTAAAGACTTGGGAAAATTCCTGTGTACTTAAGGCAGAACGTTGTGCAACGCCCTTTACAGTTGCACAACGCCCCTGGGTACAGATGTGTAACGACAGCGTTGTGTAACGATCTTTAGTGTTGTATGACGCCCTTTTGAATTTGTCAAAGATGTTTCTCACCGATACTAGTTCGTTTACCAACGAAACTGTCGGAACTTTCCTTTGACTATACACTCCATCGTTATGCAACGGCATTTGGTGTTGCACAACGCTCCGACAAATTCTAACGGAATTGTCGGAGATCTCCTTTGGCTGTACACTCCATCGTTGTGCAACTGCACATAACATTGCACAACGCTCTGACAGTCCAATGGCTATATTAAATAGTCGTTTGATTTTACAACGATAATATTCAACGTTGTACAACGCTATTTGGTATCAGACAATGCCTTGCCCAGTTTTTGCTGGTAAACTCCTAATTCTGAGCCCTATATATATCCACCCCTTTATTAGAGATATGTCCTAGAAGCCAATCATTTTATGGCTACTTCTATAGTTTATGTTATTGATGATATTTGATCATTTATTCCTGGATTATATTATTGATAGTTCATTCAGGTTGAGGATCTGAATTGTGGATCACTGTGTTTCATTTATGATTAAATGACAATAATAAATCAAAACTGTCCATAGTCTTGATAATTAATAAGGAACATTAATTATCAGACAAGACTAGTATACAAGGTAAGTGATGATTAAGTTCTACAAATCATAAGTAAGGAGTTACTAACTTAATTATATATGTATGTGTTACTGGAACATAGTACATGACATGATCCAATGAAATAAATATATGAATTGTGTTATGTGTCATTATTTATTTCATATGTGTTTGATTCTGAGTTTGAGATGGTTCAGTTTCTCCACATGAGGATAGGTTCTATAAATATTGTCTAACGCTGATTCCTGATAAGGGTTGCTATACGGACTTTATTTATGTTCTCTTGAATTATGCGGGGAGAAACTGGTCATCAAGACAACCGTATGTCCCTCGTTAGTTCATCTAATGAGTGATGATATCCACCGGGCCCCTTGATGGAGATGGATTGCTTGCTAGCAACTTGTGCAATCATCTCTAGATCAAGAAACGCATAATCTGCAATAATGACACTTTCCTATCTTGGATTATACAAGGATCTCATGTGACATAAGAATCAAAACAATAAGATACCATTTCTTATGCAGGATTGAAGTACTGTATTGGTACAGTATTTAATTTATGCAAATTGGAAATCATAACGTGTTGCTAGATACCGCTTATGATTAATAGAAATAAATGATGATTTATTTTCATAGCCAACATAGCATAAATTCTCAAAGGGTCAAACAAATAGGACTTTAACCAAACGTGCATTATTTATTTGTTTGCAGTAGTGAGTACTGCGAATATATGATAAGTTGATTAATTAATTATATACCGTTGCGAACCGTTATAATTAATTAACTCAAATGGATCATATAGAAATAATATAATATATATGCTAATCCTAAATTAATTATTAATATGTTAATAATTAAGTTAGTTCAACGCATATTTATTATACTGAGCTAATTGGCCTTTTAGTTAATCGGTTAACTGAAAGTCTGATATGAGACGAATTGAAAGAGTGAATTAATGGGCCACTATATCATATGGATTTGGCCCACTTAATCTCTGAAAATTTCGGCCATAGAGGGACATTTGTGTCCAAGAGAAAATAGGAAAAGAGAAACCTAATTATGGAAAACGTTCCATATATATATTGATTGTTTTTTTGGGAATAAGTCGGAGAAAAACCTAATTCTCTCTCTCTTCTCTCTGTGGCCGCACTATTCACGCACTGTTCACGTCCTGTTCACAGCGGAGAAAGTTGGTTTCTTTAATTTTAAGCTCTTAATTCCATGTCTAGCTTATGCGTTGAGCGATTTCCTTTCCAGTTAAACAGTTAATCGTGCGAAGGAATTCAAAGGGAATTAGTTATCGTTTCGGACAAGCTAGCACTTGTCTTGAGATTTTGGTTAATTTTCTAGGTGGACTCGAGGCGACGAGGTGGTGGTGGTGTGCTACCCATCGACTCCTAAGAAAAGGTCGAGCCTTCTAGTTACGAGACTAGAAGAGGTAAATCCTTCTACCGTTTTCTTAAAGTATCAACTTGCATAATTATTTAGATCCGTATAATAGCAATTGTAAATTATTTGTTAATATGTAATAAAAATTTAAATTGCACATGGAATGAGTTTCTAACACCCTTGTTCTCTCTCTTTAGAGAGATTTGCCTTGCAAAATTAAACCATAATTGAGCCTTCTGAGCACATGGATACTCTTCCACTTGAGCTTTTTATAGCTAGATCATTTTGAGAGATAAAATAGCCTCAAACACCACCGCCCTGACATTGTCGCTAGGTGTAAGTTGGAATAGGTTGAGAGCTCATCTCCATTAGAGGCCTTGGTGCCATTTGTTTTTCGAGTTAGGTCGATCCGCCTCGAGTGTCTTTGTGACGAGGTGATTCGGTTCGAAATTGTAGTCCCGTTCTTATTGGAATTGAACGGAGCGCGTTCTTTCGTGGTAACGAAACTCCCGGAGACGTACGACTAAGACTAGCCTTTCCTAGCGGGTCGGAACTCCATAATCACATCGAGTGTTCAATTTCTCTATCTCTTTATCCCTTTATTTTCTTGCTATTTGAATTGCTTGTGTGTGCTTGTCAATTGTTGGATACCAATTGAATTGTATTAGAGTAGTTCATACTAAATCGGTCTAAAATCTTAATTGCTTTCGCTAAATCTTATTTAAGCCGCTTCATTAGGGACAACAAATCACAGCACTTAAAAAGCTCGATTCGTCTCTTACAAGAAATAATATTTTTCGAGAGAGTATTTAATGTTGCTAGATTATTGCAATGATTTTTTTTTATTTGCGGAGAGTATTCAAAGAGACAAATTAAATTTGAAAAAACTTTAATTAGCGAGGCGTTTCTATATAAATTTTATAAAATTTGAAGTCGGTTTGATACTTGATCAAGTAATCAAATGATGAACGTATTAGAATTAATCTGTCATAATTAACTAGATTCGTTCATTTGTTGACAACTTGATCGAGTATCAAACTGATTCCAAATTTTATAAAACTTACATAGAAACACATCGTTCGTTAAATTAAACAGGATCAATGGTTTAGATTCAGCTTTTGAATTTTAAAATTTTAAATATTGATAAAATATGAAGTTGTGGCAACTTGTGGCATCCAAAAGTAGTGGCAGAATCTTGCTCACCAAAATAATAATCAAAAGAGTATTAAATGTTCGAATTATTTGTGGACTTTTTTTTTAGAATCGATAGATTATAAATTCAGAGGGACATATCTAGCTGATAGAGATTTTATATATTTTTTCCCGCTTCTAACGGAATTTGAAAATATTTAAACTTGAAAAACGAGAAAGTTATTGAGCATCTTTACTTAACTCTCACGTCTCAATTTGTGTAGTTTGTAATTTGAATTATTTTAATGAAACTGTCTATTGTTAGTCGTCCAGTTGATTTTTAAAAAATCTTATAAAAATGTGAAACAATCAACTTTTAATCAGGCGGTAACATTAGGCGTTGTATACTCCATCCATCCTTTGTTTTCTGTTTGAGTAATCAACGTATATATATTTATATAAATCAACGTATGTACAATTTCAAACTTTCAATTTGAGTAATCCCAATAATTAAGACACTTTGATTTGATCACTATATGCATATATATTTTCTACTCTCTTTTTATCACTGTATTCATAATTCAAAACTTAAATTAATTCTAATGAATTTATCTTGAGGAAAATAAAATATACTTTTTATTCTAATGGTAATTTAGAAGTCGACATAAATTTATGTTAACTAGTATTAAAAAAAAAGGTGTTAATGTGGCGGTGCTAAAGCCCTTTTTTTTGGCCGTGTCTAGGGCTGTACAACGAACAGGTACATCATTTTTTATCAATATTTCAACCCAACCCAATTATATTGGGATAAAAAATTTCTTTAATTGACCCACCCGTAACCCAATCCAACCCAACCCATATAAATTTTTATGTATGAATTTGTACGGGTTTCCGGATTAAACGGATTATGACTTATATGGTATATAAATAAAATTGACAGTATTAATAAAACAAAATAACTTAACATATAATATTTTTGACAAAAATATAAGGATAGAACATTAATTTAGAAACAAATGAGATCAAAGGAAAAAAAAAATATTTATGTAATTTCGCCTTTGATCAAGGAAACAAATGAGATCATCAATGAGAATTGAGAAACATAAGGATAGAACATTATATAAAAATAACTTAACATATTTTATTATATAATTTCGCCTTTAATCGAATTTACACAGATTTTAATAACATCCCTAGATTGTTTTAAATCAATCAAATAAATTAAAAAGCGTACATTATAATCTTTTATTATCACGAGTTCACAACTAGGAGAGCACAGAGTAACAATTATTCCTACAATTATTACTGACTTGTCAAATCTTTCAAAATCGGTGGTTTAATTATTCCTACAATTATTACTGACTTGTCAAATCTTTCAAAATCGGTGGTTTAATTCTTAACATTAATTATTAAGAAAACTTAACCTATATAATTTCGCCGACTCAGCTTGCGCTCTATGGGAATGAAAAAAGCAGTAAATGGATACTGGAATCAGGGAAAGTAGTAAATGAGATATCGATACCGATGAGATCCCTAAACTCTAAACGGCTCGGGTTACTGATCGGCGGATTTCATATAGATATTTCAATCCTTTTAGGCCCCAAATTACAACTAAATATCTGTGTTTTAGTTAGATTTTGATATATTTAGGTTTGTTTTAATTAAGTTTGAGTCAAAGAAGGAGTTACTACCATAATTCCTATTTTAATGCAGATTTTGGACAAAAATATAACTTGGATGAATCAATAATGATGTAGAGCTCGTTGTAAGCTTTCCAACGGTTCTTGAATTACCTCAATTGGAGTCCGGATGAAGGAGATATGGGCAAAATACTGACTGGACGCAGTGCTGAAATTTCTGGAACGGACCGTTTCAAATCAGAACGGTCCGCCCCAGCCGAAACTGCTAAAAACAGCAGGATTGTCCGTTTTAGATGCTTGGGACGACCCGTCCCAGATTAGAACGGTCCGCCCCGACAGAAATCGCCAGAATTCCCAGAAATAGTCCAGGATTGCCAAATTTAGAGTTCTATTATGTCATGGCGGTTCTAATCTATCTCTGGCACTTCCAGAACGTGTCTTCTGCTATTTTCATCATCTCTACACATTTCTAATGCCTATTAAAACAGAGTTTGAGGGGATTTTGAGATATACAAGAGAGGAGTTCAATTCCAGATCCAAGTTAGGGTTAGATATAGTTCTATTTGAGAGAATAATCTCAGGTCAGAATCGTGGCGCGCCGAATCGACCGGTTTGTGGCAGAAACAGGACGTTTCGATAGGAGGCTTCAACATACAAGAGGAAGCAGGGACATATTGAGTTTTATTCTTCCTTTATTTCCTATTTCTCTTTGTTTTGCATGATGGCTTTTAGTTGTTGAATTGATTGTTCTAGGGCTATGGTCGTAAACCTTTCTACTTAGTTGCTTGTTTCGATTTGAATATTTAGTTAATTAATTAAGTTAAGTTATGTTTTATCTCTTGTGATTCGATTGCTTTATTCTATTTCTACGCTTGATTTGAATTGTTAATTGATATACCTGTTAAGCGATGGCCACGTTTGATAGTAGGTAGCAATATTGATTAACCTGAATTATAGTGTGGTAATGAAACTATTTGGTAGGTGAGATTCGGAAGGATGAACCAGACCTTAAGAAATTAGGGTTTTACTTGAGATCGGAAGATTAAAAGTGTACCAAGACTCAAGAGATAGACTAGAACATCTAAACCAAGAAACGGAAGTTGAAATTTAGGCGTTCTAGGAGTTAAACAATAGAACTTAGTAGCTTGACCTGAACGGAAGTTAGAGTACAAGTTTATAGGTTAAGTATTGTTTAAACTCGCATAAAAACACTTAATTGATAACTAAAATCAATGACAAAACAAGTATCAACCATTGGAATGGATCGTCCCAAGATCAGAACGTACCGCCCGGAAGGGGGAGTCTAATCCAGGACGGTATGTTCCAATCATTGACAGAGGCTGAAACGGACCGTTCCAGAGATGGAACGGACCGTTCCAACTTTGACAAAAGTAGAATCGTTTGGAACCAGAAACCCTAGAATTATTTGACCTGTTGATTTTCTCTTGTTTATTCTTGTTTTAGCCTTAATAGTAGATTTAGAATTTGTATTCACCTTCAATTCTTTAAACACCAAAAAGAGTTGAACTCGTCTAGCTAGTTTAAGTAAAGTAAAAGACCGATAATCCAACACCGTCCCTGTGATTCGACCCTTAGCTTTACTACGATAGATTAAATCAGGTAAAACGAGGTTATTTTGACTAGGTTTGCACCCGATCAGTTACAATCCGGATTATCAAAATAAAAACCCAATAAAACCGGGTTAATAAAATTAGAATCCGACCCAATCCGAATAATGCTTGAACCCGTTATAATACGGATCGGGTTGGACGGGCTAAACGGGTCGGGCGGATTTCTATTTTTCATGTACAGCCCTAGTAGTGTCAGTCATCAGCGTGGGCTCCACTCTCTTATATATGCTAATATTTATTTTCGCTGAAGCTTTCAAAATATCTGAACTACTCTATCAATTTACAACTACATTCATTGACTCTTTCCAAGTAGACTTATTCAACTCGATGGTCTTTCCGTAGAAAAATCATCGTCCTTGATATCATCGTCCTTGACTAAGCCCACCGACCGTTTCCTCCCTATTCACGACAATAATATAACTATATAACAGAAAATCTGTGTACAGAACTAATTAACTTAATTAGCCCGCCTTCCCGTTCCAAAATGGCCACATCAACCATCAGCAAAGGATTTCAACCATTACTTCTCCTTTTGATTTTTTCCCTAACAGCCTTGCCAGGCAGTTCACTTTATTTCAACTTCGACTTCACAAAGTATGATGATTATGTCGGTAACCTTACTTGCCGCGGAGATGCTTCATCAGAACCCAACAATACTCGTTGCAAAGATCTTGCCGGAACAGGTCTCACCAAGAGCAACGGCAGCATGGGAATAGCGTATTACAACCAACCTGTGCTACTGTGGGACAAGACCACCGAAGAGGTAACGAGTTTTACCACAAATTTCTCATTCAAAATACAAAATACCACGGCAAAATTCGCGGATGGGCTAGCTTTCTTTCTCTCAGCATACCCACCCCCTGTCGCAATTAACAGGGGCGGTACTTTAGGCCTTTTTAATTATTCTACCATGTTATCTGAATTAGCCAATGAAATTGTGGCTGCTGAGTTCGATACGTTCTATAATAAAGATTGGGACCCGTCGTCAGTTAACCAGAACGAAAGCCATATTGGCATCGATATTAACAAGATCATCTCGACTGAGTTCGAGTCGATTCCCAACAATCTGTTCATTGGTAAAAATATGACAGCACAAATCAGTTACAATAATTTAAATCAAAAGTTGAGTCTTCACCTTTCACAAGATGATAACCGAACAAATAACTATGACATCAGCGCTACAGTCAACCTAAAGAGAATATTCCAATCAAACAAGGTGGCCATTGGCTTCTCGGCTACCACAGGGTTAGACGAAGGATATGTCGAGCTTCACCTAATATATTCATGGTCCTTTAACTCAACGTTGGAGGTGAGCACCAACAGTAAGAGCACACTTAGCAGAGGGGTCCTAGGTGTTATTGTTTCTATTTCTGCAGTTTTTGTGCTCCTGCTGGGAACTTTTTTATACTTTATAGGAAAGAAACGTCTGACCAAGAAGAATAGGGACACAGAGATGGCATATGGTGTATCGATGGATGATGAGTTTGAGAAAGGGAAGGGACCAAAAAAGTTTCGATACAAGGAATTAAGTGCCATTACTAATGATTTTGCAGAAAAAAAAAAACTTGGAGAAGGTGGTTTCGGTTCAGTCTATCGAGGGATCTTAGCAGAGGGAGTTGATGTGGCCATAAAAAGAGTATCTAAGGGCTCAAAACAAGGAAAAAAGGAATACATATCTGAGGTAAAAATTATAAGCCGGTTGAGGCACCGTAACCTTGTGCAGCTCATAGGTTGGTGCCATGACAATGGTGAACTCTTACTAGTTTATGAATTAATGCATAACGGTAGCCTCGACACCCATCTTTATCACAATGAGAGAGTTATGGCATGGCCTGTGAGACACAAGATAGCACTAGGCCTTGGATCTGCTCTGTTGTACCTCCATAAGGGGTGTGAACAATGTGTGGTGCATAGAGACATCAAACCAAGTAACATAATGCTAGATTCTTTTTTCAATGCCAAATTGGGTGATTTTGGTTTAGCAAGATTAATTGATCATGAAGCAGGCGCACAAGCAACAATTCCAGCTGGAACAACAGGATATATTGCGCCGGAATCTGTCATAACGGGCATAGCAAGTGCTATGTCTGATGTGTATAGTTTTGGAATTGTGCTGTTAGAGATTGTTTGTGGTAGGAGGCCGGTGATGATTCAAGAGGATGAAAATAAGGTTATATTAGTCAAATGGGTCTGGGATCTATATGGAAATAATTCAATACTTGATGTAATTGATAGCCGGTTAAATGACGAGTTTGAAGCACAAGAAGCGGAGAGATTATTGGTCGTTGGTTTATGGTGTGCACATCCTGACTGTACTTTACGTCCTTCAATCAGACAAGCAATGAGTGTTTTGCAGTTTGAATCTCCTTTACCAGCTCTTTCTTCGAAGATGCCTGAGCTAATGTATGAAAATTCAACGGATCACAGTTCTTTTTACTCATCATCAACAGGAGCAACAAGTGGTGCAGCTTCTTCGACTATAAGCCACGCCAATTGTTCGTCCAACACCAGTGCAATTGAAGCTTCCAGTTCGTTAGACTCAAGTTGGCTGCTCAAATAGAAAAGCATATAGCTTGTAGTACATATGAATATATATGTTTGTGCAATTTGCTTAAGAATTTTTAATAATCCTTTTGATGTTTTTTATTGTTTTCTTTTTGTCTAAATTAAGTATGCATAATCTGTAAAAACTTATGTGCACTTTCATTCTATGTGCACTTTGTTTTATTTTATTTATATTTTTCTTCTAGTTTTTTAGCCGCTGGCTAATCTGTAAAAATTACTTATTTTATTTTAATGAAAAAGATAAGGGCCAGACCCTTATTTTCATGTCAAAAAAAAGTATGCATATCATCGCGAGCTAGATTCAAGTCTAATTTTGTCCTTTAAATTTGCGCCCTGTTTGGTAAGCCTCCTTTAGGCTACTTAAGGCTCCTTAAGGCACTATTCCACGAGTTGCGTCACCAAACACCAAAACAATTTAAGCAGAATAAGGCTCCTTAAGGTGACTTACCTTACACCAACATTGGTGGAATAAATTTTTTAGTGGGTCCCACAAGAGGAATAGTTATTAAAAATTACTTTTCAGACCTGGATCTCTTTAATTATGCCCCACTTAATTCTTCACACTTTTTTTTTATTAAATATACCGAGTCTTACTGGATTTATTAATAGCTCCAGTTCGAGTTGCAACTAAATTTTTGATGATGCAAATTCCAAATACAATTATCAAAATTTCCATCCAATAGAAAATTAAAATAGAGATATTTATGGGTCGGCCCAAATTTATTCCATTAAGATGGCTACAGGTAATGGGCCGAAATATTTGGTTGTGCCAATAATTCTCACGGTCACGGTTCACGCCGTTGTTAGTCTCTTTTGTCCTAGCTGATTTAGCATTTGGTCAGGCCAAGCTACCAACTGTCAGGTAAGTCAGTAGGTGGTCTCTACTCTCTAATTAAACTATGCCACAAGAAACAATTGGAAGAACATTCGTAGCAAGCCAGCAAGGACTGGATTCTGACACTTTTAGACGGTTAATAATATTAGTTTTCTTATGTCTAACTGATCAGTCCATGCCGTTCAACATAATTTACATAT
Source organism: Rhynchospora breviuscula (assembly GCA_027562975.1). Lineage (NCBI taxonomy): Eukaryota > Viridiplantae > Streptophyta > Magnoliopsida > Poales > Cyperaceae > Rhynchospora > Rhynchospora breviuscula. The sequence goes on along the minus strand of CM050400.1, from coordinate 7,278,386 downwards.
ATACATAATTACTATTTTAAAGGTTTTAAGAATTATTTTTATAGATTTTTAGAAAAGAAGATCCTAGACAAGAAGTCAAGGATCACCTATCCCCTACTTTGAGGGCCAATTTTAATTTCATTATAACAGTACGAAATTTTGAAATAGTAAAAATTGGTCTCTGTTAGATTTTCAAATGTAAATCACGTTGTGGCTTGGGAAGTTTTCAGGTATTGAAAAGAAAAAACCGAGTTAGACTGTTAAAATTTTGGTTGAAATGAAAACATTAGTTCTTAACAATAACAATAACAAAACTAAAAAAGCAAGCTTAGCCTTAGATTTGCAAAATTTTGTTTTAAAAAAATTAACTACGAGCTTTAAATTTGAAAAAAATATATTAATTTTGTCCTTATTAGTTTACTGTTGCTAGTACTATGGATGTAGTAGCAGATGCAATTCAAAATTATTCTAATATGATTATTCATCGTAGATTCGTAGGAAATATCAATTAAATTGTATTTATTGTATTTACATATATTTCTTTTTTTTTTTAAGGTTAGTTTTGAAACCAACGATTTTGTTATAAGAAATTTGAAAATAAATGCTCTCTCCATGAATCGAACCAATGACCACTTGGTTGGTAGGATAGAGCGAAATCATTAGACCAAATAACCCAGCTTGTATTTACATATATTTCATTACAAATATCATTCTAACATTAAAAGTTACGCGGATTGTTTTGGACAAGTAGTAGTGGTAGGACCAATAAACAAAAATTTAAAACTTTTAAAACTAATATAATATTCAGAAATTTATGGTTCTCACTGGCGCGCATCTGCCAGGCTGGTGTTCTTACTAGATAAATTTAAAGCACAAAAAAATCTCATTACTGGACAACTGTAAATTAAAATTAGACTAAATATTATTGAAGAGAGGCGGTAGTCCATGGCATGTGCAGTGCTGAAAACTTAGTAAATTTACAGGGGTCACTATTTACCAACCAACAACTGGTTTCAGCGTGGACTCATTTATGCGCAGTTCTCTGCATGTACTCGCAATTTGTAATCCTCAAATCAATGACAACAGTACATCTTTAATTTTATGCTTCCTGATTGGTTACAGATGTGAGCAATTTCCCTTGCTTTTGCCAGTAACAACCGAAGTCCTTTCTCCATGGCATGGCTTCCTTTTGTCTGGATATACTATCCAGACCATCTGTATAGGTGTACAAAAGCCATAAGATTGGGTGATCTACAGTTCTTTTTGTCAGATCTTCTATGGTTTGCGGAGAAAGTGAAATGGGTCAAAATAAGTTAGATTGTAAAAGGAATTTTGCAATCATCCTCAAACCAGAACCCCATCAGCCCACAAACCAATTTAGAAAAAACTCAATCAAACCAAACCTGATCATTGGCTAACTTTAATCTGAACCTGTAAGTCTACATGTTACCATCCACTTCAACCTTCCAAATCCAAATTTCATGTCTAATTAATTATTCATCTCAAATATCAAAATTGATTTACCTCTAAGTAATCTACTGATGCATTAATCGAATTACAGTTGGATATCTTAAAACAATACAAATTCAGTTAGTTCTCATATGACTACAAAATTCTTAATCAATTTGGAAGATAATGACCATAATTTTTGAAGCCCATGATTCGAATACTATTTCTAAATTCATGTCGAATTAAGAGGATTACATAGCCTTAAGAAAAATGCTACTTTAAGAAGAGAGGTGGCAAAATTTGATCCAATTAAGACCCGTCAAGATCCGATCATATAATTTTGATGATAAAAAGTAGATCCAAATATGATTTGATCTTTTCGAAACCCAGTCAATTTGAAGCTGGACGACTCCGGAATCGAACCTGATCATCTGACCTAGTTTGAGTTCAAACCCTAAAATGATGTGAAGCCTAACGAATCAATATATCCAAATTAATGACCCAAAATCCGAACATGATTTGAAACGTCACCTGGACCCATCCCACTCAACTAAGACTCGATAATGATCCATCTCGATAATTTTATTTTAATTTATTTTTTTTTAAGTACAAACAAGCTAAGAGGACCTGAACCGGTGTCGATCCAAGATAAAATGATTTGAAACACGACTATTATTGAAATTTTGATTTTTTTTTTTTTTTTGAAGACAAAAAATGGCTGGAAATCTGACATGATCCGACTTGAACGGATCAAAGTTTAAAATTTATTTGAAATTGAGATCTGATATATGATGTAACTCAATCAATAAAGCGAATTTAATCCCACCCGTTAAATTGCAACATCTTCAATGCATCCATAAAAGTATCAGTGTTTACATCATAGGAAAAACGAGAAAGATTGAGTGCATGTGGCTTGTAAAGTTGTAATGCAATTACCTTTCGGCTTTCATTTTTCTTGTTGGTTTTCTTTCCCTGTCAAAAATACCCTAAGTGGTACTTTTTAATTTTTGTATTTTATTTTGTGATGCATATATTATAAACATGGAATCTGAAATTATTTACAACAGGATAACCAAACCATATGGGAAGCGTCAGACTTGTCAGTTGCCGACTATTTAACTGTGAGCCGAGTTCTACCCTCTAAAATGCACCAGTTTCATAATCTGCTCAAGTTTATATAACCCTTGCTGTTATGGTCATGTCATAAAATTTATTTTGACTTGCTTCATCATTGGCTCTTACGTTGAATTGTAGAGGATCCAGGTCTAATTAGAAATTGCTGACCGCGGGAAAGGGCGCATTTATGAAAGATCCCAATCTATCCTTCAATTACACAGATTTGGTCCAGATCCAATCCAATAAAAAAAACTGTGTGCATGCTGCATGCAGCACCATCACACCACCATGCTGTCCAATTTAATTCAAGGCCTAGACCTCATCAGGGCCGTTCACACTCACACGTAACAGTTGCGCGATACATCATCTATTTGGATGAATCTATTTTTCAAACGATCATTTTTTATTCATTATTATTTTGTTGAAAGTCACTACATTGTCCCAGGTCACTGATTAAACATCATTTTGTTCCGCTGATCCCATGTCACCAATTTGTTATAAATTTATAATCAAGTAAATTGGTTATATATATAATATATATATTTCTGCAAAAAAAATATTTGATACTCAAAATGCATTTTTTTTTTTTTTTGGGGGGGGGGGGGGGGGGGGGAGGGGGGCGGCGGCATAACATATCTTGCATATTGGTAACGATAATTAAGTATTCTTCATTTATCGACAGGACAATGTGACATACTTCAACTGAATAATGCCACATGCAGATGACAAACAGATTGTGTTTTATATATGATCACGTCCTATCACTTGAAAATTTAGAAGGACAGAGAAAATGATATTAAACATTTCTAGGAAAAAATGGTAATTTAATACTTCTACATTTAACCTTTAGGTTAACATATAATTAGAACCAATACTTAATAACACTTTAACGTTCTCACTATAAAGTGACCAGTAAATAGAGTATTTACATAGAAACACTTTTGTCTGTCAAGTATAAAAAAGTCCATAGTTTTTTTTTTTTTTTAACCCTCAGCTATTAATAAATCCAGTAAGGCTCGGTATATTCTGTTAATTTGGTGGTGTCTTGTGAAGTGAGTTAAGGTCTTTTAGTGCGGTTAATTACTTATTAAAGCAGTATATTGCACTAGTAGTTAAACATTTTGCATGGTGCTATAAATACAGGCTGATATCCCTGCTCCCTGCCATGTAACTATTGACCAGCTTCCCACAAAAACTAAAGGGAAAACGCAAAAAAGACCTACCAAAATGGTACTTGTGGCTACCATGACGGTTCTTCTTTTGTACTCTCTCTACCACATTTTGAGATATTACACTGCAAAGCTCTCAACAAATTGCTATTTGATAGATTATGTGTGCTTCAAACCCTCACCCGATCGGAAAATTTCCACCCTAACCAGTGGAGCACTCATAAACCGCAACAAATCCCTCGGTTTATCTGAATACAAATTTCTATTAAAGATGATAATCAGGTCGGGCATAGGTGAAGAAACCTATAGCCCGAGAAACATCTTAGAAGGCCGTGAAGAGTCTCCAACAATTGACGATTCGATGCTAGAAATGGACGAGTTTTTCAAAACCTCAGTCTCTGATATATTCGCCAAGACCAAAATATTGCCGAGTGAAGTGGATGTATTGGTGGTTAGCATTTCTGCCTTCACTCCATCCCCTTCCCTTGCAGCACGAATCGTACAGCAGCAAAAGATGAGGGATGATGTGAAAACTTATAATCTCTCGGGCATGGGCTGCAGTGCGAGCTTAATTGCCATTGACTTGGTTAATAACATTTTCATATCTGGAAAGAAAACAGTAGCAATGGTAGTCAGTTCAGAATCGATAGTCCCAAACTGGTACTGTGGCAATGAAAAATCGATGATGCTCAGTAACATACTTTTCCGATCTGGTGGGTCTGTTATGCTACTCACTAATGACCCAACCATGCGTAGCCGAGCCAAGATGAGATTAAAGTGCATTGTCAGGACTAATATTGGTAGTCAGGATGATGGGTACAACTGTGTGATGCAGAAAGAGGATGATACTGGTCGGCTTGGGTTTTACTTAGGCCCAGGCCTCCCGAAAGCAGCCATGCGTGCATTCACAAAAAATTTCCAGCAGCTCATGCCACAAGTGTTACCCTATCGTGAGCTTTTGCTTTATATGTGGAGAATCGCAGAACAAAAGGTAAAAAAAGCACAAGGCAATTCATTATCAGCAGCAGCAAAAATCAACTATAAGTCAGGTATTGATCACTTCTGCTTGCATGCGGGTGGGACAGCAGTGATTGATGCGGTTGGAAATGCACTAGGCTTGAGTTCATACGATGATGAACCAGCTAGAATGACATTATTCCGATGGGGAAACACATCTGCAAGCAGCTTGTGGTATGTTTTGGGGTATATGGAGGCAAAAAAGAGGCTGAGAAAGGGGGATAGAGTGCTGATGATAAGCTTTGGTGCAGGGTTTGAGTGCAATAGCTGCATATGGGAGGTGAAGAGAGATCTGGGAGATGGTGATGTTTGGGAGGATTGCATCAAACATTATCCCCCACAAACCCTAGTAAACCCTTTCTTTGAGAAGTTTGGATGGGTCAGCGAAACGACCGAGGAGACTTTCTCGGGTAATATGGAAGCATTTAGAAAAAAAGTTGCTTTGAGCCTTTGACATTGCACGTGGATTGGGCTCTCCTTAATTTTCTTTTGATTTTATTTTTTTAGTAACTAAATAATACGGATGGTTATAGTTATTTAATTACATTGAAATTGGACATCATGTACTGTAATCGTTTTTAACTTGAGAAGTATGCCAAGTAATTAGATATATATGAAGATACAAAATTGTTGTGTTTTGAGTGTACGTATCTGTAGTTCTGTACTTTATTTTTACCAATGGATATCTGTACTTGTTATTTGTTGATTCAATTAAGTATGCACAGTTCAGATAGTTATCTGCAGAAATTTCATTTCCATTAATGTACGTAAATTTACCATTGAGGGTCTTGAGGCCTGACTCCTGAGTCCTGACAGTGGAAATCCTACTCTGCAAAGAGAGGAGCTCCAATCCCTCTTCCTATTTATCGGATTCTCTTGGTTCCTCCTATGCCTCAGACACTCACTCGGGCAGCAACATATATGACTGTCGATTTAATCCAGCCACTGAGGTTTAAATTGATCGTTCGTCACCACACAGGGAAATTGGACTTGTGTATAAACATTAATTTTATCTACTTGATCTTTCTAGATTTCGGAAACTTAATCTGAATATTACTTTCCGGATTTAAATTTTACATTACATATTCTTCTGGTCGGAAAAAAAGTGCCTTTGATTTTTGTGAAAATTATCCCGCAATTAGAAAAGTCATTTAGCTTTGACGGCTGCATTTTAGTATTGAAAAAATTTATAGTTAATTGAAGTATGCATCTCATGACATTTTATGTTTTAATACTTGTCCATAAGTCTTGTTTGATGATGTTTTATATTTTGATCCGATAGCGGCCGCAAAATATCCGCTATCGGCAAACCACTATTCAAAAGCATGTCCGTTATGAACCTGCTAACCACTATTTAAACCTTTGGTTCAATCACTTCTATTCCTAGAAAGCAAGTAAGCAAAAAAGGGAGAAAAAAAAATAAATTCACTTCTGGCAAACAATTCCATTGATGTCGTGTAGTTGGCAGTTGTGAAAAGACCCAAAATTAAAAAATAATTGAAGATAGAGCATAGATAGGGAAATAAGATAAAAAAATTTCACATGATTGAAGTGTCCTGTGCTCCTACTCTAGTGCAATGATCAATTAACTTTGCAGAGAAACTGAGAAAGTAGGTTTTCAACTTTGCTCGCTGTACCAGTATTGTAGCTGTCTACATCCAACAGTATGACGGTCCTGATTAATATCCTGATCATGTGGCGTATAAAAATTAATTTTGTAAGGGATCATACATGTCTGTGAGAAGACATAATCACATAATGTTAATAAGTACTTTATCATATCCGGACGAATGTTTGATGAGGTAAGCAGAAACGCACTGGTTAGCTCAATATTAATTAAAACGAGATTTCTTGTAAGGTTTTCTCTTGAGATTTTTATGGACTTCTCTAAATTCTTGTTTTTATTGTTAGTTAAAAGCCTTCTCTACACTTTTGTGGGTTGTGTATTGCTTCTGTTATTCCTTTTACTCCTTACTATCATATTACTTGAATATTTTTATTATAGGGTAGTGACCCCTACAAAAAATTTCATTAATACGGTATGTTTGGGACCTGCCACGAACAAGGATGCTAGTTAGCCAGTCCAGTTCGCCAAAATCGGGGAATTGGGAATAAGGCAAGTAGTTCGTAGTTCGTCTAGTTTGTGTTTTGTTTGGTTCGCGCGAACTGGCGCTGTTCGCGAACAAGCAGTTTGTGTGCGTTGCCAAACATACCCACAAAGAAAAATATGTACAAAACTGTAGCAAGAAAGGTAATTACAGAGACTAATAGCCCTCGTCCAAAAGTCTAGCTTATGCTAGAAGCATGAAATGTACACTTTCCAGAGTATTGAGTCTTGGATGATCTTCCTTATAGAGGTGTGAGCATCTGGCCTCGTTCCTTCGAAGATACAGTTGTTTCTATCCTTCAACATAGCTGAATTTAAAACTTCTAGTGTTAAATAGAGTAAAAGAATTTGAAAAAACATCCATTAAGAATTTAAGAGGCGAGCGTTAGACGAGCAGGTCCAAACTGTTCAAATTGAAAAAAAATAAAATGGGCCAGGGTTTAGTTTGACCTAATTATATTTGCTTTTAGTCAAAAAAAAAAAAAAAACTATTTTGATCTGATTAGTCTTGTTTACATTTTTCCACACTCCTACATTGAAGACGGCGACCTCTATTTTTCCAGCTATTATAAGTGCCATCGCTAAATAAACCATTGCTGCCATCGCTGCTATATGTTACAAATGTTCAGTTTAATAATAAGAAATGTTCAGTTTAATAATCAGAAGTGTTCAGTTAAATGCGTCAACTAATGGGCAAAGTCGCGCCAGGGTCAAAGTCGCGCGTCAGACTTGGAGAGAGGCGCGCCAGGGGCAAAGTCGGAAAAAAATTAATTTGAACCGGATCGGTTCATGACCCCTTCTATTTTTTTCATGTGTTTTGTGTTCGGTTCATGACCCCTTCGCTTGGTTTAGTAAAAACGAGTTACGATTAGCCGACTTTGCAACTAACTGAACATTTATACTCAATTAACAGAACATTTGTATTGACCCAACTGAACATTTGGACAAAAATAAAAAAAAAACAAAATGAACATAGCGAACACTTATAAAACAGTGGACAATTATAATACAAAGTGAACATTTGTATCTAATAAAGTGAACACTTATAATAACGAAATGAACAAAAAATCGCTGGGTGAGTAGAGGGAGGAGAGCGCTGCTCAACGAGCGCTGACTGACGCACGATGGCAGAGATGGCACAAAGCGCGATGGAAGTAATCAATTTTCCTATTTTTCTGGGTCTCTGTTTGTCCTTTGCATCTACAGAGGCCACTAGAAGTTGGGTACGGACCGTATAGTGTGCACCCATTCCTTTTTCTGGGCCAAGACCTATTACCATAAGTTCTAATTAATTCTCTCTTAATTTCTCTCTTTTTTTTCCATCCAGATCAATAGTTCTCAGAATTACCGAAATAACCTTTTGTTTATTATCTTTTCTTTTTTATTCTTCCCTGTGGTTTGGTCTCTTTCCTATTTAATCGCTCATCCTTTTCTAATTTTTGTAACCTCTCTAATTTTTTTGGATTTATTTTCCTCTACTACTTGAAAGAGTAATTGGCCGCATTATGTAAATTTTACACTCAAACATTAATTGCGGATCATTTATGAAGGTTCTACTTTTCTGAGTAAGGTCATGGTCAGGAACTGGAAATAGAAAAGAGTTGGAAAGATGTGGCAGTGGAACATCTTAAGAGAAAAAACGGATATTACCATCAAATTTTGTCATCCGGAAATAACCCCTCAAATCATTAAAATTGGATATGAACCCCCCCTAATCACATTAAACTGAAATTTAAACCCTTTTTATTAATTTTAATCAAAGTTTTATAAATTAAGACAGATATACCACTGCCCAAAAGAATATTTTTTTTTCCTTGATTGTTGATGTGTTGAACTCTCACCCGGCACTGACAAAAAATAATAAATAATTACATAAATACATAAAATCCCGCCCTCAAAAAGATATAAATACACAAAATCCAACTGTGAAGATGACCCGTGAAAGTGGGTTTATACTTTTATGAACCGGAAAAGAGATTAACCTTTAACTTTATATGCTTCTGATGGAAGATGTTTTGAAAAAAGTACTCTCTAATGCATTCTAGTGGGAATGAAGACAAGTGGGTGACCACATGGTCACAAATTTCTTTTGATTGTAAGGGATGCCTTTGAATTTTGTCTTCTCTATTAAATACGTAACATGGAAAGAAGGCTATTGATCTTCATTTGAAAAATTAATAAATATATAAGGCCATCCTGATTATTAAACAACACTATGTAACAATATATATGCTCATTCAGCTATTTAAGAAGTGGAAATAGGTATCCTGTTATGTTTTCGTTTCACATTTGTCATGATAGTTAATAGAACACAATTCTTAGGTAGGGGTATTCATGTCCTAATTTATAAAAATATGATTAAATTTTATAAAAATGATTTATTTTGTAATTAACATCATTAGAGGGTTTATATCCAATTTTAAAGATTTGAGAGGTTTATTTCCGTACAGAGAAGATTTGAGGGTTATATCCGATTTTTCTTTTATAAAAACAGTGCGACGAGATTATTTTCTTTCTTTTTTTTTTTTGACAAAAATTTTGATTAGTTTTATCCATTTCAATTACCAACAGTATGGGGAAATAATAATCCGGTCAGACTGAATTTAATTATTTTTCCTTCATGGGCAAACCGGCATGGGGCAACAACACTCCTGACTCCTTTCTCTCTCACACATGATCGATATGGTGAAAGTTTGTTTCTTTCAACAATTCAAGCATCCACTAGAAGCTTATTGAATTGTTTGATATATGCTGCATACTGTTAATAGATCAGTGCATGTATCCTTACTAGTACCTGAATATATAGGTAAAAGTCCATCAATTAGATAGATTTTTTTTTTTCTTGGACTAAAAATGAGGATCAACCCTCACCTTAACACCTTTAATTAATTGAATAAAATTAAGATTGCCAAAAGTTTACTCATATCAGCCAGTTACTAATGATGATACACAAACAAAATTAAAAAACAAATTATTTACATGAAATAAAAAATAAATCAAAATTACCTAGAAATAAGAAAAAGAAAGCAACGTTACAAAGACCTCACGAAGGATTTAGGAAGGTGTATTCAACAATGACTTTTATGGACCAAGAGAGAGATCCTTGTTAGCATACCTAATTATAGGTGAACACTTTTCTTGCTAAATTACAGAATAAACCATAGCAAAATTTATTTTCCTTAATCTGTTTTGAGAATATTCTTCTTTTGAAGCTGAGATAGGTAGATGATACACTGATTTAATTATTAGCAAGAGCAGTACTAAGAGGATGAATAGAGAACAGAAAAGACAAATCAAATCATACCGCTAGCTAGTTCAAAAATTAGATTTTTTTTTTTTTGTCACAATATACTCATTAGCAAGAAAAGTACATAGAGGACGAAAGAGAACATAAAAGACAAATCAAATGATACATCTAGCTCAAAGTTTAGATTTTTAGTGTCACAACATCATAGCCTTAATTATTTTCTCATTAAAAAATTATAAAATTATAAATCATTGGTCATAATCACAATTACGATGACAAACTTCACTGCAAAAAATAATAATAATAATAATAAATAACAACAATTTAAAAAAAATGCGCTGTTAAAAATAGTCAGTGGCAATTTCGAAATTTTTTTTTTATTTTTAGTCGTGCTTTTTAACCACCGCTAAAGAGTTTAAAAAAAATCTACCTATCTTTTAGCAACGATTTTCCTTAAGGTGTGCTCCAGAAATGAGTAGCGGATGAAAACGAGGAGAAGGTTAATGAAGTTGCTCCAAAGTAATAAATTATTAAGGGAAATGGAGGTGAACTAGGGTATCCCTGGAGAAACCCTATACAAAAGAATGGAAAAAGTGGAAAGTTGGTTCACCCTCAAATTTGAGGTGTACTGAGCTTCTTCTTTCTTTCTATACCCTTTCTTTTTCTTTCCCTTTTATTCCAAATTCTGGAGCAAAGCCTTAATGACCACGGCTAAAGATGGCCCCATTTTTCGTTTTCTTGATATCCCATTCAAAAAGAAAAATGACAATTAATTTAATTGTGGAAAATAAACAACAAATATATAAAAATTTATCTTAAAATATATTAAATGTGATAAATAGTGAATTCTTATTGAAATATAAACATAAATAAATTAACGGAGATAACAAACTAAGCTAAAACTATACTAACAAGATGAAATTACAGAACTATCATGATGATAAATTAATAACAAAACGAATAACTGGATAAAATTAATTACAAAAATAGTAATATGTATTAAAATAAATGACCTTCTAAAGAACTAAATTAAACATTATAATCATAATTTACTAAATATGAAAATTAAAAATTATTTAGAACCTCTATTTGCATCTCACAACTTTGATTCCTAATAAATTGCAATAAGAAAATACTAAAATTATAAATACAAAATAAAAATATATAAAGTTAAATTTTGATTGTCTAAATTACTAAATATGAAAATTTGAATTTTGGAGATGGGATTACCGTTTACGGGAATTTTTTTTTTTTTTTAGGGCCAGCAAAACACTAGCAATTTTCATTAATAAAGAAAAAAGTTTACAAACAATCAAAACAAATATAAATGGTAGACTTCTATCAAAGTCTACCAACTTCTCCTAATCAAAAGAGAAAAAAACCAATACAACTACCGCTTGTACCAACACTAACTCTACTAGTACCAATTGAAAAAACAAAAGAAAACCCAATCATGACAACTGCCACTTGTACGTCCCAACCCGTGAGACTCATTGTCACTGAGACAATTTCCCTCCCCTTCATTTTCTCTCCTGATCCCCTCTGCCGTCTCAGTCCTCACCTTCATTTGGATTTTTAGCCGCCGAGATCACATCTAGTCCGGCCATGACTCGCTTCATCCTTCAAAACCCGATCGAGAGCTCCAGCTCCCACCACTCAATTTTGGCCCTCCCCTCGAGAGCTCTGCGCCTCAATCCACCGAGAACTACCTTGACGTCCTTAGACCAAATCCACACTTTCTTCTCTCTTTCCTGCAAACACTAATCCAAGACTTCATCCTCTTGCCGAAATCAAGCCGCTCTGCGAAAACCGTTACAATAGCAGCTGAGACCTCTGCTTCGCAACTCCAAACCACGTCTCAACTCTAACCCGATCCAAATTCGAATTTCAGTTCAAAATCTGATCCACTAGGCTTCGAGCAAGCTAGCAACCACTGGCTCATTCCTTGATCTTTCTCATCTTCATCTTCTTGTCTTTCCTTGGTACGTCATATTTAATCTCTCGTGTAGATCATGTAATTTAATTAAGAATGTGAAATCTGGTTGATCTATGTATGCGTGTAATCTGAATCTCTGATTGACTGAATCTTGTGTGTTGACTGCTTGGTATTTGGAGATTTATGTGGAAATATATAAATTAAGGGATATTTGTAAGTTAAACTAGACTTTTGTATGTGCATTAGAATTTCAAGGACAATCAAGTATATGTTATGGATTTAATTCAAGTCTTGCATTATTTTCAAAGAAACGTAGTTGCATGCATATAAATGGTAAATGTGAAGTTTTGCATGCCATGCATATTTCTGGTAACGAAACTTGGTTGGGTCACAACACTGATTTTGTGGGTTTAAAGGGTTGATTTTGTAAAAAAGAGATTATAATGGGATTGGATTAGGTTTTGGCCTCAAACCTTGATCAATAAGCATGTCATGCATGGTTGTGCAGTTAAAATTGAGAAATAGACTTCTAAAATAATAAATGATGTTCATTTGAATTGTTTAGAAAATATAAATACTAGTATTGCATAAGTGTTGCATGCGAGGTTAGATGTGTTTTTGGTACAAGATCGTACCAATCAAGTTGCATGACATGTCATGGATATTTAAACATCTAGATTTAAAAGATAAATAACTACCAAGGCTAATGCATTCAAGAATTGCACAATATATTGTCATTCATGTAAAAGAAATTTATTAAAATAGTTTGCATTTTATTGATTTGGGTTTCTTAAAAAAAAAACATGATTCATGAATTTGGTATACGTATGATGCATGACATATCGTATGTGCATAAATCATTTAGTTTAGCTTGCATAATCATATGATAAATATATAGGAATGATATAACTTGAGTTGCATGATCTATAAATGGTTGTATGACATTAGGATTATTAAGTCTAATAAATGCACGACATATTCATGACATAGACACAAGATAGCATGGTTTCTAATTTATAAAGATTATAAGTAGCATACATTAGAAGTTTATAAATAATAAAGGAAATGCATGGTTTTAAAGTAAAAGCATGATTTTGAAAGTATCTCCAAATATCTTTGTCGTCTGAATCAGAATTCTATGTCCCTTGACATCTTGAATTGATTAGATCATTTCCTTATCCGTACTAGTTAGTACCGATGTTGTCCTAGAATTAATGGATATCAGTCTATTAATATTGATTGATGATTTATGTCAACTTCTATCTTATCCTTTTGAAATCTAAGTTAGTTTTGTTGAATCTTTTCTAATCTTGATCAGATGCTTCTGTGATGTGATCATTTGGTGTTCCTTTTTACTACGTCACATGATCATTGTTGTACTTCCTTCTTCTTGGATTGCTTAATAAGTTAATTGGACTTTTCTGTAACTCAATTTTCTCTTTGATTATTTTGGTAAATATTGGCACTTGGACTTGATATGGAATTAGTTGTCTAATTTTGTCAACTACTTTCATGTAAATGTAAATGATCAAAACTGTTACGTGCACAACTGTTTTGAAAAAATAACTTGCATGATTTGAAAGCACTTTAAATGTTGTAAACTTGATAAACATGTGTTTTTATCTTTTAGTAAGCTTGATTAATGAAAGTGTGATTGATTAATGAATTTGTTAAATACTAGGTACTGGTTGTACGGTTTGCAAAGACTAGGGATTCCTTACTTAGATAGAACGTGGCATGACATATGATTGGATTCAGGATAGTATTTTGATTGATTAGAAATGACTGAACAACTTGAACACTGATGGTGTTATCCGCCTAGTTTTTAGACAGTACCTTTATAGGAGTTTTGTCCCTTAGGTTGACTTATTCTCGGATCCGTGATTACTAGTCCTACGCTAGTGCACTGGTAGTAGGTGCGACGGATAGTTGTCAGGTTAGGCATGGTTCATGTCATTAGTATTGTGAGATTGATATACATATTTTCATATACTAGCTTATGCATATGTCAGTGGTGCAGATATGCTTAGTGCCTGTGTGATACAGTACCTGTATTGGTTTAATGACTATAAGTTTGCATGCAACTTAAGAATTGTATTTATCCAAGAATAATTTTGATGAAACTTGTTAATAACCAAAAGTGTGGAAAATAAGTTATATCTCTTAGTATTATTGATTGTGTTGTTGGATAGACATGTAGAATTCGATTGCTATATCGATAAATCTAGCAAGTTCTGAAATATATTTGCTATATTTACCGTTTTGCTAAAAAGTTGTCATAAATTGATTATAGAGAAGTGTGTCGTTAAATAACCGATTACTAAGCTTTGTAACTGAATTTGTTTATTTCTTTGCGACGTAGGTTGGCAGGCTGCTAGATAGATGTGATATTGGTGCCCCACTTCATGCCCTGCTGGTTCCTCGGTGGGAGGGGTGTGACATTTTCCTTCCCTTTCCCAAACTCTGGCTGCCGTACTTTTAGTTCTCCTTCTCCTGTCCAACTCGAGATCAACTTGTTGAAGGATGTGTGTTTTGAAAGTTATCTTTATTAATGATAATTTATGTATTGTTCATGATGTTGAATGTTGTTATACATTCTTGTTCTTTGAGATTAATATGTTATATCTTTAAAAGTGTTCAAGAAGATGCTCGTGGTCTTGAACCATAGAACTCTTAAGATGAAAATATATATTTCTAAATATGTTCACAATCGTGGTAATTAAAGAGGAATAATAATTACCGAGTATGATTGTCTTGTCGATCGAAAGTACATTGTAGTTCTATAAATGTTGATAAGTGATTATCATTCAATGACATGAGTATATATAAAATGAGCATACTTTATACATATTGAACATGACCTAACTTGATGGAATATTATATGGATTGTGTTTTGTGTCATTAATATTTTCATCGCGTCTTTGAATCTAAGATGTGAGATGTATAGATTTCTCACATGAGAAGCATGTAATGTAATTATTGATTAAGACGATCTTTTTACTGATCTTAGTTATCTGTTGACGGAGAGAATTAGTAGTTCATTGTATGTGACTTGTGCAAGAGAAATTTATATGTCGATTATCATTGTCCCTCAGTTATTTGAGTTATGATATTACTGGGCCCCTTGGTAAAGTGGAATTATATAGCATGCAATATAACTGATGTAGTTATAATTATAATTCACTTAAGAGACCAAGAAAACGAATATAATGCAAAAATGACACGATCCTATTTTGCATATTATTTATAATATCATGAGACAAGGATAGACACAGATCAAGTAGATCGAGTATGTAATGACTACGTCATTTGGGCGGCTATAATGTAGTGATAGAACCTCTTATAGTTTATATTATTACCAAGATGACATAGATCCTCTGTAAGGTCACACCAACTGAAGAGAAACAACAAGTGTTTTACATTTTATATGATGTATGAAAAATACATGTGATAAAATATTAAAATAATATGTCAAGAAAAATGACATGCTTAGACCATAAATGAATTCATGAAAGTATATGAATATTATTAGGAGAATGGCTAACGTGCCATAGATGGCATGGAGGGTCCCGTGCCATAGAGTCGTTTTCGAGATCTATAATTCAAATGCCCAATCCGAACCATTGAAGTTATTCACTATATTAAAATACTCTTGGAGTCCAAATTTTATATTTTTTCGAATTTTTCTGCTATTCATTATGATATTTTTAAAAAACATTACAATTGGAGTATTTCAGACCCTCTAATTTGAAAATATCATAATAAATAACAAAAAAAATCGAAAAAATGTAAAATTTGATCTCCAAGGATACTTTAATATGATGATCAACTTGAACTGTTTGGATTGACCAATTGAATTTCGGATCTCGAAAAATTAACTCAAAAGAAAAATAGATGGCATTGCCATCTATGGCACTTTAGCCATCCTCATATTATTAGTATAATGTTAGAGAGCATTATAAGAATAATATAGATATCATATATTGCAATAATATGTTTTATATTATTAGTTCATGAATTGATTTATTAAACAAGTTGTAAAATATAATTAGAAAAAGTACCAGTGGTATTTGTGTAAATGACACAATGAAAATTTGTCCTAAAACTTTTGTATAAAAGGAATATTATTTTTCTCCTTGATTTGGTCGGCACAAAATTTCCAAATTTTGTTTCTTGCGCAAAAGTAAAAACAAATAAATGGAAAATCAATTTCTCTCTCTTCAATTAATTGGCCGAAATTGATATGTTATTTGAGTCTTTCTTTGAAAACAATATTCTGTGGTTTTTGTGGTTGTTACCTTGCGCAAAGAAAGAAAAAAAGAAAAGGAGAAAAAGTGAATTTCTTTTATACATATGTTAAACCTAAATCTAGCTCTCAAGGTTTTTCAATAAGGTAGAGATTCAAACAAAGAGAATGCTAAGAAATAAACTACACAAAGAAAGTCTTTTTTATTGATTTTTCCTCTTTCTAATACAAATAAGAAGATCAAAGTTACAGAGATTCTAACCCCCTCCCCAAGGGGCAGGGGGTGCCTATTTATAGCTACTAGCCTTTCTACTTTAGGATCATATGTGGCAGACTTGTGGCTTCCTTCCTCGCTAAGTCAGGAGGCGGGTCATTCTTCGACTTCGCGATTCGATCGAAGATCGCATAGTAGTTCGCGAAGCTCCTTTTTCTAGGACGAAGCTTATCGAAGCTGTAAAGGAGGCCTCAGTTGGGACCATCTTTCCACGTGTGATGATGACGTCATCGGTTCGTTATAACTAATTCTGACACGGGAAAATATCAGATTAGGGGGTGTTTCCTTGTCCCTGCTCTGGGGTATCACGTGGGACCTTTGTAGGACCCCCCTTCTTAGCAGGCCTGGGTCCAACGGAGGAAGGACCCATTGTGCTTGTTAGGCCTCTGCATGGGCTTTTACGAAATATTGTATTAGGCAATATCATTAGTCCTCGAGCTTCTGATGAATGTGTTCATTAGAAGTTTTATCAGCGTTCTCTATATGGTGTTATTGACGTTATCCGAGTAGTTCGCGAACAAATGTTAGTTGTTCAGATTACATGCGATCTTCGTGTTCTTATTCATGGTTTTGGACTTGAGTCTCAAGTTCGCCAATCCTCGAGTCCTCGAGTTTGAAAGCCCTCGAACTTGAGAGTTTGCGAAGCTATGCGATTATGTATGGCGCACCTTAGGTATTATTGTGAATTATTTATTGCAACGCTCTTCTTCCGAGGATACCAAAGGTTTATTTCATCATTACTTCTTGGGGTTCACGCGGAAAAGGTGTATCATATTTTTCTCTTGGGATTCGTGAGGATTTGAAAGGACGCTTCGAGAAATGGGCGTCTTTTTAAATCGGTGCACAGAATTCGAACAGGCGTTGTGTCTTCTATATATATGAGGTATAGAATATTTTCCTTCTTTTCCCTCACCTGCCTCTTGTACTTTTGTACTTTCCATTGCTGTGTTCGTCTTCTGCTTACTATTTATCTTCTACTGTTTGTCATTCTCATCTTCTTCTTTCTGGAGCATTTCCTTCTTAAGGTACTATATCCCTTTTACGTAATGACCTTTATTTTTGTTTTGTATTGTTGATTCTTCTCTTCTTTATTTTTTCTTTCTGTTCTTCTTTCCCTTCCTGAAGTTTTTATATTCGATTCTTTTATTTATTGTCTTTTTTGCAATTTTTCCTTCTTTTTCTTTTTATATCTTCTTCTCTAAGGAGATGTCGTTATTTTGATAGGTTAGCCATGCCAAATAGAGTGTATCGTCCTACCAAGTCGGAGGCTGATACTAAAGCCTTTCCTCAATCTCGCGGGTACGAATCTCATCCCTGGATAACCACCAAACTTGACAAGTTGATAGCTCTCTGGGGGATTGACAAGACAAAGGTGGGCAAGAAAGAGTTTCGAGCTGTGGGAGCAGAGCGGATGGATCGTCCTTTTGATACAGAGAAGGGGATGGTTCTTTTCCAAAGGTCTCCGTATTGTGGAGTTCGTCTTCCTCTTTAGCGCTTTCAGCGCGAGATCTTAAATGCGGTTAGGATTCCTCCTGGTCAGTTGCATATGATTGCCTGGTGTTGCATTACTTCCTTTGAGCGTTTGTTGACTGTTAATTACGCACATCTAGGCCTTGAACAAGGGGTGGAGCCCTCTTTAGGTTTATTCGGCCATTATTATAAGTTCTGCCGTCGAAGTGAAATTTGTACTCTTAGGCCTTCGGCGAAGTTATTTGCCAACAAGTCTAAGAAGATCGGTGGTTGGAAGGAGAACTTCGTATTTGTCAAGGGCTCGCTGATAGACGACATGGGTGTTTGTAAGGAATGGAACAGAGAGTCGACCGGATATTCCAAGGTAATTTTTCCCGCTCCATCAGAGGATGAAGAGAAAATTATCAAAACTTTAGAAGAGAAGTCTCCACGCGGGTATTGGTTATGTTGGGATGGGACAAAAATAACTCCTGATGATCGTGTTTTTCCTCCTGAAGACATTCCCGAGGGTGAAGACGAAGATGATGAGGAGGAAGAAACTTCAGAGAAAGTTGACGATATTCCTACTGCTTCTAGGGATCAACAAGCCGATACTGAAGTTCTCAACAAGTCGGGAGAGGAGACAGAGATTCTCAGCAAGTCGGGAGAGGGGACAGAGATTCCTACAAGAAAGAAACCTCGCGCCGCAGTTTTCGCGGCTGGCGCGATGTTCAAGGTTAAGGGTCATGATCGCACCAGACATCCTCGAACTATAGTCCCCAAAAGACCCAAAGAAGGAATCGCCCATCCACTTCGTGCTCAAACACCTGCTCTTGAGTCGGAGACCAAGAAGAGGAAGGACGGAGGTGGTTCTAAAGCCTCTGCTTTGGAGGCGGAGACGAAAAGAAGAAAATGGGAAGAAAGTTCCACTGTTCCTGTTATCCCAACTCCTGCTGTTCAAATGATGGATAAGACTTCTTCTGGCGGAGTTGGGGAGGGTATTATGGTTGTAGTGAGTTCGCAACTGGAAACTACGTCTGCCCAACCTTCTTCTCAACCCCCAACTTTGCCCGTCCGTGTCAAGGTGGTTGATGATTCTTGGCGACTTGCCAAGGTTAGAAGAATTCATGAAGATGAAAAAGTTTCACTTCGTCTTCCTGGGTTATCAGTGGATCCTTTCAAAACCAAGGTTTTACGCTTATCTCTTTTTCCCCTTTTTTTTATTTTTTATTTTACCACATTTTTCCTACTTTGATTTTATTTTCTAATTTGTCATTGTGTAGGTTTCCCAATTAGCTGCATCAATTCATCGTGTCTCTCTAGACTTGCATCCGCAGTTTAGTAAGGAACTAGTCGACTTGTCCATTGATGACAAATTTATGTGTATGCATGTCTTGTTGATGGAGCTGGGGTGCTTGCAGGCGAACGTTCACGATCAGCAACGCTATTTTGGCGATGCTTGGACGAGTTCCCTGTCTTCTCTGGCGAAGAGGAACGCCGAGATTGACCGCGATCTGCAGTTTCTTCGCGGTGAACAGGAATCAGACGTGGGATTTATGGTCGACCTATCCCATTTTTCTGTTTTCGCTAAGATGTCTGTAGAGGACCAAGCTGAAGTATCGAGTCTTTTTCAAAAGATTGCGGCGTCTCAAGATTCTTTAACTACCCGTGTTCAGGCGTCTGAAGCCGTTAAGAGGCAAATGTCTGACATGTTGAATAAAGCTACTGAAGTGCAGGCCGACTTGCACAATCAAGTCCTTGCATTTCGTTCCACTCTTGAGAAGCGGGATCAGCAGCTGGAGCAACTTCAAAACATTGTCAAGCAACGGGACGGTGTGATTGTTGATTGGAAGCGCACTTCTGAGAAGGTGGCGTGTGAATCTAAGTATAATAAGGAATGTGTGAATGTCTTGATAGCGGAGAAGCAAGCTCTGTCTCGAGAAAAACAAGCTTTATTCGAGGAAAATGAGAAGCTTATGGAAGAAGCCGGTGTTCGTGAACAGGCCTTATCTTCGTCGTTGGAGGAAATTTCTTCACTTAAGGCTGAGAAGGATCGCTTGAATGCCGAGGTTGTTAAAACTTCCACCTTGCTCGATCAAGCCCAAGTTCGTCTTTCTGAACTGGACGAGGAATTGAGGAAACTTAAAACCCAAACTTCTTTTGATAGGAGCATAAGTGTTTTAATGGACAGCGACGAAGTGCGGTCGTCTCGTGATTTTTTACGGGCCTTCCTTAAGTCTTCAGGGGCACAAGCGGTTTCGTCCAGGCTGGCCTGTACTGGGATGCACCTCTTGTTAAAATACAAGTGTGACGAGCTCCGAAAGTATTACCCTTTCACTCGTAAAGAGTTCGGCATCATGGACCCTCCTCCAAAATCCGATGTGGATCTGGCTGACTACTACTGGGATGAGGAGAGCGGTGAGTTGATGTATCAGGGTCCTGAAGGGGAGAAGCAGGTGGAGTTGGGTTTAGACGTCATACTTCATGTTGTACCACCTCGCCATGCTTGGTCAGCTTCAGGCATTGCTTGGCCTGCCGATGTGCCTTACCCTTCTGAGGATGAAGCTGATTCGGACGAAGAGGGAGAAGAAACTGGAGACGTGAGTCTGGCTGGTGTTGAAACTGAGAAGGTGGCAGATCCCCTTGGAGAGGCTCAGGTTTCTAAAGGTCATGTGATCTTGAACAAGCCAGGTGACACAAGTTCGACCTTCGCTGAGGATTTAGAGGGAATGTTGACATCGCACGACGAGGCAAGTGGGAACCTGGATCTTCGGGTGTACGACTATAATGTTGAGACCGGATTCGAGTTTCGTGAAGATCCTTAGTTTTGTATAGTAAAATATTTAGCTAAATTTGGCTGAGTTGTAATATTATTTTGTTAGGCTTGACAGTTGTTCGATGATAAGTTTTTTGGTACTTCTCTTTGTTGTTCACATATTGACGTTGATTTGAATTTTGCTTGTTTATCTATGAAAACGCGATGCGTTTCTTTTCAAATTATCTGCCTGGCCTTTTTTACTAAACTTTATTGTTGTTGTTAATATACTTGTTACAACTTTCACTTTGCGTGGATTTTTCATAACATAACGAGCCTTGGAGGCGTCTGTTGGATCGGAAGGATTGTGAAAGTTATTTACTTGACGAATACTAAATGTAAGCGAGAAGTTCGTATTACTTTTACAAGTGTTATATTATGAAACGTTGACTTGTCAAATTTATCAATATAATTGTCAGATCGCCGCATTCTTTTGCTAGATTGCTAAGTTCTTTTCCTTTTGACGAATTTTGCAATTAGGCATGAGTTCATGCTTAGTAGCTTTGTTAACTATTCGTCGCCTTTGAGCAAAGCATTATTTTGGTTTACTCTGTTGATTATTTTTCCTGTAAGAGCTGGATCAGTAGAACTCTTGGTCTATGACATGAAAATATGTCTAGCTGCGAAGTTTGTTCTTATTTCTGCAATCCCCACTTTTTGCGGTGTTGTTCCTCGTGAAGTGTTGTGCTTAGCTTCTCCAGTCTTAATCTTTTGACGAACTAGATCAACGATGTCCTTTGTTGGTGATAGGCGAAGTATCAGAAAAGAGACGCTGGATGCATCGCTTCTCTTGGAGCATGAGTTTATGCTTGGTGATTTTGCAAAACTGCGAATTTCTTCGGGCGGAGCCTTAATGTTCTTCCACTTCGCTTCTTCCTGGCTTGTGTTGTTGGTTATTCTTCCCGTATGAGCTGGGTCAGTAAAACTCTTGATCTGCGGTACGATGATTTTTCTGTTTGCGAAGTTGGTCCCTGTTTTTGCATTCTCCACCTTTTGTTGTGTTGTGCTGCATGAAGTGCTGTGATTTCGTTCATTAAATGTGATTATTCTTATAGTGTACTTTTGGTTTAACATTTTTTTGTGATTTGTCAGCTATCTTACTGAGTTCTCCTTTTCGAAATTGTTGTTGTTTAATTCTTATTTCTGGCATGTCGAGTTTTTCCTCTGTTTTTCTTTTCCTCATCTTTTGTACGAGTGATCGCTTGGATGTTTGGTTATATGTTAGCTTGAGGGTCACACGATTTATGTGACGCGTTTATGAGATTTGCGTTTGTTCATGCTGGATGCGTGTTCAGCTCCAGCGCTGTTCGTAATGTATGAGTTGGCGTTTGCTTAGGGATGAGGTGGCGAACATAAGACGGCGAACGTTGAAGGAGGAAAACACATACATATAACAAGGAAAAGAATTTTCATTTTATTCACCATGAACAAATTTCGATACATTGAAACGGCTAAAGATCGCTATTGTGGTTACAAACATTTGTTTACAGTCTTCGTCTTCGTCGGAATCAAGAGATGTTGCCTTTCTACTCTTCTGTTGTGAGTTTGAGGTGGCTTCGACGATCAAGAGATGTTGCATTTCTTGTGGCTGCCTCGATTGATCATCGTCACTACCTTGATGGATGGGGCTCGCATCGTCTCCCAATGTTGCCGCCTGGCTCGCTCCTCTGCGAAGTTCCATAGGCGGCTGGTCATCTTCGCTGGAAAGCGCAGTCCCTTGTTAGCTTTTACAGCGAACTTGAACTTTTGGCAAGGTAGCGCTTTCCGTCGAGGTGGGTAAGAAGACACCAGACGGACTGTAGTTTTGGTGTCTCGTCGAGTGTACTTACAAACCCACCTTAACGGATATTCGTCCCCGCATGTGAGCAGGAAAAAAGATCCGTGGGGGAGGAATCATAGTGATAGATAGGATGGTGGATGATCTCAGCTATCCTACTGATTTCTCCTCCTTTCTTCAGCTATGCTACTAATTTCTCTTTCTATTCCATGGTGGTGCTCTGGCATTCTTCTTACGTTTCTTTTTCATGGTGCTGGAGGTGGTGGTTTCGTTAAAGTTTTGGGGAAGGCAAGGGAAGAGGGAAAGAGGGAGGCGGAAGAGTTCTGATTTTTTGCTTGTCGGTTATACCTTGTGGGGGCAGGCCTTATTTATAGGCGTCCCTACTCTGGACATTTTGGTAATTTCATCCCTTATCCCTATTTATGGCAGAATTAAGACGGATGCAAGCATTAAATCTCGGGCTTTTTTTTTTTTTTTTGCCACATGTCGTGTTTTACGCGGCTATCCTTGGAAGTTGAAAAAGATTGTACTTATCTCTGGAACTTCTCAGATCTTGTCGTTTTTCTCGTGGGTGGGGGGGATATTAGCTTTTGTTGTAAATTTGTCGTATTCTTGTGCTTTCTATAGCCTCCAATGTGTTATTTGGGCTTTGACATTTTCGAGTTATACTTCTTATCTGGTCATGTCACGCGTGAAAGCGACTAACGTCCTTATTTATCAGATGGCGCGTGTTCGCGGCTAACATCTGTGAAGTACAATAGACTGCGCGCGACCGCGGCTAACGTTTTCGTTTACCAGATGGCGCGTGTTCGCGACTAACATCTGTGAAGTACGATAGACTGCGCGCGACCGCGGCTAACGTTTTCGTTTACCAGATGGCGCGTGTTCGCGACTAACATCTGTGAAGTACGATAGACTGCGCGGGATCGCGGCTAACGTCTTTGTTTACCAGATGGCGCGTGTTCGCGGCTAACATTTGTGAAGTTCGATAGACTGCGCGTGATCGCGGCTAACGTCTTTGTTTACCAGATGGCGCGTGTTCACGGCTAACATCTGTGAAGTTCGATAGATGATGCTATTGAAAAGAGAGATATATATATGGAAAAGGTATCAAGAGGTGATTCTTCAGACTCAAGGAAATAACTTTATTTATTCACAATTACATACAGAGTAGTGTCCTTAACTACGGTACAAACATTTTGCCTCTTATGCAATCTTCCTCTTCGACAGTAGAGGGAATGGCTACAAAGGGTTTTTACGACCTTCACAAACAGGAAAATGAAATGAAAATAAAAGGAGAACTGCTCCACTCTTCCATCTATTATCTAGGAGTCCTGTTCTACGGTACTACTCCTTTGGTTTAGATGGAAAATGTCCCAATCTCTCTAGGCATAGAATTTGCGAAGGTGCATTGCATTCCATGCACTGGGTAGTTCTCGTCCGGTCATGTCTTGAAGCATGTATGCCTTCCCTTGGATGGACTTTATGACTTGAAAAGGGCCATCCCAAGTCGGATCTAGCTTGTCGATGTGTTTCCCTGTCGCCTCCACACTTCTCAGTATCCAATCCCCTGGTTGGAAATGCCTTGGTGCGACTTTCGTATTGAAGGCCTTGCGCATTTTCCTTTGATATTCTGCCATCCTTGCTCGAGCTTCCTCTCGGAGTTCGTAGATAGTCTCAAGTTCGACCATTTTCCTCTGGTTGTTCCTGTCCCATTCATACGCAATTGTGCGCAAAGTGGGCTGAATGATTTCCATGGGCGTGACGGCGTCCATGCCATATACCATGGCGAAAGGGGACCGATTGGTGGCGCTTCTTGGGATGGTGTTGTATGCCCACAGAATTTCGTCGAGGAAATCGGGCCATGCATTTTTGCTTCCATCAAGTTTCTTCTTTAGTCCCTCCAGTATTGTTCGGTTGAAAACTTCTGCCAGACCGTTGGTCTGTGGGTGGCTGACCGATGAAAAGTTCGACCGTATACCCAGTCCCTCACACATGCTTTGAAAGGGTGTTCCAGTGAACTGCCTACCGTTGTCCGATATGATTGTATGTGGTATTCCATATCGGTAGACAATGTTGTGCTTAACGAAGTCTGCGACCTTCTGAGAAGTTATCAAAGATAGCGGTTTGGCTTCCACCCATCGTGTAAAGTATTCGACAGCTACCACGACGAACTTAAGGTTCGCTCTCGCAGTTGGAAAAGGACCCAAGATGTCTATTCCCCACACATCGAAAGGCTAAGGGTTTGCAATGGAACTTAGCGTCGTTGGTGGCCTTCTCGATACCCGGAAATGATATTGGCATTTTTCGCATCTGCGAACTATGTCAACCATGTCTTTCTTCATCGTTGGCCAGAAATATCCTTCTCTTTCGATGCGCTTGTCAAGGCTATACGGGCTTTGATGGCTTGCACACATCCCTTCATGAATTTCTTTGATTAATTCCTTCCCTTTGGTGTCGCTGATGCATGTTAGCCAAGGCCTGCGGTAGCCCTTTTTTAGTAATTCTCCTTCGAGGATAGTGAACTCCGGGGCCCATCTTTTGATTCCCTGTGCGCCTGCTTTGTCTGTTGGTAACTGTCCTCTGGTGAGGTAGTCCCAGACGGAGGCGTACCATTCTAGCTCGTTGTGAGTTGTCAACACCGCGATTTTATTTTGTGCGATGCATGCTTCAGGGATTTTCATGATGGTTATAGGTGTGTCGTTGCATAACTCCGATCCTTTAGCTAACTTTGATAAGGCATCTGGAACTTCGTTCATACCTCTTGGTATGTGCTCCACGGTAGCTTCGTCGAACGATGCTAGCAGTGCTCTTATCTTTTCAAGATACTTGGTCAAAGTAGGATCGTGTACATTATATTGCCTGTTGATTTGGTTTACCACTAGCTGTGAATCCATGAAAACTTTTACCTTTGTAGCCCCCACTGCTTCAACTAACCGAAGCCCAGCGAACAACGCTTCGTACTCAGCTGTGTTGTTTGTGACGGGAAATGTTAGGTGGATGGCGTAGTAGAACTTTTCTCCTTTTGGTCCTTTGATTTGTATGCCCAAACCCGCACCTTGCTCTGAGGTGGCTCCGTCTACAAAAACCTGCCATGTTGACTCCTGAGTTCTCTTCTCCGCTCTCCCTGTATTTTCTACTATGAAATCCGCGAGTGCTTGGCCCTTGTATGCTGTTTTCGACATGAAGGATATGTCGAACTCTGAAAGTTTGACAGCCCACTTCAAGAGCTGGCCTGATACGTCCAAACTGCCTAGAGCTTTTTTTAGTGGAAATTCGCTGATGACCTTGATGGGGTGTGCTTGGAAGTAAGGTCTTAGCTTTCTTGCCGCTATGAGTACGGGGAACGCTCCCTTTTCGACCGTGGAATATCTCTTTTCTACATCGCGAAGCACCCTGGTTATGAAATATACGGGCTTTTGCGTCTTGTATTCCTCTCTCAAAAGTGCTGCGCTTACTGCAACAGCCGATGCCCCCACGTATAAGTGAAGAGGTTCGCCTTTGATTGGCCTGCTGATGATAGGTGGGTTGGCCAGGTATGACTTTATTTGGTCAAAAGCCTCTTGGCACTGTGGGGTCCATTCGAACTTCTTTGTCTTCTTTATTGTTTGAAAGAAAGGCTTACAGACCTCTCCTGAGCGAGCGATGAACCTGTTGAGTGCTGCGATGCGCCCTGTGATCTCCTGGACCTCCTTCACAGTCTTTGGTGCTTCCATGTCGATGATGGCTTGGCATTTATTTGGGTGAACTTCGATACCCCGTTCGGATACGATGAATCCTAGAAACTTTCCACTGGATAGACAGAAAAAGTTTTTCTTCGGGTTCAGCCTCATTCCAACAGTTCGCATTTTGTCAAATATTCTTTCTAGATGCTGAACGTGTTCCGGACCCGTGCAACTTTTGACCACCATGTCATCTATGTATGCTTCCATGATCTCCCCAAGTTCGTCTTTGAACACCTTGTTGACCATTTGCTGGTATTCGGTTATTGTATTTTTTAGTCCAAAAGGCATGACCTTATAGCAGTACAAACCTTGTTCTGTTATAAAGCTTGTCTTTTCTTCGTCGTCGGGGTGCATTTTTATCTGATTGTATCCTGAGTACGCATCCATGAAGCTCAGGTACTTGAATCCTGCCGTAAAATCGACCATCGCATCGATGCTGGGGAGAGGGAAAGATTTTTTGGGACAAGCTCTGTTGAGATCAGTGTAATCTATACACATTCTCCACTTGTCGTTTGGTTTCATTACCAAGACTGGATTCGCCAACCATCATGGATATTCGACTTCTCGAATGGCTCCTACCTTGATTAATCTATCCACTTCTTCCTGAACTGCTTTCCTGCGCTCGGCCCCCAGCTTTCGTTTTCTTTGCTGAACCGGGCGAGTTTCTTCGTATGTATCTATTTTGTGTTCGGCGATGTTTCTGTTTATTCCTGGCAAATGATCGTCTTCGTTGACGAAGATATCTTTGTTCTTGATGAGACAACTTCGCACCAAGTTGCGATCTTCCAGGGGTAAGGTAGTGCCGATCTGTGTTACCTTACCTTCTTCTAAAATAACTGGTTCCGTTGTCTCGATGGCTTCGCTGCAGGTTCGCTTTTGAGGTTCATCTTTCATTGTGCTGAATGTCTCTACGAACTTTTTATGTCTCTTCTTGCTTTCAATTTGGGCAACCTGAGGCGCCATGGTGATTCTGTAACATTCATTTGCCACCTGTTGTTCTCCTCTGGCGACCCCTACTCCTTGGAGTGTTGGAAATTTGATCATGAGGTGAGGTGTAGAAGCAATTGCTCCGAAGTTATTCAAGGATGTTCTACCCAAGATCGCATTATATGCAGATGGCGCGTTGACCACGATGAAGCGAACACTCGCAACCACTGTTCGAGGGGACTCGCCGTATGACACATCAAGATCGATGGTACCCATGGGTTGTATTTTGTCGCCAGTGAATCCCACCAGCGATATTGTCATTGGTCGCAGGGGGTATTTGGCGAGCCCCGTCTTTTTGAGTGCCTCAAAGTAAATGACATCTGCTAAACTGCCCGTGTCCACTAAGATTTGCCTGACTCGCACGCCATTTATCCGTAACATCAGAATGATGGCGTCGTCATGTGGGAGTTGTATTCCTCTGTAATCTTCTGAACTGAACGATATCACTTGAGATGTTTCTTGTTTGTGTTGGATTTGAAACATGTGAAGTGAACGTTCGGGGGGACGGTTGTCATTGGGTTTTCCTTCGATGAACATAACTGGTGGTGGGGACGCGCGAAATTCATCACGGCTTTTGTTGTCCATCGTCTCTCGGTTTTCTTGCTGTTCGAGAGGTCGCTCATTGGGATGACGGCAATTTCTTCTTTCTCCTTCATTGTAGTGTTGTGTTTTTCTCTTACCGCGCTCATCTTTTTCTAAGAAATGCTCTAGTAAGTTGGTTTGTCTGACCAGTCTTTCTATTTCATCTTTCAACTTGAGGCAGTCTCTTGTGCGATGCCCAGTACTACAATGATATTCACAGTAGGCGTTTCTATCGAAGACTTCTAGTCTAGTCATTGGGGGTGCTTTGCAGACTTCTCTATTATGCTTGATCTTCTCATATACTCGCTCTTGTGGTTCTGTGGTCACATGGTAGATTTTGTAATAAGGGCTACTATCATCGGCCGGCTTTCGGTATCGGGTTTTGTTTTGTTTAAAGGATTGTTGGTCGTGTCTCTTGTTTCTGGGTGATCGACTAAGCAGTCGCCTTCTCGGTGAACTTCGCCTTTGAGTTGCCTTAGGCGAAGGACTGCGATCGTTTTTGAGTTTAGATGTCTGGTTGTGGCCTGTATAACCGTGGAAGCTTTGTCCTTGCATGGAAGCGATTTGTTCTTCCGCTCTTATGAGATGTTCGGCTCTTTCCCTGAAAGCTGTGAAGTCAGAGAATTTTTCTGTCATGGCGGCCCATTGCACCGGGCCTTCCAATAATCCTCGTTGAACAGCCAATAATACCATATCTTCTCTATAATCTCCGCATTTGTTTGCTTCTATGGAAAAGCGGTCGAGGTAATCTCTGGTATGTTCGTCTGGGTATTGTCTCACATTCATTAAGTCCATGCAGGTTTTCGAAGGTGCGCGAACACTTGCGAACCTCTTAAGAAACTTTTCTGTGAGGTCTTTGTAGCTGGACACTGATCCAGGCGGTAGTTGGGCGTACCAGTCCCATGCTATCCCTTCTAACCTTGTTGGGAAGACCAAACACATGGTTCTCTCTGATGCTCCAGTGATTAGCATGGATTCTCTGAAGGTGTTGACGAAGGCTCGCGGATCATGTGCTGGGTAGGCTGGGTATTTATCTAGGTTGGCGAAGTCTTTCAGTCGTAAAGGTCGTCCTCTGTACAGGTGTTGTGCCAGCGCTCCTCGAGGGGGTGAAGGACTTGTTCGTCCTCTCGCTGACTTTCTATTGGTATGTCCTCTGCAGGGGTCCGATCTTCCGTCACTTTCAGTTTCACTGTGAGAGGAGTAATTGGAGGAGGGCGATCTTGAAACTGAAGGTGAGTGGTGATGATTTCTTCGCCGGAACGTTCGGCGATGAGTTAAGCTCGGTGAGCTGGATCGGTTGAAGTCTGACGAGATTGATCTCCGTCGTGGCTTGGTTGATCGCGACTTCGATCGTCCTCTCTTGTGGGAACGAGAGTGTCCTCTCCTGTTAGAGGGATGAGAGTGTTTGGGAGATGGCTGTGGTCCCCGCTCTATGTGTTCCACTTCGGGCCTTTTACGTTGAGAGGTTCTTGTGAAAGTGTGGTTTGTTGGTTGTAGGGGAGTTGATGCTTGAGGCGTAGGGATGTATTGTTGTTGCTGTTGCAAGGAGGGTTGGTTCGGTGGGATGTATTGTTGGTGAGATGTTTCAAGGTTGGGATGTGTCACATATGGTTGGAAAGGGTTATGTTGCATGGGCTGCGGCTGGAAGCTGTATTGTGGGTTTTGCAAGGGCGGTAGATACGCACTTGGCGTAGGTTGGTAAGGTGGTTGGTTGGGGGTGTGTGTGGGTGGTATGACTAGTATTGAGGAGGTATTTGGTACGACGGTCTGATGGGGGGTTAGGGATATGCTGTTGGATTGGTCTGAGACTTGCCCTTCTGTTCCTGGCGGAGGTGGTTGAACAGTTGTTTCTGCCACCGTGGGCCTTGGTTGCTGACCGACGGTGGTAGTAGATGCGGTATTTGTTGCGGCCATCTTAGAAATCGATGGCGTGTTGAAGTTAAGCTTTTTTGGTTGTATATCTAGACCTTCTCTCATTTGAACAAGGAGAGCTACGCAACAAGAAGAATGGATTTTCTTCTCGGTTGCTTCATGTGATCTCCATTTACGGTGGGCGCCAGTTGTTAAACCTAAATCTAGCTCTGAAGGTTTTTTAACAAGGTAGAGATTCAAACAAAGAGAAGGCTAAGAAATAAACTACACAAAGAAAGTCATTTTTATTGATTTTTCCTCTTTCTCATACAAAGAAGAAGATCAAAGTTACAGAGATTCTAACCCCCTCCCCAAGGGGCAGGGAGTGCCTATTTATAGCTACTAGCCTTCCTACTTTAGGATCATATGTGGCGGACTTGTGGCTTCCTTCCCCGTTAAGTCAGGAGGCGGGTCATTCTTCGACTTCGCGGTTCGATCGAAGATCGCATAGTAGTTCGCGAAGCTCCTTTTTCTAGGACGAAGCTTATCGAAGCTGTAAAGGAGGCCTCAGTTGGGACCATCTTTCCACGTGTGATGATGACGTCATCAGTTCGTTATAACTAATTCTGACACGGGAATATATCAGATTAGGGGGGTGTTTCCTTGTCCCTGGTCTAGGGTATCACGTGGGACCTTTGTAGGACCCTCCTTCTTAGCAGGCCTGGGTCCAACGGAGGAAGGACCCATCATGCTTGTTGGGCCTCTGCATGGGCTTTTACGAAATATTGTATTAGGCAGTATCAACATATATTTTGCATATTTAGTTTAGCCACCTAGAAATCAAAATAGTTCGTTGATTGAAGATCAAGTGGTTGGATCTAAGCTTGAAACTCGCCATCGATCTATCTAAGTGTTGGTTGAGTTTGTTGTTTAGATTCAAGGTGAACTAAGAGAAAAAAACGCGCTAAACGGCAGCGATGAGAACCGAAGGTTTCCAAGAGATATAGAGAGAAATCGACTTCTCTCTACTAAGAGATTTGACAATCTCTTTAGATATAATATTCCTCTTTCTCAAATAAAGTTATTTGATGGTCTTGTTATGCACATGAGATGCTTGATTGAATGTTTAATTGTTATCTTGCTTGCTATTGTCATATAAATAAAATCCTTTGTGTATCGAGTAAAATAGAAATTTTAAAAATTCCGCTTCCTTGACATAGACATGAAATTCCAACACTTGTTTCAAAATTTCTAATCAAAATCCACCCTTAAAAAAGCTAAAAATTCCAAAAATAGAAATAGAAAGCTGAGAAGATTAAGTAAAAGTTAAAAAAGTGCATTTGAGTCGATAATTTTTTATTTTTATTTATATATTAAATAATTTTTTTATATTTTTAATTGATTTTTTTTCATTATGTGATAAAATAAGAAGAGAATGAGAAGATGATTCTATTGAAACGAAAATATCATCATTTGGAATTAAATTCGATAAATTTCTATTTTAATCCTCAATAATTTCAAATATTTAGTCGAATAATATGTTGATCAAATGCATGGTTAATTTTTAGCATTTAATAGTGACAAGATCCATCAGTGGCGGTGCCACATAGGTGCTGAAGGGGGCATTGTCCCCCTATGCACCAAAATTTCGCTTAATTTTTACGTGTCTTTTCTTTTATTTTTAGAAAACTTATATAATTTGTCCCCTACTGTCAATTTTTGGCTCCGCCTTTGAGATCCATTTTACTAAATTCTTCAATAGTGACAAGGATCCACTTACAATGACAAACCTCTCTCTTTACTTCTCAACCTCAAAAAATGTTCTATTTTACAAAGTACTAGGAATCTTGTAAGTTATAACATATAGATAATAAAAAAAAAATGGATTTTTTGTGTAGAGAAAATTACCTGATCTCAAGAAGAATTCGAAAATATTCTTCAACTTTTTATTGGACAGCGTGTGAATGAAAAGACCTCAAAATTATTTCAATTTGTTTTTTATTAGACCGTGTACTAGTCTTCTATTCTATTTTTCTTTTCTTTTTTTTTTGCCTAGTTGATCGAGATAAAGTGTTAGAAATCAACTTTATAGTGGCGGCCCTCAAGTAATTTCTTTCATTAATTCATGACTTATTTTATTTAGTTCATGTTTCCGTCTAAACAAAAGGTAATAAAATGAATTTGATCATAGTCAGATTCAAGTAATTAATGAAGGAAAAAATCGTTCAAAATAAATTAATGTATATCTAATCTAATATATATATGAATATTCCTTATTAATTGCATTTAGTTTGTTTTTTTGAAGAGGAAGGTGTAACATAGTGGGATTATTAGACTTAAACTAATTAAGACGATCAGATTAATTTTAAAAATAATATCAAGATAAATAAATTTACAAAACTATTAATCTTTAAATGATTAATTAAATAGTAACATTAAAACTCACTCGAAATCGAAATCTTTCAACTTGTGTAGTATCTATAATTAATCTACATGATTCTAGCAAAACGCCTTGTGGGTACACAGAGATTGTATATTCGCGGCGGGATTGTCATAACCTATGTGTCGGGGTGTGACAGAAGGTTCCGCTACCAACATCTTGATTGTCCTCAAATGTCAATATTTTGCTATTTAGTTATATTTTAAAATTTTAAAATTAAATCATTAATCTTATTTAATTTAATGAGCTATGTGTTTTCATATAAGTTTTGTGAATTTTAAAGTTTATTTAATACTCAATTAAAGGCTAAAACATGAACGCATAAGAACGAATCTATCATAGTTAACAAGATCCGTTTGTTTTTCTATCTACTAATCGAGTATCAAATAAATTCCAAAATTTATAAAATTTGTATGAAAATACATTGCTCGTTAAACTAAATAAGATCAACGTTTGGATTTAATGTTTGAATTTTAAAATTTAAAAAATAACTTACTAGCAAAATGTTGGCATTTTGGGGCAACCAACATATTGGTAGCGGAATCTTCCTATTTTTTGAAACGGTTAATAAACTGACATCCAATACGCATATTCCAAGACCTAATCACCTAAGTAGATCCAAATCCAACGGTTTCATCATTTAGAGTGTCATTTGATATTATATTATTAAGTAGTATAAAATGTTTTAATTCGTTTATTGCATAATAAAATTTATAGCAAATTTCATCATTTTTCATATATTTATGAAGTGCATATAGCATATATCTCATAGTTCATCAATTGTAATAATTTCAAATTATAAATAGTTAGTTTTGACGATTGGCAAAATTGTTCAACTAATTCTTCCTCTAGTATGATGTGTTGATATTTGAATAGTCCAATCCATACTCTGAATCCGAGAAAACAAACCTATATATAACCTTAGAAAATATCAACCCGAATGACAAAATTAAAACAATCTAACCTAACTTAAATTATTCAAATTAAAAATTATTCAAAATTCATATAGACCAGTTTAAAATGGTTAAATTCAAATCCTATTCGACCGCCATCCTCATTTATTGGTGGTAGGTGGAGCATGAAAAATTGGTTAAGTTATTTATTATTTATATTTTTAATCGGTCATTATTCATTAATATAGCTCATCATAAAAGTGGTAATAAAAAGTAACACCCTACCACGTTCGTCTGCCCAGAAAATCCATGTCGCATTGCCATTGAATGCACTCCATTTTAGGTTCGGGTAAAGATTTTGCAAGTTAAACTATACAGCTAAAAATATCTCAGGTCAGATCTAGCAAATTTTACAAGTAAAACTAGCTATTCCTTTTTTTTATCTAAATAAAATTTTAATGAATCAAAACATACAACCGCAATTGTTATGTACAATCTGGTCCTGTTTTGATCACTTCATTACTTGATGAGTAATGCTAGTCCTACATGTTGGACGGATGTGGCCCATTCAACATGATCATATCCGCATATCAAATATCAAACCACTAATCTAAACTATTAGATTCAATTTTCATATTGAAAACTTGTACGAAACTAAATTTTACATTTTTTTCGAAATTTTTTACTATTAATTTTATATTTTTAAGAAACCGCTCCTAAAACTTATATGGAACAACCAATATAACAACGGTAAAAATACAAAATAAATAGTAAAAAAATTTGAAAAAAAAATATAAAATTTGGTTTCATACAAGATTCAATTTAATGGTGTGGATCGGTGGTTTGATATTTGATATACGAATACAATCATGTCGGACATGCCATATCCGTTGTACGTGTAGGATTTTAGCATTTTTTTCTTAATTGATTCTTTTTATTTATTTTTGTTTTATAGTTTTCCTTCATTTCCATCTCAATAAATACAAAAATTGGGATTCATTAATTGTTATACTGATCATATGCATCCATATGGTACGTTCTATATATTATATACATATTTGAAGACTTTAAATGGTTTTGATTTTATTAAGGTTTGAAAGTTTGAGAAATTAGTTTACTGAACTTGAAGATTCGAATTTAAGGCCTCAAGATTCGAATTTAAGGCCTCGCTGTTGGCATATATGATATATAGGTACTATAATGCATCTATAGGTTTTTAAATTATGGAATCATAACTCATAGCTAGGAAGGTAAAAAGGGTCCAATTAATTAGTATAGTAGTTGATGTAAGTGCAGTGTACCACTGTTGGAGTACATTGTGCATTAAGAAATACTTAATATGACACAAATTCATATTTCATTTTCATACATATTGGTATAAAACATAAAATCTAACGTACATCCCTTTTGAACGCAGTCTTTACTACAATTGGTTAAAAGAAGGATACCGTAATTATTGTTGGAGTTATGTATAGAAGTCAATAGTTTAATGATTTGATTTAAGTTTATATTATTGATGATATTTGATCATTTGTTCCTAGGGTTTATTATTGACAGATCATTCAGGTTGATGATGTGAATTGTAGATTTTTGTGTTTCATTTTTAATTAAATGACAATAATAAATCTAAATCGTCTATAATCTTGATAATTAACAAGGAACATTAATTATCATAAAAAGATTAGTATGCAAGTTAAATGATTATTAAGTTCTACAAATCATGGATAATGAGTTACCAACTTAATTGCGTATGTATATGTTACTGGAACATAGCACATGACTTGATCCAATGAAATAAATATATGGATTGTGTTATGCATCATTATTTATTTTATATGCATTTGATTCTAAGTTTGAGATGGTTCAGCTTTTTCACATGAGGATAGGTTTAATAAATATCGTCTAACGTTGATTTCTGATGAGGGCTGCTATACGGACTTTATTTATGTTCTCTTGAATTGTGCAGGAAAAGATGTTCATCAAGAAAACCGTATGTCCCTCATTAGTAGAACTAGTGAGTGATGATATCTATTGGCCCCCTTGATGGAGCTAGATCGTATACGCGCAAACTAGACAATCAACTCTATATCAAGAAATGTATAATCTACAAGAATGACACATTCCTATCTTGAATTATACAGTGATATCATGTGACATAAGAATCAAAACAAGAAAATTAACTATTTCTTATGCAAGATTGAAATAATATAAAAGTATAGTATTTGTCTATGTTAATTGGGAATCATAACGTGTTGCTAGATACCGCTTATGATTATTGGAAATAAATAATGATTTAATTCCATGTCCAACACGACATAAATCCTCGAGGGTCACACAAATAAAGCTTTAACTAAATAGTGCATTATTTAGTTTATTTGCATTGGAGATGCAATATATGATAAGTTGATTAATTAATTATATACCGCTGCGAACCGTTATAATTAATTGAATCAAAGTGATCATATGAAACTTATTTAATGCATATGCTAATACAATAATAATTATCAAGAAGTTGATAATTTAGTTAAATAATATTTAATATAATTATAGAAATTATATTGAATATATATAGGCTTTGATTTATTAAGTTTATTTAAGCCCAAATTGAAAGCAACTTGAGAAGACAATTAACAAATGGATTAATGGACTAATAATACATGTGATATAGCTCTTTTAGGCCTTGTTTATGGCTGGTCTTAGAGGGGCAAAATTATCTTTAATCATTGGTTGATTGAAAATGACTCATTAGTGGGTTATACGAAGAGACTCAAGGAGAAACAAAGGGATAAGGCTCTTCACTTTCTCATTTCTCTTCTTCTTCCTTCTAGGCTAAAATTACAAGCAAGAAAAGTGTGTTTTGTGTCATGTGATTGCTTTTTCTCAAGTTCATTTAGGTGTTCATATGTTAAATAATAGTTTCTTCTTATTAATTATTGATTAATCGAAGAAGAAAATGAGTATTAGCTTCATCCTAAAGTTTGCTAGCACAAACTCTTAAGATTTGATTAATTTTTTTTGTGGACTCAAGAACAAAGAGTAGGAGGTGTTGGAGAGCAACCCACCGATTCCAAAGCTTTGGTCGAGCGTCCTTGTTACGATATAAGGATAGATAAAAACTGTTTTCTTCCTCCTTTGCACTAAATATGTCATTCCACAAGATCCTTATTATGCTTATTGTTTTAATATATTAAATATGATTTAAAAAATTAAAATAAGTACATGACTAAATTTCTTTAATTATTAGGTGGACCAGACAAAGACACCTTCAAAATTTGCACATGAAAATGGAAATTTAATCTATAAATTTGACAATTCGCACTTTTTTTTCCCCTTGTATGTGGTGCCGAAGGAACCAACCAGGACAGCACACATACACCGAAAATATTAGATGACATGATCAGGAAGAAAAATATTAAATGAAAATTAACCACATGAAATACTTCAACTGATCGATTGATGCCAAACAAATTGTATTTGCATGTCCTCCCACTTAGAAAAAGAGAGAAAAAAGGACATTAATTAAAAAATAATCAACAAATTGATCGATAATAATTAAACACTTCTACATTTTGACTTACTACAAAATGTTGTCGCTCAGGCGCCTCAGCTACCAGTCACCATATCTTGGCTTCTTCTAAACCCAAGAAAATTTTAATTATATTTCTAATTTTGATAATATTTTCTGCGTTTCTGTTTCTTAATTGCAATCAACAATTGATATTTAAGACTTGTTACTTGTCCCGGTAGGATGACTAATAAATAGAGCAATGACATTAAATTGTAGCACCAATCAGTCGACAATTGAGTTATTTACTTATTTATAAATCCACCAAGAAAGGTCCAACTGTCAAACGGGGAAACGGATACGAAACATGCATGTTCCGTTTTTATTCTGTTTTGGTAATGAAACTGTTGTGGTTTTGCTTGGATTTGAGATGGAATTTGAGAAGGCGCACAGAGACGAGTACAAGAAATTAGAGAGACACAAAGAGGGACTCAGTGAAGAGATGATCAAAAGTCTAGAGTATTCTATTCAAGCAATATTCTTTATATTACATTAGACAAAAGAAATATACGGAGCCCATTGGGCCAAGCAATTTGGGTCACGACTATAACAATCTCCACTTTGAGCCAAATTGCATAAAAAATAAGCTAAATATAAAACAAAATATAAAATAACTAAACTAGTAACCAACTAGTACCAAACTAAAAACAAACTAGAAGCAAACCGAAATTGCCCTTGAGCAAAACTTGAACTTAGCAATTGGAAGAGGCTTGGTGAGCATGTCGGCCGGATTCGATTCGGTGCTTATCTTCTTCATAATAACCTTCCCTTCCAAAACCACATCTCGCACAAAGTGGTACCGGATGTCAATATGCTTGGTCCTCTCATGAAACATACGATCCTTCGTCAAATGAACGGCACTTTGATTATCACAAAATACCGTGATAGGACCATCAAGAGAAGAAAACTCACCAACAAACGCCTTAAGCCAAATAGCCTCCTTGATAGCCTCCGTAATTGCCATGTATTCGGCTTCGGTGCTAGAGAGTGCAACGGTGGATTGAAGTGTAGACTTCCAACTAATTGCACATCCACCAAGGATAAAAGTGTACCCCGTCAAAGATTTCCTCTTATCCAAATCACCCGCAAAGTCCGCATCTACATAACCCGTTAGTGCCATATTTCCATTTCCAAATTCTAAATGAGAATTAATAGTACCTTTCAAATAGCGGAAGATCCACTTCACCGCTTCCCAATGCTCTTTTCCGGAACAAGAGAGATATCTACTTACCACACTAACGGCTTGAGCTATGTCGGATCGAGTGCATACCATCAAGTACATGAGACTCCCAACCGCACTTGAATATGGAACCTTTTCCATATAGCTCTTCTCACGATCGGATTTCGGGCTCAAAGCGGCCGAAAGCTTGAAATGCGCCGCAAGAGGAGTTGAAACAATCTTCGCTTTCTCCATGTCAAAACGGCGAATAACCTTTCCGGCAAACTCCTTTTGAGAGAGAAAGAGTTTCCGATTGGACAGATCCCTTGTAATCTCCATTCCAAGGATTCTTTTGGCGGCCCCTAAATCTTTCATCTCAAATGCCGAACCAAGTTGCTCTTTCAACCTCACAATTTCATCCATATTGGAGGCCGCAATCAACATATCATCAACATAGAACAACAAATATATAAAATCCCCGCTACTCAACTTCTTGAAATAAACACAACTATCATAATTAGAGCGGGAGAAATTTATACTAACCATGAAAGAGTCAAACTTCTTGTACCATTGCCGAGGTGATTGCTTGAGGCCATAAAGGGACTTCTTCAATAAACACACATGGTCTTCTTTTCCCGCAATCTCAAAACCCTCCGGTTGTTTCATATAGATTTGCTCCTCCAAATCACCATGCAAGAAGGCCGTTTTCACATCTAATTGCTCCAACTCCATATTCTTCATTGCCACCAAAGAGAGCAAAATCCGAATGGAGGTATGCTTTACCACGGAAGAGAAAACCTCATTGAAGTCCACACCTTGAACTTGACTATAACCTTTAGCCACAAGCCTCGCCTTATACCGGAAACTTTCCGATCTTGAGCCATCCATCTTTTTCTTAAAAACCCACTTGCAACCCACAATCTTCTTACCACTAGGTGGTTTCACGAGAATCCAAGTGTGGTTTCTTTCCAATGAACAAAACTCTTCCTTCATGGCGAAAATCCATTCCGCCGCATTCTTGGAAGAAATAGCTTCCTTGAAGGATGACGGCTCAATATACTCCACCTCTTCGGCAATTGCAAGACAATAAGCAAAATCGACATATCTTGCCGGTTGTCGAATTTCTCTTCTTTCTCAGTCCCTAGCTAACAAATATGGTCTCTCATCAACTTCTTGATGTTCTTCGAAATGAGTACCATCATGAGGCATAGACTCTTCTTCATCACATTGTGGGACCGACACCTCAAACTCCACCTTCTTTCCATCCTTCTCATTCTCCTTAATAGCCGGTTCATGTGCAATCTCATTTGCCTTCAACATAGCCGACTCGTCAAAAGTGACATCTCTTGAGATGAGAAATTTGAAAGATGCGGGACACCACACTTTATACCCCTTCACATTCATGGGATATCCAATAAAGACACACTTCTTTGCTCTTGGCTCCAACTTTTCTTCATTCACATGCACATAAGCGGGGCAACCAAACACCCTCAAATTTGCATAATCGGACGGCTTACCCGACCACACTTCTTCGGGTGTCTTGCACTCAATGGAAGTGGTAGGAGACCGATTCACTAAATAGCAAGCCGTGCTAACGGCCTCCGCCCAAAATTACTTGCCCAAGCCCGCATTGGAAAGCATGCAACGAGCCCTTTCAAGTAGTGTCATATTTATTCTTTCCGCAACTCCATTTTGTTGTGGAGTATTAACCACCGTCTTGTGCCGCACAATCCCTTCGGCCTTGCAAAACTCATCAAATTGGTGGTTACAAAATTCTAAACCATTATCGGTTCTCAATCTTTTCACTTTCTTTCCGGTTTGGTTTTCAAGAAGGGTCTTCCATTCTTTAAACATGTTAAAAACCTCACTTTTCTCTTTCAAGAAATAAACCCAAACTTTTCTAGAAAAATCATCAATGAAAGTAAGCAAATAACGAGAACCGTTACCTTTTGATGGCTCACGAGATGGCCCCCAAAGATCCGAATGAATGTAATCCAATGTTCCCTTGGTCGAGTGAATGGCCATCGAGAAGCTCAACATCTTTTGCTTGCCAAATACACAATGCTCACAAAATTCCAAGCTACTTGTGCATTGGCCACACAACAAGCCTCTCTTACTCAAGATGGTCATTCCTCACTCGCTCATGTGCCCTAACCTCATATGCCACAATTTTGTAAT
This sequence comes from Rhynchospora breviuscula, assembly GCA_027562975.1. Classification (NCBI taxonomy): domain Eukaryota; kingdom Viridiplantae; phylum Streptophyta; class Magnoliopsida; order Poales; family Cyperaceae; genus Rhynchospora; species Rhynchospora breviuscula. The sequence continues at coordinate 7,238,425 of CM050400.1, read as the reverse complement.
ATCCGCATCCGAAGTAGGAGCCGAACCCGCAATAGCGGCCGAACCCGTGACCGTGGATCCTTGCAAGAAATAGAGAGTTCCAACTCTCTTTCCCTTCATGATAGTGAGAGCTCCTTTGGAAACACGAAGGACTCCACCTTCACTTTGGAACTTGCAACCCTTCTCTTCAAGAGAGCCCAAAGATATCAAATTCTTGCTCAAATCGGATATATGTCTCACACCCGTCAACCTTCGGATCTTACCATCATGAAATTTAATTTTTACCGAGCCAATTCCGGCAACCTTGCACAAATGGTTGTTGCCCATGAGAACCTTACCACTTGAAGGCTCATATGTCTCAAACCAATCTCTATTTGGAGTCATGTGTTGAGAAGCACCTGAGTCCATAATCCAAGAATTCTCATCATTGACACAACTATCAACAACACAAAGCGTGTCATATGTGTCATCACCACTAGCCACATTGGCATCTTCCGAAGAAACACCTTTCTCCGCCTTTAATTTATTTTTCAACTTATAACATTCGGCCTTAACGTGTCCCTTCATTTTACAATAGTAACAAGTTAGATTCTTGTGCTTCGACTTTGATCGGGTTCTAGCTCCTTTCGAGGTCCTTTCCTTTGACCTACCTCGATCGGCAACTAAACCAACATCTTGACTCCCTTTTCCTTTCTCAACATTGATCATCTCATTATCTAAATGTAACTTTGCTTGCAAGGTGCTCTTGACATCCTCAAGAGAAATTTTCTCTCTACTATAAACCATCATATCTCTAAATGACTTATATGAAGCGGGTAAAGAACACAACAACAACAAAGCTTGGTCCTCATCCTGTACCTTAACACCTAATCTATCCAAATCATTCAAGATAGAGGTAAACTCCGCAATATGGTTAGAAATAGATGTACCTTCGTCCATACGAAGAGTATAGAGGCGCAACTTTAACCGCAACCGGTTAGTTAGAGACTTCTTCATGAAAATATCCTCTAACTTATTCCACAAACCTTTAGCGATTTTCTCCGAAATGACCTCTTGAAGTGTTGCATTACTCAAACACAATTGGATAGTGGAAAGCGCCTTGTCATCCATATCTTTCCACTTCTTATCCGTCACCGCTTCAATCAACTTGTCACGGCCATAAATGGCTCCCTTAATGCCAAGACTACACAATATGGCAGCCATACGCACTTGCCATAGTGCGAAACTCGTCTTCCCATCATACTTCTCAATATCAAATTTAGTTGACATCTCCATCTCCACACAAATCCAAATCACAAATTACCAAATTCTCCAATCAACCGAAATTCCCAATTAATCAAATCCAATCACTAATTAACCAAACTATCAATTGGACACCTCACGGGTTTGGATTTGGAGCAAATAAATTGGTATTGGACAAGTGGAATAATTTCTAAGTGCTCACCCAAAGAAAGAGAATGCGCACCAGCTACTAATTGGAGAAATTGGCAATTAAATGCACAAATAGTGTAAAAGAATTTGCTAACCACCTTTTATTTAGTCCAGAGTCCCCTTTTCTTTTATCACTTAGACTTGCGCCGTGGACAAATGAGATCGGCAAGCTTCAGATCGTGCACGGTGAGGAAGCAAGCAATCCTCCTTGAAGCGCACACACAGGGACAACAGTGGAATAAAAATCTTGGCTCTTGATACCAGTTTGTTGTGGTTTTGCTTGGATTTGAAATGGAATTTGAGAAGGCGCACAGAGACGAGTACAAGAAATTAGAGAGACACAAAGAGGGACTCAGTGAAGAGATGATCAAAAGTCTAGAGTATTCTATTCAAGCAATATTCTTTATATTACATTAGACAAAAGAAATATACGGAGCCTATTGGGCCAAGCAATTTGGGTCACGACTATAACAGAAATAAAAACGTCTTTTCATTTCCTATTCATTACGTTAAACGAAACGATTTTCTATTTCGTTTTCGTTCCATTTTCAATTTTTCATTATAATTTTTCATTTTAAACGGTATGATTTTCTATTTCGTTTACGTTCTATTTCTGAAAACGAAATAATTTCCTCTTCCATATTATTTTGTATTAGACGGAACGGAACAGAAACGTGAGAAACGATATGGTATTAACAGTCTTAGGTCCAATAATTGGTGTATGTAATGTGCAATGTACTTTAGGGCAGTTTAAGCACTAATTTAAGTTGCATTATTATCATAAAAATTTTCCACGGTACTATTAGGCCTGTCAAACGTGGTAAGTGATAATGGAATGGTGTGTGCAGTTTGTTGTTTTGTTAAGGAAATGAAACTAATTTTCTTGCCGTTGACCGTTCCACTTAGTAAATGAAACAATTTCGCTAAACGGCATGTGCAAAACACGTTAACGAAACAAATTTTACTGTCATTCGCCATTTCGTTAAGAAAACAAAAAAGACTTCGATATCGTTATTCATTTCGTTTTGACAAAACGAAACGGCATAACAGTTTATGGTATGTCGTTGACAATCCTCGGTACTATAAAAACACTCTAGACCTCCTGCTCCCTGCCACCCACAATTTGACTAGCTTCGTAGGACGATACTAAGAGACCAACCTAGAAAGATTCTGCAAAATGATACTCGTGGCAACCCTAACATTAACTCTTCTAGTTCTCTATTCTCTCTGCCACATTTTCAAATATTACACCTTGAAGATATCCACAAATTGTTACTTGATAGATTATGTGTGCTTCAAGCCTTCACCTGATCGAAAGATCTCCACCCTAACCTGCGGGAAGGTCATTGACCGTAACAAGTCCCTTGGTTTACATGAATACAAAACTTTACTAAAGATGATAATCAGGTCGGGCATAGGAGAAGAAACCTACAGCCCGAGGAACATCTTGGAAGGCCGTGAAGAGTCACCAACAATTGATGATGCAATGCTTGAAATGGATGAGTTCTTTACTACCTCAGTCTCCGATATATTCGCTAAAACCAACATCTCCCCATGTGACGTGGATGTGTTCGTGGTTAGCATTTCCGGCTTCTCTCCATCCCCTTCCCTCACATCAAGAATTGTGCAGCAACAAAAAATGCGCGATGATGTGAAAACTTATAATTTGTCGGGCATGGGATGCAGTGCAAGCTTGATAGCCATTGGCATAGTGAATAAAATTTTCAAATCTGGCAAGAAAACCATAGCAATGGTGGTTAGTTCTGAATCAATTGTCCCTAACTGGTACTGTGGTACTGACAAATCGATGATGCTCAGTAATGTCCTATTTCGATCTGGTGGGTCCGTTATGCTATTCACAAATGACCCCACCATGCGGACTCGAGCAAAGATGAGATTGAAGTGCATTGTCAGGACCAACATTGGGTGTACTGATGAAGGTTACAACTGTGTGATGCAGAAAGAGGATGGCATGGGTCGGGTTGGGTTCTACCTAGGCCCCAGCCTCCCGAAAGCTGCAATGCGATCGTTCAGTAAAAATTTCCAACAGCTCATGCCAAAAGTACTATCCTACCGCGAGCTTCTGCTTTACATGTGGAGACTTGCAGAGCAAAAGGTGACAAAAGCAAAAGGCAATTCATTCTCAGCAGCAGCAAAAATTAACTATAAGTCGGGTATTGATCACTTCTGCTTGCATGCGGGTGGGTCAACAGTGATTGATGCGGTTGCAAATGCGCTAGGCTTGAGTTCGTATGATGTCGAACCGTCTAGAATGACATTATTCCGATGGGGCAACACGTCTGCAAGCAGCTTATGGTATGTTTTGGGGTATATGGAGGCCAAAAAGAGGCTAAGAAAAGGGAATAGAGTAATGATGGCAAGCTTTGGTGCAGGGTTTGAGTGCAATAGTTGCATTTGGGAGGTGATGAGAGATTTGGAAGATGGCGATGTATGGGATGATTGTATCAAAGATTACCCCCCAGAAAACCTAGTCAACCCTTTCATGGAGAAATTTGGATGGGTCCACGACGAGACTGAGGAGACTATCTCAGACAATGTAGAAGCATTCAAGAAGAGGTGGCAGTGATATTATATTAATTGTACGTACGTGCATGGATTGCTTAATTAATATTTGCTCCCCTTAATTTTATTAATTTCTATTATTTCTATTATTTATTTAATTTTCTGTAACTTTAAAATAGGGTTTGCAATTACTACTCTTAAAATTATAAATTTATATATACCAGAGTGCCACTGCTCTGTCTTAGATCTTAAAAACAATGGTGTGATTGATTTGATCAGTGACTTGCAGGCCCTCATGAATCACTAGATTGTGTAGTTGGGTTTTAAGATCTTCAAATTAATCGGAAAAAAAATATTCAAGGTCGAAATTAATGGTAGAACTAAGAAGTGACAGAGTGACAGACCACTGGGTACATAATAATTAATCGTCCCCAGACCCTCAAAAGAAATAATTAATCGTACCTAGTGGTCTCCCCAGAAATAAATTTGCACTAACCCAAAGTAATATATACGCTCCTCCGCCTTTCCCATATAGGACATGCCATATGAACTGACAGCAAATACATTGAAACAATTTTACAATTCCTTCTATTTAATTTATTTCATGTCTTAGATTTTTGTAGGCCATAACAATCTAATTAAAGCTAAAAGCTAAATGTTTTCTGGTGCCTCCGAACTCTTACTTATAATTTTTTTTTTTCAGAATTAAACTCAAATATCAGCATAAAGGCTTTATATTACACACAATTACACACACATAAGAAATGATAACTAACAAATAAAATACTTAATTGACAATTTGTAAATAGTAATTTTAAAAAATTTTAAATCCCCATCATGCTGTAGAAAAACGTAATGAGATATTTTTTTTATCTATATGTAGAAGAAATAATATAGATTCATCCACAATTTTTACTTTGTTATTGAAATTTAAAATCATTAAGAATTTCGAGAGTTGAGGCATCAATGAAAGATGAAATTAAAGGTACCAAAACCTTTCTCAATTCATAAGATTAAAAGAATTATTTTATTGTCCAAAATTCCTAAAAATTATAATGGGATTATTATACGAAACACTTGCAGGCACCAGTGATTAACAAAACATTTTATGACCGCAGCTTGTCAGACTACTGTACGTCTGAACGTCTGTACCTCAATGCAAGAGCACACAATATTGTCTCGAGCGATGGAGAAAGTCACCAGAATAGGTGCGAGCAGTGGAGGCACACTGCACACACATGGGAAGCGCAAAGGAAGCGATCGACAAGGAAGACTGGAAGAGGTGAGATCAAGGTGTCTCAAACAATGGAGAAAAACAGGAAAAGTGAGACTAAGGCAATGGAAGAAGACGTGAAAGAGAGAGGAGTGATTTTCCTCTTACGGAGAATCCAAAGTCGCATTATTTTTCTTTTATTTTTCTATTTTTTCTTTTTTTTTTCTCCGGATTCTCGAGTGATACGCTTAGCGGATTTAATTTTAGGACCGGAGAAACCGAAAAAATTAAAACTAACGTTACTGTTCACATGAATATCGAAAAAAACGTTTAAAAATTCGAAATTTTAAAACTAACGTTGTTAGATCGGCAATCGGAATGCCGATGTTGGAAATTGCTTAGATCGGCAATTGGAATGCCGATCTAAGCTTAGATCGGCATTCCAATTGCCGATCTAAGCCAAAAGCCGCCAGCGACCCTCCTCCCCCCTCACGCTCCAGGTGTGTGTGTTTTTTTTATATAATTTAATTAGTTTATTTATTTAATTTAATTAGTTTAATTAGGTAATTAATAGAAAAAATAATTAAAAAATTACTAAAAAATCAGAATAAATATAAATAATTATAATATGTAATTTGAAATTTTTTATATAATTTAATTAGTTTATTTATTTTATTTAATTAGTTTAATTAGGTAATTAATAGAAAAAATAGAATAAATATTAAAAAATAATTAAAAAATTACTAAAAAATCAGAATAAATATAAATAATTATAATATGTAATTTGAAATTTTTTTATATAATTAATTTTAATTACTAATTAATTATTAATTGATAGTTATCATTGATTATATTAATGTAAATTTATACAATTAATTATTAATTATTAATTGATAGTTATTAATTTATATTAATCTAATTAATTATTAATTGATAGTTATTAATTGATTATTTTTGTCGTTTTTTTAAATGTTTCGTTGAAAAGTCTTTCTGAAAGTGCGAAAAAGTTACATCGTTAAAGGATAAATTTAGAGGCGAAATTATATTTAATACGATATTCAGCCTTAATTTCCAATATGAGAAATACTTTTCTGGAATTTTATTTAATACTCAATCAATAGATCATATGATTTTTTATGAATTTTCTTGAACTTTTTTATGCAAAATAGAAATAAAAACTCAAGAAGTCCGAAATATCATAACACAAAATAGAAATATAGCAATAGAAGTCCGAAATAAAATCATAAGACTCTCATACAAAAATATAAATATCACAATAAATATCACACTATCCTACTGACGTCCATCACGACGGTACCATCCCTGAGAAGGAGATAAATCCCATGGAGCACCAGGCAAGTTTCGAGGCTCTCGGCCTGGAGCAAGTCCTGGGGGAGGCAATGGAGTGCGATGACGAGGCGGTCTGCTAGATGAGGCTCCAGAATCGCCGACTGGATGGTGAGACATAGGTGTGAATGGGTCCTGTAGTGGAGTACCGTATGCCTGGTAATAAGCATCCGCCTGAGAGATAGGTGTGGAGCTAGACGTAAATGGCTGACTGTACCCTCCTCCGTACTGAGTCTGAGTATATGGTGGATGTGGAGGATACTGAGCCTGAGTATATGGTGGAGGTGGAGGATACTGAGACTGAGTATATGGTGGAGGTGGAGGATACTGAGTCTGAGTAAACTGCGGCTCTGTGGTCTGGGGCTGGGAATGGGATGGAGGCTGCGGCTCTGTGGTCTGCGGCTGGGAATGGGGTGGAGGGTGCGGCTCTGTGGTCTGAGACTGGGAATGTGACCGTCTGCTCCGAATAAGAGGCTGACTGGGTCGTGGAACATCGAAAAATGTATCCCAATCATGCAGACTGAAATCATGCTGTTACAGATAATAATAATAAAAAATAATTATAGAATATTAAGCATAAAAATAACAATAATATTAATAAAAGTGATTAAAAAATGTATTATACCTGCATAAACTGCTGCTCCTCAACAGATCCCGGCTCTGGTGCATAATCCTCATCATCTGTATCAGGGATAGACTCGATGTCTGAATGAAGACCCTTCGACTCTAAGAGTCGAGGCAATCGATGAGGCTCGCCAACAATATCCAAAGACGTGCTGCACCCCCTCAGCAATTTCTTCCCAGCGCGACGAAATCCCTTCGTTACAGCCCATGCACATCCTCGCAACGCCTCCCGCAAAGTATGCTTGACCTGTTCAATTTTTGTTAGCTACTGAATTATTTGTTAGGCACAAAATTTTGCTTAATATAACTTACCAAATTCATGTGACCAGGCGTCTCGCGAAGGTACGACAGGTCGTGAGCCGGACCAGACGCTGCCCCTTCAGGAATCTGCACAAGATGCGCACCTCCATGTACCCTCAACCAGTGTCGGTAGTCGGTCCAAATATCCTCGCTCCACGGCCGCTCCTCTACCACCCTAGCCTCATTAGTGTTCGTCCACATGTTGAACTGAATATTTTACAATATAGTCCAATATTTTAATTTCGCCGATGACCCTAAAATTATTATTTTTACAATATAGTCCAATATTTTTTTTTGTTATACATTAAATGTAAATATAAATATATAAAAAATTGTATATACATTAAATATACATACAAATATATATAATTATAAATATAATATATGTGTAAAATTAAATAGAATTTATAATATGACATGTTTAATACTTTTATTTGTATTTAATTATATACAATAATATGTATAACTATTCAATATGCATAATTTAATTATATACAATAATAATATATTTAATATATAAAATATATGATACATAATATATATGTATAAAATAAGTATTATACACATATACAATATTATATATTTAACATGCATAATTTAATATATACTTATATTTTTATAATAGATGTTTAAATTTTGTTTAATTTGTAATCACAAATTATATATTTTGCAATAATAAAAATTTTGAGGGCTAAAATGAAAAAGTGTAAATTAAACAAATGTTTTAACATTTGCCGTCCAAAAATGTGTCAGAAAATGTGTCAGACATTTTTTTTGTTTTGATCGGAATTTCATTTGCCGATCTAAGCTTAGATCGGTAATTGGAATGCCGATCTAAGCTTGGATCGGCATTCCAATTGCCGATCTAAGCCATTTCCAGTATCGGCATTCCGATTGCCGATCTAACAACGTTAGTTTTCAAATTTCGAATTTTTAAGCGTTTTTTTCGAAATTCGTGTGAACAGTAACGTTAGTTTTAATTTTTTCGGCCGGAGAAATATTTTGTCCATGAGACACGGCCCACGGGCCTCTAAAAAACAAAACATTTTATGGCAAACTGCTATTTCCATGCGGATATCCTACCGCCAGTTTGAAAAATAATAATAAAATAATATTAAATATTAATAATAATATTCAAATAATTCAAATTATTTAAATAGTATCACAACTACAGAATCTGAGATTTCGAACTTGATTACGGAATCCCAGATAATGTAACATGCTTGTTACGGAATCCTGGATTCTGTAACTGGCTTGTTACGGAATCTGGGATTCTGTAATTAAATCAAAGCCCATTTCTCAATTTGAGACGGTGTAACAAAACTGACAATATTATATTTATATTTTGTTTTCAATAACAATTTTGAATGTACGCTAGGCTAGATATCTTTTGCATCCTACCAGTAATACATACATTGTCGGTTAGTTGCTTGTCGATTTATAATACTACATTGCTTCAAAAGAAAAAGAGCATTATATTTATGTACCATTACATCATTCTACAAATTAAGAGGCATTAGCTTGAAATTAAAAATTGAACTGTATAGTTTTTTTTAAGTTCTAAATTTCAGAAATATTCTTTCAGTTTTCAACGCTCATAATTACAGAAACGGTATTAGTACTTTTATTTTTTGTATGTATTATGCATGCTTTTAATCTTTAACAACGATATTGTTCAGATTCTGCTTGTGTTACATCTTACACGAGTATACACAAATTTTAATTTTATATAATGATATAGGATTAACACCATAAATTTGGAAATTAAAATGGTTCCAATTAAGGAGAATATTGAGGACCCTGAGAGCACCAAGGTGCTGACATTATTCAGATGGTATAGAGATGCTTTTATCTATTATTCAAAGTTTCATTATTATAATGTTGAGACTATTTGATAATCATATTGGTACTGCTACGAAACAAATTAAGGATCATAATTCAATTATGCATTTTTATAGATTTTTTAATTGGATTCCTTTGCATGCATAGTCCGGTAGATACTGATTTCCATTTTTATTTTCAATTCTAGATATTATGAAAAGAATGGAGGATTTCATGATATTGGTTTTTTTTTTATTTAGAGATGCATGATATATTATTATTGTAAAATGAAGTCTATTATTGTTACTCCTATCTGACTTAGATTAGAAATTTCATAAATTTAAGTTTTTTTTACATTATTATCAACATATGTGTTAACAGTTCACATATGTGTATGATTGCCACTAGTTCAATTATTTAGAATAAGAGATTATGTATTTACTATAAGGATCTATAACTGAATAAGGGAGTATGTATTTAGTATAAGGGGATATATGTTAAGGTTACTAACAGTTTGACCATATGCGTCATATGATTGCTACTAGTTCGGTTATTTAGAATAAGGAATTATGTATTTACTATAAGGGAGTATTTATAACTAAATAAGGGAGTATGTATTTCGTATAAGGCGATATCACATATGCGTGATTGCCACTAATTCAGTTATTTTAGAATAAAGTATTATGTATTTACTATAAGGAAGTATCCATAACTAAATAAGGGAGTATGTATTTAGTATAAGGGGATATTTATTAATGTTACTAATATTTCTGACCATATGCATTATACGATTGCTACTAGTTCAGTTATTTAGAATAAGAGATTATGTATAATATAAGAGAGTATCTATAACTGAATAAGAGAGTATGTATATAGTATAAGGGGATATCTATTAAAGTTACTAACAGTTCGACCATATGCTTTATATGATTGCTACTAGTTCAGTTATATAGAATAAAGGATCATGTATTTTCGATAAGAGAGTATCTATAATTGAATAAGGGAGTATGTATTTAGTATAAGGGGATATCTATTAAGGTTACTAACAGTTCGACCATATGCTTTATATATATGATTGCCACTTGTTCAGTTATTTAAAATAAGGGATTATGTATTTACTATAAGAGAGTATCTATAACTGCATAAGGGAGTATGTATTTAGTATAAAGGGATATATATTAAGGTTACTAATATTTCGACCATATGCGTTATTTGATTGCTACTAGTTCGATTATTTAGAATAAGGGATTATGCATTTACTATAAGGGAGTATCTATAACTGAATAAGGGAGCATGTATTTAATATAAGGGAATATCACATATGCGTTATATGATTGCCACTAGTTCAATTATTTTGAATAAAAAATTATGTGTTTACTATAAGGGAGTATCTATAACTGAATAAGGGAGTATGTATTTAGTATAAGGAGATATCTATTAAGGTTACTAACAGTTCGACTATGTGTTATATGATTGCAACTAGTTCAGTTATTTAAAATAAGGGATTATGTATTTACTATAAGGGAGTATCTATAACTGACTAAGGGATTATGTGTTTAGTATAAAGGAATATCTATTAAGGTTACTAACAGTTCGACCATATGCGTTATATGATTGCCACTAGTTCAATTATATAAAATAAGGGATTATGTATTTTCTATAAGGGAGTATCTATAACTGTATAAGGGAGTATGTATTTAGTATAAGAAATTATGCATTTACTATAAGGGAGTATCTATACCTGAATAAGGGAGTATGTATTTAGTATAATGGGATATCACATATGCGTTATATGATTGCCACTAGTTCAGTTATTTCGAATAAGAAATTATGTATTTACTATAAGGGAGTATCTATAACAGAATAAGGGAGTATGTATTTAGTATAAAGGGATATCTATTAAGGTTTCTAACAGTTCGACCATATGCGTTATATGATTGCCACTAGTTCAATTATTTAGAATAAGGGATTATGTATTTACTATAAGGGAGTATCTATAACTAAATAAGGAGTATGTATTTTGTATAAAGGGATATCTATTAAGGTTACTAACAGTTCGACCATATGCGTTATATGATTGCCACTAGTTCAATTATTTAGAATAAGGGATTACATATTTACTATTTGGGAGTATCTATAACTGAATAAGGGAGTATGTGTTTAGTATAAAGGGATATCTATTAAGGTTACTAACAGTTCGACCATATGCGTTATTTGATTGCTACTAGTTCGGTTATTTAGAATAAGAGATTATGTATTTACTATAAGGGAGTATGTGTGTAGTATAAAGGGATGTCTAAGGTTACTAACAGTTCGACCATATGCGTAATATGTTCGACTAGTTCCGTTATTTTGAATAAGAGATTATGTATTTACAACAAGGGAGTATCTATAATTAAATAAGAGAGTATGTATTTATTATAAAGGGATATCTATTAAGGTTACAAACAATTCGACCATATGCGTTATATGATTGCGTTATATGTGCAATTTACATTTAGAAAATATCTAATAATCATATTTATTTATAAAGTTCAACATATGTGCTATGTTTTTATTTAATTTTTTTTTGTGCAATTTGCATTTAGAAAGTATCTAATAATCATATTTATTTATAAATTAAAATTTCATGAAATATAAGATACATAATAAATTAAAGGTCTTGAAATGTAAGAGGAAAGTGATTATCAAATTATAAGCAAACATATATTGGTCAAAATAAAATAAAAAAGGCACGTGAATTGACTAAGCAGTTTGGCTGTTGATTTTTTTTTTTTTTTATTACATTGAAAATTCAAATCACTAGAGTGTGGATTATGATTTTTTGGTTATGTGGACAACATCCAAAATTATGCCCTAGAGCCTTTTGGTCAAGTCACGTGGTCCCCACCTAGTGCATAAAATTTTGTTCGATTTATAATTAATAACGATAAATAATTAATAATGTTAGGCAGCAAAAATTATTGTGATGCAGCACAACAGCATGAGCCCTCGCCCAGGGCAAATATGAGCCCACCGCCCATCCACGTTAGCGCCCAGCCCATTAATACGTGGAATATCCATTGGGATGGTAGGATGATCATATATTAGGATGTCACATATCAGCTCTGATTTCCACGCACTGCCTCTGGCCCTCTAAGATCTGCTCCACAATTCCAATTGAAAAGGAGATGATGGGAGGAAAAAAGATATAGGGCCGTTTGGATGGGGCTAGGAATAGCTTCTTCCTAGGAATAGGCTATTCCTAGGCATTAAATCTCTCTCACAAAGTTACACACTTCCCAATGTTCTCCACCTAGGAATAGGCTATTCCTCTAATTCCTAAGCGATCCAAACGGCCCCATAGGTATGTTTTCTTAGTCGAGAATGGAAGGGAGATGACAAGACATAAGACAAAACGAGATATATATGATGTAAACTTGCATGTACTCAACATTTTGTCTCTGATTTCGAGAGTAGCTCGCCGCCTCAAACTTTTCCTTCACTTAAATTCTCATTGAGTACGCCTAGCAAATTATACCAAAAAAGGTGTAAGTCGGGCTTGCGACTCCACTGGATAAAACGTTCTTTATGGGTTTTAAGGCACAAATTTAAATGAAAATTACTAAACAACATCGTTCCACTTACCATCGCTCAGCATAGCAGGAAGACACTCTCCTTATCCAGCGACTCTTGGCTGTCGATCTTCCTCACCTAGCGCTCTCCCTCCCCTCTCTCCCTATGCTTGACGGTCTCCCCTCATCCAGCACGCACTATATTCGTTCCTCTACTCATTTTGATAAAGCGCCAAGTACCCTTTCCTTCATTCCTTCCCTCTGCTTCTCGCGTGTTTTTTCTTCCTTCTTTTTCACTCTCCTTCAAGTTTCATTTTAATTTTGTCTTTTTTTCATTCAACCATTGTTTTGTTCACTTTTATTCATTTATGTGTTTTGTTTGTTTATCTATATGTTCACTTTATCCATCTATTTTGTTATATATATAACTTTGTTTATTGTATATGTTCACTTTATTGTTATAAGAGTTACTTTATTTGTTTAACATGTTCATTTTACTTCTTTATTTTATATTCAACATTTATCTTTTATATCGGTCAATTTTACTATTATAAATGTTCACTTTGTTTATTATGCCAATTCAGTCAGTGTTTTTAATACCGGACCGGGTAACGGAAAAACCGAAAAAATCGAGAACCGGCCCTTGGTCCAGTAAGAAAAGACCATAATCTCGGCCTGGTGGTGAATCGGTCAAAACCGGTCAAAAATCGGAAAAATCGAAAAATATAATGTACCGGAAGACCGATTTTTGCTGGTTGCATTCTATGAATCCGAATCCTGTGTCGCGCGGTACCGTCTAGCGCACAGGATCCGGATCGTTCATCAAATCTGACGGCCTCAGATGTTTTCTCTCTGCTTCCATTCGCGACGAGTTATCGGGTTGGATTTGCGTCTAGATCTGAAATGAAAGAGGCCAAGAAAATCTCAATTGTCAATTCCATCGTAGTCTGTCTCCTTCTAACATGGCGAAGAACCAAGAAAAGGAAGCGAACACTCTGCTTCCCTCTCACCCCACGTCGATCGAGGCTGAGAATATCCCGGCCGCTCACGCTGCTTCGTCGGAGAAAGTGATGGAAAGGGCCTCTCCAGTCGGAGAACTCGCCGGAGAAGGAGAGTGGACCGTCGAGGGGCTTCCAATTGGCCACATTAGCTTCGTCAGCAGCCCATAAGGATCAAATGGAGCTCTAGTCTCTTTTAATTTTTTATTTTTGAGCATGATTATATGTCGTTTTGAGCAAAATGAACTGATATTCTTCAGTTAACTGGAGATTGCATACTCGCTAAAATTAGCCTAAATCAAATTGTAATCGAGGTTTGGTAGGTATAGCTGGACATTTGAAGCTTAAATGAGCTAAATTATACAATAATATGTGATGTAGGGTTTTCATATTCAATTTCCAACCAGAATAAGTCCTAAAATTATGTTCAAATGCATGTATTTTTATCAATTTATGCTAATTTAGGTTGTAGAAAAGTTCAGCCGTAGCCCGGCAAGTTTATTTTGCAAGTTCATCACGTATTTGGCACGAAGGTTGGGACAACAGTTGAAAAGATGTGCTCAAAACATTCAAGACGGTCCGGCCCAGACCTGAAACGGACCGCCTTGACCAGTGAAGGAGGAGCTCAGACGAACCAAACAAACAAGTCTGGAACGGTCCGCCCCAGGATCAGAATGGGCCGTTCCAACTATTTTTGAACTGCTAAAAATAGAGGGATATGTTTGTCAAGTCGGTTTCCTCTATTTTCGATCTTTCAGAAGCACATCTCTCACGTTTGGAACCACCAATGCCTCATTATTTAAGCTCTGTCATGTCTCCAAGTCAGGACTAAGTTCATTATTCCGAGATTTAGCCTCTTCCCAACTCACCAAGGAGATAGCCCTGCCGAGACGATCGACTGCTCTGGAACTACCCGTTCCAGAATCAGGTCGGACCGCCCTAGACAGGACAGAGCACAAAATCGTGGAGTTTTCGAGCACAATTTGTTACAACTTGAATTTTTTCTCTTTTATGTTTTTGTATTCGATGAAACCTGCTTATTCTTGCATGGATATGTTAGAGTAGAGTAGTTTATGAGGCTATGGTTTGAGAACTTTTCTTTTTGTTGCTTGTTTTGATTTGAATGTTTAATTATTAGCTAAATTAATTTATGTTCTACTTCTTGTTATCTTTTGTGTTAATTTAGTTGCTTTAATTTGTTATTGTTTGATCTAATTGCCTAGTTAAACAAAAGTCTAGTTTAGTTGTTAGGACAAAAGTCAATCACAATAATAACTTAGCAATTAATTCTGTTTGGTAGGCGAAATCCGGAAGGATTAAACCAGATCCTAAATTATTAGGGTTTTACTTGAAATTGGAAGGTTAAAAGTGTACCAAGACCCAAGAAGTAGACTAGAACAACTAAATCAAGAAACGAGAGTTGAAATTTAGGAGTTCTAGGAGTTAAGCAATCAAACTTAGTAACTTGACCTGAACGGGAGTTAGAGTACAAGTCTTTAGGTTAAAGTATTGTCAAGACTCGCATAAAAACATTTGATTAATAGTTAAAATTTATGTCAAAACAAGTATCAACGATTGGAACGGACCGCCTGGAAGGAAGAGTTTGATCCAGGACGGCCTGTTCAAATAAGTTGACAGAGGCTGGAACGGACCGTTCCAAAGATGGAACGGGCCGTTCCAACTTTGACAAATAGAGAATTGTTCAACAATCTGAACCCCTAGTTTTTATCGATTCTGTTATCTTCTTGAGTAATTTAAGAATTGGTTAATTAGGATTTGAACTTTAACTTTGTTACCTTTTGATTTAAACTGTCGAAACCTTTAAAATTTATTTGTAACTTAGAATTTAACCTGAATTGATTAAGTTAAACTTAGAAATTGAATAGTCCGTCCCTGAGATTCGACCCTAAAGCTGAACTACAATCGAATTAGTATCGGTAATTAAGAATTAAAATTGACCTGTACCCACAAGACCGATCAATATGCTATCAGGATTGATTTGGGTTCAATGATGAGGCCTTACAACACATGGTACCTTCAATTTCTGTTTACTTCTTCCTCTATAAGCTACCAAACTTGTTTTTTGTGATGTAGCTTACACGTGATGATTGTTGGAATCCTGATAGGCTTTGGTAGCGCCAGCATCTCTAATTGCAAACAATGCAGGAGTAGAAGGTGAGGTGGTGGTTGAGAAGGTAATGGACAGTGAGTGAGAAATTGGATACAATGCCATGACCGACCGATATGAGAATCTAGTAGAAGCTGGTGCCATTGATCCTGCTAAGGTCGTAAGGTGACCCGTTGTTCACTTCAGAATGCGACTTCAGTTGCAGGAACGGTTCTGACAACTCAGGCCATTGTGGTGGAGAAGCCTAAGAAGAAGGTTGCTTTGCTTCTGCCCTAACTGAAGCGCCTGATGGCCAACTTGCCCCAACTGAAAGAACCAAGTGAGACTTGATAGGTCTAACCCTTTTTGCTTTATGGATATGGCTCATACGTTAGAGTTTTCAAGAAAGGCTTTAGCAATAATTACTTCATTCTAGTTCAAGAATTCTTTCTTTTCTTTCAGTTTTATGTATAATGTGTTTGTAAGAAAAAAATTATGTATAGGCACGTTAAATTTTCAGGAAAGGATGTTACTCTAGTTAAATTTTATATGAAGAATGTTTGTAAAAAAGAAAATGATGTGTTTTAGCTTTTACTGATGTTATACTGTAAGTTTATTTGTAATCTTTATTCTAATGTTGTTATAAAGCTTCAAGTAGTACTGTCACACCATTTTATACTGTAAGAATGTTGTAATCTTTATTCTAATTTTGTTCCAATAATATAACCAACAAAGCAAATCAATATAATCTTTATTCAAACAACAAATCAGTACATAGTTTTGTTTATTACAAACAACAAAGCAATATATCAATATAACCAAAATGATATTCTTCTGGTCTTCATTTGTTGAGGCATTAGTCATTGGATTGATCAACCGGTCCCACCATCAGTTGCGAAGGTAGAGCCTGAACATCCATCTTCTGCATCACACTATCTCTCAACTCCTGTGTCCAAACAACCTGATAGATACTGGCATACTGCTATAATTAGAGAAAAAAAAGTGCAAATTACTAACAACCTGAACCACTTGAGACTAAAATGACCTGAAGCATCTCAATTCTAGCCATAAAATTTATAACGGCAGAAGAGATAAAACCAGAAATTGACTAATATGAAATGAGAGAAGAGAAAAAGCTAGTGTCCTAAATGATTGTCCTAAAATTCTAGAAACTATATCAACATGTAAATCAAAACTATACTACCTGTGACAGAAATTTTAATTCCTCTTCTTCAAAATTGTCCTAAAAAAATCTTACATTTTATTATATGTAGTCTGCACTAACAGCATCCTGAATAGATTTAAAGCCATCTCTTTCCAAGCATTCAGCAAGTTCCGCCTATAAAAAAAAATATAGAGAGTATTTACAAAGTCATTCAAATATGCTCCTAACACACCACAGGCATGGATCAATAAGATGCCGATGGAGTTATGTTTAATCTTTGCAGGAGGAAACAATGCATTATCGTTCCTATGTAATTTACAACAATCATTTATGTGCTAGAAAAAACAACAAATCTCAAGTGCCCTTAAAAAAAAATGTAAAGCTATTAATTCTCGTGTCCTGAGTTTGTGCCTTTGTGAACAGAGACTCTTAGAGGGTAGGTAAACTGTCAAAAAATCTGTTCAGAAATGCATCATAGTTGAAGCCTCTGCAAAGATACCAAATGAAATTGTTCCAGCTAGAAGAAATTACATATTAACACGTGCACACATTTAGCAAATGGCAGCGTGATAAGAGCAAATAAAGACCTTTATTTGAGGGATAAGAGCAGGCCCGCCACATGCAAAGGCAGTGTAAAGCTGAACAAGCGTTGCCCCTACTCGAATCTTCTTGTATGCATCTTCACCACTAAAATATTATCAACATAAAAAAAGAATCAAGAATTAATTAGACTTTGATAATGAAAATTATAATTAATTTTAAAATTGATTAATGATCTGCTCACCTGCTTACACCGCCACAGTCTATATATAAGAGGAATTTTGCCCTGAAGCTCACATCTTCGTGATGATAATGGCCACAATTATAGCAAATTGCGCTAACCAATTACACCTGTTATGGATATGCTTATGTCTAGGAATGCTTATTGAATAGCAGCAAATAAGATTGGATTTTCTATTTTTTAGAAGGGTCCAATTACACTTGCGCTATAACCAAATTCTCCAAAGTTTATACTGATTTTGCTTTTATTCGCTTAAATGTTGCTAAAAACAATTTAAATTAATTGAAACCTCATTTAAAAATACGATCATAATCTGAAATAAGAGCAACCAGGGTTACCAAGAATGAATTCTAAATATTAGCCTCAGTACAATATTTAATTAACAATCATTGCTAATATTGAGGAAAATCCACATAAGGGGAAAGAGAGAGATTGAGGAAGAGAAAGAAAGGATGCTCGAAGGGAGAGGGAGTAGAACCTTTGAATGTGGGTGGAAACCCTAGGCAGCGAAATCGAGTATTCGACGATAAAGGGAAGAGGCCGGTTTCAGAAGAAACTCAGGCGAAATCGTCGCTCCTTGAGAGATTTGTGGCAGACATGGAGAGAAGAGAGAGAGATTCGAAGGTTGTCTGTTCTGTACTTCTGTCTGAGAGAGAGAGCGCACAAGTAGAGAGCAGTTTTTCGAAGGGGAGAGTTTTACTTTAATCCGCACCTTCTTTTTTTTCGGATCCGATCCGATATGGGCAAGCGGACAGGAAAGAGCGCAGGCCGTCCGATTTGATGAACGGGTGTAATTTTCTGCGCTGTATTGTGCCGCGCGGCACAGGATTTGGATTCGCATTCTATGGTTCATCAAATTCGCATCTTGGTTTTATTTTTCTTTTGGTCCTTGGAAACTTGTATTTTCGAGGTGGCGTGAGTCTGTGACCTATAGGCTATAGCCCTATGGCCAATAGCTCACGTAGCTGTTACAAAAAAGAAATAAAAATCTGTATTCCCAACTCCCAAGGGACCCACGGACACGTGATGTAGAAAACGAAAATTATGTTCCCACGGAGTAAATATTTTTTACATGAATACTTATTTTTTTAATGTGCAAAATAACATCAGGGCAAATTAACAGAGATTAGACAAAAGTAAAATAAATTGGGAGAGGTAGGCAAAGTTGTAAAAATACAATTTATAATTATAGTCTCAAGTTGTAGGAGATTTATATTCAATGTTAAATGATTATGGTAATATTTACAGAGTGATTTCAATATTATGATTAATATTTACTTTGTGATTTCACTATTATCGTTAATGGGCTGTTGTTACAAAGAAAAAAAAAAAAGGAAAAAAAGGACTTAGATATCTAATGTTATCTTAATTTCAGAGAATCATAGGTTGTTTGTAAGATAATTATTTTTTATTTTATTATGCTTTAGTTCTTTGTTATTAATGCTCTATTTATTTTTTTTAACAGTAAAATATATGATTATGACATAATCCGGTTTTTGGAACCGGTTCAATCGGTAAACCGATAAAACCCCATACCAGTTGGCTAGCCGGTTCGACCTCCGGTACGATATTAAAAACATTGAGTTCAGTCTATTATTTAAGTGACCACTTTATTTGTTCAATATGTCCATTTTATAGGTGTTTCACGTTTTGTTTTATATGTTCACTTTGTTTATTTCTTTGTTTATTCTGTTGTTATGTATGTTCATTTTGTGAGTCCAACGCAAGAGGAGGGAGAAGAAGATACAAAAATAAAGAAGAAAGGCGGAAGGAAAGTAAAGCCGAAGAGAAGAGAAATGAGATAGGAGAACGAAAAGAGGAGGAAAGTCAGAGAGGAGAAGTGAAATAGAGGGAGGGAGAACGGGGGAGAGACGGAAATAAAGGGGAATACGCAATTTTCTTTTTCTTCTTTTTTTTTATGAGTGATGGCGAGTGATAGCAAATCAAACAACCACGGTTATTGTTTTTGAATTTTAATTACTGTAACTAATTCTAAGGAATATGTCCGAAAGTTGGATATCTTGGGCCTACAAGAGAGGACTTCAATTTCTTTGCCCCAATTCCAGGAGGCCTAGAAACCTTGGACCTTCTCGGGTCGTTGGAACTGGTATTTCAACACAGATCCATCAGTGCCTACGCGTGGTATTTTAGCATTCCTGTGTGTGTGTGTGTGTGTGAAGATTGGCTAAAATATGCTTCAGCCGTTTTTAGAAATTCAAAATTCAAACGGTCAATTCGAACCATTTAAGTTGTTCTCCATATTGAATTTTCCTTGGAGACCAAATTTTTATATTTTTTTTTTCAAATTATAAGATATGAAATCCTAGTATTTATGGTGTTTTTTTAATATCATAATAAATAGCAAAAAAATGAAGATTTCATTTGAATTTTGCATTTCAAAAAATAATTCTGAAGAACGGGACGATCCGTACTCAAGAATGTACATTTGAATTTTGAATTTCAAAAAATATGTGCTGATTTGCCCCTCGAGTTGCATGATCTGCCTTTTGATCAGTATCGTGCGGTCTAAAAATGACGGATCAAATTTTATCAAATTCCACATTAAATTTCGATACGATTCATAAGTAAATTGAGTCTTTTTTTTTTTTTTTTTTTTTTTTTTTTTGCGCTCGTGAGATCATACGAGGAAAAATATCTCACAAGGACAACTGGACACAAGGCCGCACACAACCCTACCAGGTCGCCATGTTGACCTGCACCTGACCCACCGGAGGTACAAAAAGTGGAAACGTTAAATGTAGTAAACCAATTCGGTAAGCATACAACAGGACATGTCCAAAGAAATTCCATTGTTCTGGTCTCTTACAACATAACTGTGAAAAGTATTAACATTTTGTTCAATATATTGAGGAAAAAGTTATTTGAAAATCTCATTTTCAGAAACAACATGTGTAGTTCCTCACTCTTCTACACATCGTTACCTGATAATAAATTTTCGTGAGCAAGATTTCAATATCACCACTTTTGGGTGCTACCAAATGTCACAACTTCATAATTCATGAATATTTTTAAAATTAAAATTTAAACGTTGGATCTAAACTGTACATCTTGTTTATTTTAATGGGTGATGCATTCATATAAGTTTTATAAAATTCGAAGTTAATTTGATACTCGATCAGATGTAAAACCATGAACATATTAAAATTAATCTGTTATAGTTAACCAGATTCATTCATGATTCGACATCTTGATCGAGTATCAAATCAACTTCAAATTTTATAAAACACATATATATGGTAATACATTGTTTGTTAAAATAAACAAGATCTACAATTTAGATTAAACGTTTGAATTTTAAAATTTAAAAATATTGATAGAATATAAAATTATGACATTTGTTGGCACCTAAAAATAGAATTATTGTAACCTTATTCAATTTTCGTATAAAACAGAGCGATCAGAGAGGGTAGAAGTTGGAACAGCTTGGTTAATTTGAAAGAATTTTATGTTTCAAATGAGTTTGCCCAGGTAGCACGACTTATTTACAAAGTAAACCTTTAAAAAATGGATATGTTTTTTCCCCACAAAAGAGAACATAACTTGTGGTTCCCTTAAAGTATAATATTCGAACAGGGGACCAGTCAATTACTTCCATCTGATTTGTATATAATAATTGATCCTCTTATAATATGGACAGGACTTTAATTATTTGATAAGATACGACTAGAAAACTTTTCACTATATCATTTATTAGCCACAAATATTGGCTAAGCGTCTCCCAGAGCAACTCCTGGTAACATGACACGTTGCATGTGTATTAAATTTGGACTTAGCGTTCCATCTTAATGTGAATGCAATGAATGTGGGTACGAAAGCTTGCTTGTGAAATGGAAATGCACCTTGGACTTTGTCTGATATTGATTGTCAATAAAAAATTATTTTTCTAACCAATGAAACCAAACAAAGCCACTATTAATTATAAAGAGAGTGGTTAGTAGTTACATAATTCTTTCCATAGCTCAACTTATTGACCGATTTATACTCATAAGTGGACCTCTCAACAAATCTGAAAGCAACAAATATCCACCACCTTGTTTTGCAATAAATAAAACGACTAATGTGATATAAATAGTTTACGCAATATATATGTGTGTATATAGAATTTTGCTGTGGTGAGTCTATGAGTCACGCTCAAAACTTCTAAATCTGATTCAAAATGACCGATCCAAACCGTCCAATACGATCTCCCTATTGAAATCTCCATGAAAATCAAAATTTGTAAGTATTTTTTTGAAATTTTAGAAAATCGTTAATCTAATTTCTGAACCGTTAAAAAACAACAGTTTTTAAAAATCCGAAAAAAATACTTAAAAATTTCAAAAAAATATAAAATTTGGTCTACATAGAGATTTCAGTAGGAATATCGTATTGGACGGTTTGAATCGGTCATTTTGAACCAGATCTAAGAATTTTGAGCGTGACTCACCATACATAGAAAAACATATCCATTATTGTCGCTTTATATATATACTGAATATATATTAACTTTTAAGTATGATCATGGTATATGAACAATGATGTAGATATATATATAGTGCAGTTTTTCCATTTCTTCCTTTTTTTGTACGGAAGTAAATTCTAATGGCTATTATTATTGTAAGTCAGTTTATATAATTTATATATGGTGTGACGACCACTACTATATAATATATTTAGTATACGAATTTTAAAGCAATTAGCGTTGGATTTGCATTCGACACTAATGGCACCGATATTAATTGATTATGTATGTTATATATAGACGTCAACGCAAAATGTTTTTAATTTTTAATTTTTTATACGTAATTATGATAGTGCAGTGAACAATGATATAGAAAGAGAGCATCGTTCTAATGGCACAATTTGTGGCATTATGGTATAATTAAATACTACATGACTTACTTTTTTTGTTAATATTTTAAAAATTTTAAATCCAAACTATGATCCTTTTCAATTATATTTAACGCTGAAATGTTTGAAATTCATTCAATACTCAATTAAGTGGCCGAAAAATAAATGTATTAGAATTAGTCTATCATTGTTAAGATTTGTTCAAATTTTGTTCTCTTAATCTATATCAAATGAACTCTAAATTTACAAAACATATCGCTCACAAAATTTAAATAAAAGCAACAGTTTGGATTTTCTTATTTCATATTATTAATAAAAAAATCAAGTTATGTTGTGGTATTTGGTGACCTAAAAAAGTGGTGCACTGAAACTGTCCTCATCATGGATCGATGGAGTGAAGTGCATCAAAGGGGATGCACCGTCAACCTTTTTTTTCAATTCAATTTTTATGTATTTTGTAGTTAACGGACCATTTTCATAAAAAAAATAAAGTTATATATGCATTTGGCCCTCACAAGATATGAACATAATTATATTATTAATGAACTCCATAATAAAGTTTCATATTATTTTGATGTGATATTACTTAGTATTACTTTTGATGTGATATTTCGATTAGTATTATTATAAAATTAATTTTTTTTATTTTTAATTATTTTAATGACTGCTATTGAAATTGACTCCGTCACTTTTCGTCATATATGTATCTTGCAGTTTTTTTTTTTCCTTCTTCGTTTTTTGTTATATCTTTTTCATTTTCTTACAGAAGAAATTATATTTACAGTATGAAATTCAGTTTAAATCATATATACGATGTTACGGAATATCATTTTGTAGTGTTTTTTTTTTATATTATCTCGACGCAAATCATATACTTGGGACTGGGTTATATTATATATATATATAATGGATATAGTACACTGATGTGTACGGATCGTCTCCGTACACGAGTCATTTTTCAAGATCCAAAATTCAAAAGATCAATCCGAATCGTTCAAGTTATTCTTCATATTGAAAAACCTAGATATACCAAATTTTACATTTTTAAAATTTTTTTGCTATTTATTATGATATTTTCAAAAAAACACTGTAATTGGAGTATTTGAGGCCCTCCAATTTGAAAATATAATAATAAATAGCAAAAAAAATTCGAAAAAATATAAAATTTGGTCTATCTGGATTTTTCAATATGGAGAACAACTTGAACGGTTCGGATTGACCGATTGAATTTTGGATCTTGAAAACCGACATGTGTACGGAGACGATCCGTACACATCAGTGTACTATATCCATTATATATATATATATATAGAGTTTTGCTATGGTGAGTCGCGACTCACGTGAGTCGCACTCAAAAACTCCTAAATCTGGTTCAAAATGATCGATTCAAACCGTCCAATATGATCTCCCTATTGAAATCTCCATGCAGACCAAATTTTATATTTTTTTTAAATTTTTAAGTATTTTTTTCGGATTTTTAAAAACTGCTGTTTTTGAACGGTTCAGAACTAATTAGATTAACGATTTTCTAAAATTTCAAAAAAATACTTAAAATTTTCGAAAAAATATAAAATTTGGTCTGTATGGAGATTTCAATAGGGAGATCATATTGGACTGTTTGGATCGGTCATTTTGAACCAGATATAGGAGTTTTGAGCGCGACTCACAGACCCCTGGTGAGTCGCGACTCACCATAGCAAAACTCTATATATATATATAGTTGGTGAATATATATAGTCAGTTACTTGAATCCATATTCTGAACTAAACAAATGATCAAAAAAAAAAAAATGGCGTGTTCATTTCTATATATATTCGAGTTCCAATAATAAAAATGACGAAAATTTGAGTCGACCTTTATTACAAAATCAAACATGAAAATGTTGTTACTCTTTACACACAAAAGATACTATAACACGGTTCTTGCAACTTAATAATTGGAGCAATCTCTTTTATCAGCTGCGAAGTATGCCGCAATCAAATTTTATAGACACATTGATGTCCCACTCGTAAAACTTCTATTATTTCATAAGCAAACCGTGTTTGCTTCACAAGAACTCATGCTCCTATCACGTAGTCTTTAATTTCTTCAACCCTGTAATTTAAATTGTACTTAAGAGTTGAGAGGGCACAGCACGTTGAGCATTCTCTCTCTCTCTCTCTCTCTCTCTCTCTCTCTCTCTCTCTCATACACAGGCACAAAAAAGAAAACAAAAGCAAAATAAGGAAAACAAAAAACAGAGAGAGTCTAGAGAGCCATCATCTACAAATTACAAAGAGAAATATCGATGGATGTTTTGACCACCGTCACTATTATATTTCTTCTCTATTCATTATACCTTCTCTACAAGTCCTACAAACTAAAATGTTCCACAAACTGTTACTTGGTAGACTATGTGTGCTTCAAGCCATCACCTGACCGGCAAATCACCACCCGAAAATGCGGTGAAATAATAGAGCGCAATAAGAAACTTGGTTTGGCTGAATACAAGTTTTTACTGAAGGTGATTGTTAACTCGGGCATAGGCGAAAGAACCTATGGCCCGAGAAACATCATTGAAGGACGTGAAGAATCACCGACCCTTGATGATGCCATAGAAGAAATGGATGAATTCTTGAACGTGTGTATTCATGATTTATTCGTTAAAACGAAGATCTCACCGCGTGATGTGGATGTCTTGGTGGTTAACATCTCCACTTTCTGTCCTTTCCCCTCCCTAGCATCACGAATAGTGCACCGGTACAACATGCGGGATGATGTGAAGACATATAATCTATCTTCCATGGGGTGTAGTGCAACGCTGGTTGCCATTGATGTAGTGAAAAACATCTTTAAATCCGGAAAAAAGTCCATAGCAGTGGTCATCACATCGGAATCAATTAGCCCTAATTGGTACTCCGGCAATGACAAATCAATGATGCTTGGTAATTGCCTTTTTCGATGTGGTGGGTCTGCCATGCTATTAACAAATGACCCTGCAATGCAGGCTCAAGCCAAGATGAGGCTTAAGTGTCTAGTGCGAACTCACATCGGAGCAAATGATGATGCATTCAACAGTGCCGTACAGAAAGAGGATGACAGGGGTCGGGTTGGCGTGCACCTAAGCAAGGACCTTCCAAAAGCCGCAATGCGTGCTTTCACAGAAAATTTAAAACGTCTTCTACCTAAAATCCTGCCATATCGTGAAATAGCACTTATAGCCTTCCACATAGTCAAGCAAAAGTTGGTTCAACCAGATGCCAAACTAAATAAGGTGGTGGCTCAAATCAATTTCAAGTCAGGGGTCGATCACTTCTGTTTGCATACTGGTGGCACTGCGGTGATTGATGCAGTTAGACGAGCTCTGAGGCTGAGTGAGTATGATGTAGAACCGGCCAGAATGACATTGCACCGATGGGGCAACACGTCAGCGAGTAGCATATGGTATGTCTTGGGATACATGGAGGCAAAAAAGAGGCTGAAGAAGAAAGATAGAGTGCTTATGATAAGCTTTGGTTCAGGGTTTAAGTGCAATAGTTGCCTGTGGGAGGTGAGTAGAGATTTGGGAGATGGTGATGTTTGGGAGGACTGTATCAAAGAATACCCCCCAAAAACCCTAGTCAACCCTTATTTAGACAAGTATGGATGGGTCCACGAGGAGACTGAAGAGACTTTCAACCGGGAAGAAAGAACTGAGGCTTTCAAAAACTCGCCATGGTAAAAAGAAAACAATAAACCAATTTATTAGACAATATGTAGCATTATACAACAATTACAAAATTCATTTCATTAATATCCGAAAAAGTGTTAGGTACACCCAATTTCGTATATTAATAAGTAAAAATTGTAATGCTGGATATGATACTATATATAGCATGTTTTATGGTCCTGCAATACTGGCTGTCTTGTACCAAAAATATTTATTATTCCTTTAATTTTTCTTACAGATGCATTTCCTCTTTTTCTTCCTTTTATTGTAAAATCACTACTGGACTTCTCTGAAAACATTCTTTTTTTGGGGGCCCGATAATCAGTTATAAATTTATTCCGAAAATACTCTCCCACGTGATATTCTCGTAGCATAAGCACACTTTGTCTATTACACAAAATGTGCATATAATAATTAATATATCCAATGCATGTATCTTTCAATTTTTTAAAACGGCATCCCATATTTGACATCGATCCGTTAGTGAGTGATTTAAACTTTCATACTTATTGTTAAAACAACCATAAACGTATATACTTACCTATTGTATGTTGCACAACTAACTATATATTTTATTGTCAGTTTTAAAATCAGTAGTATTTGAGAATAAGGACGTCCAGAAGATAACTAAATTTTATATTTCATCGTTACAACTTACCATATTTCTTATCCCTATGTTTATATCTTCTAATTACATAAATAGGAAGTACCCTCTTTTTACGTTCTTTTTTACCAAAGTGACGCAGTTTTAAGCCACTGGCACACTTTTTAATCATAACTCCATTATATTTTACTAATTTATAGAGTGACAGTTGTTCAGCGTGTGGTCTACTCTTAAGCTATGTACAGCATATATATACAATCGTCTGTACCAAGCATTCAACAAATTATTTAAAACTGTTACCAGAATTTTCTAGCTAGCTGCATCCTTGGTGTCTTAATTAGGCGCCTTGCTCGTTGATTTAGTGCTTTTCACACTATTGCAAATTGTAACGTTTGATATAAGTGCAATAGTCAGTGGTCACTACCTGTCTATTGGCTCAGTTCACTGCGAGTAATTCATTTCCTATTAAATTTAAACCTTGGTCTCTGGTAGAAGAAGACAATGTCCACAGACAAGCAAGGGAAATCTGGGCTGTAACATTCTTCGTTCTATGGCGGCAAAGATGTGCTGAAATTTTTACTGGTACTCTAAACTCAACTTCAGACCTATTGCAGGAAATAATGTCTGACTGCCGACGGCTGCGTTCTTAATTTCTATGGCTTGAAGAGTATACTTTAATTGTTATGACTTTCTTTTCTTTTCTTTTTTTTTTTTAATTTTTCTTTAATAGTGCCGCTTTGCTCATAGACTGGGAGTTACTTTAATCTTCAAACTTTTATAGTTTTATTAGTTTTCAATATTAAGATAAGGGCTTGACCCTTATTTTTTAAGTCAAAAAATGGTAGACTAGTATTCACTGGAATTGATATTATTGTCAATTACAAAATTTTCAAGTAAATTCTACAACTGCCTTTTCTGGAGAAAAAACAGTCAAAATATTATTAATGAAAAATTACAAATCAAGATTCCAAACTTACCTTCAGATGATACTTTTGGAAAGCACCTGCAAAGCTTCTCTCCAGCTGATGTACCAATACCAGAACAACTAGTGTACCAGCTGTGCATGCTTATATCAGTATACTGTATACAACATTTTACATTTCTACTTGATCAAATTAAACGGATAAGAGTTCTGTCTACCAGTGCATGCTGATACTAAAACAGCTAGAGTACCAGTGAAAATAACCAGTCCAAAGTCCAAACAAATTAGTGAAGAACCATAGGCCACATACCGGCAAACCACAAGCCCGGTAGACGGCCTCTGCTTTCGCACCCACCACCTACCAGTGTGTAGCCTACAAACTCGCTACATGCGGCCCAATTTATTTCTTCAAATCATCAAATATCAAGTTGATCAACTTGCATATTCCTTACTGTCATCTATCTCTTCCGTCATCCTGTCATCTCCTCTCTTTCCGCTTCGGATCCAGCCCAAGCCCAACAGTCAAGCGCTCTCATTCCCCTTCCGATCTCTCCTTTCGCTCTCTCCCCCGCAATCCTTTGCTTCCTTCGCGTGCGCGCCTCCCTTCCTTTCGCACCCTCTCCTCTCCTCCTCTCCCCTTCGGTTCCCCTTCTGTTCCTCCCCGCTCTTCGCCTTCTTCCGTTCTCACACCCTACATTTCTCTCCATTTATCATTTTATCCTCTCTGCCTCTACTAGATTTCTTCTCTCCTCCTACTTCATCCCCTTCTTCATGTCACAGGATCATTCGTTTCATTTTTTCGATTCGAGCATCTCTTTTCTCATCTTATTATATTCTGTAAAAGAGAGTAAGTAATAAGGTTCGAGGGAGTAACTTAATTATTTCCGTAAGGGAGCAAATAATTAAGTATAAATAAGTAACTAATAAGTACGAAGGAGTATCTAATAAATTTAAATACATAGTTCATTTAATGGAGTAACTCATATTCATAAGGGAGTAAATTAAGTATAAGAGAGTATAGGAGAGTACCTATTTAGCTTAAATACATAGTTCATTTAAGAGAACTAATATTTATAAAGGACTAAATAATAAATATAAGGAAGTAACTAATATAAATAAGTATTTGTTTATATGATTGTGAGCAAAGGTTTAAATAGCAGCCACTACGACTGCAATAGGGCGTCTATAGTGGTTCTAGTTGGTAGACCACTATGGTGCTTGATATATCACCATAGAATTAATATTTTGAATATATCTTTCGCATATGAACTTCGATTGATGCGATTCAAAGTTCTTTAAAAAAATTGACAAATAAATTACAACTTTTAATGTTTGAGTTCTTTTTTTTGTTTTTACAAATATAACAATTTCATTGTAAAATAGGCGTGCGAAAGATAATTAGTTTCATCGAAATTTAGTAATATTAGATATGTTTTTATAAAAATCAAATCAAATATATCATTTATAAAATTTATTCTTTCTTATGTAAATTCTAAGAAGAAAGCTAAGATGTGGATGTACTTCAATATCCGAACAATAAATATGTGGTAATGTTTCCTCCGATAATGCATTTTGATATAATAATATGGATAATTCTATGGTGGACAAAAATTTTAAATCAGGTTTGAATCCTCATCATTCATCTCTATTTATAATTTTAAATGAATAATCTGGATTGAAGTCTAGTTACAAAATTATATCCACAGCAAAAGTACCAAATAATATAATATAATTGATTGTAAAGTTCTATATGTTTTGAATTAAAGTATGCATGCATATGATGTAATATGATGTTTGATTTGAACTAATTAAAGCTTGTATCACAAATAATGGACAAGTATATTTATGCATTTCCAATGTGAACTGTTAGCAATCCGCTATGATATGACATGCCTGCCATAGACTCGCTATCTGCTATTTAAATCTTTGTCTGTAAGTATCTATTTACTTTAAAGAAGTATTTATATATGTCTTTAAGAGAGTATCTTACTATATTATATCATAAGAGACTTTATATTTATATTCAAGGAGTATCTATTTTGACTCAGAGTATCTATATAAATTAAATGAGTATTTATTTATAATTAAAGGAGCATCTTATTACGTATTCTACAGTTACGTTATAAGAGAGAGTATATATACAAAGTTAAGAGAGTAATTATTTATTTTACATGAATATGCGCGACTAAATCCTATGCAAACATAAGAAGTAGGAAAAAAAAAGGAGAGAAGGTGCTGTGTACGAATCAGGGATAGAAGAGGCGGGATGAGAGACAGACAGACAGTGAGAGAGAGGACCGAAGGAGAAATCATATCCTCTGCCAACTTTTGATCTGAACCGTTAGATCTAATCTCAACGGTTAATGGAAGTCCATGCATAATACCAGATTGATAGGTCCAAAAAATTTTAACCGTCCAGATTAGATCGAACGGCTCGGATCAAAAGTTGACATCCTGCCGACCTTAAAAGATTGGCAGAGGATGCTCACAGAAGGAGGACGAAAGAAAAGAAAGAGTGGGGGCAAAGCCGCAAAGGGATGAGAGGGCGCTCAACGTCCTTGGGCCAGCATTCTTAGTTCAAAATCAGTCCAACGCACAGAAGCCTGTCAGGATGAAGGGGATGATGACCCAATATCGGGATGTCACTTATTATCCTGACTAAAATATGGTCCTTTACTCTCCGAAACCTCGATAGGCCGAGCCTCCCAGTTTTCACAATTCAGGCTTTTCTAGATCAATTGAATTGAGTAGGCCTCAAGTGTTGTCAAGGATTGTAGGCCTCAAGTTGGGGAGCTAACAGTTGGAAATAATCATCACATTTCCATTTTAAAAACAACTAATCAGAACTTCTCAATCAAGATAATTTTCTATAAAGAGGATTATATGAACCTGAAATACCACATGCTTCCATTTTCATAAATTCTCTTTTGTATAATAAAGATAAAATAGCTAGAAAAGTAGTAATTAACATACTGCTTGAAAATTGAAAATTTAAACTATAAACAATATGTTCACTATAATCTTTATGAAGCAATATGTTTATTTATTTTCAAGTTTGGGAGAAGTTATGCAGGAGTGTGGTGACAATGTTTCAAAACTGTATACAATAAACATAACTTTTTGTTTATGAAATTAAAGTGCGTCTGTGTGAACTTGCTATGCAAAATTAGGCAAATGAACATGAGCTGGATTTGAAATGCAACTCTCTAAAATCTGCTAAATGAACATGGCATTCAATCATCTAATCTCAAATGTGCTGGTGTAACAATGCTTTAGAGGGTATGAATCGTTGCTTGCAATTTTGATGGCTATCTAATTAATTAAGCATTAGATATTTAATGCGTGCCAAACAAATTGTTGCATACTTCACGAAAGTTATTTACTGATTCTGCCAATTTGTCTGATATTCTTGTATTAATGATAGTAACATTGTCTTCTACCCTAAATAGTGTGGACCTAATTCTAGGGAAAGTGATATTTTATACGAAAGAATGTCATCTTTAAAAAAAAAATAAACTTATATGCAGCAACATTACTATAGTACATATACAATAATAGTTTGTTGACAGTCCCAGGGCATGTGGTCCACACATAACTACTACTAAAAAGCAAATGTACATAAAATATAAGTAATGTATACGTACACCGTACTAGAATACATTTAATTCTGATAAATAGTGCGTGCGTGACCACAAACCATTTATAAAAAGTTTGTTGACAGGTCAGTTTCAGACTAATTTAAAAATTCCTTCACTGAATTTTTATTTGATTTTTCATAAATATAACTCGAAATGAATGATTGAGCATTAATTTTATTATAACGAATTACTTTGAAAAATGTAATTTATAAAATTAATATCACAAGTGCTAGTTCATCTATGCATTTATTTGTGTAATATTGCAATCTTAAAATAATTTTACTAGCTGTTTTGGATTTTTTTTTTTTTTGGGGTTACGTGATAATCACTCATTTAATATGAACAATAGCAAAGTGCATATATTTCAAATATACTTAATAACCAAACCGTTTCGTTCAAAATAAATTTAATTCTATTAAAGCCGAAAAAAAATAGAAACAGATCATGTGAACACCCCTAAATACTCCCACTTGCCAGTCGCTAGCTAGTATATCTAAAAAAAAAAACACCCCTAAATACTCAGAGAAATGGTTGAAATTCACAAGCATTGAATAAATTAACTTTACTCTGAGTCATTATTTAATTCAAAACATTAATTTTTATTGAACGGAAGATTTTTTTTTTTTTTATCGTGGTTTAGCGAAGAAGAGAGTAAGAAGGAAATTGATGAATTAATAGTAGGAAAGTTTTTTGATTGGGGCTGCCTGAATAGTCCATAAACGACCAGCTATTAAAATCTCAACCAATCCAATAAAACTCAGCAAGAGGTGAAGAGCCCACTGGGGCATGTTTGGAAGAGACGTGAACTAGCTAGTTCCGCGCTCCCCAAACACAACACGAACAAGAAACTAGAGGCTAATTCCTAGTTCCCCAAATTCTGAGAACTGGCGAACTACGAACTAGCTAGTTCGCTTATCTATTGTTTCTTGTTCGGTGCACACTTCCAAACACACCCATGCAAACTAGCTAATTCACCTAATAATCTTTCTAGAAACCCTCCTCAAGGTGTTTTTTTTTTTTTTTTTTTGTGTGAATATGACTCTCAATTTAGAGGTCCAAATCACAGAGAACGGTCAGTATGGCATGGGAAGTTAATCTATAATGGGCATATGCTAGTGTTATTGACTTATTGTTGCATGCACTTGTTACGTAATTAGATCAATTACTGATGATCAATTAAGTTTGTTATAGTGAGTTGGTAGAGCAATTAATTAGAGGATGTTTACAGATCTAGAGGACCACATATGTGACATATCTCCTATTCAGATGCACCAAACTGCAGAAGATTGAGATCAAGCTTTTAAATTTCACCGAAATAATACCGTTTTGACTTAAATAACGGATATTTAGAGCAAAACGCATCAACGCTACAACAACCAAGCACGAAATAATAGTAGCGTTATATTTACGAAAAATCGGCGATATAACTTAAAATTTTGCATTTGGCGGCGTAAAAACGGATGGGTCATTCAACTTACAATTTTTTTTTTTGTTGAATACAAATCCATACCAAGTCATAATTCGTTTAGCTTTTAAAACTTTGATTTTGTCTATTTTACTTTTGACTTGTTAATTTTTTATATTTTAATTTTTCAAGTAATTTATATGATAAGCCAGTTGTATAATTATGTTTTTAGACATACCATTTTTTTCTCCGTTATATCACTGATATAACACCGAATCGCTAAATCAACTATGCACCGTTATACCGCAAAAATCGCATTGTCAAACCTTGATTGAGATAGTTGAACGTTGATTCAAAATGTGATTCATTACATTTCTCTATACATATCCTTTCCTTCATCTCTTTCTAAAACTTTATTGAGTTTTGCTATGGTGAGTTGCAACTCACCAAATGGTCGGTGAGTTGCGATCAAAACTCCTAGATCTAGTTAAAAATGACCGATCCAAACCGTCCAATATGATATCTCTATTGAAATCTCCATACGGACCAAATTTTATATTTTTTTTGAAATTTTTAAATATTTTTTTCGGATTTTTTAAAACTGTTGTTTTTGAATGGTTCAGAACTAATTAGATTAACGATTTTCTAAAATTTCAAAAAAATATTTAAAAATTTAAAAAAAAATGTAAAATTTGGTCTGCATAGAGATTTCAATAGGGATATCATATTGGACAGTTTGTATCGATCATTTTAAACTAGATTTAGGAATTTTGATCGCAACTCACCGACCCTTGGGTGAGTTGCAACTCACCATAGCAAAACTCAACTTTATTACACCAAAATAGAGATTCTCACTTATGTATAGGCCTGTTTAGCGTTCCAAACGAAACGAAATGGGTCATTTCGTTCCATCAACGGTATGGCCACTTCATTCTATTTTTCGTTCTGTTTCAGAAAACGAAATGCCATTTTATTCCGTTATTTGTTCCATTTGGACAGAACGAAACGGAACGGAACAACGTGTTTTTACACTAAAAACTACACTATTTGTCGAAACGAAAGCGAAATAGGCCATTCTGTTTCGGCAACGATATGTCCTCTCATTTCGTTTACCATTCCGTTTCTGGGAACGAAATTGCTTTTGTACCGTTAGCCGTCCAGGGAAAACGGTAAACAGCTGACTTAAAATTCAGATCCGCTGCCGCGCGACACATGGTGTAGCGCGGCATGCTGGCCGTCTGATCAAGATCCAATGGACAAGGGAGCCCCGTGCATGTAACCTAGATTGATAGGCCCGTAAAAAATTAACCGTCCGATCAAGATCAGACGGCTCGTACGTGCGCTACACCATTTGTCGCGCAACAGCAAATTCGGATTCGCTGACTTATGTAATACGCGCTTAGCACTTTACTCACAAAAAAGAAAAAAAAAAAAAGAAAGGGGCATTGACCCAACTTAAAAATGGGCCGACTTGCAAAAAATAATATAACAAAAACGGCCCATTTTTTCCCACGTGAGTCGGTTTGAATACCCATTTTAACTGTTGCAGATTAAAAGCCGGGTAGCCGTTCTACTATCGATCATTGTTCATCTATGTACCAAATGGAAGTATAAAACATGGTCCTTTGTTAGGTTTTTAATTACAAACAGTACATGAAGAGAACCGTTAGAGTCCTGTTTAGTGTTTACCAATATGGAGCAGTTACTTTCTACAAATTGTGGTTAACTTTTGTCATTGAGCGTAAGAGAAAACTATTGCGTGTCATACAACAATTTGTAAACTCTGTGGATCTCTGTACCTGTCAGAAAGCTGTACCAGCAAAACGAGAACATGTGAAAAAGTGGAGAATTCTATATCTGTTTGTCAACCAGAAAGGGAAATGCGTCAACAATACGGCATTTATTTTGCACCAGCTTTGGTTAGGCGACCTTATTTTGAATTTTTGAGAAATTAAATTCGATCCCAATTTTTCCCTTTTAAAACTTTAACTATGTTATATTCAGGCTAAAAGATACCATAACATCGGCTATATAAACCAATATATTTGTAGGATACTATTTCAAGAAATAAATATTTCTGGTGAAAGTTTGCACATGGAGTACCCTCCAGCTATGTTACATGCATATCATCAGGATTAACTATGCTGGCAAACTATGATCAGAGTGGCATACAAACAGAACTAGACTCAAATTTAAATTAAAAAAAAAGACAAATAAATGGAGAACGTACGTATGATTATGCCTAACATATATTTGTTTGGTACTGACTGGTACGGCATCATAATGAACCTGACAATTTCGATACTGAATCTAGAATCGTCAACTTTGAATTCTCAAAAAAATATTCTTAATTTTTTAAAAAAGGCGACAAAGTTACTCATCTTCCCTTGCCCCCAAATGGAGTGAAAAAATTAATAAATAAAATCAGATGTTTTCCTGATTTCCTAAGCGTCGCAATCAACAATTAATTCCAAATATCATTTTCAAGCCTCAACTAGGTAATGCTTATTATTAATACTTTACGGAAAACACTAACCAATTAAGATTCAGAAAACATTTAAGAACAGGAAAGAAGAACACAGAACAAGCAACAAACAAAAGGAAAGGTCACCTTTCACATGGAATTCTGTACTTATTTTTGGTTTGTCATATGTACAGATGATTGTTGTCATTTTCCATGCAAATCAATTAATGAAATTTCCTCCCATGCAAATTAGCACAAACAATACACTGCACCTCCGAATTGAAGAAATTTCCATTTTGCCAAATAAACATGAAGACCACCCTCAATAAAGTTATATATATAACAATTGCAATTAAATCCAGCTATTGGTGTGTGAAACAATGAAATCATCCTTACAGCCCATCAAAAAAAAAAAAAGAAAAAAAAAATCATCCTTACAAACATGTAAGGACTAATCTTTTCAGAAGTACAGAAATAACTAACTTCAATCACAATTACTTTCAATTATGCTGAACAAACAAATGTAATTCCACACATTACGTTACCCACAAAAAAAAGAAAAAAAATGAATAGTATCTCCAACGTATTTGTTACCTTCTCAAAGTCTCCATCCTCTGTGCACGATTGAAAGTCTCCTCAGTATCTTCATTGACCCATCCATACTTCTCCAAGTAAGGATTAACTAGGGTTTGTGGGGGGTAATTTTTTATACAATCCTCCCAAACATCAGCATCTCGCAAATCTGCGCTCACCTCCCACAAGCAACTATTGCACTTAAACCCGGCACCAAAACTTATCATTAGCACTCTATCTCCCTTCCTCAGCCTCCTTTTTGCCTCCATGTATCCCAGAACGTACCACAAGCTACTCGCTGACGTGTTTCCCCATCTATGTAATGTCATCCTAGCCGGTTCAACATCATACTTGCTCAACCCCAATGCACGCCCAACCGCATCAATCACCGCTGATCCACCAGTGTGCAAACAGAAGTGATCGACTCCTGACTTGAAATTGATTCTTGCCATAGCAGAATTTGATGCATCTTTGGGTTTTACTATTAATTGCTTTATTGAACGGTACGTGTATAGTGCAAGTTCACGATAAGGTAGAATTTTTGGTGCAAGATGTTGGAGATTTTCGGCAAATGCACGGACTGCAGCTTTAGGTAGGCCTTTGCTTAGGTGGAACCCTACCCGACCCACGCCATCCTCCTTCTGGATTGCACAATTGTATGCATCATCGTTCCCTCCAATGTGGGTTCGGACAAGGCACTTTAGCCTCATCTTGGCTCGGGCCCGCATTGACGGGTTATTTGTTAATAACATAACGCACCCGCCTGATCGGAAAAGACAATTACCTAGCATCATCGATTTGTCATTGCCCGAGTACCAATTGGGGCTGATTGACTCTGATGTGACCACCAGTGCTAGAGTTTTCTTCCCTGATTTAAAAATGTTTCTCACCAGATCGACCGATATCAAGCTCGCACTGCAGCCCATGCCAGAGAGGTTATAAGTCTTCACATCTTCTCGCATTTTGTGTCGTTGCAGAATCCTCGATGAGAGGGATGGAGCAGGGGAGAACATGGAAATGTTCAACACCAACACATCCACATCGCTCGGTGAAATCTTTGTCTTGGCAAACAAATCGCCAACTGACACATTGAGAAACTCATCCATTTCAAGCATAGCATCATCAAAGGTCGGCGAGTCTTCACGGCCTTCTATTATGTTTCTTGGGCCATATGTTTCTTCACCTATACCTGAGTTGACAATCACCTTAAGCAAGAACTTATATTCAGACAAACCAAGGGTTTTGTTGCGCTCTATGATCTCACCACTTGTCTGAGTGGTGATTCGCCGGTCGGATGCCGGCTTGAAGCACACATAGTCTATCAAGTAGCAATGTGAGTGGATTTTGAGGTAGTAGTATTTGCAAATGAGTAAGAGAGAGAACAGGAGAAGTAGGGTTGTGAGGGTTGCCAAGAATTCCATCTGTGTGAATTTCTTCTTGCCTTTAACTGTGTTTCTTGTGACTGCTTTTTGGATTTAGTGAAAAGAAAATGGTTGGTGTGGGGAAAGGAGAAGGAAGCTGGAGGCGTATGTATAGAGAGAAGAGAGAGGAGAGAATAGAGGAGAGATGGGAGCAAGTGGAGTGGAAGAAGAAAGTGAGAGTAAATGCAGTCGCATTGCTTCCAACCTCCAACTAATTAAGTAGGTCACGTGGAAACTGATCTTCAAAATGCCAGAAAAATAATTGCAAAATGTTTTTCTGAAGGGGATAACAAAGGATTTAGGATATGGATTGGCCCTATTGATCTTGTAAGCTCTCGAGAAATTTGAGGTTACCCCAAGTACATTCAATTATTTGTTTCAAACCAATTTGAAAATTAGTAATGCGTCGTTTCTTATTCAGATTATGTTTGTACCAAAACTTAATTTCTTCAGTTCACATTTAAACTGGGTTATAAGCTATTATTCATGAATATACCCCAATCTCAGTTGTTGACAGAATGACAGTTCGTTCATGACTGTTGTCAAGTCTCTCCGTGTTTGGATTCATTCCCAGAAGTCAATTGTCATGTTATAAGGTTGAAGGGGATGGTTTTTGTGCTGTTATAATTTTTTCAACTATCTTTATGAGCCTCAAATTTTCGGCATTTCGATGGCATTTTTGCTGCCACCTGTTTTGGAATCCATATCCCGTCCCGCGCGGGATGGTGCAGGCGTGCCGCGCATCCATCCCAACCGTCTGATCTGATCTAGACGGTAAAATTTTTTTGGGCCTATCAATTTGATATTATGCACGAGGTACCCATCTCAGATCGGATGCTTGGGATGGTGCGCTGCACCGTCCCACATGGGACCAGATCCCATTTGCCTGTTTTGACAACTTAATATAGCGGAGCAAGTTATCCTACGGATAAGCTTCAAAGCCAAAATACCATAATATATTTTTGTTATTTATACCGTAACGTCTTGTACAGCACCCTATTTTTTACTTTAGTATTGCGCATTCTTATGATTATTTCCGATTTTTCAGATTTTGCTCGTATTATTTTGACTTTAGTTTTTTCAATCCCTCTGTTAGTATTTTTTTTTTTTCATTTTCAATTCAATTGATTTCACGAAATTTCGTTAGATCTAATTACATGTAAACCCATCGAAATGAAATGAAATCCATGTAAAAAAATGGTATTTTGATCAGGGCCTAACAGTTATCTAAGATATTTTTCTCTCGAGATTATCAACATTTTAGAGCCATCATATCGGCATACAAATTTGTTCATGACCGTATGATGCTATATGAATTAATAATTTATACAATGTTTATGCTTGAGAGTAATTTTTGTAAATTTCATACTTAATTTTTACCAGTAAAAAAAGTTTATTCCTTATACAGAGTATTTTGTGAACGAGTACGAGACACACATATAATTAAATTCGGTATCCAAGCACGGATTATTTTAAAAAAAAATAAGACAGGGTCCAAATCCTTATATGTTATTGATAAAAAATTTTAAAAAAAAAGCAAGCAGGGATCAAAAGTATTGGAAAGAAAAATCATAAAAATGTGTATTTTTTAAAAAAAAATTATTCCGCAGTGGCTGCCAAGAAGAATTAAAAGAATTGGAAAGTTTTCATTTTTAGATCGGCAGAGTCGGCCTAAATGAATTGATTTTGAGTATGTACCTAATGTACTTTTGAACTGCAATAAATCTATTACCGTTCTTTTTCATATCGCTTTGTTAATTTGAGGAACATGCTTTAGTTTTCTTTTTTTCTTAATTCAAAATTTTCTCCATAAATGAATGAGTATGTTTATTAGGTGTCATTTCTAAGTTGAATTAACAGGAACTGTAATAATGTTACGGTTGTGATGTTAAGAATTTCTAAAAAAAATATCTACGATCTCTAAAATACAATTGGTACGAGTTGTTAGTTTGTTACTAGTTGTCATGTGTTTTGATTTAGTAGAAAATACATTTTGATAGTGGTCAACAATTATCACCAATTCTTTTACTTTTGGAACCCAATAAAATGTACACTTGACTATTGTAAAACTTAATTAGAACGTGCGTGACAAACGTAACAAACTTTCATGATCAATGGTACAATTAATACGGGAGTGATGACCGTCATCCAAAAAAAAAATATCCGCGTCATCCAACCCCTCCCCTCCCCTTCCTCTCGAGCTTTCTTTTTCTCCGCGCATCGCTAGCCTCACCCTTCCTAGCACTCCTTTCTCACCCTTCCTTCCCTCGCGCTCTATTTTTTCTTTCTAGCCTCCTCCTATCCTCTCCTCTTCTCCTTTCCGACAAGACTTTTTTTTTCCCATGGACTCCCCTATCTCAGTTCCATTTTCTTCGCCTTAAACATGTGCACTTTATCTTGCCTTTTTAAAATGAATATAAATGACAATAAATTGAACAAATACAAAGATAATATGAACATATAATCAAAGTATATATATACAAGAACAAAAATGAACATATATAATAAATAAACTGAGCAGATATAAGAACTAATTGAACAGTTACATCAAATAAACTAAACAAATATAACAAACAATGTGGACTCATACAAAAAATAAAAGCGAGCAAATAAACTGAACAGAAATGACAATTAAATTGAACAGTTATATCAAATAAACTGAACATATGTAACAAACAATGTGGACTCATACAAAAAGTAAATTGTGAGCAAATAAACTGAACAGAAATGACAATTAAATTGAACAGTTATATCAAATAAACCGAACAAATGTAACAAACAGTATGGACTCATACAAAAAATAAAAGTGAGCAAATAAACCGAACAAAAATGAAAATTAAATTGAACAGTTATATCAAATAAACTGAACAAATGTAACAAACAATGTGGACTCATACAAAAAGTAAAAGTGAGTAAATAAACTGAACAGAAATGACAATTAAATTGAACAGTTATATCAAAAAAACTGAACAAATGTAACAAACAATGTGGACTCATACAAAAAGTAAAAGTGAGCAAATAAACTGAACAGAAATGATAATTAAATTGAACATTTATATCAAATAAACTGAACAGATATAACATGAGATAGAATGGAGAGAGAGAGAGAAAGAAAAAGGAAGGAAGGGCCAGTGAGAAACCAAAAAAAAAATCAATAAAGAGGGAATGGAGAGAGCAGAAAGGAAAGGAGAAGGAAGAAAGAAAAATAT
This sequence comes from Rhynchospora breviuscula, assembly GCA_027562975.1. Classification (NCBI taxonomy): domain Eukaryota; kingdom Viridiplantae; phylum Streptophyta; class Magnoliopsida; order Poales; family Cyperaceae; genus Rhynchospora; species Rhynchospora breviuscula. The sequence continues at coordinate 7,197,807 of CM050400.1, read as the reverse complement.
AGCAAAGGGAGTGAGGGAAAACTCACGAAGGAAGAGAGGGAGGGAAGGTAATGCCTGGGAGCCACGCCTGGGAGAGCGAAGGGAAAGGGAGCCACGCCTGGGAGCGGAGGGAGGGAAGGTAACGCATGGGTGAGGGAGCTGGGTGAGAATTGCGCTCGGATTAGAAGGAGATCGCTGAAATTGAAGGGCGGCGATTAATTGGATGGCTTGGATGGCGATTAAGAGAATGGTAAGTAGTAATTACCCAATTAATATGCCTACGGGCCTTCTCTCCACAAAAAAAATATAAAGGACTCCTGGTACATAAGGCTGTACATGAAAAAAATATAACGAGTCCAACCCGACTCATATTTTAACGGGTTCAAACATTATTCGGGTTAGATCCGGTTTTAATTTTACTAACCCGATTGTATTGGATCGGGTTCTAATTCAAGGTTTTATAACCTGGTTTGTACCCGACCCGTCATACCTCTTACTTATTAAGGAATGAATGCTATTAACAATATTGTAATCACTGACCAGCCAACTAATCAAGCAGAAGATTTTCAACATATCCAAACTTGCCATGTATTAATCAACAGAGTCGTTGTAATTAGATGTTGGTATCTTGTAAATTAGGAAAGTAAGAAACGGTACAGAGGCATCACAGGCCTATAAACCCTATATATTCATGTAAAACTAAACTACTGAAACTTTAATTCAATGAAACAACAGAATTTTAATCACTCTGTTCTTGAAATTATCTGTACCAAATAAATCAATATTATCTATTAAATTATTTTTATTTAATTAGTATTGTTAGTTTTATTTATGTACCGTATAAATCATAACATGTTTAATCTGAAAATCCGTAAATAAAAATTTATATTGGTTGGGTTGGATTACGGATGGGTCAACTAAATTTTTTTTTTAACCCGGTATAGTTGGATTGGGTTGAAATATTGATAAAAAAATGCAAACCCGCCCGTTGTACAGCCCTACTGGTACATATGAAAGAGATTGAAAACAACATATACTGTTAAATACAATTGGAGCTAGTTGCTTTGCCTGCAGTATTCGGGAAGTATATTCTAAAAATGGTGCGCCAATTATCATCATAATTAAATCATATTAACATTGCTGAGCTGCTAGACTGCTAGTACAAATTTTGGTGCAAACAAATTTTGACGCATTTAAAAGTATAAAAAGATATAGAAGTTTAAATTTTCATATTTTTATTAATTTTATGAAACAGTCCACTATTTTAATACATGAAAATTCGTACTAATATAATATATTATATGATTTTACTTATTTCCAGAAAAATAATAAATTAATTATGTATAGTTTATCTTTGAGTGTACGTATGACAAATTATAGTAGTGCACTTGCCACTTAGTGACGCTTAATTTTTCGCCGACGACATAATGTGATCCCCTTCTTAAAATACCAATACTGTTATGAAGCTTCAAAGAATCCCCACGTCTGTAATTTTATTTGATTTGAATAGCTTAACGGTTAGTTAAATAGTTGGTAGTAGATAACGGCACAATTGAACTATATATCGTAACAATATTAACAACATGACATAGTAATCACTTGCTATTATTATCATTATTGCGCCCTCTATACGTCATCCAATTCGTTTCCAAGGCATGGTGCAGCCGTGCAGTGCAAGTACATATCCATAAAGTCTGATTATATATATGATTTAGATGTACTTTCAGATGTAATTGATAAGTTGCGCGAACGGCTACTCCAAGAAACCACACAAAAACTCTAATGAGGCATCCCTTCACCGACGAGCCGCAAAAGTCCCAACTCCCTTTTTCCTTCCCGAGAGAAACAAATACAAAAACAACAAAGAAAATAAACGGAGAGACAAGATAACGTCTTCTCTTATCTCTTACTGAGAAGAGAGAATTTTTGGCTCACTAATTAATAATATGCACTTAAAGTAGCTCCATATGAAAAGAGACATGGACATTAATTTAGGAAAAGATGACAGTGACCACATGAAAATCACAGCTGAGCTAACTAAGGTATATTAAATTTCGCCAAAAAAATATATATAATATTTCCCCTCCTTCCCCTTGGAACTCCAAACTTCCCCGTTGATTTCCTCTTGTTGAATTTAACGCAAATGAAAATTTAATTTTGTAAATAAAATATAATCAAATAGTTTTTTACTAGTCATGCACCCCATTTATAAATTTTACCATCAATCTCGCATAATTTAAATTAGAGAATTTCAGGTCTGTTGTTGGATATTTTTAAAAAATCTCAAATTTTCTGTTTATAAACACAAGAAAAAAATTAAACGATAAATAATATTTTAGTAAAATCTTCTTTTCAGTTTTATATATACTTGGATGACATTTTTATAGTTAAATCGGAAATTTTTCTTTAATTAATAAACTGTTATTTATCATCAACAGCACACAACACTAGTATATATCTTTATTTTTACTAAACTTACCAATTTTGGGGTCATGGCTCTTTTCCAAGTTTTAAGAGGATCAAGCATTTCTTCGGCTTTTCAGAGTAGTGCTGACAAACCACTATATATATATTCCATTTTGAATGTTATCCTAAATTTATCAATCTTTTGTGGGTTCTCTTTTCCGAGATTCCAGAGGGATTGATCCTGTTCTGCGGTAATTTTTGTTGAGTGCTGATAAGAGCTCTCTTATGTTCAATTTTAAAAGAATCAGTACTCCTTTCATTCTTGCATTGCCGAAGCAAAACTCCAAGAAAAAGAACAGCTCAACGGTACAATAATTATGCCATCTTTTATAGACAATAGTCATAATATTTGCAACATGACAAAAAAAAAATGAAAAGAAAAAGGGTATGATTGAGGCGAACAATGTTGAGTTGTTGACTACTCTTGAATCATATATATATATATATATATATATATATATATATATATATAGAGAGAGAGAGAGAGAGAGAGAGAGTTTTGCTATGGCGAGTTGCAACTCACCAAAGGGTCGGTGAGTCGCGCTCAAAACTGTTAAATCTAGTTCAAAATGACCGATCCAAACCGTCTAATGCGATCTCCCTATTGAAATCTCCATGCAGACCAAATTTTATATTTTTTTTAAATTTTTAAGTATTTTTTTTTAATTTTAGAAAATTGTTAATCTAATTAGTTCTGAACCGTTCAAAAACAGTAGTTTTTAAAAATCCGAAAAAAATACTTAAAAATTTTAAAAAAATATAAAATTTGGACTGCATAGAGATTTCAATAAGGAGATCGTATTGGACGGTTTGGATCGGTCATTTTGAACTAGATTTAGGAGCTTTGAGCGTGACTCACCGACCCTTTGATAAGTTGCAACTCACCATAGCAAAACTCTATATATATATATATATCCGTGAAGTGCGCAACAATATACCGCAGGACCCGACCAGAATTTAATGGATAATAAGTTAATAACTAACTGATAATTTTCCTGAAAAGACAAATTGTACTATTGTAGTGTCAAAGTGAATCTAAAATAATAAAATAGACTTATTGGTCTATTTTATAAAATGTACATCAAATTAAAATCAATCAGAAATTGATTTGGCTTTCATTTGATTACATAATTTCAAATAATTTGATAATATGTAAACAAATTTAAAAATTAGACGAAAAATTCGTAGATGCCATTTTTAACAATAAAAAATGTAGCCAAATTCAAAATTTTACTTTGAATAATACTTTTAAAGATATCAATTGTTTCTTCCTAGATCAGACTAGCAAAAAGAAGGGACGAAGGTGCCACAAATGATTAAAATATTACAAAATCTCTTGGGATTTTAAATAGGCATTACTTTTGATAAAGTGGTCGTAGTTGCTATTAAGACCTCAATTTAGAAATGCCGTGATATAATACACATAATTTAAGGGGCCTTGCTCGTAATGTCCGCTTTAGGTATAATCTAAAAACCAAAAATTTACATTGAATATTGTAATATTTTAAGAATATTTAGTTGTTTGCAATGTTTTTAAAACCGGAATTGAGGGGCACCGGAAAGGCAATCGGGTGGTCCAACTAGCAGGTCTAAACACCGTCAAACCAGTCAAAATACGGTCCAACCAGAGACGGATCACTTCAAGCCCAACCGGTTCGACCAGTCAGTCTGGTCCGATTTTCAAAACGTTGTTACTTGACACGTATGCAATTTTCTTTAGTTCTGTACCGAGACGAGTTCTACATTTCTACATTTCTGTTTGGTGGCACAAGTTGTTCAAAATTATAAAGTAATATTTACTTATTTAATTAGAAAATATTTGCAATACCCAATTGTTGGAGTAGTTTTTGCATTGTGACATTGCTCCATATTATCCGCTGGGATTATTGAGTTTTTGAGTTGTCCCTGAAGTTAAATCTCCAACGGCAAACAACAAGTTGCGACTCTCCAACACTCCAAAGTTCAATTAATCAAGTCAAGCTGGGCCCTGAAGGAGGACATAGCACTATAAGAGGTTTAGAATGTTATTGAGTATCAAGATGGAGCATATTGGAATGCATAATGAGTTCTAAGACTACCGTATTAAAACGGATAATGAATTATATATAGGAACTGATTAATATAATATTATTTGCAAATGACTGTTGGCTTACAAAGTTACAATTAATTGTTAGAGTATATCAGTCTTGATAAATGTACCAAGTTATTGTTATTATTATGATATTTAGAATCCGTAGAATTTATTTCGTATTTTAGGTTTTTTATTATCATGTATTATAGCATATTTATGTTGCGTTCATGACTATGTTCGTTTTTTTTAGGGAATAATTTTTTTGTATCCCCAAAAGTAAGGAAATGGAGTTTTTTTTTTTTTTTTTGAACATGACATAGAGCATTGAACACTTTCGTACCAATGGAAAAACGAAATTCCTACCAACGGCAAATGAGATTCATGGTCCTTGTAAATCCTGTTGTGGCTTTCAACCTGTAAATTCTTCAGCCTCAATCTACTCTCGTCTCCTTGTGAAATTTCAATTCTCCTCGCTCAAATTTGTAGTTGTTGGTCTTTTTCCAAGTACATGTTTTCACCTAATGTTTTTAGTGCTGATAAGACTGCTCATATTTTGAACATTATCCTAAAACTATCAATTTTTTAGTCGGTTCTCTTTTTCAATATTTCAGAGCATAAATCCTCTTTGCTAAATTTTGTAGAGTGTTGATATGGCTTCTCCAGTTTTTTAAGGAATAGGTACACCTTTCCTTGTTACGGTTTGTTTCTTCCTTCTTTCCGGCGCGGAGCCAATAGGGGGCTATAATGGGCTATAATATTGATCTTAATTTTTAAGCTAATTTTTAGTAAAATTATATGGACATAGTGCAATCTGCTCCCCAAATACAAAAAAAATTATAAATCAGTCCCTTTCATAAAAATTTTCTAGATCCACCCCTGCCTTCTTAACAAACAACTATACTGGCAAACACGAAATTAAAAAAACAGTTATATACCCCCTTAAATCTTATCTAATTGGAAATGTCATCCTCTAATTTTAAATTTTGGAAATATCCCCTCTAATCATCATTTGTATAGATATTTACCCTTCTGTTAATATTTTAATTCTGAAATTCAATATATAAGATTTAGGACCAAAATGCCTTCAATTCCTTTAGACCATTCTCAGTGCCTTCTCGCGATAGATATTAAAACAAAATCCGAAACTTTGGACTGAGCTTAAATGCTAAACTTCAAAAGAATTAAAGTAGCCTCTTCTAAGAAGATGACGAATGGCTAAAGTCATATTCAATGTCAAACATGGTAGCGCTTGGGTTGAGTCAATCTCTGGGAGGAATACTTTTCAAGAAAAATCAAATGAACAATCCTATTTGGCTAAGAAGGTAGAAAACATAATGCCTTATTTATGTACAAGTAAATATAGACGTACTATACGCATCTTTTCAGATTGAAAGAGAACCAAGAAAATTCATTTTTTGGGTGGTCTAGTATATAGCTTGGGATGATTATAAAAGAACAAAGACACTGATTAAGAATAAGAATTGGAAGTCAATGGGAAGATGAAGAGACAAGGGCAATTTTGTCCTAAATTGTTTAAATATATACTTCAGAATTAAAATATCACTAGAAATAGTCAAAAGGGTAAATATCTATATAAGTTCTAATTAGAGAGGATATTTTTTCCAAAATTAAAAATTAGAGGATAATATTTCCAATTAAGCTAGATTTGACGGGTATACCACTGATTTTCCCAATTAAATAATTCGATCAAGAATTGCTGACGCCTGACGCAGAATTCCAAGAAAGCTAGAGAGCAGCTAAAAGGTACAATAATTGTACCATCTTTTATTAGATAAAATTCTGCAACACTTTCACCGAAAAAAATATATAATTTGCAACTCGATAAAAGCGAAAGAAAAAGGCTCAACATCCTGCATGGTCCTGTCCTGCCAGACTAACGAGGAAGCAAGAAACATACGGGCGATTTAAATAAAAAAAAAGAAACATACTATTTTTTTTCAAAAAAAAAATCTAGCCTGAATTATAAACTTTTTTAAATACATCTATTTAATATTATTAAAAATAATAGACTAGAAAACTGTAAAAAAAAAGTAGAAATATTTTCATTATGAACATATAGTGTGTATCAAATTTATATCAATTAAAAATTTTGTTTGTAAGTCACTTTATTTAGATAGAGTCATAGTCCGGTCACTAAAGGACTTTTTTTTTGTCTTCCACATCCGACAGAAATTAAACTTAATACCTTTCAATAAATGACAGAGTCACTGATCGTCTGTACAGAGTTTTCACGTTCATTTGTCTTTTATCTCTATCTCTACTATTATAAAAGCACAGATGGGGGAGGTGTTACATGCTAAATCTAGCATGTAAACATGTGTTTCTGTCATTCGATCGATTTGATCTGTGGTCAGATATTAATCGCCAAATGAAGTAACAATATATTTTAATTTTTCGTCTAATAAAAAAATAAATTAAATAACATATTTATTTGTATCGATGGTAGATTAAGCAATATATTTTTATTATATAATAGTATTTTATTTTTTTTTATTTGCCCACGTATGAGAGCATCTTAAGCTAGTTTCATCAAACGTACATGTAAATGCTATATATTCTATTTAATAAATAAAACAGCGTCAAGTTAATTTAAGATATCATTTGAATTTACATAATATTATAAAAAAGCATGATCTGCTCTTGTTCATTTTGTCCCTAAAAGTTATTAACACTATTCTTTGTCGCTTTTGAGCTGTACCTGTAGTTAAGTCTCCAACGCCCAACAGCAAGTGGCAGCAACTCTTCAAATTTTAAGTCAAGCTGGACTATTAACAGTGAGGAGGAGATATCATTACAGAATTTTAAAACATTATTAGGATTCAAAGATTGGAACATATTGATATGCATGTAAGATGAATTCTACCAATTACAATAATATAATAAAATTTTCAAAATAATTGCTTAATTTATTTACAGGACAGAAATTTTTATCTATTGTAATTGCAAAATCCACATGCTCTCCTAATGTTTTTTTGCATTGTGATCGGTTTTCTATAAACCTAACTTCTCTTCTATAGTTGTATGCTTTCTCATTTGACTCATTTGATAAACTAGGGATATGTATTTTCGTCAGATTGGCCGTATTTTGCTAATAGTTTCAATTCGTTTCACAGTACAAGTACACGTTTATAAATTTTGTTCAATTCCTGTTTAAAGCACAGAGTCGCAGACTCTGCAGGATTCTGAAAGTGTCTGCGCTACATAAATAGTTGTGTTACTCATGTTACATTACATCCATTTTCTTGATGAGGGTTTTTTTTTTTTAATGAAAAACAAGGGTCAAAGCTCTTAGGGCCCGTTTGTTTGATACATAAGAGACTGCATAACTAGTTATGTAGCCTTTAAGCAGCCAAACACCTGATGCATAAGATGCCTTAACATGCCTTAACTTACTACACCCCTTTGGACTGCATAAGTTACGCACCCAATTCCATCTAACTTTTTTTCCGACAGTACCCTTCTAATTAATTCCTCTCACCTGCTCTCAACTATCGCCTCCTCTCATTTATGCACGAGATGTCTTGGATATTTGATATGATTTCACGCCTGTGTACTATTCACCGGTTGAACTTACAGGTTGAACTTTTGTTCAATTCACGTCTGTGTACTATTCAACTAATATATTTGATATGATTCCATTGAAATAATATTTGATATGATTTCATTCCGAAGAAGGGCCTTTCAAACTGAGCTTGATTCAATTCAACGTTAAATATTTGATAAATGTGTATGCTTGATTCCATCCTCCAGTACTGGGCCAATGCAACACATACAACCAGTACAAGCAACGTTTCACAAAAATACATTCAATGAATTCAAGGGCATTGTTGTCTTTTCACACGAAGTTATGCATGCATTAACTTAGGCATCCTTATGTAACAACCAAACATACATTACATAACACTACATAAACACTTAGGCATCCTTAACTTATGCAACCTCTTACTACACAACCAAACGCCTCCTTATCTTATAAGGGGGCGTTTGGTTGTGTAGTAAGAGGTTGCATAAGTTTAAGGATTCCTAAATATTTATGTAGTGTTATGTAATAGATATTTGGTTGTGCAGAAAGGATGAGTAACTTAATGCATCCATATATTCATGTCAAAAGACTAAAATGCCCTTAAATTTGAATTATTTAATTTCAATTAGTATTATGTATTAATAATACATTGTGACCTAATTATTATTAATTATTATAAAAATTAATTATTAATGATGATAATAAATCATTTTTATTATTATGAAATATTAATAATTACTTTTAATTAAATATTATTAATTATTTAATAATAAAAATTATTATTGATTAATTATTATTATTAAATCATTATTATTAATAATTAATATTACTTGTTAATTATTATTAATTATTAATTATAATAGTTAATATTTATTATTAATTATGATTTTGGAATAATTATTGTCACTTATTAAATATTATTATTTATTAATTATTTGTTAATTATTAATTATTATTAATTATTAATTATTGTTAATTATTAATTATTATAAAATTAATTATTAATGATAATAATAAATCATTTTATTACTATAAAATATTAATAATTACTTTTAATTTAATATTATAAATATTATTAATTATTAAATAATAAAATTATTATTAATTATTTATTTTTAATAATAATAATAATTATTATTATTATTATTAATATTACTTGTTAAATATTATTAATTATTATTTATTAATTATAATAATTAATCTTTATTATTAATTATGATTTTTTCTAATAATTATTGTTACTTATTAAATATTATTATTTATTAATTGTTATTATTTATTTGTTAATTACTAAATATTATTATTAATTATTTCTAAGGGGTATTGTTGGAAAAAAAATTAAAGGGAACCGATGCATAACTTATGCAACCTTAAGGCGTCTTATGTAACGGACGTTTGGTGACTTAAGAATGCATAACTTAAGTTATGCATCATTTAAACCTCACAAACAAACATGCCCAAGTATATAATGGTAAAGTTAACTGTACATTGAAGCAAAAGTAAATCGAAAAAGAAAAAAGAAAATTAAGAATGTAGAATACTGGCAAAGAGGCGTTACCAGCATCATAAAAAAATTAGATTTTTTTTAAAAAACTTCTTTACGTACGGACGCCGCATCAGATCCATCACTCTGTGCTACTTTTATTTATAAAAAGACAGCATATTTTATAAGACATCTCATGCATGAATCATTTTGAGTGAATTAATACTCCTTTCCTTCCTTTTTATCTTTTTTTTCCCCCTTCCTAACAGAACAAGAGCACTGCCATAAATCGGCATGTAAAGGATGCAAAATTCCACACAAAAAATAATTAAATAAGCATAGAAGGTGGAGTTAGGGTGGAGTAACCCATTTAATTCACTTTTACTCCTCGAACATGATTTAAATTTGGTGGAATAGTGTGGAGTAGGAAGTAGTAAATTACTCTATCATTTTAGGCGGAGTAAAATTACTCCATATGGATTAAGATATGATTATCATTATTTAGTTACTCTTATTTCATATTTACTCCATATTTTCATATCAAACATGATATAAAGTTAAGAGAAATAAAGTGAATTAACTATTTATTCCTCCTTAAGTTACTCCACGATTTATTCCTTACCAAACATGACCACATAGTTTTATTGTACATTTTCCAATAATTTCCCAGAAGATTAGTAGCGCTCTGCTTGCAAGTGCATGTTTGAGCTGTCATCCAGCGGCCAACCACAAGTCTTCTAGTGACAACTCTTCAAAATTCCCATGTTAAAATTTAATTAAGTCAATCTAGACCACACAAGAAACCATATCCTCACATGAATTGTAATATATTATTATTTTGATTCAAGGAACTTAGACCATATATGAATGTATTATATCATATATGATTATACCACATATGATTATATCATATATAATATAATATAATATAATATAATATAATGCACATTTATGAAGGTCAGTCAAACGGATTTTGGTTTGAGGATAGTTGGTTTTTGCTCTCTGCCTCTCTGACTTTGGTCTCTCTGGCTTGCTTACCTTACCCACCTGCTTCATTATCCAGACGTATGTAGGCCCCATAAGCGTCTGATTCCTCTGTGGCTCTGTGGCGTTGTCTTGTAGTGCGCCCAAAAGGGCACACAGAACACAGACATCACTTACTGAACCGTACGTTGCTTAGGTGTTTTATTTTTCCCTGCAAAATGCACCGAGAAATAATAATTCTTTTGTTTATTTAAAAAAAAATAATTCTATTGTAATATATATAAATATAATATATGTAGAAAAGAACGGTACTGCTGAATCTGTCCAGCGTTTTAAATGAGCTTTGATGCAACCGAATTGCCTCGCTGTGAAATTAGATTTTATATAATCTTATGAAGTAGACAACTATTGATCTAGTGATAAAGAATATTTTAATTGAAAATCGCAAGTTTGAAATTCGATTGATAAATTAAAATTATAAAATAAGCTTAAGTTGACCTGCATTTTATTTTCAAAATATTATGAAGCACGAATGTGTAATATCATACTTGAATTGTTTGCCACCGCATATATTCCGCACCTTGAATGTGCCACCGCATATAATCTGCACATCCTGTAGATTGTAGAAACATATCCATCTACAGTGCAGAATTACAGTATTTTTGTGAGCTCTTTTCCATGAACTTAAGTACTTGACAACTAGATCAGTACTGAATATTGTTGTCCCTAAAACTAGGCCTAGAGGGGGGTGAATAGGCACAAATTCAAATCCTAAACCGGTTTGGACAATTTTGCGGAAAAATAACAATTCAAACAATTCAAATTAGTTCACACACAAACAATCAAGCACAAGTCAAAAGTAAAGTAAGTAAAGAGAGAGAGAGATGACAAGCGATTGATTACGGAGTTCCGACCCGCTAGATGAAGCTAGCCTTAGTCGTACGTCTCCGGGAGTTTTGCGACCACAAAACGGGCGCGCTCCGTTCTATTCCAATCGAACGGGTCTACAAATGCGAACCGAATCGCTTCGTCACAAGGATCTCGAAGCGGATCGGCCTAACCTCTAACTAATCACCAAATAGCAACAAAGATTGAGGCTCTCAACCAAATCGCTCAATAATTTAGCTATAAAACTATGGGTTTGATTGATGCTCTCTAAATCTCTACAAAATGTCTAAGAAATGCTCAATTTAGGTGAAAGGATGAATCTCTCAGGTTTAGAGCTCAAAAGCAGGGATATAGCAAGGTATTCAATCAACTGTATCAGCTCAAAAAGGTCTGATATATATAGAGGGCGCCAAAAGCTCTAAACCAGTCAAAATCTGAACATAACGTTACACAACGTTCCGAAACGTTACACAACGTTTCAATATATCCGTTAAATAAAACAAAATTCGACAATAACGTTGGAGGGTTTCAGAAACGTTACACAACGTTTTAAAACGTTATATAACGTATTGAACAGAAGACTCCAACGTTCAAAAAGTTGTTAAAAAGCGTTACATAACGCTTGGAAGCGTTGTGCAACGTTTGAAATACAAAACGTTGTGTGACGGACATAACGTTACACGACATACGCCAGAACACCCTCAAAATGGCCAGAGACCTCAAAGCGTTAGAATTTCCTAAACAAGCGTCTTGTAACGCTTGTTTTTCATCCGTTGTGTAACGCTAGGAACCGTTACACAACATACGCCAGAACACCCTCAAAATGGCCAGAAACTTCAAAGCGTTAGAATTTCCTAAACAAGCGTCTTGTAACGCTTGTTTTTGATCCGTTGTGTAACGCTAGAAACCGTTACACAACGCAAAGGTGCAGAGAGAAGATTTCTGACTTGGTCAATCCGTTGTGTAACGTCTTCAATCGTTACACATCGTTTGACGAAGCGTTACACAACTGAATGAAGCGTTATGTAACGCATGAAAGCTGTTTTTGCGACTAGGCACAGTTGGAGGTGTTCTGTAACGTTGTATAACGCTAGAAAACGTTGTATAACGTTATTGGTAAAATCTGAGCATTAAACTTAGAATTTTGAGGAGATTAGTTTAGAATTACAACCTTAAACAATCTTGACTATCTAACTAATCTTCAGCAGTCTTCTGCAGCTCTGTTTGACTCACTCCAAGTCATTCTTCCAAAATAATCACTAGATGACACTAATTTAAATGGTTAGATAAGAAGTTTGGTGTTGTTTTGCAAATCGACAAATCGAGAGTTAGAGTTAAATCCAACAATCTCCCCCTTTTGCCGAATTGCAAAACAACACCCAAGTAAATTGATAAAGAATATAGCAAAAAGATACAACTCAATTTACATCTCAATTGTTTCTCCCCCTTTTTGCAAAAAGGCAAAAGTCGAATGGTCAATCCTATACCACTAAGGTTTGAATTCAACAACGCTCCCCCTTACGGGTTTAATTTTGCAATTGAGGTACAAAGGAAGTGAGCAAAAGAGAAGAGTAATTTGGATCGAACAAGAGGTAAGCACAAACAATAAAACGAACCAAAACGGCAACCACAAGCATTTAACAAGAGCCATTTAGCACATCAAATTTAAGATAATTTAGCACAACAATTTTAAAGCCATTTAGCACAGAAAAAACACAAATTTAGCTTATCCAACAACAAACCAAAAAAAAAAAAAAAAAAGAAGAAAACGAAAGAAAAATTAAAAAAAAACTTGGCTTGTCACGGCTTTAGAGGCTTCCTCCTCCGAGCAACATAATCATCAATCCTCCTCCGAGTCATCATCTCCTCCGCCACCACTAGAGGAACCCTTGCGAATAGCCACATGGAGCTTCTGGAACTCATTTTGCATTGACCCCCAAAAGGTTTGAACGTCTGTCTCAATCTTGTCCAACTTGGCATCATTTTTGACCCGGTAAGCCAACTCATCTTCCTTCCATTTAGCATCCTCCTCCTTCCATTTGGCGTCTTCGGCCTTCCATGTTGACCAATCATTCTCAAGATTGGTCAATCGAGTCCCGTAACCCGTTAAAGTGTTGTCCCAACCACCAAATTTCTCATTGAAGTAGGCTTGGTAGTTGGAATCCATGGCTTGATGGCTTGAGGAGCTAGGTCCACGGAGAGGACCCGTGGGTTCTTGTCCCACCGGTGCATATTGATTGGGTTTTGCACCATCTTGGAGGAGATACCGGTTTTTGATATTGTTAGGATCGGGAATGAGAATACCGGTGTTTTCATCAAGTTGCCACCCGACTGAAGCAAGGATATTAATGAGGTTGGTTGGCCCAAAAACTTCGGCTTCCCGACCGAAAGTGTTAAACCGTGGAGAAACACCGTCCTTGGAAAGAAAGTAGGAAATCACATTGGCATAGGGGAGAGAGGTGTTGCTTGTGTTCTTGATTTTCTCCAAGTGCATGAAGAAGAGATAGGCAAGGTTAACTTGTGGGCTCTTCTCAATAAGGCAACGAAGATAGAACACCTCTCTAAGCTCCACATTGGTTTTGATTTGTTTCTTGGGAGCGAGAATATTGTTGATGATAAGGAAGAAGAGACGGTGGTAGGCGGGAAGCTCGGCGGCGGATAATTGCTTGAGAGAATAATCCCGCCAACAATAAAAGAACTCATGATATCTCTCGAATGGCTCTATGTCGGCATCCCTCGGCCATGCCTTAGAAATGTAGACTTGCTTCCCTTCATTCCTCAAAAACAGCTCACGAACCACCCGATCCAAGTGTATGGTAATAGGTGTGCCACACACGTAAGAATGAACCACCGGAATATAGTCCTCCCAAGTGATAGTCATGTTGGCATAGAAGAGTTTGATGAGGTCTTTGTTGTATGGTTGAGTGAAATTCAAGAGACCCCATGCACGCAAGTAATCAAGGTGCGGTTTGATTCTATCCCAATCCGGATCACTAATTCTCCATTCATTTTCATTTTCTTTGGGTTGCACCAAGTAGAGACATTCACTCACAGTTCGCCCTTTGCCTTGGATATTGCAAGTGTAATACCGGTATGCATCATCATCCTTAAACAAATACCGGTTTAAGGGTGAAAGAGTCCAATTTTCAAGAGATGGAGATGGTAGTGAACGGGGTACGGTACCTTGTAACGGTGATTGGACTGGTACAAGACTGGAGGAACTAGTGGTACCGGTTCTTGGTCGTTTTGCGGGAGCCTTGGGTGGTGCCCCGCTACGAGACTTGGGTGGTGCCATTGGAGAAGAGAGAGAAAAAGAGTAACCTTGAAATTGAAGAGAGAGAAGGGAGGAGGATGCCTTGAAGAGCTTGAATTCGAAGCCGAAAGCTAGGATTTTGGTGAAATGGGTAAAGGAGAGAGAGAGAGGAGAAAGGAGGACTTGAAGCTTGTAGAGGAGAGTGAGGAGAGTTGATTTGAGTGTTTGGTCGAGGTGATTTGGTGGAGTAGAGGTAGTATTGAGTGAGTGGAATGAAGAGGTGTAAGAGAGAGAAAAGAGGAGAAGGCTGTCGGTTTGGAGAAGAAAGAAAGAAAGAGAAAAAGAAAAGACGCCAGCCACAAAAAGCTCCGTTCAAACGTTATACAACGTTATAAAACGTTATACAACGTTTCGAAAAAAAAATTCGAATTAAATGCGCAGAATCAATTCAAAAGACAGATCTGAAGCGTTGTATAACGTTTTCTAAACGTCCTGTAACGATATCAAACTCGTTACACAACGTTTTAAAACGTTTCACAACAGTGAAAGAAATTCAAAATTCCAAATCCAAACGTTGCATGACGTGTATTAAATGCTGTGTAACGCTTTATAAAACGTTATCCAACGTTTAATAACGTTGTACAACGTTATGGACAAACAGACCAAAAGCGCATTGAAAATCCCCTTTTTTTTTTAAATAACAAAACGTTGTACAACGTTATAAAACGTTATACAACGTTTGTACCAGAAAAAACTGCTTTTCAGACACAAAACTGAAGTAAAGTTGAAAACAACTGGTTTTTAACTGAAAGAGGAACGAAAATATCGAATAAATGTAGTAAACAGACAGACAAGATCATGATATGCATAGAAAATTAATCTTTGAGTTCAAGCATACCGAGCTTGAACCTAAGTTCAAGATGTTGTTGTGTAGGCAATGGTTTGGTGAAAATGTCGGCAATTTGCTCTTTTGTGTCAACATGTACCAACTCCACATCACCTTTCTCAACATGATCTCGGATAAAATGATGTCGTATTTCTATGTGCTTGGTTCTAGAGTGCAATACCGGATTTTTGGATATAAGAATGACACTAGTATTGTCACACAAGATTGGTACCTTTTGGAACTTTAACTCATAATCCCTAAGGGTTTGCATCATCCAAAGTAGTTGTGTGCAACAACTACCGGCCGCTACATACTCGGCTTCCGCGGTTGAAAGAGCAACCGAGGTTTGTTTGCGACTAGACCAAGAAACTAGTGAACCACCAAGAAATTGACAAGTTCCACTTGTACTCTTTCGGTCCATGCGGTCACCGGCAAAGTCGGCATCGGTATACCCTACCAAGTCAAGTTCGGTTTGTTTACCATACCAAAGGCCTAGACTTTGGGTACCCTTAACATATCTCAAAATTCTTTTTACCGCTTTGTGGTGAGAATCCTTAGGATTGGCTTGGTACCTAGCACATAGACATACGGCATACATAATATCCGGCCTACTCGCCGTGAGATAAAGCAAGCTTCCAATTATTCCTCGGTAAAGAGTTATGTCCATCGGCTTGCCTTTCTCATCCGCATCAATATTTGCACTCTTGCCCATTGGTGTATCTAAACTTTTGCTATCTTCAACACCAAATTTCTTGATTAACTCCTTAGCATATTTTATTTGACTAATAAAGATGCCATCTTGGAGTTGTTTGATTTGTAGTCCCAAAAAGAAGTTGAGTTCTCCCATCATGCTCATCTCAAATTCACTACTCATCAAAGAGGAAAACTCTTGTGCAAGAGTTGCATTAGTAGAGCCAAAAATAATATCATCCACATAAATTTGCACGAGTAATAAATGATCATCTCTTTTCTTTGTGAAAAGAGTTGTATCCATTTTGCCCCTAGCAAAATCATTTTCAAGAAGGAAGGTACAAAGTCTACCATACCAAGCTCTAGGTGCTTGTTTTAAACCATACAAAGCTTTATGAAGCTTGAACACATAGTCGGGGTTAAAATGGTCAATAAAACCGGGAGGTTGTTGGACATACACTTCCTCATCTATCCACCCATTTAGAAATGCACTCTTGACGTCCATTTGGAATAGGGTGAAACCTTTGTTAGCGGCATATGCCAAGAGCATTCTAATGGATTCAAGACGAGCAACGGGTGCAAAAGTTTCCTCAAAATCAATACCTTCTTGTTGCTTGAAACCTTGTGCAACCAAGCGGGCTTTGTTTCTAACCACATTACCAATTTCATCTAGCTTGTTCCTATAAATCCATTTGGTACCAATAACTTGCTTACCATTTGGTAAGGGTACAAGTTCCCAAACTTGGTTTCTTTCAAATTGGTTCAACTCCTCTTGCATGGCAACAATCCAATTTGGGTCAACATTGGCCTCTTTGAAGGATTTTGGTTCTAGTTGAGACACAAAAGCACAATGACCAATCATTTGATTCAAAACCGACCTAGTCCTAACACCTTCCCTAGGGTCACCTATAACATTAGAAAGAGGATGAGAGAACACTTCTCTAAGCACTTCGGGAGGCTCATGAACCGGTTGAGGTATGGGATGAGTTTCATCATGAGGCGTCTCATCTTGAGTTGTGTCAATTGTGTTTTCCTCATGATTCTCTCCTCCTATCAAATTGTCATCGTCCCGGTTCAAAGGTTCCTCAAGTATCACCGGTGAAGGTTCATCCTTTGGTTGAAACTCAATTTCTTGAGTTGTTGCTCCATCTTGGATATCTACAATAGAGTTACCTTCCTTGGTTTTCTAATTAGCATTTTCATTAAATTTGACATTTATGGACTCAATTACAACTCTTGAGGTAGGCAAATAGACTCTATACGCTTTACTTGTGTTTGAATAACCAACAAATATACCGGTCAAAAATTTAGCATCAAATTTGGTTACTTTAGGAGACTCATCAAGGACAAAACACTTGGACCCAAAAACACGGAAATAGGATATATTTGGAGTTCGACCAACTCACAATTCAAAAGGTGTTTTCTTGAGTTTGGAACGAATACATGCACGGTTTACTACATGACATGCCGTATTTACCGCTTCGGCCCAAAGAAACTTGGGTACGGCAAATTCATGTAGCATTGAGCGTGCTAGCTCTTGTAGAGTTCGGTTCTTCCTCTCCACTACACCATTTTGTTGGGGAGTGCGTGGAGCGGAAAACTCTTGTTTATATCCTTTTTCTATGCATAATTCATCAAATTTAGCATTTTCAAATTCCCTTCCATGGTCACTACGAATTCTAGAGATTTTTAACCCTTTTTCATTTTCAACCCGGTTGCTAAATTTGACAAAATAGTCAAATGCTTCTTCCTTATGAGCAAGAAAGAAAACCCAAGTAAAACGACTATAGTCATCAACTACCACAAACACATACCTCTTTTTGCTCAAACTCAAAACATTTATTGGTCCAAACAAGTCCATATGGAGTAATTGTAAGGGTTGAGAGGTAGAGATAACTTCTTTGGTCTTAAAACTAGACTTGGTTTGCTTGCCTTTCATGCAAACTTCACACAATTCATTTAAGTCAAGTTTGTGTGATGGTAGACCACGGACAAGATTTAATTTGACAAGTTTCTTTAAGGAGTCTATTGAAACGTGCCCAAGTCTTCTATGCCATAGCCATGAACCGGAAGCCATGGCACTAAAGCATTGTTCACCGGTGGTAAAGTGGTCAAAGTTCAAATAATAGACATCTTTTTTCCTTTGTCCGGTATATACAAGAGAATTATCCGAAGTTTGATGCACAAAACAAGATGAGTGATCAAACTTCAAATAATATCCGGCATCACACAATTTACTCACACTTAAAAGGTTGTAGTTAAGACCATCAATAAGATATACATTAGATACCGTAAGATTTTGGTTACCAACCGAGCCTATACCAATAATAGTGCTTTTCCTAAGATTATTTCCAAAAGTAACCTCACCACCATCAAAAGATTCAAGTGTCTTGAAACAAGATTCATCACCGGTCATGTGATGTGAACACCCACTATCTATGACCCAAGCACTTTTCTTGAATAATGATAACAAACAAACCTACAAGAATATATATTAGTTAGAAACAAACAACTAACATAATTCTTGTATTTTCTCCCCCTTAAGATTTGACTATAAGGTCCGGGGAAATAGGATGACTTTTCAAGCCCCATTAGAACCGCTTCCGCTAGATGAAGTGGAAGTGGAAGCGATTTTAGGAACCCAAACCATACTCTTTGAACCGGATATATGGTTTGCTTTCCTAAACTTGCATTCTAATGTGAGATGGCCATTCTTACCACAATAGTTGCAACATGCACTAGTGGGTTTGTTCATTTGTGACATTTCTCTAACAAAATGGGTCTCATAATGACGCCTAAGCTCCATGGCCTTGATTTTTGGATCCTTAGAGAAAGTGTATGATTGAGAACCTTTCAAATTTGGTTTTTGAAAATTCGTTTTGTTTTGTTGAGAGGCATTCTTATTTTCCCCATTATTTTGAGGTCTAGTGTGTGTGCTATTCCTATTTCCCTTATTGTTTTGAAAAAGATGAAAGCAACCATCGGGTCCCTTGAAATACAAATTGTTTAGGCCCCGATTGTTTTGCAAATTCTTTTGAGGACCCTTGAAACCATTTCTATTCCTATCAAAATTCTTTTGAGCACCATTTTGCGAACCAAAGAAATTCTTTTGCCCTTTCCCATGTGTGTTCCTACCATTGGTGCCCTTGTTATAATGTCTCTCATTTTGTGTCGGGCTATTCGAGTTCCTTAATCCAAAAGAGGATTGATTTCCTTTCTTGAAACCAAGTCCCGATTTGTCATTAGGTTTTTGGCCCACATACATTTTATCAAGATCCATCTTAGTACTATTTGAAGCACTAGATGAACTTGATGCCCTTACATTATTTTTCAAAGTATTTGCCTTACTCAAAAGAGCTTGACATTTTTCACAATCCTTTGGTTTTTCAAAACTCTCAATCATACCCTTATACTTACTCACCAAAACTTCAAGATCATTTACCTTAGCCGTCAAAAGACTAATTTCTCCTTTTTGACTAACAATAGTCTTAAGGGACTCATCAAGATAATCATTCAACCTATCAATTTGAGAGTTTGTATCATCATTCAAGCACAAGCTAGTTTCACTATCGCTATCACTATCACTACATAGAGATGAGTTTAGTTGTACCTCATTGGTAACCTTAGGCGCTTCAATAGCTACCTTAGGTACCACTTCTTGAGTTTGAGTGGAGATTGGAGTTGTGATCGATGAGGAGGTTAGGGCTTCTCCAACACTTGCTTTGCTCAATGGATGCACATAAATGTTGCCTCGATTGTACTCGTTGAAGACCTCCTTCACCAACTCATCAAGATCATCATCCATGGGCATCTTCACATCATTAACTTGAGCAACCAAGGCAAGGTTGTCAAAGTCACATTCGGACTCCGAATCGGATGAGGAGGATGAGCTCAAGTCGGAATCATTGTCCCATGTGGCTTGCATAGCCCTTTCTACCTTCTTCTTGCCCTTGTAGTGTCCCTTTTTGGACTTGTACCGGCCATCACCTCTTTTCTTGCCACCATCTTCCTTATCCTTCTTCAAGTGAGGGAAGAGCTTGAAGCAAGTGTACATGGTGTGACCCTCTTTTTGACACACAAAGCAAAGAGCCCTCTCATCATTGTCAAGCCGTTCCTTGTTGAACTTTCCCTCAAAAATCATAATGGCCCGAAACATTTTTGAGAGCACGGCTCCTTGCTTGTCCTCATCAAGGTCGAATATGCTCTTTGCCTTGTCACTCGAGTGACGGTGCCTACTTTGATGGTTGTCATTTTGACGGTGTTTGGAGGGAGAGACTTTGTTCTCACTAGCCGACAAAGCAATGGATTTAGGCTCATATCTCAACTCCCCAAGTTGCTTGAGCTTCTCTTCTACACACCGGTAGTGAGTATAGATGATCTCCGGTGTGAGATTGTTGTGGGACCTTTGTTGTGTCTCAAGAGTCGAGATGAGATTGTCGAATTGAGGTCTTCCCACCAAAGCCCTAAGCAATCTTCCTATCACACGGCTATTAGATAGGGTTTCTCCAATGTTGTTGAATTCATCGAGCAATTGTATAAACCGGGTATACATTTCTTCGATGCATTCACCATCCATTATGCGGAAATTGTCTAATCTTGACTCCAACTCAAATTGACGGGAGCTTTTGATTAGAGAATTTCCCTCATAACGGTTCAAGAGAGAAACCCACATTTCATGTGCATTGGTTGAGCTACCGAAAATGGCCGCTATGGACTCATGGACCGAGTTAAGAAGAACATTTACGGCATTGTCATTTTTTGCCCTAAGCAATTTGGAGGCATGAATCTCCCTACCTTCACTATCTAGGTTTGGAGCATATGGCTTATCCACTACATCCCAAAGGTCAATCAAGTTAAGGTATACAACCATACACCTCTTCCAATAACGGAAGTTCTTACAAGTGGAACCAAACTTGTCCGGTTTTTCTATCACCCTAGAGGCCATGAATCGAGGTTATCTAATACACAAAAAAATAAAAAAGACAACCCCTGCTCTGATACCACTTTGTTGTCCCTAAAACTAGGCCTAGAGGGGGGTGAATAGGCACAAATTCAAATCCTAAACCGGTTTGGACAATTTTGCGGAAAAATAACAATTCAAACAATTCAAATTAGTTCACACACAAACAATCAAGCACAAGTCAAAAGTAAAGTAAGTAAAGAGAGAGAGAGATGACAAGCGATTGATTACGGAGTTCCGACCCGCTAGATGAAGCTAGCCTTAGTCGTACGTCTCCGGGAGTTTCGCGACCACAAAACGGGCGCGCTCCGTTCTATTCCAATCGAACGGGTCTACAAATGCGAACCGAATCGCTTCGTCACAAGGATCTCGAAGCGGATCGGCCTAACCTCTAACTAATCACCAAATAGCAACAAAGATTGAGGCTCTCAACCAAATCGCTCAATAATTTAGCTATAAAACTATGGATTTGATTGATGCTCTCTAAATCTCTACAAAATGTCTAAGAAATGCTCAATTTAGGTGAAAGGATGAATCTCTCAGGTTTAGAGCTCAAAAGCAGGGATATAGCAAGGTATTCAATCAACTGTATCAGCTCAAAAAGGTCTGATATATATAGAGGGCGCCAAAAGCTCTAAACCAGTCAAAATCTGAACATAACGTTACACAACGCTCCGAAACGTTACACAACGTTTCAATATATCCGTTAAATAAAACAAAATTCGACAATAACGTTGGAGGGTTTCAGAAACGTTACACAACGTTTTAAAACGTTATATAACGTATTGAACAGAAGACTCCAACGTTCAAAAAGTTGTTAAAAAGCGTTACATAACGCTTGGAAGCGTTGTGCAATGTTTGAAATACAAAACGTTGTGTGACGGACATAACGTTACACGACATACGCCAGAACACCCTCAAAATGGCCAGAGACCTCAAAGCGTTAGAATTTCCTAAACAAGCGTCTTGTAACGCTTGTTTTTCATCCGTTGTGTAACGCTAGGAACCGTTACACAACATACGCCAGAACACCCTCAAAATGGCCAGAAACTTCAAAGCGTTAGAATTTCCTAAACAAGCGTCTTGTAACGCTTGTTTTTGATCCGTTGTGTAACGCTAGAAACCGTTACACAACGCAAAGGTGCAGAGAGAAGATTTCTGACTTGGTCAATCCGTTGTGTAACGTCTTCAATCGTTACACATCGTTTGACGAAGCATTACACAACTGAATGAAGCGTTGTGTAATGCATGAAAGCTGTTTTTGCGACTATGCACAGTTGGAGGTGTTCTGTAACGTTGTATAACGCTAGAAAACGTTGTATAACGTTATTGGTAAAATCTGAGCATTAAACTTAGAATTTTGAGGAGATTAGTTTAGAATTACAACCTTAAACAATCTTGACTATCTAACTAATCTTCAGCAGTCTTCTGCAGCTCTGTTTGACTCACTCCAAGTCATTCTTCCAAAATAATCACTAGATGACACTAATTTAAATGGTTAGATAAGAAGTTTGGTGTTGTTTTGCAAATCGACAAATCGAGAGTTAGAGTTAAATCCAACAAATATATTGATGTTTACCAGCATCCATATGTACTATTGTATAGAGAAGTACAGCTTAATTAATTTCAGAAAAAAAAAAAAAGAAGCAGAGAAGCACATGTTATTGGTAACTGAGAGGGAGAATTTGTAACACATAGGAATGAACTTTATCGATTTTATCATTCATGATTCATTACAAGTGATTCCCATATCAATATCGAAGTATATTTGATCATTTGAAAAGTGAAGTAAGAAAGGAACAAGTCTTTACTTCATTATTTTAGCGTACTAAGTTAAAAAGTACATTAAGATGTTTTAAGGTCGAATAAATTTGATATAGTGTGAAGCAAAATTTAAGCACCAAATTTTTTTTTTAAAATTTTTTACGCTTACTAATCCATTTCTTATTATAGTATATATATGTAGACAAGTTATTTTTTATTATTATTTTTTTATATATTTCACAACTATCAAATGCAAATGCATTATAATAATTAAGTATTATTTCATCATCTCGAGTGGCTGGTTATTTTGTTTTAGTGAACTTGTCTAATACTCTATACATCTAGGGGTATGTTTGGCAAATGGGCGAACTAGAACAAGGCTTATTCTAGTTCTAGTTCTAATTCTATGATTTTGGTAGAACTAGAACAACGAGGCGAACTAGGTCTTGTTCTAGTTCGGCCCATGTTTGATAACGCCGAACTAGTCTAGTTCGGCTCTTTGCCAAACATAGCCCTAATTAACTTGCCCAAGTCAAATCTAGTTTGACTGGTCAATGCTTAGTTACTTTTTTACAAAAGAACTAAGGCTCTGAACAGTGGGGACAAAGAATATGAAGATGTATTAGATTTTGTAGTACATTAATTGACTCGGTCAATAGACAATCATTTTCGTTTTAAAGTTTGAAAATTGGATAACATAAATTGTCAAGTCTAAATGCGAAAAAAAAATACAAGGATAATCCTCCCTAGCAAACCCACCAAATTAATGATCAATCAAATCGAGTATTTTAATCATAACAATAGAATATACTCTTTATTAAAAAAAAAAAAAAGAATATAACTCAACAGTAAAGTAAGAATGAAAATTCGTTGGCAATTGCCTACGGGCTGAGATTAAAAAAAAATCGTTGGCAATCAATGCAGGCCTGCAGGGACATTTTTTTTTTTTTTTTTTTTTTTTGAAGAAACAGGAACAATTCAATGCTATGCGCGTCTGCCTCTGTGGAACTTAGACAAACCTTGATTGGACTTGGCGCAGCTTAAGGCGGACCTCAAAAACAAAAAAAAATTAAAAAAACAATAAAGAAGAATCTCCTCTGTTGGCCATAATTAGGGATCAGGACGGATTTTTCTAACTAAACCCAAGTAAACTTTGTGTTTCTATTACCGCAGTAATTGCATTTGCATATGTAAGCAAGGCACAGGTCTGATATCTTCATAACATAGCCCGAACTCCGAACCCAACCAAAACCGGATAGGCAATATATTGGGTCAGGCTGGGTGGCTCTTAAGGTCCGATTGGTCGGCCGGGCTGAACTAACAACACTAATACAGTTATACAGAGCAAGTAGCCAAGTACCAAGGTCAAATTGTGATTTTGTATAGAATATATATTTCTGATTTATCCGCTTTTTATTATCGGAGCAACTGACTCCGGCCACGTTGACCTACAGAATGTACTGGCCAGTCTGGGCCTTTATATTTTTCTTTTCTTCTTCTTTTAAATTATATTGCAACAGTACGTGAAGGTTCATTAAAGGCGCACCCCTTGTAGATAACCATCATTGCACAAACAAGTCAAACTAACTATGGGGCCTGCTCCAAAAAAAAAAAAAAAAAAAAAAGTCAAACGACGCAATTTTATAAAATTATTAATTTAATTTGATGGACATGGAGTCTAAAATCTAAATACAATTGGTTAGTGGCTCCGATCTGATCGATGTTTATATAAAGATAATGGACTCAATTTTCGTTTAATTTTAAAAAAAATATACCTTTAACCTTATTAAACGCTACCCGTGTTCGATCGATAGTTGCAATGCTTCGTGGAAGGGGATAATCTCGGATAAAGCCACCATGCTCACCGGAAGAGAGATAATCTCACTGAAAACTTTTAAGTTTTAACCTTATCCCTGTATTATAAATTTTATAAATGCGTGATAATAGACGCCTTGATCTTTTAAAAATATTTTGTACTTGGTGTATATATGTATAATTCATGAGGTGATATATGTCTAGCGCTATACCTTCTCGGATAAAGTCACAATACGCCCTGATCTTTTAAAAATATATTTATTTGCATATGAATAATTTAATTTTGAAAATAAATGCATAATGACATATCATTAATCTTTTTCTACAACGGCAGATGGGTATTCTCTATTGATGTGTCTACCGCTATTAAGATGATCCTTCGTTACAGCAAACTGAACACTTATGCTTAGGATTTACTTTCTTATTAATAACAACTGTAGGAATTAAAAAAAAAAGATTTACTAGAGATTTGGATGGCAAGTCGGGAGAGAGAAGAGAGAAGGAAGGAGGGAAGGATCTGGATGAGGGAGAGAAAGGGGAAGATGACGCTGAGATCATCGTCGAAGATCTGAATGGCGAGTTGGGAGAGAGAGGAGAGAAAAAATAAGGGAAAGATATAGATGACAGATCTAGATGAGTGGGAAAGAGAGGAGATGGTGCTGAGAGCGGAAAAGAATTAAAGAGAAAGGAAATTAGAGGAGATAAAGCTGAGATGGCGGAAGGGAAATGAAAGAAGAGTTGCGCGCAAGAGGATGGGACCGATGGCGTTTGCAAAAATTGCTTATAGGTTATAGCAATTTCCATTCTCAACTATTGATGAAAGGATTATTTTTTTTAAAAAAATTAAAGTTTACGGTAGGGAACTAATAAAGAATCAATCTTTTCTTGAACAGAAACATTGTACATTTGTACAAACCAACTATTGCATACTTATGCACGCATATACTAGTCGAAGATATGAGAAATCACATTGTTAAATTATAATTAAATTGGGTGTGAGCACTGAGCACTGAGCAACTAAGCAAAGAGGACCTGGACCATCTCCCTTCACTTATGGGCCTATGGCATTCGGCAGCGGAAGAAAACGAGTAATAAAAAATATATATATTGTCAGTTTCGACGGGACATACATTCAAGCAGGAGATAAGACTAAAATCAGCTACGACTGACGGATGGATCCGTCAGCTGCGATTATATCTCAACTTTTGAGATTCTAATGGCTAATCTGAACCATTCAATGTATTCTCCATATTGAAATCTCATTACAGACCAAATTTTACATTTTTCTGATTTTATTTACTATTTTTTTTTAGATTTTAAAAAATAATAGTTATTGAAAGGTCCATAATTATTTAGATTAAGATTTTGTTAAATACCAAACAAATACTACAAAATCTCAGAAAAATATAAATTTTCGTCTCCAATAAGATTTCAATATGGAGAACACATTGAACGGTTCAGATCGACTATTAAAATCTTGAAAATTGAAATTTGATCGTAGCTGACGATCTCATCCGTCAGTCACGACTGATTTTAGTGTACCTCTTCAACCAGTTCCTATTCTTGGTGAAGGTGCCTCACATTTTTTATGACCAAAATTCATATAATTTGATCCAATATATACGGATGGGATAATTTTTTTTCCATATAAGGTGTTCCGTGTGCGTCTTTAGGATTTTTAACGTCCGGTTCCGTACCGTCAATTTTTTTTAATATATTTCTGTTGTACCTTGTACGAATATGGATTTATTTGCAACAGAATTCGTATATATTACTATATCCACATCTTAAAAGAAATTGATCTTTGTAGACAAAATTGAAAATCAAATATTTTAACCTATAAAGTTTACAAAAAAATTTTCTGCTTAGTTTTGAACCCACAGGCCACAGCTATAGTAAATCAATAATTTAGGTCCGTTTGTTTCTACATGTCATGAAACAAAATATAGATATTAATAAAGTGATAAATTAACTAATTTCAATAACACGATATCTTTCATGAAGAAACATAGAGAAGTGGATGATAAATTCAGGGGATGATGGGATGAGCAATAAAAATTAAAAAGATAGTTATCGTTTAATTAATCACATTCCGAAAATAGAAAAAAATAGCGTATCATATAGAAGATGATGACGATGATAAATTCTGGAATGATCCTTATCAACTTTTTTTTTTTTTTAATTGAATGAGCGAAGCATGATATATAAGTCATTCGATCAAGATAAAGTAGAAAAAGAAGTAAATTCATATTGTTAATAATAGAGATGGTGTGATGTGACTAAAATACTTGGAAGTCTTAAACATTTGTAATATACATTAGATAGAAATGGGTCGCTACACTAACCCATTCAAAACCAAAAGAGTCTGCGTGACAATACAAAATTTATTATAAAGTAAAATTTCTTAAAAAATACAATGACGACTTTCCTAATATATTTTCACAAAGTAGTCGAAATTAATTTTAAATTAAAAAAAGGTTGTAATCAGTGTACGTATCTATGTCTCACTTTGTCATTACAAAGTTTTTCGTGGATTTAGAATCTTGTTAGCTCAGAAATCTTAATACAAAATATACAATGCTGAAAATTCTGCCTAATTTAAGATACGAAGAAAAAACTTAGTTATGTTTGCACATACAATGCAAAAAATCTGATTATTTAAGATACAAAAAAAAAAAAAAAACTTAGTTATGTTTGTAAGCTATATACAGTTGTCATACAGATCATTTTTATGAAAGTTCTCATTTCTTGTAAGCTATATACAGTTGTCGTACAGATTGTATGAAAGTTCAAAAACTCGCTGTTATTTTTTCCTGATTAAGTATATATAATGCATATCATCTCCCTTTTCAATGATCGGAAATTGAATGAATCCAGCAAAATGCACAAATTATTGTTTTTATCATAACTCAGTAATGGTAATTCCAACTTGTAAACTCCGCAAGCAATTATTAAAATAAAAATAGTTGACAAGTTCTAAAACAAACATTCTTTTCAGCCAAATTAAAGGTCATCCCAAATTTTGTTCAACTTTTCAATGGTGTATATACACCAACTTTATTTTTCTGACAACGCAGACCATACAAACACTAAAAAAAAAAAAAGCAGAGAAAAAAAGATTACTGAAAACATTCTAGTTTTATAACATTTTCCAAAGCGTGATGCTATTATTAAATCTCAGAGGTTATGTCTGGGGTTGATTGGGCGGCAGCAACACTGGACATCACGAGTGCGTGCATCGCCTTTGCAATATGCAATTTGGGGCACCCCGCTTGCACCTTTTTTGAGGCAGACGGCGACGTTGCAAGCGTTTCGTGTGCAGTTCTCCAGGGACTCGCAGTAATCTGCATTCATGCGTTTGCAAAATTTATGTCAAATAGGGAAGAATTAGCTCAGTTTAAACTTACAACAACGAGGATTTGAAAACTTCAATCAACAAAGTCATGCGATAAATTGTAAACAACGAATTTAATTGTCGGTCCTGATTTAATTGTTCGTGTTATATCTTTCTTGTACACCACATTGTATTACTTTTTTTTAGCTGAACAATACTTAAAAAATAATATTTTGAAATAGAAAAGAAATAGATTTAGTGACTCATTATAAATTATTTTTGTACACGTTACACTCTTTCTGTACCATTTTCTCTAGGTAGATCCCAAATGGGCAAGTTTCAAATTCTATGAAGCATAAACTAAGATTTAAGTATGATCTGCGTGGTTAATTTTTAATTAAAAAGTTTCTATCTGATTCTCTTTTTTTTATTTTTTTATTTCATATTAAATGATAACTCTAAAAAATTGAAAATGGTAAAAGAGTACAAGATTGTAAAGCAAATTTAGTCGGTATTAGAAATATATATTTACCTTCTCCATGAACAGATGAAACAAGAATAAGGAGAATAAAAGCGAGAAAAAGTGAGTTAAGCAACTTGAGAGAAGCCATTCTTTCTATAAGTAGTTTCACCTCAATCTTTTTAGTTTTCTTCTCTGATAATTTTTGTTTGTTTCGTATGCGTATTTATAGATAAGATAATAAAGAGAATGAATCTGTTATTCAGATTGTCATACACCCGTTTAGTTAGAACTTTCTATTTATATTTTTTTACTCAACGAGAAATCATACCCTGTTCCGATTCTCAGGATCCCAAAAAATTAAAATAAACTCGTTTTTATTATATGTTAATCCAGTTTTTACGAAGGAAAATGGAACGGCTAAATGGGATCAATAATTAATAACGGAAGAATTTTTTTTAGGTACATTATCATCATATCAAGTGTAGCAATTGCTAAGATCGTTTATGTCCCCTTACATAATATTATTGTTAGGGACAGAAATTCCATTCATCTTAATATCTTAAAAATACCGAGAACTGTTATAGTTGTCAGGTTGTTGAATTTCTATAAATTATTAAAAAAATTATATTTCTTTTTTTTTGTGGCGATTAAAATCTGACATTGAAAATTTCTTTAGGACATATCTTTTTTTAGACGGTCTAATGTTGTTGTCGAGGCTTCCTTAACTTTGTTGAATAGAGTATAGTTGAAAGTAGGGGTGAGCAAAAAAACTCGTAACTCATGAGTTTATTCAAACTCGACTTATAAAAAGTTTGATTGTAACTTGAGTCAGAAGAACTCAAGTTGAACTAACTCGGTAAATTGACGAGTCGAGTTTTTGATGGATTTAACTCGGCTCGTCATATCATGAGTCTACTCGTGGCATAATAAATTTTATTTTAAATATTATTATTAACATAATTCATGAGTATTAAAAACTCAAAATATTTAAAAATTTTATTATATATTTTTAATTCAGATAATTATAAAATTCAAAATATTGATCTTCGTGACATATTTTGCTTCAAATATGATAAAATTGACAACAATTTTTATTGTTAATAATGTTATATATATGAATTAAAAAAAGATATTGAAGTACACATGCTTATATCAAGCTAGTTTGTGATTCATGAGCCAACTCGAGTTGAAAACAAGTTAAGTTGGAGCTAAGTTTAAAAACTCGAAATCATTTCTAACTCGACTCAATCCAACTCGAGTTAAAGACAAGTCGAGTTTGAGTTGTTCCTAACTTGTTTGAAGTTTGAACTCAACTTGTATACAACTCTAGTTTTTTTGAAGGTTGGTTTGAAACCAACGATTTTGTTATAAGAAATAAGAAATTGGAAAATAAATGTTCTCTCCGTGAATCGAACCAAGAACCATTTGGTTAGCGGAATAGAGCGAAACCACTGGACCAAACACCCAGCTTGTATACAACTCTAGTTGAAAGTTCTTCATTAATACAAAAAATTTCCTTCTTTTTTTTCCGGATGTTTTAAATGCTTATCTAGCAGAAAATCTTTTTTCCTTGCCAAAAATTGGAGAATCATAATTTTAAATGAAATGAATTGTTTGAATAATTACAAATCTTTGTCAATTAAACCACTCGAGATTGCATGAACAATGCTATTGATCTCTAGTAGCCTAACTTTTCTCTTGTGTTTAACCTGTTTTACTTTTTACCTTTTATGCAACGAAGAGACCTTCTAGAAATTGAGAATTTTTTTTTTCCCTTAACTAATTTTGTCTTCGTACAGAAATAAAAAAAAAAGTATAAATTTCGACGACAGTGAAAATGACAGACAGCTGTTCTAATTATGTCCAGCATCAGAACATCTGTACATGATAGGAATCGTATATTTCGAAGACAATGAATATTATTTTGTAACTAATGACCAAAAAACGAATACTATTTTCTAACATTAGATCCACATATCCATCAAATTAATATTGCAGACGCAGGAATTGGGGTCTTTGAGGTTTTTCTTTCAAAAATTTTACTTAAACCATCCGATCAAAATCTTACGACTCAACATATGTGACAAGAAAATGGCACCTCAACGCAATCAGAATGCATCAAGTAGCACGGAGAGTCCGTTCAAGAGAATGGGCCCCACAGAAAGTTGTATTGTATCAGACCTTTTCCCAGATAGAAACACAAAAGTCTGTAGAATTGCGGAAATAGGAGATCTTTATTAATGATATCCCGCCTCCCCAAACGACCAGGGAAATTTAGCCCAAAAACAAAGATTTATCCAAAGTTTTTTTTTTTTTGATTGAAAGCCCGTAGGCGATTTATCCAAAGTTAGTTCACAAAGGATAGCATTGAACCTCGTACCGCATTTGGCGTAATACATAATTTCCCAAATGTAAATTAGCAAAACCCAAATTACCTGATTCTCTTTAGAATTAGGCACGGAAGTGAGATTTCCCTAATACTTGTACCCAACTGATGGTGAGACTATAAAATGGGATTTTAAAGGGCCGTGATGGTGAAGATTTCACCTTTCAATTTCATCTTCCAAGAGGCACATTATTTAATCAAGGAAGGACATTTTAAGATGGGTTTTTAAGGGTTGATCCTGACATTTCACCTTTCGTTTTTTCATGAGGTACATCTTGCTACAAAACAACAAAAGTAACCGTCTTTCATTATGTGTTTTCGCAAAACCAGAAGTGTCATGTACTCATGTTGCATGTGCTTTTTTGATAACTCAGGGAAATTATAATTGTTTGTCCAATTTTGTCTTCATTATTTAATGATAAAAATTAAAATTTTATACTAGATATTTTTGTAAAAAAAATATATATTCAGCGAATTTTCGATTCAAATAAATATAGATTTTAACTTTTATTTAATGAAAAATAACATAATTATAATTCAATGTAAAAGGATATAATAGAGTAGTATTAATTACTTTAAGTTTTTTATATTAGAAACTTACAAATGTTTTTTTTTAAAACGAAATGAGCGAAGCATGATATATAAGTCATTCGATCAAGATAAAGTAGATAAGAAGTAAATTCATATTGTTAGTAGTACAGATGATGTGATGTGACTAAAATACTTGGAAGTCTTAAAACATTTGTAATATACATTAGACGATATGGGTCGCTACACTAACCCATTCAAAACCAAAAGAGTCTGCGTCACAATACAAAATTTATTATAAAGTAAAATCTTTTAAAAAATACAATGACTTCGATTTTCCTTATATATGTTTACAAAGAAGTCAAAAATTAATTTTAAATTAAAAAAGTTGTAATCAGTGCGTACCTATTTCTCACTTTGTCATTACAGAATTTTTCGTGGATTTAAAATCTTTTTTTTGAAGGCTAGTCGGCCAGTGGACAACTGCATTTGTATTAAAAAAGAAAAGGTTTTTTACAAGTTAAGTTAAACGCAAATACAGAGATTCTCAGGTCAGTTAAAATTAAAACCCCCAGGCTATCTATCATAACAGCTAGGTAGCTAACTTGAATGCGGTCCCATGGATTGAGTCTAATTGTGTACTTGTGCCTCCACCTCGAACAGAACTTTGTGTAGCGTCCGGCTGTCGTTTGCAAAAATCACCTTGCATCCATGTTTCGTGGATTTATAATCTTGTTAGCTCGGAAATCTTAATACAAATATACAACGCAAAAAATCTGACTATTTCAAGATACCCAAAAACAAAAAAAAAAAAATATATATATATATATATATATATATAGAGAGTTGATATAGAACACTGATGTGTACGGATCGTCCCCGTACACATCAGTCGTTTTTCAAGGTCCGAAATTCAAACGGTCAATCCGAACCGTTCAAGTTGTTCGCTATATTGAAAAACCTAGATAGACCAAATTTTACATTTTTTCGAATTTTTTTTCTATTTATTATGATATTTTCAAAAAACACTATAATTGGAGTATTTCAGGCCCTCCAATTTGAAAATATCATAATATATAGCAAAAAAATTCGAAAAAATGTAAAATTTGGTCTGCAAGAGTTTTTCAATATAAAGAACAAGTTGAACGGTTCGGATTGACCGTTTGAATTTCGGATCTTGAAAAACGACTGATGTGTACGGGGACGATCCGTACACATCAGTGTATTTTATCCATTCTCTCTATATATATATATATATATATATATATATATATATATTTTTAAAAAAGAGAGAGGTATTTACCATCCGATTTTTTCTGAAATTAAAGATGCATGTTAGATTTGAACCATTGACCTCTTGGAGACCAATTTAGTACTCTTACCGCTGAGCCACTAGACGACATAAAAACAAATACTTAGCTATATTTGTAAGCTATATATAGTTGTCGTAGAGATTTTATGAAAGTTCCCATTTTGTTTTTTTTTTTTTTTCGAAAAACTTGACAGGATCTGTCAAGGTTGAAAGTTCCCGTTCCTTGTGATATGAAAAGTTCAAAAACTCGTTGTTATTATTTCCAGATTAAGTGTATAATGCATACCATCTCACTTTCCAATGATCGAAAATTGAATGAATCTAGCAAAATGAACAAATTATTTTTTTTATTGTAACTCAGTAATGGTAATTCCAACTTGTATAGTTCCCAAGCAATTATTTTAAAAAAAAAAATAACCAGTTCTAAAACAAACATTCTTTTCAGCCAAATTAAAGATCATGCCAAAGTTTGTTCAACTTTGCAATGGTGTACACACGCCAACTTTATTTTTCTGACAATACAGACCATACAAACACTAACAAAATTAAAAAAAAAAAATCAGAGAAAAAAAGATTATTGGAAACTTTCTAGTTTCATAACATTTCCAAAGCGTGATGATGATTTTAAATCTCAGAGGTTATGTCTGGGAGGAAAGTGGCAGCAACAGTTGAGATCACGTCCGCGTGCGGGTACGCAATGCCCTAATATGGCATCCCCTCTTGCACCTTTTTGGATGCAAAACTGGATGCAAGCCTTGTCCGTGCAGTTCTCCATATACTGGCAGTAATCTGCATTCATGCATTTGCAAAATACATCTCAAATCGGGAAGAATTAGCTAAATTTAAACTTGCAATAAGGATGATTCGGAAGTTTGAATCTAGAAAGTCATGGGATAAACTGTAAACAGGGAATTTCAATTGTTGGTTTTGATTTATTTAATTTCAAGGTGAAGCATTTTTGTTCTAACGATTAACCACTTGTACACCACATTGTATTATTACTCTTTTTTTCGTAGAAGAATATTTCTAAACCAATATTTTTAAATAGAAAATAAATAGATTTAGTGAATCATTATATATTAAATTTTGACTCGTTACACTGTTCCCATACCATTTTCTCCGTAACAGATCCCAATTGGACAAGTTTCAAATTCTATGGAGCATAAACTAAGATTTAAATTTAATAGCCTGCGGTTAAATTTTAATTAAAAATGTTTCAATTTGGTTCTCTTTTTTTATTTTTTTTATTTTATAGTAAATAATCACTCTAAACAATTGAAAATAGTAAAAGAGTACTAAATGGCAAAGCAAATTTAGTCGGTATTAGAAATATTTACCTGGTCGTCCTTGAACAGATGAAGCAAGAGCAAGGAGAGTAAAAGCGAGAAAAAGTGACTTAAGCAACTTGAGCAAAGCCATTATTTCAAAGCAGTTTCTCCTTAACCTTTTTAGTTTTCTTCTCTGATAGTTTTTGCTTGCTTTGATGCATTTATATAGATAAGACTTATAATTATAAAAAGAAAGAATATATATTATTCAGATTGTCATACACCCGTTTAGTTACAACTTTCTATTTATATTTTTTACTCAACGAT
Organism: Rhynchospora breviuscula; assembly: GCA_027562975.1. Lineage (NCBI taxonomy): Eukaryota > Viridiplantae > Streptophyta > Magnoliopsida > Poales > Cyperaceae > Rhynchospora > Rhynchospora breviuscula. The sequence continues at coordinate 7,163,406 of CM050400.1, read as the reverse complement.
AAATTATACCCTGCTCCGATTCAAACTCCCAAAATTTTAAAATAAACTCGCTTTTATTACATGTTTTTGAAGGTTCGCTTTTATTATGAAGGGAAATGGAACAGCTAAATGGAATCAAATAATTAATAACGAAAGATTATTTGTAGGTACATGACCATCACATCATGTGTAGTTATTGCAAAGATTCTTTATGTCCCCTAACATAATATTATTGTTAGGGACAAAAATTCCAATTATCTTATTATCTTAAAATACCGAGAATTTTGCTGAATTTCTACAATTATTAAAATTCATTTTGTCTATTCCATATTTTTTTTTAACGATTAAAATCCGACATTAAACATTCTTTAATACATATCTTTTCTCCAGACGGTCTAATATTGATTTAATTGGATGGATATCATTTGTTGTCGAGGCTTCCTTAACATTGTTGACTAGACTACAGTTGAAAATTCTTCAATACAAAAATTTTCCTTTTTTTTCCTTTTGATGTTTTAAAATGCATCTAGCAGAAAATCTTTTTTCCTTGCCAAAAATTGGAAAATCATAATTCTAAATGCAAATAAAATGTATAAAGAATTACAAATCTTTGTCAATTCAACCACTCGAGATTGCATGAACAATGCAATTGATCTCCAGTAGCTTTAAGTTTTCTCTTGTATTTAACATGTTTTACTTTTTACCTTTTATGGCAGACAGCTGTTCTAGTTAAGTTCAGCATCAGCTTATCTGTACATGATCGATATCATAAATATAAAAAACAATGAGTATTATTTTGTAGCTAATGACCAAAAAACGAATACTATTTTCTAACTAATAGATCAACATATCCATGAAAATAATATTGCAGACACAGGAATTGGGATCTTTGAGGTTTTTCTTAAAAGTTTTACTTAAAACCATCCGATAAAAAATCTGACGATTTAATGTTTTTGACAAGAAAATGGCACCTCAACACAATCAGGATGCATCGATTGCCACAGAAAAGTCCGTGAAAGATGATGGACCCTACAGCACCAGAACAGCTCGATTAGCATGTGATGCGGCGAGTTCTGTGCAGCATCAGCAGTTCAGCACTCGACACGCAGAAAAATCCGTGAATGACAGACGCACAGATCTTTTGTTATTGATATTCAGCCTCTCAAGCCCAACTGTACGCCCAAAATTTAGCCCAAATTATGAAATTACTCTCACAAGTTAGCCCAAAAACAAAGATTCATCCAAAGTTGCTTCAGAGTGAATAAAGAAAATTGATTACTGCCATCGCGTTTTGTGCCATCGCTGCCATCGTGCGTCAGTCAGCGCTCGCTGAGCAGCGCTCTCCCTCCTCTACTCACCCAGCAATTTTTTGTTCATTTCGTTATTATAAGTGTTCATTTTATTAGATACAAATATTCACTTTGTATTATAATTGTCCACTGTTTTATAAGTGTTCGCTATGTTCACTATGTTTATTTTATTTTTATTTTTTTATTTTTGCCCAAATGTTCAGTTGGATCAATACAAATGTTCTGTTAATTGAGTATAAATGTTCAGTTAGTTGCAAAGTCGGTCAATCATAACTCGTTTTTACTAAACCAAGCGAAAGGGTCATGAACCGGACACAAAACACATGAAAAAAATAGAAGGGGTCATGAACCGATCCGGTTCAAATTAATTTTTTTCCGACTTTGCCCCTGGCGCGCCTCTCTCCAAGTCTGACGCGCGACTTTGACCCTGGCGAGACTTTGCCCATTAGTTGACGCATTTAACTGAACACTTCTGATTATTAAACTGAACACTTCTTATTATTAAACTGAACATTTGTAACATATAGCAGCGATGGCAGCGATGATTTATTTAGCGATGGCACTTATAATAGCTGGTGAATAAATAAGCAATTGCCCATTCCAACAAACAGCATAGAAGCAAAATGATGTTCGAGAAACAAGTAGTTATCAACTTGTCAAAGATCCGACTGCATTTTCTGACAATAAAGCCTATATACACAGAAAGAAAAAGAATATATATTGTATAACTTTCTAGCTGTTCGGTGTAATGTAATTAAACCTTCCTACAATTTTTTACTTTTTAAATAATTTTTTTTTTGTATGAGAGGCAATCGACAACCTATCTTCAAAAGAAAAAAATTTTTCTAAGTGCTAAGTGCTAACCATGGTGTTATTATTTTCGTATTTGACAAATTTTTTTTCGCAGGATACTCCTTTAAATTAAAATAAATACTTCCTTAGTACAAATTAAATATTCTGTTATGACATACAACTATGTGATTTATATAAAATACTCTCTTTTGAAAATATATATACCCCCTGAGTCTAATTAAAATACTCTCTTGAACATATTAATTACTCTCTTATACTATTTACTTACTAACATAAATAATTGATCATTTTAACTTATTAGATACTCTTTTCATCTTATTAGTTACTCCCTTACCACTAATTATATACCTCCGTAACAAAACATAAATAATTGCTGATTTGAACTTATTAGATACTCTCTTGTCAAATATAAGTACTCCCATAATATAAATAAAATGCTGCCTTATATACTTTCATAACAAAACATTAATGTTCTTTCTTACGATATAAAAATATTAGATACTCCCTTGAAATTTATTAGTTACTCCTTTATATATATAAAATAATTAGTTTGATTAGAAGTATTAGATACTCCCATGAACATATTTAATTACTTCCTTATATATAATAATGGTAGCACGATCAACCAGAGAAAAACTTGGATCGTCAAAGAAAAAACGGCAACTAGATAAGAACGAAAGGGATCAGATAAGGGTGAAGGAGATCAGAGAAGGACGAGCAGAGAAGAGGAGGAGAGGCGCGTGGGTGAAGGGAAGAAGAGGCGTGGAAGTGAAGAGGGTGTGCAGGGTGAATGGGAGAGACATTGCGTGGGGAGGAGCGGGGTGAAAAAAAAAACGAAAGGAGAGATGCGGGAGCGAAGATGAGGAACTCACACGTGAGAGAAGGGAGGGCACGCTCCTTCTAATTGCCTGATTGTGCAATCTTATGATTGCGCTAATTTTCATTTTTCCAACGAACAAAAAAAATGAAAAAGGATGTTTCAAAAACAAGCAGTTGTCACAGACAACTTGACAACTTTATTTTCTGACAACTAACAAACGTACCAACCCACTTAGGTGTGACAAATTATAGATGAGAAAATTTTACATTTGTGTTATATTTTCAAAATGAAAAATAATTAATATTTTAATGAAGTTTTTCATATTTGTTGTGCTCTCTTTCTAAATACAGTGCACAATCAATTCAACTATAAATCTTTTTCTATTTTGATGTGTGCACAACCAATTCATTGAAAAATTTCTTTCTATTAAAAGTGAAGAACATCCATCCATTGATTTAAATGATCAATGATTAAGATTGAATAGAGTAAATAATTATTTACATCCTTCACCTAATTATTTTAGTTTGGATATGTACTTTTATAAGTAGTGGATAGGGATAAAGCCTATAATTTTTGAAATTTTATTATTATTTTTTCGAATTTTTTAAAACCTGACATTTTTGGAAGCAAACCACTATTTATAATATTAAAAAAATGTCAGTTTTTAAAAAATTCGAAAAAAAATAGTAATAAAATTTCAAAAATCATAAAATTTGGTTTTTTTTTTTTTTTAGGAGATTTCAATATGTAGATTAGGTTGGTTAAGTTAGATTTGTCAAATTGTAAAAATTCCGATGAAAAATACCGCAATACATAGAAATATAGAATGACATATGCACCATAGTGCGTATTAAACTTTCTCATATTATAAAACTTTTTTAACTGTTCGTTGTGTTGCAATGTATATATATTTTTTTCTGTGGGAGCTGCAATACACCCTACCTTCAAAAAAAAAAAAAAAAAAAAAAAATCTAGAAGTGCCAATCATAGTGTTATTATATCCTTGATGTTTATTCTTTTTTTTTCAATTTTTCTTTTCTTGGTGTTAACGGATTTCAAGTACAAATATCGATCTTGTGAATGTGCTTTGGATAACGTTATAATGCCACGTTGCTAAATGAGGGCTTTATTTGTGGTGCCTAATTAGATACGGTGAGCATTACCATTCTAGGGCACCATGCACCTCGCGTTATTTCAATATTGGGACAATCAATGTATTTTTATATATTAGAAAATTAGGAAAATATTAATAGTAGGAAGTGATTTATCGACCTTGCATGAATATAAAGCCAGTATAGCATTGACTGTTTCACCTCAAATAAAAAAGTTATCAATTATTAATTTTATTTTTAGCCAGAATGATTCTCCATCAGAAGATAATTATTTATAAAAATATGAACGTGTTAGAAGAATTATTGACCATCCATGAAATAGAAAGCCAGTATACAATTGGCTGCTTCATTTCAAGTCTTAAAGTCTTAACATTTTAAGTTATATTCTTTTCATATTAGAATGATTCTCGGAAGATAATGATTTGAAATCTTGTGGGCATAAAATAAGGCCTTTGAATTTCTGCCACATAATAATGAAAAGATAGTTTCTAAAATAAATAACTTCATTCATTATTTTGGTAATTACTATCTACCATCCACTTACAAACCATCCAACCATCTAACAGGCTCAGCACCTTCTTTATGGGCCCAGCGATTGACCCAGCTTTCCTCACTGTCTATTTCTAGCTGTCTCTCACTCCAAACTCTAGCCGTCTCCTACTCTAAACCGATCACCACCTCTCTGCTGCCCCGCCGCTACCACCAGATCACGGCTGCTCCGCCCTGTCGAGCTCCGCACCGTCACACATAGCCACCACCAGATCCCGTCGCTCACTGTTCTGGCTCGATCTGCTGCCCCGTTCACCTACAACTCATGAATCTTCAAATGAAATAGGAACCTTTTCTAATTTTTTCTCTGATTTTGTCAAATGCTGAAGTCGCTGAAAGCCAATGTTTTGGAAACCGGACCGGACCGGCCGGTTCGACCGGTTCAACCGCGAACCGGACACCTCTCCGGTCCAAACTGGCCCGGTTTTTTGTCTGTTTCCGAACCGCAACGAACCGTCCGGTTCGGTCCGGTTTTCGACTGAACCGCTGAACCGAACCGGTCGGTTTATATTTTTCAAGTGGTTCAATGAAATTCTCAAAAATGGGAAGTGTGGGAATCGAACTTGAGATGTTTAGAATAGCAAAGAGATGCAATACCACTAGGCCAGTGGGCTTTTGTTGTAAATAAATGGACATTTAGTTTTTATAAACTATATTGCAATGATAATGTCCTCCGGTTCTTTCAACCGGTTCGACCGGTTGAACCGGTTGAACCATCGAACCTTTAGCTTCACCGGTTCAATGTCCGGGTCGGTTTTCAAAACATTGGTTCCGACAGTACTCGTGTGTGCAATACCAAGCCTGGTCAACACATGGACTTCCAGTTTTGGGTTTGTGTATCGATTGAAGATGGCGATAAAGAAATTCTTTCTAAGTTCAAGTTGATTATCCCAGGAACTTATTTGCTAAAAAAAAAAAACTTGACCGTAGATTATTGTTTGAGGATTGCTATTTTGTTTCAACTTTCAACATTTGTAGTTTCAAATACATCTTCTACTGTATCTAGAAATTGCTACAATTCTAGCATTGATAGCCAATGCTATTATTAATGGATGTTATTATTAATAGAATTGTTCAGTTTGTTACAATAATGGATATTATTCTTAATAAATGATCAATTTTTTACAATAATCTGATCTGATCACCTAGAACTTCATATTACAACTGCATCTAACTGAACAAATTATTCATTTAATTAATCCCTTGAGATGTTTAATTGAACACGACAACCTAAAACTCCATATAACAACTGCATCTAACTAAACACATAATTCATGAATTAATCCCTTGAGATGTTTTACTAGAACACAAAAACTAAAACTTCATATTACGATTGCATCTAACTGAACAAATAATTCATTTAATTAACCCTTGAGATGTTTAATTGAACACAAAAACCTAAAACTCCATATAACGACTTATCTAACTAAACACATAATTCATGTAATTAATCCTTTGAGATGTTTAACTGAACACAAAAATCTAAAACTTCATATTATGACTGCATCTAACTGAACACATAATTCATGTAATTAATCCCTTGAGGTGTTTAACTGAACATAAAAATCCGTCCATTTGATGACGTCATCACGCAAAAAATTTTCCAGGAGCACACGGAAAATGAGCTCAGACCAACCAGAATGGTCCAATTTTAGCGCTTGGGCCTGTTAGATGGCTTGGATGGTTTTTTGTTGGATAGTGTATATCACACCCGCATTATTTTTGCTCATAAGAGTTAGCAATTGCAACAAATGCTACGTAAATTATTTCCATCTAGCAAAAATGTCCCCAATATATGAGCAAATAAAGAAATAAAATAATTGATATTATTTTTTTATATATAGAACAGTATATGTTAGGCAATAAATATAGGTGCCTCAATATACCAACGATACACGTAGATATTTTTCTAGAAAATAAATTGTTTAAACTCTGGCAGAGGTCTGACCTTTTATCTGAAATCAATATTTAGACCATGGATTAGATCAGATCAGATCAGATCACAAAAACGAAAAATAATAACAAAATTTTCCAATAAAAATTATTCATTCGTTCTTACATCATACCAACAAACTTTTCTTGACAACATAGATTGTAGTCAGAAAAAAAATAATAATTCAGATGTAACGCTCTACACCCATAACTCCAACGTTTATTTATTTTAGCACAAGATGATAATTAATAAAAATCAGACATGAATGAGTGGTAGAGATGCTTGTCAAGGATCATAACAACAGCAGTTGAGATATACGCCGCCGCTGTAGGAACAAAATCCCCCATGCAACCGATTTCTAGTGATGCAGAACCTGGCGCAGCTGTCCCAAGTGCACCCTGGTAGCTGCTCACAGTGCTCTGCATTAATTTATCCATATATTTCCATTAGCAATAGCACCTTTTGTAAATCATATAAAGAGAGGTAAAATTGAAAATACATTTTTTGGGACCTTTTAGCGAAATTATCCTATGTTATATTAACATAACTCAAGATTATAGCAAGGACAACGAAGGTGAAACTTTGGTGCCAAAGAATATTAAATTACTATGGCAAAGAAATTTAAATAGTCTTTAAAAAAAAATTACCTCCTAGAACAGATGAAACAAGAATAAAGAGAATCAAAACGAGGGAAAGTGCCTTTGGTGATTTAAAAGCCATTTTTCACAATAGTTTCCTTGTGGATTTGTATGCTTCTTAATTCTCTTCAAATTTATATGCTTTTATGTGTGCTTTTATAGATATAAGGCTGTAAGAATCAACAAATCTTTTTTTTTAGAATGTTTCACTGGATTAGTTACTCGATCCATCTCTTTCCTGTTTTATTTTTGTGATCGATGAAAGATTATATTCTCCTCCGGTATCCGTCCTGAACAAATTTTCCTCCCTAGTCCCTACTAACTATGTTATTCTGTTTTTCAATTTTAGGGTAGCTCGGGTAGTTTTTTTTGTTTAGCGTTATTTTTCATTTTTTTTTCTTCTCTTTTCGACTTGAACAGAAACATTGTACAAACCAGCAATCGCATACTTATGTCACGCGTATTATCGAAACATATGAGAAAACCCCCTTATTCAATGATAATTAAATTAACTGGGTGTGAACAACTAAGCAAAGAGGACCGTCTGTCCGTCTCCCTTCATTTATGCGCCTTGGCAGTGGCAGGTAAGGAAACAAATGATACCCCAAAAAAAAAAAAAAAGTTATCAGTTTCGACAATTCGGACAGGACATATGCAGCCAGTTTGGCAATTCCTATCCTCTGTGAAGGTGCTTCACGGGTGCTGATCCGGACAACAAAAAATTTAATCCGGACAACATTTTTAAAATCTTATGACCAAAATACCCCTAATTATTCTGTTATATTGTGTTACCTAAATTGCTCTAATAAGATCCTTAATTATAGACATAAAAAACTTTCTCTAATTATACTTTCCTAAATATTTCTTGCATTTTTTTATGTTAATGTTAAGAGAGCGCATTTTGTGTCTCCTAAAATCCAAGTTATATTTTTGCTTGATTTCTGTTTTTAGTTTTTTACTCATCCGAACAAGCTTCCATTGATTAAAATCTTCTTTCACATGTAGCTAATTTCTATCCCAAAATTTTCATGTTTAGTTAATTTTGCAATTTTTGTTGCGTTTTTGTTTTGAGCGATATTATGCATATTTTAGGTTTCCTATGACAATATGAGCATTTAATTACAAAATCATAGATACAATTTATAGCAAGTTAGCAACGCAAAAGAAATTAGTATGTCTTAACGAAAAACTCATATATATATAAATGCACAGAGTTAATTTCTGTTGACTTGAGTAAAAGTGAATGAGAATTTTGATGTGTCAGAATTTTAATTCAACGTTATTGTCTCAATTGAACATACAATTAGGATGTGGAGGAATGTTAAAATAAGCAATTTACTTTTGGCTAGATTAGCTGCTGGTTTTTTCTAATGATGCTTGCACGGTCATATGTAAATATGATATTTTTTAATACAATTATTGTTGGCAATTGCCAACCATAAAAACAAAAAACCCGTCTCAATTGAGGTACTAAATCTCAAGCATGCCTTAATTGAAACCACAAAAACTAATTAATCAAAAGAAAAAAAAAATACTTGTGTGACATGCCGGAAAAAGTGTTAAATCTCATCATCAGAGAAGGATTGAGTAAAAGATAGGTGATATCAAGATCCAAGTGGGATTCATGAGTTCTGTGCTTAGTACTAAAAAAGAAAGTAATTGGCAGGGCCAACAAAGGAAATATTGTTCGGATAAAACGGAGAGAAAAATTTGAGGTTGTTTGAGGAGGACAATATTGTCATTTATAAAATGTTTTGTTGCTCGGATTAAATTTTTTGTTGTCCGGATCAGCACCCGTGCTTCACATGTTTGATGATCGAATAGGAAATTCGCATAATTTGGTCCAATATATAAGGATAGGAATATTTTTTTTAAGGTGTACGTAGGATTCTGAACGTACGTACGGTTCGGTACTGTCAATTTTTATTAGATATTTCTGTTGTAATTAAGAATATGGATTCATTTGCAACAGAATTCGTAGATGACTAAATGTTACTATCCACATCTTAAAAAACATAATTTTGTAGATAAAACTGAAAACCAAATCTTTCAACCTACAAAGTTTACAAAAAAAAAATTTCTGCTAAGTTTTGAACGCACAGGCCACAGCTACTAAATCATAATTTAGGACCGTTTCTTATCTACATTTCATGAAACAAAAATAAAGAAATAAATATAGATATTAATAAAGTGACAAATTAATTTATTTCAATAACTCCACATCTGTCATAATGAAAACTCAAAAGCAGCATAGAATCTCCTATCACATTTAGAGTATATTATTCATAATTCCCAAATGTAATTAGCAACGTAATGCTGGTTCCTTGCAAATATCATAAATTCATAATATAGAGGAGCCATGAACCCAAATGTCCCAAATTACCATTCTCTTGGTTCTTGGACTTAGGCACGGAAATGAAACTTCCCTAATACGTGTACCGAGCTGATGGTGAGATTAAACAATGGGATTTTAAGGGTTGATGGTGTGATTTCCCCCTCATCTTTCAAGAGGCACATTATAACACTGGAGCTAGTCCTTAATCCTTCAATCTAGGAAGGACATTGTAATATGGGTTTTTATGGGGTGATGGTGAGATTTCACCTTTCGTGTTTCAAGAGATGCATCTTGCTACAAACAGCAAAGTAACTGTCTTTTTATGTTGTGAAGGTGTTGTCGCAAAACCAAAAGTGTCATGTTGCATATGCTTTTATGATAACTACAGGAAATTAGAATTATTTGTCCAATTTCGACTTTAGTATTTAATGATAAAAAATAAAATTTAAAATTAGATTTTTTTTATAAAATTTTATATAATCAGCGAATTTTCAATTAAAAAAATATAGTTTTTTGAACTTTAATGTAATTGTAAATAATATAATCAATTATATTATAATTCAATGTAAAAGGTTATAATATAGTAGTATTACTGCTTAAAAGTTGTTTTATATTTTAAGAGTGTGTTTGGGATGCAACCGAATAAGCTTATTCTTGAATTAGACCCAACAAGACGGAAACCAAACAACGAACAAGCAATTGAAATAACCAATCGAGCACCTTATTATAATTTCTCCTTTTGGACGAATTAGAAGACAAATAAGCGAGGAGAGAGAAACCCCAAATAAGCAGACGAATTAGCTATTTGTCCCCACATGACTTTTCTACCAAACACACCCTAAATATATTGCGCATATGTCTTTTTTAAATTAAGTGAGCGAAGCATGATATATAATTAAGCACCCGATCAAGATAAAGTAGATAAAGAAGTAAATTCATATAATTAATAGTACGTATGGTGTGTAGTGACTAAAATACTTGTGAAAGTCTTAAAACATTTGTTATATGCATTAGACGAAATGAGTCACTTCGGCTATACTAACCCGTTCAAAACCAAAGAGTCTCCGTGACAATACAAAATTTATTATAAAGTAAAATCTTTTAAAAATGCATTGACTTAAAATTTCCTAATATATTTTTACAAAAAAGTCGAAAATTAATTTTTTTTTTAAAAAGTATGACCTTTTGAAAATCAAACTTGGAAGTTACTGCGGCATTTTGGGTTTATCAGGTTGACCATACAACTGCACCAGCAATCCCTCAACCTACTCCAATGCATTGTAACAATCGCGAGTTTGCTATAGGTTGTATATTCTTAAAGTAAAAAAGTTGTAATCAATTATCAGTGTACGTATCTATGTCTCACTTTGTCAACACAGAACTTATCGTGGATTTAGAATTTTGTTAGCTCAGAAAACTTAATACATACAAATATAAAATCTGACTATTTTAAGGTACAAAAAAAAATCTTAGCTATGTTTGGAAGCTATATACAGCTGTCGTAGAGATTTTATGGAAATTCCCATTTCTTGTGATATGAAAAGTCGAAAACTTGCTGTTATTATTTCCTAATTAAGTATATATGGCATATCATCTCCCTCTTCAATGATCGAAAATTGAATAAATCCAGCAAAATGAACAATGTGTTGTTTTTATCTTAAGTCGTGATGGTAATTTTAACTTGTAAACTTCACAAGCAATCATTAAAAAAAATGACAAGTTCTAGAACAAACATTCTTTTCATCCAAATTAAAGGTCATCCCAAATTTTGTTCAGCTTTGCAATGGTGTACACACAATAACTTCATTTTTCTGACAATGCAGACCATAAAAACACTAAAAAAAATTATTGAAAACATTCTAGTTTCATAACATTTCAAAAAGCGTGATGATATTATTAAATCTCAAAGGTTATGTCGGGAGCTGATAGCGGCAGCAACAGTCGAGATCACGTGCGCGTGCGAGTTCGCAATGCCAGTATATGGTCACCCGTCTTGTACCTCTTTGGAGACAAAACTGGGTGCAAGCTTCGTCTGTGCAGTTCTCCATGTACTGGCAGTACTCTGCATTCATGCATTTGCAAAATATATGTCAAATGGGATAGAATTAATTAGCCCAGTTTAAACTTACAACAAGAAGGAAGATTCGAAAGTTTGAATCTAGAAAGTCATGGGATAAATTGTAAACAACAAATTTCATGGTTAAGCATTTGTGTTCTAAGTTCTAACATTTAACCACTTGTATACACCACTTGTATATACACCACGTTGTATCACTTTTGTATTTTTGGTTAAGGAATATTTCTAAAATAATATTTGCAAATAGAAAAGAAATAGATTTTTCTCCATGTCAGATCGCAATTAGGCAAGTTTCAAATTCTGTGAAGAATAAACTAAGTTTTAAATTTAATAACCCTAGCCTGCGGTTAGATTTCAATTAAAAATGTTTCTATCACTTTATTTTATTTTTTTATTTCATTGTAAATGATCACTCTAAACAATTGAAAATAGTAAAAGTATGGTAAAGCAAATTTAGTCCGTAATAGAAATATTTACCTCTTCCTTGAACTGATGAAAAAAGAATAAGGAGAATAAAAGCGAGAAAAAGTGAGTTAAGAAACTTCAGCGAAGCCATTCTTTCATAGTAGTTTCACCTTAATCTTTTTAGTTTTCTTATCTGATATCTGATACTTTTTGCTCGTTTTCCATGCGTATTTATAGATAAGATAATAAAGAGAGAGAATCTATTATATATTCAGATTGTCATACACACGTTTACTTACAAGTATCTATTTATATTTTGGGCTGAACGAGAAATCATAAGATCATATCATGTTCTGATTCTCAAACTCCCAAAAATTTAAAACAGATCTCTCTTTTATATGTCAAATCGTGTTTCTAACTTTCTATGAAGGAAAATGGAACAGTTTAATAAAACCAAATAATTTTATAACGAAAGATTTTTCTGTAGGTACATTATCATCATACCATGCGTAGGTTTTTCTGATACAATTGTGATGGATTAGGACTCGAATGCACTTTTCTGTAGGTACATTATCATCAAACCATGCAACAAGCGTCTTATTGGATGTTGTATCAGACGCTTTTCTGTCTAGAAATACGTACGTCTGTAAATTTACGGACACGGCACAGCAGATTCTTCATTAAAGATATCCAGCCTCCCAAGCCCATATATACGGCGAAAATTTAGCCCAAAACAAGAAATATTCCCGCAAATTAATCAGCCCAAAAACAAAGATTCATGAAAAGTTACTTCAAAGAATAGACTGCCCAAAATATACGACGACAAATTTTTCCAACAAATAAAAATAGAAGAAAAAGGATTTTCCTAAAAACAAGTGGTTCCTTTAATTTTTTATTTTTTATTTTTTGTATGAGTGGCAATCCACAACCGACCTTCAAATAAATAAAGAATAATAATAATAAGAGTGGCAATCATGGTTTTATTATTTCCTTGATGTTATTTTTTTAAATTATTTCTTTCCTTGGACTTAATGGATTTCATATATTAGATACGGTGAGCATTACCATTCTAGCATCACTGACCACTCGTTTTACTTTGCTGCCTTCGTCAATATTGGGCCAATTAATGTATTTTCATATATTGGAAAAATATGTAAATGTTAGAAGGTAATGATTTATATTGACCTTGCATGAAATAGAAAGCCAGAATACGATTGACTGTTTCGCCTCAAAATCTAAAAGTGCATCAATTCTTAATTTTTGTTTTTTGTTAACTAGAATGATTCTCCGAAGATAATGATTTAAAATATTTATGAAAATGTTAGAAGTTGGTGATTTATTGACCATTCATGAAATCGAAAGCCAGTATACGATTGGTTGTTTCACCTCAAATCTTTAAACTCTTAACATAAAGTTATTTTCTTTTCATATTAGAATGATATTCTTGGAAGATAATGATTTAAATATCGTTGGCAAAAAAATAAGGTTTTGAATCTTCTAGTCCATCACCATCACGCACCAGTTCATGATAGATAGTTTTCTAAATAAGTGAGATCATTCATTAATTTTTGTTCATAAAAGTTAGCAATTGCGACAGCTGTAGTATAAATTATTTCCAATGAACCAAAAAACACGAAAACAATAATAACAGTTTCCAATAAAAGTTATCCATTCACTCTGATACCCCACCAGCAAACTTTCTTGACAATTAAATTAAGATTGCATAGTCAGAGAAAAATAATTCATTTATAAGGTTCTAGCTCCAACGCTTAATTATTTTAGCACAAGATAATAATGAAAATCAGACATGAATGAGATGGAAGATGCTTGTCAAGGATCGTAGCAACAACAGTTGAGATATCCCCCGCCACTGTAGGAACAAAATCCCCCATGCAACCGATTTCTAGTGATGCAGAACCTGGCGCAGCTGTCCCAAGTGCACCCTGGTAGCTGCTCACAGTGCTCTGCATTAAATTAACCATATATTTTCATTAGCAATAACACCTAATTGTAAATGATAGACAGAGAAGTAAATTGAAACTGCGTATTGGTGGACCTTTGGTGCCAAAGAAAATTAAACTAGTATGGTAAAGCAATTTTAAAATAGTCTTTAAAAAAAATTACCTCCTTGAACAGATGAAACAAGAATAAAGAGAATCAAAACGAGGGAAAGTGCCTTTGGTGATTTAAAAGCCATTTTCCACAATAGTTTCCCTGTGGATTTGTATGCTTCTTAATTCTCTTAACTGGATTATTTGCTTTTTATGTGTGCTTTTGTAGAGATAAGGCTGTAAGAATTAACAAATCTTTTTTTTTTTAGAATGTTTAACTGGATTAGTTACTCCTATCTCTTTCCTGTTTTATTTTTGTGATCAATGAGAGATTTTTTTTCTCCTCCTGTCTCCGTTTTGAACAAAATTTCCTCCCAACTATAATTTTTCTGTTTTTCAAGCTTTTAAGATAGCTCGGGGGTATTATTTTTTTTTTTTTTTGCTTTAGTGTTTTTTTTCTTATCTTTTTTACTGGACAGCTCCTGTCATTTATTTCTAAAAAGATAACTATGCCTTTTCAATTTTCAGTGTTTTAATGTCGTTAATTATTTGGAGGTGAAATGACGAGTACCATGTAATAAAATGAAATAAGAAGGAAGATTAAATTTTGTAACTTGATGGTTGGTAAATTTGAAGGTTGGAACTTACAACTTAGAAAAGACTAGAAAATAAACTCCACTATTCTTAACATCAAAATTAAAATTTGGAGTTTAACGGCTGCTAAATGTTGAAGCTTTCGAGTTTCTGATGTCTCCCAAATCTTATCAACAAACATTAATCAAATTTAAAGGAAAAGTAATTGCAAGTATCTTTTTGTTTTATAGTTTTGAATTTTGATAGTTTTATGTTTTTGATAATTGTATCGCAAATGTTAAAGAAGTTTGGGGCCATCTTTCAATTTGGGATTGGGTAAATTTGCTGGGGAATTAACTATAGGCCTTTTCGGTATTATGTATATACAGAATGATTATCAGCTCCCCCGTACAACGATACAAAGGCATGTTATTTGTTAATCTCTAGATTGACTTGCTTTGCATTACAATGGTGTGGTTTTATTGCTTGTTAAACCTTCTAATAGCCGGCAGTTGATAAGTTACAAGTTGTATCTTTTTTACTGAAGGATTGGTGTTTAATTCAAAAAAAAATGTTGATATTAATTTGGCCTGGCTCAAAATGATATATGGTAAAATTCTAAGTTTAACTGAATTTTGTTTTTACAAGTTTAGTTCCTGTAATCAACAAATGCTGCAAGCTGGCTGATCCATTTTTATTTGTCAATGCATCAAAAATTAAATTTTGTAAATAGAACATCTTCTCATGGAGGAATTATTACAGTCTTGAGTTTACAACTGTGCTGTGACGCGAGAAAACAAGTTATTTTTCTTTCTAAAAGATAATAACAGAGCCACAGAGGGATTACTTATTAAAGAATAACGCAGTACAATTCTTCTATCAAGGACTGAAACCCACAAGGAAAAATAATAAACAAAATTGATCTCTCTATTGCAAAAGGATTACAATTAGAACAACTGAGATCAGTGAGAAGATAATTCTCATAAAACAAATATCCGCCAATACAATGAAAATTAGAATTTATAGTTTAAGCTGCCTTAGGTGCGATTGACCGTGCTTTCAGATTCAAAAATACTCCCCTGAATTCCAAATAAAAAACAAGACTGGAGTTAAACATGATATTTCTAACTTAATTTACTATATTGGATGGATAGTAATAAACCTTCTATTTTTAAACCATACCATGTTGTCCTGCAAAAATGCTTAAATCAAGGATGTCAAGCTCTTTTTAGTATTAAACCAGTCAGGTCAGATACCTCATATACTGGTACTATGAGACTACAGTTTTTTTTTTTTATTAGTATTACTTGAGGATAAATTGAGGACAAATGGAAGGAGTAAATGAGATTACAAATAAGATAACTAATGAAAAATCAATTAATTTGCTCAAATTAGAAAAAAGAAAATTAAGTGGAGCTCTTTTGGGGCTCAGCTGATGCTTAACAGGGTTAATTTGGGCTAATTTGCACAAAGCCAGAATGGTAACAATATTTGCATGTATACTATCTGTTTATATATGACCATGCCAATTTCAAATGGTCAAATCCAAAGCCAATCGTGCCGGTGTCAAACCGGCTTTTTAGAGAAAAAATAAAATGTAAAGGAAAAACAAGTGATAAGTGTATTACCATCCAACACCAATGATGTTCATGAAGAGAACACGGAGCTTTATAGGCACAAATTGGTAGTTGAACCATGCAACAAATGGCCAGAACTAGAAGAAAATGTCTTGAGTCAGTAAAATGCATATATATATGTATGCTATATACTTTTTTTTTCCAGATTGGGTCGACTACATAAAGATTTTAGTTTCCAGTTAAAATTTAGGAATAATTAGATATATGCCATCATTATGAAAAATTGATAATTAGAGAAATGCCACTCTTAAATTATAAATTAGTTTTATGCCACTATAAAATTGTTAAAAGTAGTTTTATGCCATTATTTTCAGTCAAAATTAGAGAAATGCCACACTAACTTTTTAAAAATCTGCAAAATACCCTCTCATTAAGAAATTACAAAGAAATTAATTGACATGAATTAAATTTCAAATTTCAAATTTTGAAATTTCAGATTTAGAAATTTTCAATTTTTGAATTTTGGATTTTAAAAATTAAAAAAATTTGAACTTTCAAATTCAAAATTTTAAAAATTTTGAATTTCAAATTTTAAATTTTCAAATTTTAAAATTTCAAATTTCAAATTTTAAATTTCAAATTTTCAAATTAAAATTTTTTAAATTTTGAAATTTTATTTCTTTTGTTGATGGCATAAAATCACTTATTTACTTAATGGTGACATATTTCTAATTTAATTGTTTTACAATGGAATATTTCTAATTTTATTATTTTATAACAACATATTTAAAAGGGTATAATGGTCAAATTCATTATCTGGTGGTATAAATCTAATTTTATCATTTAGTGATGGCATAAAAATAATTTGTCATTTAGTGATAGCATTCCTCTAATTGCTAGTTTCTACAGTGGCATAAAACAATTTAACTCTCAAAAAACTAATTCAAAATGACCCTAAAAATTTCTGGTATATTAAGAAAATGATCCTAACTAGACAAGTAGACAACTGCCCTTTTATAGCTCTTTACCTTGTTATCTATGCACCATAATGCTTAACCATTAACCAATCATATTGAAAAGCTATCCTTTAAACTTAACTTAACGGAACTGTATTTTGGGAGAAAAGATATTAAAGAAATAGCGAAATGCCATTTTGGGTCTTATTTATAAAAGCTATTTTCCAACGGAAATTGCATAATAACCAATACTTCTGATAAAATAAGGATGTAAATTCCATAATCTTATTTCTTAGAAATTCAAAATAATAAAAAAATAAGATTATAATGTTATGTCACATAAAAAATGATCAGGAATAATTGCTTCATTTATTATGATTGCTAAATAAATCGAGAATTTAGTGCGAAATACCCTCCAAGATGCAAATTGTATGGACGGAAGGTTCGTTTTGACCTTGTCCTTCACTTGACTGAATGATTTTCCTGTAGTAAATAATGAACAGTCAATAATATATTACAAGAAAGTGCTTTTAACTGCAGAAGCCAACTTTTACCCTGCTTTTGTGGCACTTCTTATTTTTATTTTAAATAAATGCAGGATCAGTTGACTCCAGTACTGTTATTGTACTTTTATTTTCCCTTCATTTTTTGGTGATTTTTCTTGTGTCTTAAATCTCAAAGGTAATTTATCATACACAAAGAAAATAATTGAATTCATCTAAAAATGACTTCATTCAAGTTAATATATTAGAATTTGTAAATATACCCATAAAACTCATATTAATTATATGCTTCATTTGACATGAATCTAGTAGTACAGTGGATGATTGAGAGAGATTGATTGGATCACATACCTTCAACAACCTTGCCATAGAACGCCAAGAAGAGTGCAGTATTCATTGGTGATATAATAAACTCTTGCACAAACACCTTCAGAAAATACAACAATAATTATGATTAAAAAAAAATCGACTTCAGAAATTTGGTTCCATAAGAAAATTAAAAACACAACTGAACTGCTACACTTCAAGCAAAAGAAATTTTGTTTAAATTAAAAAGGGAAGAAATGGATTTTGAAGGCACCTTCTTGGCAATGGTTTCCTTTTTCTTTCCATGAAAAAGTCTATCCAGAAGCTTGTGCAAAAAATGGTCAAATGGTCCCATGTAGAGAGCACCAGTGAGCTTCAAATGTCAAAACAGAAATATTAACAACAACATATCTGCCTTAATCAAACTTATAGGATATTATTTTTATGTAATTTTTATTTGAAGAGCTCACAAGTGGTTTGATACCGTGACCGCCATTTCTGTAGATAATTGTACTTGTGATATTGATTTCATTTTTACCAAATTTGTGGTAAAAAAAAGTGTTCTTACAAAATACTGGAGTTTGCCTCCATTTCGTTAGAATGTATTTCTTTCAGTTATAGATAATTATCATCGTGATAGTGGAACTCATTATGAATAATTGGTGTAGTAATAGACTAATAGTAACAGTGTAACTATAATATTGATGATAGCAAACAATTGTTCAAACGATACAGCCTTAGTAATAAAATTATTTAATGGACGCGGTTACAGGCTTGCAGGCTTACAGCTAATATAAAAAATAGTGCCAAGGAGTGCGCATGCAACCAAAAAATCATGCATGAAAACCAAGGACAATAAAGTCTTGGATTTGAATATACAGCTGTATCTTGACTCAAGATAATATTTAGTGTAACTTCTAAACATATTCCACAATTAAAAATTAAAAAGAAAAATTTACACCTCAAAACAGGAAACAAAAAAGATTCATTATGTTCCTGGTTAATTTAGATAGAATCAGAGAAGAAAAAATAATATTAGTTTGTTTGGAAGAAAAATAACAAGATATATTCCATGGATTTTTTTTTTAATGTTTGCAGGGTACACATTAAAAAAAATGATTGAATATTTTTAACCCAATAAAATGCACGTTAACCATAATGTATAATAATAATAATAATAATAATATGTAAAAATAATAATATCTCATAGAGTATAATTGCGCATTAATAATTTGAATGTTCCAATAATTATATTGTACATTTTTTTTACTTAACAAGTAGCGCCTCAGAATTCCAGCCACTACATAAATCAAGTAACCAATTGCAAATTATTTTAATAATAATTTACTGAACGAGAAGTCCAACACAATTGCACATTAATTTAATATATTCGAATGCTGGCATTGAATTTAACATGAAAATGTATTATTATTATTTTTTTTTTTGAAAACCAGGTAGCGGCTACCAGGTAAAACATGAAAATGTAATTTCCTTTCATCTAAATCACTGTTAATTTAACATGAAAGCAAGTTATCTTTGAAAGATCTAAGCTTCTCAGAGGAATATGAAATTAGTTTCAAGCATAGAGGGGCAAATAGAAATTTCTTAAGTTTTAAGATTAATAATGCTGCGAAATTTTGCCAGTTGATAATGGACAGACAAAGAGGCTTAATAAATGTTTCTCATGCCTCTATGTCCAATTAAGTCACTCATATCTTACTAAAGGATTTGATTTAAAAAAAAAAAATCTTACTAACAGACTAACAAGGCATTACTTTTCGAGTTTTCGAACAGGATGGACTACATTTTGAAAAGAAAACTGAAGGATAAAAGCTAAATAAAAATCATTTGATGCTAACAAGATTGAAAAGACAGAGATAAATCAGGCATATGAAAACAAAAGGAAACCTCAAAACTATCTAAAATTTCAAAGCCTGAGTTTCCGGAAACAACCAAAAGAAAAGGTCAAACCCCCAAAAGTAACAAATTTGCATGATGCATAAAAAAGTCAACTCCTGTGAATGTGTAAAAGATGGGTTGAAAAACATGTTTACTTACAAACATGGTTAGTAGCCTTGTGATCTGAAGGTGCTTGTTTCCTGATAACTTTTGCGCTATTGCATCGCTAAGACCAGTTAGAACTCCTGCCGTAACTGCCTATAAATATACAAAATTTTGTTACTTGAGTATACTTTCTTTTTTCCTAAAAAAAACGGGGGCTTAAGCGCTCGTTGGAATTTAAATGTGAAGGAGCTTTGAAAAGAGAGCCATCTGATTTCAATGGTAAAGCTCATCTTTGATGTAACAACAGCTGAATTGCAATTTTGAAACACATATAGACGAAATAAGTATGAAATATAATTGGCACAAAAAGATGATAGAAAAAAGAGGGTGAGTGGCAAACAATTGTAACCTTAGTAGGGAGGGGATGGCGATCAAGAGATTTTAGGTACCCAGCCCATGCTTTACTTGCAATATCTGACATGTCTACTGTAACTTTAGGTAAGTAGATTGGTTATTTGATTTTGATAGAGATAGAGAAACCAAGAGAGGTTTTATGGGTTTATGAAAATGGGAAATGGCAGGGACACCTCGGAGGGATTGAAACACAACAATGAAGGGAATGAAGAAAAGAGGGTATACAGAGAGCAGATATAATTCATCATCAGTGGTATCGACGCATTTTTTTTAGTATATAATTATTAAGATGCTATTTTATTTTAATTGAATGAACAAGAAAAAACTAACACGTCGGGAGCATTACTAGTTGATCAGCGGCGTGATATATGGTGGTTTCAAGATCTTTTTTTTCTTGTAAAAAATAATAACATGCAACATATTGTCTAGAAAAACTGTACCCTATTTTACCCCTACTGACTTTAAGCCAGGTACACTTTTGGTTAAAGTTAAATTCCAGCTCTCTATTATTTATTTATTATTATTTTTTTTTTTTTTTGCAAGAAAGTTTCTCAACTGTGTCGGTCGAAAAGGTTTTAGAAAATTGTGTACAGATATACGGCTTCTAGTCTTTAAGGTTATTCGACAACGACAGGCATATATGATTGTAAAAGAGTGAAAAATAGTAATAAAAGAGTTGTCAAATGAAATTGAAAATTAACTATAAAAATTATAAAAAAAAAATCTAGAATTGGAGTGAAAATTATAAATACTCTTGTTTGCACTTTAATGACCCCTATTCCACAATTGAATAAATTTATTAAGGGAGTGGCGTAGATAAAAAAAATTATTATTCTTTTATGGGTCCAAATAGATCAATTTTTACCCTTTTCTCTATTATATTTAAACAAACACAAATATTTTTAGTGTCGAAATCTTATTTCTGAACATGAAGTACTCTAGCACGTACGGATGTTTAATAACTTCACCGATTTTTAATTGAGAATGGGTCACGTCTCTTTATATAATTAAAAAAAGCACTACTTTTAAATAATAATAATAATAATAATAAATAAATAATGATGATGATGATGATGATTATAATAATGATAATGATAATAGTTTGTAACTTCATAATAACAAAGATGGACACGTACGGTTGTAACTTCATAATAAGATCATAACATCGTTTTGGGTACTGTTCTGTACCAGCTACAGCTGACTAGCTGAGCAGTTATGTCAAATAACAAAGATGGACAGGTAAATCTCCAAGTACGTGTGTTGTTATGTTGGTTTTCAGAGTTGCACGGTTTTGATCAGACGTTGTTTGATGGGTGCTCACGGTCACATGCCCAAATATACAGTTATTGGTTGATTGAATTAAATCAGTACTAAACTTTCTTAGGAATTATACCCGATTTTGTAGTAGAAAACAACAATTTTCCATTCGTGTCCGTTAGAATGAATTGGGGCGATTTGACTTTTGCATTATTGATGACCCTTTCCTTAGATTGATAACTTCTTTTGCTGTTTATAATGAAACATCCGTTTACATCTTATAAAAAGGTGACGTGGACCAGACGTGGTAATATCAATATTAAAATATATGAAGTTGAGGAAAAGTCTATGATATAAAATAAAACAGCAAGTAACGTTTGAAATAAAATTAAGCTCTTTGATGAACATGATTTTCAGTCATTCTATATTAGTGGAAGCTACAAGAAAGATCAAAATTAAAATTTGAGTACAAGCCAATGGCCGTACACATCCTGCTCATATATATCTCCAAATTGCACATTTTAATTCTGAAATATTATGTCATTTTTATTATATTGTAGACATTTTAGTGGCATTAAAAACTAAACTTTTGAGTGAAGGTTGTAATTCAAAATCAAACTGAAGAATTTTGTGTAGATATTTAAAATTTAAAGATTTGATCAGCCGCATTTATCTAAAAAACTAGATGTTTGAAACTTTGAAAATTATTTTGGAAATCTTCTCTTCTTTTTATTTTCCTAAGTATATTCATAAACATACATACCACGCATATACCCCCACTGAAATTAAAATTTCAACTGAATTTATACTGGAATTAAGTCTGAATTTTCTTCATTAACAAAGCAAAAAAAAAAAACACTACCCTTCCGTAGCAACTCCCTCTCTTTTCATAGGAGAAGACAGCGTCAATGGCCTAGAATACCTGGCAACTAACATGTCTTTTTTTTTTTTAAATTTGGCAACTAACATGTCAAAATTCTATATTGCTATGATATCACCAAAAGAAAGAATACAAAAATATTGAATATAATCTTCTTTTGTCGTCAAGACTGTAAGAAATACCAATAAAATAACAAATTAGGTGGTCTCGGATCCCAGCAAGTCAGAGCATAACACGTGCATACAGGTCTAATTCAAGCAAATGTTTCAATTAGTGTATTATACAGATTGATACGGCATGCGGTTTGTGTTGGAATTATACAGCTAAATTAATATATGAAATTGTATATGGAGGAAGACTGGACTGCACCATATGGTCCATCTCTATATGTACATCATTATCTGGACCGTGCGATTTGCATTAAGATCCATGTTGATTAATCCTTTAATTGAAGCCTTCGTTAACGAGTGAGTTTAATGAATGGGGTACAAATACAATTGAAGATTATACAATTTCTGTAACATAATAAAATCATATCCTCTTAATTAGGCCTGTCAATGTTGACACGTTTTAACGTTTTAACGTTTCACCTAGTCCAGTGAAACGTTAAACTGAGCCCAAAATTCTTACGTTTGGACTGGTGAAACGTAAGTGAAAATGGGCCTAAATTTCCGTTTAAACGTTTTAACGTTTTCTTAATGAATTTTGTGTTGTTTAAACAGGTGAAACGTTAAACAGAAGCAAAAAATACTTACGTTTACTAAGTGAAACGGTAAACGTTATAAAAATTTTTTGCGCTTCTTAAACGGAACATTAAACGTAAGAGGCTATTTACATTAACAACGTAAACGTTTGACAGGTCTACTCTTAATTATGCATTATGCTAAACATGAAGGAAATGTAATTACCATAGCAATAATCGTATGCTAGCTACCTATGTTCTGCAGATCAGTACATGCAAACATAGAAACGAACCTTCCAATTGGTAAGACCACTTTGACTTAAACATGGTTGTTTAGAATGAAGAAATAAAAATTCTACCCAAAGAGTTGGCTTTTGTAAATATATGCCAAAAGTTAGATGAGTTTTGGAAAATTGTCGTGAACATATAGTTTAAGCTTTGCGAACAGAATTTGCATAATTTTATATAAAAAAGAGTATTGCAGAAATCTGGGGTGTAATCCGCAAAAAAAAAAAAAAAAAAAAAAAATTGCAAAACTAAAGGTAAAATTAATTAGGATGGTATAGAATAATTCTCTATACAATTGGATATGGAATGCGCAGATTAGCTCACGATGTTTTTTTACTATTACAGTGACCATTGTCGGACCAAACATGTTGACAATATATGTAATTTTTTTTCCCAAGTCAGAAATCACACATAAGAAGAAGCAAGAAGTCGAGCACTTGAGCTATAAATTTTGGAATGAGATCCATATTTGCTCACTAACCTTGTCGCGTCATTCGTGCTAAAACCTTCTCAAATGGCGTGCTAATAGTCGCATCTAGTCACTGCACGCTGCATTGCACCATTGCACATTTTCGTCTATGTGAACCGTACAGATTGAATATACGTAATTCACGCATTATAAAAATTTATATAATTGTTACGTTTAAGAATATTTGCAGTCCATACTCTATGACTGATATTTGCAGTCCATACACTATAATTGTTACGTTTATATAATTGCTTTGCTCACTCCCCTAACAAAATACCCTCAGTTTTCCAGCACAGGAACAAGAAAAGATGGAGGAATGTGAGGGTATTTTGGCCATTTGGGGAGTGAATCTCAAAAGAGGGGAGTGAGCAAAGCAATTCCCCTCTATCTAGTATGTCAAGCCGAATCAATTGCAAACCTGTCCCAAACGACAAAAATCTTTTAAGCTCTGATCGGAAGAGGGAAGAACGAGAAAATATTTCATTTCAATGGAAAAGAAAAGAGAAGATTTTTCACTCGAAATCATTTCCGTTGATCGACGAAGGAAGCTGGAATTTTCGTGCGATTTTGATCAGCCACCAATCGAAGGAGAGAGAAAGAGGGAGGAGAAGCAGTGAGCGACAAATTCTCGCCAAATTTCGACATATTTGACGAGAGTTCCGTACGGAATTTGGAGCTCGTGAAATCGCACAAAGTCATTTCTTTTCCTCCGTTCTCCTCTCTTCCGATCACATTTTTCAAATCACACGAATTCCATTTCCAAATCGTACGATTATTTTCAGCGTTCCGATCTGAGCCTTACTTTACTTAATTTGAAGTTTGCCATCCAATTAATTGATCGTACACAGGAGGTGACCTTTTCAACAAATTGTTTAACCAGGAGATGCACACTGCATAAAAAAAATGAAAAATCTGTGATCATATGATCCTTACAGGCCTCCGTAGCCTTTATTTTCTTTAATTTAAATGGTAAATTCCAATCGGAGAATTGATAGGATCTAAAAGGATGTCCCGTTGACATAACACCAGAAACTCCCCATATATAAAGCATGTTAACATTTTACAGCTCATAATAATTAAAGTAAATATATAAATAACTACAAGATGAGACTAATTCAAATGAATATAGCAAAGAGAAACGGAAAAAAAAAAATCCCAGTCTTTAGGGCATATTAAGTTCTTAAGCATCCTATTACATATTACACTCAAACACTTCTACTCCTTTTATTAGCAAGTTCCTGATTTAGTAAAAGCTACACTATTACTTTTTTTAATTAAACGACTAAGTTATCCTACCCTTTTTATGACAAGAGATTTAGTTACTTCCATAACTTAACTGAGAAATCATGGCTTGCTGAGGCAACCATGCCAGTGCTTGGCGACTGAGCCAATGCAGCTATCAGACCTTCATGAGCTGCCTGTACCGTCATCGTATGATTCTTCACCATGTTCCATAATTCCAATGTCTGTAAAATTGAATTATTACATGTTATTTTTATCACTGAATTTAAGAATTACTCGATTTTTTGTTCTCTGACAGGATATCCACCATCATGGAATTGCACCATGTAACTTTCTCTTTATAAAAGTTATACTATATAAAGTTTGTTGTTGACCAGGTAAACCATAAAAAGGCTGAGGCCCAACGAAAAAAAAAAAACAATACTCGAAAAGCCTGAAGTAGTAAGCCTTGAGCCCAGAGACATAAATAAGTCGATATTTTTGGCATAAGCAACAGAGAGAGAGAGAGAGAGAGAGAGAGAGGGGAAAGATTACCTGATAGCCTCCTATAACCAAGAGGTTAGAATAGGTGGGATGAAACACGCACGAGTGGAATTTGTTTCCATTGGAGTTCAGCTCATGAATGCACTCTCCACTCTTGATTGACCACACCTTGACAGAGTCCTGGCTAACCGAAGCCAGGAATTCTCCACTGTTGTCCCAACAAACTGAGTGCACTTCTGTTGTATGGCCCTGCAATTAATTAAATAAAATAATAGATGTCTAAATTCAGAGCTCATCCTGGAGATATTGTGTGATAGAATGTGATTAAATTAAAATCAGGGCTGGCTTATTGGAAAGTAAAATTTATTGTAGTCCACTTCTTAGTTAAGGGTTCTACACTTCTACTTCTACTTTACTATCCTTTGGTACAGAACTAACTCGTCTAACAAGGATGCACCTTACCCAAGGCTAAAGTTCTGTTGGAACAAAAACATACCATGATGAGATAGGGAAAATTTACTATGGCTGCTTATTTACATAAATTAAATAAGAAGTGTCCTTTACTGTCACCTCAAGCTTTTAAAGACAATACATAAGTTACCTGTAAAGTGTGCATATTCCTGTCTGACTCAACATCAAATACTGACACAACATTTTCGGCAGCAGCGGCCAAAAGTTGCCCAATGCTAGGTTGGAACCTGACCTGAGCCGTACCACCCTGGTAGTTTATTAAGAAAATCAAGATGGTGAATAGTAAATAATTGTGCTTGACAGTTAGGCGCCCAATGCAGAAAGAAAATTCAGATAGGGGAAAAAAAAAAAAAGAATGGTCCCAGCCAACCTTGGAGACCCGAGTACAAGAAAGCTGACTGACGCTCCAATAACGGATCTCACCATTGCCGTCACATGAACACAAGAGATCAGATTTCTTTGGATGGAAGTCAAGTGATGTCACATGGGATGTATGCCCACTGTATGTGTGTAAACAGAACCCAGGCTACAGATGGAAAGCAGTTATTTCTAAAATCAGAAATAAAAATGCAACTTAATGCTCCAGCTTCTCAGCTGTTCTTACTGATGAAGATAGTACGACATCAAATCTAAGCATTATAGCCCTTGTTAATAAAGAGAACTATTTCACTTGGCGTACCTCAGCAGCATTCCAGAGCTTGACAGTTCGATCAAAGGAAGAGGTGGCTAGCTGAGTGGAGTTGGGTCTGAAACGCACATCTGTGATAATGACACCATGATCTTCTGGCGTGCTCTGTGTTTGTAACGTGTCCATGTTCCAAATTATTGCCTACACAACCATTCACAATACAGCTTAAAATTTGCTTAATTGTTCTACTAACAAAAAGTTCAGTAACGGTTATATTAATATGTGATACGAAAGCTGTCTAAAACTTATTTTAATTAAAAACAATCATCCACAATATGAGCAATAAGGCATGGTAAGATGTAGATTACTATCATATGGCCTTAAAACTTATATTTTATAGAGACGATAGAGATGTAAAGTACCAAATATGATTGGGATTTCCCCTGCTTTGTCCGAATTATATAAACTAACTTTCCATACAAAGTTCTTATATAATCACAGAAAAAGTCCCTGCCATAAGAACCTTAAAGTAACAGGAATGCATGATACCTTTTTCTCATGGCCAGCACTGGCTAAGAACTTCCCATCTGAAGAGAAGTGACAACATACAAGCTTATTGCTTGTAGGAAAGGCTCGCACCTCATTAAATGTAAATCCTGCCAGGGAAGAGCAGAAAAAAAAGAAGAATATTCATCTGTTCAATGACCAAAACAATATGTGTTGTATAAAAAACCAACAGGTCAAGTCAGTACCCTTAGTAGTTGGATTATGATCAGTTTTTAGGGCTGCAAAGATGTCCCTTGGGTCACCATCATCATTCGATAAAAAAGACTCTACATTATCATCTAATGATCCCACATCACCAAAATGCTCCAAATCATCCTGTCATTTACATATATTACAGTTCAGAGAGAGAGAGAGATCAGATAGCTATTGCTTTACTTGGTGCAATACAGTCCTCATAAGTGCCAGATATAATCAAGAGAAATCAGGAACTAGGCATACTTGAGATTGACTAGGAGTTACAAATTTCCACTACATTGGTTAAGGAAAAATCTTCTTTCACCTGCAAAATTCCCCAAAAAGAAGAAAGTGATTTGTTGTTTTCTTACCATCTGGTTAGAAGAGGAAGCTAGTCCCGTTCCGTCAGCACCACTATACATCATAAGACTTTTCGGCATGCTATTCACATGGTGTAAGTTCCCAGTCGTATGTGTAGAGGGGGTTGATGGTGGTGAGTTGGTTGGGGGACCCACTGTGTTTCCTGTTCCAGTACTATTCGCAGCTCCAGAGGATGTGGGCTGCTTTCTTTTTCTGTTGTTCTATAATATTATAAAGAAAAAATCCATGAGATACAAACTAAATTATATTCTTGGGATTGTACTCTACTCAGACCCAGTCAGTGCCCTTTAGTAAACTGTTCTCTGTCAAACCACTTCAATTTATTAACATGTTCTTAAAATCCAGATAGTTAAGCCTCGGTAATTAAGCATCGCAAATTGTGGTATGTATTCAGGTCTGTTTATGAGCTGGAGCTTTGCTGAGGCAGTACATAGTTCATACAAAACAAACAAATGCATTTGTGCATAGAAAGATTATGGATGCAGAATACCTGCTGTAATTGCTGCTGTTGTTGCTGCTGGAGCTGCTCCTGGTTTTGTTGGGATGAAGACTGCTGTTGCATCTGTGCAACCTTCAACTGTATTTAAATTTAAAAGATACCAAAGAAAGAAACAAGTTATATGCTTAGCAAGGGGCATTATAACTTCGAAAACGTAATGATAGCCAAAATAAAGCTTGTCGTTGCACATTAACAAATCTCAATGTTAAGCAGCACAACAAGGGTTAAACAGCTCCAACCCATACCAACAAAATCTGACACTTTAGTGATGGAGAGAAGTTTTACAATGAACAAAACTTGAGACTGCATGTTGGCCATAAGTAACAGAACCGTATTACCAGAAAATTTGATACTTGTGGTGGAGAAAGATTTAGACCAAACAAAACTTTAGGCTGCATGTTGCCCATAAGTTACAGAACCAATGTATTAGTAATAGTACTCACCTATATTCTAACATTCCTAAGCAACCCCCAAAGAACTTGGACCCAAAACATAACAAGCGACTTCACATTGTTTGACTTATTATTGTTGTTTTTCTTTTAGTATTTTCAAGCATATCTACATACAAGAGCAAATAAAAGAAATATTAACAAAAATAAATAAAAGAGCAACCTTCATGAGATACTCAGCCTGGTCCTGGCGCACCTTGGTGGGTGAACCAATACATGCATCAGGTCCCGTAGGCTGCCCATCCTTTCCATTCAACCCGCCTCGGGCTAAACCGGCAAGCCGCCTTGGATCCATGTCCCCAAAGCTGGAAGAGTTGCTGATGCCTCCCTGAGCCGCCTGAGCCTGAGCTATCAGCTGCTGCTGTTGTTGTGGTGACATTAGCTGGAACTGGGATTGCGTAGAGAGAAAAGGCTTTTGCATTTGAGGGTTTAGATTTGGGCGAAGGTTGTCTATTCCCTGTTAAATGATTTAAATGATTGATTGATCAGTGTACTGGGTAATGATTTGGGTAGATTTTATATCTTTTTTGGCACAACGTAAAAGGTGAAGTCTTAAGTTGTATGAAACAGCCATAGTAGATGGGAACACTGGTTGGGGAAAAAAAATGAGAAATCAAATAAATTGATCTAAATGGGGTGAAAGATTGTACCGAACTGGTACCAGAAAAACAGTGGTTAATGGCAGTAGTTGTTCATACAAATTGTACGACCAAAACATTATTCGGGTATAGTTCTGTCATCCCTTGCATTTCTAAAAAGAAAATTGAATATGAAACTCACAGTAAGAGGCCATCCCTTCAACGGAAGTCCACTGACCCCTTGGTTGAGTCCTGTTGAGATCAAAACAATGTCAACATTAAACAAAGGATGAGTAATGATAAGAAACAGATCACTGTGAACCCACTATATGTGAACAGCAGGAAATTTTATAAATGAAATGAGAAAAAATGCAGAATCAACAAAGGAAAAGTAACAACTCTAACAAGGACATGAACATATTAGGTGTACAAATTGCAACAAACCAAGATCTGTACAGCTATTATGGAGAAGATGAAAATTACACATTAGTTAAACTAGATTACCAAGAATCTGAACTAAAAAATTAATTAATTAATTAATTAAGGCAGACATGAGAAATATTTAAATGTTAGATTATTACATACCAGCACCAGCTAATCCAGCTTTTGACTGAATGATACTCTGACCATAAATGGATGTAGGGTCCATAGGCAATGATCTTTGTGCCACACCCAAGTTACTGGCTTCATTCTTCAAATCCTGGTCAATCCATTACCATGTCATGCAATTATCCCAAAGGAAAAATAAAAGATAAGCAAAAATGAAAAAAATAATAATAATAAAGAAAGAAAGAAAGAGGAGAAATTACCAAGTTCTGTTGATTCCTTTGTTGGAGTTGTTGTAATGTAGTTGACATGTTACCTGGGTTGCCTTGGACCAGCTGCCTGTTGCATAGACTTTAAATAATTATTACAAACATAGAAGTATCCAAAAGAAAAAAAATTACTGAAACTACAGCTTTGGGACGATTGATCATTTCTGCCAACTAAAACTTCAAGGGTTGCGGGGCATGTTAACTCATGTTCCAAATTCTTATTTCAGAAATGATTGCATTAATAATAAGTCAATAACCGAGAAACATCATATTTATCCCTGCAAACTAAGGTAATAAAAACCTACGCTACTGCAGAACTAGGTTCATCAAAGTAACCATATCATCCCTTTTTTTCTTCAACATCTTTGTTTTTTATATAAAGAGAAAAAACAAGTATAAACGGATATTTGGGAAATTTTATGAAGGAAACAGCAAGGGGATGATTAAAATGGAAATTCTCATGTTTTGTAAGGGTAGAGATGATAATTATTGTTTCCTAGTTGGGAACTCAGTATCTTCATAGTTAGCTAGATACATGCAACCACCTCTAGTTCACAATGTTGTCTCCTTTTGTCACTCAGAAACAATTTTAGTTTCAATATTTTACGCAGAGATGACAACTGATATGCAAACTCATTTCAAGAAAAAAATAAAAGTACAGTAATTCTGCAAACCATAAATAAATAAATAATAAGCAGGCAAATTGTCTCAATATTGCAGTTCACACCACTTTTCAACACAAAAAGAAAAGCCCTCTATATCTGCCAATGACACAAACTGTTGAAAAACTAAAGTTGAGTCAGTTAACAATTACCAAATCACCCTAATTTTTATTCTGCCTAAATGACTAAACTATCCAACAATGAAGTTGTTTCTTGGTTTCAGTTCAACTATTTCACTCATTAGTTCATCATTTCTCTTACCCGGCATGGCTGCTAGCGGCTGACTTGAGAAGAGCCATTCGACTGGCATCAAGTGACCCGTCAGAATCCATCTGGTTGGGGTGCTTCAACCTCTCCTCATACATTTTGGCAGCCAAAACACTGGCTGTCGAGGGGCCCAAGATGCCATCAGAATTTATAGCACTTATAGGCCCATTAAGGGAATGGTGACCCGAATTGCTCCTCTGCAACTGGGCCCTCTGCTGGATAAGTTGTAGCTGCTGCATCTGAAGCTGCTGTTGTTGGTGCTCTCTTGCCTTCATCTGTTGTGCCTATGAAGTAATAGTGAAAACAATTTAAGCCCTTATAGAATTTATTTACTCGTATTATGACTCAGTTTGTACTCTCCACCCTGTAGATTGAATTAGCTTTTGGCAAACAAAGACCACTATTTTCCAGTACTTGCCAATGAGAAAATTTCACAGCTGCAATTTGTCGGTGTGCACCTACATATTCTGAATTATTGCTGATAAAAAACAAACTGTAGAGTATATTTTCAAAACTATTCACACAGCACCAAACAACCCCCACCTTACCATTATTTCAGTTGACAGTTATTTTTCAATAGCATATCTTCCATTATCCTATTGCCTGTAATAACTTTTCTAATTCAGAATACTTTTAAAATTTTTGGAGTTCTTGCACCTTACTTCATTCTTATTCATTTTTCAGACATATTTTGACAAATCTCTTACTTTGAGTGACGTTCGTTGTCATCCCTCATAAAAAAAGTAGGTAACTGTACCACCATAAGCTGCAACACTGTACCAAACTTGCATGCAAAGCATTTGACAGTTGGAAGTATACAATAGAGTACCTCTAAATAAGCTGCAGCAACCTCAGAATGCTTATCATTTGTACGAGCAATAAATATGTCCCAAAAGACTGACCACCACTCAAAGAGAAACCCTCCGGGGGCATCAATAGCTGCAACAAAACAGAAATTTTTCATTAACGCCTTTATTACAATTATACTATATTATTTTACCATCTTATTAAAATCTAATGCTCTAAGTAGCATTGCATAATGTTCAGATGTTCAGGTACAAGTAGTAAATAAAGAATAACAAAGTTCCCTCACAGTTACAAGTTCAGAGATTAGATAACAAGCTACTATTCCTCTCCTGAATTTCATGTTTTTTATCACAATGAAATATAGACAACATGTTTTTTGTTTTGATAGTATCAATATTACCATTTTAACTGGTAATTACTACACTAAAGGAGGACAATGCCCACAAAAGTTAAGAAAAAAGTAAGAAAAAATGCAGTATGTTCAAATACTATACTGAAGCAGTATGTATACCAGGTAAACAAGGGTATACCTTTGGTAGTTTGGTGTTTTTTAGTGCAAAATTACCTTTACTAATTCATTTTTCTTTTTTTCTCCAGGATTCATTACTCAATGAGATAAATTTTTAATATGGAAATATCTATTTTCAGGTTAAATTTGGAAATGTGCAAATTTTGTTTATAAAATACAGGTCCGATTTTCAGTAGTCAGAAATAATTCCATCATGCAATCAAGCATACTACCAACTAGTAAACAAGAAGAAAACCTAACACATTCCCACTAATTAAAAAAAAAAAAGAAAAGAAAAAGAAATTAAGGACCGTCTTGCATAAATTGTGGGTTACAACAATTTTGGAAGATATTAAACTTCCAAAAAAGCCGAAAATTGCATGAAAAAGTAGGAAATTATGAGGATAACACCAAAAAAGGTCCCAAATTACAAACAAAAAAAAAATGCACTAACCTACAGGATCAGCCGCAACCTTGCCTTCAGCCATGAAAGCCTTGGCTGTCGTTTGCAAATTTCTCTTCAATAAATAGTCGTAGATATAAACATCCAACCTACAAACCCAAAAAATAATATAATAAGAAGAACAATAGTAAAATCAATTATGTAACAACTAAAAAATGCATAACTATTCAGCACAAAATCTGAAACAGTCACTAATAAAAAATTGGGAAATAGTGAAATTGAACAGGACTAACATCTTATCCGCTTCCCAATTGGTCTGCGCCATGCTTTCCTCTAACTAAAAGCTAGTGAAGGTATCCTTATTGTAGCACTTGAATACTTGAATGGTGAGAACTAAACCAAAAGGAAGAGAAAGAAAACGCAATTGGTAAGAGATATACTTCAACTTAGCGCATGGGGAGAAGAAACAGATCCCACATTGTAGATCTTACTTACACTAGTCGTCGTTTGAAATTCACTATCAACTAAAGCGAGAGTGTGAATTCAGAACAAAAAATAGAGATAGAGATGAGACATTGGAAAAAGGAGATGAGTTTGAGAGAGAGAGATTGTTTCCCAAGGAAGTTTCTCGGTTGCAAGTTGAGAGTAGAAAGAGCGAGAGAGGTTAATGGTGAACAGAGAGAAAAAGGAAAGAGCGAGCGAGTGATGAGGTGCTTAGTCTCACCGCCTTGGAGCAGAGAGAGAAAGAGAAGGAAGAAACGGAAAAAGACACAGTACTTTCTCTTCTAGCCGCGCCTGGTTTATAACTATGCTGTGCACCGACTGTGAAGATGATATACTTGGGCTAAAAGAATACGATTATAATACTAACCTAGGATCATTAAGTTAGCATTAGAATCGAAATTTGCAACACTCCAAGTCGTTTCTTTTTTATCTTATAAGCTGAAATTTGCAGAATATGACATTATTTTAAAACTTTTGAAATCATATCCTATGTTCGAGCTCCCACTTTACGAAAGAAAACAAAAATAATTACATAAATATTGTTCACCCTTCTAAGATTTTCATTTCAAATTATATCTTACATTCGAGCTCCCACTTTACGAAAAAAAAAAAAATTTAATAGTATAGTTCGTTTTGTTGATGACCGAATAAGAATGGAGAAAAGATAGTATAAGAAAAATTAATTAAAAATAAATACGACTAAAAAGAGAGTTGCATGCTTACTCTTTTGATAAAATTTTGGTCGCTAAAGAGAGTTACTTTTTTCCTTTTCTTCTTCTCCTTCTTTAATTTATATTCAAATAACTCATTTTCGCTTATTTTATTGTAGCAAACTTTTATGTTAGTCCGAATACAAACCAAAACGCTACGTGAGTCTTAAATAAAAAAAGAAGTAATGACAAATATTTTTTTTATCAAATATAACTTACTTTTAAAATTATACTTTTATGATACTAATGTATTTAATTTTTTACGCCTTACTAATATTTACTTTTAATATTGTACTTTTATGATAGTGACGTATTTAATTTTTTCTCTATCTTATTCGTATTTATCATGATGATATCTTTGTTGTTCATAAATCCTTCTTTCTTCTCTTTATTGTGGATTAAAGTCTAATTTGCTCTCTTTATTACGATTCATCCATTATTTAAAAAGTTCACAATGTTTAAAAATAAATTTCTTTATCTATTTTAATTTGTCATTTTCATGTGAAAGTTTGCATAAAATCGCTATCAATACTTAACACGAACTCTAATACACTGAATGTTATCGCATGCAATGTTATATTAGAAAGAAAAATGAATTCTATAATACTTTACCGAAACTCTTCAAAATGCATGTTGATTACACCAATTCCAAAAATATTTCATTATTCAAAATAGTATGCGTGGTAACTTTTGCACTCTATTTATAAAAGAAAAAGTTAGGTTTAATTAGACAAATATTAAGAAAATTATGTAAAACTATCATTTTAAAAAAAATTATCGATTTGCCAAACTACGTATTAATCGAATATGTTATATTTTGAAATATTTTTTAGTAAGTCGTACTCTAGAAATACCGGACACATTATTATGTACGGTTTTAGTAATTACAATTGAGTAATAATTGCAAGAGACTACTTTATTTTTCTTATTATATTTCAATTTCAATGACTGAAGTTTTTTGAAATTTAATTTACAGAAAAAATGAGACCCAATGTGCAAATGTTGAATGCAATAGAACGGGCCTAAGAAGCGGTTTGAGACCAGGCTGGATATAGTTAACCAGAAAGAATTAAAAAAATAAAAAAGTGATTGAATTGATAGCGATGGCTCGGATACAAAGCAAGAACCGCAAGCAGCTAATATATTTTACACAGCTCGTAGACCCCTAGGCTTAGACCTAGAATCTCTAAATCCAATCAAATTGTACACATCCGTGTGTCGGGTCGCTCGCATCATTAATTCAAGCTCTCTCTCATGTTGCAGTCGTAACGCTTCATAGTTGGGTCGGTTTGATGGTTTCCATTTTTGTTGACTAGACCAATAAATAATCTTAGTTGAGAAGAAAAGTATGACTAGCCTTGTGGTTGTGGTCCTTGTGGATAAGAGCTCACCCGTTTGATTTAATTCATTGAGCTACGTTGACCGTCGGATTTTGGTGTCTTGGGCCGCAATTAATAATAATATAAAATAATCTGGCGGCGACTCTTCATTCCAGAAGAGTCCCTTTTTTTGTTTTTTTTTTACAGTTTACGGTGTAAATTGGACGCATAAGATTTGATTTGGATCATCTGATTCAACGGTTCAGATTTATGTATTATAAATTTCTAATAGAGTTTATCATCAAATGTGACGTCACCTTAAACGAGTAAAAGTTCTGTACTTTTTCCTTTACAGGGATAGTTTTGTCATTTGAAAATAAATATGTTATGCTGTTGTCAAAATAATTCTCTCCGTAGGAGCACATGCAATTAAGGATTTTTAGTAGCGCTAATAATTGATGAAAAAAATATTTCTATCATTTATTATGTAGAGTTACAGTTACTTAAATTTCTTGAAAATTTAAGTGAAAGTTAAAACTTCAGGAAAATAAACGATAAGTTGATAAATAAGAACAGATTTTTAACAGATACTAACAAAAATATATCTATATGTGTTTTTTTTCTCTATTTTATGCTCAAAAATAAAATATCTCTAATTGATTTTTCTAATCTTCTCTATTATTTTTCTTTCTATCTTATGACAGATACTCATCACCTATTATTATACTTCAATATTATGTTCTTTTTACAGGGATCTTCTTGACTTGATATTTTAATTATGTCTTTTCTCGTCACGTAATTTGAATTTTGACAGAACAAAATAACTTTGATCCTCAAACAAATGGGTTTGATATTGTGTCCGGTTCTCTTTTTTAGATTGAATTGGCTAGTCCGGTCTGATTTTATCATTTTAACATCGTATCGATCATCAGCATAAAAAATGAATTTGCTCTAGTATTATTATTTTTTTTTTTTTTTGAAAGGCTAGGTAGAGGCTATAGTATTATACAGCCTCATTTTGCAGTTCTCGACGCAAATTGCACCATGTCAAGTCAGCACTAGCGCAATGCCATCATTAAATCAAAGCTAACAAATTGATTTGGTTCTTGCAAATTAATGTCATTATGTACCAACGGAGCCAACCTAACACTATTGACTCTCTCTTAATTAATTGAATTCGCTGCACTCAACGGGGCGGAGCTAGAAAAATTTTATGGAAGGAGCTGATTTATAATTTTTTGTATTGAGGGGCAGATTGCACTATGTCCATATAATTTTACTAAAAATTAGCTTTAAAAGTAAGGTCAATATTACACCACAAGGGGGACAATGCCCGTTGTAGCCCCCTATTGGCTCCGCCTCACTCAAGACTATCTAGTAGCCATGACAAACGAGATGAACATATAAAAAATATATGATTTTTATTAAAATTATATACTGATTTGTTGTATTACAGACAAACATATTAAAAATATACTTATTTTTTTTATTATCTTATTCCCTTAAGAATTTTCTATAACTTATCTCCATATTTTTGTAAAAAGTTTTTAATAATACGTGCGTATATTGATCTCTATATTTTAGAGCACGGCTACACTTCTCAGGACAATTGACAGAGAAAAAAAGATGGAAAAAACAAAAGAAAAAGAAAATTAGTAAAAGCATGTCTCTGCTAAGGAAATTAATAGACTTTTGTATGGGTTGGTGAGCGAAAGAAAAAAGAGGCAAGACAAGGTATTTGATTTCTTTTATTTTGATCTAAAACAAACTCGAGTGTTGCATGTGTTTCATAACAAGGCGAATGCTTTATTAAAAATTTAAGAAAAAAAAAAACAAAACGAATTTTATCAGAATAGCACGTGGACGAACTGCTGTTTTTCAGATTGTTGCTACCTAATTTTATTTAACAAACGTCAATTATTATTGTACTAGCTGTACTACTTATGGCGAGAGTTTTGCTCCTTTAACTGTCAAAATTATTTTATTCGGCCTGCTCAAATGAATAGCGAGAACTTGGGAGAACCAATTCCTTTTTTATTCAATAAATGTAAAGATCAGAATTAAATCAGCATTGAAATTCTAAAAAAATAAAAATTAATTTTTACAAATATCAGAATTTTGAATCCCGATTTACATTTATTTTTGGGTTAGAAAAAGAAAAAATTAAGACCGAAATTGAAAAAAAAAAACATATTACGTTTAAATTTTAAATCTATAGTATTAATTAAAAACCATGGGCGTAGGATGGTCATTTTTTCTTCCGAAGTGCGAAACGGCAATCACAGCCGTCTGCTTCGTTTTCACGTTCTTATCGGTTAAACAATTTCAGCGATTTTCCGAGATTATCTGTGGTGCAATATTGTGTGACTAATTATGTATCGAGTGATATTAGCAGTGAATATAACTATAAAGCAGGAAAAAAATGAAACTATAAATAATATAAAGCATTGAAATTCTTATTAATTTGGAGCGAACTATAAAGTAGTAAATTTCCATGCTAGGTACATAAGAGACATAACTTCGTTAAAAAAACAGAATAACACCATAAGCAAATAACACATGGATATAATAGTGCCAACAAATGTACTCGAGAGAGTAATTGACCGTTGCATATTATGAAGTCTGAATCGTGAAGCTCTTCAACAAAAAGTTTTTATTTTATTTTATTGGGCAGCTGTATAATCCGTAAGCGCTTCACCAAGGATTAACAGCTTGACACCATCTCTTATTTTATTTATTTATTGAATAAATTTATAGTGGACAGAAATTTTAAACCAAATTTGAATTTTAATTATTCATCTGTGTTTATAATTTTAAATGAACGATCGATCTTGAATTAAAATTAATTATAAAAGTATGTCTACAACAAAATTTATCTTATTTATTTATTTATTTATTTATTTATTTTGTCGTTGAAAGAGTCCTAATTCGAAACAAGTGATTCCACTTTCAAAACCTATATAGAGCTAAAATTGGATTAATTTATTGGTTTTCGTCGGCTATGTGAAAGTGTGTTGCTTTGCATTTCGTCGGCTAAAATTTGGATTAATTTATTCAGTTGTGCCGTGAGTTTGGATGCTCGGGAATAGCATGGAAATAACCTTCGGAATAGTAGTTCTGCAAATGGTGGGATTATTTGGATTGTGGATTAAAAATAGAAGTAACGAAAATGACTCTCTCTCTTTTCTTATTTTTCATAAAAAATTAAAGATGAATTAATTGTTTTTTGTAATTCTTGTATTGGCTAATTCTAATTGCATTCTAAAATGAAAAATAGAGATGTATCCACAAATAGTCCTGTTATGTTCCTAAGCCCCATCCAAATAGCAGTCGAGAATAGGTTATGAGTCTAAGTCTATGACTAGCCACACGCATGAACAGAAGTCAATAGAAACAAAATATCAAAAATGTTGCTGGTCAAATCACAGTTTCTTCGAATCTTCTGGTTTCTGCTTTGCACTCTGTGTAGATTTTCGTATTGCATTTCTCTTCACTAAAATACAACTAATTTCTATTTTTTATAATTAAAATTATGTAGGCTTAATATTTAAAATACAACTCATTTGCTCCGCTGCATGCTTGACTGAACAGATTCAAGACAAAAAAAATAATAATAAAAGAACACTCTTTTCATACTTCCAGATAAAGTAGTATAATAAGAATCTTTGTGACAGAGTGGTTTCAAAACCTAGGTCAAATAAATTTGTTTTCTTTGTTCTACCCTACTAGTTGTCTGGATAAAACTAAGGGTCGAATCCAAGGGACGGTAAAAATGAGTACCGAACTTAATTTTTCTTAAAAGCTAGACAATAAAGTTTTTGTGGGTTTTGAATTAAAAGATAATACTAAATAGCAATTAAAAATAAGATAAATAAATGATAAAATATTTTTTGATTAATTTTTATATTTTTTTGGACTCAAACAGATACAAGTAATGTCCTAGGGTTGTGTGTTCAATTAGTTTATCTCTAAAGCACCTCTGCCTTCAGTTTTCACCTAGACAGAGGCACATTTCGGACCGAAATGCATGGATTTCGGACCAAAATCCATGCTCTTCATGCCAAAACTTGCTTTAGATCTTTTGTTCCGACTTGATATTTTTACACAGTACTATATGAAGGTTACTAAACAACCAGACCTAAGTCCTAACCTCAGTTGTCGCGATTTTCGGTTCTGACTTGGTTTGGAATTTGATTTTTACCACGTAAACAACTAAACCTAAACTTTCGTGTCGGATATTAGTTGTTTAAGAACATTTGGTTGGATTTCTAGAGATATTTAAAGTCCTATCGGATCAGTAAAAGATACACCTTTCGGTCGTAAACTAATCTCCTCTTTCGAGCGATTGGCTTACCTCAAGTACTTAACTATCTAATTATTTGTTCTAGTTTAATGTTCTAATGGTGCTGCAATTCATCAATAGATAAACAATCAAACAAACAATTAAAATAACCAAGCAAGATATAATTCTCAACAAAACATATCACATAACACAATATAAAGTATCAAGTCATCACAAAATACTAAACTAACCTACTAATTACCCTTGAGATATCATAAAAATCTAGCCTAACATGTTTACGAGACAACACACAAATATAATGTAAGTAATAAAGATACAAGCCATAGAATTCAAAGATAAAAACATGAAAGATTAAATCGAATTATTCTTTAGTCTTTACTCCTTCTTCTAGGGCAGGGAATCGATGGAGAGTCACAAGGTTGCTGCCATCGCACGCTAACACTGCTGCTCCTCAATGAAAACCTGTGGAAAGAGCCAAAACAATGGAAGATATGGTGTAAAAGGTGGGAATCATGTGGAATCCCTTTCTGGACGAATATACACGCATATATATCATCCAAGGAAGGTCAGGAGGCAGCTAGGGCAAGAGGTGCTCTTTCCATCCTCGAAACTTTCCAAAAACTCCTTTCCATATATGGATTTCGGACCGAAATTAGGTGCTGGCGAGGTGAATTGGGCTGGGACCAGGGCCTTCGCACGATGTCTGATCTGTCTCGGCCCATGGAAGTCTTCTTTGGTCCTTGACATGTGTGTGCGGGCCGGGAATGAGTCATCCGGCTGAGGATTGAACTCCATTCTTCTTGTTTGGCGCGTTCCGTCTTCAATTTCCATGAGAATTCTACAAAAACAAATATAGAGGAAGCGGCAGTACTAAAATCTTGGAAAACACAGTTAATCATGAGCAATTGTATTGGTTTGAGTGCCATTTTGGTGCTAAGTATGTTCAAAATATATATATAAATAATAGACATCACTTTCCTATTTCGGATTTTCAACTCTTGACCATAATATTCTATTTTGGTTATTTAGTTAGCAATTTTATCTTCATATTACTATAATGCAAGTGTGTATTATAAAAAATAAAATTATAAATCTAAACATGTAAAAAATATGAAAAAAAAGTATCCAATCCCGGTCCATAAACCCTAAATTCTAGACCCGGAAGCCGGAGAGTTGCAATCCAAAAATCGGTGATAGAGCTTGGGGAGCTTTTGTTTCCAAAAAAAAAAATATATATATATATTAATAAATAAATAAATAAAAACATAAAAACTTGGAGGTGAAGTCTTCTTTATCATTTCCTCCTCTTCGCTCGGCATGGAGCAAGTAATCCACTTCTAGACAGGTCCGCTGTTAATTTGTTTTTGTTCCCTTCACTTCTATTCCCTTACAAATATCGCTCTGCAGGCTGCAGCATAACCTTAACAAACATTAGAATATTGTTTGATTTGGTATATTAAATTTGTTTAACCTTCATTAGCCACTGACTAGGTTCTCTAAAAAACAAATTATCTAATCTAACTAATAAATTTTATAAAGAAGATGTAAAGCAAATGAATTAAATTACACTTCATTTTTTTTTTTCCTATCTATTTCACTTCGCATTCTTATTTATACGAAATGTATAATTTGTATATCTCGGTAACCATTCTCTGTTTATTTTAAATAATTTGCTTATTTATTTTATTATTATCTTGCAATATAGTAATATTCTTAGAAATAACATGCTATTAACTAGTCTATTTATTGACTTCTATTAAAATATCCGGAGCATAGCACGAACGATCTTCATAATTTCGAACATAATTTGAGCTAGTCTTCTTATAAGAAATGAGTTAAAAAAAAGAAATTTGGTGCCAAAAATACCTGACCATGTCTCCCTAATTAAGACCTACTATATTCAAAATAATTTCTACCTTGCTCTATATTGTATGTAGTGTCTGGATTGTTTTATACTTTCTTAATTTCGAACTCAGATGGTCACACTATGGCTGAGTCACAAATTTCACGAGAAAAGATAATCTCCAAATCCGCATGTCAGACATTTTACGTCAGCAAAATAGTTGATATTAAAGATACCTTAGATCATTTTTTTTTTTTTTTTGTGAAACATAAAGATACGTTAGCTCATGATGACAAAGCTTGACATACATGAGCTTAATCATTGGTCAGTTTTGTGGAATTTTCCATTGGAGGGGCAAGTTTTGGAACTGATTTGTGACCAATCCAGATCCCGTGGCGTGCGACACGCGTGTAGCACATCTCTCGAGCCGTCCGATTTTATCTCGACGGTCAATTTTTTTCGGGCCTTACAATCCGAGAAAAAATAGGGGCCATCCGATTTGGATCTGACGGCCCGTGAGCCGTGGTAAACGGGTGTCGCGTGGCACCAGATTCCAATTTGATTTCTGACATGAATGAGCTCTCTCTCCATCTTGATCAGACTTGAAAGATGGCTGATGCCTGATGTGGGGCGATATCCCTTGGATCAAGGAGTGTCAAATAAAATGCTGCTTATTTATGGACTTTTTATCATGTAGTTTTTTGGACTATCTATGTGTTGTAATTGCTTTTTATGATCTTATGAGGTTTTTTGTTTCATCTGCAAAACGTAACTACGTAAGGGGCAAATAATAAAGGGGCATTGGTGCCATATGTCGGTACCTGTGCAAATGGGATAGAGTTATTCTCTTGAACTCTACTATGTTTGTAATAAGACAATGTATAGTTATTGATAAAGAAAAGTAGTAGAGCGCAAAAAGCTCTA
The DNA here is from genome assembly GCA_027562975.1 of Rhynchospora breviuscula. Taxonomy (NCBI): domain Eukaryota; kingdom Viridiplantae; phylum Streptophyta; class Magnoliopsida; order Poales; family Cyperaceae; genus Rhynchospora; species Rhynchospora breviuscula. The sequence goes on along the minus strand of CM050400.1, from coordinate 7,120,938 downwards.
CTTGTTCAATAATAATAATAATAATAAAATTCTTCCAACAACCAATAAACCCATTATAAGCGGTGAACATATCATTAACACAAATAATTATATACTTTTGGGGCTCAAGTCTCCACCTAAACAAACTGTAACAATCGATTCTGTAAATTTGCGTTGATTGATGCTTGAATATTGCACAAATACTGCAACATGACAATTCAATGTCAGCATTAAGCCCTAAATTACAGAATTTGCAAAAAAGACTAGACACAATTGAAATAATCAGACAACATGGCACTAACTACTTTTCTCAATGCTGGATCTAAACTCAAAATTTAAGTGACCCATGAACAAAAGCACGACACCCTTTTCGTGTTAAGTGTGCACATCTAAGTTGCCATGCTTCTGCATAACCCTTCTTGTAGCCAATGCTGCCGCCTCACTGGCACGGATGGTGCCAGAAGCCATGATTGTAGTGAACTCTTTCATTATCTCCTGTTGAACCTTGTTCCTTGCATCACCTAGCGGGTCTGAGACCGGCGGTTTTGTTTGCTTCTCTTCCCTTTGCACCTTTTCTGTGTTGTTGTGGTTTGTATTTGTACTTGGGTTGTGGCCTTGGCTTTTGACTTGCGCATCCGGTCTGAATTGTGGCCCTTGAGGCACGCCACCTGACTTTAAGGTCGATTCAAGCTGTTGGATCATAGGCACTGAATAGGAAAGGAAAGGGAAAATTATAAAAACTATACCACTGCTATGCAATGAAAGAATGTTAAACATAGTGGGGGATGACAATCCATCAAAACTTGATATAAATCCACATTTTCTCATTGGATGTCTGGTTATACTGCTGTTTTCTTATGCTGGTTGATATAATTCACTTTTTTACCTTTTTTTCCTTTAAACTTAACTCATGGGCAAAACTTCATCCCAGCAAAGCTGAAATCTGTTAATTCTGTCAGATACTGAGCCATGACCATGAAGGCGTAAACTATGAGATATGTTTTTAAACACCACAATAATCCAATCAAACATCCTAACGAGTCAGTTCTAGTTCAGGAGGTCAAGGGTAAAACCACATATGTTTGGAACTTTGGATCGATAATCATTAAGGAAACAAAAATTTATCAATTAGTGAAACTTACATATTAAAGGAGCCATCGGGCTGCTCATGACCTCATTAGGTAGATTTAATATGTACTCTGGGATGGAAACTCCAAGCAAGAATTGTGCAACCTCATTGCTAAAATTGTTACAATTATGTCTAAGAATACTGTATGTTTCTGCAGTGTATCTTGGAGCAATATCCTTCAGATAATCCTCAAAAATATCTTTGGGGATATGAGTCATGCCGAGGTCCACCACCCGAAGTGGAGTTCCAAAGGGAGTTGTGCCAGCTGGAGATTGTTGGATGCCTCCACTGAAGTAGTACTCAGTACCATATACTTCTATACCAGTGTGCCTGCCAATATGTTTGACAAATGATTTATTCTTTTCTATAATATTATCTTTTTTTAGCAATTAAATCATTGTTATTTTATATCAATGATTTCAGTTCTAGATTTAAAACGTGTCAAAATTGCTCTTTTAAAGCTTAAAATAAATATGAACTAAAAAAATCTTTTAAAATTGATCAATGATGATTCATACAACTTATTTATGTGAGAGAACTACCGGTATGTTACTTCCACAAAAATGACTAGATGCTCATTTTGAATAAAACATGCAATACTTCCCCAGACTGATTCCTTTTCTAATTGCACATTATTACTTACATTGTTTTCAGGGAGCATTTAAAAATAAGATAATCTTAACAAAAGCATTGGCTAAATTATAATGGAACAATAGAATTACCACACTGCTTCTATTGGCTTCCCCAGAAAAGCAGTTGAGAACTGTTTCGCAAGCCCGTTGCTGAGATCGTACACATTCAACACAACCTTGCAGCCCTCCTGCTTGTGGAAGTAACATATTAGTCAAATGCACTTTTGAAAGAGAGATCCAGAAACAGAAAAAGATAGATTTTACACTATATTACCTCCATGTAGTGGTTTCCTAAGCTAGATGCTGTATGTGGTATCTTTTGCCTGAAATCGAAAAAACTATGATGTTAAATTTGTTAATATGTTTGCTAATGCATCTAAAATCAGGTCATTTCATCATCCAACTAAATCATATTTGCACCTGATCACTCAACTTATTGAATATTTTCAAAATAACCATAATTAACAATCCAGGTCCATTTGTCTCTAGTCTCAAAATCACTGCCTTGTCTTTTGGACACACACAAATTAATCAAACTTAATACATCATACACAGCTTATTGATCTAATTGATGGAAAATGAGATGAATTTAGATTGTTCATTGCGAATGTTGAGAAAACTACAGACAATAATTCTCAGAATAACTAAGAATTTTCAAAGAGGAATGGCATATCCTAATGTGAAACTAACCCAGCTAGAAAATTGGCAATAAAGAAAATCTTGTCATCTGCCACAGAATATCCTTAATATGTTAGTCAGAGACTCAGAATAGTTGGGAGAATAATTGACTGCATTCATCTACCTTTGACTATCTTTGACTTAGTCAAATAAATTGCATAGAGAAGAATTACTTCTATATAACCCATAATCTAACTTAAGAGGTTAATAAAAATTAAGATCATTTGCTCTTTATATCTCTTTCTCTCTAATCTCTATAGAGAGGATAGACAATAAGAAGGTTTGCTAATAGCCTATAAGGTTGTAAGTTGTGACCAATGCCATAATTCCATAAAATAACTAACGACACATTCAAACGACAACAATGAAATCATCATGTACATTACCACACTGCATGATTTATTGGCTTCAAAATTCAATATTTCATATAGAAGAATAAATTACAAACAATTTGCATAATCTATCAAACCCTGTCCTACTCTTTCTCTTCCTCATGAAATAGCTCTTTCTACCAATTTCTAAACCAGATCTATCTCTTCCATAATGTACAAAATCAAGCTTAATTTCAAATTAGTTTTCACCGATTCAATCGAATTTCTCCACAACAAGACGGTGAATCAATGCAATCGTGTCATTGTAAAGAGAGAACGTAGAGCACACATTGGTAAAAGAGGTAAAAGAAAAAAAAAAATTGAAGGGTTAAAAGGAGAAAATTGTACCTGAATTGAATCGAGCGCTCTGGCGAGAAACGAAAAGTCGAAAAGTCGAAGAGAGAAAAATACGCGAAGGCGAGTTCTGGAGCGATACTTAAAAAGAGGAGGCGGTCAAACGGACGGTCAAGATCTCTTAAGGCTGTGCTCCAGAATTTGTTTAATAAAGGGAAGGAAAGCTATGGAAAGGTTGGGAGAGGAAGAGTATGTGATGGAAAGAAAGTAAACTATTGGTTTACCTGCTCCAGACCTTTACACGATGGAAGAGAGAGGAAAAGATAAAATTGACATGTAAATTGAATATTAAACAAACGTGACCATTTTGTCCTTGGCGGAAGTACAAATTGTATTTGGCGCTCTTCCTCTGAAGGATATTTTTGTCATTTGAGCATTCTTACTTCATGTACCCTCCAAATCGGAGGGTAACAAAATCGAGGCCCGAATGGAACTACTGCACCTTGGCTCACTTTCCATTACTTCTTGCTTTTGACGCTGGAGCAAGTAACCATTCTTTTTTCACCTAACCTTCCGTTCCTTTACTTCTAAAATCGCTCTCTGGAGCAGACCCTAAATGTAAGGCATCAGTTGACCGTCCGATCGTTTAGTGCGCCACGCGTCGTAAATCGCACAGAGGAAGGGTTTTTGTGCGCGTTTCTCCCGCGTTTTCCTGGAAGTTGGGGTTGGTAGGGTAGGATTTCTAGAAGCCTCGCTCCTATTCTAGTGAAATCCTGATTCTCTGAGGCTTGATCTGGACTTTGCACCGTGTAATGTATATGACAGACGGATTCCGTGGAACCCAAAGAAATTGGATCAAGAGATACATTCAGTGGGTCCCAGATGTCGGTTGAATGAAACAGAATAAATGCCTGTTGGAGGCAACAGATGTATGGATGGAGATTCTCAGAAAAGGAAAAGGGAAAAATGTGTATGGTCGTAAGAATGAAATTTGAGACGGGGCCTGGTGGGTGCGTGGCAGACGTCGGAGACGGTGACTATTCAAAAATTTCAAATCATCTGACACCAAAAAAAATAAATAAAAAAATTCATATCGTTTTTTTTTTAGGTTAAAATTGATGTCATAACAATGGGTCAGCGGAGCACCCGACCCAAATCCGTAGTTACCGAGCGGGGCAACCCTTTTTGATGGGAGCCCTTAACTCCTTATTCTCAAAATTTAATTATGTATAATTAGTCAATGATATGTATTAATCACCTCAGACCGTTTTAATTATGAATAATTATGATTAAAATTACGAACGAATTTATAAAAAAAGAAAACCATTTTTTTTTAAAAAAAGAACGATCTTCCGTGGAAGTTTTGATCAAATATCAGTCGTTTATAATTTTTAAATTAAATATGTATTTCAGTCCGTATAAAGAACTTTTGTTCCCTTTAGAATTTGACTATAAATCACCTTGGCCGTTTGGATCGCTTAGGAATTTGAGAAATAGCCTATTCCTAGGCGGAAATTTATTCCTAACCGTCCAAACTCTTCACAAAGTTACACACTTTCCAATATTTTCTGCCTAGAAATAGGCTATTCCTCAAATTCCAAAGCGATCCAAATGGCCCCGGAGCTTAGACCGTTTATGAAAAAGCGAATACTTTTAAATTTCATGCTGAAAGACTCAGATTCTATTACTATAATAAATTATTTCATTCTTCATTGAAGATAGTCCTCAGGACTACATCGTTCCTAGCCAATTAGCTTTTAAACCATGCTATTTTTAGTAAAAAAAATCATTTTGCTATAAGACTTCAACTTGTGTTTTTCTAATATAACCATATAAGACAACAAGTTGTATTCTATTATGCTCCATTCTGTTGTCCGATTCCAATGAAGTTTTTCATTGCCTTTAAGCGGGAGAGCACAAGAGAAGCATTTCTCATCAGTAATTAGTAACATTCATTACTAATAAGCAAGTACTTTTTAGATCTTCTTATCTGCTCCCTCAAGGGGTTGTTACCTTGGTTTTTTAAAACATTAGGTATGCATTGCGTCAATGATATAACCCGAAACAGTACCCAAACTAAAAGTTGAATTTATTGTTAAGGTGCCAGAACTTTTTAAGGGGAAACATAAATGAACTGGTTCTAGACATTTACTTAAGCCTAGTTAGGCCATGAGGCCCAAAAAAGATGCAAACTAAATTTGCCATAAGAAGAATTTGAGAACCTCAAACAAAAAGTATCATTTTCCCTTTTAAATACATCAAAGTGTAACATCAAAAGATGATCGAGTAGCAAATGCATGACAAAACAAAATCAGATACTTCTTCACTATGTATGTTTTCTCAGCTTCTTGAGGTCAATGCCGGCCTTCTTGGCAACAGCATCAAGGCCGTTCTTCTCAATGGTGCGAATGGCAGCAGTGGAGAGGCGGAGTTTGAGGTAGCAGTTGCCGGCCTCCCACCAGAATTTCTTGTATTGCAAATTTACCATCTGCAACTTCTTTGTGCGGTGCTTTGAAAACGTCACAAGATTCTTTGTGTTAGATTTCTTTCCCGTGAACTTGCATACCCTGCCTGACAAAATACAAACTCAGTTGTTAATTGTGATATCTTCAAAATTACACTCAAATATGGGTAATTTTAGCTAAACTTAGTCCCTATCAAGGTATGGAAACACAGCAAAGATTACAGGTCAAAGTCCTGGTTTTTCTAGTAATGTTTTGTCAATTTTTTGAAACAGCTTTGACTATAAAATTAGAAGTAAATTCGAGCAAAAGCAATTAAAGAATTAAAGTAAGACAAAAGGAAATAAATAGAAAAAGATGAACATGGATTTAATGGGAAAGAAGCACGCGATTGATACGCAAACCACACAGATATCAGAGAAATGCTCGTACAAAGGAAAATTTCTTGAAATAGATATATTGGCAGGTTTTGACAATAATACTCCAATGAGGCATATAACCTCATTTGAAACATTTCTACGAATATACTTGAGAAATACCATGACTAGGCTTGGGGATTATGATCAACTGCCACTTACAACCAACGAATTGTATTCCCAAATATTCAGAAATCCAGAATTGAGCTTTAGAGCTAAAGTAGCAAGCTAGTAAAAGGTTCCAAGGTTTTCTGATAGAATGAGATCCCAGTAAAAACCAGTTAATTTCAGCACAGGAACTCACTTACAGACCCAAATTAAGAGATTTCTGTTACGAGAGTCTTTGTTGCATGTTTACGAATTGGAGCATAGTCAAACCACCAAACATTAACTTCAGTGAAATAAATTTGCCTGACCACATGTGAAATACTAGAGACATGTACAAGTACAACAATAACTTGGAGAGGCACAGAAATGCAATAATTTATCAAAACTACCATGAAAGTAGTAACCAAGGCTTAAGCAGAAGGGAATGACCAAATAAGCATGAAAATAAATAACCACTGTTGATTACTACCAAAGTAGCCTCATTTCAATGACTATTTTAATATAGTAAGTTTTGGCTGAATTTCCATTTTCAGAATTGACATTTGAAATTTCCATATTTCGCAATGTACAACTCTATGCTGCCTCTTATACAAGAAACGTAAATTAGATTGTTAATTCGTACCAATAACCGAAAATAGATATCCCAAGCAAGCAATTTTTCAACCAAGAAAAAAAAATCACTTTATGAGAAAAACAATTCCATCAAGACCTGAACAAATTGGTAATCACTAAATTGGGACAATACAATTCTGTATCTGCTAAAAACAAAACTTAGGTGTTTAATTGACCAAAACCGAAAGCAATTGAAATTCTGGTAACTCTTGGCTTACTACTGCACAATTTACAATTGTTCCAATTTTCAAGCACAATACACAGAAACAAGAAATTGAACCGAGTAACTGGAGGGGATAATAATAGAGCACTTACTGGCGACGATAGGTTCAAGCTTGAGCTTGGGAAGAAGCGGCACCGATTGGGCGACGCTGAGCCCTGTCCCGAGCATACGAGAGCTTAGTTGTGTAGAAGGGGTCGATACACGAACCTTAACCCTAGAAGAGGAAGTGGGAATGCAAATAGCTTGACACGTGGCTAATAGCGACGCCATTTTCTGCTCTCGAGCTCTCTTTTTGTTTTTAGAAGAAGAAGATAAGATAACGCTACCAGAGAAGTAGAAAGAGAGAGGGAGACGGTGTTAATCTCAACGGTTTTTAGATGCTCTGGTTGTTTTTAGATCTGGGCCGTCTGATTTAATCTCAACGGAAAGACCTGGGTTCAATTCTCGCTGGACTAGATTAATTGGGTTGGGTGCCTACGGGCTTTGATAAAAAAAAAAAAAAAGATAGGCCCAAAAAAGTTGACCGTTGAGATTAAATCAGACGGTCCAGATCAAAAAACGTCCGGTGGTCGTTTATAAAAAACGACCAGAGATGCGATTCCATGTTAACAATGTCGGGTTCGGATCCTCTCACAATTTTACGGCATTGGGAAGAGCCTCTTTCTGAAAGATCTAAACTGTCTATTTAAGATCAGATGGCGGAGATCAAGGTATTTTATACAAAAAAAATCGACCAGAAAGGAAGGATTGTAGTTATAAGGAAAATAAAAATTTCTTCATCAGAATCGTCAAACAATATATGAACAATCTGGATCTTTGAAATTATCATTGAATCAATTTAAATATAATTGGAGCGGAGGCCACTCATCATTGCACATCAGCTCGTCCCGTCCAGGCGTCCATCGCTCAAACGGGCCTGCGAATAATAAAAGTTGCGGGCCCTCATGTGCCATGACAAATATGTGAACCCGAAAAAAATTAAAACTAACGTTACTGTTCATACGAATTTCGAGAATAACAGTTAAAAATTCAGAATTTTAAAAATAACGTCGTTGGATCGGCGTTTCAATCGCCGAAAATACAGAACCCTTGGATCGGCGATTGAAACGCCGATCCAAGCTTGGATCGGCATTCCAATCGCCGATCCAAGATCTGAACCGCTGAATTTGCTTTTTTTTAGTGCGCAATTTGATTTTTTAGTGTGAATTTGCTTTTTTTAATGCGCAATTTGATTTATAAACACTCAAAGTTGGTTTGCAGCTTGGATCGGCGTTTCTATCGCCGATCCAAGGTCTGACCATTTGAGTCCGCTGAATTTGCTGTTTTTTAGTGCGCAATTTGATTTTTAAACACTCAAAGTTGGTTTGCAATAATTTTTTTTTGTCGTTTTTCCACTTAAAATTATCTAAATAAGCTCAATTGTCATCATTTATTCTTCACAAACTAAGTTTTTCTCGTTAGTCTGAAATTGATAAACTTTCTCCTCGTCATTTCATATTCGCAATATCACTTCTTCGTAGGTAATAATTTTAAATTAATTATTAAATTTATTTTATTTGATTTGCTAATAGAGTTTTAATTTTGAAATTTTAAGCAAATGGGTCCTAAGCCAAGCTGCTTCTCTTCTGGTGTTATTTTGATCGGAGATGGGCGGACTAGCGAACAACGATTATTTTCTGCATTGATGTTACAATATCATGGGGAAAAATTTGTAGTTAAGAAATTAGAAGGAAATCAATATCATGTTAGGGGCCCCAAATTTTTTACAGATTTGGTTGAGAGGAATAAAGGTTTTGATCTTGGAGGGTCGTGGTTGACTCACCTGCCAGCAGTTCCACCTGGTTTTGAAAATCATCCTGCAGCTTCAAATGTTGTCCATCTCCGCTAAATGGAATAGTATTATGTTTCTGTCATCGGTATCTTATTATGGTCATTATTAGTGAAATAAGTTTGTGTGACAGTCGTCACTTGTAATGTTTGCCTTATATTACTGAAATATGTTGTTTTGTCTATTTACTTTTATTAAATTTTTTTATGATATGTATTGAAAATTAATATGCAAATAAATTCAGAATTAAAAAATGCACACTATTAGAAAAAGAGCTAAATTTTATAACCATAATATAAAGTAATACAACAAAAATAAAAAAAAAAACTACTTAAAAAACAAACCATTCAGTTGCTACTTAAAAACAAACTACCTAAGAAAACAAAATATTTAGATATTTTGGGTGTCCGCATATTGTAGAATTTCATCCCACCATGGGTCTTCTTCTTCGTCTTCCTTTTGTTGTTGGTTGCTCACACCAGGATTATCAGCGAATTGAGCGGCTTCGTTCCAGAAAGCTGCATCGGCTTCTTGTTGTTCTATTTCTGTCATTCTAGCTGCTGCAATACTTTTTTGTTCATCTCTCTCATCGTGCCATCTCAGGCGCTCCTTGATTTTTTTTTCCAATTTCTTCTTCTTTCAATTTTTGTCTCTTTTCGGCAGGCTTTTGTGCAATTTTTCTTTTTTTTTCCGCCTCATCTCTCTCTTTCCATTTCTATTCTTGTTGATCCCACCAAGCTTGTTTTTCGTGGTCATCGTAGTGGTCACGCAAGATGGTCTCTTTGTAATTGAAAACCTGACCACACTTTATACAGGTCACTGTGTGGTCTCCGCGAAAGTTGTAGATTCTTTCATAAACGGTGCAGTGTGATTTTGGTGCTGAATATAGTTTTTCTGTTGGTGTTTGTTGGGAAATTGGTTGCGATTTTTTATAATAATCTTCATACCAGTCACAATTCTTATGTTTGGGTTTGCTCAGCATTCTTTGGAGGTGCTCCTTGCGATCTCTTTCTTCCCCACCATTAATGTGCCACTGGTAGTGTATTTTTAAATCGAAGTCTATCCCGTCATCTTCGTAGATATTGTATTTGAAAGTGCGAAAACATGTGCGACATCTTGCATAATAATCTCATTTTTCTATTTCATTTGTATTGACAGGGGAATGTTGGTAATTTGGCCAGTATTAATCTCGGGTAGCTGTTCGCCAATTTGGGACATCACTATTGGAGTGAGAGCTATTTTCTTTGTCCATGACAGTGAATTTTTCAGGAAGAAAAATTGATTGTGTGTTGCATAATCTGGTTGATGAAAGCTGGTTTTATAGACAATTTTAGACTTAGAATCACAAAATAAAAAATTAATTTCACGTGATTCTTTTTCAGACCACGCCTGTCCTTTTGCAAAGGGTAGATGGACATCAGTATATTTTTTCAGACTTTATCAGATCACGCCTGTCCTTTTGCAGAGGGCAGATGGGCATCAGTATACTTTTTCAGACTTTATCAGACCACGCCTGTCCTTTTGCAGAGGGCAGATAGGCATCAGTATATTTTTTCAGACTTTATCAGACCACGCATGTCCTTTTGCAGAAGGCAGATGGGTATCAGTATACTTTTTCAGACTTTATCAGACCACGCCTGTCCTTTTGCAGCTAATTATTAGGTTAAACAATAAATGCTGCATTAATAATAAATGGTAGATTCTTAATTTTTTTTTCATGCATTAATAATAAAATGGTGCAATAATAATAAATGGTCCATTAATGAAGTCTAACAAATTTACCTTAGTCTTATTTTTTTAACTATTAACAATTGATAATAATTGTTGTCCCTAAAGGAGGCGGCTTAACCAAGGTTTAGCGGAAGCAATTAAGATTTTAGACCGGTTTGGTATGAACTACCCTAACACAATTCAATTGGTACCCAACACAAGCAAGCACACAAGCAATTCAAGTATAGCAAGATAATAAAGAGAGAGAGAGAGAGAGAGAAATTGAACACTTGGTATGATTACGGAGTTCCGACCCGCTAGGAAAGGCTAGCCTTAGTCGTACGTCTCCGGGAGTTTCGCTACCACGAAAGGGCGCGCTCCGTTCAATTCCAAAAAGAACGGGTCTACAACTTCGAACCGAATCACCTCGTCACAAGGACACTCGAGGTGGATCGGCCTAACTCAAATGGCACAACGGCCTCAAAGGAGAAGAGCTCTCAACCTATTCCAACCTACACCTAGCGACAATGTCGGGGCGGTGGTGTTTGAGGCTACTAAATCTCTCAAAATGGTCTAGCTATGAAAAGCTCAAGTGGGAGAGTATCCCTGTGCTCAAAAGGCTCTATTCTGGTCAATTTTTGCAAAGCAAAGCTCTCCATGGAGAGAGAACAAGGGGTGGATATAAATAGAGCTCATCAAAAACTGTAAAACAACTCAGTTTGCTGTTGTGCGTTACACAACGCAATATTGCGTTACACGACCCACAGATAGCCGTTATAATAAAACAAACAAAACGAGCTATCCGTTGCTAGTGCGTTACACGACCCAATATTGCGTTGTACGACGCACTGGACGACCGTTATAATAAAACAAAATGGATAAACTATCCGTTGAGTTGTCATGTGCGTTATACGACGCGGACCATCCGTTGTGCAACGCAACATTAAATGATATTAAATGATCAGGAAAAGTGAGTGAAAAAGGCCAGGGAAAAACCAAAGAAAGGTTGCACAACGTTTCAGTGCGTTATACAACGTTCTGGCTTGACTTGAGGATATTGCGTTGCACGACGCATAAATTGCGTTGTATGATGCAGCTAGTGCGTTACACGACCTTCTGTTGCGTTGTGTAACGCACTGTTTCTGCTAAAGGAAAAATTCTGCACAAACAGGTGCGTTATATAACCCAATATTGCGTTACACAACTCACTAGTGCGTTGTGTAACCCAATATTGCGTTACACGACGCACTGGGTCTGAAACTGAGAAAGATGCTGAGTTCTTGAGCTTTTCTGCTATCTAGACTATTTCAAGGATAAAAGGACTAAAGTAAACCTTCTATTAAAGTCTAAACTAGCCTATAAGCTCTCTAAATACTTGATCTTGATTTTGCACATAGTTTTTATCCCAGTCTTCAAACTTTGCATCTTCTTCCTATAAAACTCAAAGAAGATCGTTAAATGCCAAATGATATTGTTTTGTAATCGACAAACTTAGAGACGTTTAGTACAACAATAATATTAATAAGCAATCACAAAAATACATAATTAATAATAATATTTAATAATTAAATTATTACTAATATAATAACTAATAACACTTACCAATTTAATAGTAATAATCATGCAATAATCACAAAAACACATAATAAATCATAATATTTAATAATTAAATTATTACTAATATAATAACTAACAACAATTACCAAATTTAAAATAATATTTAATAATTAAATTATTACTAATCTAATAACTAACAACAATTACCAAATTTATAATAATATTTAATAATTAAATTATTACTAATATAATAACTAATAACCCTTACCAATTTAATAGTAATAATCATGCAATAATCACAAAAATACGTAATAAATCATAATATTTAATAATTAAATTATTACTAATATAATAACTAATAACAATTACCAAATTAATATTAATAATAATGCAATAATAATAGCAATTAATAATAATATTAATAAGTAAATGTAATAATAGAAAATAATAATAAAAGATAAAACAGTAAAAGTATTAAAAAAAGTCACTTTTAGCGGGAAATCAGTTGGATCGGCGTTCCAATCGCCGATCCAAGCTTTCATCGGCATTCGGATTGCCGATCCAACTGGTTTCCCGCTAAAAGTGACTTTTTTAAATGCTTTTACTGTTTTTTATGCTTTTAATCATTGATTTTTAGTAGTTTTTATCATTAAAAGAATTGGATCGGCGTCCCAAATGCCGATCCAAGGTGTAAATTGAATTTAAGTGCGATTTAACAGTGCGTTTTAGTGCGATTTGATTTGATTGCTCATCATTATTTCTACTCTCATTTGGTTATAAATAGAACATGCTGTTCCGAATTCGAAAATCACCCATCATTTTCAAATACTCGACTCTCTATACTGTCAAAAATATGATTTCCATTCCGATTTTCGTTAATCAAACTCCATATAATCCATCAAATTATTTCAATTTGGATGCAACTTCGCAAACTGATTATGAATCAATTAAAGAGATAATTTTATCAACATTGGGATTTTATCAAGGTCATTATAATTTGAGAATTGTTTTCCATTTTAATACCATAATTGAAGGGAGGTTCCAGTAGATGCAGTTGCCGGTGAACTCTGAAAATAAATGGCGGTATGTACGACGTGAGTGCTTCCAAGCAAGAAGGCTACACGGTTTTCAACTTCACGTTGATTTGCTTCCAGCAACTAGTGGTGGCCTACAAGGTAACTTACGATAAATTTTATTAGTAAAATTACTTTATTATTTATTTTTGAATTAGGATTACAATAGTCATGAACATATGCAATATATGGTTTGCTTAAATTAGGATTATAATTCTTTACTAAACATAATTGGCTTATTAAGAAACTTTTGCTTAAAAAATCTTTTGCATAATTGGACAAAATTACTAATTAAATTTGTACCATTATAGAATTGATAAAATTAATTTTTTAAAGTAATTAATTTACTCTTGTTATTAATTGTACGCATTTATAATTAATTTGCTCTTGCCTTTACTCTTGAATAATAAAATTTTAAATTAAGCTTTTTAAAATAAAAGTAAATCAATAGTTTTGATTACGATGACACAGAAATTATATAATTTTTAATTATATATTTTTAAATTAGGGGGACACACAAATTATAATTATAATTATGATTATAATTATAATTTGAATGAACAAGTCAATAATACCGAAGAAGACGAAGAAAAAAATAATCAATACAATACGAGTGCACAGGATTGAGATTCTTGGGAACAACCTGAGAGTAGTAGTCGACAACAAAGACAAGAGCGAACAAATATGAGTGCATGGGGTTCGGATCCTTGGAACCAACTTGAGAGTAGTAGCGGACGAGAAAGACAAAATGAAACAAATAATGAGTACAATACCAATGCACATGATTGGGATCCATGGGACCAACCTGAGAGTAGTAGACCAGTTAGAGAAGAAGCAGAGGAAAATGAAGAAGAAGAAGAAGGGAATATAGACGAATTTGACGAGACATACGACCGTGGCCCGTGTTATCAGTCGAATTATGCAACGGGGGAGGACTTCACTGATGAAGAGGAAGAGTTTTGGGCATCACAGGATATGGAGGGAGAGGGTCTGTATGCGCAGGGTTTCGCGAATCACGAGTATTACATTACCGGAAGGACCGATAATTACCATTCCGTTAGGCAATTTCTGGATATCTCTGAGTACAGAAATTCGATTCCACAACCGTCTCAAACAGAAACTTTTGGGCCTTTAGCGCAAGGAAACATTTTTATGTCAAAACCACAATTAAAACAAGCTTGTAATAAATACGCCGTAAATAATAATGTACAGCATAAAGCCACTAGAAGTATTCCAGCATTGTATGTATTGGATTGTAAGGTGCTTACCTGTAAGTGGCATTTGTATGCCCGTATAGAAAGGGAAAGTGAATTTTGGAGAATAATAAAGAATGAAGAAGAACATACTTGCGTGAGAAGGGCTGGAGATTTCACGCATGAAAATCTGACGGCAGAGGTAATCGCAAACAGCACCAGAAATACAGTGAAGAGAGATCTTGGTATTTCTATAGATGACGTAAAATTTATATTGGAGGAAGAATATCCAAATGTAAAACCAACCTATAACAAGTTATGGCGTGGGAGAGAGAAAGCGATCGAACAACTTTTTGGATCGTGGGAGGGATCATACAACAAACTTCCGAGTTTATTATTGGCTATACAGAGAACGACCCCAGGGACACAGATCAAATGGTTGACAGAGAGCGTAGGGGATCCCAACAGAGCTATGTTCACCACAGCAGCATGGGCATATGGGCCTTGTATCGCGGCAGTACCATACCTAAGGCCTGTTATCAGCATCGACGCGTCGTTCTTATCGGGTCGCTACAAGGAAAGATTGTTAGCGGCATGCGGTTATGACCCAGAGCAGCGATTGCTTCCACTAGCATTTGCACTAGTGCGAACTGAGAACGAACAATGTTGGGGTTGGTTCATGAATTTTCTAAGGCGGCAAGTTATCGGGGAAGGAACAAAATTCTGTGTTGTTTCGGATCGCCATTGGGGAATAAGGAACGCGTTCAAACAACCCCAATACGGTTGGCAAGAGGATGCGAACCCTTCATATGCCGTGCACCGGTATTGCATGCAACATGTATGTGAAAACGTGTTTAAGGCATTTGGAAAAGACGCAGCTCTACCAGACAAATTCAGAAATAAGTTGGCCAACAAGAAAAAAAAGGAGGCCCTTCTACAAAATGTGGAACGAACTATAGAAAACGAATCCAAAGGCGATCGACTATCTTGAAAAGTGTGGGAAAGAAAATGAAACAGATGGCAACGAGCAGTGAAAATCTGAAAAGTGGACACAAACGTATGACGGTGGTTATCGTTGGGGAATTATGACGAGTAATGGATCAGAAAGTCTCAATAGCAGGTACAAGGCTGAGAGAAGACTACCAGTTGTTGGACTTTTGGAAGGCACTTGGTACAAAACTGTTAAATGATTTAATGAGAGGAAGCAAATAGCTTTGGCAAGACAGGCGGAGGGAGAACGATGGCCAAAAGAAATCCAACTTAAGCTGATGAAACATACTCTCAAAGCAGGTACAAATGTACTTCCAATATAATCATATTTACTTCTACTCTTTAAAATGTATAATGATATAAATTCATATTTACAGCGGCAATAAACGTTATCACCGTTGACATTGAACGTGAAGAATTTGAAACTCAAGTGCCATTCGAAAAAAATGATCCGGGGGTAACCTGGAAGTACCAAGTTTTCCTCAAACGTGATTACCAACTGAGAGATCCTCAACTACCGAGCAGGCGTGCTTGGTGTAAGTGCAGAAAACCTCAACTCACAGGAATACCATGTCTTCATGTGGTTGCCGTATGCGGTCATTGTAGGTAAGATGTTTCTGATTTTTTAGACGAACGGTACAGCACAGAGAATATGGTTAAAATATGGTCAACAGGTGATTTTCACTGCTACGAAAACGAAGATAAGTGGCCTGGGTATGATGGTCCCGTGATCTATCCGAATAAGACAATGATTAATTGGGGCAGGCGAAAGAAGGATCGTGATTGGATATGGATGGATGCAATGAGAAATAAAAATCAGGCAAACCAGAGGCGCCGAACCAGAAGGGATGCTGCGGCGGCCAACGATACTCAGCAACCTATGTCGATGGAGGACCTTCAATCTGGTAGTCGTACAGGTTGTCCTACCAACACATCGAGGACACGGGGGACTACAAGACCTTCTGCAAGGAACAGAACTCAATCTTCTACAGGGAACCAAAGTGAACCTTTTAGGGAGCCGGTTCAACCTAGCCGGAATTCTATCAGTATTGATCCTCGCAATGAAAGTCGCGTTAGTCTTGGGATAGAAGGTATTCAACCACGTCGAAATTCCATTAGCCTGGGTGACCGATCAATGTCGCTCTGATTTCCCACAAGTCACGGAGCATCAAGTAGCAGGGAGAGTCATGACGCATCAAGTAGCAGGGGACCATCTCAAAGCACAAATAGTAGGGGAGGGGGACTACGACGTAGGGTTGCCCGGCTAGGATCAAGGTTCATGAATATCTTACCAGGAGAAGGCCGGCGTTAGTTTTATGTAATATTTTTATGTATTATTTTTTTTAAAATTTACCATTTATAGATCGATGTAAGGGTTGACTTTATGTTATTCGGTGAAGATAGCTCTAATTTTAATATTTATGGTTGACTAAATTCATAATATTTTGCATCTACAATAATTATTTATGGTTTTTTTTAAATTTTTTTCCGTGTAGTTTTGCAATCCTAAAAATGGAACAAATTAGAAGTAGGGTTCCTCGGAAATGATATCTTAGGTATTTTAGCGATTTTATATTTTTTATGCGTTTGACCTTATGGTATGAAACTTACAGGCATGAGAGTGCAGCGCCTTTATTACCTAATGTGGTATTTTATGAATTTGTTAGAATTTTTTCGCGCAGTTTTGCAATCCTAACAAGTGACGGAATCAAAGCCAAATACGAAATATAAATATCACAATAAATATCACACTCGTACAAAAATATAAATATCACAATAAATATCACACTATCCTACTGATGTCCATCACGACGGAACCATCCCTGAGAAGGAGATAAAATCCTATGTAGCACCAGGCAAGTTTCGAAGCTCTCGACCGGGAGCAAGTCCTGGGGGAGGAGAGGGGGAGGATAAGTCGTAGAAAATGGAGTGGAATGACGAGGCGGTCTGCTAGATGAGGCCCCAGAATCGCCGAATGGATGGTGCGACATAGGTGTGAATGGGTCCTGCAGTGGGTACCGTATGCCTGATAATAAGCATCAGCCTGAGAGATAGGTGCGGGGGTAGGCACAAAGGGCTGACTGTACCCTCCTCCGTACTGAGTCTGAGTATATGGTGGAGGTGGAGGATAAGGACTCCCGTATGTGTACTGTGTGCTGTGCGGTGGAGGCCGCGGCTGTATGGTCTGGGGCTGCGAACGGAGTGGAGGCTGCGGCTGTGTGGTCCGGGGCTGCGAATGGGGTGGGGCCTGCGGCTTTGTGGTCTGAGGCTGGAAATGAGGTCCTGTGGATCCGGAGTGAGGCCCAAAAATACCGGAATGTGACCGTCTGCTCCGAACCAGAGGCTGACTGGGTCGTGGAGCATCAAAATATGAATCCCAATCATGCAGACTAAAATCATCCTGTTACAGATAATATTATAAAAATAATAAAAATATTATAAATAATTATAGAATATTAAGCATGAAAGGAACAATAATATTAATAAAAGTGATTGAAAAATGTATTATACCCGCATGAAAAGCTGCTCCTCAACAGATCCCGGCTCTGGCGCATCATCCTCATCATCCGTATTAGGGATAGAGTCGATGTCTGAATGAAGACCCTTCGATTCTAAGAGTCGAGGTAATCGATCAGGCTCGCCAACAATATCCAAGGACGTGCTGCACCCCCTCAGCAATTGCTTCCCAGCACGACGAAATCCCTTCTTGACAACCCATGCACATCCTCGCAACGCCTCCCGCAAAGTATGATTGACATGTTCAATTTTTGTTAGCCACTGAATTATTTATTAGGCACAAAATTCTGCGTAATATAACTTACCAAATTCATGTGACCAGGCGTCTCGCGAAGGTATGACAAGTTATGAGCCGGACCAGACGCTGCCCCTTCAGGAATTCGCACAAGATGCGCACCTCCATGTACGCTCAACCAGCATCGGTAGTCGCTCCAAATATATTCGCTCCACGGCTGATCCTCTATCACCCTAGCCTCATTAGTGTTCGCCCACTTGTTGACCTCATTCACAAATAGTTGATGCCAGTCAATACCTCGATAGGTATTATGCTGGTATCCCATCAATTCCTCCTTTCTCGACCAAGGCTGTTTTATTCAAATCACAGTTAATCAACAAAATATAATTGCGAGAATTAAATAATGAAATTAATAATGTGAAGAGTTAAATATACCTCAGGTGGCGGTGGGGGAACTGTCTGATAGAGCATAAACTGATTCATGACGCGATCTACGTGGTGCCACATCACGACCCAATAATGAATGCATGGGATGCGTAGAAGGAACATCCTCTGCTCAACCTGAGCACAACGAGGCATGCGGTCCCCGATGTGATCATAAGGCCTCCACACGACATGCTCAGGCTTTATTTTCATGCAAACATCCCTCGCATATTTTATCCCACTGCGAGTAGGGCCGGTGAACTTTTTCGATTTATATCTCGTCGTCCACTTCCTGCATTTCCATTTTGTTGTTTGTTAAAGTAAAAAAATATATATTTTAAATATTACAATTAAAATAAAATCAACATACCTCCTATAAGGCGGACACGAGTCAATACTTGGTAGACCCCAACCATCAAAATCCTTCGTGATCGACGGCCGACTAAGTAGTAATCTTGCATACAACCACAACTGCAAGAACAACCAAGGAGCACCAATATTTATATTGTTATTTGATGAAGGCTTAAAACCTAGGATATCAAATAAATTTGTAAACCTAGAGTTAACCTTACTAGTCGTTTGGAGTTAAGCTTTAGGGTCGAACCCAAGGGACGGTACAATTGAATACCGGACTTATCCTTTTTCAAAAGCTAGACGAGAATATTTTTATGGAGTTTTGAGTTATAAATCCTAAAGGTGCAATAAAATAGATGTTTTTGGTTGTTTTCGTCAATTAAAATAATTTAAATAATATCTAAATAGGTAAAGTAGAGTTTTGGAGTTTTTAACAATATAAAAAGTGTCTAAGGGTTCAGGTTTCACCTTGGTTTGGACTCTAGAACATAGAACTTATCACTTTCGTGCATCGAACAGTGTTTTTCAAGCGTATACCACTCTGTTCGGTCCGAACAGGGATCCGTTCGGTCCGAACAGAAGGTATAAGAGTGTGGTTTGGACTTTTTATGATACTTTATGCTTTGCGCTAGGGTTTGTAGGTCAAACCTAGATATTCTAAACCTCAGCTTTCGCTTGTTGGACTAGACACTGGTTCAATCACAACCTAACCTAATTAACTCGATTGGTTCACAACTTTTGGTATAGAATTCAATCAACTTAAACTTGTTTGTTGGAGTTCGTGAGGATATTTAGAGGTCTTTTGGACTGGTCTAAAAGTTACACTTTTGGTGTCAACTAATCTCCCCTTTCGGATCTACAATTTATCCCAAATACTTTATCTAAATTATCATGATTAACCTAACTTTAGAACTTAACTAAATGTGGCCATTCATCTAGAAGTTAATTAGATCTAACCAAGCAATTTAAACAAGCAATTAACATAATTCTCAACAAAACAAATCAACAAAACATATCATATCATATCAAGTCAAATCACAACATCCAAACCTAAGTTACTTCCCTACTCCTAAGACTACATAAACTTAGCCTAACATAGTATCAAAACACACGAAAACAAGAGTACAAATCACAAGATACAAGCCCATGGTAATTAGAGATAAAAACATAGGAAGAATAAACTGAATTGTCTTTCTATGCTTGATCTTCAATCTTCAAAGGCGATAGAGTGCTGCAGGGGCGTGTCACAACTTCTCCTTGCTGCCGTCGCCTCAAGAATAGGTTGCCTTGATGAATAATGGTGGATGGAGGCTATGGAAAGTGGATTTGAGCAATGGAAGGTAGAATTAGAGGTGTGGAGGCTTTTCTCCCTCTTCCTTCTGGCCTAGGGATGCATTTATACTGATCTCCACGGACATAGAAAGGTAATTGGAGCATCAAGGAAAGAAAACTTGCCAAAATAACCAATTTCCCCGCATAAAAACTTGCCATTTGAGCTCTGTCGGTGCTCTGTTCGGACCGAACAGAAGAGAGGAAATCCAGCAGAGAGTTGCTACAGTGCCGTTCGGACCGAACCACTGTTCATTCGGACCGAACAGTAAGCGTGACATTCAGATTTTGGTCTCCGTTAGTATTTCGGCCATAATACCTTCATCCGGACTCCGATTGAGGCGATTCAAAAACCGTTGAAAAGCTTAGGATGAGGTCTTCAATGCCATTGATGCCATTTGGTCATTTTCTTCTCCTAAGTCCTCCATTTTATGTAACATTTGAGCATTTGGTCCAAGCAAAGCCATCTTCGATCCAAGCTTGAGTCATTCGGTCCGAACGATGACTTGAACAATGTCTCCAAGTGCTAGGAATGAGTCATCTAGCATATGTCGAGTGTCAAAATCCATCTAAAATTCGAGAATCCACCAGAAATCATCAAGAAACCTGAAAATAAGAGAAAAGATGACGGCAAAGCCAAATCCTTGGAAAAACATAGTAATTTATTGAGTAATTTAATGGTTTGAATGTCTTTTGAGTGCCAAGTAAGGTCCAAATACCGATAAATAATGATGATATCAAATCCCCCCAAACTTAAATTTTGCTTGTCCTCAAGCAACGCCCTAAGCTTAGAATTTTGGACTATACTTAAATGTAAAACCAAGTTATTTTTCAAACCAAGAAATTATCATGGAAACCAATTGCTTATGCCTAAAATTTTCATACTTCAATCAAATAAGTCAAACCAAAATTTAATTTCAAGAACCAAGTTTAGTGTTCTACAAATTAATTCATGCATCTCTTGGTCCTAATGAAATCTTTTCTCAAATTCAAGAACTCTAGCTTCACTTTGTCAATTCAAATGCGATCTCAATTTCAATTACCCGTTCTTTTTCCATATTTCACAAAAGTTTGTAAAGTCTTTTATCAAAATCGAAAATTTTATGATGAACTTTCCTTAAAACCAATTTCATTTTTTTCACCAATTTGTTGGTGCAAGTCGAGTCGTAGGGCTTTGCACCCTAGAGGATATAATGTGGTGTCATTGACCTTGAATATGCTTCTAGCATATGACATGCTAGGGAGGTTGGACGGGTGTTGCTCGACTATGGCCACGGTACACTTGGGCCATAATACTCAACAACTCCTTTGCCAATGCTTTCACATCGGGTCCAGTAGAATTAACCATGAATTGTCCAATTATTTCTCGATTTCTTTGAGGTGTAATTCCTAACAATTCACAATCAACCCAATACCCTCCATTTTGTGGCTAAGTTAGTGGAAAAAGGTCTCGATGCATCCTCGTTTTCACAACTATTTAAATTAATTGTCCCATTAAGTTTGCTCAATGGTGATTCAAGCGATTTAAAAACAATTTCAACAAGACAAAGTTCATCTTATAATTTTCAAATTTGATAAATTTCTTTTTGAACAAAAGTTTGTCAAATACAAATCCGTTCACTCGGTAAAAACTTGTGAGAATCGACTTAGAGTGTTTTGACAATTTCAAGCAACCAAAATCGAGTTCTATCTTTGCAAAATATTTTCATTTCAGCCCATTGGTGCAAAAATCAATCATGAGATATCAAAACATTCTAAGGCACTTGAGAAAATTTTTGTTTGACTTCAAAACAGTTTCAAGCAGTGTGAGTTTGTCATTTAAAATCAAATCAAGAGAATCTAGGCATATCCAATCAATTTCCAAACAAAAATTAGGCTAGAATATTGCAAAAATCAGATTTTTATGTCTCTGTTCGGACCGAACAGAAGTTGTGAAATTCAAAACTTCGTCCAAATTTTGCAAAAAAATTGAGCAATTTCAATCAAAAGTTCGATTTTCCTCCTATTCCCTCCCCCCAAACTTAAATCAAGCATTGTCCTCAATGCATGAAATCACATAGAAAAAGTAAATAAGAGGAAAAAGAGAACTTATCCATTTTTTCCGATTTGTCGATTTGCTCTTAGTTTGATCTCTCGACTTCCAAGATGGCTCCAATTGACTCCTAGATCTTTGATGCAACCCGTATGAGGTCGTGCGAGGGTTATTTAACTCATCAAACCCATGGTGCTCTAGCACGGATTGCATTTTGGCAGTCGTTTGATCCTTTAATTCAAAACAAACAAACACTCCACATCAAAATCTATTTTTTTTTATTTTTATGTTTTTTTTTCTCATTTTTATGTCATTTTCTATTTTCTAATTTTTTTTGTATTTTCAAAAATAAAAATTAAAATAAAAGAGAGAAGAGTTGAGAAATCATTGGGTTGCCTCCCAAGAAGCGCTTGTTTTAGGTCCCTAGCTTGACCGTCTTTTGCTAAGTCTTGATTGGATCGGGCTCGGAGAGCGAGACGGCGAGCGATTTGTCATAGCCCTTGTTGGTGATGTCTCTTGTGCGATCCTCTTTCAAGATAGTCACATCCGTGTGAATCAATTGATCGATGTCCTTCAAGTCACCAAGCGAGTTCCCCATTGTTCCTTTTCTCATCAAAAATTCCTTCGTTTGACCTGTATCTAGCTCGGAGTTAGCAAAAACGGGGTCCATTTGACTAGGATTGAGAATTTCATACCATAGAGACGGAAGAAGAGGCTTCAAATCGACTTTTGGTGCCTCAGTTCGGACCGGATAGAGCGCCTATAATATCTAAACAGGGGGTCGAACAGGGCTGAAAAGATGAGATTTCGCCTCCTTGTTCAATCTCCATGGTCTCCAGGGGGTCATTGAGAGATTCTTGGTAGCCTTCAAGCGCCTCGTGGCAGTGCTCTTCAAGAGATGTTTCGATCTCGGCCGCCTCTTGAACCATAAAATAAGTTTTGGCGGGGTCGGAGCAATTCAAAGCATGATCTATTGAAAAGCGGAGTTTCTCTCCCCCCACTCTAACCACAATCGTCCCATCTCGAGCATCCATCTTAACACCGGCGGTTCTAAGGAAGGGCCGACCCAAAATAATAGGCACCTCCTTGTCTTCTTCTATGTCCATCACCACAAAATCGCCGGGTATCACAAACTTCCCTACTTGGACGGGCACATCTTCAAGAACACCCAAAGGCAATCGCATTGAAGAGTCGGCGAGTTTCAATGTTATGCGTGTGGGTCTCAACTCGCCAAAACCAATCTTGTCAAACACCGTTTTGGGCATCAAACTAACACTAGCCCCCATATCACACAATGCTTGCTTGATTGTTGCATTACCAATAGTGCAAGGGAGAGCAAACCTACCTGGATCTTCTAGTTTTGGCGGCATCTTGCTCTTCAAAACCTCGCTACACTTGTGTGTTAGGACCACCGTTTTGAGTTCTTCCATGGACCTCTTGTCGGTGCATAGCTCCTTTAAAAATCTTGCGTAGATCGGCACTTGAGCTATGGCATCCGTGAATGGAATATTGATGTTCATTTGCTTGAGAATCTCCCAAAAGGTCCGAAATTGTTCATCATCCTTCTTCTTCCTCACTAGTCTCTCAGGAAAAGGGACAGGGGGCCTGTAAGTTGACTTTGGTTATGCCATTTTCTTCTTGCCCTTGCTTCGCACCTCATTTTGAGCATTTTCCTCTCTCTGTTTGGACCGAACAGAAGGTGTCGGGGTCATTTCGGCACCCTTTTCTTGCACTTTAGCTGGTCCTTCTTGCTCTGTGTCTTGCTAGAGTGGAGGGAAAGGCTCTACATGCTTTAGGATGGGCTCATCTTTACTTTGGAAAATCTGTTCGGACCGAACAGAGGGTCGAATTCCTTCGTTTGGTGGCACGGGCGGGTCTTGGTACTCCTTGTCGCTTCTTAGGACATGTATGGCGTTGATCTCTGCATTAGGGTTAACTTGAGGCTGGCTTGGAAGCTTGCCGGGTGGTCGGGAGAAGTGTGTTTCCATCATGCGTTCCAAGCTTTGCAAGGTGCTCTCACTACCCTTAAATTCTTCGGCGGTGGCCTTCAATTCGTCAGTGCTGGCCTTCAATTCATCCAATCCTATAGCCACAGATTTGTTAAACTTTTCTTGCTCACTCATGAATTCTCGAACAACAATTGGAATCTCCTCCCTATTGAAAAATGATTTCTTTTGAAATGATTGGTCTCTATTGTTGTTGTTGAATTGGGCATTTCTATACAAACTTAGCGGGTTATTTTGGTACTTTGAACTGAATGGAGGCCCATTGTGTAGGGAGTTCACTTGGGCCCCTCCGTTACCAATTTTAGCAAGAGGGCAATCAAGAGATGTATGTCCTTCCTCGCCGCATGCTCCGCATTGATTTGAGTAGAGATGGGTGCCTTGAGCCGATTGGTACGCTGCAAGTTACGCTTCAAGCTCGGCAATCTTTGCATCCTTCGTGGTGATCTCATGAAATTGTTGCCTCGAAGTACTTGAGCGGCGGTGGATGAGCAGAGGGTACCATGTGTAATTCCTTGCACAATAATCAAGCAAATCTCGCCCTTGTGCCGCATCAAGTCTTTTGAATGCCCCACCTGAAAGAGAATCGAGATTGATTTTAATATTATCATAAAGTCCACTATAGAAAGATTTAATGAGCATCCATTCTTGAATCCCATGATGTGGGCAATAATTTTCCAAATCCCTAAATCTTTCCCATGCATCTCTCATTGATTCTTCCTCTTTTTGGGCAAAATTGTTCAATTCCCTTCTAATCGCATCAGATCTGTCCGCTGGAAAATACCTATCTAAGAAAGTTTGTGCCATTTGATCCCAAGACCTAATTGAGCCCTTTTTGAGTGTTTTGTACCATTTGTTGGCCCTATCTTTAAGAGAAAATCTAAACAACAAGAGCCTAATTGCTTGTTGAGGAACCCCATTAATTTTGATTAAACGAATGCAATCGATAAAAATTTGCAAGTGAGCATGTGGGTCCTCATTCTCATCGCCATAGAACGAGTTTTGTTGCACAAGAGTCACATGGGCGGGGGCGATTTGCATATTTTTTGCATCAATGCCCGGAATCACCACGTGTCCGGCCACGTCTCTCGTCCTAGGGGCTCCATACTCCATGAGAGATCGTTCGCGAGGCTCCTCGTCCTCGTTGTCGGAGTTGTGGACGCTCCCTTCGTCTTCATTGGCCCATCGGCGACGCTCGTCGTCAAATTCCCGCCTTTGGCCAGCGAGGCGAGTCCGTTCTGCATTCAAATGAGCCTCTCTTTGCTCTAACTGGAGGCGGAGGGTCTCCAGGTCGCGTGCCTGCTGGGCAATGACCTCCGGAGTGAGCGTTTCAGCCATTGCTGGGCTTTCTCCTCTCTGTTCGGGGTGCTGTTCGGTCCGAATGGATTCCTGTTCGGTCCGAACAGAGGTCGAATCAAAGGACTGAGCGAGTTCTGGGTCTGTTTCGAAGCGTCGGGCGAAGTAGTTCCTGACCTTGGGTGGTGGGGACTTCTTCCTCTGAGTTATATCTGCCAGTCCTGCAATTCAGAGAGAAGAAAGTGTGAGTTTAAAAGAAAAATAAAAAGTCTAGTCTCTTGATACATAAATAAGGATCCAATATCAACACCGTCCCTGTCACACCCCGGGTCACTTTTACCCGACTCGGAGTGTATCTCAACAACTCGCCGCGTATAAATACGCAAGGCGCACAACATCATATACAATACAATTAATTCACATAAGATAATAGATGTCACTTTCATAAAATTTAAACCATAAGTATCCAGCAACAAAATAAAGTAAAGAAAAGACACAGACTATCAGGGTAAGTTATAACATGAGACTCCCCTGATCGTCTAATGTTCCAAATCCATTCTTGTTCATAAAAATAAAGTAAACATTTTAAAGCAAATGTGGCATCTTTAACCCGCATCCTTGATCCTTACATTTCGAAAGAAATAAATCCTGGTCTTCAAAACCTGGAACCCATATAATATGGAGAAACAACGGATGAGAGACTGAAATAATCTCTCCGTGCGGTATTCAGTTCCAGCCCGGAGAGTTGTGAAAATTTACTGAAACATGCAATGACAATCATGACATTAATGCTTTATTGACACATGTTTTTCCTATTGTAAAAATATGCCATGATGAGACAACTTTCAAAAGTTTCAACATAAAAGTTTAATGGTTTCACAGTTCTATGTTATTTATCATTAATTTCATTTCACGTGATAACACGATCCACAATTACCAAGTCCACTAGATTGGCATCACGTCCACGAACCCAGGAAGCACACTTGTCCGTCGCGAACGGACATCTTCTGGGGAGCGCGCTAGTACTAGGGCCCTCAAGCAAAACTCTTGGTACCACGATTATTTTCCGTTTCACTTATCATATACAAAATTAATTTTCACTGTCTTTTCTGTTTAACACTAACACTATGCACGTGAATTTAATATAACCAAACCATGCAAAATGACTATGTAACTTCATGTTCCCTTAACTATATTTATCGTGCAACAGATAATGCATTTATAAATAAATGTAACCACTAATATTAATAATGCAATTATGTACTATATAAAATGAATACTAGCAGAGTATAAAGTAACATAAAACATATGATCCTAGTATGACTATCTAGTATATAAATGAAATCAATTTCACAACATAACCAGGATCCGCACCTGTCAAGAAATGCGGCACGTCCAACTTCTACTCTTCCTGCTCGTCTTGATTTGTACCTAAATCACGCGTAAATAAATCCTAATTACTACAGATACGAAGGAAAGAGATCATATTTAATTAATTCAACGAAGTCTCAAAACTAACAGAGAACACTGATGTGAGAGAGTAACCTACTCGTGAGACACTACCCAATTTCTTAGGGCTTAAGCAAAACATAAATATATATATACAATTAATTAATGGAAATAGTCAACACAAGAACAACATTAACTAAAATATATACGTATATATATCTATAATAAAACTAGGTTCATCAAGTCCAAACAATAAATTACTTCGGTTCTACTTTGTTACCAGAACCAGACAAATGAATAAAAAATACTTTGAATATCTTTATTTACAAAACTCACTATCCAAGCAGATACATAGCGTATATAATAAAGGCAAAAAGGTTCAGTCAAACATTAATTGACTGATTTTCATTTGTTAGCACACAAGTCAAACTTTTCATGGGAAAGAAATATAATAAACTTCTTCTCACGGACTCTAGTACTAGAACAGAAGTTTATACATATAAATTTTTTTTTGTAACCAAGATATACATCAATAAAACAAAAGAGAACACTAACCAATAAGATCCACTAGCCCAGGATTCTTCTAATTGTACGAAACCACGGAGAGGATTTTAGAAAGGAGATGCTTAAGAGAGGAGAATTTCAGGGATACAAAACAGACCGGAAGGGAAGAGATATAAGTAGCGCCTCTTAAACTAATTAAAGCATTAACTTCCTCTAATTAAACTCTGTGTTTAAACAAGCGCCTCAAAGCTAACCGCCTCTTTTCATAGGCAAAAACTTATTAAAAATAACCACCTCAAAACTAATTCACTTTAATTTAAAGGTCTATACTGACCAAAACAAGGACAGGAAAAAGAATATTTAACACCCTAAATTAAACGTCATGTACACATCTAAAGGGAATATTAAATTAACTATTAGTTTCTATTTAAAATATCATAATAAAATACCTTTAGGTTAAATTTTAAAATTATATAAAACATCATAATGTTACATCCCTCCCCCCTTAAAAGAAAGTTCAGTCCTCTGAACTGTACCTTCTTCTGACGCCGTGAACAAGTCTGGATACTTCTCGCGGATCGTGCTTTCTAACTCCCAGGTAGCTTCTCGGGATGAATGTCGACCCCATCGTACTAGAACTTGCCGTATCGTCTTGTTCCGTAACTTTAACTCCTTAGAATCCAGGATCTGCATCGGCAATTCCTCGTAGGTCAAAGATTCATCCAAGGATAAACTTGAGTGATCAATGACATGGGAAGAATCTGGGATATATTGTCGCAGTTGGGAAACATGGAACACCGGGTGCACTTTATCCAAAGCTTCGGGTAGTCTTAGCTTGTAAGCCAGGGGACCAATGCGGTTCAAGATTTCAAATGGCCCAACATATCTAGGGCTCAGTTTCCCAGTGACCCCGAATCGCCGAATACCTCGCCTAGGGGAGACTTTTAGCCACACACTGCTACCCACTTGAAACTCCAGGGGACGCCGGCGAGTGTCGGCATACTTCTTTTGACGGTCGCGTGTTGCTGCCAAACGCATGAGAATGATTTGAGTCTTCTCTGCACAATCCAGAACCATTTCTGGACCAGTAGGTACATATGTCCTACACGGTTTCCACCACAATGGAGTTCTCCAAGCATGACCACAGTAAGCCTCAGAGGGGGATGTGCCAAGGCTAGCGTGATAACTGTTGTTGTAAGCAAACTCCGCCATGTGCAGATGATCCGCCCAAGAACCACCGAAACTCAAAGCACAGGCTCGAAGCATATCTTCCAAGGTCTGTATAGTGCGCTCCGATTGACCATCTGTCTGGGGATGATGTGCAGTGCTAAAGTTGAGCTTAGTTCCCATGGATTCTTGGAAACTTTTCCAAAAATGTGAAGTGAAACGTGTATCCCTATCAGAAATGATTGTCTCAGGACATCCGTGGTATTTGAACTGATATTGAAAGAACAATTCTGCTAGCTCTCTGCCCGATACTTCCGCTTTCAAAGGAATAAAGTGGGCAATCTTCGTTAAGGTGTCCACAATTACCCAAATTGCTTCATATCTCTTAATTGTCCGGGGTAAACCTGTAACAAAATCCATGGTAATTATCTGGAACTTTTCTTGAGCTCTGGAGTTTGGGTAAAGTAACCCTGGAATCTTTTTTCTATCAGCCTTCACTTGTTGACAAACCATGCACTTAGCCACAAACTCCGATACGTCTTTCTTCATGTTAGGCCACCAGAAATACCGGCGCAAATCCTTATACATCTTCACTTCTCCTGGGTGAATGGTGTATCCCGATTCGTGTGCCTCTGTCAGAATTTCCTTCCTCAACTCAGTATTTTCGGGAACACAAACCCGATCATCAAAACATAGTAACCCTTCATCATTAAGCTTGAATCTAGATGTCTCATTTGTCCTTGCGTGCTACTGAAACTTCTTGCACTTTGGATCCGCATCAATAGCCACGTGAATCCGAGCCCTTAGATCAGGTTGCACCACCATAGCAGCTAGAACAATCAGGGCGTTGGCTTCAGTGTTTCCAACTGATTCCTTGTTGTCAGAAAGTCTTGCCCTTTCCTGACACCAGTCTGAAGAAAACCCAACTCCTAGATCCATTTGTCTCATTTCCTTGATTAATGATTCTTCTTGTGTTACTACTTCTGCTAAGTTTGCCCGCCTTTTTCTGCTGAGTGCATCTGCCACCACATTTGCCTTCCCCGCCAAATACTGTATGTCTAGATCATAATCCTTCATTAATTCTAACCACCTCCGTTGCCTCAGATTTAACTCCTTCTGTGTGAACACATACTTTAAACTTTGGTGGTCTGTGAAAATTCGGCACTTAGACCCGTAAAGATAATGTCGCCAGATCTTGAGTGCGAATATCACAGCTGCTAGTTCCAGATCATGAGTTGGGTAGTTTTGCTCATGGGTTCTAAGTTGGCGAGAGCCATAGGCAATTACATGATCCTCTTGCATTAGTACACAACCCAACCCATTCCTAGAGGCATCAGTGTAAACAGTGTAATCTTTATCAGGCACCGGTAATGTGAGGACGGGGGCACTAACTAACCGGCTCTTCAACTCCTGGAAACTCTTTTCTTGCTTCTCGCTCCATTTGAAAGGGGTACCCTTATGTAATAATTGGGTCATCGGACGTGCAATCTGTGAGTACCCTGACACAAATCTTCTATAATAACCAGCAAGTCCCAAGAAGCTACGGATATCTGACACATTCTTTGGTGCTTCCCACTCCACAATGGCCTTAACCTTGTCAGAGTCAACCGTTAATCCCTTTTCGGAAATAACGTGACCCAAAAATTTCACTTGATCCATCCAAAACTCACACTTTGAGAACTTGGCAAATAATTGATGCTCTCGTAACCGTTGAAGGACTGCTCGAAGGTGTTCAGTATGCTCCTCATGACTCTTGGAGTACACTAGAATATCATCAATGAAAACTATCACATAGGTATCTAGTGCATCTTGAAACACCCGATTCATCAAATCCATGAATGCTGCTGGTGCATTGGTCAGACCAAAAGGCATCACAAGAAATTCATAATGCCCATAACGGGTTCTAAAAGCACTTATCTCAATATCCTTGTCTCTAATCCTCAGTTGATGGTATCCAGACCTCAAATCAATCTTCGAATACACTGAAGAGCCTTGCAGCTGATCGAAAAGATCATCAATTCGTGGTAGGGGATATCGGTTCTTCACCGTCACCTTATTTAGCTCGCGATAATCCACACACAATCTCATGCTCCCATCCTTCTTTTTCACAAAAAGTACAGGTGCTCCCCAAGGAGAAGTACTGGGTCGTATGAATCCCAACTTAAGTAACTCTTCAAGTTGAGTTTTAAGTTCTTTGAGCTCTGCTGGTGCCATGCGATAAGGTGCCCTAGCAATGGGTATTGTTCCCGGTGCTACCTCAATGTTGAACTCCAGATCTCGCTCCGGAGGTAGTCCCGGTAGCTCCTCCGGAAAAACATCAACAAACTCTGAAGCCACCGGTACCCTTGAAAGGTCTGCAACATCTGAGTGCTGTTGATTTACAAAGATCAGGAATGCATCACAACCGGCTTCTATCAGGCGTCGAGCCTGTACTGCTAAAATAGTCGGGTACTTGTCCCCTAACTGCCGCAAGCGTAGAGTGAAGCTCGAACTTTCATCCTTCCTAAAGGTGAGTATTCGCCTTGGGCAGTTAACAACAACACCATGTCTAATCAACCATTCTAGCCCCAACATGAGGTCATATCGACCTGCCTCGGCCACTATAGGATCTACGGGTAAATCGCGCCCTGCCACCTTCACTAAAAGCCCAGGACACCGGAGTTCTTCTGTAGTGAATTGGTTTGTGGGTGTTCCTATTTGAAGGACTCTCCCTGTACTCTTCATTGGTACTTGGTACCTTTCTACCCAATTTCTAGACAAGACTGAGTGGCTACATCCAGTGTCAACCAATACAAAAACAGGATATCCAGATAGTTCTAACGTACCTGCCATGACTTCTGTCGAAACCTTTGTTGTTTCAGTGGGTCCTTCAATCACCTCCTCATGGTCTCCATGGGTGCAGCAACAGTGAGAGTGCATTCCAACTCTTCCTCCCGCTCTACCCCCAACTCGGCCTCCACGCTGAATGGTAATAAATCCTCGTCCTCTTGCTTGTTGAATTGTCCCACGGCCTGCATTTCCGCCAAAGTAACCCGCCACGCCCCGCCTATCAGGGTGGGGGCACTCCCTTGCAAAGTGGCCAGACTCGCTGCAATTGTAACACAAGCCATTCAGTTTACGACATTCTGCCTCTGGATGGGGCCTTTCGCAGCGCCTGCACCACAACCCTGAACTTGGTCTGGCATCTGTCTTTGCAATAACGCTACTCCCTTTTAGCGGCTCTTGCTTCTGGCCTCCTTCAGTTCTTGGCCTAACGCTCCTCGGGTTTCCTGATTGGCCAATGCGAGCGTCATAAGTCTCCACCGTATTAGCTCGAAGCATCAATTCAGGGAGATTGTTGACTCCCGGAATGTCAATCAACTGTGCTAGCCGAGGATTCAGTCCACCCAAATACTGCTGCCTCAGGCGAAACTCACTGTTAACGATGTCAGGAGCATACCTCATCAGATTCTCGAACTTAGAGTTGTATTCTCCCACAGAGTTGCCTCCTTGTTTGAGGTTGGTGAAATGCTGCCTGAGCATTTCACGAGACATCACATCCATGTACCTCCCTTCGAATTGTTGTTCAAACCATTGCCAAGGAATGTTTTCAAGGTCGCCGTCAAACATCCTCTTGGTTTGTTGCCACCAGAAACGAGCATGTCCCTCGAGAAAATGGACAGCCAATTCTAACTTATTTTCCTCCGGAGCTCGCACTAGGGTGAATTTGTCTTTGATATCCGCCAGCCAATTCTCTGCTGCTAGAAAATCTCCGGTACCATCAAAGTTGGCAGGTCGAAGGGATGAGAAGGAACGGTAAAGCTCGAAGAAATTGTCTCCCTCTCGAGGCCTCCTCTGATCGACCTTCCCAGCAACACGGGCAATGCGCTCAAGACCCTGTAGCACCCTCTCTAAATTGTCAGTTCCGATTTGGGTCCCAGTTGCAACGGTGCCATCGTTGGTGTCCTCCGTGTTGCTAGTGGAACCACCTCTACCTGCTCCTCCTTTTGCCATTTCTAAAAAAAAAATCCCCCAAAACTATCCCAGTTACTTAATTGAAAGACAAGACAGAACCATAGGAAATAATTTTATCAACAACAATTAAATAATATATATATAAAACAACTATTATCGCTAGCTATTAACATTAATTAAGACTCGATAAAACTCTTGCATAATATAATTAGTTAAACATACATAATTCATGCGGAACAATTAAGGATAAAAAGGAAAGTGTACTATCCAAGATAATGATAAAAATTTCATAAGAAAACCGTTGATAACTATAATATAGTTGTAACTACACAAACTCTTTTAAGAACGCCACTAGCTAAAAGTTCATACTTCAACTTAAACACTACCGAACTAGGATACAACATAAAAATATTAAAATATGACAATAAAAACTATTGGAGAGGTTCTAGTAGTCGTAAGAGAACTCTTTATCCACTTCTTCATTGTCTGCTCCAAAAAAAGTTTCTGTTGGTTCAACCTCAACATCGTCTTCATCTTCAGGTAGAGTAGAACCAGGCTCTATCTCGGGGTTATTAAGGTATGGGGGTGGAAGGTTTGGAGGCACATGTCCGATGGAGGGAATTGCTGTTACCTCGTTCCTCGAGTAGGCTTCTCTCTCATAGAAGACTTCGATGACGGTAAGAGGATACACTCTTTCTCCATTCTTTTGACAAAACATGGCACGCATGGGCCGTTCGTTTGGTGGCCAAAATTTCACAGACTTCTCCTCCTGATCCAGCATGGCATGGTGTTGGTCTAGCCAATCCCTTCCTAAGATTAGGTCATAGCCTGCTGTAAAGGAAAGAATGGGACTCACTGACCACTTGTAACCCCCCACCTTCACCTCTAGATTGTAGCATGTTTGTGCTTTCAATTTACAGTTCCTCCTATTGATTCTAACATCGCGGAAGCCCCTGCCCTCTGTTACTCTAAAGCCACATGCCCGGACAAAGTCCGAGGAAATCAATGATGAGCCATGGCGATTGCTAACCAGAGTGTCTGCTGTAACACCGGATAAGTCGCATTGCCCTTCAACGTCATCCATCTAGAAAACAAACGTCAGACTAACATTTACTTAGAATTATTTGACAATTACTATTCGATGGACTTGCGGAAAAGACACTACTACGCTCTCATAGCGGGTAATTATTGTATTGTATATGCTGTCTCTGATACCAACTAAAGTTGTCACACCCCGGGTCACTTTTACCCGACTCGGAGTGTATCTCAACAACCCGCCGCGTATAAATACGCAAGGCGCACAACATCATATACAATACAATTAATTCACATAAGATAATAGATGTCACTTTCATAAAATTTAAACCATAAGTATCCAGCAACAAAATAAAGTAAAGAAAAGACACAGACTATCAGGGTAAGTTATAACATGAGACTCCCCTGATCGTCTAATGTTCCAAATCCATTCTTGTTCATAAAAATAAAGTAAACATTTTAAAGCAAATATGGCATCTTTAACCCGCATCCTTGATCCTTACATTTCGAAAGAAATAAATCCTGGTCTTCAAAACCTGGAACCCATATAATATGGAGAAACAACGGATGAGAGACTAAAATAATCTCTCCGTGCGGTATTCAGTTCCAGCCCGAAGAGTTGTGAAAATTTACTGAAACATGCAATGACAATCATGACATTAATGCTTTATTGACACATGTTTTTCCTATTGTAAAAATATGCCATGATGAGACAACTTTCAAAAGTTTCAACATAAAAGTTTAATGGTTTCACAGTTCTCTGTTATTTATCATTAATTTCATTTCACGTGATAACACGATCCACAATTACCAAGTCCACTAGATTGGCATCACGTCCACGAACCCAGGAAGCACACTTGTCCGTCGCGAACGGACATCTTCTGGGGAGCGCGCTAGTACTAGGGCCCTCAAGCAAAACTCTTGGTACCACGATTATTTTCCGTTTCACTTATCATATACAAAATTAATTTTCACTGTCTTTTCTGTTTAACACTAACACTATGCACGTGAATTTAATATAACCAAACCATGCAAAATGACTATGTAACTTCATGTTCCCTTAACTATATTTATCGTGCAACAGATAATGCATTTATAAATAAATGTAACCACTAATATTAATAATGTAATTATGTACTATATAAAATGAATA
Source organism: Rhynchospora breviuscula (assembly GCA_027562975.1). Taxonomy (NCBI): domain Eukaryota; kingdom Viridiplantae; phylum Streptophyta; class Magnoliopsida; order Poales; family Cyperaceae; genus Rhynchospora; species Rhynchospora breviuscula. The sequence goes on along the minus strand of CM050400.1, from coordinate 7,086,232 downwards.
CTAGCAGAGTATAAAGTAACATAAAACATATGATCCTAGTATGACTATCTAGTATATAAATGAAATCAATTTCACAACATAACCAGGATCCGCACCTGTCAAGAAATGCGGCACGTCCAACTTCTACTCTTCCTGCTCGTCTTGATTTGTACCTAAATCACGCGTAAATAAATCCTAATTACTACAGATACGAAGGAAAGAGATCATATTTAATTAATTCAACGAAGTCTCAAAACTAACAGAGAACACTGATGTGAGAGAGTAACCTACTCGTGAGACACTACCCAATTTCTTAGGGCTTAAGCAAAACATAAATATATATATACAATTAATTAATGGAAATAGTCAACACAAGAACAACATTAACTAAAATATATACGTATATATATCTATAATAAAACTAGGTTCATCAAGTCCAAACAATAAATTACTTCGGTTCTACTTTGTTACCAGAACCAGACAAATGAATAAAAAATGCTTTGAATATCTTTATTTACAAAACCCACTATCCAAGCAGATACATAGCGTATATAATAAAGGCAAAAAGGTTCAGTCAAACATTAATTGACTGATTTTCATTTGTTAGCACACAAGTCAAACTTTTCATGGGAAAGAAATATAATAAACTTCTTCTCACGGACTCTAGTACTAGAACAGAAGTTTATACATATAAATTTTTTTTTGTAACCAAGATATACATTAATAAAACAAAAGAGAACACTAACCAATAAGATCCACTAGCCCAGGATTCTTCTAATTGTACGAAACCACGGAGAGGATTTTAGAAAGGAGATGTCTTAAGAGAGGAGAATTTCAGGGATACAAAACAGACCGGAAGGGAAGAGATATAAGTAGCGCCTCTTAAACTAATTAAAGCATTAACTTCCTCTAATTAAACTCTGTGTTTAAACAAGCGCCTCAAAGCTAACCGCCTCTTTTCATAGGCAAAAACTTATTAAAAATAACCACCTCAAAACTAATTCACTTTAATTTAAAGGTCTATACTGACCAAAACAAGGACAGGAAAAAGAATATTTAACACCCTAAATTAAACGTCATGTACACATCTAAAGGGAATATTAAATTAACTATTAGTTTCTATTTAAAATATCATAATAAAATACCTTTAGGTTAAATTTTAAAATTATATAAAACATCATAATGTTACAGTCCCCGGCAACGGCACCAATTTGATGAAGGCTTAAAACCTAGGATATCAAATAAATTTGTAAACCTAGAACTAACCTCACTAGTCGTTTGGAGTTAAGCTTTAGGGTCGAACCCAAGGGACGGTACAATTGAATACCGGACTTATCCTTTTTCAAAAGCTAGACGAGAATATTTTTATGGAGTTTTGAGTTATAAATCCTAAAGGTGCAATAAAATAGATGTTTTTGGTTGTTTTCGTCAATTAAAATAATCTAAATAATATCTAAATAGGTAAAGTAGAGTTTTGGAGTTTTTAACAATATAAAAAGTGTCTTAGGGTTCAGGTTTCACCTTGGTTTGGACTTTAGAACACATAACTTATCACTTTCGTGCATCGAACAGTGTTTTTCAAGCGTATACCACTCTGTTCGGTCTGAACAGAGATCCGTTCGGTCCGAACAGAAGGTATAAGAGTGTGGTTTGGATTTTTTATGATACTTTATGCTTTGCGCTAGGGTTTGTTGGTCAAACCTAGATATTCTAAACCTCAGCTTTCGCTTGTTGGACTAGACACTAGTTCAATCACAACCTAATCTAATTAACTCGATTGGTTCACAACTTTTGGTATAGAATTCAATCAACTTAAACTTGTTTGTTGGAGTTCGTGAGGATATTTAGAGGTCTTTTGAACTGGTCTAAAAGTTACACTTTTGGTGTCAACTAATCTCCCCTTTCGGATCTACAATTTATCCCAAATACTTTATCTAAATTATCTTGATTAACCTAACTTTAGAACTTAACTAAATGTGGCAATTCATCTAGAAGTTAATTAGATCTAACCAAGTAATTTAAATAAGCAATTAACATAATTCTCAACAAAATAAATCAACAAAACATATCATATCATATCAAGTCAAATCACAACATCCAAACCTAAGTTACTTCCCTACTCCTAAGACTACATAAACTTAGCCTAACATAGTATCAAAACACACGAAAACAAGAGTACAAATCACAAGATACAAGCCCATGGTAATTAGAGATAAAAACATAGGAAGAATAAACCGAATTGTCTTTCTATGCTTGATCTTCAATCTTCAAAGGCGATAGAGTGCTGCAGGGGCGTGTCACAACTTATCATTGCTGCCGTCGCCTCAAGAATAGGTTGCCTTGATGAATAATGGTGGATGGAGGCTATGGAAAGTGGATTTGAGCAATGGAAGGTAGAATTAGAGGTGTGGAGGCTTTTCTCCCTCTTTCTTCTGGCCTAGGGATGCATTTATACTGATCTCCACGGACATAGAAAGGTAATTGGAGCATCAATGAAAGAAAACTTGCCAAAATAATCAATTTATCCGCATAAAAACTTGTCATTTGAGCTCTGTCGGTGCTCTGTTCGGACCGAACAGAAGAGAGGAAATCCAGCAGAGAGTTGCTACAGTGCCGTTCGGACCGAACACTGTTCATTCGGACCGAACAGTAAGCGTGACATTCAGATTTTGGTCTCCGTTAGTATTTCGGCCATAATACCTTCATCCGGACTCCGATTGAGGCGATTCAAAAACCGTTGAAAAGCTTAGGATGAGGTCTTCAATGCCATTGATACCATTTGGCCATTTTCTTCTCCTAAGTCCTCCATTTTATGTAACATTTGAGCATTTGGTCCAAGCAAAGCCATCTCCGATCCAAGCATGAGTCATTCGGTCCGAACGATGACTTGAACAATGTCTCCAAGTGCTAGGAATGAGTCATCTAGCATATGTCGAGTGTCAAAATCCATCTAAAATTCGAGAATCCACCAGAAATCATCAAGAAGCCTGAAAATAAGAGAAAAGACGACGGCAAAGCCAAATCCTTGGAAAAATATAGCAATTCATTGAGTAATTTAATGGTTTGAATGTCTTTTGAGTGCCAAGTAAGGTCCAAATACCAATAAATAATGATGATATCATTATTAATGAAGGCAGTGTCCAATCCTCGGTATAGCATGGCAAGAGTGGCACCACCCCAATTGTACTGCACCGAGTTACTAGAATGAAGATCCTGCAAATAGAATTATTTTCTTAAGGAATATCATCAATTCTTTCATATATTTAATTTCTTATTAAAGTGCAATAAATGTGAGATATTTATTTCTTGGCTAACCTCCAATAATTGCAAATAAAAACATGGAACCGAGTCACCCGTGCCGTCAGGAAATAACTCGCACCAAAAAATCTCCAACACGCAAGCGCGTGTGTATCTGTCGATCCTCGCTGCGTTATTCGTGCCAGGCCCCCCAATCTGATTCCAAATCTTACGCAGTTCCTTTAACCTAACGGAATGAGATTTCCTGCATTACATTATTAATGTAATTTGATTGTAAAAACTATATATATTTAAAATTAACATAAAAATAATTTTTTTAAAACCTTCTTACTTCCGTTCTTTTTCCCTAAAGCACTTCTCAACTATCGCCGTGTCTGTATCCTCCGGCAACGCCAAATTCTGGAGTAACTGTATGGCGTCGTAATCGGTCCGTTCAGTAACGGTTCTGCCAGCCGTAGGTAAACCGTATAAGAATGCCACATCCTGCAAATAGTTCAAATTTTATACATATATAGCTAAAAAAAAAAATATTACAAATATGTATTGATTCTTACCTCTAGAGTGACCGTCATCTCGCCAACGTGCGGAAAAAAGAAAGTGTGGGTCTCTGGCCTCCAGAACATGGCTAGACCCTGCAAAAGCGAATGATCGAGCTGCATATGACCTAACTGAACGAAATGTATCAGTCCAAGTGTCATCAAACGCTCATCCACCTCAGCAGTTCGTGACATCTTAGCCCTATGTAGTACTGTCCTCCAATGCTGTATATATTTCTTTTTTAATTATTTTAAAAAGTACTATCAAAATAGAAATATATAAGTAAAAAAAAGTAAAAGAACAATAATAACTTACACCAGTGCCACGAACTTTCGACTCATCCAAATGCAAGAGACGATCTGCATTAACAGGACCGGGGGAAACAACAGGATCTGCTGATGTAGAAGTCTCGGCATCAACAGAAAAGGTAGATGTAGAAGCGCCGGGATCTCCACGAAGCCTCGTAGATCTACGAGGTGGTGCGTCTGGTACTCTTCTTCTCGGTGACATTTTTACTACACTATAATAAAAATTATCAATGTAAATAATCTAATAAAATTTCGACAGCATCTCTCCTGTACCTGGAGTGTTTCCGAAAAAAAAAACATCCAAATCTCTCCTAATTACAAACCCAAATCTCATACAACAAAATTTCCAATCTCATACAACAACATTTCCAATCTCATACAACAACATTTCCAATTTTCTATTTTTTTACATATTTTAAAATTTTTTTAGAATAATTATTCTAATTTTTCATTTATTTACCTCAATAAAATAAATTAATTAAATGTATAAATATTAAAAAAAAACTCACCTCGACTAGAAGCGCTACTTGTCTCTTTTTAGAAAATTTTCCTACATTTAAAAAAATTAATCTATCATTTTTTTATTATTTTATTTACTTTTTCTAATTTGTAATTAACTTATCCACAATTATAAAATGTACAAAATAATTCAAAAAAATTTTGTAATTACATATTATAATTATTTATAATTATTCTGATTTTTTATTAATTTTTTAATTATTTTTTCAATATTTATTCTATCTTTTCTATTAATTACCTAATTAAACTAATTAAATTAAATAAATAAACTAATTAAATTTAATAAAAACATTTTAAATTACATATTAAAATTATTTATATTTATTCTGATTTTTTACTAATTTTTTCATTTTTTTTTCAATATTTAATATATTTTTTTAATTACTTACCTAATTAAACTAATTAAATTAAATAAATAAACTAATTAAATTCAATAAAAAAATTCCCAAATTACATATTATAATTATTTATATTTATTCTGAGTTTTTACTTATTTTTTCATTATTTTTTCAATATTTAATCTATTTTTTTAATTACTTACCTAATTAAACTAATTAAATTAAATAAATAAAATAAATATTAAAAAAAAAAACTAACCTGAGGAGAGGAGAGCTTCTGTCCCGCGCGCGAGAGAGAGAGAGCTTCTGTCTCGCTTATATAGGAGCTCAGACCTTGGATCGGCGATTGAAACGCCAATCCAACAACGTTATTTTTAAAATTCCGAATTTTTAACTGTTATTCTCGAAATTCGTGTGAACAGTAACGTTAGTTTTAATTTTTTTGGTATGTGAACACGGGCAACCACACACGGCAGTAAATAAAAGACAAATAAAAAACTTGGAAAATTGATTACTGCCATCAATACCATGGCTCAGCGATCCCTCACCCAGTGCATTCTTTTCTTATCCAGCGCACTTTATTTTGTACGTAAATGTTCAGTTGGATAAGTACAAATGTTATGTTATTTGAGTATAAATGTTTAGTTAGTTGCAATAAAAAATATAAATGTTACAAACAAAAATGTTCATTTTATTAAGTATAAATATTTAGTTAAGTAAGTACAAATGTTCAGTTGGGTAAGTACAAATGTTCTGTTAATTGAGTATAAATGTTATGTTAGTTGCAATAAAAAATATAAGTATTATCAGCAAAAATGTTAATTTGGATAAGTATAAGCGTTTAGTTTAGTAAGAACAAATGTTCAGTTTCCTAAGTACAAATGTTCAGATTATTACATATAAATGTTCAGTTTATTAAGTATTACTTTTAATTTTTTTAATAGGTGCAATGTCAAGCGAAGGGGTCACGAACCGGACAAAAAATACATAAAAAAATTAGAAGGGGTCATGAACCGGTCCGGTTCAAAATAATTTTTTTCCCACTCTGCCCATAGCGCGCCTCTCTCCAAGACTGACGCGTGACTCTATATAATAAAACCATTAGTTGACACATTTAACTGGACACTTTTGATTATTAAACTGAACACATTTAGTTATTAAACTGAACATTTGTAACAAACACCTGCTAGTCACAGCGATGACGCGCCGCGCGCGATGGTTTTTTTAGTGATGTCACTTATCATTCCTGAAAAACTTGTGATAATAAATTTACGCCCCCCTGATTGATATCATCTGCATTTACTGCATAAAGCAGTTCTACATCACAACCATCCGATCAATGACGGGTGCCATGTGATTAATATCAGATCCATACGGTTCGTAAATCTTAACCGTCGAAATTAGATAGGACAGTCGTGATGAGAACTGCAGTGGATTTTGGTCAGTGGCGGAGCCAGGAATAAATAACTAGGGGGGCAAATTTCCAATTTTCAGTATTTAAAGGGACATATTGCTTAATTTATATATAATATGAACAAAATTAACACTAATAATACAGGAAAATTTGAGATCACGGAGTGGAGCAGCACACCTTTGCACCCCTTGCCTCCGCCACTGGGTCCACTCTTTTTTTGAAGTTGTTGGTGACAATGTTCACGCAAAAAGACTCCACAACGAGCCTTCTCTAAACCATCTGTCATGCAAATTGCAAGATCCTTAGATTTTTCACAAGGCAGGACTATAACAATGCAAGATTGGGCAACAAACTCTCGGTCGCGGATTCGAAACTTAGCTGCAAATTTCTTTTGTGATATTTAATTTCGAAATAAATTAGAAAATTGACCCTATCTTATTTTTTTTTTAAAATGTAAGATTTATTAAATCAAGCAATAATTATTTTGTTTTGTACACTAATTGCCAATGAGATATTGGAGTCGATCAAGACTTGATAGTAAATTTTAAATATTTAATGTTCCGAGGCAACTATTCATTTCCTTACAAAGCATGTCTCAAGTAATATTGTAAATTATCTAGTCTAATATTCAACACTATACGAAAGGAAAGCAATTTCAATCCCTTTCAATTCCTTCCTCAGGTATTACTCTTTGGAATCCTATTCTATTGTGAAAATCAGATTTGCCTTCACATAATAATCCACATAATAGTTTTTTTATATACTTCACAATTATTCAATTTTGTGACTTTGTCTAATAGTCAAATGATCTATATATTTTATATTTACATTGGTATCGATTATATTGATTATAAAGAGTATTATGATCAAAAGTGTATGAAGTGCAAAGTCTGAATGATGCACACTATCTATTTGTTCTATTTCTTTTTTTTTTTAGGGCCAGCAATAGCAGACAATTTTTATTAATAAAAAAAAAGTTTACAAAATAACATAGCAAAAATAAAAAACAGCAAAACTAGTACTAATCCCCGGTAAACCTGACTCCTAACAAAGCAACGCTAACAAAACCAAAAAAACTAATACTAGTACTAACACCTGGTAATATACTCCCAACCAAAGTTTTCCAAAATACTAGTACCAATATAACAAACTCAACCCGTATCAGTTGAAACGGGTACACAAAATCAAACTAGGTTGTGTGCCAGTATTATACCAGAACCTCAAACTTTCAAATCCATCCTCGAGGCTCGACCTGACCATACGAGGCCAATCTTCACAAAGAAAGAAGACTCGCAAAACCTACGCACATCACGGCCGCCACTTGCTTTCATCTCGAGCTTCTCCACGCCGAGACCAACAAAGCAGTGCTAAACAACTAGCCTCGCGTAGCTGGCAGCTCGACCTTCTCTCAATCCCCTCCGCGACGGGACCAACAAAGCAGACCTCTCTCACCGATTGTATCAAACCACGACCTCAACGGCCAACCAACCACTTGTCCACCACTGTACAACCATTTTCGGTTGCACCACAGCACCAAATTCGTCGACTGAAGCAAACGACGTCAACAACCACACTCGTCGGAAAACGCCGGTTACTAGGGAAGAACTGGAATCGCTAAAAAATCGCCTAGGCGACGCCTAAATATTCGTGCTGTTATCAAACTGATAATCACACAATGGGATGTAGCTATTTGTTCTATTTCATCTGTTGTAATAAATGTAGTATGTGCAATTTATCGTCATAGCTAGTTTTTTTTTTTTCTTAATGCAACTCAAGACTGCTTTTTACTTTAGGGTGTGTTTGGATGAGGGGTTGAATAAGGAATAAAAATTAGGATTTTGAAATGCGTGCTTGTCCAAATTCCTTATTTTAATTCTATAGTTTTGTTAGAATATAGATAAGGGCTCAAATTTCTTATTTTGTGTTGTTTGGGTTGCACAAGAATAAAGAATTTGGAGCTTATTCTTATCCGAATCCTTATTCTTGTGCATCCAATAATTTCCTTAATGTTGGTCTCTAAGCCAAACTGAATGCGAATATGCTGTGAGATTACTATGCTCAAGGATAGCAGACAATTTTAACTCTCATTTTGATTGAATGATCTATATAGCATTTAAATGCGCGACTTGAGTTAAAGTCTGTACGTAGATCCGCTTGACTTACTCTTAGAATGACAACTGCTAGTTTTGATTGAGCAACGAACAAAGAAATAAAAGAGAAAAAAAATATATTTAAATGCTCTGAAGCTAACCAATTCCCGAGCATTCGGTTGCAAAGCTTTTTCACGGGAATGTTGTCTAGTTAGTAGGATTTGAAAATAAAGCAATTACAAATTTTAGTTTCAACTATTAAATTAAACATGGCTTGTGAAGGTTCTAAATTCACTCATGTGAATGCCATTTTAAATTGGTCCAAATAATTGGAATATCAATTTCTCCTTGCGATCTTCTATCCATAAAATAAAAGATATCTATATATTTTTTTTCAAATCGTTCTGCTCAATTGTCACTCTAGTTGAACGAAACAATCAAACTTAATATTTGACTGCGGAAGGACAGACTCATTTATAAGCAGCTTTGTGAAAGAAAATACAGAAAATTTTGGTGGTATTAAATTAAATTTACCCTAAAAAAGAAAAGAAAAAAAAACAGTCCGATGCCTTTTTCGTGTCAACTCCTAAGCAACAGCATAAACTGTCTACAGTCAATGAAGAAGTTTCCTTTTAGATTTTATTTACCTAAGAGCATTGTCGGTCTTTCTTTGATAAAGCTAAATGTTATGTTTTTGAAGCAGCTTACACAATATAAAATCAAAATTATACCAAATTGAACAGTAAAGCAATTGGAGGCCAAAACGTATGTATGTACATGTAGTGTTTAAATGATGAGAGTGTAACTATGTAAGGCTCTATTAACATAACCAAATAATATCATCTCATAATAACACTATACTCGACTCCAAAGGAGACTATTGCTATAGAAAACAAGAAAGAAAAAAGAATAGCTCTCCTAATCTGCAAAAATACTGAAGGAGACAATTGGCTGAGTTAAATGGACGTGTCAATTATTCACTTCTATAATATCTGTGCAAGTACGGGTCTCAAGAGTTCACTTGTGTTTCTTAGGAAAACACAAATTCATCAGGAACTCTGCATTCTTGTTGTATCACTTTAGTGTGCCAATAAGCTGTATTCTTTAACGAGAGCGACTCCCTAGAAATTGGTTGGAGAAAAACAATCTGCCAACACCAAAAATTGGTCAACAAGAGAAGATACCAAAACACATTTACAGGAGCATAGCAGGCGGCAACGCCTAGCACACCTCATTCACATATTATCTAACATAGAGGACCTAACTGATGTGTTGTTGGTATCTTAGGGGAAAAATATATTGATTGGCTGGTTTGTGCTGGTACTTGAGTTAAGTACAGGACCTAACTGATGTGCAATGAAGACTGGAATGGAGATGATGAGAAAAACACATACCAATCTAAGTACTGGAGGAGGAGGTCCGCAGAAGATTTCTTTAGTCGGCAACTCTGTCCCAGGTGCACATCTCCAAAAGCATATCTTCCATTGCGTAAAATGCAGTGTTAGATGATTTCAGAGAGAGAGAGAGAGAGAGAGAGAGAGAGAGAGAGAAGGGGTTATAAGCCTAAACCTGTATTCACAGTGCTCAGGCCAAGCACATCGAGCCTTTCCATAATCCCAGTAACAATCAACATCTCGTAGTGGGCCCCGCTTGGCTATTCATATCATAAAGAAGTAAAAATAAGAAGAAAAATATGTACAATCAATGTGGTTCTTGCAAAAAGAGAGAAGATAAACATAACATACCCTTAGTCACGAACTTGGATTTGGCATCAGGATGAAATTCATGCCACATTTGAAGCCAGAGCTCACGCATCAGAACTTGTGACCTCACAATATTCCTATGATTTCCTGATTATAGAGAAAAATTCAGGTCAACTGAAGTATCCTAAATTCTCTCGCCATACGATGTTAGGTTCCAAACAGTAAGTTCCATCTTTTTTTCTTTCCAATTTCTTCATTTTTGATTCTTTGGAAGTAGAAATGGGTAAGGACACCGAGCACTGTTGATTTAAGTTCAGGGATCAACTGAAAGATTAACTAACCAAGCACACACGTGCGCTCCCAAAGTACAAACCTCGTTTTCTGCAAATTCCTTTTGGATCAATCAATGATGAGGTGACAATCTTCTTAATTATTTTCAAATTAATGAAACCAGAAAAAGTTCCATATAAGGCAAGGACATTAACTTACAAAGGTCAGTATTAGAGTGAACTGACAGGTACTGCAATCATCTAAAAACGAGTTTGGGACAATCACACGACAAACATTGCTATTGACATTACAGTAAAGAATTTTAGATTCCTGGCCTATTTAACCTTTCCATAATCATTTTCTCAAGACCGCAAAGTATACTAATATAAAATGATCAATTTCAAGAGATATTTTTCGAGGTAAATTCATGGCTTTATTACACTGAAACAAAATATATCGAATGCTTACCCAAAGCTCTATCACCGTGTTACAGTATTATCTTTCATCAAATTTAGAAATACTTGGGAAGACGGCTTTTTATAATGGTTCACAATAGCCATTTTTTACTTTAAAAAGAAATAGTTCAACAGGTCAAAATCATCCGGAATTTGAAAATCCAAATAGTGTTGGGCTGATGACAACTTTAAACACAGTATGGTAAAGCTAGAACATTTTTTCTCATGTTAACAAAGGAATTCACATTACAAAATAAACAAAACCTTTGTCAAGCTCCCAAACAGCGGTCCTTGACTCAGGATGGCTCTCAGAATCTTCATAATAGGTTATGTACTTAACACGAGGAGACCTTTCCATGTTTGGGAGTATATCATGGTCTGCATGGTGATCTACATTTAGCTTTACCTGTACATCAGACCCATCATGCTCAGCCTACACAAACACACCCAGTCAATTAACAGACCAGAAAAAAAAGCAGATAAAGAAGAAAAATTCATATCACAAACTATTAATAATCAAGATGGATGCAGAATGCATGTATCTGATATATGACTCAATTTATTAATTTTATAATTTCACAGTTTTATGGTCCATTATCATGCTGCAGTCGGTACATATGACACAGAAACTAGATGTACTTTATTTATATCAGGTATTTTGTTTATTTGGGATGGGATAAAATTGCTAAGTCTCAGCTAAAATGAGGCTCTTACATAGACTTAATTCAAGCAAACACCAAAATGTAATCCTGTCAATTTAGCTATAATAATTGGCAAATAAACAACCCATACAACTATCATAAAACTACTAAAAATAATGCAATAACTAAAATGACAGTACTTGTGGTGCTCTAGTAATATTCACTTTAGGTCCAATCCATTTTTTGCACCATGAGAGGGAATTGTAGGGGACCTGCAAGTAAAACACATCAACCCAGGTCAACTGCTTGAAACTCAACTTACAAAGCATTTGAAGTTAGGATATTGTTTAATCATACATACCGTTCCATCTCCACTAGTCTCGCTAACATTTCCAGAAACAGGTATGCCAGATCTGATAATTGAAGAACTTCTCAATATTAAAAAGATTCCCTTATGCAGATAAAACCAGGGAAGGGGGTTGCATTGTTGTACATTTAAGTACCTTTTAGTACTAGCACAGAGTAAAAATAAAAGTTTCTATTATGATACCTGCCTTGAGAGCAGGGTCCCCTCAACTTCATATAACACATCAGTTATAAGCCAGTTGTCAGGATATGGCTTCCCACTTGGTGCAAAATAGTATCCAACCTTGTTTATAACATAAAAGAAAGATGTATTATTCCCCTTCATAAGAGTAGCAACTTAATCTGTGGAATTTTTGGCCTGAATTTTAAAATCAGCCAAATGGTACTCAGTAAAAGCTTTTAAATAAACAAATTTATTCCAAAGTTCACTAAAATCTCCAAATCAACAACACTACACCGTGCAGGCTACCTATTAGTATCTGTAACAGACAAATTTGAAATCCTTGAAAACCAACTAACCTCTGTCTTCGAATCAATTCCATAAATGCAAAAAATGTTCTTTAGTGGAGGTCTCTCCCAAGGGGTCAGTGGGTTCAACACAGGGTCATTCTTGTAGTAGCTGAAATGTCAACCCATAATTTAATCTCAGAAGTCCAGCAATTTCGATATGATTTTTCTCTTTATTTTCCATTTTTAAAACTCTCTAAATATATTTACTGCAAGAAGGTTAATAGAAAAGCACAAAAGTGTAGTTCTGTTTATCTACCAAACCAAATATAATCGCCTAAAGTTTGCTGATATTAGTACAACTACAAGTGTGGATAAGAGAATTAGGATTCGTGTTTTGTGCAGCAATTAGGATTACGTGAAGTCCTAGCACAGCAGGTGAGCAGGATAATGATAGAAACATAATTTGCTGGTTACTTTTCTAGCTGATACAGAAGCCTTTGGCTTTCGGGCTCAAATTCCTTAATCGCTTTGAATAAGGTGCCGTCAGAGACATCCTTTGGTGAAAAAGACAAGAGGACAGGGTTCTCATATTCCATTGGAAGTGTCATATTTTGAGCCATTTGTGGCATCGGCATGGTAGGGTATGCCCCCATTGCTGAAATAGTATAAGAAAATATATATATTCCATTGATTAGTTTGTTCCATGAAAGTTCTTTTATTTTGACCAGACATTTGATTATGGCATAAAGTAGGGTACAGTATGGTATGGCATGGTTCAAGTTCAGAGTTGCCTTCTCATATCTCAATCATATATAGTTATGTACTAATTAGGTCAGTTTCAATTCATCACTCAAGCCAACCAAACTAATAATTTAACAAGGCTGGTCAACTGGGTGCTAATTAAAAGTTTGTACTATGAAATGGTATTAGTAAGGACAGCAATTGTTTTCAAAAATGAAATGTATTTAGCTACCAAACTAATATAGCCAGAAGAGCCACATAACCCTTGTAGTTTATTTGGTCTAATTAAACATTCAAAGCGACTATGCTACTTTAGTAGTTTAGCATTCCTTTGGAAATCATAATAAGTTCTGGATGTGCTTCTGTAGCCTTTTATTCATTTTTTGTGCAAACTATTCCCAAAACCAGTAAGGACAAGAAGAAGAGAAAAGAAAAGATTGAAACCTGGATATCTGGGGACCTCAATATTAATGAGGTCAGTTGGCCAGTTGGGCCAGCCCCAATCGGATTGTGTCTCTTCACAGTGGTACCTGTGCCGGTCACTTTCCTTTCCCTCAAAAAAACGCTTCCACTTCCACTGTATATTATCTGCTCTGCAGTACTGTGAGAATGGATTAAGCCACATCGAAGACCCATAAGAGTTATACATCAACCGTGCTGTTCCCTGAAGGATCAACAAATACATGTTTGATCCAATTTATCTAATCGAACTTATAAGGAAGGCATCTCCAAAAAGATTCCCAATCTGGAATCTCAGATACTGCCAATTAATACCATGCTACCAGTAAAATACTATTGCTAAAAGGAAATGGGATAACCGTGCAAGACCAGGAGGCCAACTCCCTAATTATGAACAACCGACTGATTAGTTAATTTCTATGTAGCTCATCCATAGTGACTTTAAATTCAATTAAACTCAAATTACATTCACAAAAGGTAAGTGGGCCCTTCAGTCAGGTTCAGTACTCGACAGTACCAATCGTTAGGCATCAAGACTGTCTTGTTTGGCAGAATAACAGGCTAATGCAGTCAGAGGTAAATCAACATTAAATCTAAATCATCTTAAAATTAAATCTCATTGGTGAAGCTCCTCAAAGCAATTTTTTACGTGGCACTGACTCATCACCCAATATTAGGGAAGAAGTACCAAGTTACCAAAACAAACTTAAGAAAACAGACCTCATTAATTGGAAGGCCGAATGTAACACCAGAAAGACTTGATCTGACTGATTCGGTTGCACCAAGCAGTGGAGCACCTGATTAGACATACGAGCATGGAAAAATCAAATGTCACAGACAAGTTCTTGGAATACTTGTAACAGAACTAGTAAACGCAGTAGTTTATCCAATGATGTGAATAAATATTTAATTTCTTATTATGTATAGATCGGAATTTTGATGAGACCCAATTTTTTTTAGACTAATCCACACAAATTTGGGAAGATATTAAAAAAACATATTGTTGCTGAAAAAAGCTAAATACACTACCAGCCAGACTTAAACTTAGGGGTACTAGCACACAGCAATTTGGTGCGTGAATAAAAGAACTGGTGTGCAATGAGTACTAATCAAATAACCCAAAAAACAATAGTGGATGGCATGTACCGACTGCAAAATAGGCAAGAATATGTTCATCAAGCCATTGAATATAGTCCTTTGGGGAAATCTCAAGCTTCAACCATTCCAAAAAGTACCGAAATACATTGTTTCCCATAGAATGCGCAAACACAAAGGAGGGCCCACCACGCAACTTCAGTGCAGTTTCAAATGTTAGTCTGTATAATACAAAAAGAATAAAGTCATCATATGTTGCAAAAACAAAAACTAACTATTGTATAAATAAAGAAAAGTTTTCACCAAAATGCTCAAAACTAACTCCTGATATTTTTTGCAGAAATCCCACTTTAGGTATAGTACAGTGGATGCTAATTTGTACCATGTTAAGTTTAATATGGTAATTAATTTTATGTGATCAACTGTACCCTTCTTGACTTGTGGAAAGCTCATTGGGGTCTTAAGGCTGTCATCAAGCACCCGACACTTTCAATGCATTAGTCACATCAATTTCGAACAATGTTATTAGTGCAAAGCTTAATATCAGGACTTTTTAGCTTTATTCATGGATTTTGGATGTAGATGATGAATTTAGTCCATATTCCTTCCCTTCTCTTTTTTAGGTTGCCATCAGCCATCAATAAATAAATAAATAGACAATATAAGACGCACTGTTCTTTTGCTGAAGGGATAAATAATAAAAGGGATAATTAGTTCCATACCCCCTGAAAGTTGGGAAATTGGCAAAATACCCCCCAAAAGTTAGTTCTCCCTTATTTACCCCCCCTGACCATATAAGACAAATTAGTTAAAATATTCAAAATACTACAGGACCACAAGAACTGCCCCAAGGAAAAACCAGATGTGTAATTAGGAAATTTTGGACTTAATATTAACAGATGGTATAATCTGACCCGAAATACCGAACCTAGGATATATAAAATTAAAGGTCATTTAGAAATTAAGGATAAACCCGTAATTACTCCAAATATTCTTACAAAAATAATATTTTATTTCTTATGAGCGATTGGCGCCTCAGTGCAAACAGTACAATTTACAAGGAAGCACTCAAGGCAACCGAAACAATTCATCCACCGGCAACCGGTTTTGTCAGACCACAAGACATCACCGGAAGAACAGCAGACATTCAATTTAAGCAGAACAACACAATTATACAATTGTTGCTTAAATTGACAGAAGAAGTTGAAGATCTCAAGGCAGCAGTCAGAAAGCTTGAGACTGTAAAGGGAAAGGAAGTCACTCAGCCTGACGACCTATCTGACTCTCTTGATCAGATTCAACAACAACTACAGAAGCTGAGCTTAGGTGAATCCAGTAAGCCAGCAGTGCCTAAATTGAAAGGCAAACTTTTTGTGTTCAAAAATCCAAAAGAAATATTTGAAGCCGAGAAAAAGAAGGCGACATGAGCAGAACACAAACAACAACAGAGGAGGCAAGACCATCAGTGTCGGAGAGAGACACAAACCGTACCCCCACTGTTGAAGATCAGATCCGTGGCTACCGCCTAGGATCTAGACTCAGATTTGAGGCTCAAAGGAGGCTCCCTGGTCAATCCAGACGATACCAGCGAAGCCTCGAGTCACAAATGAATCCAGATGCTGAGCTTAACATTTCTCAATACAGACGAGCACAGCAAGTTCCAGCAGAGACTCTATATCAAGCTGGATGGACAGAAAACAGACACCGGGTATACCAACATTACTCGGATGAAAGAACATTGGTCACAGATGGCCAGCAAGTGGAGTTACCATTTATCTCTGAAGAAAGCTTTAACAGGCTTTTACAAGAAGGGCTCCAACATTTGCATATCGGACTAATCATGGTTCGATTATACACGCTGCACAGACGGAGTGCAGGTGTGAATGCACTAGTGTTAATCAGAGACACTAGATGGCGAGATGACAGAGCTGTTATTAGCTCTATGGAAATGGATCTTACATCTGGAACGCAGTTAGCATACACTGCTCCAGATATGACTTTAAGTATTCGTGATTTTAGGGATCACATTCAACTGGTGATTCAAACTCACGGGTATGAAGGATGGCAAGGTGGTGAGAGTAATCTCCTACTCTCAAGATCACTTATTGGGCGATTGTCCAATACCAGCCACACAAACTTTAGATATAATGTTCAGAATGTGGCGGACCATCTAGCAAGCCGAGGAGTTCGGGCCATCCCTGGCTCGCAAAGAACAACTGCAGAACTCCAAGGAAGGCAGTGGCTTGTGAGACCAGCTGTTATCTCACAAATTCAGAATCCCCAAGCAGCACGAATTCGAGCAAGGACAGACGGCTCATTGTCTGTCAGATTCTCAGGGTATGCAACAACAGTCCCTGAGCACGAGATTATTCGAGGAGAAAATGATGAGGAAGAACTCGAACAGGAGTTTATCAATCTACTTACTGTAGTAGATGATGAAATACCATTTGTATTTACAATAGATGATGATTGGTATTTTGAAGATGATCCAGAATTCCCAGAAATCTATACAGATCCTGAGGAATTCAGTGATGATGGTAATGAGGCGGAGCAAGATGACTCTTTACTCTTGGGAAAATGGTTCCTGGCAATTCTTAAAGCAGAACAATCTGAGCCAACAGTTGAAATGATGGAACCAATCAACCCGTATCAATGGTTTGCTATTGAACAGATGAATAACGAAGATGAACTCGTGCAAATGACATTTGCAGAGTTTAATTGGCTAGAGACCATAGAAGCAGAGGCTGAATGGTCCGAAGAGCAAGCCTTGATGATGACTTGTCATTGGGACGAGTCAGACGGTGAAATTGAGGATGATCTATTCTCCACGGTGCAATTCCTGTCCCAACTGAATGCACCTAAAGATCAAGATGAAGACTTGCTAAGTCTTTTTGCGAAAGGTGGTGGGCATGCCAATGAAGAAACCAGTTCCCAAATTTCTGCTGAAATAAAGTGGGATGATCACCCGTCAGATGATGACCATCCATCAGAGACAATTTACATGCTTGGAGAAATGGAGTACCCGCAATTCAAAAATCTTAGAGAAAAGGTGGAGACGGTACTCTCGTCAGCAGAATCTTCTATCACAAGAATACCACCAGAACCAATCATGGGTCCTGCCATGTACCCACCTGGTTCAAAGCAGCCACAGAATCTCCAAATCCCGGAGATAAGAGCACGACTAGACAATATCCGTGGTGGCTATGCAAAACAAATGAATGAAAGGTTTAACTTGCCAACAGCCCAAGCCAGTCAAGGTGCAATCCTGGTCCTACCAGAAGACATTGGGCTATATTCAGAAGTTATCTCCCGATGGGAATCTATTACCCTTAATCTTATCAATGAGAGAAACTGGGCAGATAACAAATCAAAGGTCAATTATATTGAGAATCTCTTAGGAGAAACGGAGAAAAAGACCTGGATTCAGTGGAGAATGGCATACCCCACTGAATATGAAGAATTGATCAACATCGCTGATGATCCACAGAATGTGATATCTCAGATCAGGCGAATGTTTCTATTGGAGGATCCGACAACCGGGTCCACAGAAGAACAAAATCGAGCATACAATGATCTGGAAAGACTTTCATGCCATAATGTGAAAGATCTTTTCGATTACATCAATGATTACAAGATCTTGGCCGCGAAGTCGGGACGGATGTTTATATCTCCCGAGCTCTCGACAAAATTTTTCAGAAAAATGCCTCCCATCATTGGCGGAGAAATTGAAAAGGCATATGCTGAGAAATACCCAGGCAATACTGTAGGTGTTATTCCAAGAATACACTTCACTTACCAGTATTTGGCAGAGCAGTGCAAAAGAGTGGCACTCCAGAGAAGTCTCAAGGATTTATCATTCTGTAGCCGCATACCAGTGCCAGGCTACTATCAGAAAAATAAAAAGTATGGTCTTCGAAAGGCAAAGACATACCGAGGCAAACCACATGATACTCACATCAGAGTATTCAAAAGGAAGCATGCTGACAAAATAAGAAAGTGCAAATGCTTCATATGTGGTGAGGAAGGACACTTTGCCCGAAATTGCACAAGGCAAAAGGGCAATATTGCAAGAGCAGCAATAGTCGAAAATCTAGATCTAGATGACGACTGGGACGTGCTCTCGGTTGATCAGAATGAACCAGATAGCGATGCAATCTGTTCATTTTCTGAAGGGGAAGGAGGTACTAGCTATTCTTTAATGGCTGGCATAGGTGAGATGCCATACGAAACCGCAATGATGATGACAAATAAAGAGGTCTCATGGCGAGTCGCAGTCTCACTACCTCAGGAAGTTGAAAATTGTGCGCACCAATGGGAAGATAATGGCCCTGTAGCGCAAGAGTTCATGAAATGTCTGTTTTGCAAGGAGCAGACCAACCCACGCATGCGAGCGCATTGCAGTCTGTGTCACTTAACAGTCTGTCCAATGTGTTCAAGGTTCAATCTGGGGAGAAAAATAATAATTGAAAGGTCAAAACCCCAGTACGACAGCAAGGATACCTTAATCAACGAATTGATTGGGTATACAAACTTCCTGTTAGCTGAAAATCAAAGGCTAAAGGAAAGGATTGAAGAATTGGAGATGGGCAAGGATCTAGGTGAAATGAGAGACCCAACAAAAGGAAAAGCTCCTGAAAAACCAATTCTTGAAGAAATGGATTCGGATGATGAAGCAATTGAAAATCACATCCAAAAACAAAAGGGTGTGATTATCAAAATGATGACGGAGGAAAACGAGTATATCAGTACTCAAGTCCCGGATCCCAGGAAAGGAAGAAGGGTCTTAAACAGACTCTACAACATTGAGCTAACAATGGAGATACCAGGGGTTGAGAAATTCAAAATTCAGGCAATCCTGGATACTGGTGCAACAGTCTGTTGCGTAGACCAAAATGCAGTTCCAAAAGAAGCACTAGAACCAAGTGCTTACCCCATTCAGATTAACGGGGTGAATTCTTCTCAGATAGCTAACCAAAAACTCAAAGGCGGAATGATGGCTATTGAGGAAAATCGGTTCAGAATCCCATTCACTTATGCGTTCCCAATGGAACAAAGGGACGGGATTCAGATGTTGATTGGTTGCAATTTCATTCGAGCCATGCAAGGAGGGCTCAGAATCGAAGGGCAAATGGTGACATTTTACAAAAATGTCACGACAATTGCAACAAAGGTGGATGCTGAGGTGGCAGCTTCAGCAGCAATTGAGGAACTGGATCTATCCGAACTCGAGTATTTTGAAATACAGAGAATTACAGCATACTCTTGTGGTGAAGAATCACAACAGTTTCGGGAGAAGTTCCGACCTCTCCTTGAAAGGCTCAAAGAGCAAGGGTATATTGGAGACAATCCTCTTCAACACTGGGAGAAAAATCGGGTAAAATGCAAACTTGATATTATGAACCCGGATATCACGATCCAAGACAAGCCGCTAAAACATGTAACACCATTAATGAAGGAACAGTTCGACAAACATGTTCAAGCGTTGTTAAAAATTGGAGTGATACGATCCAGCAAAAGCCGGCACAGAACTATGGCAATGATGGTTAATTCAGGAACAACTATTGATCCAAAAACTGGTGCTGAGATAAAAGGCAAGGAGCGTATGGTATTCAATTACCGTACCCTCAACGATAATACGCACAAAGATCAATACAGTCTGCCAGGAATCAACACTATTCTCAAGAAGGTCGGTAATAGTCAAATTTACTCAAAATTTGACTTGAAA
Organism: Rhynchospora breviuscula; assembly: GCA_027562975.1. NCBI lineage: Eukaryota > Viridiplantae > Streptophyta > Magnoliopsida > Poales > Cyperaceae > Rhynchospora > Rhynchospora breviuscula. Next base: position 7,065,884 of record CM050400.1, on the reverse strand, counting down.
AGCGGATTTCATCAAGTAGCAATGGACTCAGACTCAATTGAGTGGACGGCTTTCGTCGTTCCAAATGGCTTGTATGAATGGCTGGTCATGCCATTCGGATTGAAGAACGCACCAGCGATTTTTCAGAGAAAAATGGATGACTGCTTCCGAGGAACAGAGAGTTTCATAGCAGTCTACATTGATGATATACTGGTATTCTCTGAAAATGAAGAACAACATGCCAAGCACTTGGAAGCCATGTTATCAATCTGTGAGAAGTGGGGACTTGTTCTCTCCCCAACAAAAATGAAAATAGCTGTGCAGGAAATCGAATTCCTAGGTGCAGTTATTGGAAACAGAAAGATCAAACTTCAGCCGCATATAATCAAGAAAATTATCTCATTTGATGAAGAAAAGCTGAAGGAAAAGGCAGGAATGAGATCATGGCTTGGTATTCTCAACTATGCCAGGTCATATATTCCGAAATTGGGTACACTGCTTGGGCCACTGTACTCAAAAACAAGTGAACATGGTGACAAGAGACTCAAAAGTTCGGATTATGAAATCATCCGAAAAGTCAAGCAAGCTGTACAACAGCTCCCAGATCTCGAGATACCTCCGGAAGGATCCTATATCATCCTACAAACTGATGGATGTATGGAAGGATGGGGTGGCGTATGTAAATGGAAGAAACTCAAAAATGACCCCAGAAGTACGGAGAAGGTGTGTGCATATGCAAGTGGGAAATTCCCAGTGATTAAGTCAACAATCGATGCTGAGATACATGCATGCATGGAAACAATGAAGGCACTTAAGATTCATTACCTGGATCAGAAGGAGATCACTCTCAGAACTGATTGCCAAGCTATAATCAGTTTCTACAACAAATCAACTCAAAACAAACCGTCAAGGGTTCGATGGATTAATTTTGTTGATTTTGTTACAGGAACAGGAGTGCAAGTCAATTTTGAGCACATAGATGGAAAAATGAACGTACTAGCTGATTCATTGTCACGATTAACAGCAAAAATGGTGAAAACCGGTAACTGTTATTTTGCTGATGAGCAGTTAGCAGATTTGGAAAAGGTGCTCAAAGAAACTAGAAGCGCACCAGATGAAATTCTAGATCATCTAGCAACAACTGTCGGTCATATCGGCAACGTGTTAGATTTCGGGATATGCTAGAACCTCTAGATGGCAACAAGCGGGCATGGTGGACCGCTGGAAAAACCCACTATACTTGTATCTTAGGAACTGTCTGGTAGTAATCTACGGAAAGCTACTGACAATTTTAGTTTTCTAATAATTTGTTTGTGTGAATTTTTATCTTTTTACAGAAAATGGTGCTTGATCAGTTGCGAAGATTGATGAGGATTCATGAAGGAAGTCCAACCACTGGTTTTACGCCAGGAGGACGGCAAGCTTTTCAGCAAGCTGAAAGATGGGCGACCTCAGGAGGAGAGTCAAACTCTCTTCAGGATTATGAAATCCTTACTGGAGATTTGCTAACACTGTATCCAAGGTCTTTTCATTGGGAAGGAGCCATGCAACTCAGGCTTAGCGAAATTCATAATGAACAAATACAAAAGACCATAAAGGAAGTCGAAAGACTTATTGCACTGAGTTATTTGCAAAAGATTCGACTTGAACAAATGGCATCAAAAGATAACTGGGCCAGCAGCGCATTAGGACCAGTTAATCATAACATTGATGAGCTGTTAGCAATCCATCAGAAACTTTGCATAATCCAGCAAGGCCATTACTATTAGGGAGACCCACCATCATATGGGAATCTCAATAATGTGTTTACTTTCGGTGCCACTATGGTAGTGCGCACTTGTCTTTTATTTCTTTTTCGTTGGCTGTCATTTGGAATGGCATCAACTTATTTTCTTTTGGGCAATTATTGTACCAAAGATGCCCACGGATAGTTTGATAAGGACATACCATCTGTGGTAGACGAATAATTGAAATGGACGATGGGGCCCAATGTGCACCCGCATTCAATTATCGAGCTTACCAACCGGTAGCGTTCCTTCTATATAAGTAGTATGATGGTTCACTAGTAGAGACACCCCCTCACAACTAGAAATCATCCTCTTCCTCTTGTATTATTCTCAATAAGCAATAAAATTTCCTTCTAGCCAGTACTTTCTCTAAGTCCGAGTTAGTCGCGAAATTCCCTGGGGAATAGTCTAATCTGGAATAGTCTAATCTTGGTATCAGAGCAAGGTTTGTTTCTTAATATAATGGCTTTCTAAATTTATTTATATTCTAGGTAGGTAACTGAGGGGAGGGTTATACCAGAACATTAGAATTGTCCAAACCTAAGCATTAAAAATTGTTTATAAAATAATTAGCCAGCCCAAAAACATTAATTTAAAGGTGGAATTTATTATTAACCAAAAGAATTATCCTGCCGTACAGTACCTAAAGGAAGGGAAGATCGCGGATAACACGATAATGTGAGGTTAAGAGGGAAACTATCTTTTAATTAAAAGGAGGGTTAATTATTAATTTGGGGACACAGTTGGGGTGCACATGGTAAATGATATTGAATATAATAACTTTAGAGGGGTAAAAACAGAAGAATGAACTTTTGAGGGGTAATTACTGTATTTCACGAGTTTTGAGGGGCACAAAAAGATTTATCCCATAATAAAATCAATTAGTGAATCTACTGTTTAAATTCTAATAAAGCCATGAAGGAGTCAGCTATGATGCTCACTTCAGTTTGTGAAAGTAAAGGTCTCTCTTTTCAAGCATTGAAGGAGCTAGCCTCCAATCATAAGGAGCAGCAATTATTGCATTGGGCTCAATTCCAAACTCCACACACCATTTTAGCCATTCTTTCCATACAGAAGATAGAGGACCTTGATAAAAAAATATATATCATATGAGAACCATTCAGTAAGGAAATATCTATCTTCTAAAGATACAGAACCTTACATTAGCTGTGTGTCAAGGATACTAAGAACTATCTTATTGTACTGAAAAAAAAAAGTAAAGTAGAATAAGACAGTATAAGAAATGGAAAAGAGAAATTTGTACCAGTTATATAACCCGGATCAAGCTCTGTGATAGCTGAAAGACCAGTATCGGGTCTGGATTTGCACTCTGGATGATCACCTTGGGTGTAAGGATCCAATAGCATGCATTTTAACCAGCAATTCACAGCTGAAAATATCTGCAGTTTGAAACATTACGAAATGTTGTGGTAAAGAGGCGGAGATTTATAACCTTGGACTAAAAATCTAGTCTAGAACATCACTGGAAACACAAAAAAAGGTATGTAATCCAGAAAACAAAATCAAATTCGCTTTAAAAAATCTAACACTTTGCATTAACTATATTCAAAACATACTCCAACCGTTCTTTAATGTAATCAACAATAGACTAACATACGAAAAGCGATCTAACGAGTAACTAGAAAACATCAAAAATTAAACTACCTTGGTAGAATCAAGCCAGACTGCATCGAGCGGATTGAAATCGAAAGGGGAGTAGGGACAATCAAGCACCGACCACGCTCTGAGCTGCGTCGATGCGAAACCCGGTATGATTACCCCCGATAGCTTCTTGTACAAGCTCATCTCTTCACCTCCGCCATCGCCACCTGACCTCGCGACGAGGAACAGTAACACGGCGGAGCGGAGCAACGACGCGGCGGAGAAGGGGCGGTGATCGTACCGTGCGGTGAGCCTACTCATCGCTCCCTTGCTAGTTCGTTACTTGTCGATCTCTGTGAAGAGAAGAGAAATGGCGAAATGGTTGCCCCTGTGAATTATTTATTGTATTTATTTTGATTTGATTGGGAGAAGTTTGAGGAGGCTGCCGGAAGTATCTATCCGATGAATTGAAAATAAACGGCCTTGATTTGTTGTTGGGGTCTAGGAGGGAACTTTGACTTCTTGTCTTCTTGATCAGCTAATTCGACTGGACCAGCCTAATTATTTTGCTGTTTAGGGAATATATTTGTAGCGAGTCTCTACAAAAACTCTTTTAGTGTAAATGCGCCTGACAGTGACTTGCTACATATTTTTCAGTAAAGTTTAAGGCGCATAGTTAAAATTCATACTAGAATGTGAAAAGTATAATTTTTTGGAGAACAGAAGAAATGCCGTTTTGTTTTCAATACCCTACCGGTTACCGAAAAATTCCGGTAATACTGAATACCGGAACAGTGACCGAAACGGAAGTATCTAATTCTGTCTTAAAATACCGGATTTCGGTCACAAGACCGGTAGAGGTGCCGGTATGCTATTGAAAACACTTTCCGAAGCTAGGCTAAGGCTACGTAGGCTGCCCCTATGGAACGCCACTGCAGTCTTGGTTTTTAAATGATTTGTGGGCCCCAAAGACAGTTAAAGCCTTGGTAGAACAGGTGTAAGAAACACGGATATTCTGTTTTCGCTTCTCAAACCGTCTTCATTTCAAATTTCAAAACAGAGTCAACGCTTGTCTCTTATGTGGGTCCAGAGCGGGGAGGGGCCTTCGTCTCCACTGTTATTTTGGAATTTCAAACGGTTGTGATATACACTGTCTAACCAAAAAAACATCCAAAACATTCATCATCATAAGAGACAACAAAATGAACTTTCTAGAAGCCCAGGCCCATGATTTTTCACTCGCTGACATCATCATTTTCGCGTGATAGCATCATCAAAATTTTTTTCTAAACCTTTTTATTTCGCGCTGACGTCATCAAATGGACGGATTTTTGTGTTCAGTTAGATATGTCAAGGGATGAGTTAAACTAATTATGTGTTTAATTAGATGCAGTGATAATATGAAGTTTTAGATTTTTGTGTTCAGTTAAACATCTCAAGGGATTAATTACATGAATTATGTGTTCAATTAGATGCATCTCAAAATTGAATTTTCGTATTTTTGTGTTTAGTTAAACACATTAAGGGATGAATTTAAAGTATTTATGTGTTCAATTAGTTGCAGCAGAAATTTGATTTTGTAGTTTTTTGTGCTCAGTTTAACATGTTAAGGGATGAATTTAAAGTGTTTATGTGTTCAGTTAGATACATCCGTAATTTGAACACTGCTCATTTATCAATAATAATATCCATTATTTCAACAAACTGAACAATTCTATTAATAATAACACAAATCCTACATAGTTTTAACCACTACAACCTAACACAATTTATTAACTCCTCCTTCGATTTCTTCCGCACAACTCTTCTCACCCTGTCTTGTAATTCCTACACAAATAAAACAAAATACAATTAAAACCGATTATTAATTAAGTGCTCTAATAATGAAACAAAATAATCCCTTACAAATACTAATTTAACACATATGATGACTAACTAATCCATTAGAGAACCTAAACAATTAATTAGTATATCTGAATTAAAAAAATTAAAAAAAAAAAACTTCATGTCACTACTAACACAATTAATTAGTTCATCCGAGAGTTGAATTAAGGAAATTCAACGCTGTTACAGAGTAAAATAAAAACTTCATGTCACTGTTTTTGAAACTTTCTCAAGATGAAGTCTTAAAAGAAATAGATGTAAAGAAAAGAAACGAGAAAAAAAAAAAAATCTGTGCAGAAGTTGATCTACTCGTAGAATATTTAAAACAGAATGAAAGAAAAATCAAACTAGGTTGAAGTGTGGATCAAAAAGTACCCGTTCAAAAATTAGAAAAGAAAGCAGATCAGATCTAGAACCAAAGTACAGATCAAGGCAATAGATCTAGGCTAGGGTTTCTCCCGCCGTCGATTCGGAGAGGATAGTAGAGGAGGCGATCTAATCTGGTCAGAGAGGAGAGGAGGATTTCTCCCGCTGTCGATTCGGTGATCTCATTTCGCCGATCTGGAGCGACGCGAGAGAGATCTGGAGAAACGCGAGAGGAGAGAACCCATGAGGCTAGGGTTTGGAGAGAGAGAAAGAGAGGGAGGTTTCGGAGTATATATGGAGGTGGGCCAGTCGCTGGTCCAGTAAAAGCCTCTGGATGCTAAGAGAGTGGATGATATATACTAATTACCTCTGGCAATTGGCATGTCCCTGATCAAAATCCCATTTTTTTAACGTGTGATGTGATTTCATTTCGTTTCGTTTCGTTGGAAAATTCTTGATCATTTGATTGGAATTCCCATGTAATTAGATCCAACGAAATCCTATGAAATCAATTCAAATGAAATAAAATCCAGCGTAAAAATCATTTTGATCAGGGCCATAATGATTTTGCATTGCGCGGTCTAATTTGTCTAATTCAAATCAACCTGTCAGATTAATGTGTTGTGTGGTCATTAGAAAAATTACAATTAGATGATACTGTGAGTTATTTTTATGCATTTATTTAAAATTAAACAATTCAAAATTAAAAGGTACAATTTGACGTTCATATCTAAAATAATGGCAAAAATAGCACGATAATGTATGAGTTGTTTTATTGGATTTAAGCATCAATTAATGTCATGGTATCATAACAAAATTAATGTAGCATGTCCTACGATCAATTAAAAAAAAATCAATATTAAAGAGTTCCAAGTTCCAACAGAGATTCAATTAATGTTGCTCATCATCTATTTTTTACTATTTTGTTATCACAATTTTGTGCAATTATTATTTTTCTAAATATAGAAATAGGAACGTGCAGGAACACATCCAATTCAGCATTAATAACTTCCAATAGTTACTCTCTCCTTGTAAAAAAATCACTTGTTACTTTCAAAATAAAAAAAAATTCGAGACTCAAAGGTTCGTCGAGAACCAGTGTTCTTGATCCAACATAGAATTCTGAGTATCATTTGAGCATTTCGATCGTTTCTGAATACATTTTCATTCATTCATCACAATATTCTACATTTAAACTTTTTAAACTGTCTAAATTATAATTCATATGTTATTTATTAAAAAATATTCGATTATACATGGTAATTACGCGTATAAGTAAATAATGTAATTCTGAGTATCATTTGAGCATTTAGATTGTTTCTGGATTAATTCTAAGTCATTTCATCACAATAATCTACATTTAAACTCTTTATACTGTCTAGAATATGATTCATATGTTATTTGATAAAAAAAAATTGGATTATACATGGTAATTACGTGTATAAAGTGCAAATAATGCAATTATGAGTATCATTTGAGCATTTCGATCGTTTCTAGATTCATTCTAAGTCATTTCATCATAATAATCTACATTTAAACTCTTTATTATGTCTAGAATATGATTCGTATGTTATTTGTTCAAAAAGATTGGATTATATCTGGTAATTACGCGTATAAAATGTAATTAATGCAATTCTGAGTATCATTTGAGTATTTCGATCGTTTCAGGATTCATTTCATCACAATATTGTACATTTAAACGCTTTAAACAGTCTAAAATATAATTCTTATGTTATTTATTCAAAAATATTCAATTATACAAGGTAATTACGCGTATAAAGTACAAAGAATGCAATTCTGAGTATCATTTGAGCATTTCGATCGTTTCTGGATTCATTCTGAGTCATTTCATCATAATAATCTACATTTAAATTCTTTATATTGTCTAGAATATGATTCATATGTTATCTGTTCAAAAAGATTGAATTATACATGGTAATTACGCGTATAAAGTGCAAATATTGCAATTCTGGGTATCATTTGAGCATTTCGATCGTTTTAGGATTCATTCTAAGTCATTTCATCATAATAATCTACATTTAAACTCTTTATACTGTCTAGAATATGATTCATATGTTATTTTTTCAAAAAAGATTGGATTATATATGGTTATTACGCTTATAAAGAGCAAATAATGCAATTTTGAGTATCATTTGAGCATTTAGATTGTTTCTGGATTCATTTTCAGTCATTTCATCACAATATTCTACATTAAAACTGTTTATACTGTCTAGAATATGATTCATATGTTATTTGTTCAAAAAGATTGGATTATACATGGTAATTACGCGTACAAAGTGCAAATAATACAATTCTGAGGATCATTTGAGCATTTCGATCGTTTCAGGATTAATTCTAAGTCATTTCATCATAATAATCTACATTTCAACTCTTTATACTGTCTTTAATATGATCATATGTTATTTGTTCAAAAAGATTTGATTATATATGGTAATTACGCGTAAAAAGTGCAAATAATGTAATTCTGAGTATCATTTGAGCATTTAGATTGTTTTTGGATTCATTCTAAGTCATTTAAGCACAATAATCTACATTTAAACTCTTCATACTGTCTAGAATATGATTCATATATTATTTGTTCAAAAAGATTGGATTATACATGGTAATTACGTGTATAAAGTGCAAATAATGCAATTCTGAGTATTATTTGAGCATTTTGATCGTTTATGGATTCATTCTAAATCATTTCATCATAATAATCTACATTTAAACTCTTTTTTCTGTCTAGAATATGATTCATATGTTATTTGATAAAAAAGATTGGATTATACATGGTAATTACGTGTATAAAGTGTAAATAATGCAATTCTAAGTGTCATTTGAGTAATTCGATCATTTCTGGAATCATTCTAAGTCATTTTATCAAAATGATCTACATTTAAACTATTTATGCTGTCTACAATATTATTCATATGTTATTTATTTAAAAAGATTTGATTATACATGGTAATTACGCATAACAAAATACAAATAATGCAATTCTGAGTATTATTTGAGCATTTCTATCATTTCTGGATTCATTCTAAGTTATTTCATCAAAATAATCTACATTTAAACTCTTTATACTGTCTACAATATGATTCATATACTGTCAAAATAACATAATCATATTCAAGACAGTATAAAGAGTTAAAATGTAGATTCTTGTCATGAAATGACTTAGAATGAATCAAGAAACGTTCTAAATGCTCAAATGATACTCAGAATTGCATTATTCGCACTTTATACGCATAATTACCATATATAATCCAATATTTTGGAATAAATAACATATGAATTATATTTTAGACAGTATAAAGAGTTTAAATGTAGAATATTGTGATGAAATGAATGAAAATAAATCAAGAAACGATCGAATTGCTCAAATGATACTCAGAATTGCATTATTTGCACTTTATACGCGTAATTACCATATATAATCCAATTTTTTCAGACAAATAACATATGAATCATATTCTAGAAAGAATAAAGATTTTAAATGTAGATTATTATGATGAAATGCCTTAGAATAAATCCAGAAACGATCGAAATGCTGAAATGATACTCAGAATTGCATTATTTGCAATTTATACGCGTAATTACCATGTATAATCCAATCTTTTTGAACAAATAACATATGAACCATATTCTAGACAGTATAAAAAGTTTAAATGTAGATTATTGTGATCAAATGACTTAGAATGAATCCAGAAACGATCTAAATGCTCAAATGATACTTAGAATTGCATTTCTTTCACTATATACACGTAATTACCATGTATAATCGAATGTTTTTGAATAAATAACATATGAATAATATTTTAGACAGTTTAAAGAGATTAAATGTAGATTATAATGATGAAATGAGTTAGAATGAATCCAGAAACGATCGAAATACACAAATGATACACAGAATTGCATTAATTACACTTTATACGCGTAATTACCATATATAATCCAATCTTTTTGAACAAACAACATATGAATCATATTCTAGACAGAATAAAGAGTTTAAATGTAGATTATTATGACCAAATGACTTTGAATGAATCCAGAAAAGATCGAAATGTTCAAATGATACTCAGAATTGCATTATTTGCACTTTATACGCGTAATTACCATGTATAATCCAATCTTTTTGATCAAATAACATATGAATCATATTCTATACAGTATAAAGAGTATAAATTTAGATTATTGTAATGAAATAACATAGAATTAATCCAGAAACAATCTAAATGCTCAAATGATAATCAGAATTGCATTATATGCATTTTATACGCATAATTACCATGTATAATCCAATATTTTTGGATAAATAACATATGAAATATAATTTAGACAGTATAAAAAGTTTAAATGTAGGATATTGTTATAAAATTAATGAAAATGAATCCAGAAACGATCGAAATGCTCAAATGATACTCAGAATTGCATTCTTTACACTTTATACGTGTAATTACCATGTATAATCCAATCTTTTCGAACTAATAACATATGAATCATATTCAAGACAGTATAAAAAGTTTAAATGTAGATTATTGTGATGAAATGAGTTAAAATGAATCCAGAAACAATCTAAATGCACAAATAATACTCAGAATTGCATTATTTACACTTTATACGCGTAATTACAATATATAATCCAATCTTTTTTTAAAAAATAACATATGAATCATATTCTAGACAGTATAAAGAGTTTAAATATAGATTATTATGATGAAATGACATTGAATGAATCCAGAAACGATTTAAATGCTCAAATGATACTCGGAATTTCATTATTTGCACTTTATACGCGTAGTTACCATATATAATCCATTCTTTTTGAGTAAATAACATATGAATTATATTTTAGACAGTATAAAGAATTTAAATGTAGATTATTGTAATAAAATGAATTAGAATGAACCCAGAAACGATCTCAATGCTAACATGATACTCAGAATTGCATTATTTGCACTTTATACGCGTAATTACCATGTATAATCGAATATTTTTCAATAAATAACATATGAATTATAATTTAGACAGTTTAAAAATTTTAAATGTCGAATATTGTGATAAAATGCATGAAAATGAATCCAGAAACGATCGAAATGCTCAAATGATACTTCAAATTGCATTAGTTTCAATTTATACGTGTAATTACAATGTATAATCCATTCTTTTAGAACAAATAACATATGAATCATATTCTAGACAGTATAAAGAGTTTAAATGTAGATTATTTTGATGAAATGACATAGAATGAATCACGAAACGATCTAAATGCTTTAATGATACTCAGAATTGCATTATTTGCACTTTATACGCGTAATTACAATTTATAATCCAATCTTTTTAAATAAATATGATATGAATTATACTTTAGACAGTATAAAGTGTTTATATGTAGAATATTGTGATGAAATGACTGAAAATGAAACAAGAAACAATCTAAATGCTCAAATGATAATCAGATTTGCATTATTTGCATTTTATACGCGTAATTACCATGTATAATCGAATGTTTTTGAATAAGTAACATATGAATTATATTTTAGACAGTTTAAAGAACTTAAATGTAGAATATTGTGATGAAATAAATGAAAATGAATCCATAAATGATCGAAATGCTCAAATGATACTCAGAATTGCATTCTTTGCACTTTATAAGTGTAATTAACATGTATAATAGAATCTTTTTGAATAAATTACATATGAATTATATTTAAGACAGTTTAAAGCGTTTAAATGTACAATATTCTAATGAAATGAATGAAAATGAATCCAGAAATGATCAAAAAGCTCAAATAATACTCAGAATTACATTATTTGCACTTTATATATGTAATTTCCATTTATATTCCAATATTTCTGAACAAATAGCATATGAATCATATTCTAGATAGTATAAAGAGTTTAAATGTAGATTATTGTGATGAAATGACTTAGAATGAATCTAGAAACAATCTAAATGCTCAAATAAAACTCAGAATTGCATTATTTACACTTTATACGCGTTATTACCAAATATAATCCAATCTTTTTCAACAAATAACATATGAATCATATTCTAGACAGTATAGAGAGTTTAAATGTAGATTATTGTGATGAAATGACTGAAAATGAATCCAGAAACAATCGAATTGCTCAAATGATACTCAGAATTGCATTATTTGCACTTGATTCACGTAATTACCATATATAATCCCATCTTTTTGAACAAATAACAAATGAATCATATTCTATACAGAATAAAGAGTTTGAATGTAGATTATTTTGATGAAATGTCTTAGAATGAATCCTGAAACGATCTAAATGCTCAAATGATACTCAGAATTGCATTATTTGCACTTTATACGCGTAATTACCATTTAGAATCCAATCTTTTTAAATAAATATCATATGAATTATACTTTAGACAGTATGAAGAGTTTAAATGTTGAATATTGGGATGAAATGACTGAAAATGAAACCAGAAACGATCGAATTGCTCAAATGATACTCAGAATTGCATTATTTGCACTTTATACGCGTAATTACCATATATAATCAAATCTTTTTGAACAAATAACATATGAATCATATTCTAGACAGTATACAGAGTTTAAATGTAGATTATTGTGATCAAATGACTTAGAATGAATCCAGAAACGATCAAAATGCTCAAATGATACTCAAAATTGCATTATTTGCACTTTATACACGTAATTACCAAGTATAATCGTATATTTTTTAATACATAATATATGAATTATATTTTAGACATTTTAAAGTGTTTAAATGTACAATATTGTGATGAAATGAATGAAAATGAATCCAGAAACAATCGAAATACTCAAATGATACTCAGAATTGCATTAATTGCAGTTTATACGCGTAATTTCCTATATATAATCCAATCTTTTTGAACAAAAAAAATATGAATCATATTCTAGACAGAATAAAGAGTTTAAATGTACATTATTATGATGAAATGACTTAGAATGAAACCAGAAACGATTGAAATGCTCAAAAATACTCAGAATTGCATCATTTGCACTTTATACGCGTAATTACCATGTATAATCCAATCTTTTTGAATAAATAACATATTAATCATATTCTAGACTGTTTAAACAGATTAAATGTACATTATTGTGTTGAAATGACTTAGAATGAATCCAGAAATGATCGAAATGATCAAATGATACTTATAATTGCATATTTGCAATTTATACGCGTAATTACAATGTGTAATCCAATCTTTTTGAATAAATAACATATGGATTATATTTTAGACAGCATAAAGAGTTTAAATGTAGAATATTATGATGAAACGGCTAAAAATGAATTAAGAAACGATCGAGTTGCTCAAATGATACTCAGAATTGCATTATTTGCAATTTATATGCGTAATTATCATGTATAATCCAATCTTTTCGATCAAATAACATATGAATCATATTCTAGATAGTATAAAGAGTTTAAATGTAGACAATCCTGATGAAATGACTTAGAATTAATCCAGAAACAATCTAAATGCTCAAATGATACACAGAATAGATTTATTTGCACTTTATACGCGTAATTACCTTGTATAATCGAATCTTTTTTAATACATAACATATGAATGATATTTCAGACAGTAAAAAGAGTTTAAATGTTGATTATTGTGATGAAATGACTTAGAATGAATACAGAAACGATCTAAATGCTCAAATGATACTCAGAATTGCATTATTTGCACTTTATTCGCGTAATTACCATATATAATAGAATACTTTTGAATAAATAACATATGAATTATAAATAAAACAGTATAAAAAGTTTAAATGTAGAATATTGTGATAAAATGAATGAAAATGAATCCAAAAACGATCGAAATGCTAAAATGATACTCAGAATTTCATTTCTTACACTTTATATGCGTAATTACCATATATAATCCAATCTTTTAGAATAAATAACATATCAATTATATTCTAGACTGTTTAAACAGATTAAATGTAGATTATTGTGTTGAAATGACTTAGAATAAATCCAGAAACGATCGAAATGCTCAAATGATAATCAGAATTGAATTATTTGCACTTTATACGCGTAATGACCATGTATAATCGAATGTTATTGAATAAATAACATATCAATTATATTTTAGACAGTTTAAAGAGATTAAATGTAGAATATTGTGATGAAAATGAATAAAAATGAATCCAGAAACAATCAAAAAGATCAAATGATACTCAGAATTGTATTATTTGCACTTTATACGCGTAATTACAATGTATAATCCAATCTTTTTGAATAAATAACATATGAATTATATTTTAGACAGTATAAAGAGTTTAAATGTAGAATATTGTGATAAAACGACTGAAAAAGAATCAAGAAACGATCGAATTGATCAAATGATACTCAGAATTGGATTATTTGCAATTTATACGCATAATTACCATATATAATCCAATATTTCTGCACAAATAACATATGAATCATATTTTCGACAGTATAAAGAATTTAAATGTAGATTATAATGATGAAATGACTTAGAATGAATCCAGAAACGATTGAAATGCTCAAATGATACCCAGAATTGGGTTATTTGCAATTTATACGCGTAATTACCATGTATAATCCAATATTTTTGAACGAATAACATATGAATCATATTCTAGACAGTCTAAAGAGTTTAAATGTAGATTATTGTGATGAAATGACATAGAATGAATCCAGAAACGATCTAAATGCTCAAATGATACTCAGAATTGCATTATTTGCACTTTATACGCGTAATAACCATGTATAATCGAATGTTTTTGAATAAATAACATACGAATTATATATCAGACATTTTAAAAAGCTTAAATGTAGAATATTGTGATGAAATGAATGAAAATGATTCCTGAAACGTTCGAAATGCTCAAATGATACTCAGAATTGCATTCTTTGCACTTTATATGCGTAATTACCATGTATAATCCAATCTTTTTGAACAAATAACATACAAATCATATTCTAGACAGTATAAAAAGTTTAAATGTAGATTATTGTTGTGAAATTACTTAGACTGAATCCAGAAACGATTTAAATGCTCAAATGATACTCGAAATTTCATTATTTGCAATTTATACGCGTAGTTACCATATATAATCCATTCTTTTTGAGTAAATAACATATGAATTATATTTTAGACTTTCTAAAGCGTTTAAATGTACAATATTGTGATGAAATGAATGAAAATGAATACAGAAACGATCGAAATACTCAAATGATACCCAGAATTACATTAATTGCACTTTATACGTGTAGTTACCATATATAATCCAATATTTTTGAACAAACAACACATGAATTATATTATAGACAGAATAAAGAGTTTAAAGGTAGATTATTATGATGAAATGACTTAGAATGAATCCAGAAACGATCGAAATGCTCAAATGAAACTCAGAATTGCATTATTTGCAATTTATACGCGTACTTACAATGTATAATCCAATCTTTTTGAATAAATAACATATGAATTATATTTTAGACACTATAAAGAGTTTAAATGTAAAATATTGTGATGAAATGACTCAAAATGAATCCTGAAACGATCGAATTGCTCAAATGATACTCAGAATTGCATTACTTGCACTTTATACGCGTAATTAACATATATAATCCAATCTTTTTGAACAAATAACATATGAATCATATTCTAGACTGTATAAAGAGTTTAAATGTATGTTATTATGATAAAATGACATAGAATGAATCCAAAAACGATCGAAATGCTCAAATGATACCCAGAATTGGATTATTTGCACTTTATACGCGTAATTACCACGTATAATCTAATCTTTTTGAAAAAATAACATATGAATCATATTCTAGATAGTATAAAGAGTTTAAATTTAGATTATTGCGATGAAATGACTTGGAATAAATCCAGAAACGATTGAAATGCTCAAATGATACCCAGAATTGGGTTATTTGCAATTTATACGCATAATTACCATGTATAATCCAATATTTTTGAACGAATAACATATGAATCATATTCTAGACAGTCTAAAGAGTTTAAATGTAGATTATTGTGATGAAATGACATGGAATGAATCCAGAAACGATCTAAATGCTCAAATGATACTCAGAATTGCATTATTTGCACTTTATACGCGTAATAACCATGTATAATCGAATGTTTTTGAATAAATAACATACGAATTATATATCAGACATTTTAAAAAGCTTAAATGTTGAATATTGTGATGAAATGAATGAAAATGATTCCTGAAACGTTCGAAATGCTCAAATGATACTCAGAATTGCATTCTTTGCACTTTATATGCGTAATTACCATGTATAATCCAATCTTTTTGAACAAATAACATACAAATCATATTCTAGACAGTATAAAAAGTTTAAATGTAGATTATTGTTGTGAAATTACTTAGACTGAATCCAGAAACGATTTAAATGCTCAAATGATACTCGAAATTTCATTATTTGCAATTTATACGCGTAGTTACCATATATAATCCATTCTTTTTGAGTAAATAACATATGAATTATATTTTAGACTTTCTAAAGCGTTTAAATGTACAATATTGTGATGAAATGAATGAAAATGAATACAGAAACGATCGAAATACTCAAATGATACCCAGAATTACATTAATTGCACTTTATACGTGTAGTTACCATATATAATCCAATATTTTTGAACAAACAACACATGAATTATATTATAGACAGAATAAAGAGTTTAAAGGTAGATTATTATGATGAAATGACTTAGAATGAATCCAGAAACGATCGAAATGCTCAAATGAAACTCAGAATTGCATTATTTGCAATTTATACGCGTACTTACAATGTATAATCCAATCTTTTTGAATAAATAACATATGAATTATATTTTAGACACTATAAAGAGTTTAAATGTAAAATATTGTGATGAAATGACTCAAAATGAATCCTGAAACGATCGAATTGCTCAAATGATACTCAGAATTGCATTATTTGCAATTTATACGCGTAATTAACATATATAATCCAATCTTTTTGAACAAATAACATATGAATCATATTCTAGACTGTATAAAGAGTTTAAATGTATGTTATTATGATAAAATGACATAGAATGAATCCAAAAACGATCGAAATGCTCAAATGATACCCAGAATTGCATTATTTGCACTTTATACGCGTAATTACCACGTATAATCTAATCTTTTTGAAAAAATAACATATGAATCATATTCTAGATAGTATAAAGAGTTTAAATTTAGATTATTGCGATGAAATGACTTGGAATAAATCCAGATACGATCTAAATGATAAAATCATACTCAGAATTGCATTATTTGCACTTTATATGCATAATTACCATGTATAATCGAATGATTTTTAATAAGTAACATATGAATCATATTCTAGACAGTTTAAAGAGCTTAAATGTAGAATATTGTGATGAAATCAATGAAAATGAATCCATAAACGATCGAAATGCTCAAATGATACTCTGAATTGCATTCTTTGCACTTTATACGAGTAATTACCATGTATAATCGAATCTTTTTGAATAAATAACATATGAATTATATTTTAGACAGTTTAAAGCGTTTAAATGTACAATATTGTGATGAAATAATTGGAAATGATTCCAGAAACGATCGAATTAGTCAAATGACACTTAGAATTGCATTATTTACACTTTATACATGTAATTACCATGTATAATCCAATCTTTTTTATCAAATAACATATGAATCATATTCTAGACAGTATAAAGAGTTTAAATATAGATTATTCTGATAGAATAACCTAGAATTAATCCAGAAACAAACTAAATGCTCAAATGATACTCAGAATTGCATTATTTGCACTTTATACGAGTAATTACCATGTATAATCCAATTTTTTTGAATTAATAACATAGGAATTATATTTTAGACAGTTTAAAAAGCTTAAATGTAGAATATTGTAATGAAATGAATGAAAATGAATCCTGAAACGATCGAAATGCTCAAATGATACTCAGAATTGCATTCTTTACACTTTATACGCGTAATTACCA
This sequence comes from Rhynchospora breviuscula, assembly GCA_027562975.1. Taxonomy (NCBI): domain Eukaryota; kingdom Viridiplantae; phylum Streptophyta; class Magnoliopsida; order Poales; family Cyperaceae; genus Rhynchospora; species Rhynchospora breviuscula. Next base: position 7,048,232 of record CM050400.1, on the reverse strand, counting down.
TGTATAATCCAATCTTTTCGAACTAATAACATATGAATCATATTCAAGACAGTATAAATAGTTTAAATGTAGATTATTGTGATGAAATGAGTTAGAATGAATCCAGAAACAATCTAAATGCTCAAATAATACTCAGAATTGCATTATTTACACTTTATACGCGTAATTGCCATATATAATCCAATCTTTTTTTAACAAATAACATACGAATCATATTCTAGACAGTATAAAGAGTTTAAATATAGATTATTATGATGAAATGACTTTGAATGAATCAAGAAACAATCTAAATGCTCAAATCATATTCAGAATTTCATTATTTGCACTTTATACGCATAGTTACCATATATAATCCATTCTTTTTTAGTAAATAACATATGAATTATATTTTAGACTTTCTAAAGCGTTTAAATGTACAATATTGTGATGAAAGGAATGAAAATGAATACAGAAACGATCGAAATACTCAAATGATACCCAGAATTGCATTAATTGCACTTTATACGTGTAGTTACCATATATAATCCAATCTTTTTGAACAAACAACATATGAATTATATTATAGACAGAATAAAGAGTTTAAAGGTAGATTATTATGATGAAATGACTTAGAATGAATCCAGAAACGATCGAAATGCTCAAATGATACTCAGAATTGTATTATTTGCACTTTATATGCGTAATTACCATATATAATCCGATATTTTTGAATAAATAACATATCAATCATATTCTAGACTGTTTAAACAGATTAAATGTAGATTATTGTGTTGAAATGACTTTGAATGAATCCAGAAATGATCGAAATGCTCAAATGATACTCATAATTGCATTATTTGCACTTTATACGCGTAATTACCAGGTATAATCGAATATTTTTGAATAAATAACATGTGAATTATAATTTAGACAGTTTAAAAAGTTTAAATGTAGAATATTGTGATAACATGAATGAAAATGAATCCAGAAACGATCGAAATGTTCAAATGATACTCAGAATTGCATTATTTGCAATTTATACGCGTAATTACCATGTATAATCCAATCTTTTTGAACAAATAACATATGAATCATATTCTAGATAATATAAAGAGTTTGAATATAGATTATTTTGATGAAATGACTTAGAATGAATCCTGAAACGATCTAAATGCTTAGATGATACTCAGAATTGCATTGTTTGCACTTTATACGAATAATTATAATGTATAACTGTTTGACCCTAAATTTTCGCGAATGGAAACACAGACCGATCTACAAAGAACTTCAAAAATCCACCAAAAATACCAAATGACCTCCAAAAATCTCCAAAAATTACCCAAAAATTCCCTAAGAATTATGATGAATTATCATGATTTTAAAATCCCAAAAATATCACCAGAAACCCTAAAATTTACAAAGAAATCCCAAAAATCCACAAAATTTCCGAAATAAATCTGTGAGGAATTTTGCAAAACCCTTGGAACCATTAAATTCCTCATATTTTTTTCTGAGTCTACCAATAAAATTTCATGTGAAAATTCCCAAGGGAATGCCTTCAAACAATTTATTTTGAATTGGTATTAAAGAATACATGAAAAATCAATGGAAATTGAGGGAAAATCTCAGAAAATTCGAAACTCTCTGTCGGTTGCAGCCGCTGTAGCAGATCAGGAGAAAAGAGAGGGGAGGCGCTGGATTAAAAAATTACCATCCTTGTTATGAGGCCGGGTGCACCCATTTCTTGTGAACCATGCGTAGAAATTCAAAAGAAGTTGATTGGTCCACCATGAACCCAATCCACCCATCTTTTACTCTCTCATTAAAACTTACAAGTGGACCCCATGTGAAGGGTCTCCTTCTGGATCCGTATCCTCTGCCAACTTTTTGAGGTTGGTAGAGTGCCAACTTTTGATCCGAGCCGTTCGATTTAATCTAGATGGTTAAAATTTTTCGGGCCTATCAATCTGGTTACATGCACGGGGCTCCCTTAACCGTTGAGATGAGATCTAACAGTTCAGATCAGAGGTTGGCACTCTACCAACCTTTTAAGGTTAGTAGAGGATCTGATTCCGTCTCCTTCTCCAACAGAATGAAGAAGAAATAGCTGGGTAAAAATGAGCCATGGTGAAACCGTAAAAAAATTTAAAAAAAAAAGGTGGAGAAGAAGAGGAGGGGAATGCTGCGGCTCTCTCGGCGAATTTACTGGGACGACGTGGCCTCTCCTCACACCAGATAAAGGAGGCTTAACTCCCATGCAATTACAATAGCCCTCGGATCAAAATCAGAGGAGGGAAATCAAAGCATGGATCAAGAGTGAAACCCTAAGCTATGTGTCACATCTCGCAGCTGGATGTAGCAGCTCCCGCCACGAAAATACATGTGAATGTACCTTCGTAAGGCTTAATATGGCTATTACACATTTTTTTTCCAGATAATATAAGAGAATATTATCAAACTAAGGTAGGAATAAAAGAACAGAAAAGAAAAATAAAACACTGCAACACAAACAGACTTTTCTACCAATTACATGGTTCAAGTCTCAGCTTACCATGATTTACCACGCTAGATTATTATGACTCAACGAGCCATCATAGCAAGACATTTTTGGCTTAACTTCGCTTGACTTGATCGAGCCCGTCTCTGCAACCTGGAACCCACAACCATTGTGGAAAACATGCAAAAGCACGGAATGAGAATTAAATTCTCAGTGCGGGTTTTAGTTCCAGTACGTGGATTTAAGCTAAAATCCAAGTTCTAGAAATAATACCCATAAATAAAATAATTCATTTATGTAACGAGACATATGGAGTACTATCTTCATTTGATATAAAATAAAACATACATATCTCAATTTTAACGAAAACAATTGCAAATGGCATCTATCATATAATATAATCAAAACCGGACATGCAACAAAATCTCTCTATGGCAAAAATCATGTATATGTCGGAACTGAACACGTGGCACGAATCCCATCACAGACAACATGTGTCTGAGCGTGAAAGGAAACTGAGCGTGTTAGGGGTCCGAGCAATTACAGAACTAAGCATAGCATGAGTCTGGACAATTCACATTTTATTCACATAATTCCCTAACACGAAGGCAGGCAAAAGGGAACTTCAAAATTCACATATCATTCTAATAATCTCATAATCTCATAATCATATATTCATATATTCATAATCACTCAGGCCCCTAACCCAACCGGCTGGGCAAGCAAAAGGCGACCTTTCCCTAACCCACGGGCATGCAAAAGAGACTCCTCTCTAACCCTGGGCAAGCAAAAGGGAATTCCACATCCGCATAGCGCTACCGAACTGGCCGAAGCCGAGGGCCAACCGACTCCGGAGAGTGATACAAACATATCAATTCACACATATCAATCACATCATTACATATCCCAATTATCATTCAATTCTTTTCAGTCAGATCATTCATAAATCAGATTCATCAATAGCAACAGCATATCCAAATATCTGACTGTCACCTTTCAAATTTCTCAAAGCGGAGAACATATCTTTCAAAATGCATTCTTATCAATATTTGGGTTCTATCTCTAAAATGCAGAAATATGGTTATGCAACCAAACGAGTCTCCAATATGCATTTGAATAATAAATGTTTTGTTTTAGCAAACACGAAACCACTTCACTAATATGCATTCAAAATAGTTTAATAATCACTTCAACTTTAACAAAAATCCAACTTAATTCCGCACCTGATTCGTAAGCTTAAACGTAACTTCTCGATATCCTATGGTTCGAGTTCTAGATGATCATCTTATCTAGATTCTCCTGCTTGACGGTCTTTTCAGCTTGATAGTCTCTTATCAAGTGATCCTAGATCGGATCCCTAATAAAAACAGGCGACTTCTTTACTGACCGTTAAATACTTAAAGTAACCTAAGTAACCTATTTCTAGACGGTTCTTGGATTACCATACTGACGGTCTAGGTTAACCAGACTGGTTAGGATTTAGGATGGTTAAGTTCAAACTCTTTATTAAGGGAATTCTGTTTTAAAATATATTATTAAGTATTTTGTTCTGTTGTTTAGTAATTGGTTTTGACTTTCCAGTTATTAAGAATTCATACTTATTTTTATTATACACATCGTTAATTATATTTTTGAATTAAAGCACTCACTTATATACCATATTGATTTATTAATTTGACTTATTGTTTATTTTAGTATATAATCCATTATCTATATTTTAGAATTAAAATATTCATTTATTCAGTCTATAACATTTCTATATCATTATTTAGTTATATCATATTAATTTATTTTGTTAATACTTAATTGATTTGATTTACTTTATATTTATTCTATTTTATAATATTGTTTATTTGATTATTTTATTATTTGTTATACTTTAGATATCGAGAATTTAAATCAGAAAACCAAAAATCTAAAATCAAGGAAATCAATTGGAGATAGAAAATCAAAATCAAAACTATTTGATTTGTTTTGAGTTGGGATCAGAAAGTCAGTGATTTATGTCAAGGTATCTGTTCTTGATTTCACTCAGACTATTCTCATCATCTCCCGAAATCCGAAATCCGACTTAACTAAAGGGATACCCAATTATTTCTAATGGCCTCTCCTTTAATTAATTTATTTTTAAGCCCACAATTTATTTACTTAATCTTTATAGATTAAGTTTTAGATTATGACTAATAATAGTCATTAAGTCCATAATTATTTACTTAATCATTTGATTAAGTTTTGATTTGGGTCTATTTAAAAATCTGTCAGCCCACAATCCAAATTAACATCGGCTCAAAGAAAGCCCACTCCAACAAAAATTCCAGCGGCAATAATTCTAAGCAAAAACCCAATTCACAACCGGCCTCACAGGCCCAATTCAACCTCAGCCCATGTCGGCTTAGACACACAAGAGGGTCCAACCAGGTCAACCTGACCCAGTTGACCTGGGTCATACTTAACGGGTCCGACAAAACCCAACAGCAAAGAATAGCATCCAACCCGATAGTCTAGGGCATTTACCAAGAAGCCCCTGAATTTAAATCTTTTATGTGTAGGCCCTTTTTATTTTACAGAAGAGCCCTTATTTATTACAAACATGCCCCTAGGAAATTACTAATAGGTCCTTCCTACACTTTTTCTTTATAAAACACACCCTGTCTTATATCCGCAATGTACCAGTATGGTACCAGGGAAACAACACGCATACCAGAGGCGATTTATCCTCACAGAAAACAGGTACAAGGTCTGTACCTGCATCACAACACAGAAGCAAAGCATAACAACACTAAACGAAACCTTAAACCCAAAGATTTTCCTTATTCACGAAATTCAGATCAATTCCCATCTCGGTTGAGTTTATATACTTTAATTTCATCAACAAAAACTCACTAATTTTCCATCACACGACCATCCAACACAACACCATCTGCACCGATTAGCACATAATTAACCAATGGCTTAAGGATTAACCCTAATTTCTTTCATAATGACCTCAGTATTGAGTTGGTATAGAGAGAGAAGGGAGAACAATATACCTTTGTCTTCTTCTCTTCTCTCCTTCTATCTCTTCACAGGGGGTCTCTCTCTCTCTCTCTCGTTTACTGTACAGCAACCGACAACAAGACCAAACTCGGCCTCACTGCCTCTTTTTATAGGTGGCGCTCAAAAGAGAAAGAAAGGGTGGGAACCACCTACCATGAACGATGGAGATTAATCCACCTCCAAACTTACGATTCACAACCGATTGATCCACCGCCTCAACAAAATATCGGAAACAAGGATAAGATCAATCGAGAGGGCCTCTCTTGGCTGTGGCGCGATGCCATTGGCCGGCCACAACGCATCCCTCTTTGACCTTTGAACTTCGAGAAACATCGGAGAAGAGGATAAGAACGAAGGTGATCGAACGATCGAGACGAAGAAAAAGAGAAAGAAGGGAGGAAGGGGATGGTGCCAGCGGAGAAGAACGAAGAAGAAATTTTCGGATTTTTATTAAAATTTAGCCCCTTCAGATCTTATGTGACAGAAATTTTGTGGCCTAAGATGCTGCAACTCATATAGAGTTGTTTTCATAATTATTTTCATTAAGATTTAATTGATTTGATGTTAGTTTTAAATGTTAACTTAACTTTGATTTTGCTAGAATCATTTAGGTTATTTTTAGATACTACACAAGTTGGAAGATTTCGATTTCGATTTAGTTTTACTGTTGCATCAAATTCATTTCCTCAAGTTACTAATTAATAATGTTAATTTTTTTTTACTATCAAGGTTAATTTAGCATACTCCTAATTTATCTTACTAATATTTCTTTAGTCTTAGTTAAGTCTAATTATTTTCTAATTGATTTGATATGTTTACAATAAATATTTGACAATTCTTTATTCATTTAAATTATCTTTGTACATTATTTTTATAGATTTACTTATTTTGATATTATAAATGGAATTATTCTAATTAATTAAGCTGAAATATAGTATGGTATTTTCTCCTATGTCACATTCCACCCCCCTTAAAAAGAAATTTCGTCCTCGAAATTTGAAAAGAGGGACTAATACTAGTTCCACCACGCTTCTGCTGTGGAAATTCTAACTTGATTTATTAATATTCTATCATACTTTTTCTCATTACGTTAATTATGTTTGACAATTTATTTTGTATCTTTGTTGGAAACACAAATATACTAGAGTAGAATTTTAACTTCCTTGGTAGTCAATCAAAGAAGATAAAGTAATACTCTAAATATCATAAGATCAATCTCAATATTGGTGACTAGTCAATATTGATTTCAATCCTTGTACACAAACATATTATTACCTTCATTAACCTTTTTGACTTCGTAGTGGTAATCATCTTTATATTTTCAAATGATTAATATCTTAATTTACTTCTTATAAAGGTCAGATTTGGATTTATATAATTAATTTTCATGAGCGAGATTTTAAGATTTGGAGGTGATCTGATTGCTAGCTAGGCTTATCTATCTATCTATCTACTCTAATATACATATTACGAATAGGAAAGGATAGACAAAGTGATCTAATGTTGACGATCTCTAACTCGAATACCAAGGTTTCTTCTAAACGAGAAGTTTCTTCTCTCTCTTAGTGACTCATATAATCAGTGTTAGTTTCTACTTTCACTATTGAGGTTTCCTCCATAATAAAAGTCAACTATTCTTGTAAGATCCAATATATTTTCATGAGTCACAATCGTATTTAAAGAATTCATAATTTCATTAGCGTGACTGATCTTATTCTAACTTAGAATATCCGTTAATCATATTATTACGGAATATTCAAGTCATGAGCTTTCTACTAGCTCAAGTCACGCTGAGAATTCTCAATTATGAGTCAAGTCTTTTTATTCAAATTATCTCAGTCAGCAAGGGTCATATACTATTCAATAGGGATATGACCTAAGTACTTATCTTAGGCTTAAATCTAAGATTATTATGACTGAAATATGTGTTGAATATATACTTGAATCATTTCCTCAACATTTTCTTTCTCTTTATTGAGAAATACTTTTAGATAGGACAATTTATCTACACAACATCTTTTAAGTTGTTGGTAGCATCCGTCTATACTCAGGAAATTCGTATTGTCTTGTTATCTCCAATCGACTGACAGTTATAGCTTATTTCTATAAATCAACAACAATCCATCTTGTGAATATATTGTAATTTAAGAATGTAAATTAACATAGCCACAACTGGTCTTAAATAACTTTCACATTCCAATATGGTTTCAAAAGTTATTTAGAGTCAATAAAGATAAAGTAGTTGTTCCAATACAATAAGATGATTGAAGACCTCAATTAATCAAATAAATCACTAGGGTTGGATTTATTAGTTTTACAAAAATTGCAAATCCAAACGACATTACTATTTTATTTAATGATCGTTGATGGATATAGCAAATGGTCTTCCTTGATAGTGTAAGGATAAGTTGAAGTTAATTATACCAATATACAAAAATAAGTGATTCAACTTCAGCAATATCCTATTTTCTCTTTGTAGACGATTTATGTCTCAAGAGCAAATTGCTTAGTCACATAAGTAATTGACTAGTAATAATTTTAATTGCACCCCAAGTTCAATATATGTTGAAAGAAATTAGTGGTGCAATGTATAATGATAAGCTAATGAAATATATAATCTCTCATTCCAGATAAAATCTCAAAATTTTCTTATCAAAAACATTAAGATATTAAAAATTATCCAAAATATTTGAGATATTAGCTTATCGTCAAATGAGTATCATAACTTGTATTTTAACAAGTTAATTTCTTTAAGTGTCAATAGTTTAAGGACTCAACCATCTCATACCTGACACCCAAGGTACAGATGAGGTTTTTAGGAAGATTAAATTGCTCTTCCTATAAGAATAGTTAAATGGTTGCCAAACATTTGGATTATCCAGTAGTTCAGCACATCCGTAACTAATGAGTTATCAATGAGTCCTCTTATTTAATTTCCACCTATTTTCATTTTATATAAGTACGTTTATTGAGTACTTATAACTATAAGATGACTATTACAGATGTTTAGTGACATAACAAGTCATCTCATAGAACAATAAGTGGAATACATTTCTAGTCGTACCCAGAGGCTATATTGAGACATGTCCTCTTAATTTTCTAATTTATTTTGAGGATTATGTCTTACTCTTGGACCAGGGGGATATATTTTCCCACGACTTTTGCCTTACTGAGCTTATCAAGGTTCCAAAGTTAAATTTTATTTTGGAATAGTCCTTAGCTCATTTGTCCTTATTTCCATACTTGAAATAAATATTATTCAAGTGATAATACTGGGGCTAAGGACAAGGCAGCTCATCATGATTGCACCATAGTTATTTTGGTACAATATTTTTATCTTACAGGTTTTGTGCAGACTATGGGGCCTGCTTTCCAGCTTTATTCTTCAAGCGCTATCATCTTCAATGCTGATAGTCCTTCTGCAGTCGAATCACTTCTCGAAAATACGTCATCTAAGTTTCGTTTATCTAGGTACTATCGTTATCAACGATAAGTAAAATTTTAAAAATACATTAAAACTTGATTACTAATAACATATTACTTTTACATTTAAATTATAACTATACATACATTTTGTATTATAAGTTTAATAGCTATCTCATGTGATTACTTAATTAACTAAGAGAATTAACTTTCCTAACAAATATCAAGTACACTCGTTTATTTTAAGTCCATCTAATTATTATGACCATAAAGAAACTCTAATAATTACTTTTAATATTAATTGAAAACTTTTAATAATCCAAAGGTAGAATGTTCTTACTTTATTTAATTTTCTCATTAGCACTAATTATTTAAAATTTAAAGCGAACTTGGAAAATATGATAACTACATCAACTTGTATTTATATAATTTATTAAATATACCCAACTATTTATCTTAAATGTAAATAATAAACATATTAAATTTATATCATGTCCTTTAATTAACGATATTTTACTGCTTATCTTATTATCCATAGTAACGTATCTCGTATAAATTTTTCAAACTACTCAAATTTAAGTAAGAATTCATATTATTAATTATCCCTTTATTCTACCCACACTCGCGTATTATTAGTCTGGTTATGGCTTAAAACCATGCTCTGATACCACCAAAAGAGTCTGTCACATCTCGCAGCTGGATGTAGCAGCTCCCGCCACGAAAATACATGTGAATGTACCTTCGTAAGGCTTAATATGGCTATTACACATTTTTTTTTCAGATAATATAAGAGAATATTATCAAACTAAGGTAGGAATAAAAGAACAGAAAAGAAAAATAAAACACTGCAACACAAACAGACTTTTCTACCAATTACATGGTTCAAGTCTCAGCTTACCATGATTTACCACGCTAGATTATTATGACTCAACGAGCCATCATAGCAAGACATTTTTGGCTTAACTTCGCTTGACTTGATCGAGCCCGTCTCTGCAACCTGGAACCCACAACCATTGTGGAAAACATGCAAAAGCACGGAATGAGAATTAAATTCTCAGTGCGGGTTTTAGTTCCAGTACGTGGATTTAAGCTAAAATCCAAGTTCTAGAAATAATACCCATAAATAAAATAATTCATTTATGTAACGAGACATATGGAGTACTATCTTCATTTGATATAAAATAAAACATACATATCTCAATTTTAACGAAAACAATTGCAAATGGCATCTATCATATAATATAATCAAAACCGGACATGCAACAAAATCTCTCTATGGCAAAAATCATGTATATGTCGGAACTGAACACGTGGCACGAATCCCATCACAGACAACATGTGTCTGAGCGTGAAAGGAAACTGAGCGTGTTAGGGGTCCGAGCAATTACAGAACTAAGCATAGCATGAGTCTGGACAATTCACATTTTATTCACATAATTCCCTAACACGAAGGCAGGCAAAAGGGAACTTCAAAATTCACATATCATTCTAATAATCTCATAATCTCATAATCATATATTCATATATTCATAATCACTCAGGCCCCTAACCCAACCGGCTGGGCAAGCAAAAGGCGACCTTTCCCTAACCCACGGGCATGCAAAAGAGACTCCTCTCTAACCCTGGGCAAGCAAAAGGGAATTCCACATCCGCATAGCGCTACCGAACTGGCCGAAGCCGAGGGCCAACCGACTCCGGAGAGTGATACAAACATATCAATTCACACATATCAATCACATCATTACATATCCCAATTATCATTCAATTCTTTTCAGTCAGATCATTCATAAATCAGATTCATCAATAGCAACAGCATATCCAAATATCTGACTGTCACCTTTCAAATTTCTCAAAGCGGAGAACATATCTTTCAAAATGCATTCTTATCAATATTTGGGTTCTATCTCTAAAATGCAGAAATATGGTTATGCAACCAAACGAGTCTCCAATATGCATTTGAATAATAAATGTTTTGTTTTAGCAAACACGAAACCACTTCACTAATATGCATTCAAAATAGTTTAATAATCACTTCAACTTTAACAAAAATCCAACTTAATTCCGCACCTGATTCGTAAGCTTAAACGTAACTTCTCGATATCCTATGGTTCGAGTTCTAGATGATCATCTTATCTAGATTCTCCTGCTTGACGGTCTTTTCAGCTTGATAGTCTCTTATCAAGTGATCCTAGATCGGATCCCTAATAAAAACAGGCGACTTCTTTACTGACCGTTAAATACTTAAAGTAACCTAAGTAACCTATTTCTAGACGGTTCTTGGATTACCATACTGACGGTCTAGGTTAACCAGACTGGTTAGGATTTAGGATGGTTAAGTTCAAACTCTTTATTAAGGGAATTCTGTTTTAAAATATATTATTAAGTATTTTGTTCTGTTGTTTAGTAATTGGTTTTGACTTTCCAGTTATTAAGAATTCATACTTATTTTTATTATACACATCGTTAATTATATTTTTGAATTAAAGCACTCACTTATATACCATATTGATTTATTAATTTGACTTATTGTTTATTTTAGTATATAATCCATTATCTATATTTTAGAATTAAAATATTCATTTATTCAGTCTATAACATTTCTATATCATTATTTAGTTATATCATATTAATTTATTTTGTTAATACTTAATTGATTTGATTTACTTTATATTTATTCTATTTTATAATATTGTTTATTTGATTATTTTATTATTTGTTATACTTTAGATATCGAGAATTTAAATCAGAAAACCAAAAATCTAAAATCAAGGAAATCAATTGGAGATAGAAAATCAAAATCAAAACTATTTGATTTGTTTTGAGTTGGGATCAGAAAGTCAGTGATTTATGTCAAGGTATCTGTTCTTGATTTCACTCAGACTATTCTCATCATCTCCCGAAATCCGAAATCCGACTTAACTAAAGGGATACCCAATTATTTCTAATGGCCTCTCCTTTAATTAATTTATTTTTAAGCCCACAATTTATTTACTTAATCTTTATAGATTAAGTTTTAGATTATGACTAATAATAGTCATTAAGTCCATAATTATTTACTTAATCATTTGATTAAGTTTTGATTTGGGTCTATTTAAAAATCTGTCAGCCCACAATCCAAATTAACATCGGCTCAAAGAAAGCCCACTCCAACAAAAATTCCAGCGGCAATAATTCTAAGCAAAAACCCAATTCACAACCGGCCTCACAGGCCCAATTCAACCTCAGCCCATGTCGGCTTAGACACACAAGAGGGTCCAACCAGGTCAACCTGACCCAGTTGACCTGGGTCATACTTAACGGGTCCGACAAAACCCAACAGCAAAGAATAGCATCCAACCCGATAGTCTAGGGCATTTACCAAGAAGCCCCTGAATTTAAATCTTTTATGTGTAGGCCCTTTTTATTTTACAGAAGAGCCCTTATTTATTACAAACATGCCCCTAGGAAATTACTAATAGGTCCTTCCTACACTTTTTCTTTATAAAACACACCCTGTCTTATATCCGCAATGTACCAGTATGGTACCAGGGAAACAACACGCATACCAGAGGCGATTTATCCTCACAGAAAACAGGTACAAGGTCTGTACCTGCATCACAACACAGAAGCAAAGCATAACAACACTAAACGAAACCTTAAACCCAAAGATTTTCCTTATTCACGAAATTCAGATCAATTCCCATCTCGGTTGAGTTTATATACTTTAATTTCATCAACAAAAACTCACTAATTTTCCATCACACGACCATCCAACACAACACCATCTGCACCGATTAGCACATAATTAACCAATGGCTTAAGGATTAACCCTAATTTCTTTCATAATGACCTCAGTATTGAGTTGGTATAGAGAGAGAAGGGAGAACAATATACCTTTGTCTTCTTCTCTTCTCTCCTTCTATCTCTTCACAGGGGGTCTCTCTCTCTCTCTCTCGTTTACTGTACAGCAACCGACAACAAGACCAAACTCGGCCTCACTGCCTCTTTTTATAGGTGGCGCTCAAAAGAGAAAGAAAGGGTGGGAACCACCTACCATGAACGATGGAGATTAATCCACCTCCAAACTTACGATTCACAACCGATTGATCCACCGCCTCAACAAAATATCGGAAACAAGGATAAGATCAATCGAGAGGGCCTCTCTTGGCTGTGGCGCGATGCCATTGGCCGGCCACAACGCATCCCTCTTTGACCTTTGAACTTCGAGAAACATCGGAGAAGAGGATAAGAACGAAGGTGATCGAACGATCGAGACGAAGAAAAAGAGAAAGAAGGGAGGAAGGGGATGGTGCCAGCGGAGAAGAACGAAGAAGAAATTTTCGGATTTTTATTAAAATTTAGCCCCTTCAGATCTTATGTGACAGAAATTTTGTGGCCTAAGATGCTGCAACTCATATAGAGTTGTTTTCATAATTATTTTCATTAAGATTTAATTGATTTGATGTTAGTTTTAAATGTTAACTTAACTTTGATTTTGCTAGAATCATTTAGGTTATTTTTAGATACTACACAAGTTGGAAGATTTCGATTTCGATTTAGTTTTACTGTTGCATCAAATTCATTTCCTCAAGTTACTAATTAATAATGTTAATTTTTTTTTACTATCAAGGTTAATTTAGCATACTCCTAATTTATCTTACTAATATTTCTTTAGTCTTAGTTAAGTCTAATTATTTTCTAATTGATTTGATATGTTTACAATAAATATTTGACAATTCTTTATTCATTTAAATTATCTTTGTACATTATTTTTATAGATTTACTTATTTTGATATTATAAATGGAATTATTCTAATTAATTAAGCTGAAATATAGTATGGTATTTTCTCCTATGTCACACTATGCCTATATAAAGACCAGAAATTGAAGAATTCAAGGCCGCCTCTTTCTCTCTCTCTCTCTGTCTGAGGCTGGCCACAACCAATTAGGGTAGAAAAAAGTGTTTTGTGATAGGATAGAAGTGGTTTTGGTTAAGGCATTTCATCAAACAACCATAGGCAATTGAAATTAAGCCAAAAGGAAGAAGAAAAAGAGGTTCTAGGTAGTTCCATCTTGTAAATACTCTGTCCTACATATCAATAAAGAAAGTTTGGTTGTTTAATTTGCTGTTTTGTTCTCTCCTTTTTCTCTCATCCACTCTTGAATTCATCACCTCTCTTTATTACGGTTTCCACTGAGGTTTCCTCAGAAGTAGACTGAGGAGAGGTTGCTTATCTTGATGCTATGCTCAAGACTAGGCGTGTAATGGCTTTCGTTGAGGTTTCCTCTTCTTTAGGCCCAGATTCTGCAATTTGAGTTGTAAAAAGCTCAAATTAAGGAATCCATGTATAATCATAGAGGTTTAGATGTTATGCTGCCAAATTTCTATAAGATTAGTCAATTCTCATATAAGCTTTGCATTTGAATGGATAAATAATGAGTCTGAAACAATTTGAGTTAATTTCTTGCATAAATAAAAAAATATAATAAAAAAATGAATAAGAGGTATGTTAAACCCCAACCAGCCCTTTAATCTGTGAATTCACTTAAAATTTAGGGTCTAAATGCATGATATAGTGCAGGTTCTGTCTTCTTTAGGCTAGATTCATACTGCTATAACAAAAAAATATATATGCATATATGCTTAAATCTGGCCAGCAGGGAAAAATAAGTAAAGAATAGGGTTTTATTTGGATAAAAATACAAAAATATGCATGGACAGTAGGTACACGATCTTGTGGACAGCTGGGAATAGATTTCACCATTTTTAGAATTTCATACAATTTTATACCAATTAATAAAGACAGCAAGGTCATTTTAAGAAATAAAAATGCTATTTTTCAAATTCTGAGCTTTTTTGAAAAAAGTGTTAAAATCAAAACTTATTAAGCACATTAGAAATATTCACTGCAAAATTTTATAGTGTTTGGATAAGAATAAAGGCACGTTTTAAGTTATCCATAAAAAAGGCAGAAATGATATGTGCATATGTATATTTGCTAAAATTTTAAATATAGTTCGAAAACTGTACTCAAATGCATTTCTCATAAAATATTATGACTTTTGTAAATGACCTTCTAGCTGTGCATATATGGAAAAACATCACAACCTGAATTTCACTTTGGCAATTAAGTGAATAAAGTTAGCATTTATGATAAGCCTTTCTTGATATTGAATAATTACCATGTATAATCGAATGTTTTTGAATAAATAACATATGAATTATATTTTAGACAGTTTAAAGAGTTTAGATGTAGAATATTGTGACGAAATGAATGAAAATTAATCCAGAAACGATCGAAATGCTCAAATGATACTCAGAATTGCATTCTTTGTAATTTATACGCGTAATTACCATAGGGGTCGTTTGGATGGGCTAGGAATAGCCAATTCCTAGGAATTTCATATTCCTAGGAATTTCATCTCTCTCACAAAGTTACACACTTCCCAACGAAAATCCTTATTCCTTCCTAGGAATTGGCTATTCCTAGCCCATCCAAACGACCCCATATATAATCCAGTCTTTTTGACTAAATTACATATGAATCATATTCTAGACAGAATAAAGTGTTTAAATATAGATTATTATGATGAAATGACTTAGAATGAATCCAGAAACGATCGAAATGCTCAAATGATACCTAGAATTGCATTATTTGCAATTTATACGCGTAATTACCATGTATAATCCAATCTTTTTCAACAAATAACATATGAATCATATTCTAGAGAGTATAAAGAGTTTAAATGTAGATTATTATGATGAAATGACTTAGAATGAATCCAGAAACGATCGAAATGCTCAAATGATACTCAGAATTGCATTATTTGCAATTTATACACGTAATTACCATGTATAATTCAATCTTTTTGAACAAATAACATGTGACTCATATTGAAGACAGTATAAATAGTTTAAATGTAGAATATTGTTATGAAATTATTTGGACTGAATCCAAAAACGATATAAATGCTCAGATGATACTCAGAATTGCATTATTTGCACTTTATACACATAGTTACCATATATAATCCAATCTTTTTAAATAAATAATCTATGAATTATATTATAGACAGTTTAAAGTGTTTAAATGTACAATGTTGTGATTAAATGATTGAAAATGAATCCAGAAACGATCGAAATACTCAAATGATACTCAGAATTGCATTATTTACAATTTATACACATAATTACCATGTATAATCCAATCTTTTAGATCAAATAACATATGAATCATATTCTAGACAGAGTTTAAATGTAGATTATTGTGACAAAATAACTTAGAATTAATCCAAAAACAAACTAAATGCTCAAATGTTTCACTGAATTGCATTATTTGCACTTTATACGCGTAATTACCATGTATAATCGAATATTTTTGAATAAATAACATATGAATTATATTTTAGACAGTTTAGAAAGCTTAAATGTACAATATTTTAATGAAATGAAAGAAAATAAATCCAGAAACGATCGAAATGCTCAAATGATACTTTGAATTGCATTATTTACACTTTATACGCGTAATTACCATGTATAATTCAATCTTTTCGAACAAATAACATATGAATCATATTCAAGACAGTATAAATAGTTTAAATGTACATTATTGTGTTGAAATGACTTATAATGAATCCAGAAACAATCTAAATGCTCAAATAATACTGAGAATTGAATTATTTGCACTTTATACACGTAATTAAATTATATTATCCAATCTATTTGAACAAATAACATATGAATCATATACTGGACAGTATAAAGAGTTTAAATGTAGATTATTCTGATGAAATGACTTTGAATGAATCCAGAAACAATCTAAATGCTCAAATAATACTCAGAATTGCATTATTTGCACTTTATACGCATAGTTACCATATATAATCCAATCTTGTTTAATAAATCACATATGATTTATATTTTAGACAGTCTAAAGCGTTTAAATGTAGAATATTGTGATGAAATGAATGAAAATGAATACAGAAACGATCGAAATACTCAAATGATACTCAAAATTGCATTAATTGCACTCTATACGCGTAGTTACCATATATAATCCAATCTTTTTGAACAAACAACATATGAATCATGTTATAGACAGAATAAAGAGTTTAAAGGTAGATTATTATGATGAAATGACTTAGAATGAATCCAGAAACGATCAAAATGCTCAAATGATGCTCAGAATTGCATTAATTGCACTTTATACGCATAATTTCCATATGTAATCCAATCTTTTTGAACAAATAACTTATGATTCATATTCTAGACAGTATAACGAGTTTAAATGTATATTATTGTGATGAAATGACTTAGAATGAAACCAGAAACGATCTAATAGCTCAAATGATACTCAGAATAGCATTATTTGCACTTAATACGCGTAATTACCATGTATAATCGAATCTTTTTGAATAAATAACATATGAATTATATTTAGACAGTTTAAAAAGCTTAAATGTAGAATATTGTAATGAAATGAATGAAAATTAATCCAGAAACAATCTAAATGCTCAATAATACTCAGAATTGCATTATTTACACTTTATACGAGTAATTACCATATTATAATCCAATCTTTTTGAAGAAAGAACATATGAATCATATTCTAGACAGAATAAAGAGTTTAAATGTAGATTATTATGTTGAAATGACTTAGAATGAATCCAGAAACGATCGAAATGCTCAAATGATACCCAGAATTGCATTATTTGCACTTTATAAGTGTAATTACCATGTATAATCTAATATTTTTGAACAAATAATATATGAATCATATTCTAGACATTATAAAGAGATTAAATGTAGATTATTGTGATGAAATGACTTAGAATGAAACCAGAAACGATCTAATAGCTCAAATGATACTCAGAATAGCATTATTTGCACTTAATACGCGTAATTACCATGTATAATCGATTTTTTTTGAATAAATAACATATGAATTATATTTTAGATAGTTTAGAGAGTTGAAATGTAGAATATTGTGATGAAATGAATGAAAATACATCCAAAAACGGTCGAAATGGTCAAATGGTAGTGAGAATTGCATTATTTGCTTTTTATATGCGTAATTACCATGTATAATCCAATCTTTTTGAATAAATTACATATGAATCATATTGTAGACAGTATAAAGAGTTTAAATGTATATTATTTTGAGGAAATGACTTAGAATGAATCCAAAAACGATTGAAATGCTCAATTGATACTCAGAATTGCATTATTTGCATTTTATACGCGTAATCACCATGTATAATCCAATATTTTTGAGCAAATAACATATGAATCATATTATAGAGAGTATAAATAGTTTAAATGTTGATTATTGTGAAGAAATGATTTAAAATGAATCTAGAAACGATCTAAATGCTAAAATGTTACTCAGAATTGAATTATTTGCACTTTATACGCGTAATTACCATTTATAATCCACTTTTTTTGAATAAAAAAATATCTGAATCATATTCTAGACAATATAAAGTGTTTAAATATTGATTATTGCGATAAAATGACTTAAAATGAATCCAGAAACGATCGAAATACTCAAATGATACTCAGAATTGCATTATTTGCTCTTTATATTCGTAATTACCATGTATAATCCAATCTTTTTGAATAAAAAATATATGAATCGTATTCTGGACAGTATAAAAGTTTAAACGTAGATTAATGTGACTAAATTACTTAGAATGAATCCAGAAACGATCGAAATGCTCAAATGATACTCATAAATTGCATTATTTGCACTTTATACTTGTAATTACCTTGTATAATCCAATCTTTTTGAACAAATAACATATGAATCATATTCTTGACAGTTTAAAAAGTTTAAATGTAGATTATTGTGATGACATATTTTAGAATGAATCCAAAAACGATCGAAATGATTAAATGATACTCAGAATTGCATTATTTGCCTTTTATATGCATAATAATTCCATAACTTTTATGCACGTGGATAAATTTTTAATGGTAATAATTCCATTACTTTTATGTTCGCGGAAATATTTTTTGATGCTCTATAAAATTTTGCATGAATAATATGGACAAATTATCAAGTTCATAGCAATAGAATTCCAAACCACTGGTGATTTTTATGTCCCTTAAAAATGTAAATGCTGATCACCAAAAAACAAAGAAAATTGATTACTGTAATCTGCAGTTTTGCCATCTCTTGTCATCGCTAAATAGAAAGTGAACACATAATACATACAAGGTGAACATTTATAGTGATGAAAGTGAACACACACAAACAAATAAGTTCAATAAAAATAAGTTGAATGTGCATATAAAAATCTGAATAAGAGATGATAGCACTTATTTGTTTGTAAGTGTTCACTTTGATCTTCTATATGATTATCTTGTCTATTTTATGTGTTCACTTTGTGTTTAGCGATTACAAGAGACTACAAAACTGTCAGATGGCAGTTATCATTTCTGAAAAACAAACATTTTGTTTAAAGAATAATGCCTTGGAGACATGGAGTCGGTTACATGAGATTTAAATTACGGATGGAATTAACATCGAAGCTCGAAGAATATTACTATATTTCGGCATCTAATTGCCAACACAAAATTGAACTAAAATTTTGCAGGCAATTGCTCGATTGGTCCTTCAGCTAGTATCCTTCTTAAAGGTTCACTGGGATATGTATCGCCCGCTGAGCTTTTATTTCAGAGACAATTAAATTTCATAGTAGTTCTTTTCATATTATTTCCTGAAAGAGATCGGTGAACTTGTATTTCTTACAGTTCTGGAAAAAGGACATATATTGCAGTAATTTTTCGCAAGCAAAAAAAAAAAGGTAAGGATTTGCAACAACAACATTAAATGTTTAAAAATTATCATACATATTACAGTTCAAACTCACCAAGGAGGCAAGATCGACCTTGAACAGTCTTGAAATATCTTGACATAAAACAACAACACATGTTGAGACAAGACCTTAATATTCACCAACCATAATATTACACATGTTTAACAAACTTAGAATTAATGTGAGATTTGTCTAGATTTCAGAAGTGTATTTGAATGGCGTGAAACCATGCTTGAGAGCTGAATGCCACACTTTATCAATTGGTGTGACAACTTCGCCGCATTCATGTGTCTCCCATTTTTCAAGCATATGAATGATACCAGCCGCTCGCCATGCACTTATCACCCTTCTTGGTAGCCAGTTCTGCTATGTTTGAATTGTCAAAAGTAATTAAGCTATGTAATATGATGATGATTTCCTTGCTAAAAACAAATTAATTCAAACCCAAAAAAAAAAAAAAAAATAGCCTGATGGATCAGTTGAAACCAGATCGGGGTGTGTCACTACACGTACACTGTCAAATATGATCTGAACTCAAGGACTTCTTGTATTTTAAATCATTATAACAAAGTTTTCAAGCTATTCATGACTAGTGAAAGTTTAATGTTTCAACTAAACTGTTGCAACTCAAGTATTAAATGGTATAGTATGATGATAAAAAGCAACCGAAGCAGGTAGGTCTAAATCTGTTTAGGTAATAAACCTTTGTACATCTGTTCTCGGCCTGATACAAAATTGAAACATAACTACCTTTGATAGCATGTTTCACATTACCACATCAGTGAGTTGTTGCATGCCATTGTCATGTGTTTATTCTTTTATGCAGTTTTTTGAGTTACCTTTGGCAAATGAATCGCTTTTACATTTTAAATTATATATATATTTAGTGGCTGCTTGGTATTACCAGTTAATTATTATTTCAGTATTGCCTTTGAAGGGAATTCACCAATTATACTGCAAGTGATTAAGAGTAAAAAAGCAAAATATAGGTGCAAAAATATGAAATTACCTCACAAGAATGCAGGTTCTCAAATGCTTTTGGAACTACCATAGCAGGGGTAGAATGGTAAATGCAATCCTTGCGCACAAACTTTGGTGGAAACTGAGAGTACGGAATGAAGTGCACATCTTTTGCAGCCTTCATTTGATCAGTATATCTTAATCCTTCTCCCACTAACCAAACCTGTGTAAAGAATCAATATTGCCTGGTTATTTAGTTAATGAGTGCTCCATTTTTAAACCAGTGCAAGTTCTTGCACAGATAATATATCTGCTTTTTGTTCCTTATTTTACATAACTGAATGCATCCTTGTACACTTTATCCTTCTATTGCAAATATTTTAGATAATATGTTATAGATATAGCCATAAATGACCACTGTATATATAACAGACCTGTTAGTTACATAATTCTTCTTATATTAACTAAAAAGCAAGAACAAACTTCTCACCTTACTCAAGTAACTATCTGATAGTAGCATGAAATCTTTCATTTCTTGTGGCAGTTGGAGCTTCAAGAACTCGTACAATTCTTTTTGTGCTGTCTCAACCTGTTACATTCTATAATTAGACCTCTTGATTCTTGTCAGATAGTAAGTAGCCTTAAGAAATTTATATTTTTACTATTCTTTTCACCTTTAATACTTATACTGGTACAGTTCATAAACTAATAACATACTGAGATCTGGGTATAACAATATCAATCTATATAATGATTAATTAAAATCTACCTGAATTTTTCTTTGACACAAGACCAGGGATAAGTAATATGCCAGTTTGTTAAGCTTTCCAATTAGAAGAACCCTTTTGGTGCCTTCTGGTATGGAGTTGAGAACAAGCGCAGCAGCCAGACCCGTGCCATCAACAATTTTTATTTTCATTCTTGGATTTTTAGAAAGATATATCTCCCCATATCTGTTCAACTTCTCTCCCTGTGGAAATTTTAATATAGCTAATTATTAAATGGAAAATATTTACTTTTTTCAATCGTAGTTTGTATGTGCTAGCTCTTTAATATTGCAGTTAATTATAAGTATTTTAAGACACAATTTCCCCTTGTAATCCCTTTCCTATGCTGTATTTCATTTCTAGGTATATTTTATAGAAAAAATGGTAACTTGTAATATTGAAATTGAATACTTTGGATGTGACATGACATTTTAACTTTGAAAGTGGTCTGTTATGTAGAGAAATAAATACTTGGGAAAGCAGTAATAATATACAAAACTGAGATAATGTACACTATGGCAATTGGCAAATGATGTGGGTGGACAATAGATTATGACAAAAAATTGCGGTACTGGCTGGTTACTAATTCCATAAGTAATTGAATTGAAAAGGCATAATTACCTGATTAAAGAGACCCAAACTTAAAACTTTAGCACCCATCTTTTCAGCATCTAATATTGCCTTCTCAATTAATCGATTGATTGTACTTTTCTCCAATTTAGCCATATACTGCAAAATAAAACAATTATATAGAACTGCATTGAACTAAGACACGTGTAACTGACTCAAATCAGATATGTCTTGGCATTAAAATGCTGTTTTGTCTGTACATGCGCAATAGGGCAATTTTACTTTGAACCTAACAATATATATCAGAGAAACCTATTGGTGAAACGACACAACCAAAAGGGTCTGGTGGGTATAAACTTGAATAGTACTGTATACTCTGGTACAGTGGTACCGAACATTACTCTTACTGGTATGACTTATTGTACTCGAGTAAATTTAACCAATGAAACAAAAGTACAACTGTACTGTGATTTTGATACATCATACGACCAGTGACGAATGCATTATCAGTTAGTAAGTTTAATATATACAAAATTTCATACCTGAAAGCTATATCTTGGCACAACCCATGTTTCCATGCTACGATTATTGAAATTATTCCTTTCAATTGAGAAAGTGGTTCCAAAAATCCATGTGAGAGGTACTAATAGATAGCTGAAAGGTGAGATAATCCAGAGATGGAGACCGGAGATGTATGGCCTGGATGCAACAGAGGCAAACCCCAGCCGCAAATGGAAGACAGACTGTATGCTAGTCAAATGGGTTAGGTGAACCACATCTGTCTTCATTTCTTCTCTTCCTTTGAGAGATTTTTCATAGAGGCTATCGCTGGTTTTGTCATAGGTACCATAAATGTAGTCATATATTGGCATGAAAAGTGAGTAGTTGGCTTGAAATTTTGTGTGGTGGATTGAGTGAAACCTGGATAAAGCACCACATATTGTTAGTGATTTCGAAAGCCAGTGATATTTTGGAGCTCAGCAATTACATGAAAAAACCAAGGACTTGTTGGAAGTTCTCAAATTTTCTTTATCCTTTTGTTATTTCTATTGTCAGGTAGTAGTGGGTGCATACTTGTACAACTCAAAAGCATAAACCCAATTAGAAAACTCATATAGAAAAATAAGAACGAAAACATGCAAGTATGCAAAAATGTGCGCACTAAGCATGAATATTGGCATGAAGTTTTATTCATATACATCAAAAGGCAGTGGACTTACGAGGGTGTGTACATGAGGTACTTCAGAGGTGGGAATATGCGAAAGATCAAATGCGGTACCATCTCAAAGTTGCAATGACCCATGTAGTTCATGAAATCGATGTAAACTAAATATCCAACAGCTATTGCAATTGACCCAGCCCGGCATAGCGCCAGTAATAGGAAGGGTATTGAAAATAGAAGGAAGTAAACAAATTCCTCCGCAAAGGGGTGTATCACAGCTGTCATTATTTGGCACAACTAAGTAATATAAGAAGTTTACAATTCGAAGGCTAATATATAGAATTTTAATAATAAATACTTCCATTTATTTAATATTTGAATTAATTTTGGTTCTGGACTTCTAGATATTAAAAATTTTGACGTACTCATCTTTTTAGAAAATGTATTTGCAGCTTTAAGGACTTACAAGTGATTGGCTCAGTGACGATGGAGGCGTGGTGGTGGGAATGGTACCGAGAATAGAGGAAGTGGTGGTGCAAAGCCCTGTGAAACCAGTAGTATAAAAACTCGACAGGTCCAATATGAAGTAGAGCAGCCAGTATTAAACCCTTTGTGTTCCACCATGGCAATTTCTGTGCACCAGGTATGAACATGTTCCCAAGGTACATCAACAGTGCTGTCAGTATTATTTGATCATCCCTGTCATATATTAATTTTATATTACTCATTTCTGAACCATGTTATGATCTATTTTAGCTTAAATCAAGACGTTGACATATACAGCCTACGATTCCTGCGCAAGGACGAACCCAATTTTAGCCCGGGCAGAATTTGCTTAGCAACCGCTCTGTCTAGGTCCATGAGCTATAGTCCTAGCTGTTAGATAACCTTGTCATTATTTCATATTGCAAATTTCCGCTACACCACGCGAATTCACGAAAGACTTAAAAATGCTTTTGATGAGTCCCGATAAATACTAGTTTTAATCTCACAGCCCCTTAAGCCCGGTGAGCAGAGAAAATGTCTAAACTTTTAAATTTAAAAAAAAAATGTTGTCGGGTCTACAAGTAATATTACTTTGATCATAGGGAGATTGCAAAATATAATAATAGTATCGCATTTTCTCTTGCAGTCACCTTGGCAAAAACACATGCCCTTTTATTAACTAAATCTTAAAATAATGATGTACATAAGGGAAAAATAAAACATGAAAAATGAATGAAAAGTTTGTATACTGAAGCATTTATGTGGAAAAGTTCCAGAATCTAAATTCTATTATTGTTCTAGTCTTCTAGAGCTAGAGTAGCAAGAGTATAATAGAATGATTACCAATTTCTCTCCCGGTCAACTTGGTCAAAATCAAGGCTTTTTGTAACAATTCTGCGCATGCTCCTAGCAGTTTGGTAGCGAGAAATGCTGATCCACAATTGGCTATAGAGAAGGCGCAATAGAAGAATTGGGAGAATTGAAAAATTGAAAAAGTCCCTCTCTTCTTCATTGCTTGTCACAAATTTGTGCATGCTATGGGCAACAAATGGCGCCAGCAATGCGTACTGCATTTATGTTTAAAAATAACCAAAATGTGGCAAAAACATTGTTAGGTTCAATATTAAGCCATAAATTATAGCGTTTAGCGATGGAAACCTTATCTGCAACTACAAGTGCATAAAAATTGCTGGAACCAACTTAAAAATAAAAAAGGTTTAATTAATTACCTTGAAATTTCCAAGTCTATGCCATGGCCAGTTAGTGAAAGGGCCTGGTTGGGAGGCCATTTACTCTCTCTCTCTGAGAAAAGGCTCTCTCTTTTTGTTGGTTTATGAAAGGCTCTCTGTCCCTCTCTCTCTCTCTCTCTCTCTCTCTCTCTGTGAAAAGCTTTCCTCTTGTGTCTGGTTTATGAGTTGGTCTGTTCAATTTATAAACGTCGTCTGTGCAACAGCATTCGATACATATGTACTGATGTGCGTGCATCTAGTTACTATCCAATACTTTTTGGTACTTTTTGGACCGTTAGAGTAATTACCACAAGGAAAAGTTAGTACATCGTGGTGTATGTATAGTTCCAAAAAACCATGCTGGCTTGATGCTTGATAGTTGAAGTTTGAACTTTGAACATGGACACATGCCAGTTTCGGATTGGTAGGGTCTTTAATTATCCCAACTCCTTCTTGAAGTAATAAAATATTAATGGTTCCTATAACTACCGATACAGTTAAAGTCTGAATTTTAACTGCTCTCAATTCAAAAAAAAAGAAGAAAACTTGAGAATTTTAATTGAGAGAGCTTTGGAAATAGCAATATTAGATGAAGAAGTTAGTAAGGTTCAATAAATTGACAAGCGCTTTGGAAATAGCAGTATTAGAAGAAGTTAGTAAGGTTCAATAAATTAAGTATTAAAAAAAAGGGTTCAATAAATTGACAATGTCACTATAGGTCAATTTTTTCCACAGTATATGCTTTGGAAATAACATATGCAGGTATGATAAGTTGCGAAACGTTCATTTCTTTTTTATACATTAAATTAGGCCATGTTGCGGGTCCGTATCCTGTCTTGCACCAGACGGCAATCTCAACAATTTATTTCCACCGAATTTTGCGTTCGCATCCAAAAGTTTAAATAGCGAGTAGTGAGTTTATAGCGGACATTGACAATCTCAGGTCATAGCGAATAACGGTAATTTAGCGACCACTATGGAATCATAACGGACATATACAAAAAAAAAATTTATTACATCATATACATATTTTAATTAAAAATTAAATATCATTTATATCATATGCATACGATAATAGTTTAATTTAATACGTACAACTTTGTAATCAATTAATGAAAGAGACGAACCTTATTATATTTAATTTTGAATCAAGTCAGTCAGAGTTTATATGTCAAAGACATGTTCGTAAAATTAATACTATATTAACAATTAACAAATTGTGTCGCTATATTTCGCTAAAATGGCACTATAATGCATCAAGTTATTGCTAATTTTCACTATTGATTCAAGCCACCACAAAAAATAAAAACACTAAAAATATATATATTTTCTTAAGTAGTGTGCTGTATACTGACAAACATCCTATAGTGACTGATCGGCATATTTCATATAGATATTTCAATCCTTTTAGGTCCCAAATTAAAACTAAATATCTGTGTTTTAGTTAGATTTTAATATATTTAGGTTAGTTTTAATCAAGTTTGTGTCAAAGAATGAGTTACTACAATAATCTCCACTTTTATGCAGATTTTGGACAAGAACATGAGTTAAATTAATCAATAAAGACGTAGAGCTTCTCACAAGCTTTCCAACGGTTCTTGAATTACCTCAAACGGAGTCCGGATGAAGAAGATATGGGCAAAATACGAATAAGGCGCAGTGCTGAAAATTCCAAACGACCTGTTCTCGACCAGATTTCAGATGGGTCCGCCCGAAACCTTCCAGAATTAGCAGAAAGTATCCGTTTTAGAGGTTTATCTTGAGAAGGCGGTTGTTTCGTATTCCCATTACATCCAGAAGTATCTTCCGGCTATTATGAGCATCTTCCATCAATGCTAGAGCCTATATAAACATGGTTTGAGGAGAATTCAAAGGGGAGATTGAAGTTTAGAGAGAGAATTGAGAGTTTTTACACGACGGGACAATCTAGGGTTCCGGGCGGGTCTGCCCGAAAGGAAACGGGTTCGTTCGTGTTAGGAAGTCATTCCAAGTACAATTTTAATTTTTGTTACTAATTAACAAGCAATTAAACAAGCATAACTTCATAGATCTAGTTATTAAGCTAATTTGCACTTCGTGAGAGAGTAGGAGTTGATTACCTCTTCCAAAATCGTATTTGGATGGCTTGATCTTAATCTCTTGGAGTCGATGGGTCGCACACCGCCGCCGCCGCCTCTTCTAGGTCAGCCTCGAGTCCACCAATGAGTTAACCAACTTCTCTAACTCTTGTACTAGCTAGCAAGAAGGAGAAGATAGCTAATCCCTTTGCACCTTTCTTCTACAAATCAACTATTTGAGTGGAGATAGGTGCTCAACACATGAGCTAAGAGAGCAATTAAGAGCTCAAAAATAGAGAAACAAATTTTTTCCACTGTGAACAGTCCCGTGAACAGTGACGGCCAAGGAGGGAAGAGAGAGAAAGTGGGAATTAGGGTTTTTAATCCATCCCTAAGTGGTCCTTATATAGCCACCTAACCCCAACAATTTTGGGGACCAAAATACCCCTCTATGGCTGTCCATAAAGTGGGCCTAAATGGACTATTTCACCTCTTGTTTAATCTCTCTTAAGCACATTAATTCAATTAACTAATGGACCTTTCTCTTGTACTCAAATTGGACTTTTAATTTACTAATTAAATAAAGTCCCATAAGCTCAAATTAATTACTATAATTAAATTATGTTGAACAAATATTAATTATCAATCAATTGATAATTATTTTAGGATTAGCATATGCAATATATTATTTCTATATGATCCCTTTGACTTAATTAATTATAACGGTTCGCAATGGTATATAATTAATTAATCAACTCATCATATTTCCACGGTACTCACTGCTGCGAATAAATAAATAATGCACCGTATGGTCAAAGTCCTATTTGTGTGACATTTTGAGGATTTATGCTATGTTAGTCATAGAAAATAAATCGTCATTTATTTCCAATAATCATAAGCGATATCTAACAACACGTTATGATTCCCAATTCACATAAATAAATACTGTACAACTACAGCACTTCAATCCTGCATAAGAAATGAGTATCTTATTATTTTTTATTCTTATGTCACATGATATCCTTGTATAATCCAAGATATGAATGTGTTATTCTTGCAGATTATACGTTTCTTGATCTAGAGATGATTGCATAAGTTGCTAGCAAGTAATCCATCTCCATCAAGGGGCCCAGTAGATATCATCACTCACTAGGTGAACTACTGATGGACATACAGTTGTCTTGATGAACAGTTTTTTCCCGCACAATTCAATAGAACATGAATAAAGTCCGTATAGCAGCCCTTATTAGGAATCAACATTAGACGATATTTATAGAATCTTTTCTCATGTGAAAAAATTGAACCATCTCAAACTCAGAATCAAATACGTATGAAATAAATAATGACACATAACACAATCCATATATTTATTTCATTGGGTCATGTCATGTACTATGTTCTAATAACATATACATATGTAATTAAGTTAGTAACTCCTTACTTATGATTTGTAGAATTTAATCATCACTTAACTTGCATACTAGTCTTATATGATAATTAATGTTCCTTGTTAATTATCAAGACAATGGATAGTTTTGATTTATTATTGTCATTTACTCATAAATGAAACACAGTGATCCACAATTCAGATCATCAACCTGAATGAACTGTCAATAATAAAATCCAGGAACAAATGATCAAATATCATCAATAACATAAACTAATACAATAGCCATCAACTGATTGGCTTCTAGGACATATCTCTAACAGTTCGAAGGCAGGCTGAGGAGGAAGAAGGGAGGAATCGAAGTTCATTTGTTGTATTCTATCTCTTCTTTTTATCTTTTGTTTCTTTATTCGAGAAAACTTTGGTTTTGCGATGATTCTATGTCTTGTCTAGCTTAGAATTGTTGTTAGGGATAATTGTAGGGAACCTTTTACTTGGTAGTTAATGAAGTTTAATTAGGTTTATATCTTTTCTATTTGCTTTACCTTTTGTTGAGTTTAATTGCTGAGATTTGTGGTTTTGAATTGCTTGACTTGAAGGTTTATACCCGTTAGATTAAGGCCTTGTCTAATAGATTGGCAACAAAAACCCTAAAACTCGAGTTAGTTCATAATTGCATATACTATATGATAGGTAGTAAACCAAAAGGTGAAACCAGGATTTAGCCGAAAGATATGTCTTTTTCCATGATCGAAAGGTATAGGATATCCTACCGAATAGAAATGTAAACTTAAAAATCCTAAAACAAAAAACGAAGGTTGAGACTTAAAATTTTAGGAGGATTTGAAAGTTAAAACTTAGATATTTCAAATAGAAAACGAAAGTTAATGTTTGAACCTAAGACTTGACCAACAACCTACACATAGAGAAGGTATAAAACTAATTAAGCCATCTTAACAATCTATTATGACGACCCCGCCAGGAAACTGGCGAATTCGCCTGAATAAGGCTAGATAGAGCAACCCGAACAATTGACCCTAATTCATATTATTGTGTTAGAACTTACATTCTCAATTGAAACTTAGATCAACCTTAGGATTAGATTCTTCTTTAATTCATCAATAAAACCTCAAAAATATTTTAACCCTAGTCTAGCTAATTAAATAAGATAAAAGACCGATATTCCAATATCGTTCCTGTGGATTCGACCCTTAAGCTATCACTGTAAACGATTAGATCGGTGATCCTAAGAACTTGTTTTGATTTAGATTTATCCGCAATCAGTGACACTTTTAATTTAGCAGCATAAACGGTTTACCAATTCGTACCAACCGCTATTTAAATCACTGACATTTTTTTTTTCTTTTGAGATCAACCTCTGTTTCTAAAAGCAAAATATAGAGTAGGCCTCCTCGTTTCTTTAATTTGTTATTTATTTATTTTTTTGAAAGCAAGCGGCTTCCATTTAAAAGTAAAAGTGCATACAGAGTTCTTTAATTTGTTATTCATCCATGAAGATAATATATAGGGGGGTTCAGATGCGAAATGCGTTGTCAGATGAGTTGTCAAATGCGAATTAAATAAATGCATTTCACTCAGAGTAGAGATAAAGAAAAACAGCATACATTATTCGTTTTATATATTCACCACTATATCCATTTTTATAAATAATATAGATATAGAAAATTCACTCTTTTATTTCCATTGAAATACCACTATTTCACTATTATAAATTTACTACTTATTATTATTATTTGGGATAACAAATATCTAGTAGTATTTGTTTATTTACTATCAAGCGGGCCCTTAAAATAAAATCAGTGCTTTAAAGTTTAAACCTCTCTCATGTTTTCAGATTACATTATATTTGAATAGAAGTTCCGTACTTGCGTAAATAGTTGCAAGTACAGGGGCACTAGTCCTCTCTGACACCGTAAAAATTTATAGCGCATTTACAGCTCACGAGATGTTACGGTGAAAAGCGAAAAAGGTTGTACGGACCGCCGAATCTAGTATTTTCTCCCTCACCGCAATACAAAACAAAATCAAAATTGCTAGCTGGCCCTTCCGGCCTTCCCACCCGACACTGAAACTAGATCTGGTCCCGCGTGGGACGGTGCAGCGCACCCATCTGCACCGTCCGATCTGATCTCCATGGTTAAGAGAGTTCCGTGCATAATACCAAATTGATAGGTCTGAACCGTCCAGATCAGATCGGACTGTGCAGATGGGTGCGCTGCACCGTCCCGCGCGGGATAGGATACGGATTGACCAACACTTTGCCTCGGTGGATTTCATATCTATATTTATTTATCTTTAAAAATTACAAAAAAGTTATGTTTCTCAATGTTCGTAAGTTAAAAAAAATATATTTAAAAAAAGCAAGAAGAAGAAGGAAAGTATTCTAAGTATAAGTATTTTTCTTAAATTGGTATTCAAGTGTAAGTATACTGATTGGTTGTAGGAATCAAACATTTTTTTTATATGGCACGAGATATATATGCATCTTAATTTTGAATGTTATATAAATAGAGATTTTGTATAAAAACAGTGTGAAACTGACACACATTAGCCGAGACAATGAATATTAATTAACGTCTTTCTCTAAAAAAAAGAATATTAATTAACGTAAGTAACATTTATGGTATACAATGAAACAGTGAAATGTCAGAACCTGATTACCCGACTGTATTTATTTTATATATATAGAGAGAGAGAATGGCTAATGTGCCATCGATGACACGTGCCATCAATTTTCTATCGACTCGTTTTTTGAGATCCAAAATTCAAATGGTCGATCCAAACCGTTCAAGTTGATCAAAATATTGAAATACCCTTGGAGACCAAATTTTACATTTTTTCAAATTTTTTTGCTATTTATTATGATATTTTCAAATTGGAGGGCCTGAAATACTCTAATCATAATATTTTTAAAAGTATCATAATAAATAGCAAAAAAATTCGAAAAAATATAAAATTTAGTCTCCGAGGATAGTGTTCTAAAAAAAACACGGCGTCTCTGAACACGCCACAACACGGCACGGCACGGAGGTGGTACGACACGGCAAGACACGGACACGGACACGACACGAGAACTTCGCGTGTCGTGTCCTAAAGCGTGTCGTGTCCAACTTTGATAAAATAGACACGACACGACACGACACGTGAATTTTCCGGAAACGACACGACACGGCACGAGACACGGCACGGCACGACACGAAAGACACGACACATATTACAGACATGCCAAACACGAAAAGGAGACGCACATTAAGCGTCATAGAAATATAATGGATTTCTCAATTATGTACATACTATTAAAATCAATGATTATTAATAGACTTATTTCCAAAAAAAGCACATGTAAATAATTTAAATTGAAAATAAAAATATTACAATACAATTAGGTTGATTCAATAAATAAATCACAAACAAAAGTAGAAGGATCTAGAGCCATTCGCAAATTAAAGATACAAATCTATCTGTAATTTGTCTTAAAAAGAATGAAATAATTTTTGTCATATCTTGTACTGTTTTGATAAGGATAGTATAAATTATTCATTGTCTTAAAAAATTGAAATAATTTTTTACGGCTCTTGTACTCTCAAATTTCCAATATTCGATGACCAAAAGTATAATTAATTTTAGTTCAATTTAATTTATTTTCATATTTTAATTTTATTAGTTTGAAAAATATACTAATATAATTTTAAGGTAGTAACTCCGTCTATGTTTTCTCAAACATAGTTGGTCCCAAGACCGAAAAAAGAGGAGGGTTACTATAAAATTAAAAATATTTTTTCAAATCAAAATAAAAAATAATCTATATTTTAATTCAATGGTAAAGTAGGTCTACTTTCTTAATTTTTGACGTATTGTAGTAAACATAATTTTAAATTTAATAAACAAATTATATTTATGTCAAAAAGTTAAACGTGTCTGAACACATCACGGCACGACACGTCTAAAGAAGACACGGTACGACACGGCATGAGGACACGAGGCGTGGCGTGTCCTTAGGTGTGTCGTGTCCATCTCTTAGGATTTAGACACGGCACGGCACGTGAAATATTGAGACACGACACGACACGGCACGAGAGATGATCCGGACACGGCGTGTTTGACACAACACGACACGGCACAGCACGTATTTAGAACACTATCCAAGGATATTTCAATATGAAAAACAACTTGAACGGTTTGGATTGACCATTTGAATTTTGGATTTCGAAAAATGACTTGATGGCACGGGGCCCTCCGTGCCATCGATGGTACGTTAGCCATTCTCTCTCTCTCTATATATATATATAGAAAATTAATTCACTCTTTCAATTTGTTTCATATCGGGCCTTCAGTTAACCGATTAACTAAAAGGCCAATTAGCTCAGTATAATAAATATGCGTTGAACTAACTTAATTATTAACATATTAATAATTAATTTGGAATTAGCATATATATTATATTATTTCTATATGATCCATTTGAGTTAATTAATTATAACGGTTCGCAACGGTATATAATTAATTAATCAACTTATCATATATTCGCAGTACTCGCTACTGCAAACAAATAAATAATACACGTTTGGTTAAAGTCCTATTTGTGTGACCTTTTGAGGATTTATGCTATGTTGCCTATGAAAATAAATCATCATTTATTTCCATTAATCATAAGCGGTATCTAGCAACACGTTATGATTCCCAATTCGCATAAATTAAATATTGTACCAATACAGTACTTCAATCCTGCATAAGAAATGATATCTTATTGTTTTGATTCCTATGTCACATGAGATCCTTGTATAATCCAAAATATGAATGTGTCATTCTTGCAGATTATACGTTTCTTGGTCTAGAGATGATTGCACAAGTTGCTAGCAAGCAATCCATCTCCATCAAAGGGCCCAGTGGATATCATCACTCGCTAGGTGAACTAACGGGGGACATACGGTTGTCTTGATGACCAGTTTCTCCCCGCACAATTCAAGAGAACATAAATAAAGTCCGTATAGCAGCCCTTATCAGGAATCAGCGTTAAACAATATTTATAGAACCTATCATCATGTGGAGAAACTGAACCATCTCAAACTCATAATCAAACACATATGAAATAAATAATGACACATAACACAATCCATATATTTATTTCATTGGGTCATGTCCTGTACTATGTTCCAGTAACATATACATATACAATTAAGTTAGTAACTCCTTATTTATGATTTGTAGAACTTAATCATCACTTAACTTGTATACTAGTCTTGTCTGATAATTAATGTTCCTTGTTAATTATCAAGACTATGGACAGTTTTGATTTATTATTTTCATTTAATCATAAATGAAACACAGTGATCTACAATTCAGATCCTCAACCTGAATGATCTGTCAATAATAAAATCCAGGAACAAATGATCAAATATCATCAATAACATAAACTATAGAGGTAGCCATAAAATGATTGGCTTCTAGGACAATATCTCTAACACTGTATTGGTACAGTATTTAATTTATGCGAATTGAGAATCATAACGTGTCGCTAGATACCGCTTATGAGTAATGGAAATAAATGATGATTTATTTTCATAGCCAACATAGCATAAATCCTCAAAGGGTCACACAAATAGGACTTTAACGAAACGTGCATTATTTGTTTGTTTGCAGTAGCGAGTACTGCGAATATATGATAAGTTGATTAATTAATTATATATACCGTTGCGAACCGTTATAATTAATTAACTCAAGTGGATCATATAGAAATAATATAATGCATATGCTAATTCTAAATTAATTATTAATATGTTAATAATTAAATTCGTTCAACGCATATTTATTATACTGAGCTAATTGGGTTTCAGTTAATCAGTTAACTGAAAGCTCGATATGAGACGAATTAAAGGAGCGATTTGACGGGCCATTATATCATGTGGCCTGGCCCACATGAGGCCTAAAAATTTCGGCCATGAAAAGGGCATTTTCGTCCAGAAAATAAGGGAAAGAGAGAAACACAATTATGGAAACGTTCCATATATATAATTGTGAGGTTATGGAAAAATTTCAGCAACCTAACCCTAATTTCTTCTTCCTCATCTCCTTGGCCGACGGCTACACAAGAGAGAAGGGGTTCTTCTCTTGTGTAGGCACCTCTCTACATCTCTCTCTACTGCTCGTGTTAAGTGTTCCTTCCTCGTATTAACCGGTTAATCGCACACGAAGGAAAAATAGGGAATTAATAATCGTCTCGGACAAGCTAGCACTTGTCTTGAGACTTTGGTTAATTTTCTAGGTGGACTCGAGGCAACCGGAGGATCGTGAAGGTGACGAGCACGCCACCGACTTCTAAGCAAAGGTCGAGCCTTCTAGCTACGAGACTAGAAGAGGTATATCCTTTTACCGTTCTCTTAAAGTGTCAACTTGCATAATTATCTAGATCCGTATAATAGCAATTGTAAATTGTTTGTTAATAATTAATAAAAATTTAAATTGCACATGAAATGAGTTCCTAACAGCGAGGCCATGGGCTCATCGACTTCATCGATGGCTCCGCTTGACCTCCCTCTACGATGAACAGCAACAGTGATGGTGTTCTGATCAGCAACCCTGAGTTCGAGACATGGCAACAGCAAGATCAATTGATCTTAGCCTGGATCTTCAGCTCACTTTCTTAATCGATGCTGGCACATGTGGTCAATTGTCAGACCAACAGTGAGCTGTGGCATACACTCACTCAACTCCACACTTCTCAGTCAATGGCAAGAATTCTTGATCTGAAATTGCAGATGCAAACCGCAAGAAAAGGTAATGCATCTTGCTCTCAATATCTTCAACAAATGCAATCACTTGCAGATCGATTGAGGAGTATTGGATCAGCTGTGTCAGGTCTAGATCTGGTTATGTACAAATTGCAAGGGTTAGGATCAGATTTTGATAATTTTGTCACAGTATTCTCCATGAGAGATGTCTCGCCATCTATGGCTGAGTTTAGTAATCTCCTCTTAGCTCATGAGGCAAGAATTACATCATCTCTAAGATCCACCTCATACTCCAATGCCAATCTTGTTGTCAACTCAACTGGTTCTGGACAGACGGATCAGACTACTCTCTATGTACATCAAGGTTAATCTAGGTCCTCTCCACAGCAGAATTATGCACAATCATCTCAGAGAGGTCGTGGCAATGGTAGAAGAGGCAGATGTGGCAATAGAGGTCGAGGAAGAGGCAGATACAACAATGTCTCCAATTCAGCTGACTCCATGTGTCAGATCTGCAATCGATGGGGTCATGAGTGCTATCATCCTTTGATATCAGGTACACCTCTCCTGTACCAACTCAGCAGCCACCACAATAAGCACTTCTAGCTAAGCCAAGCACCAATGCTCAAAACAACTGGTACATTGATTCTGGAGCCACATCACATGTCACTCGTGACATCAACAACCTTTCCTCAGCTCAACCCTATGCAGGACCTGATGCTATTCATATTGGAAATAGAAAAGGTTTGTTAATTACTCATAAGGGGTATGCTCCAATTACAACCAGTACCAAACAGCTAAAATTGCATAATATCTATCTTGTACCAGAGATTACCAAGAATCTGTTAAGTGTATCTCAATTAATTGCTGACAATGATGTTGTAATTGAGTTCTCACATAATCATTATTTTATTAAGGATCAGCAAACGCTTAAGACCCTCCTGATTGGCACTTTGAGTAATGGATTGTACAAGTTAGAGAATGCATCAACTCAACTTCAAGTGTTTCAAGCTAGTATAGTATCATCCAATCTCTGGCACTATAGACTAGCTCATTGTTCTTTTTCAATTTTAGATAAACTAAAAAACAATCAGTTGATTGTATCTAAATCTAGCAATTGTAATGATTTGTGTACTGGTTGTAATAAAGCAAGAGCACATAAACTGCCTTTAACTCCCTCTGTGTGTAACAGCTCCTCACCTTTAGAACTGATTCACTCTGACTTGTGGGGTCCATCTCCAGTGACTTCCACAAGAGGGCACAGATACTATGTGCACTTCATAGATGATTTTACAAGATTTAGTTGGCTATACCCTTGTGTGTCTAAATCAGATGTACCAGCCATTTTTGATAAATTTAAAACAAGGGTTGAGAATTTGCTTTCAGCCAAAATCAAGAAGTTTCAATGTGATGGTGGATTAGAATTTAAACCCCTCATGAGGTTATATCCAGAGATTACCTTTCAACTATGCTGTCCATATACCCCTGAGCAGAATGGAGTAGCTGAGAGGAAGCACAAACATGTGGTAGAATTGAGTCTGTCTTGCATGTTTCATGCATCAATACCCATGCAATTTTGAGACTACATATTTGAAAGTGTTATCTTTGTTATCAATAGGCATCCTCCTGCTCATGGAACAATATCACCTTTTCAAAAATTGTTCAATCAACTTCCAAACTACTCCTTTTTACATGTACTAGGTTGCACCTGCTTCCCTCTTTTGAGACCATACAACAAACACAAACTTGAGCCTAGATCTGAACCATGTATATTTCTGGGCTACTCCACTATTCATAAGGGATATTACTGTCTTGAACCCCATTAAGAGAATGTGTTTATATCAAGGCATGAAGTCTTTGATGAACTGGCACTGCCTTTCACCAAAACAGTTCCAAAAAATCATCAAACTCACACTGATTCTATCATCCCCTCTATCTTATCCATCATTCCCCCACTTAATACCCAAAATACCCCTGCAACTTCAACCCCTTAAGTAGCTCCTTCAACCAGAGATGCTCCAGTTCCCACACCTCAGGCTGCTCCACCTCTTGATAACACCATTCCCTCCACTGTGCAACCAACTGCTGCCACACCAGCTCCAACAAAACTGCTTACAGCCACATCAGCTATCTTCAAACAAACTTCTACACACTCTATGCTAACAAGGACTCAAACCAAGAAATTGAAGGCCAAGCAATTTCCAAATCATCAAGTATATTCATCTGAGCAGCATCTGATGTCTCAGACTGAATCAACTTGCTATACACAAGCCATAAAACATGAGCATTGGAGAAAAGCAATGGCAGATGAACTCACTGCACTGGCCCATAACAAAACATGGGAACTTGTGGCTCCACCTTCACATGCACATGTCATAGGAGCAAAGTGGCTGTTTAAAC
Source organism: Rhynchospora breviuscula (assembly GCA_027562975.1). NCBI lineage: Eukaryota > Viridiplantae > Streptophyta > Magnoliopsida > Poales > Cyperaceae > Rhynchospora > Rhynchospora breviuscula. The sequence goes on along the minus strand of CM050400.1, from coordinate 7,010,730 downwards.
TTAAGTACAAGACAGATGGACAGATAGAAAAACACAAAGCAAGGCTTGTTGCAAAAGGCTACAACCATCAAGAAGGGATAGATTATGAAGAAACATTTAGCCCAGTTGTCAAGCCAACTACAATAAGAACTGTTTTGACCATAGCACTCTCCAATCAGTGGCCTGTTCAACAGCTTGATGTCAACAATGCCTTCTTGCATGGAGATTTGGAGGAAACAGTGTATATGGAGCAACCTCCAGGGTTCACTGATCCCTTATATCCACATCATGTCTGCAAACTTAAAAAGGCCATCTATGGTCTTAAACAAGCTCCAAGAGCTTGGTTCTCCAAGCTCAAAAACTTCCTACTGGCCAACCATTTCATATCTTCTCAATCTGACAATTCACTGTTTATTTTTCATTCTGGCCAAACAGTGATTTACATACTGGTCTATGTGGATGACATTTTTGTCACTGGCAATAACTCAAAAGCCATTCAAGCATTGCTCCACATTCTGAGTCAGACATTCTCTCTGAAAAATTTAGGGACACCCAACTACTTCTTGGGTATTCAAGTCATCAATGAAGGGACTCAAATGCTTCTTACGCAAACCAGATACCTGAATACAATCCTTCAGAGAGCAAACATGCATACTGCAAAACCATGTCAAACCCCTATGGCCACTGGCACTCAGCTTTCTAAGCACTCAGGAACACTGATAGACAATCCTCAGCTGTACAGATCCACTGTAGGGGCATTGCAGTATGCTACAATCACTAGACCTGACCTCACCTTTGCAGTCAATAAAGCTTCTCAGTACATGGCTGCACCCACTGATTTGCATTGGCAAATGATAAAGAGGATATTAAGGTACATCAGAGGCACACTACATCATGGACTGTTGCTCGAGTCAGCAAAACAGCTGTCATTACATGCTTACTGTGATGATGACTATGCTGGATGCCCAGATGACGGGCGTTCTACAACAGGGTTTGCCATTTATCTGGGTCCCAATCTCATCTCTTGGTCTGCAAAGAAACAAGCTACAGTTTCAAGGAGTTCAACTGAAGCTGAATACAGGAGTCTTGCTATCACAACTTCAGAAGTACTTTGGCTGACTTATCTGCTAGATGAACTCAAATTTAAAACTTTACACAAACCAACTTTGTGGTGTGACAATTTAGGTGCCACATTCTTGGCAGCTAATCTAGTTTTTCATGCTCGCACATATTGAATTGGATTTTCATTTTGTGAGGGAGAAAATAGCTCAAAAGCAATTGTTTGTCAAGTACATTTGCTCAGCTGACCAATTAGGTGATGTGTTCACTAAAAGTCTACCAAAAGCAAGATTTCTTCTTCTTAGGAACAAGCTGCATGTAATCCAAGATCCCTCCAGCTTGAGGGGGCCTGTAGAAGATGCAAATAATGAAGAACTGGATGACTCCAGTGAAGATAAAACAGAGAAGAGAACAGTCAGAAAATAACAAAATCTGTTAGGACTGTTCAGAGCTGATTGTAGTGTATAGTAGAGCGAGATAGTTAGGGACACTCACTTCTGTGTAATATAAATAGATGAATTGTATACACTGTAATCAAGAGATGATGTAATAAAATCAATCTCATCTTCTTATCTGAGCTTTTCTATACTAACGAGTTAAAAGTGATCCGCAGTATCCACGGCAGGTAAACATTCGCAAAAGCAGGATCATCCATTAATTCCTCCAGGATTGTTCTACAATATTTGACGAGTTTAAGGTGCCTAACATAAAATTCAGGATCGCGTTCAAAAGTTATTGGTTCGGATTTGTTTAGTACAGACACTCTATGGGAGCAAGAGCAAATCCAATTAATCCAATAGGTAATACAATTTATTGGATCAGCACAACCAGAGGAAAAAAATAAACTAGAAAAATTTAGTAAATGCAAATGATTTTTTGAGCTTTTATATATATATATAGAGAGAGAGAGAGAGAGATGTGGGATAAAGTGCCATAAATGGCAATGCCATAGATGTCTTTTTTTAGTCATTTTTTTAAGATCCGAAATTCAATCGGTCAATCCAAACCGTTCAAATTGATCACCATATTGAAATACCATTGGAGACCAAATTTTACATTGTTTTGAATTTTTTTACTATTTATTTTGATATATTCAAATTGGAGGGTCTGAAATACTCCAATTATAACGTTTTTTAAAAATATCATAATAAATAGCAAAAAAATTAGAAAAAATATAAAATTTGGTCTCCAAGTGTATTTTAATATGGTTAATAACTTGAACGGTTCGGATTGAGAATTTGAATATTAAATCTCGAAAAACGACTCTATGGTACAGACCCCTCTGTGCCATCGATGGCACATTAGCCAACCTCTCTCTCTCTCTCTATATATATATATATATATATATATATATATAGAGAGTTGATATAGAACACTGATGTGTACGGATCGTCCCCGTACACATGAGTCGTTTTTCAAGATCCGAAATTCAAACGGTCAATCCGAACCGTTCAAGTTGTTCGCTATATTGAAAAACCTAGATAGACCAAATTTTACATTTTTTCGAATTTTTTTGCTATTTATTATGATATTTTCAAAAAACACTATAATTGGAGTATTTCAGGCCCTCCAATTTGAAAATATCATAATATATAGCAAAAAAATTCGAAAAAATGTAAAATTTGGTCTGCAAGAGTTTTTCAATATAAAGAACAAGTTGAACGGTTCGGATTGACCGTTTGAATTTCGGATCTTGAAAAACGACTGATGTGTACGGGGACGATCCGTACACATCAGTGTATTTTATCCATTCTCTATATATATATATATATATATATATATATATATATATATATATATATATATATATATATATAGAGGATGGCTAAAGTGCCATAGATGGCAATGTCATCCATTTCTTTTTTTAGTCATTTTTCGAGATTCAAAATTCAATCGGACAATCCAAACTGTTCAAGTTGATCATCATATTGAAATATCATTGGAGACCAAATTTTACATTTTTTTATTTTTTTAGCTATTTATTATGATATTTTCAAATTGGAGGGTCTGAAATACTCTAATTATAATGTTTTTTAAAAATATCATAATAAATAGCAGAAAAATTCGAAAAAATGTAAAATTTGGTCTCCAAGGGTATTTTAATATGGTGAATAACTTGAACTGTTCGGATTGGACATTTGAATTTTAAATCTCGAAAAACGACTCTATGGCACGGGACCCTCCGTGCCATCTATGGCACTTTAGCTATTCTCTATGGCTATGTTTGGCAAAGAGCCGAACTAGCTAGTTCGCGAACTAGACTAGTTCGGCGTTACCAAACATGAGCCGAACTAGAACAAGGCCTAGTTCGCATTCTAATTCTAATTTTACCAAAACCATAGAATTAGAACCCATTTGCCAAACATAGCCTATATATATATAATTATAACTTGTACACGAGATACTCATTCGGTTGTGTACGGTTGTCGCTCGGTGAAAGCGGTCATGAGTCATGAGTCATGACTCGCTTTTAGATTCGGAAATATATTAAAAGTCTAAATTAGTCTGTTGAAAATATGCAATTTCTTATAAAAGTATATCTAGTTTCTGCGTCTATTAATTTTCTTTTCTTTTAGCTTGAATTAGACAGATCTTGAAAGAGCTATGGTTATGGCTTTTTCTTCTCTCTCATATTTTAGAACTCCAGTTTTCTTTCAATTTTTCAATCTTGTGAAATAGTATTTTACACAACTAGTTGGGTCAAAAGACAATATAATAGAAATCAGACTTTGGCGAGTAGAGTCCGAAACTTAATTAAATTGATTCATTTGAGTAAGATGCAAAAAAATTCTTATCTTATCTGCCAAGCATGCCATGTATCTTTTGTAGATAAATTGAAGACAAACCTTCCAACTTTTTTTTTTTAATTACAATGTTCATAATAAACTACCAATGGGGTTTCAAACCTATAAATTTCAGTCTCTAGTCTTTCACCTACATTGCTCTTTGTTACTAAATAAAAAACTGTTTCTTAAACATGTCAACTAAATAAAAGTGGATTAACTATTTATCCATCCTTAAATTACTCAACGGTTTACGCCTCTACCAAACATGGCCGTGGATACTGTGGATCAATGTGATAAATGCTTAGCTACGAATTTACAATCCTTTCTTTTTGGCCTGGAATTTTTTTTTAATGTTAGAATTGGTATCGTTTTTCTAATATTTCGATTTAAGTATAAAAAGTTCAGAGACTTTTATATCAAACAATTTGGGATAGACTAGAAATGACACTCCAAATCATTTCTTGTATATATGGCTAAGTTTTTATGCTGACTTTTCAAGCTTGTCGCAAGCATACAGGCTTGAACCTTGAACTTCTTAAAAGTCAACCTGATACTTTTACTTATCTCAATAGGACCAGCATCCTCTGCTGCCGTAAAAATGACATTAGAGTGTTGTCCTTAAAATTTTTTATTAATATTTAAAAATTTAAAAATTCAAATGCTAAATTCAAGCCGTTGATCTTGTTTATTTTTATGGACGATGCGTTTTCATATAAATTTAATAAAATTTGGAGTCGATTTGATACTCGATTAAGTGACCAAATCATGAAACTTATTAGAATTAATCAGTGATAGTTAACCAAATTCGTTCATTTGTTGACCACTTGATTTACTATTAAATCAACTCCAAAATTTATAAAACTTATATGAAAACGTATCGCTCGGTAAATTGAACAAGATCAACAGCTTGGATTGAGCATTAAATTTTTTAAATTATTAAATATTGAATTTTTAAATTGTTAAATATCTCTCGTTAAATTTCTATCTCAGTATGGAGGTCAAAATAAAATTAGCAATGGGTGATTAAAAAAGAAGAATAAATATCCTGTGGCTAGATAAGGGGTGGATGTAACCAAGTGAATCATGGCAATATAATATATTTTTTTTTTGAAATAAAAGTTTCCCAAGACGGGAGGCCGGGCTTCATTAATAGCCAAGGTTTAACTGATTTGCCATGTGATTGAACTCCAAAATTTCAGTTTGTAATATTTCTACATACATGGACATGGAACCAGAGCAGTTCTACTAATTTGCGAGCTGAGAGCTCCATATCTAACAAAAAAAATACATATTTTGATCATTTGCTTTGAATGCATAAATACATCATTTGTCGTTGATGATTCGGCATAACCCTCTCATACCTTCTTGATCGGTTCTGTGCGTACTGGTCAAATTAAATCCTTAATTACCGATGCTAATTCGTTTGTAGTACAGTTTAATGGTCGAATTTCGGAGACGGACTATTCTGTTTCTAAGTTAAACAATTCAAATTAAACTAATTTCTTAAGTAATAAACAATTTCAAAGGTAGCAAACAGTTTCAACAGTAAGTAAATAAGAATAATAAAGTAAAGATCAATTCCTAAATCGCCAATCCTAAATCAACAAAAGATAGTCAAATTGATGAAAACTAGGGGTTTAGATCCTCAAACAATTCTCTAACTGTCAAAGTTGGAACGATTCGTTTCATTTCTGAAACGGTCCGTTTGTTGGAGTTATGTCCTAGAAGTCAATAGTTTAATGACTTAATTTAGTTTATGTTATTGATGATACTTGATCATTTGTTCCTAGAGTTTATTATTGACAGATCATTCAGGTTGAGGATCTGAATTGTAGATCTCTGTGGATCATTCGTTAGAATGACAATAATATCTCTAAAGAGTCCATAATCTTGATAATTAACAAGGAACATTAATTATCATATAAGATTAGTATGCAAGTTAAGTGATGATTAAGTTCTACAAATCATAGGTAAGGAGTTACCGACTTAATTGCATATGTGTATGTTACTGGAACATAGTACATGACATGACCCAATGAAATAAATATATGGATTGTGTTATGTGTCATTATTTATTTCATACGTGTTTGATTCCGAGTTTGAGATGATTCAGTTTTTTCACATGAGGATAGATTCTATAAATATCGTCTAACGTTGATTCCTGATAAGGACTGCTATACGGACTTTATTTATGTTCTCTTGAATTGTGCGGGGAAAAACTATTCATCAAGACAACCGTATGTCCCTCATTAGTTCACCTAGTGAGTGATGATATCTACTGGGCCCTTTGATGGAGTTGGATCGTATACGCGCAACTAGGCGATCAACTCTAGATCAAGAAATATATAATCTGCAAGAATGACACATTCCTATCTTGGATTATACAAGGATATCATGTGACATAGGAATCAAAACAATAAGATACTCTATTTCTTATGCAGGATTGAAATACTATAAAAGTATAGTATTTGTTTATGTTAATTGGGAATCATAACGTGTTGCTAGATACCGCTTATGATTATTGAAAATAAATAACGATTTATTTTCATGACCAATATAACATAAATCCTCCAAGGGTCACACGAAAAACAAAGCTCTTAACCAATGTACATTATATTTAGTTTATTTGTATTGGAGAATACAAAATATGATAAGTTGAATAATTAATCGTATACCGTTATGAACCATTATGAACCGTTATGAACCGTTATGATTAATTACTTCAAAGGGATCATATGAAACTAAATTAATGTAAAGTCTAAACCACATAATAATTATCAAATAGTTGATAATTTATTTTGTTTCAACTCAATTGATATAGTTGTGTGAATTATATCAATTAATCGGGCTATAATTTTATATGTCGGTTTGGGCCCAACATCAAATGCAATTAAAAGAGGAATTAAAAACCCAACTTTATGGGCTTTTAAGCCCACTTTATGGCTGCCTAAGGGTGTGGGAGTGGTCTCCCCAAAGGGTATAGTTGGGAGGCCTATATAAAGACCACTAATTGGTGAATTAGGGTGGCCTTCTTTCACTTTCTCTCTCTTCCTCCATTTTGAACGAAATTTCAAGAGTGAAAATTTTTTTTCAGATCTAAAATTTTGTGCCTCTCATTTGCATTTGGTTAGGTGTTCATGAGTTGAACAATAGTTTCCATATTAAATAGTGATTTAATAGAAGAAGGGAAACTAAAGGTTTAGACGCTTCTATTGATTTGCCAGCACAAATCATATAGAAATTGGTTAAACTTTGTGTGGACCTAAGGTGCATGGAGAAGAAAAGGAGGAGCACATCATCGACTCCAAGAGAAAGGATTCGAGCCTCGCGAATACGATTTCGCGAGAGGTAAACCTCCTACGCCCTCACGTTGTGTAAAATGACTCAAATAGCTATATCCTTGTTTTGCATGCTCCTTTTAAGCGTTATTAATGAGTAATAAAATTAAAATTGAGCGTCGCATGACTTTCTAACACCGTTCTGGACTCTGTCAGTCGATCGGAACATGCCGTTTCAGGCTAGACTCCCCCTTCCGGACGGTCCGTTTTGACCTTGGAGCAGTCCGTTCCGATAGACTGATACTTGTTTTGTCATGATTTTTAATTATTAATTAAATATTTTTATGCGAGATTAGACAATACTTAACCTATAGACTTGTACTCTAACTCCCGTTCAGGTCAAGCTATTAAGTTTTATTGTGTAACTCCTAGAACGCCTAAATTTCAACTTCTGTTTCTTGGTTTAGTAGTTCTAATCTACTTCTCGAGTCTTGGTAAACTTTTAATCTTTCAATTTCAAGTTAAACCCTAATTGATTAAGGTCTGGCTTAATCCTTCCGGATATCGCCTACCAAACAGTATAATTACTAAGTTAACGTGGCTGTGATTGATTTTAATTCTAACAGTTAAACTAGGCCTTTGTTTAACGAGACAATCAGATCAAACAGAAACAAACTTAAACAATTAAATAGAAAATTAAAGCACAAGAAGCAGAACATAACTTAATTTAACTAATAATTAAAGATTCAAATAAAAAACAAGCAACTAGAGAAATGTTCTCAGATCATAACCCCTAAACTATTCTACTTTAACAAATCCATGCAAGAACAAGCATGTTTCATCAAATACAAAGACATAAAAAGAGAAAAATCAAGTTTACAACAAGTTGCGCTTGAAAATTCCACGATTCGATACTCTGTCCTGTCTGGGGCGGACCGTCCTGGTTCTGGAACGAGCAGTTCCAGATGCAGTTGGTCGTCTCGGCAGGCTGTCTCCTTTGCTGAGTTGGAAAGAGGCTAAAACTTAGAATATCGAACTTGGCCTGAATTGGAGATAGGACAGAGCTTTTATAATGAGGCAATGGTGGCTTCAAACATGGGAGAAGTGCTTCTGGAAGGTCGATAATAGAGGAAACCGACTCGACAGAAATAGCCCTCTATTTTCAGCAATCCAAAGATAGCTGGAACGGCCCGTTCTAAGTCTGGGGCGGACCGTTCCAGCCTGGTCAGGTGCAGCCCGTCTGAAATCTGGCTGAGTCCGTCTGGGCTTGTTTCCTCTGGTCAGGGCGGACCGTCCTGCCGTTCAGGCGGTCCGTTCCAATGTGTCTGAGCACCTCCCGCTTGCTGTTTTCTCTGTTTTTCATGCCGAATAAGCGTTGAACCTGCAAAATAAACTTGCCGGGCTACGGCTGGACTTTTCTACAACCTAAATTAGCAGAAAATGATTAAAAACACAGGCATTTGAACATAATTTTAGGAATTAATCTGGTTGAAAATTGAGTACGAAAACCATACATCACTTCTTATTGTATATCTGAGATGCATCCCCTATATCCTGAAAGAGTCGTTAAAGTGACAAAAAAAGTTAGACTTCATTGTTTTTTTTTTTTTTTGTTAACGTGATTCTATTTCGTATTGTGAAGAAAAAATTGACACAATTAGAAAACATAACAATGAGAACGAGCGACTTGTGTATGAGGGAACTATAAAAATTAAATCAATTTTTAAACTAATGAACGAAGTATTAGTTTTAGATATTTTAGTTTCCAAATAATATGAGAATGCAAAGAAATTTAAATTGATCTGAGCTCAATAGTTTATTGATTTATAACATTATCTCGACTTGATTTAATATATATATATAGTCAAATCAAATTAAAGTTAACACAAGTACACAACTCACTCGATTTGATACGCTTACAGCTTACAGCTCTGAGCTCTAGGTGGAACTTGAATCACTGATGTTGATATAAAATTTATTATTATTATTATTTTTTATAATTAGTATTGCTTTAAATGCCCATATTGGCGGGATACGAGCGATTAAATGTAGAGACACAGTTGGGTAGTGATAGTTCAAAAATTCTTGGTCCTTGCCTGTTTTTTGGAAGACCGTCCTAAAATCCGGATTGGACCGGACCGGTCTTTCGAAGGACTTACGACGGACAAGGGCCTAGAAGGGTCTGATTTTGAAAGGACCGGGTCTAATTTTTTTCAAAGACGAATGTTGAAGGGCCGAATCCGACCTAGTTCTTTAATCGTAACGACCATTTGATCATGATGACACTATATAAATTAAATTGCTATTAAAAAATAAAGGGATAATTAGTTTCGTGCCACCGTCAATTTTGATAATTAGGAAAATGCCATCCTTAAATTACTAATAAAATTTATGCCATTATAGAATTGCTAAAATTAGTTTTATGCCACTATTTTTCTAAAAACATACTAAATTCTAAAAATGCCATTACCAAATTTGTCATTAAATTTTTTAAATGACCAAATTACCCATTAAAAACAAACCCTAAAAACACACACGGCGCTCAGAAAAAATATATATATATATATATGCTTAGGCGCGAAACCTTCACTTAGACCGATCTCCATCCTTGCCCGGAGTTCCTGCCACCGCACCTGCCGAACTCCACTTGCCCGCTGCCGTAGCTGTCAACCGGAGACCATCCCTTGTCAATCTATTTTTTATGGAAAGATTATATATGTTCTAACTTCTTATGACTTTGAATCCATTACTGGTACAAATTCAAGTACTTTATGAACGCCGGTTATCCACTTGGTGAGAAGTTTTATTTTTCGTTGATTTTGAATCTGTGCCAACCCTGGTGAATTCCTATATTGGAACGCCAGTTATACAGTTACTGTAATTCTAAAAAAAAAAAAAACATCGCTATAATGATTGTTGATTTCTGAATTTTCATTTCTGAATTTTTTTTTATAGGAGGGAAGAGCATGAAGCATGATGGGAGCGTGAAGCATGATGGCTTACCTGAATGATTTTATGAACTTTACAAAATAAGTATTTAAATTGTTTGAAAAAAAAATACTTAGGACTTAATAATTTCATTGTTTGTCTGAGAATGATTGATCTCAAGATTATTAATTATTGGCACTGTTTTGTGTTCATTAAAATGTTACTCATATAATATAACATATCTGGAATTAGTAGGATATTGAAATTTATTTTTTTTCTCCTCCACAATATACTTTTTTCAGTGAGTTGCTCAATTTATAGAAGAGAATGTTCATCCGTAAGCCAAAAATGTAATCTTAAAAATGAGAATTATGGCCATTGTTAGATTAGAAATGTACATAAATCGGTACAAGAATATTATTGTAAATAAATCTTAAAAATGTATAATCTTTTTAATTTTAAGATTACAATTATGGCCATTGTTAGATGACCAATTAGATATATGCCACTATTTTTTTTGCATCAGTGGCATAAAATAATTTTGTTATTTTGCAGTGGCGTAAAACTAATTATTAATGAATAATAATGACATAAAATAAATTATATCTTTTGTGATGGCATATTACTAATTTTTAAGTTTTATAGTGGCATATTTAAAAGGGTAAAGTCGTCATATAATTGTTCGATGGCAAAAAGCTAATTTTTATTATTTTATAATGGCACAAAATAATTTGTCGTTTAGTAAAGGCATATTCCTAATTTCAAATATTTGCAATGGCATAAATCTAAATCACCCAAAATTAAATGTTGGTATTATTTTAGAAAGACTAGAAGGGTCAAGGATCTAGAAGGGCCGGACTTTCGAGAGGCCGGTCTCATATTTCAAAAAACAAACCCGTCTAATCCGGTCCATCTCAACATTTTTATAAATTCGGTCTGACCCGATTCTTCTATCAAAACCGTCAAGTTCGATTCTTTGAAATCTGACCCGGCCCTTTTGCCCTTCACCAACAGTTGGGGAATGGGGATTCGGTCAAAAACGACCTCTACCTGGTACTTCTCGTCTTCAAATTGCAGTTGAAAATGGACCGTAGAAATGACAAAAAATTGACCCCTCTGGCCTCTGTTCGACCGCATCATATGGGTTAATGCCCTAAAAATGAGTAAATGACACGGTCAGGGACCATGCGAACTTGCCACCGGAGGAATTCTTATCCTCTGCAATGTTTTTGCAATAGTTATTTAGATATGAAATTTCTTTTAAAATATTAAATAGAACCCAAAATGTTAATTACTACCTTATAGGTTTTTCAAATAGAAATTAATTATGAATCTTAAAAGGAAAATGTTGTATATTCTTGCAAATAACTTTTTTATTTATGCATTGAAATGGATTATACATTCTGATATGATAGTTAAATATGCTAATTATTGGGCATAACTTTTGGCTAAATTAACAACCAACAATCTTTAACAATGACTATCAAAGGTCTATTTTAACCGTAATACTGGATAAAAATTGCTAAAGTACTAATGTGGTACGCTAATGAAATGGAGGAATGATAGGCTCTTCGACGATTAATAAATATCTTTAACAAAAATAAAGCTCCTCTCACAATCTTATTGACTTGCTAAACTTGTTTATTTTTTTTTGATAAATGTATGTCATACGCCGATTAAACTACAATATATTTCATAAAAAGAATTTCTAATAAGAATGTTAAATTCATGATTCACAATTTCTCGACTTTTTTTAAATATTTAATTCGAGCGCCATTTTCATTGCAAATCTTCCAGCAGAAGTAAAATTTCAGACGATAACAATTTCAGGGAATACCATAATCCGACCTACTCTGACCTGATCAGACCATTTCTCTGCCGAAGGGCATCTACGACTAATTACCTCTGACCAATTTATTGATCAAACTACCTTCTGAACTCTGGTTGCTTATTACTATCCGATTAATTATATTATATTATAGTTGAAATTACATTATATTAAAAAAAATCTTTGGGGATGGACAAATTATTTGTAAGAACAATCGAGAAGCTAATAGAGACAAAAAAAAAATTATTTATTTAAACGAACATATGAAAACGATAACAGGGATGGACATTTTATTTTGGGGATGCTTTTTTATCCTTAGCATCCATGAGTTGCATTTTTTGGGCAGATTTTACATCGATGGATTGATGTACATATATATATTTATTATGGACAATAAGTTTGAGATTTAGAACAAATTATTTGAACGTTATTTACTTCGAGGATACTTGATACTATATATCTTAGCAATCTTGTCGGTTAAATTTTAAAAATCAGGTAATTTGAATATTAAAAACTAAAATTATACATATAAGTATATAAAAAACGGACAGGTTGATAATCAAACAATAAATGTAATGTAATACAATTCATCTTGGGCTTGACCCACATGTCAATAGGCCTTGATCTGAGCAAAAATAGATCAATGCATCATACCTGCACATAGGCCCATTAATCCGTATTTGTTTTCCTCTTCCCAATTCCCGGCCTCCTAGAGGTTGAACCTCGCCACGCGATCTCTCCAACTCAACTCTTCCCGTTGATCAATCGTTTCCTTGACCTCGTCGCAACGAGTACTCAAATTCTAGCTGCTTGTGAGGTAATTAACCTGAGTTTCTGATATTTTTTATGGGATTGATGCGATAATTACAGTGCTGTATATTTTTGGTGTGAATCATCGTAGTTGGGACTTCAATTTTCACTAGTTCTGATATGGCTAGACTCTCTGCTACTGCTTGGTTCTACCCTCAGTAAGTTGAAAATGAACACTATGCAATCTGCATCCTATATCAACCCCAAGTTGGATCCATGGGTCTCCACTAAGATTCTTTTGAGGCTGAAGGAGGTCTGTTCATAACACCTCTGCCCTTGAATTTGGTGTCGGGCTGGGATATAATTGTTTCATGTTTAAACATTGGCTAGAAGTCTGTGGCAGTGAGGCCTATGTCGAGGCTATTACAGGCTGTGGTGGCTATAAGCCTATAACAAGGTATGCTTTGATAACTTTTTACATCACATAATAAATTTTAAGCGCTATTTATTAATTTGTACCATGAGCCATGAAGTAACTCGTAAAATATAATATAAAATTACACAAATAGTTTTGATGCTAACTACCTTTCTAAGGTGCTACAATAATGCTATTAACTCGTCATAATATTCCATTAACCACACAATCACACATAATTGCTTGACATAGCCCAAATTTTGTACCAGACATTACAATACCTTCTTGCATTCTACAAATATAACTATGTTATGACAACTTAGAATTCATGTGTGGTTTTCTAGATTTCAGAAGAACTGTTATATGGTGTGAAACCATGTTTAAGAGCAGCGTGCCACACTTTATCAGTTGAGGTCACCATTTCACCACATTCATGCGTGTCCCATTCTTCTAGTGCATGTATTATACCAGCAGCTCGTGATGCGCTTATCACCCTTCTTGGTAGCCAGTTCTGTTATTATAGTTTAAATTTATTAAGCTTAGTAATATGTTGAGAGGTTGACAGTGCATGTGCTTGATAGATAATTTTCTTATCTATAAGACCTTAAAAAAAACTATGTTTCCTAAAAACAATTAAGGACTAAAGCTTGTCCTTTTGATTAAAATTGGAAATAAAGTAATAAATTAGATCTGATTGGGTTTGGTTCTGCTCCAGAACAAACAATGGGAGGGGAGAGGGAGGAAGGGGAGGTGAAGTTTATACCTTATACCTTACTCCACAACTTTGAAATAGAGAGGGTTGAATGAACTAAGAGTAAAGACTTCACCTCCAAATGACTAATTTTTGTAACCCCAATTTGGGGTGCAGAAGTTTACTCGGCCTCCCTTATCTCCCATTCCTTCCCCCTCTGAAAATCTTACTGGACTACTGGAGCACAGCCAAGGACCATCCTAAAAGATTGGTCTAAATTGGTCCATGGAAGCATTGTAAGGTGCCGCAGAATTTGGCTGTTTCTACTTTACTATATTAACTATTGCAGATTCCTATAATCAATTTTCTTTATCCAAAATTACAGTGAAAAATATTGTGCCTTTCCAGGGTTTCACTTCACACCAATTGTACTACAAATTAAATGGTTCTGTAAATGTAAATTGCAAACAGTGTAGAGTAGCTAAAGTTGCATAAAGTTACCTCACAACAGTGCAGGTTCTCAAATGCTTTTGGGACTACCATAGCAGGGGTAGAATAGTATATGCAGTCCTTTCTCACAATCTTTGGTGGACACTGAGAGTATGGAATGAAAAGCACACCTTTTGCAGCCTTCATTTGATCACTATACCTTAATTCTTCTCCCACTAACCAGACCTACACAAGTAATAAGAATTCATTTGATCACTAATGTTACATATTGTACATGTGCTGATGTTTAAATCTTAGATGATACATTTTCTTCTCCTCATCCTATTTTAACCTGTATTGTTCGAATTTTTCATAATGAAATTACTAATTTAGTGCATTTTGCCTTTCTTTTGCTAAATTTTATTTAATATCATTAAATAATTATATACGACTATGCAATCAATATAATATGGCCTTTTAAATTAGACAATTCTCCCCATATTATCTGAAAAACAAAAAGAAAGTTATCACCTTACTCATGTAACAATCTGATAGCAGGATGAAATCCTTCATCTCTTGTGGCAGTTGGAGTTTCAAAAATTCATACAAATCTTTTTGCACCATCTCAACCTGTTTCATTCTCACTTTAGACCCCTTGAATTCTAATCAAATAGTATCCTCAAGAGATTTCTGTTTTTTGTTGTTTCTCTACCTTCACGTCTGTTCGTTGGGTACTACAATAATTTATCTGTGCCGGTATGTTACATTCAGTAATCAAAACTGCAATCCTTGGCATAACTAAAATAATTTATTATAAACTGTATAATAATGAATCAAATTCTACCTGGATTTTTCTTTGACATATGACCAAGGATAAGTAATATGCCAGTTTGTTAAGCTTTCCTATCAGAAGAACCCTTTCGGTGCCATCTGGTATGGAATTTAAAACCAAAGCAGCAGCCAAGCCAGTACCATCGACAATTTTAATTTTCATGCTTGGATTTTTGGAAATATATGTCTCTCCATATCTGTTCAGTTCCTCTCCCTGTGGAAAAGTTTGATTGTCACTTAATTAAATTGAAAAAAATATTTCTTTATAGAGTAATAGTTGCATGAAGTAAATCTTTAAGGCCTCATAGACTTGTTGTTCAGGTTCTTTACATCACTTTTACCAAAGGACATTTTTAGTGTATATTTTATTATAAAGCACACACACTTAATATACCGAATGTACTGTTATTTGGATTATTCAGAAGAAGAATAATTGAAGTTGTGCATTCAAATAAATTGGGGTCCAATTTGAGAATTTCAAATTGTTTGATGACAAGCTAAATGACATTCAAATTGACATAATTTGATGCTTGCCCTATTTATACGATGGTAAAATATCTTCAATTTAACTTTTAAATTCGGCAAAATTGTCAAAGCAATCTAATGGATGGGTGTATCTATAGAACACAGGATGTATGTTAAAACTACCCTTACAAAATGCTACTCAAGTTCCCCCTTTTTAGACCTTGTATTTATATGAGGTTCATTCTGAGGACTGAGGTGCATTGGATACAGATTTAAGGTACATAACTATATTGTACATACAAAATGACATCATTTTTTGAACTGTAACTGTATGTTATACAACTGGAACAGTATGATGTAAAAGGAGCACCATGTAGACACTAGTGGCATAATATAAAATACTAGTGCAGAAATAGCATGGGGAATTAGTATTTAACTATTTCGTAAAGACACAGCACAATTTACCTGATTAAAGAGACCCAGACTTAATACTTTAGCACCCATCTTTTCAGCATTTAATATTGCCTTCTCAATTAATCGATTGATTGTACCTTTCTCCAATTTAGCCATATACTGCAGAATAAGACTATTATATAAAATTGCATTGAGCTAAGACACCACGAACTAACTCATTCATGTATGTGTTGGCATTAGAACACTAATCTATCTGTACCTTTACCAACTATGACCAGTACCATTCCAATGTACTTCAGACCTCACAAAATACACTGGGGATTTCATATAGGTGAAGCCACCCTACCAATGAGGTCTTGTGGGTATAATCTTGGTTAGTACTATCTGTTCCGGTACCATACATTACTCTCAAACGGTGTGCATTATTGCACTTGTATTGATTTAATAAATGAAACAGAAGTACATGTACCTATGGTATTGATAAATCATATAATCCATGTCAAATTCATTTGTAAATAGAACTTATACTATTTATAACATTTGCAAACCTGAAAGCTATATCTTGGAATAACCCATGTCTCCATGCTACGATTATTGAAAGTATTCCTTTCAAGTGTGAAAGTGGTACCAAAAATCCATGTGAAAACTACCAATAGATAACTCAAAGGTGAGAGAATCCAGAGATGGAGACCAGGGATGTACGGCCTGGATGCAACTGAGGCAAATCCCAGACGCAGATGGAAAATAGACTGTATGCTAGTCAGATGGGTCAGGTGGACCACATCGGTCTTCTCTTCATCTTTTCCCTTCAGAGATCTTTCATACAAGCTGTCACTGGTTTTGTCATAGGTGTTGTATATGTAGTCATATAAGGGCATGAAAAGAGAGTAGTTGGCTTGAAATTTCGTGTGGTGGATCGAGTGGAACCTGAATAAAGAACCCATGTCTATTTTGTAAATTGAATAGCCATATATATTAGTTCTGTAATACATACCAAAACCAAGACCTGTTTGAAACTTGTGAAATTTGCCTCTTGCTTGATGACCAAAAAAAAAAAAATTTGCCTCTTGCTTTGCTTGAATACTGGCTGGTGCACACTGGTAAACTCAAAAGCCATAAACTTAACGGGATGACCTCAAATAAAAGCAAAAGGTTATTGTACAGGTGAATGAAAATGTACATAGTTGCACACTAAGTACACAAATATGCTACCAAGCATTCTAAAGATGTACACAAATAAGCCAAAACTCATGTGCACCCGCCCCACCGTGCACAATGAAACATGCTGATTAATACACTTAGCTTCTATTCAAATATTTAAAATTTTTTTAACAGGCGGTGAACTTACGAGGGTGTGTACATGAAGTACTTAAGAGGTGGGAGAATGCGAAAAAGCCAACTTGGTACCATCTCAAAGTTGCAATGGCCCATGTAATTCATGAAATCAATGTAAATCAGGTATCCGACAAGTCCCACAATTGACCCAACTCCACAAAATGCCATTGATAGGAGGGGTATTGCAAATAGCAAGAAGTACACGAATTCCTCCGCAAACGGATGTATAACAGCTGTCATTATTTGAAATAATTAATTAAAAGAGAACTTTAATTGGAACTAAACTAACAATGTAGAAACAAAAGTTCTATTTGTTAAGGTATCAAACTAATGATATTTTAAACCTGGTCCTTTGGATACACAACATTGAAAATATTGCTCTAATTTGTATGTGTGCCGCACCAAGGACTTACAAGTAATAGGCTCGGTGACGATGGAGGCGTGGTGGTGGGAATGGTACCGAGAGTAGAGAAAGTGGTGGTGCAAAGCCCTGTGAAACCAGTAGTATAAAAATTCTACGGGTCCAATATGAAGAAGAGTAGCCAACACTATTCCCTTTGTGTTCCACCATGGCAATCTCTGTGTACCAGGTATCACCGAGTTTGCACCGTAGAACAACAATGCTGTTAGTATTATTTGATCATCCCTGCCATATATTAATTTGAATTATTAGTTATCCCTAGGCACAATATGAAGGGTCAAATTGTGATTGCACTCTGGGTTTCATTTTATCCTGGTCATCTTGTGTAATTTCCACGTTTTAAATTGGAACAAGCTACCAAACTATTTTGCTAAAATTGAAAAATTTCTGGAGTCAAGTGACTTTTTTTTTTTTTTAAATTTATATTTACCTTATTGTGATAAAACCAATTACCTATCGCCGTTACTGGGCTAATTTTCTATTCAAAGACATTTTTGTGGGTTGTAAACAATAACGTAGCAGCGTGTTTGGATGGGGCACGAATAAGCCTATTCACGTGAAATCAAACAACATAAGAATTAGGAATTTGTGCTAATTCAATTGCTTATTTGTATTCCTAGCAAAAACCTAGAACTAGGAATTAGAATTGGTGCTTATTCGTATTTCTTATTCATCTTATTCGTGCCCCCATCCAAACAGACCTGACATGAATTTTGCATTACCCAGAGTGTTTCTAATTTTTTTTTTTTTAAAAAAAATCCCCACAATTGGGGACCGTTTAGTAACATATTAACAATAGGCTCCACGTTGGCTGCCATGTGGGACTAATGGCTGTAAATATGTAATTAGTAATGTCTATGTACGGTCAAATTAGATTACAACAACAACAACTAAGTCTTTTATCCTAAACAAGTTGGGGGTGTCAAATTAGATTGTTCAAACAAATATAAACTATTCTTCTGCAGAATTTATAAATGTAATTATTGATTGGACAACTTCTGTACATAATGATCCATCTGCTGATGTTGTAATAGTACGGTAAGAAGTCAAAACACAGGGCCTGTTTATTTACTGTCTAAAAATTAAAAATCTTAAAATAATCAACGGACCACATATAAAGAAACATGAAAATGCACGAAAACTTTGAAGCATTTAGGTGGAAAATTTTCAAGGTACAAATTTTATACCTAAAGAAGGAAGAGTATAGATTGGTTACCAATTTCTTTCACGGTCAACTTGATCGAAATCAAGGCTTCTGTTAACAATTCTGCGCTTGCTCCGGGCTGTTTGGAAGCGAGAAATGCTGATCCACAATTGACCATACAGAAGCCGCAATAGAAGAACCGGGAGAATTAAGAGATTCAACAAGTCCCTCTCCTCTGTTTTGCTTATTGCAAACTTGTGCATGCTATGAGCAAACCATGGCGCCAGCAAGGCATACTACATTTATGTACACATATATAAACCATGCAAAAGGTGACAAAATCAGTTAATGCAAGCGATGTGTATGTGTTTTCTTAGAGCCTTAGACACACTTCACAAACAATTACGTGCTAGATATTTTTAACATTGTAAATTAGTTATACTGCGTAACACAACTTGGTAAGAGGTAAGAACTATATATTTTTTAGAGAGACCCCAGCCCAATTTCCATTTTATTTGCAGCAAACTCATATCCAAAAATAAGATGCATTCAGTTTGCATAAGAAACAGGAAGTATGCATGGCTGAGCGAGCAAGATGCATGGCATTACCGCATTAGTGCATTACTAACCTCAAAGTTTTTGCGAATGCAAAAGGTTCTTTTTGAAAAGTAAACGATGCATTTATTCGAAATCAGAAATCTTTCTAATAACCTAAGACAAAACTAAATGAAGAAAAATAAAAGAAAGATTCCCAACTTTTCATACAGGAAACTTCTGTGAGGGATTTGATAAAAGAAAGGCCGAGTTAAAAGTACATGCAACAGCTCAACATTGTTTCAAAAAAAATAATAAAAAATAAAGAAAGAAAGAAATAAAGAAAGTGAACAAGCTATTGTTATAATGAGACTTGGTAAAAATCAAATTAAAAGCGTCTAAGTAACCTTGAAATTTCCAAGTCTATGCCACGGCCAGTCAGTTAGAGGGCCTGGCTGGGATGCCATTTACTTTTCCTTTCCCTCTCCTTTATTTTGTCTTTTAAAGTTTTAAATCTCTCTCTCTCAAAGGCTTTCTTCTTTCTCATTTGAATTTGTCTGCTGGTTTGCTCTATTTATAAGCACTGCCAGTGCAGCAGAGTATATGCATAGGGTAAGCATCTAATCTTGATACAAGGCTTCATAGTTAGTTCACTTAGTTGGGGCTTGGGAATAATGGAGTAATTACGACAATAAATCACCGGCACTTTTTTTTTTTATTATTGTAAAGGAAAGCACTTTGACTTTTTTAAAAAAATACCATTAAAGATACCATTTTTTAGGAAATTTACATAGGCGAACAGCCGTTAGATTATATATTAATGCTTTGGAAATATAATAACATAAGGAGGCGAGATGATCAATTGCACGTTGTTAGGTATTCATTCAGCTAGAGCTAGCCGAGTTGCACGGTTGTCTAATGGCCTGTATATATATGCCCAAGAACAAGTGACTGTTATTTCTTTTTCCTCCCCCGTTTTGATTTTTTTTTTTTGGGGGGATAAATGCTTAATTTTTGCATATTTCTAAACAAATCTATAAATTAAATAAACTTTTATCCTCTTGTTTTTTTTTTGTTCATAAACGATAGAAAAAATAGTAGCTATCAGATCGTCCGATTTATATCTTAGAATTCAACGAATATATTTCAAGTACTCATGAAGTCATGATATAATTAAGGTTAAAGGGGTTTAATTAGGCCCTTTTTATAATTATGCTCCCAAATAATTGAAGTTGCGACTTCTTTTGAAAGAGATCAAGTTCAGCATATAAATTTGGATTTCATCTGTATGTAACATCGTTTTGCCAACTTATATATATGCCCATACAGTCAAGGATTGTTGTTTATTTATTTAATTATTAATATATTGAAGCGTGCATTCTGCAATAGTCCAATGTTCATTTTGCATTTAATTGTGTATTATTAGACTATAGATGAGTGTGCATTTTAGAGGTAATTTGGACAATGAGTGGGGAAATTCAAAACCGTTCATGTGCATTGGCAGTAGATAAATGTGCACTGCTTAGAAGATGAAAATGCATTGGATAGTAAACAAGTGCGCATTTGAATGCTTTTCGAAGCTAATGACAATTGACGACAGATCATAAAACGCATGACGCCCGTCAATGGATGTGTTTAATTGAATGTAAATAAGTCTGCATCAGACAATACAAGAGTATATTTAATTGAAAACAACACAATTACGAGGAGGGTTCCGGTGCCCCCAAATTAGACTGCCCCAAGTTGTCATAAATCAGTAGCCGTTAGATCAAAACTTGATGAGTGGTTCGGATTGTAATCTTATTAATTGTTCTATCGCTCTGTACTAGGAGCAACAAAAAGATAGAAAACCCCAAGCCTCCGACAACTCGCTCTCTTCCTCCATGGCTGCTCAATCAATCTTTAGCTTGCTTTCTTCCTCCATGGCAGCTCAATCTCTCCTCTCCTCCGAGATTTGGACTCTCCCCCTCCCCTCCCCTCTCTTTCTCTCCATCACGCGATTATGTCTCATCTGACTCCAATATGCTCTTGTGTGAAACTGCTTCGGGGGAATTCAACTTCTACCTCCTTCACACGTCGCCTTCTCCAAACCCTCTCTGAGCTCTGGTCTCTGGATCTGATCAAAGAGGACTTTGAAATTTAAATTTTTCTAGTTTTGAACTCTGTCGGATGATGCTTTTGGAGGAGGTATATGACGGTGAATAAAGAGGGAATGCTGACTTTATTTCCTCATAGTGTTATTATTTTGATTTGTATTTCTTAAATGTGTCATCCTTTTTTCTTTTTGTCCTAATTCGTTCCCCATTCTTACAAGTTAGAATTGAAATTTATGAATTTTTATTTTGATATCAATAGATAAAGTTAATTTCTTATACTTTTATTTTATTAATTTTCTTTTTTGATAAGAGCTTTTTTGACGGCATAGTTTTTAGTTTTTAATTTACGATCAATTTAGAAAGAGGAAAGGTGCTATTAAGGGATAAAATAATGTATTTGTACAAGTATTTCTTTAGGTAAGCATCCAATTATCTCTTCAAACTGTACTTGAGTGACCGGCGTGAGATGGCGGAAAACATAGCGTTTCAAATAAGAGCGATGGGGTCAGATCAGTAGAAGAGAGAAGAAGGGTTTGAACGGGAGAGAGCGGGGTGGGTGAAAGTCGAAGCCTCGAAAGAAAGCAGAGATCGATCTGCCATGGAGGAAGAAAACAACGAGAGTGGGAGCCTGTTCCGTTTGGTTGGGGACTTGGGTTTCTCTCTCTTTGTTTTTTTTTTACAGATGGATAAAACAATTTAATGAGATCGCAATCCCAACCGCTCATCAAATTGTAATCCAACGGTTTCTAATGTGTGACAACTTGGGGCATCCTAATATGGGGGCAGTGGAACCCTCCTCATTACATAATTATATCATCTTGTATATTTATTAAAAAATAACAGAAATAATAAAAGTAAAATGTTCGGTATATTCAATTCCAATAAATTAATAACATAAAGAAGGTTATTTGAATGTAATTGTAAAATGGAGATATTTATTTATATTTGAGATTGGTGAATAAATAGTAAATCGGAAATTTTAATAGACAAATATTATATTATATTATTTATTTATTTAATAGACAAATATTAAACGTTTTGATGGACACATGTAAATATTTTTTTTGTTTTTATTCGAAGCCAGTAGACAAATGCTTAGTATTAAACATTTTAATAGAGAACTAGTTCTTGATATATTGGCAAAGAGCACACTTTGAATGAAATGTTGCATGCTCGAAATTGGTTGGAGACCTTTATGGACATTTAATTAAAAAATAAGTTAGGAGACATGACCTCCAATATATCTTAGAAAAAAAAAACCTGATTTTACTTGAAGATTTACAAACAGTTTTAGAAATTATTTACAGGTTCGATCTATTATACAATACTTCATTATTTTTTACAAAAATATTAAATATGTGACACTTTTTGTCAAGGCAAGCAAAGAAGCCTGTATAATTCTCTTTTTAATAGTATCTTTTTTTTTATAGGACTTTGGTATTGATCGAAAAGTACAAAAATTGGAAATATAAAATTTTATTGTAAGCTAATTTAATATTTTTACTAAGATTATTTTACCCTTTTTTCTGATAGGGGAACAAATATTGATTTTATAAATTGAAGACCGATAGAAATGTTTTCTTCATATTAAAAAAATATTCTAAAAATATATAATTAGTCATTATATAAAAATTTTATATATAAATCGACTAGAGGGGCTTTTGATCAATCGTTTGAATCTTGAAAGTTCAAGTTTGAAGATAATTTCGGATAATTGGTGCTCTGCATTGTACCATATTATTTTTTTCTTTTTTTACATACATAAACTACTGGTTAATGATTATCATATAAAAAGAGAAATTACATTTCTTTCCTGTAATTAAAATACACTGCGTATGCAAACTTAGTATACATTGAAAACTAATTTTTCATTCATTGAACATTTTGAAATATCAATAATTTTGTTTTGGTCGATGCATGATCATCAATTGAAATAAGTTAAGAGATATTTTGTGAAACTATCAATATTTAAGAATTTTTTTTTGCATAATAACGTGTCAAATAATTTTTCAATTATATCCGTAAATGACAAACTGCGAATACCTCACATCCCTTAAAATTCATATCAGATCGTATTATTTCCGAACTTGTAAAATATATAGCTTCATTTCGAAGACGCTAATTTCGAATACCCCACATCCCTTAAAATACAGTATTTAAATTCGATAAAAAAAAGCTATAGTATTTACACTGTTTACTTGGATTTCAAAATCTAAAAAGCTGCTCGTGTAAATCAGACGACATGAATGCTGCATATTCTCAATAACTGCTCATCCTATGTTAGTCTTTTACGTCAAAACTAAAACAGACGGCGGAGTACAATGCATGGGAAGAAAGCACCCATAGTAACTCTTTCCTAACAGCGGTTTCACTCTGTAGACTGTATTTACATTTTTACATATATTGAATTTTGTTACATGTATGAACATGCACATGCACACAGTTGGGGCCTCGGCGCCAGTGGCGGATATAGGATTTTTTTAAGCCTAGGCACAACAAATAATTAAGTAAAATTAATATAAAAATAAAAATAACAAATAATATTTTTATTATAAATTATTATTTTTTTAACCAAATAAGTTCTGTTTGTCAATTTACCAAGTCATAAAGATGTAACTTTTTTTAACTTTAAAACCAGATAAAAAAAGTTATATAAATTTACTTGGATTATACTTATTACTTTAATTTAATTCGTAATATGATACAGAAAATTAATTCAATAGCTTTATTTCACTACCACCATGAACAAATGAATAGTAAATTAGTTTTATTTATTTAAATCATCTGAAACCTATTCAGAATTTAAATTTTGTCATTTTAACTTTAATCTTTTTCAAGAGATTGCAGACCTACTGCAATTGATGATGCTAATTTAGAAAATCATACTCAATAAACAATTTTAATAAATCAAAAGAGTACAGAAGCAACAAGCCACAAATGCAAGAAAAAACAAAACGAAACTCATAGGCACAGAAATATACGAAAGACAGAAATAAATAAGCGTGAATCAAGCATAGAATATCTAGAGGCACTTCCAAGGAGCATAAGAAAAAAGTAATTCCAACTTAAGCCTAGGCATTCATTCCAATTTAAAGCCTGGGCACTAGACCTTTCACATCTTAAAATGCAATGAAAACTAATGGTTAGATTTTAATTTTCAAAAAACAAGCCTGGGCACGTGCCCAGGCTTGCCCCTACATAAGTCCGCCCCTGCTCGGCGCGTCAGACTGGTTACATTACATCATTACAAGTACATGCACAGATGCACCCCGATTTTAGGATAATTGCCTTTTTACACTCTTTTTTTGTATTACACTCCCGGTTGACAAAATTACCTTTATTTTTATTTATTTTAATTTTGTTACCCACCAATCATAATACATGATCCCAAGAGTAACTTTTGTCATTTATAAAAATTTGAGTGTTGGAAAGAATAAGCAATTTTCAAACATATTTTTGTCATTTGTGAGAATGGGAGAATTACTTTAAGTGACGTCAGCTCAGTAGCAGAAATAATAAAGACCCCTCTCCTTGTGAGAATGGGAGAATTACTTCAAACATATTTCTCTATTCCTTAAGAACTCACGGATCCAAGAGAGATTGTACACCAGATCTAACGTGTATATATCTATTTGTGACATCTGATTAATTTGATATGATTGGATATCAATCGCTAGATGAACTAATAATATGTTTTGATTTTCCGTCTAATAAAAAAATAAATTGAGCAACATATCTACTATATTGCTGACAGATTGAGCAATATATATATCATTATTGTTTAACGTTATTTTGTTTCCTTATTTTCTCACGTATGAGAACATTTTTACTAGTTTCTTTAATGGCCCTTTAAATTTTCTTTATTTTCTCTTCTTCTTTTTTCCATGTCGGAGGGAACCTGCACCTGCTGGATATGGCGAAAATTTGACCTCGTCTCAACTCAAGTGGCGATGGAATAAATAATGGCACGCCAGCGACCATACAGACTCGCTTCATGAATAAAATTCCAATCCCAACTGTACTTGTGAAAACATCAATTTAAGATGGTAAAAGTTTCAATTGAAATATTCAATTCCTTGTAAACAATCTGTATCATTGATTTTAATTTCGCTAACAAATCGAGGTTTAACTCTAACTAGTAAAAGATGTCAAATACGTGGGCAAATAAAAAAACTAAATAATTTTAGGCAATAAAAATATCTGATTGAATCTTCCGACGATACAAGTGGATATCTTTCCGAAAAATAAATTGTTAACACCACCTGACTCTTTTCTGTCAAAAGATCCAATCTTTTATCTGAAATTAACATCTAGATCACTCATCAGATCAGATCACATAGATCAATGGTCCATAATTGATATGACAATTGTTTCCACCCCTCAGTGAAATTATTCTGACCTTTTTTTATGGGTGCTTTTATAAGTAATAGAGATGTTGTACTAAACGTCTCTAAGTTTGTCGATTACAAAACAATATCATTTGGCATTTAACGATCTTCTTTGAGTTTTATAGGAAGAAGATGCAAAGTTTGAAGACTTGGATAAAAACTATGTGCAAGATCAAGATCAAGTATTTAGAGAGCTTATAGGCTAGTTTAGACTTTAATAGAAGGTTTACTTTAGTTCTTTTATCCTTGAAATGGTCTAGATAGCAGAAAAGCTCAAGAACTCAGCATCTTTCTCAGTTTCAGACCCAGTGCGTCGTGTAACGCAATATTGGGTTACACAACGCACCAGTGAGTTGTGTAACGCAATATTGGGTTATATAACGCACCTGTTTGTGCAGAATTTTTCCTTTAACAGAAACAGTGCGTTACACAATGCAACAGAAGGTCGTGTAACGCACTAGCTGCATCATACAACGCAATTTACGCGTCGTGCAACGCAATATCCTCAAGTCAAAGCCAGAACGTTGTATAACGCACTGAAACGTTGTACAACCTTTCTTTGGTTTTTCTCTGGCCTTTTTCACTCACTTTTCCTGATCATTTAATGTCATTTAATGTTGCGTTGCACAACGGGTGGTCCGCGTCGTATAACGCACCTGACAACTCAACGGATAGTTTATCCGTTTTGTTTTATTATAACGGTCGTCCAGTGCGTCGTACAACGCAATATTGGGTCGTGTAACGCACTAGCAACGGATAGCTCGTTTTGTTTGTTTTTTATAACGGCTATCTGTGGGTCGTGTAACGCAATATTGCGTTGTGTAACGCACAACAGCAAACTGAGTTGTTTTACAGCTTTTGATGAGCTCTATTTATATCCACCCCTTGTTCTCTCTCCAAAGAGAGTTTTGCTTTGCAAAAATTGACCAGAAGAGAGCTTTGCTTTGCAAAAATTGACCAGAAGAGAGCTTTGCTTTGCAAAAATTGACCAGAATAGAGCCTTTTGAGCACAGGGATACTCTCCCACTTGAGCTTTTCATAGCTAGACCATTTTGAGAGATTTAGTAGCCTCAAACACCACCGCCCCGACATTGTCGCTAGGTGTAGGTTGGAATAGGTTGAGAGCTCTTCTCCTTTGAGGCCGTTGTGCCATTTGAGTTAGGCCGATCCACCTCGAGTGTCCTTGTGACGAGGTGATTCGGTTCGAAGTTGTAGACCCGTTCTTATTGGAATTGAACGGAGCGCGCCCTTTCGTGGTAGCGAAACTCCCGGAGACGTACGACTAAGGCTAGCCTTTCCTAGCGGGTCGGAACTCCGTAATCATACCAAGTGTTCAATTTCTCTCTCTCTCTCTCTCTTTATTATCTTGCTATACTTGAATTGTTTGTGTGCTTGCTTGTGTTGGGTACCAATTGAATTGTGTTAGGGTAGTTCATACCAAACCGGTCTAAAATCTTAATTGCTTCCGCTAAACCTTGGTTAAGCCGCCTCCTTTAGGGACAACAAAGTGGTATCAGAGCGGGAACCTCGATTAAGTTAGTCTTAATCTCGGTTTTCGGTCATGGCGGCTCGATTTGTAGAGAGACCGGATAAATTAGGCCAAAATTGTAGAAATTTCTCTTTTTGGAAGAGATGCATGGTGAACTACCTCAATATCTTAGGATATTGGCACATGGTAGAAAATCGGTATACCCCCCAATTTAGGCCAAATTCTACCGATTTGACTAAGAAGTCCCTTGATGACCGAAAGGACAATGATTGTGCGGTTAATGCCATATTAGCCTCGGTCCATGAATCAATTGGTGTAACCCTTAGTCGTTTTGATCTAGCACACGAGATGTGGATGGCTCTCCTCACCCGTTATGAGGGAAATTCTCAAATTAGACACTCTAAATTGTATGAGTTGTACTCTCAATTTGAGAATTTCCACATAAAGGATGGTGAATCCATTGAGGATATGTACACTCGTCTTGTACAACTCCAAAATGAATTCACCGAAGGAGGTGAGCCCCTAACAAATGGCAAGATTGTAGGAAAGATGATGCGGGCTTTGAGTGGAATGCACGAATGGGATGCTCATATCACTTCGCTTGAGACCATTATCCGAATGGATCATGAGTACACACCGGAGCAAATGTACACCGAACTTCGATGTGTGGAGGAAAAACTCAAACAACTCGCCAAACTAGGGCATCCTCCAAGAACCCTAGCCATGACATCCACGAGCAATCCCACCTCCACATCCTACTCTCAATCCTCCCATCGCCGATACCCACATCAAACACCCTTGAACCTCTACGAGCTTGATGAGGCAAGGCAAGAAGTGGTGATTGAGAAAATGTTTCGTGGGTTGCTCAAGCATGAGGAGAAGTTCAACAAGGAGAGAATAGCCCATGATGAACGGGAGTTTTGCTTTGTGTGCAATAAAGAAGGACATTCCATGCACAAGTGTCACAAGCTTTTCCCTCAAGTGCAAAACCACAAGCTAAAACCTAAGCACAAGAAGGAAAAGAAGAAGGCTCAAGCCATGCATGCATTGTGGGATGTTGAATCCGAAACAAACTCGTCCGACTCGGATTCTCATGAGGTGTATGCTATGGTGGCAAATGTGGAAGAGGTGGTATTCTCAACGGATGATGTGGAAGATGACTTCGTGAAGGACGTCCTCAACGAGTTCAATCAAGGGACAAGATTTGTTCATCCACTAATCCAAGCGCGTAAGGCACCACCACCTCCATCTCCACCGACTTCACCAAAATTGAGCTCTCCTAAGGTATATCTCCCTCTCAATGATTCTTTTAGCGATGATGATAGTGAGAGTGGTGATGAACCAACTAGTTCAACCAAATGTGTTGATTGTGATAGGTTGAATTCTATTCTTGATGCCACCCATGATGCCTTGGTTAGGAAAGCCGATACCATAGAAACCCTAAGAACCAAGGTAGATGAGCTTACTTCTAAGATGGGTGAGTATGAGGCTAAAATAAAGGAGCTTGAAAAACAACTTGAAAAACCGATTTTAGCTCAAGCCCCCAAAATTGATTTGAAAAATCTTTTCAAGGGCCAAAAGCCTCATGACAAGTCCGGTCTTGGTTACCAAAAGCCATATCAAACCAAGAAAAAGAACTTGTCACAAAATGATGGGAAACAAAATGCACAAAACACACAATTTCAAAAACCTAGGAATTCTCGTGGTCATGCACATATGTACCAATGGAAGCCTAGAAACACTAGAGTGCAAAACAAAAAGAATTTGCATAATCAAAACAAGGAGGTTTTTGCTCCAAAGGCGTCCAATAAAATTTATTTTAGAGGACCCGATGGATGGTTTTATGAATTTAAAGAGCAACACTACTCTCAAAACCACAAGGCTCAATCTAATGAGCATCAAAAGAATGTTTCCCAACATTACCAAAAGGATCGCAACAAGAATTTCAAAGTCTCATCCACCGATCCTAAGAAGAAGGCCGAATACCTTAGAGCCCATTACTATTCTCATTTTGTCAAGGGATCTACCATACCTAAGCCAACCAATGCATTTTGCAACTATTGTTGCCAAAATGGACATATCTCTTTGGAATGCAAACTTAGGAAACCAAATAGTGAGTCCAAAGGTAAATGGGTTCCAAAAGCTTGTACCTCTAGTGGTACAACTAATGGTATGGTAACCAATGTGGCATAAATACCAAGTTTACCCCCGGTCTTATAAGCCAAACTTTTAGGGGGAGCCTCTTTTATTTTTTTGCATATTTCTTTAAGAGGTTAAAAATTGGTCACACTACTTCATGTAGTGCCCTAAATTGGTTCTCCCATTCATTTTCTCCACATTTAAGGGGGAGCCATAAATTTAGGGGGAGATTGTTACAATTGTTTCACCTTTTGTCGATTTACAAAAAGGGGGAGAATTGTAATAAAGCTTGTGAAATGCCAAAATTTAATCGCTTTACTAATGATATTGTTTTGCAAATCGTCAAAAGGGGGAGATTGTTGTACTAAACGTCTCTAAGTTTGTCGATTACAAAACAATATCATTTGGCATTTAACGATCTTCTTTGAGTTTTATAGGAAGAAGATGCAAAGTTTGAAGACTTGGATAAAAACTATGTGCAAGATCAAGATCAAGTATTTAGAGAGCTTATAGGCTAGTTTAGACTTTAATAGAAGGTTTACTTTAGTTCTTTTATCCTTGAAATGGTCTAGATAGCAGAAAAGCTCAAGAACTCAGCATCTTTCTCAGTTTCAGACCCAGTGCGTCGTGTAACGCAATATTGGGTTACACAACGCACCAGTGAGTTGTGTAACGCAATATTGGGTTATATAACGCACCTGTTTGTGCAGAATTTTTCCTTTAACAGAAACAGTGCGTTACACAATGCAACAGAAGGTCGTGTAACGCACTAGCTGCATCATACAACGCAATTTACGCGTCGTGCAACGCAATATCCTCAAGTCAAAGCCAGAACGTTGTATAACGCACTGAAACGTTGTACAACCTTTCTTTGGTTTTTCTCTGGCCTTTTTCACTCACTTTTCCTGATCATTTAATGTCATTTAATGTTGCGTTGCACAACGGGTGGTCCGCGTCGTATAACGCACCTGACAACTCAACGGATAGTTTATCCGTTTTGTTTTATTATAACGGTCGTCCAGTGCGTCGTACAACGCAATATTGGGTCGTGTAACGCACTAGCAACGGATAGCTCGTTTTGTTTGTTTTTTATAACGGCTATCTGTGGGTCGTGTAACGCAATATTGCGTTGTGTAACGCACAACAGCAAACTGAGTTGTTTTACAGCTTTTGATGAGCTCTATTTATATCCACCCCTTGTTCTCTCTCCAAAGAGAGTTTTGCTTTGCAAAAATTGACCAGAAGAGAGCTTTGCTTTGCAAAAATTGACCAGAAGAGAGCTTTGCTTTGCAAAAATTGACCAGAATAGAGCCTTTTGAGCACAGGGATACTCTCCCACTTGAGCTTTTCATAGCTAGACCATTTTGAGAGATTTAGTAGCCTCAAACACCACCGCCCCGACATTGTCGCTAGGTGTAGGTTGGAATAGGTTGAGAGCTCTTCTCCTTTGAGGCCGTTGTGCCATTTGAGTTAGGCCGATCCACCTCGAGTGTCCTTGTGACGAGGTGATTCGGTTCGAAGTTGTAGACCCGTTCTTATTGGAATTGAACGGAGCGCGCCCTTTCGTGGTAGCGAAACTCCCGGAGACGTACGACTAAGGCTAGCCTTTCCTAGCGGGTCGGAACTCCGTAATCATACCAAGTGTTCAATTTCTCTCTCTCTCTCTCTCTTTATTATCTTGCTATACTTGAATTGTTTGTGTGCTTGCTTGTGTTGGGTACCAATTGAATTGTGTTAGGGTAGTTCATACCAAACCGGTCTAAAATCTTAATTGCTTCCGCTAAACCTTGGTTAAGCCGCCTCCTTTAGGGACAACAAGAGATATTTAACTAAAAAAACTATTTTTAATTATAAAAAATGAAAAAAATAGAAAACTATTTTTAACTACAAATAGAAAATATATTTAATAAAAAATAGAACACCCAAAAAAGTCAATTATAGAAAAAAATCACGACTTTTAATTAATATTATAGACTATAGATTATAGATTATAGATGTACGTTGTATTAAAAATTTATAACGCTGCTTTAATGTAATCCTTCCAAAAATAAAAATTACACTGGCGTTGGTGACTCGTACTCTGAAGGCCACATGGTTGCTCTGACGACTTCTCTGCAGTCTGCACAAAGACCAATATATCTCAAATTTGACATTTCCTTTTCACCGATTAAATATATTGACCAAACCCAACGACCGTTGTGGTAATTTTCAGTTTTCATACTCTGTTCAGCGATTAAATACGGTGTACTACTTCTGTATTGTAGAGGATCGATGAAGGTTTGATACGTTCACACATTTTCACGTTTACTGTGGATGGTTTTGGGATGCTCGACATCTTTTAAGAAAGTATCTAGTTGGCCGTTAAAATGCATTTATTTGCTACAATTTTATGCTCAGTGTTGTGTCATATGTGCCATTTTGTTGGTAAAATTATATTGATGATGGTTCTACTCTTGTGAGTCAAAACCCACACAATAATTTAATTATATAATTTCAACCGTCATAATCTTATAAGCGGTTCGTGCATATCAAAACTTATTTCTGAAAATTACAATATTTATAAATTATACTCTAAAACAAATTAAAATTCGAAAGATCTTGAACACAAGTCCAGAGCTAATTATAAAGAAAGAATTCACGGTATGAACTTATAAATCTTATTTTAAAATTTGAAATATTCCTCAAAAGAAAATGTTGACAACCTCGTCTATTATAAAAATGCGGGAATAGCGAATTCGTCATAAAATTTTGAAAGTAACTTAAAAAATGTATAATACTTAATGTTTTTTCAATTGAAAAAAAAGATTATATTTTCAAAATGCATTTTTCTAATGGAGCAGCTTTGAACAAAAAAAAAATTTGTTCGCTTACTACCATGCATTTTACGAAACTAAAATCAAATGAAACTGTTGTTAATATATTTACGGACTTAAGTTAAAAAAAAATTAAACTTTCAAAATTAGTCAAAAGCTTTTTAGTGATAAATTTTAAAACTTTAAAATTCAAAATATTGCTTAAAATTCAGCAAATGGACGTTTCCATTCTTATTAATTTTTTATTCTTTCCTTCCCTTGTTTGACAAAAATCCAGCTTCCTGGAAACAAACTAATAAATATCTCTTAA
Organism: Rhynchospora breviuscula; assembly: GCA_027562975.1. NCBI lineage: Eukaryota > Viridiplantae > Streptophyta > Magnoliopsida > Poales > Cyperaceae > Rhynchospora > Rhynchospora breviuscula. Next base: position 6,978,208 of record CM050400.1, on the reverse strand, counting down.
CTTATCTGGAAATATCCCAGAACAGAGAAATTAATGTCATAAATACTATTTGTTACTGCTGTACCCCTTAACCACAGCTGAATTGGATTCAGGCAGAGCAAGATCCCCTGTAAACATGAGAGATTCTTTGGTAGTATATGTGACTTGAAGTTCTCAATCTCAACCACCCGATTTTTTTGTGATTCGGGCTAACTGAAATAAACAAAAATTTGACGAGTCAGGAAGCGTAAAGCATTCATTCTACGCTATACTCACTGTACAGGATTTGACCATTGGTTTTACACTCAATTTGTGTAACACTGTAACTCAATGGTCCCGTTTGCGCTGGTGAGAAATTTATTTTACACTTGCATTATGAGCCTGTGGCAATTGAAAACTGCTGTCTCAATCTTTATTAGGGAATAGGGATCTGGACCATTTTTGTATATACATACATATAACTATATAAGTAGATATCATAGCGATATATGTATCTTCGACTGTTTTGTTAATTCTCGGTTTATTTTGAATTTAATAAAGCGAAAAAAAAACAGATATTTCAGTATTATCAAAAATAAAATGAAACATTCATTCTTATAAATTCATGAAAGATATGTATTTTAATGCTTAAAAAACTGAAAATTAGTTTAAAGCACATTATCTGCATCTATTTACTATTTTTCTTGCTTATGACTTCAAGTAAAAATTAACGTCACAAAAGAATATCGCCACAGAGAGAGCCTCATTGAAATCCTTGATATTAGCATACAATTATTTAGAAAGAGCAATATTACGGAGAAAAAAGAATAAGATAAAAACTTCTTGGATAGTATAATAAAATCCGTGCTCCTTCATTTACATGGTTACGGTGTAAATTTAAAATCTTTTCGTTTTGAAAGTACAAAAATTGTGCTTCCATTCATTGAAAAAAGCTTCACTTAGTTTCATTTTTTTTTTTTTTTTTTTTGTTTGAGCATGACGTAGTTTCAATTGAAAACGCTTAAATGGTTATTTACATTATGCGCATTGAGCATCTGCCACACACCCACAGAGGATCCAACGCAATAGATGAGTGAATTGGGCGATCCAACAAGAGAGTGAAAAACTAGTGGATTCATATAATTTATAAAATTGACCAATGACCACCCATGCAAGCATAACCCAATTGGTAAAATTAGGCCCAACTAGCCCATATCTACTACGGCAGTCTGCAGGTTCGGCATTACGGCATATATGGCTACATCGGATGACAATCATGCATTCATGCCCAAGCCCAATGTCCACACATAGACAAAAAGTCCGGTACTGTATATTTTAGTAGAATGGACCAGCCATTATTATTTTATATTATTGAAAAAACCATATATCATCAATGTCTAATGAACAGTGCGAATCTGTATTTTTGTATTTTTTATGTGCATTTGTTTGTGTGGTTGATCCTTCTGACTTGTACCATGGTGTAATATGAACTATTGTACGAATGGTCACATAAAAGCGGACTTACACGACTCCTACAAGTAGGAATTGTGCTCTTTAATTCAATTTGGATGCACCCAGTGCTGCCTAAATTGGATACAACATATGTGCCAATAATGTCAGGTGGGATCTACATCCCCTTGGTCTTTGATATTATATGGTGTTTTGCGTTCATGTATTTAATTCTAAGATTTAATGTGGCCAATCCTTTTGTAGGCAACTGAATGACTGTTCGTCGATTTATATTGTTATTTTGATTCGTTACACAGAGTGCATCATGTGGGTGTTTTCAATGCTCTATCATGTGATTCTTTTTAAGATTTTCAAAGTTGGTTATATTTGGTTCATCGAATTAAATGAAAGCTACTATAGTATATTTGCACTGTCATATTCAAATTAGTATGGTTCACGACATTTAATGTTACTACCAGTCTTTATGTCATTTTATTCTATTGTCTCCTCATCACTTTCTATAATGATAGAAACAAATAAAGACTAACTTATGGCTATTCGAGGATGACATTTTCTTCTTTTTTTTTTTTGGAGCATAATCTTTTGAAGGTTTTTATTCTTAAAATGGCAAACAAAAATTAATTAATTACTAATGTATTATATTTTTCTAAAAGAAAATGTAAATACCATTTGCTTCACAAATTGCAATTACATCCGAGCTGCAGTTTAAAAAGGAAAAAATTGGATTTTATGGGGATGTATTTTCATAAACAAAACTATGTTTGTTTGTAGGTTTTTCCATAGTATTTTGAGCAATTTTTACTATTTTTGCTTTCTTTTGTCCTCACGAACATGAAATAATTGATTATAAGTCATTCTAAAAAAAGATGCAGTTACTAAGATAAAGACATTGTTTAATTTGCAATTATGATGTTTAAAGACATTGTTATTATGATTTTTGTCGCGGCGGAGCCGCGATAGAAGAATCTAGTAACCTACTAATCCGGGATGGAGTCTAGATTTCTCATGAACAATAACATCTGTTTTTTTCGTGAGAATTATTTCTGTGTGACACCATGCTAGATGTATCCAATTTGTGGTTGTGCCAACCTTGCAATAGGATTGTACGTATTTCGAACAACACTATAAAGTGCCGCTAAAATTTGTTTTAAAATTACTTAGCAGGTGACTTATTAAGATTGTTCGAGTAAACACTAGATTTTTAAGTTTAGTAGTTATCTTGTCGATGTTATGAACAAATATACTAAGTTGTGAACATAACCTATTAATACAAAACTATTCCAAAGAAGATGAGAGATGCAATCAGAACAATATATGAATAGGCGTTCCACTAAAATACTGTTCTTAACAACAGTCCCGCAATAGTTACGCTGACGGGTGGGATCCATGCATATATATATTGTTTTCATATGTGCTGTGCCATGTGGTGTGTGTGCTGCGGAATCAGTCCCATGTGCGTCAGAACGCTGGCAACGGGTCTTATCTCTGTCTTCCAGCCCATCTTGGCCGTTTATTTTTTCCCCGCCATCCTGTACATTGCGTTTGGTTCTATTCTGCCGTTAGATTGGGCATTTCTCCTGTTCGTTGCCTCGGTTTCCTGCCTCCATTCGTTCTCTCTCTTCTCTTCCGATGGCTGCTCTGCATGGACTGGCTAGATGGTCTTTCGCCTGTGTCCTCCGTACTATGTGTTCAATTCGTGAAATAGATCTTTGACATGATAGTACCATTACATAGTTGTGCCGGGTTTAGAGATTCATTACATAGTTGTGTGCTTTGAATGTGGTCCATCCTTTCAAAAAAAAAAAAAAAAAAAGTTGTCCACGAAAGCACGTGTAAAGAAAGCATGAGAAAAGACAATGGCCAATGGGTTAGGTGGGGCCCGCTCCAAGGTGTAGAGAGAGAGAAGAACATTGGCTTGGAGACCATTTATCGTCCTGATGTGTATCCATCAATAAAATTCTTTTTTTTTTTTTTTTGAAAGAATGGACCACGTTTTTTTTTATTCGAATAGACCAAATGGGTTTTAAATGGTAGCAATCACATTTTATATTTTTTTCCCGAAATTTATGTGTTTCTTTTATTTGATTATAAAAAATCTAATAATACTGACTCAAAATTTTTTAATTACTATATTTAATTTATTTGTCTTTCTAAGGAAAATTTTAAAAAATTATATATCATACACAATCAATGAAAATAAAAATGTCGCACATATTATGACAAACCTTATGTTGCAAAAATTTTAATTATTGTATTTTTATTTGAAATTTAAGTGTATTCTTGAGCGATTGTGTACTATTAGCTATATACCATGCTAAAAATTATCGCGCAACACAGCTGATTTATATGATCCCTCGAATGAATAAAAAAATATATCAAAAATAAAAATAGATCGCGCAACGCGCGAACCCACACTAGTGATATATTAGACTTAGAGCCTCAATCACGGAGCCACCAACCTTTTTTGCAGAGTACCATAATTCGTTAACGGTTGATTTTACTATTGAAAACCCCGCATAAGTACGTATTATATGGCTAATAATCCCCAAAAGCAAGTGAAAGCAAAGTCTATCTTAAAATAAATGAGATATAGAGTAGCTTTGTACAGCATGCAGCTCTCTTCTCGTCTCTGTCCAGCGCTGAAACTCAACTACACTTTTTTTTTTTCATCAAAGGGGACATATATCTCCAAATTAATTAATTAGTTGCCCCTGACTTAATCATCTGAAGTTACAAAGTGCAAATATTGCCTTTTTCTTGCTCTTATTTCTTAAAGCCCGCAAGTAAAAATATACATGAACTCTGGGGTCTATATATATGTGTGTAACGATTTAATTAATGCTTGATTTTATTTTATTCAATTCCTAAGATATCTTCGTTGCCAAAAGAAATGAGTACAAAATTAGAATACAAGTTTCAGAGGCCCGATTAAAAAATTTAGAAATTTGCCACTCCAAAGTTTAACTTTTGAAAATATCCACCTTAAATTAAATTTACTTAGAAAATTGTCACTTTTCATTTCTAATTTTTCATATTGACAAAAATGCCCTATTATCTCTCTCTCTATCTCCCTCCTCATGCTGAAATCATCTATGCCTATTCTACCGATTAAAAAAAGTGAATATTGAATAATATTTTTCACCTTAGATTTGAAAAAAATATTGTTGAAATCGCCTATGCCTAGGGAGTTCTACAGATTACAAAAAAGTGAATTTGAATATTATTTTAGAAGTGAAAACAGGTAATTGGTAATTATTAGGGATTTTTTATCGGCATTTTGCCAAGCACATCGGTGTGAAATAAAAATGGGCAAATCGCGCACGAAAGAGTGGACTTTCAACCCTTTTATATCAGTCGGTATCAAAATTGCATGTGTATTCCTAACTTATTGCAAATAACTGGGACTGAGAAAGAGGTTAAATATGTGAAGCAAGCAACCGAGTTGTGTGGCCAAGTAACTCAAAATATTAGTTTCGTTTTTTTTCTAAATTATTATGCAAATGCAACTGTTGTTCGACTCTACTTTGGGTCTAAATAAGTGTAAACTAATAGTAGTAGAGATAAGCATGAGGTGATGTTTTTTTTTTTTTTGCTAATCGGTAGAATCCTAAGGCAGGGTTATATCAATAAGAGAGGAGGGAGAAGAGATAGGGTATATTCGTCAATATGAAAAGTTGGAATTGAAAAGTGGCAATTTTCTAAGTAAATTGAATTTGTGGTGGTAATTTTCAAAAACCAATGTTTTAAAAACCAGACCGGCCATCGAACCGGCAATGTTGTTGGTTCGATGGTTCAACTGGTTCGACCGGTTGAACCGGTGGAGAGAACCGGATTATGTCATTATATTGATATGATATTTAAATAATAAAAACATCAAATCAATACAAGAACCATTCTGGTCCAGTGGTTAAGTGCTTGCCTTCAATGCTTAAATACTCAAGTTTGAACCTTGCTAACCACAATTTTTGGAAATTATTTCTACTACATACCCAAAAAAAAACCGATTAAAAACACCTGAACCGTCCGGTTCAGTTCTGCACAAAATCGGACCGGACGGTTCGTTGTGGTTCACTAACAGCCAAAAAACCGGTTCAGATTGGACCGAACTAGGGTCTGGTTCGCTGTTGAACCGGTCGAACCGGCCGGTCCGGTCCGGTTTTAAAAACATTGCCAAAAACTTTACTTTGGAGTACCAAATTTCTAATTTTCTAATTTTAAGGTGGCAAATATCTAATTTTCCCTTAAACAAATTGCAATTGAATATTTATTTATTTTTAAAAGAATGTACGGGTGACATTTTAAAAAATAAATTTGAGAACGATTTATCTGATTCAAATTGTATAAATAATGAATAAAAATTCCATTAGTTTTCTTAGATTTATCAATATTTGCTTACGATCGAATGAATTGCATAAATTCTGAATGATGTAAATTAATCCTGATCATGACAAGATTCAAATCCAAATGAACTGACGACACGACCCCAGCCCACCAGCCATGAAATAAATAACAAGCTAGCTAACATGCAGTGTTCAATGCAACGTAGCATGGAGGCAATAACGAACCCAAACAATTTCATTTCCCACATAAGGAAAAAAAATATCACAGTAAATAACGAAGGAAATATACATCTTTTCTATAAAGACGCACCAACACAAGCAGTTTAGGTGAAAGGTAGAGGTGCGTCGAAGCATCTCACAACTGCACATTAGACGTGAACAATATAAAAAGGTACACCCAAACTAATTAGGACAGATAGACTAACGGGTTGCAGTTTCTTTCTCGTTCTTTAAAAAAATTAAAGCTAATCTAGTGTGTTTTTAGAAAACTTAAATCTATCACATTCCACACGTGATTCATGCAATGATATGCCATGTAGATGTACTTGAGTCGAGGGCTTAAACGCCCTTTGGAATATCAACTAGGCCTGCGTCCTTTAAAAATTTTCCAAAAGGGCTCTGCACCGAAAAATCTTTTTATCCTTTGGATATTTTCAATTTATGAAATTTACACCTACTTGCAGTGTAGTTTCATTTAATTCATTTTGTTAACGACAATAAATTAACGAGTTATAATTATAAAAGAAGCATTTAACATGAAGGCAATTTGCGCACTAATTAAAGTACCGACTATATCATTCTAAAAAAAAAGTACTGACTATATATAACTTTAATCGACTGCATATTATAAAAGAAGTATTTATTGGAATATTTTCATATAAGTCACGAATCATTCAGAATTAAATGTTTTGTATGACAAATAAATTTTAAAATAAAATTTATAACATAAAATTTACAACGAACACTTTTATGTACAAACAACTTATCACCAATCAAATTTAATTTTTTTTAATAAAACAATTATATTTTAACGATGTTACAAGTATAACTCTCAAAGCTGCATGTGGCCTATTGGCTCAGTGGTAAGAACACTAGGCTGGCCTCCAAGAGATCAAAGGTTCAAACCCCGCATGCAACTTTAATTTCAGAAAAAGATTGGATGGCAAAAACCTCCCTCTTTCTTCAAAAAAAAAAAAAAAAAAAACTCTCAAAGCTAAGAATGATGTTGGAAATATTTAAGTGGAGAAAAACAATTTGGGTGCACATCTTATTTAAATTGGGAACATACAAGGTGCATAGGCACTTGTTCTTGTTCTAGTGTGCAGAATAAAAATAAATAAATAAAAATATAAATTAAAAAACGTAGCAACGATATGCGCTGGGCCCTTTTAGAAAATTTTGTGGATACGCAGCCCACCGTGATATTTTAAAGAGAATTTGAGCTCTCTAAGAAAAAAAGTCGACGTGTTGTTTCCATGAGATATACAAGATCATTTTAAACCCACTATACCAAGTGACATACATATTTAGTTTTTTTATATATTATTTTCATAAGCTTTTTTAAACCGTTGGATCTGAATCGAACGTTAATTATGTTGTTGTTGGACGGTTAAGGAAAAAAGTAGCCGGCATAGCTCATCTGCCTTTCTTGCTTCTTAACAAGCTTCATAGGGATAGATATTACTTCTTTTTTTAAAAAAAAAATTATTTGGTCATTTTCGTCAACAAGACAACAACTCGAAACGTTTAAATACATTATTTTCAATTTTAATTTATTCGGTCATTTCGTCCACAGATTGCAACATTTATGTATATAATTATTAATTTAAATTTATTTGATCAGTTTCGTCTACAACGTGCAACTTTAATTATTTGGTTAGTTTCATCACCCGAAGCTACTGCCGACTATGGCTTAAAAAATCTGTATGGTAATGGTATGCTACAATTCCCAAGTATTTGACTGAAAAAAAAAAGAGCCGACTCAAAGAAATTCAACATAATTGGGTACTACACGAACGAGCATTTGAGTACTCAAAATAAATAAAATGTTACTCCACACTGTACTGTTTAGTGGAGGTTTTATTTTTCTGTTACAACTATAAAATATATTAGTTTGACAATTTCAATAATGGTTAAAAAAAATAATGTATAATTTTGATTTATGACATTGGAAAAGTGAGCTCCATTATATGCAGATGGCGCATACAAAAATTATAAAATTTTAAAACAAATTTTACTTTTCATCAAACAGGTTGAAACAACGATATATATTTTACGATCTTTGATGAAATATTAGGCGATGCTCAAAATTGTATGAAATTTGGTACATAATTAATATACAGTCATTCGATATGTCTATAATTTTTTAATCGAAATATTATTTTAACAGATTTGAACTGTATTAAAGTTGTCGAAATAATACATTATTTTTGGATATTAAATCTAAAATCTAAAATAATTTGAAAGGTGTTACTGTGAATGAACTGTTGAATTTGAATGTCGCATATCCAATTTTTTCAAATTTACCTACTACGGTTGGGCCACAGTGGCAGAAGATGCAGATCCGGACTGTGTGGTTCTGCCACATCTACGTGTCCACCTATCCATGTTAGGATCTCATGTGACATATTTTTTTTGAAATTTCTCATGTGACATATTGGATGCATATTTTTAGATAGATGCTGACGCCATGTAGTTTCTATTTTTGGTGCGAGTTTTTTTTTTTTTTTTATTTCTTTTGCCGAGATTGCAAGTTTCTTTTTTGTTTTGCTCTCAAATCATTAACATAAAACTATATCAGTGGGTCACTGTGCTGTCTGATTATTTTTTTTTCTATGACACATTACGAAGGATTGGAATATTCGATCCAATTGTCGTTAAAAATAGGCTTACTGTATAAATTTTAGAAAACAATGGACTTTGTCTTTCTTAATTTATATTGGTCCGAAGTAACAACCTTAGATTTTCTTCTTCCTATAATATCTTTATTGTGGCACCTTACATATATAACTGATGACATTAATTGCAGCCATGATCTCTTGTTGTCCAAATTTAGTTTGCTTATATATACGTATAAAATGTCCTTCCTAACTTTCTCAAGAAAAAATAACTATTATATTTCTGTAACTTTCATTTAAATAAAAAAATTGAATTCACGACATTTAAATTAAAAATGACGTGTCAAACAACTCGAACGTATAATTGTCTATATGTATACTTTTCCGGTCAATTAAATAAAATTAAGTGTGGAATATTCAAATGCCAACTTAATGGGAGCACCTTATTTTAAGCACGGTTGATATTAAAACAACGATGCCCCCTCGTCAAGTGGTCTACTATTTTTATTTTTAATTTTTTAATTTTTTGAGAAGTGGTCTACTATTCTATCATGATTAACGGAATTAAGCTGGGATGATTCAATTATACGGGACAAGTCAAGACACTAATTGATGCGCAACTGAGACTTGAGTGCGTGTTTCTCGTGGTGCCAAAATAAATAAATAACAAAAAAAAAAAAAATGATGGGGGTCTTTTTGTCAGTTTATGAAGTGGCAGAATCATATATCTTGAAAATTACAAGTATTCTAATTAAAATTATATAGGATTGTTGTTTAATGTTTATAAATTTTATAGAAAAATTTGTACGCGGCGTCACTCTATCAAGGAGACGAGTTTGATGCATATTTTTAGGCTCAGGTGCGAAGCCAGAATTCCGAAATGTGGGAGCCTGACAGCCTGAGAATATCTTTTGTGAGTATTAGGAGGGCAACATAATAAATTAATCAAATAGAATAAGTTTCATAAATTTTTAGATATATTATTTAAATTTTTGAGGGGCGTTTTTTGAAATTTTGAGGGAGAGTAAGGCAGGTCCCTTTTGTATACCAATCCTTTGTTTTTTTTTTGACGGGAATTTGATCCCATTCCTCTGGTAGTCTTGTATTAATCCATTTATATTTTCATTTTTCAGAAATAATTCTAGTACTGTTAAAATAATTCACCATATAGTGCGCATCATTCCAATTACTTAACTGTTTCGAAAGCAATAAATATTTTTTTTTTTTGTGACATTGTGGCTCCAATCATTTTTGCAGATTTTTTTATTTTTTTTTGGCTTCATTTCGTTACAGAAGAAAACTATTTTTCTACGCTGAAGTGGTTAGTTGTTATTGCCTAACACATTTATTACATCAAAAGTTTGAGGAACACATTTACAAAATTGAGAACTTTTTTAAAGTCCAAAAATATGCTTCCCGGTCGTATTTCTCTCTGACAAAAAGGAAAAAAATTAAACTCAAAGTTTGGCATGTGGTAACACATGATTATCTCCTGATCTTTTTGGGTGAAAGATCCAAATAAAAATAGTAAACTGTCTGGACCATACACAATGTACTGATGAATCTAACATTTTTCAGGTGTACTGTGTACATTTTTTGAGGATTTACCTCAAAAAAGTTGATATATTCCATAATATAGTAAAGAGAAAGGTTTAAATCCAATGCATTGGATGGAAGGGTTCCATTCACTGCGTTTGTTCTCGGATTTTGAATCTCAAACGACTGATTCAAATTGTTCAATATGATCTTCATATTGAAATCTAATACAAAATTAAAATTTATATATTTTAATTTTATTTACTATTTTTTTAGATTTTTTGAAAATTATTATTTTAAATGGTTCATAATTTTTCAGATCGATAATTTTCTAAAACAACTGAAAAAATAGTTACAAATTTTAAAAAATATGTGAAATTTGATTTTGTACTAGATTTCAATACGAAGATCACACTGAAATGTTTGGATCGGTAATTTAAGGTTCAAAATCCGACTATGAGCATATTAAACGGATCCTCCGTTAAATTAGAGTAAATTTTGTTTTATACTAAAGACATCATATACAGAAAAAAAAAACAAAAAAGAAGGCCTGAGAGGGATAATTTTGTTGGTACGTGAATCATGACCAATTAACAAAGATACCTTGTTGAGTTCTTATCTGAGCCAACCAATAGGCCTTACTCCTTTCTACTCTCTCCATATAAGTCTCTCTTTCCTCAATTTATTATCTTAAACCCTCTTAACAAACGTAACGTCCCCGTCCCTTTTCAAGAAAAGAAACAAGAGATGAAGGTTGCTGTGGTCGGAGCAGGAATAAGCGGCTTAGCTGCGGCATACGAGTTAGCGAAAGCGGGTGCAAATGTGGTATTGTATGAAAGAGAAGAGCACCTCGGCGGCCATGCCAAGACTGTCTCTTTCGACGGTGTCGACCTCGACTTAGGCTTCATGGTCTTCAACCGGGTACTATATATATGCAGAAAACTATTTCTCCAACTATTGTAACATTGTGTTTGTATATGTGAAAACTGAAACGCTACATTTTAAGATTTTATATGTGGGAAGTACTATGTAGTTTATACTAGATAAGGTTTGTATTCATCTTTAGATTTTTGTTGACTATGCGGAGTGAATTTAATTACAAAAGAGAATCCTTATAAACATTGATTTACTTTGTCTTTTCAATTTAAAAGTCCGTTTTGAATCTAACAAAGTAGCAGGGCATGTTATTTGCACATGTAGAAGTCTGAATTTTTCTTTTTTCGAAGCATAAATATAGATTTGAATACTGACATGTTTAAGCTTTTGTCTGGGAACTCCACAAAGGAAATATAGAAAAAAGAAAAAGAAGATAAATAGATAATAAAAGAAAGGCCAGGATATATATAGGAAACAACAAGTACTGCATTTCTGTATATATACTCATTTTTTTACTATTCTTAATATATAGAGAAATATTACTACTTTTTAAATATAGAATATGAAAATTTTGGTGATTTTCTTTCTTCCACGCTATCTTAGCAATGTCACAATTGTGCTCAATAAAAAGAAATATATTATATATGTGATATTTGGAATGTAAAGCCGTCAGTTTGGAAATGTATTTTTTTCTTCTTTTCCAGCAGCCACATATGTGGCATAAGTACATTCAACTTATTTTTCAGACAGTGTACAAATATACTCTGGGCCGTCTAACAATATTTTGACAATTGTAAGTTTGTAACAAAAAGAAAATGAAAAATGTACATTGACAACAATAACATAACAAAGAACAATTTGTCAACCAATCTACTTCTGCATGTCTCTCATGAATGTGTCTTTTAGTTGGGCTGTTGGGGAAAGAAACAAAACTGGAAAAAGTGGCAGTGCGCGGTTGTGGGCACCCTGTACAAATAGATGTTAGACTAGTCATAACTCATAAGTCATAACATCCTACGGAGTTAAATAAAAGAAGAAAAAGTTCAACATAGATCTCATGCCAATTTGATGAGTGATGAGTACACATACGTGGCACTACGTCGGCCTTAAAAGAAATTTGGATTTTTTTTTCTTTTGAGAAAAAAAATAGGATTTTTGGATGGATTATGTCAGCATATATTGGTGTTTCAACTTTCAACAATGCTTCTTAGACTATGACAAGGGGGGTCTCTAACTAAATTTGTTGGGGCCTTCTGTCATTGAGTTGTGAACTTAATTTGTTGGTAACTGGTGTAAAAAAAAATAAAAAATAACCTAAACTTAATAGGACTCAAAACAGAACGCACACCCTTCTTTTCTCAAATTAGAAAGATGTTAAATTATGATATACAGTTGACAATAAATTTAATTAACAGATTTATAACAAATTAATTTGATAATATTGACAATATATTCTATATATCAAACTAAAGAAACTTAATTGCTATAAAACATATAGACATGCTATTTGTTTTGTAAATTATCAGTGTATCAAAGATCATGCTTTTCAAGCAACTTTTTACTTTTTTAATTAAATGTTTTTCACATTAACCAATATAATTGTTTAGTTGATTTGATGAACTGTAAAACTTAGTTGATGTTTTCATATATTTGTGTTCATCATAAAATGCAACTTATATATCAATGTTAGATTTCAAAATTATGAATTAATTTTAACAATCAACGGAACCATCAACATAATTCATTCAATAAATAATAATATAACTTTTCTAAGTGGTTTATATTTACTAACCAAGCTAATCTGTTAACTTAAAAATATAGGTGACATATCCAAATATGATGGAGTTCTTTGAAGGACTGGGGGTTGAAATGGAGACATCTGACATGTCTTTCTCAGTGAGCTTGGAAGGAGGGAATGGAGTGGAGTGGGGCAGCCGAAATGGACTCTCCAGTTTGTTTGCACAGAAGAGCAATGCACTTAATCCCTACTTTTTGCAGATGATTAGAGAGATTGTCAAGTTCAAAGAGGATGTGCTTAAGTGAGTTCATTTTCAATTTTAAATAAATAATTAATAATTGATTAAAAGCACACGGACATCTTTTGTACAAAGCACGAACCTGGCCCATGTAAATGTATATTTGGGCCTAAATTGCATAATTCATACTTTTATAGTCCAATTTGGAACAGTGTGACTGTGTGAAGTTCCCAATTCCCCATTTTGTTTTGTTGCTTGCGCTCTCTCAGTCTCTCTCTTTTGTTTTCTTTTACGTTTTGAATCATTTTATAATACACGCATTGTCTCTTTCCGATTGCACGATCAAGCAATCGGTGTAAGCAATCTCGATCGAAGCGGGAAGGAAAAAACATGGAGCGCAATTTGCATATAAAGGGTTGTTATTTTTAAGCCATTTGATTTATTTATATAGTTTCAGGGTTTAGGGTTTACGTTGTGTTATTATTGTTATTGTTAGCAATACAAATTTTTGCTACAATTTTGATTCCTACTGCTAGTTTGGAAGAGGGTATACTGTTCTTATTGTTATTATTGCTCGTAAACTTGTTTAGTTAGTGAATTACATGCACCCCTTGTTTGGAAGAGGGTATAATGCTTTTGCAAAAAGCTCCTGCTATTTTGGTAGATTTTGAAGCATTGTTCAATCAACAGTGTAATATAATGGAGCATTCTTTTTTTTTTTTTATGAGTTGTTACTGTTGCACTGAACCATTCCATCGCTTTCAATATTGTTGCACAAAAGCAGTGTTTATTTTAATTTTCTTTTTACTGGTGAAGTGGTTAAAAGAATTATGATTCTTTAATGAGTTGTGGCTTGGATCTATGCTGAAATTTCTGGATTCGGGGCAAAGTGGTAATATTTTTCCCAACTCTGGTTATCACCTGCGTAATTGTCAGGGGCTGAGGACTAATGCCTTATATCTTGGTCCCTTTGTTCCAAAATTAGTGCATATGCCTCCATAATCATGTTTGATACTTTTTTGACACTGTAAGGTATCTTGAAGAACATGAGAACAACCCTGACTTGGATCGAAATGAGACACTTGAGCAGTTCATTAAATCTCATGGCTACTCCCAATTATTTCAGAAGGCATATCTTGTGAGTTCTCCCTTCTATTAGATGAGAATATTCCTCTACTCGGCTAATTTTGTGTGTTGTTTGATCAACTTTGAGATTTGAAATGTACATAGGTGCCAATATGCGCATCAATATGGTCGTGTGCTTCTGATGGAGTGATGAAATTTTCGGCCTTTTCAGTACTGTCTTTCTGTCGTAACCACCACCTTCTTCAGGTAAGCCTCTTGTGCAATACTTGCCAGTTGTGTGTAATTTTGCTTTTTAGTTATTAATTGATTTTATGCTGTGTTCTTTTTTTCTGATATCTTCAACTAAACTCCAGGTAAGTTTGATGTATTTGCAAGTAGTAGAGCTGAGTTCAAATTAAGATGTATAGGTGAACCTTTAAGGATGGACAATGTTGTGCCTAAAACTTTAGTATGCTCTGGTATTTCTGTGATCAAGCCAAAGGATAGACAGTTGAATCAATCACAAGTACGAAGAGATTGTTGCTAAGTCAATATTAGAAACTTAGCCTTTGTTGACAGATACACACGGCTTGAAATTTATCTTAGTTTAGCCATTTGTAGTTTCTAAAACAGCCTGTTGGAGCATATTTTATTGTAGTATTAGATGAATTTACATTCATTTGTTAGCATATATCTAATTTGTCTCTTTTGTTGTAGCTCTTTGGTCGGCCACAGTGGCTTACTATTAAAAACCGTTCACATTGCTATGTCAACAAGGTACTAATATTGTTGGATTGAAAGGAGAGCCACTCTTCTATATAACAAATTCTTTATTTAGCCTTCAGAGAGATTTTCATCTGTGTCGACTCAAGTTCTAGCTTTGTCGTCTGCATGAATTAATGAGTTGCGTGCTTAGGTAAGAGAAGAGCTCGAGAACATGTCCTGTCAGATCAAAACAAGCTCTGAGGTCAAATCTATATCAAGCACTGATGGCGGTATGTCATCATTTCTGCCAATATATGTCCTTTTTTTTCTCTTTTGTTGTAACAATTTTCTTTTGTGAGATAAAATAAGCCTTGAATTTTTCAATCTTCCAAACCTCACTCTGAATTATTCAGTATTTTGCTAACATCATTCTGATCTCTCAAAATAAACTAATTCTTCATGTCCATCCTTCTGTAACTTTAACAACACATTTAGCTATTTCAGATACCCCCTTCAATTTTATTGTCCATTTAGTGGTCCAAGCAGGTTATGGACTGATTGCTGAGCAATTCAAATCAGAATTACAATCATCTGGAATTACCCATGACACAAAACCAAAACAACTAAACCCAAGCCTGTGCCATCATGCGCAATTGTCATCTTTATCTTTATATTGTTGGATTCAATGATCTGAATGCAAGTGGTCGCTTATATCTTATGCATCAAGCTGGTTAATGCAAATTGAGGGTGCCTTGTAAATATCATAATTCGTTCTAGTATGTTTTTGAGACTGACTGGAAGGAAGGATAGGAGTTAAAAATTTCTTATTCAATTATTTGTTATTATTATTGTTTTGGCAAGATCAATGAATATTACTCTGCCTTACTCTGTACTGATCGAGTTTTCCTTTTTTCTGAACTGACGGTGTATTTAGGATGCCGAGTGATAGCAATAGATGGTACAGATGAGATATATGATGGGTGTGTAATTGCTGCACATGCCCCAGATGCTTTGAGTATGCTAGGAGCTGAAGCCACATATGAGGAGACCAGAATCCTAGGTGCTTTTCAGTACTTTTACAGGTAAACTGATATCACGATAATATGATGGGTGTGTGATTGCTGGAAGGTGCTTGATGTCAACGCAACCTTAGATGGTGCCAAGGCTGATTTAATGTCTTAAGAATTTTGACCTTGGTGGGTCATCAGGTCTGAGTACGACCAATCTGTGTTTAGTTTTTGTGAAAAGAATGCTAAAATCTCCAGTTAGCTCAGAGTGTTTTCTTTGAGAAGTATTAAAAGAGGGCGAATGCCAACTAAAGTTTACAATGTTGATCCATCTTATGGATACATCCTGAACCAACCTGACATTTGAACAAATAAAATGTTGGTCAGGATTAACAAAGTTCTTTTGGTCAAATGCTAACTGGAATTATACTTTTGTACTGAAATATAGGGAACTGGTAGGCCACTAGCATTTTCTGTCATGCAATTGGGCTTGAAATATACCTTTTTGTTCATTCGGACAGTTTTTCATTATGTTCTATTTGTGAATGTTATGTTAAGTTATATGATTGAGTATTAAATGGCAGTGACATTTATCTCCACCGTGACATAAGTTTCATGCCAAGAAATCAGTCGGCATGGAGTGCATGGAATTTTCTAGGGGCCACAAATGGCGGTGTATGCATCACCTATTGGTTAAATGTGCTTCAGGTCGGGCGTTCTTTCTCAAAGTTTCCTATTGCAAATTAAACCCTATATTCTTCATTAATTAGAAGTAACATGTAGCATTTATCTTCCCACTGAATCCTAGGCTAGGTTGACCAAATATGACTAAGTTTTTCTGGAGTTTGCAAACAGATTGGTACGCAACTATGCCATGTGAACTCAGAAGTTGACATTAAGTTTTTTGCTTGATTCTATTATAACACATGCTTAGTCAAAGTTAGCCTAATTTACCTTTTTTTTTTTTTTTCTTTTATATGATAAGTTAGCCTTGTTACGGATTAGGAGAAATTGCCACCACTTAAGAGTATATCCTTTCATAACACTCAAACACTCATCTGATTGATCAGTTGTTCTTTGGAAAAATGTGATGGATGAGATCACGAAGGATATACAAGGAGAGATTTCTTGGTTTATGCTCTTTGCTGATGATGTGGTGTTAATCGATGAGAGTAGGACAGTTGTTAACAGGAAATTAGAGTTGTGTAGACAAACTCTAGAGTCAAAAGGGTTTAGTCTTATTAGTAGAACTAAGACGGAGTATATAAGGTGTGAGTTCAGTGGGGTAGGACCAGAAGATGGAGATGTCTGTTTGACGGGCAAGTAGTGGCTATGAAAGACACTTTTTTGATATTTGGGGTCGATACTAGAGAGCGATGGCGAGATAGATGATGTTAGTCATAGGATAAGAGTAGGGTAGGTGAAATGGCGGCAAGCATAAGGTGCCTTATGCGATAAGAAAGTTCCGCAGAAGCTAAAATGGAAGTTTTAGCTTACCCCAACTTGTTTGGGACAAAAAGCTTAGTTGTTGTTGTATAAAAAAGGTGTCTTTGTGTAATCGGAACAAAAAATGTTTGCTGAAGCTCTTTTCTTTTCCTTTGGAAGTGGCATCAATCCTGGACTATATGCATGATGCTTGAGTTGATTGCTACAGGAACATTCCAGTTGAGTGTGTACTGGATACGACATCCATGATAGCAATGACTCTTTGCTAACTTGACCAGTATAAGCTAATTTTTGTGTACCAACAGACCTATTATTATCATTGTTCCTTAGTACTTACATTAAATTTGTTTATTTTCTGATTAATTTTTATTGGAGTATGCATCTGCAGAATTTAGGCTCAACTGGCGTCCCATTTTTGGTCACACTAAATCCTTCCTCTGTACCCAAACACGCATTGCTTAAATGGCACACGGGCCATCCTTTCCCCTCAGTCGCTGCATCCAAGGCATCACTGGAGCTTGATAAAGTGCAGGGCAAACGCGGAATTTGGTTCTGTGGGGCCTACCAAGGTGTATAAATTTTTATATCCACTATTAGGCATTCTCTAGGATTTCTGAGATAAATTGGTTATGAGAACAAATCGGATACAAAGAAGACAATTCAAATTGGTTTAGGAACTAGTGCAGAAGTTTCTCATTTTGATGGCAAGATTATCTAACTTTGTTTTTGTTAATACATTTTAGGGTATGGCTTCCATGAGGATGGACTTAAGGTATATTTCTTTTATTCTAAAAAAATAAGTACATTACTGCAAGTGTATTTGTAGAATTTCCCTCTCCAAATGAATGTTTAAATCCTCTCTCTTTCTTCTTTTTTGTCTAAATTGAATGTTTCTCCGTTGAATTCTTCTTGACCAAACAACATATTTATTTATTTCACACTAGATCCCAAAGGTTCACAGCCTTAGTCAGGTATTCCTAATTAGTTTCATGTACTTACTAATGCAGGCAGGTAAATCTGCTGCAAGTGGATTTCTAGGACAGAGATTGACTCTGTTGGAAAACCCTCGACACATGGTGCTATCTCTAATGGAAACTGGAGCACGCATTTTAGTTACCAGATTTCTTCAGCAGTATATCTCGATTGGTACTGTCATGTAAGTAAAATGCTACTCTGTATATGACCTACACTGACCCACTATCCTGACTGTTTGGTCTAAAGCTGGTCCCTGTTGTCAGCTTATGTGGTGTCCTAGTACTTAGCAGTGTATTAGTACACCTATTAGGAATTTTAAAATTTTTGGCAATGAAGTAGAAAGTATTGATATGGCCTTTGACTATCTTACCACTAACTGTACTGATACTGTCAGTGAGAGAAATGGAATTATGTCTGTTCCCACTGATAAGTCACCCCAGGGCAGATATCGGTACCCCTATTTCAATCAAATTCGGACTTATGAACAGTACTGGTCCATGTAGTATGCTATTGACTGAGTTTCTTCTTGAGGGAGATGTTTCATAGATGATACAAAAGCTGGACTTGGTAAATATTATATCGAGTAGAAGAAACTGATACTATTTCAACTGTAGTGTGCATGAAGATGGAGGCACAATTTTTACCTTCGGTAAGTCCAGCAAGAAATGCAGTGTAAAATCTGTTCTAAGAGTGCACAGCCCCTTATTCTACTGGAAGGTTTGTAAGTTGTACCTTTATAACCTTCTGTTTTAGAAATTAAAGGAACTGTATCAGTCAGTTGTTATTTTGTTCAGAATGCCCAAACTATTCCTTAATTTTCATTCCCTCATTCTTTGAATAAATGTGTGAGAAATGAGCTATAGTTTGGGTATTCTTCGTGGAGATTACCAAGATACGTGTCCCAATATCAATTCCATTGTTGTACAAGGAACATGACCTGTTGCTGGGTTCTACACAGTTACATGGTGATGCAGTGTACAAATGAAACTTTCTCTGTACTCTATTGTTAAAATGAAAGATGATTTTAATATTTAGTTTTTTTTTTTCTTTTCTTTTTTTCTATAGGTTGCAGCAGAAGCAGATCTAGGCCTTGCAGATGCTTATATAAATAGATATTTCTCTTTTGTTGATCAAGAGAAAGGTCTTCTTGATTTTTTCTTGGTAAAGGCATCCAACAATCTTGTTTATTATGCATATTTAGTATAGGGTATACAAAATAGAATTGTTTGTTAGAGACCAAGGATTTTGACAACTGTTTGGTATACCGTCACATGACATGAAACAATTCGCTGATAAACAGTGAATGGAAATGATACATTGGTTCTTTTTTTTTTTTTTTAAATAAATAAGGAATGCTAACACTTTCATTTTGGGAAATAAAATCTTATGTGACCTTTCTTACCTCGATCGGATATATGAGAAGATATGTTTGAGGAATTATAGGCCTATAAGAACTTTATACTACAAAGTATATGATCCATTTGAAGAATGGTAATAATAAGGATACTTGTGAGTTGTGATGATATTGTTGCAGTTCCAGAGGACAAAATTCTAAGTTCTTTAAATTTTGCATGTATGAAAATCTTCTAGCTTCCTGAAAGCTCATGCTAATATGCAAATACTGTAGATTCTTATTGCTAATAGGGATCTGAAGAACACATCGAGTGGCATTACCAATAAAAGGTTTCTTCTATTCTAATTTTTCGACTGTTTATACAAAATATAATGGCTTCCTCAAACCTCATTAGAAAGCACCAATGGTTCCAAATTACATGTGTATTTTCACGCTGCCGGGACTTATATGTTTCTGTTTCTTTGCATTCAGAAAGTTTCTTTTTTTTTTTTTTGAAATTGCATATATGGAGAATTGGGTTTGTTCTCTTGCCAATATCTTTTGTTTCTATAATTTGTGCTTTCTCTGAGTGTTCAGATGTTTCAAAAGTGATTTTTTTTAAAATTAAATAACAGCTGGTTTAGGGGTTGGTGGACACCTATGCTATTGACAGCTGGCATAGCATCTGCCAAGTACTTTTTCCGGCATATGTTGCGGCAAAATTCAGTAACTCAAACTCGAAAAAATATTTCCCAACACTATGATCTGGTATGGCGGTACACAAGTTTATTTCTTTAATAGAGCACAGTTTTATCTCAAATGGTTAAAATTTTAAAATTTCAATTGATACCACTTTTGCATCATTTCCTGAATTGCACAATTGAACTCCGATTAAACTGATTTCTGAATCAGCATGTCTGTGTCACAGTAAAGCCTCTATTAAACCTAAATTTCTGCCAAGTAATTCTCACTTGTTTTTATGTTCCTTATTACAATCCAAATTGTACCTTAAATAATCCTGGTCTGTGCAATGTTTAACTGAATTTTGCCTTATTTGACCATTGCAATGTAACTATGGTCCTGATATACCTTGGTTTCTGCACAAAGAAAAAGGATTAGCCAAGGGTGCCTAACAATAAATAAATAAATGCATAAGGGAAGATGTGTAAATTTTCTTTTGATCTTAAAAAAATCGGAGTGCATATCTTCCTGTGTGTTTTTGTAGAGCAATGATTTCTTCTCCTTATTCTTGGATGAGACAATGACCTACTCCTGTGCAGTTTTTAAGGTTTGTTCTTATAAATGTTATCCTGGTCTTTAAATGAATGATAAAGAAATCAAGGAAAGGAAAACTTAAAGAGTTGTTTGTGTGTAGCACCAAAATAAATTCAGTCATTCTGGCTTGGATCTAATGGTCCTGATCATTTTTTGGGTTGGGTCAATTCTTGTTTAGATCTTGGTTCTGTTATATTGGGAAGAGCCAGGATTTTGTAAATCTGATTATGGTTTCTTATATTTTGGTCAGACTTGATTCTGGTTTATAAATTACTGTTCATATGACGGTCTGGTCATATTAAGGTTTACTGCAAGTATTAACATAAAGTTCATTTTGACAGACAGAGGATGAGGATTTAAAGACAGCCCAGCTCCGTAAAATTTCTCTTCTAATAGAAAAGGTATTGTATGCTATGAGTTTGTGTTTGTTTTAGCACTATTGCGGACTGCGCAGAGAGCTTTGTTCAACTTTTTCTTCTTTTTTTTTTCCTTTATTAACTAGTGCTGAATATCTTACTAAAATGAGAACAAATGAAATTCTTCTTTTCGGCCCTGCTTTCGCTTCGTTTTATTTTTCTTTTGCAATTAGAGCCCATAAAAAACTTCCTAATGCATTAATTTTTATTTAATTGAATTTTTATAAGGCTAGAGTAGCTAGCAAGCATGAAGTACTCGAGATAGGTTCTGGCTGGGGAAGTCTTGCAATTGAACTGGTGAGGCGAACAGGCTGCAAATATACAGGAATCACCCTGTCAGAGGAGCAACTTAAATATGCCACACAAAAAGTTCAAGAGGCTGGATTACAGGTTATTTCTTTAAGTCAATATTTTGGAAATATTGATTTATTGGATTAAGCATTTTTTGTCCCATCAGTTTGATTATGTCGAATCGAATAATACAATACAATTGTGCAAGCATTAGAAAACATTTCTTACCTGTGAAGTTGATTAAAGGCTGTCGCCAATTAGAACAGGCTGCTCCACATGTTTTATCCATTCAGTCACATCCAATTTGTAATATCAAGTACTTGATTCTGTAAACAAGTCCTATTTGTATAACTCTGCTTAACAATGTTTCCAGGATAATATAAAGTTCGTGCTCTGTGATTATCGGCAGCTATCACACTCTCAGAAGTATGACAGGATCATCTCTTGGTATGTAGGCTGTACAACTATTATATAAAAGCCCAGAAAAATGAAGTTGAAAAAGTAACCCCTCTATACGGGTGTGAGACTTAATTTAGACCTGTGAAGTAGGGATTTAATAAATAATAAAAAGATTGGGCCTTGCAATTCCTTCATTCAGTGAGGAATGTTCTTTTGAATTCCTATAAATTATATGAGTAATAGAGCAGTTGATTTTGCAGTGAGATGATTGAAGGAGTTGGACACGAATACATGGGAGAGTTCTTCAGCTGTTGTGAATCGCTTTTGGCTGAAGATGGTGTATTTGTGCTTCAGGTAAGTTCTTTTGTAGCCATCCATTTTTGTGCCGTTACCAATGGTTGTTTTCTAGCCTTTTCTAGCCTACCCAACTTGTTTGGGACCAAAGGCTCTGACTTTTTTCATGGATCCTTTTTTTCTTGTCGGGTTTCTTTTCTAGCCTACCCCAACTTGTTTGGGACAAAAGGCTTAGTTGTTGTTGTTGTACCAATGGTTGTTTTCTAACTATATTGGTGTTGACGATGTTAACTATTGCTATCTCTGTTAATAGATACCTATACAGTACTGATACTGGTACTAGTACTGACTATTGGCTTTGGGCATGTTATATTTTAGTACTAATATGCTCATATCTTGATGTCTAAGCATAAACTGAGTTCTTCAACCATCTCAACTAGAAACTAAGCAACTGACTGAACTGAAACGTTTCTTATATCTGTTGTGTACTAGTCAATTCTGTTACTGCAGTGAAAAGAGTGTGAAATTACAGTTATATTTTTTATATCATGTGCAGTTTATATCAATTCCAGATGAGAGGTACGACGAATATAGGAGAAGCTCAGACTTCATAAAGGAGTACATTTTCCCTGGAGGTTGTCTCCCTTCTCTAAGTAGGATTACCTCTGCAATGTCCACTTCCTCTAGATTATGGTAAGTCACATGCCTCTGTGTTTGTGTGCTTGTGTGTAAGTGCATGTGCATCTTAATTATATATTATTTTGAATTTGAAATGGAAGTCATTGGTTTGATTTAATAAATGGGCTTAGGCCTTCTATACCCTGGCCTAAACCTCCAAGCCAGTCTTGCATCTCCCACACTAAGATCGTTGTTTAGCCAACTAAACTAGGTTTTCTTCTCAAATGACAAGTCCTTGTTACATGGTGTTGATAGTTTGTCTACATTTTTTTGTTGATTGATCCCCCCCCCCCCCCCCCCCTCTCCCTCTCCCTTTCCTTTTGGTAACTGCAGTGTGGAGCACTTGGAAAACATTGGCATTCATTACTACCAAACTTTAATATATTGGAGGAGAAATTTTGCTGCAAAGAGAAAGTAAGTTACTTGACCTTTGCTTTGGAAAGAAAATTTTCTTCAGAATACCCAATTTACCGCTGTTAAGTTCATTACTTTCTCCCTGCCTTTGAAGAAAATCATTGATACTACTATTTCTCATAAGGATAGGGAGGAAAAACAGCATTTGAATTGGAAGTGTTCAATGGTGGAGGCTACCCAAATATTTCCAATGTTAAGCAGGGCATCTGGAATGTTACCTTGGTGTATGGAATGCTTAGTTTTTTTTGTGGTCTAAAACCAGCTTTGTAGCCATTTCTATTTGTAATGAAAGTTAAGGTGCTTGTGTGAGATCCTTCAGTTTGTGTGAACAGTGTGTGTGTTTTTTTTCTTAAGAGCAAAAGGCTTTATTGGTCTTAATGTCACCCTTTTTTCAGGGAAATTCTTGCATTGGGATTTGATGAAAACTTTTTCCGCACATGGGAGTATTACTTCCTATATTGTGCCGCTGGCTTTAAGACATGCACCCTTGGTGATTATCAGGTACAAATTACTATTTTTCTACTTTTGCCCATTGACTATCTAATTGCTTCTGTGAGACTACTATAGAGCTCAGTTGACCCACAGACATCAACTCATAGTTGTATAAATGCCAGCATACCAAAATCTCGTATTGTACTGTGCCCCTTGACCATCTAAGACAGTGCCTATTACTGTGGCTTCTCCTTGGATCTGTATTGCTAGTATATATACCTACCTACTGTGAAATTGATATATTACCATGGCTAGAAAGCGACTCTGATGCCAGTTGTTAAAGTTTTTATATTTAAGTTTAACGAGGTATTTATCTGTACTCGTGGAAATATTGGTGTGCAGATGGTGTTCTCCCGACCTGGTAATACAAAGAATTTCGGTAACCCCTATTGAAATTCTCTCAACTTGAAGTAAACTGTCTTTCTTCTGATTTGATTGTTTTATATTCTTCTCTCATTCTAACGTAATGTGCCACTTGCTTGTGCTAGTTACAGTAAATAAATTTCTTGCTTGGTTTTGTTGGAGAGCAAGTGATAGTTGGGTGTAATAGGAGCTTTTTTTTAAAAAAATTATTTAATTAAATTTTTTACTCAATAAGAGCGTTCTTGGGGGTACTCAGGAATAAAAGAAGATTGAGATGAGACCCCAGAGTTAATCGGTGTTAGTTATAGTCCATTCATTAAAGGCTCTTATACATAAGTGAATTTTGTTCGGATATGTATTGTATCTAAAAATATATATCTTCCATGAGTTCTCCTTCCACCTGGAAAGATTTGAACGTTGAGTGTTCAAAACAATATCCTTGATTATGTTGATATGATTATGTCACTCGTAATCAAAGAGTCTCTCGATTATGGATAAAATGGATTCACTCAACTATGTTACTGAGAAATCACCACAGGTCATTGTTTCTTTCTTTCTTTTTTTTTTTTTTTTTTTTTTTTTAAGGTTAGTTGGCGAGAGCCAACCAACAAAAGAAAATTTTTATTAAAAAAAGAAAGAAAGGTTTATAAGGTATTACAAGCTAATTAAACCAAAACAAAAAACAAAAGAAGATATCGAAAAAGCACATGTCATTTTTTATGTTACTAGATTCTTTTCCAATGTTAAATGTTATATGTTTTTGCCATATAAGTTCAAATTATGTGGGCCCTCAAAAAAAAGTTCAAATTATGTGATCGTAAAATAAGATCTAAATGATTTACTTTATTTACCAAACAAGAAAAGATACTAAAAATATTAATACAACCAAACTCGTAGTACGAAGTCTTAAATCTAAGATTACTGTAAATTGATCTATAACTACTTCTATATAAATCTAATATACCTTAAATCAATGTATATCTATTCCCATTTTAGTAAATCGGGTAGAGAACTGATATGATTAACTAGGAGAAGATCCCGAATATGGAGTTTGAAGAGATAAAAGTTGGTTCCATAATATTAAACAAATCTATCGACTCAAACTAATGGTTATATGCAGTAAACCGGTCATAAACCTCTCCAGTGCGCTTCTTTTGCATACAGTCATACACTCATTCACTCAGCTTATGGTGAACCTAGTAACGGAGTCACTTGTACCCGCTTCAATACCATCGTTTGATTTGCTCCTCTTGAGACTCAAAAATGGCCGGCTGGCTTTTGGGTTTTCTAGGCTTAAAGAACTACCAGAATCTGTAATCGAAGTACCAAGTTCATTTGGTTCAGTCGAGTCTTTAATCCAATAACCGGGCACTCCAGGTTCCTCCAAAGGTTCTCTATTGTCTAGCCAGCGAACTACCCGGAGCATGTTGGGTCTATCTTGTGCGTTCTCTTGTGTGCACAGAAGCCCGATATGAATGCATCTTAACATTTCTTCAACTTCATTCTTGGTTGGCATCTCAAGATCTTTGTCTATTAAACTTTCTGCCATCTTGCTGCTCCAATGCTCCCATATCTGTTTGATCAATATTGTCAAATAGTCAAAACTGATCTGGGAATGCATAGAAGATATATGCCCCTTTGAATTATCATATGATGTCTATGGAGAAAGAGGGAGAAAAGCTTTCGAAAAAGTACTTGCATGATTTAAGAGATACACTGTTTTACTATTTTCAAAATTGTGGATTCTTTCTCCTGTCACAATCTCTAGCGTCACTACACCGAAGCTATAAAGTATAAACATCAAATTTATCCGATATGCGCTTAGGGTATGTACCTTTGTTCCCTTCTGGAGGAATATATCCCCTTTAAACATTTGAGAAAATTAAGAAAATGTGTAAGCAGCAATAGTATGTGATTCACTCACTAATCTTTAATTAATCTTGCGTCAAAAGGATTTATTATTTGAAAATCTTAATTTTTTTACTATCATGACTATTATTATGTTCTGTTTTAGCATTGCCAGCTCTCTAGCTATTTTTCTTATTGTCCGTCAACTTGTTCCTTAGTATACTAAAATCCCTTCCATAATAAGGGGAAGGAAGCAAGTAATGTATCTAGCAAAGGATCGAGTATTAGATGCATGCCTACCGTTAACCCTGTTGTTTGTCGACTATTATACTACATTTCCCTTGGAAAATCAGTAATAAGGAAATCAGAACAGGTAAGATAATAAATCATTAATGTTAGATTGTTCAGTACTTACACAGTGCCACATGTTCTTTCCGTGGTTTGATGTGTTTCGTCAATGTCAAAGGTCCTTATTAAATCAAAATCAGCAATTTTGACAGTCAGGTCTTCATCAAGCAAGATGTTTGAAAGTTTTATATCAATATGAACTGTTTTCTTCACTGAATTATTGTGAAGGTAGGAAAGACCCTGTGCAGATCCTCTGATGATATTGAACCGCATCGTCCAATTAAGGCTTTTCCTCTTATTAGAATCTGTTTTCACACTAGAGAGTTAGGATTAATTTTCCTTTCAAGATATTATAATTCATTACTAAATGGACAGATATTGATTTACTAGTATGCTAATGCATGGGATTCTAGACAGAAAGTAACACACACTTTTAAACAACAGTTGATGCGTCTTCAATTTATAGAAGGACAAATATATCTTTTGTCTACCAACGGATTTAATTAGTCATAAAAAGCAGAATAAGTGAATAACTTAATTCTCTCCATATATTAATGTTCTACTACCACAGAAAATTATGGAAGTGTTCTATATCTTTCAAATCCATTTTATCTCTTTAATAGGATGAGTCCCAAAGTACTTTTCTTTGTTCATATTTTAAAGGTGATAACATACTTCTCCAGTAGTCAAGAAGACTTCCTTTGGCCATGTACTCATAAACAGTGCAGCGCGTCTCATCCTTCCCTCCAAAGCAACAACCCACGAGTTTCACAATATTTTGGTGTCTGATATTCACCAGCAAATTAAGTTCCTTTACCAGGTTCAGCATGTTTTCTTTTTCCAGCTTCAGTTCATTTTCCATATTAGAAAATCTCTTTACTGCAACTAGTTTTCCATTTATTTTACCCTGCAGTAATGCAACATATGACTTCAATGCCTTTTGTGTAATTAATGTGTTTATGGAGGCTTTCCTACAGGACAAAACACATACGTTAATAAATCTATATGCTTGATTAACTTAATTCAAATCCAATATGCCAGGCATATATGTAGTGATCCTATCTTTACATACGTACGTATAACCAGCTGACCAGACTGGCAGACTTACGAATCTTAATTACTAACTGAAGGAATGTTTAGCTGTCTCAGTCCAAATAATAAGATTGAATATTAACTGGAAACAGAAATTACAGAACTGCAACTGAAGCCTCCAATTCAAAATAATCCAGCTATCCAAGAGTAGTTGGATTTCTTTGAGTCAATGACTATGTTTTTTTAAGAAGGTCAAAGATAACATGAATGCTCATGCCTGTTTGCTGCCTTAATGTCAAGCAGCTTGAGCATGAGGAGGGGAGGGAGAAAACTGAGTTACCGTGAAAACTTCTCCAAATCTGCCTTTACCAAGCAAGTTCAAATTGCTAAAGTTATCTGTAGCAGCTTGCAGTTGTTTGTAAGAAAATAGCATTGGGGTTTCAGAGTTATGCGATCCCTTACCTGCCAATTGCATAACAGGAACTTACTGCCATTTGATTGATGAATAATTAATATAAGATCTAATAAAACAGAGGAAGAAGTAAAGAATGAGATGAAATAGTGAAATTTAGGACTGAAACCTTTCATAAATTTTGTCCACAACCAAATACAAATAATAATGATGACGATTGCAGCAGCACCGGTGGCAGACACTACTATGATGATAGTTGAATTTTTTATTTTTCCTGGGCATGAAATATAGATATTGATATAAAATTTAGATGTCGTCAGTATGCAAATGAAAATATTTATGAATACTTTAATACAATGAGAGAAAGTACTCGGTGCTGAGGCGAGTTACTTCACTTGTGAACATAAAAAAAAGATGGGAAAAAAGAAGATTTAACAACCTCCTTGGGCTGTTGGTGATGGGCTCGGATTTGCTGAGTTGGGCATTGGAGGCGGAGAAAGAGCTGCATAATTGTAGAAATTTTTATTGTCATACCAGAAAAAGCAGCTTTCCCCATATATTGCACCTCCTGTGTGCGTCCCTTCCTGACAGTGGTTAGACAAAAGTGTAGCCGTGTAGTTGGCAAGGCAAGCAGAGCAATTGTTAGCTGATAGATCTCTAGTGCACTGGGCTAAACCATATATTGTTGTATTGCCAATGGTAGCCAATGGGTAACTCATCTCTCCGACAGCAAACATCTTCTCTGATTCTGAGTTGTATGCAGCAGAGAATGAGAGGTTTTTCATTAGTTTGTCGATGGCAGTTGTAAAACTATCCGAGTTTGGTAGGTAATCTTCCCTGTCACCCCAAGTGCTGCAGAAATGGGAGTAAGTCTTAGGGAGGGAGATAAAGTTATCATTATCGTAGTGCAGCATGCTGTTGGAGTTGTGTCCTAGAAGTCAATATTTAATGACTTAATTTCTTAGTTTATATTATTGATGATATTTAATCATTTGTTCCTAGAGTTTATTACTGACAGATCATTCAGGTTGATTATCTGAATTGTAGATCTCTGTGGATCATTCATTAGAATAACAGTAATAAATCTAAATCGTCCGTAATCTTGATAATTAACAAGGAACATTAATTATCATAAAAGATTAGTATGCAAGTTAAGTGATGATTAAGTTCTACAAATCATAGGTAAGGAGTTACCAACTTAATTGCATATGTGTATGTTATTAGAACATAGTACAGGACATGACCCAATGAAATAAACATATGGATTGTGTTATGTGTCATTGTTTATTTCATATGAGTTTGATTTTAAGTTTGAGATGGTTCAACTTTTTCACATGAGTATAGGTTCAATAAATATCGTCTACCGTTGATTCCTGATAAGGGCTGCTATACAGACTTTATTTATGTTCTCTTGAATTGTGCGGGAAAAAGTTGTTCATCAAGAAAGTCGTATGTCCCTCATTAGTATACCTAGTGAGTGATGATATCAGTTTGGGCCCCTTGATGAAGTTGGATCGTATGCGCGCAACTAGGCGATCAACTCTAGATCAAGAAACGTATAATCTGCAAGAATGACACATTCCTATCTTGGATTATACGATGATATCATGTGACATAAGAATCAGACAAGAAAATACTTTTATTTTTTATGCAGGATTTGAATATTTGTTTCAGTACATTATTTATGTGAATTGAGAGTCATAACGTGTTGCTAGATACCGCTTATGATTATTGGAATTAAATAGCGATTTAATTCCATGGCCAACATAGCATAAATCCTCAAAGGGTCACACAAATAAAGTTTTAACCATATAATGCATTATTTATTTATTCACAGCAGTAAGTGCGTGAAAATATGATAAGTTGATTAATTAATTATATACCGTTATGAACCATTATAATTAATTAAATCAAATGGATCATATAGAAATAAATTAATGCATTTGCTAATTCAAAAATAATTATCAATGAGTTGATAATTAATTTTATTCAACATATTTTAATTGGTTGAATTGAAAATTCAGTTTAATAAGAAAGCAATTTAATTAGACCATTAAATGATTGATTTAATGTGCTAATATGAGAGCAAAATAACAAAATGAAATGGCTAAATTAGTCCATTTCGTGGCCAGCATATAGGGGGCAATTTTGTCCATATTAGGTGAAAGAAGGATGAGGTTTAGATGCCTAAATATAGGACTGTTAATTAAGGAAACAGCACCGCTAAATTTAGCGTTAACCTCTTCCTCTCTCCCTAATTAATATGGACGAAAATTAAAAAAAAAATATCAGATTTTTTTCTTCCATTGCTCTCTCAAATTATTGCTCTTTTATAGGAATTCATGTGTTGAATATTAGCCACAAATTAAATAGTTAATTTTGTGAAGAAATGCAACAAGGAATTAGCTCCGTTCTAGAGTTTGCTAGCACAAACCTCTAGAATTTGGTTAGAGTTTTTGGTGGACTCGAGGCCAGCGTGGTTGTGGTGATTGGAGGCACGCCATCGACTTCTATACCATGGATCGAGCCTTCCAATTGCGAGTTTGGAAGAGGTACGAAACTCCTTTCCGTTTCTCATTAGTGCTTGATGCTTAATACTAAATTATTTTTGTTGTGCATGGTTAATTAATTATTAATTAATAATAAAAATTAAAATTGCACAAGGACTAGAGTTCCTAACACATGCATCAGTCGAACCAAGATATTGCACTAATACTGTGGTTGCAACGAGGTGTTGTGAGATTTTGAACTGCCAAGTTGAGGCAGTTGAGGCAGTAAGAAGGGGGAGCATCGGCAAGGCAGATTGCCACACCAAAAATTCGTCCCTTGCTCGAATTATAAAAGCCAGTCTTTGAAGCGCTGGTAGGGAGGGTGGAGAGAAGCTGATCCAGATCAAACAAAGAGGGATTTTCTGGAGCATATTTTCCCTTCGAGCATAAAGAATTGTTTAGTGGCATGGTGCACGATGTCATATGGGAGTTCAAAAGAACGAGGAGGAAGGGGAGGAGGTAAATGCGTAGCACTACGAGAAAGATGGACATAAATTGTATCCGATGAAATTGATTCACTCTTAAAATTCAAATTTTCTTTGGCTTCTGGGTAAAACTAAACTGCTTATTTGCTACAATCTCAGTCAGAGATGTTGGGATGGTGCAGTCTGTTGTGTTTACTGTGATAGAGATGAAACAGTTAATCATTTATATTTTCAGTGCCCTCATATTCAAGAAATCTGGAGGTGGTTCATTGGTATATTTGATATCTCACACTGCCCCAATAATTTAGAGAGCTTTTGTTATATTGTCACCAAAGTATCAGATAAAGAACAAGTAGTGGCTCTTTAGGCTCTGTAGTGCAGCAGTTTCATGGAACTTTTGGCTTTTGAGAAATGAGATTTGCTTTAGAGATGCAGGTGCCAGACCAGCTTCCTTCAGGGTTTTTACTACTCAGATTAAATCTGTACTTGTATATTGGTCAGCTTTGTGGGGACAAATTAAACTTGAAGAAACAGGTGTTAAGCAAGGTGAAGGAGGAAGAATCCCAAATTCCCAATTACAACTTGAAGGAAGGGGTGATGGTACCTATGACATGTGGGGTCATGGAGGGCAGAACATGGTAATGCAGCTGACAGAAATGGAGATGCAGCCTCTTTGTGGGAATCCAGATCCTGTGCCGCGCGGCACAGCGTGTAGCGCAGCACAGGACCGTCCGATCAAATCTGGATGGATAAGGGAGCCCGTGCATGTAACCAGATTGTAAGGCCCGAAAAAAATAAACCGTCGAGATCTGATCGGACGGCCCGGATCCTGCGCTACACGCTGTGCCGCGCGACACAGGATCCGGATCCTCTTTGTGGGGTTGAGATTCTGCAGCTCAGAGCCATACAACCAACACAGGGCAATGCAAATGCTACACTGGAGGAGAGACGTACGTGTTAGATGGGGGGTTGACTGGCTCTTTGACCCTTACCAGACGACAAGAGGAGAATGAAGACCTGATTGAAGTTTAAGTTGATACTTTTTGTCTGGTCCCTTAAGAATGCTTTTTAGTAAACAGCTTTTTGTTCTGTGTTTTTTTTGTGGTGTTTGATTGATTTCATTTTTTCTTTGCAATGTTGATTGGAGTCGTAATTTGAATTGGTTCTGTATGGTCCCAGTATTTAATCCGTCAACTCAAGAGATGCATGTAATTTGAAAATCAAATTTCTAATTAAGTTGTCTCGTATTCATGATATCAATTTGTGTATTACCTAGAAACTACACGGAGCAATTATTTATTTATTTTTTTACATGGAGCAATTATTAGTTGATGTAGCCGGTGAATAATTGTGCTAAGGTGCTTTATGAAGTAAATTTATACGGAGTATTACAATTCAAAATTTTAAGTTTTAATTTTTAAATTTCGGATGAAGAATTTAAATTTATTAGAAATTAATGTTTAGGTTTTTATATTTTTATATAAGTCGATAACTATTGCTACCAGATAAAAAAAAAGAATAAATAAATTGAAACAAGTAAAATTTTGTGTCCAATATGATTTCAATGTGCAGATCATGTTAGTCGAAATGGATTGGTCATGTATATTTTAAAAATAAAAATTTTGCTACAGATATATATTGTACCTCTATAAAGCACCATTAAAAGTAAAACTCGTCAGTGAACAAATATTAGCGAAAATTATATAATGTGGCGGCGCATTTCATATTGAAACTTGTCGCTGAGCGGGAGTTCTTCAAAATACACAATAATTTTATTATCGTGGACATCTTTTTCGTAACATCCCCAAAATATATATATAATTTTTTGGTAATTGATTAATCGGGTTGATGAGGATGATCTCAATATTCCTCATCTCTATCATCTCCTGAAAAATGAGTTTTTATTTTTTAAATGTGATTAATTAAGCTCTAATTACATTTCTATTTTTGTGCTCATCATCTAGATTTTCTATTTTTGTGCTCATCCTCTCACCCCCTGGATTGTCTATTTTTTTCCTACATATGAACAATTGTACTAGTAACTAGAACAATTATGTATATTAAGTAGAATAATTAGATGTATGAACTAGAACAATTATGTATATATTATAGTTAGGAGTGGGTACATACTGAGAAACAGATTACAAAATTATCAATTATTTTTTATTCATATACCTAATTGTTCTACTTAATGTACATAAATGTTCTAGTTGGTAAATCTAATTGTGCTAGTTGGTAAATCCAATTGTGCTGGTTGGGGGATATAGTTAGCGACAGAGGAATGAGGATGGGATGAGAACAGTGGAGGCGTTGGATGTGATAGGTATAGAGAAGGAAGGAAGATAAACATAGTGAAGAGATGAGGGGAAATACAATGAAGGAAGGAGGGGATAAGGATGAGGGGAAATACATGGAAGGAAAGAGGGGATGAGGACATGAGAGAATCTTAGAGATGGTGGAAAACAATTTCGTTGATTAATTAACTATTGAATCAATTTTTAATAGTTTAAAATTTGAAGTTCGAATTGTAAAATTTTATTCCTATTCGTTCTTATTCAATCTTAACAGCACATAGTATATATTATTATAAGTGAGTTTTGAAAAAAGAAATAAGTTAGGCTAATTGAAATGCTGATTTTAGGTTGGACGTGTTTTTGGATAAATGTTGCAATCTTGTTTATTTTTAAATTATTTGCAGTCAGGTACTGGACTTTGTGTGTATACTTATTTTCATTTTGATTAATTTGATAGAAATTAGATAATGAATTAATGATTGCTATATATCATGCGATAAGATAATTTTCGATTCCTACCCCAATTCAAATTTTTTTATCATTTTTATATCTGATATTTGAAAAAACATACGGGAATGTACTTTTAGCTCTGCCTCTTTTTTTCCCTCAAAGTTCCTCGTGAGTTATTTATAAAAATTATAATGTAGTTTTGTTGGAACAAGAATAAACTATCGTTTGCTGCTTTATATTGTTATTATTATTATTATTATTATTTTGAGGAATAAGCCCTTGGGCACAACTATCAGTTGCTGTGATGCTGTCGCTCCGATTGTTCATATTCCAATTTTTTGTTTATTTCGACAGTCATACATACGTACTCCGTTGATCATCGTACAAATCTCAACCGTCCACTTTAAGATGACTTAGATTTAGAACAGAATGGAGATATAATTTCTAATCAATTAAAAGGGATAACTGTACCAGATCTTGTAATAATTATATGGGTGAAATCAAATCTTGTTATAATTTTATTTGTTTCAATTAAGATTTGCTCATTGATTTATACAGTTATGTCTTATCGATAAAAAGCCAAAAATAAGCAGAATTGTAAGACAAGAATAAAAATATCCAGGGCAAAAAATTTATACAAAAATGGCTTGGCTCAAGTTGCTCAACTCATTTTTTCTCGCTCTAATTCTCCTTAATATCAACCAACAAACAGCTACTGCACTGGCTAATGTACTTAATTGTAAGTTAGGGACACTTCCCATTAAGTACTTGGGTACTCCTTTACACTGGAAAAATCCAATCACTTCAGATTGGAACAATTTGGTGTTTAAAATCAAGAAGAAGCTAGCGGGGTGGAAAAATCACTTACTTTCTTTAGGGGTAGACTAGTTCTTTTAAATTCTGTAATTAGTGCACTTCCTTTATATCTTATGTCCTTCCATCTTCTTCCAAAATGGGTTATAAAGAAAATAGAGAGATTAAGGAGAGATTTTTTGTGGGGAAGAAAGGGGACTGAAGATAGAAAAAATAATTCTTTGGTCTCATGGGACAGAATTTGTAGACCAAAAGAGGAAGGAGGTTGGGGTATTCTTAATTTAGAACAGATGAATAAAGCTCTACTTGGGAAGTGGCTTTGGAAATTTCATAGTCAAGACCATCATGGGATTTGGAAGGAACTAATATATGTTAAGTTCAATAATAGAGCTGCTACTTCTTTTTCCCCTTTCTGGAAACATGTGCATAAGTTAAAGCTTATTATGCGTTTGGGTTATACTAAGCAAGTCAACAATGGACTTGGGATAGATTTCTGGTCAGATAATTGGGCTGGGGAGGGCCCATTGCATAGGGTGTTCTCTGAAGTTTTTAAGAAAACTAAGAAAACTTGTGCAACTGTGGCTCAAGTTTGGAGAGAAGGGGATATTAATCTTTACCTTACAAGGGGTTTGACACATGGTTCAAAAACTCGGCCGAGTCCGAGTCAACTCGGGCGATTCGGATCGGACTCGGCGGAGGACGATCCGATTTCTGGGGGTTTGGAGCGAAATCGGGCTGGAGCACCATTAATGGTGGTTTTCATCTGTGGAGAGTGGTGAAGGGGGGTACGGGAACATCGGAAAAGGTTGCTAGGATGGAGAAATCACGTCAGGTGGCCGGGAAAAGCACTATGACAGCAGCTCACGAGCGGATTTAATGTTTCTCATATGAAAAAGATGGAGGAAACGATTTGGGAACGGAAAAGAGGAGAAGAAGGGGAAGGGACTACAATGGACAGCTCCATTTCTGCAATTTTTTATTTTTTCCATTTAAATATGATCAGACGATCCAAATTAATCAGAAGTTAAATAATTTTATAATAAAATTATAATTGATCCAAAAATCGATCCAAGAACATATAAAAAATGATAATTTCGTTATCTACGATTCTAACTGATATGTTAAGGTGTTTTAATGAAATTATATTTGTTTAAAATTTAATTTTTTAAATTATATTTTATTAATCATTAAAACTCTACTTCTTTTTTTTTATTTTATTTTTTTTAAAAAATAAAGTCATATTATTTTATATTATAGTTGATTTTTTGCTCTTCAAATATTTGAGTTATTAACTTATTTTTGAATAAATAATTTGTTCCGATTTTTTTCATATTTTTTTTTATTTTTAGTGCATGAAATATGGTTTTTTTTTTTAAATCCGAGTTTTCGATCCGAGTCACCCGATTTTTTCCGAGTCATCCGATTCGACTCCTATGACCAACAGTCCGAGTCCGAGTCCGAATCCGAGTTTCAGAACCATGGTTTGACAGCCATAATGAGGGCAGAGAAAGTGAAATTGGTTAACTTTCTAAGGCAGTATCCTTTTAACAATGACCCAGATGTAATTTGGTGGCGCTGGCATACCTCTTGATGCTATACTGTTAGTTCAATGTATCATTTCTTGGTCCAAGGGGGGGTTAAATTTAGTAAGGATTCTGTTTGGCCTTTAAAAATTCCTTTAAAAGTTAGGTTATTTTTATGGTTAACATTGGATGGGAAAATCTTGACTATGGACAATTTACAAATTAGAGGCTGGCCTGGAGAAAATGTCTGTTGCTTTTGTGGTCAGCAGGAAACTATAGATCACTTATTTGTGCATTGTCCAGTGGTTTTTTTATTTTGGTCAATTCTCAATAATTTTAATAATAGGGGAATTTTTGTTGCTGCTAATTCAGTGAAAGCTATTTGGCACTATAGTTGTACTCTTAGTAAAGATAATCAAATTTTTCTAAAAGTGCTTTTGGCTGCTTTTATGTGGACTGTTTGGGGTGCCAGGAATAAAAGAATATTTACACAAGCTGGGTCTCATAATGCTTCGATGTATGTTTCTATTCTAAGCTTATTTATGCATTGGACAGGAATGAGATCAGGGTTGGAGCAGCACTTTCAGAATACCAGCATTACTCAGCCTGAAGAGGATGAGGATTTATTGGGTGATGAGTAGATCGCCTGGTTTGGAGCAGCAACACAAGTTGCAACATGAGCTAGAAGAACAATTTGTGTTGTTTTGTAAACTCTGTTTGTTGTTTTGTGCTGTGTTGCCTTAGCTGGTATAGGAACTTTTTTGTTTTTCTGTTTTTTGGTAGTCACTTGCTGTGTGACTTAAACTGTGTAGCTACTTTGCATGTTTTTAATAGGATGCAGGCGTCCCTGGTTGGGGTGCTTTTTTCAAAAAAAAAATTCTCCTTAATCTTCTGTCATCCTCACCCGCTCAAGGAAAAGGTAAATTTTTCTATATGAATGCTTAAAATTGTTTGTTTGTACTAATATTCTTCTTCTAAATTGATTTGTCCGTGCTGATTACTAACTAGTTTTCCAGATAAAACAGGTCCATATAGGAATTTTCAATTAAAAATTTACAAACCAATTTGCAGTAATATTACCATTTTGTCTGACGATAATTTCGAAAGTTCACTAGTCTCTATCTAGAATTTCTAAAAAAGATAATTTCGAAGAAAGTTAAGCTGGGTTAGGTTGTTTATCCCAATGGTTTCGCTCTATTCCGCCAACCAAGTGGTCTTTGGTTCGATTCATGGAGAGAGCATTTATTTTCAAATTTCTTATAATAAAATCGTTGGTTTCAAACCAACCTTCAAAAAAAATTTCGAAGAAAGTTAGTATGAGGTAAAGTTTCAGAGGAAGGTTTATAAATTTAAGACTATTACATTTCAAACATGATTCAAATCTTGAATATGAAAAATAGTCTTGATAGGCTAATTGTTTCTATCCCTTTTAGTTATTTTAAATTTATTTAATACAAGACAAATAACATTTAGAAACTAATTGTAGAATAAACACGCCAAAATAAAATGTCTTTTCACCTCATAATGATGGGCCCATTAGATGGATCAAAAGGTTAGCATTTCAACTTACATCATTTTTAAATTAATCTTAGGATATGTAAAATTAGATTTACAAATTTTATTCATCATCTTAAACTCATACAAATTTATTAAAACTTCCCGAATAAGTCTCACAGTTCTTATTTGAATTAATGAATGCAGAACACTCCTATTGCGCATTGCATGGCTGGTTACTGCACCCATGTTTGCCTGGACAGAGGCAAGGTCTGGGGAGGCTACTGCAAATTCTTTGGCAATGATCTCAACTGCTGCTGCCACAATCCTCCTCCAACCATCCAGCCTGGACATGTCTGAAGACTACCAAGATGGAACTACAACGCTTTGAATAATAACTTTCCTTTTTCTTTTGTTATGTCAGCGCTGATCTTTGTTATTGGTAGGAAAAATGTAGTTGGTGCCCCTGCATAATTTATGGCACGAGAAAAGAAAATTTTAATAAATTATACTATTTTAACGTTTGATTTTTCAAGGGGTAATTTTTTACTTTTATAAATACAGGCCTTTCAGGGGCTTTTTATTCATTTTTTATTTCCTTTTAGGAATTTGGGGGTGCCGAGTTAGACAGAAATACAGGATGTTAAGCATATCCATAAGAAATACAGGAGGGAGAGATGAAAGTACGGCACGTTGTTTGAAAGTCATGAATTTTTTTTTTTTTTAAAAAACAAATGCAAATGTGCACAAGTGCCTAGCAAAACTTATCAAGTACTACCAAGTTTCCAAATGATGATTTTATACATAAAACCATGTCACTACTAGAGTGTTTATTTGAAGGACAGATGCTCCATCAAAACTTTGTTATAGACACAGAAGCGATATACAAGAAGAGTATTACTTTTATAATCGTCCCGATAATTTGAATAAATTTGGAATATGAAATTCGACATTATTAAATCTAAAACCAACACGTAGAAAAAGATGAAGTCAGACTTATACACATTATCCCAATGATTTAATTATTACATTCGTAATGAAGCACATTTCTTTTGCTCATAAAAAAAATAAGAGTTAATATTTTCGGAGGTCACTTAACTTTAATGAAAACTATATTTGTTCACTGAATTTTAAATTTTTTGTTTCAGACATTAAGCTTGAAAGAATGATCGAAATTAAATAATTATTCTCTAAAACAAATAATTTAGAATTTAATGTTAAAAGTTAAAAAATTCTATCACGAGAAAAATAAAAAAATTAAGATTTCAGAATGTAAAAAAAAAAATTCGATCACGAAATAAGTCCAAAAATTAAAATTTCAAAAGGCACTTTTGATTTCTGTGATGCAGCAGCAGTCTGGCCTCGTTATTGGTACAAAATTCCAAAGTTTAAAACCCATCAATTCATAAAAAGGAACAATCTGCTTTTGCTCATGTTATACAAAATTCCAGTTACAAGTCCGTAAATTTTATATGACCCAATTATGTCTCCATCAAGGTAATTAAGCATCAAATCATAATTACATTCTGGGCCACAATCTATTGTGGAAGTGCCAGTGCCACACTCTATTAGGTCCGCCAAGCCAATCCCAATCAACATTAACTCTACTCTTAACTCCAAAATCACCTTCAGCTGTATGAAATGCAGCCAATGATTGGATGTTAGCAGTTAGCGAGTCACTACCCTACTCCTGCTCTTAGCCTGTTCCCGTTCTTTGTTGGTGGCTGCTAGACGCACCTCAAAACTGTCCCATTTGTGAAGATAATAGATCTGGTAAATTACCTCTGATCGCTTTAAAACTATTTGATTGTTTCCAGGCACACTGAAGACTCTGGTTGTTTCACTACAAGAAAGATGGTCTTTACATAGATTTTTATAGCTAGATTTTTTTTATTTATGTTGGACATTGTTCTATTGCTAAATTTATTTTTCTATTGCTAGATTTACTTAATACACTAAATTTAGAATTTTTTTAGCAAGACTCAATTTTCTATTAATATCTCTTTAAAAATCCAGCAATTTATTTTTGATAGATTTTTTTAAATCTTGTAATATCTAATGTAGCAATTTAAAAAGATCTAGCAATTTATTTTTGCTACATTAGATATTACAAGATTCAAAAATAAATTGCTAGATTTTTAAGGAGCTATTAATAGAAAATTGAGTCTTGCTAAAAAAATTGTTAGATTTCGTATATCAAGTAAATCTAGCAATAGAACAAGGTCCAACATAAATAAAAAAGTCTAGCTATAAAAATCTATGTAAATACCATCTTTATTATAGTGTTTGCTCAACTGAAAACACCAGTGATTCTTTCCAACAATTTAAATGGTACTATTATCCTTGATACCGACATACCAGTACCATCTGATGGACCGGTACAATAGAACCTAAAATAGTAGAGTTTAGCATGTATATGACTGCTGGAAACATTGAAGCACAATAATATGACACTAACGTCTTCTTAAAAACTGCAACAGCTGACAACTATTTCTCCTTAAGATTCACTAAACATCGAAAGGAATAGTAGAACCACAAACCTGTACTGGTTGCCTTTGCCTACATCAGACCCCTGTCCTAAACCTTGTCTGGAATCGTGAAATGCCCAAAAGACATCTAATAGTTCAATGTATTGGATTTTCCTTGCATCATACTCGACCTATAAAACAAGAAACTGATGTTAGTCGAGAAGCATTACATATTGTAAACTAATAAGAAATTCTTTCTCAAGATTAAATCACAACGTTGAAGGGTACTCATGCTTTCTCTTTTACAATTACATTTTCTTTTTGCAATCTAGTTTTTTTTTTTTTTTGGGTTCATCTACAAAATTAGGATCAGCAAAGAGGATGATGAAAACCTCAGTTTCTTACTTTTCCAATCGTCTAATAAGTCTCAGAAGATGATTGTATATCGTTAAAAAGCCACTCACGTTTGTCATAAATGTATGCATTAATTGTAATCCAAATTAAAGACACAGCAAAGCAAAATTAGCAGTGTATAACATAGTAATACTTGTAATTGAGTAAAGCTAGAATAATTTAACAACCCAGACCTCTAGCTTTGTTCAACTCTGAAAATAGCGACAAGAAAAACATAATTAAGTACATATCGGAGCTAGCTATTCAAAGTAGAATGTGCATGCCTCGAAATAGCGAGTGAAGGGGTGACGAAGAGATCCTCTAGGCGGAGATAGAGAAGAGGGGTGGAGGGTCAACGGCTGAGGACCAGTGAATCTCTGCTTGAAGGCGAGATCTACGACATAAGGAGAGGGAGAATCAAATGTTGGCATGTTGCGACGCGACAGCGAAATAAGAACAACGCAAGAAAAAAGAAAATGCGCAGGGAAGAATCGATCTTGGGTTGCAAAGGAACGAACCAATTTTAATTTCAACCCAGCGCTCTCAAACAAAAAAACAAACGTTAATTAACTTTTCCTTTGGAGAGAAAATCTAATCCACATATCAAATCATCAATGGTATAGATAGTGCAAATGAATGGTGTATCGAATGGAGTACCAAGTGACAGTGCAAGTGTGTTTGCAGAATTAAAAAATTAATGAATGCAGAACACTGCGAGCCTATAGCACATTGAATGACTGGTTACTGCACGCGTGTTTGCTTGGGGAGAGGCGAGGTCTGGGGTGGCTATTGCAAATTCTTAAGCAATGATCTCAATTGCTGCTGCTACAAGCCTACAACCCCCTCCAACCATCCAGCCTGGACACTAGTTAGATGGAACAAAATATAGAAAGCTTTGAAGACTAACTTTTTTCTTCCTTTTTTTCCCTAATGTGCGCCAAGCAGCAGCAATTATCAGGTACATGTTGACTAGTGCGCCAACCATCCATCTGCCAAGCACTAGTCAACATGTGCATTTGAAATTAGACCACGAAACGAGAGTTGAAATCTAGATTCTATACGAGGGAAATTGAGTTAATTAATTGGTAACCAGACCTGAAACGAGAGTTTGATCTAGAAACCTTAATTAAGCCATTATCCCTACACAATTATCAACTAAATTAAGTCAACTTGTATTCACATCGCTAACTCTAGCGGGCCGCTGAGTGAACCAGCGAGGTTGTCTATGCCCGTCAAGTAACCAGCGACTAGTTAAATAGGTTAGCGACCTGAGTTCTTTTAAGCGGGCCTCTACGAGAGTCAGCGGACCGCTGAAACTGGAACTAAGAAAAAGTGTTAGTAACCAGAAACCCTAGAATTACGCGACTTGTTGAATCTCTCTCATTAATTCTTGTTTTGACTTCAAAACTAGACTTAGGATTTAGACCCACCTTCAACTTTAATTCACAAAAGAGTTGAACCGTCTATCTAGTTTAGTAAAGTAAAAGACCGATATTCCAACACTGTCCCTGTGAATTCGACCCTCAAGCTGTTCTACAAACGATTAGATCGGTAGACACGAGGTTTTTATTTTGAGACTTGGTTTTTCCATCGATCAGCTATCATCGCGCTTCCTTCTTTATGAGGATTAAAATTTGTTAACAATAAATTTACTTTATTATCGTACCAATTTTTTGAATAAATTTGTAATTTTTTTTAAGATAAATTGGAGGTTAAGCCTCCCAATTTATTTTTAAATTAAATGTCTATAAAAGACGGTTTCGAACTTCCGTGAAATGAAACAAGATACAACAGAACAAGAGAAATAAGAAACAAGCAATTGAGATTTTATTGAATCATCTTTTATGTCCTTTACAAAGAATGATACCCCTATATATGTAATACACTCAGTAACCTAATACCAGAAAATAGTTACACGCCATACCAGTTTACTGAAACAGTCTTCCACTAATTACAATCATTAGGAGAGTAACTATCTAAACAAACAGTAAGTTTCATGTGGCAATAACTTTGTGGCAGTCGTTGTTGCTCATGACACCCCCCTCAAGCCAATGTTCTACAAAGAACATTGAGCTTGTTCCTCAAAAATTGAAATCTTGGCAGTGGTAAGGATTTTGTCATTACATCACCAAGCTGATCAGCAGAGCATAGGAACTTCACCTCGAGTTGCTTTGCAGCCACTTGTTCACACACGAAATGATAGTCTATTTCTATGTGTTTCGTGTGTGCATGAAACATGGGGTTTGCAGCAGAAAATGTTACCCCTATGTTATCACACCATAAACACGGTTTGTTTGTCAATTGAACTCCCAATTCTTGAAGAAGGAAATGCAACCATTTAATTTCTGTGCAAGTGAGAGCAAGGCTCCTGTATTCTGCCTTTGTGCTAGAGCGTGATGTATGGTTCCCATACTCAATTTCCAACCAGATTAAGCCTTAAAATTATATTAAAATGCCTGTGTTTTAATCATTTTCTGCTAGTTTAGGTTGTAGAAAGGTCCAGCCGTAGCCAGGCAAGATTGTTTTGCAGGTTCAGCATTTATTCGGCATGGAGAACAGAGAAAACAGCAAGTGGGAAGTGCTCAGACAGCTTGGAACGGACCGCCCGAACAACATAACGGTCCGCCCTGACCAAAGGAGATCAGTCCAGACGAACTCAGCCAGATTTCAGACGGACTGCGCCTGACCAAGTTGGAACGGTCCGCCCCAGACTCAGAACGGGCCGTTCCAGCTATCTTTGGACTGCTAAAAATAGAGGACTATGTTTGTCAAGTCGGTTTCCTCTATTTTCGACCTTCCAGAAGCACTTCTCCCACGATTGAAGCCACCATTGCCTCATTATAAAAGCTCTGTCATGTCTCCAATCCAAGCCAAGTTCAATTTCTCGAGTTTAGCCAACTTCTAGACTTAACCAAGAAAACAGCCTGCCGAGACGACCAACTGCATCTGGAACTACCCGTTCCAGATCTAGGACGGTCCGCCCCAGACAGGACAGAGCACAAAATCGTGGAGATTTCGATCACGCATTGTTGTAACTTGATTTTTCTCTTTCTATGTATTTGTATTTGATGAAACCTGCTTGTTCTTGCATGGACTTGTTAGAGTAGAGTAGTTTAGGAGCTATGATCTGAGAACCTTTCTCTAGTTGCTTGTTTTTTATTTGAATCTTTAATTAATTAGTTAAATTAAGTTATGTTCTGCTTCTTATGCTTTGAATTTCTATTTAATTGCTTAAGTTTGTTTCTGTTTGATCTGATTGCCTCGTTAAACAAAGGCCTAGTTTAACTGTTTGGATTAAAATCAATCACAGCCACGTTAACTTAGTAAT
This sequence comes from Rhynchospora breviuscula, assembly GCA_027562975.1. Lineage (NCBI taxonomy): Eukaryota > Viridiplantae > Streptophyta > Magnoliopsida > Poales > Cyperaceae > Rhynchospora > Rhynchospora breviuscula. The sequence continues at coordinate 6,934,685 of CM050400.1, read as the reverse complement.
TTTACTGTTTGGTAGGCGATATCCGGAAGGATTAAACCAGACCTTAATCAATTAGGGTTTAACTTGAAATCGAAAGATTAAAAGTTTACCAAGACCCGAGAAGTAGACTAGAACAACTAAACCAAGAAATGGAAGTTGAAATTTAGGCGTCCTAGGAGTTAAACAATCAAACTTAATAGCTTGACCTGAACGGGAGTTAGAGTACAAGTCTATAGGTTAAGTATTGTCTAATCTCACATAAAAATATTTGATTAATAATTAAAATTCATGACAAAATAAGTATCAGTCAATCGGAACGGACCGTTCCAAGGTCAGAACGGACCGCCCGGAAGGGGGAGTCTGGCCTGGAACGGCCTGTTCCGATCGACTGACGGAGTCCATAACGGACTGTTCCAACTTTGACAGTTAGAGAATTGTTTGAGGATCTAAACCCCTAGTTTTCATCAATTTGACTATCTTCTGTTGATTTAGAAATTGACGATTTAGGAATTGAACTTTACTTTATCACTTTTATTTATTTACTGTTGAAACTGTTTGCTACTTTCGAATTGTTTATTACTTAAGAACTTAGTTTAATTTGAATTGTTAAATTTAGATATCGAATAGTCCGTCCCCGAGATTCGACCCTTAAACTGTACTGCAAACGAATTAGCATCGGTAATTAAGGATTTAATTTGACCCGTACACACAGAACCGATCAGAGCGCGATACCGTCAGTTGTTTATTTGCACACCATGAAACCAAAAAATTTTCACGGTACACACAAAATCCGGAAGTAGACCTCCTATCATCAATGTTACTTTTCCAATCAGCATCGCTATTGTTAGAGATATGTCCTAGAAGCCAATCAGCTGGTGGCTATTATATTGGTTTATGTTATTGATGATGCTTGATCATTTGTTCCTTGAGTTTATTGTTGACAGATCATTCAGGTTGAGGATCTGAATTGTAGATCTCTGTGGATCATTCGTCAGAATGACAATAATATCTCTAAAGAGTCCATAATCTCGATAATTAACAAGGAACATTAATTATCATATAAGATTAGTATGCAAGTTAAGTGATGATTAAGTTCTACAAATCATGGGTAAGGAGTTACCGACTTAATTGCATATGTATATGTTACTGAAACATAGTACAGGACATGACCCAATGAAATAAATATATGGATTGTGTTATGTGTCATTATTTATTTCATACGTGTTTGATTTCGAGTTTGAGATAGTTCAGTTTTTCCACATGAGGATAGGTTCTATAAATATCGTCTAACGCTGATTCCTGATAAGGGCTGCTATACGGACTTTATTTATGTTCTTTTGAATTGTGCGGGGAAAAACTGTTCATCAAGACAACCGTATGTCCCTCATTAGTTCACCTAGTGAGTGATGATATCTACTGGGCCCCTTGATGGAGTTGGATCGTATGCTCGCAACTAGGCGATCAACTCTAGATTAAGAAACGTATAATCTGCAAGAATGACACATTCCTATCTTGGATTGTACAAGGATATCATGTGACATAGGAATCAAAACAATAAGATACTTTTTCTTATGCAGGATTGAAGTACTGTATTGGTACAGTATTTATTTATGCGAATTGGAAATCATAACGTGTTGCTAGATACCGCTTATGATTAATGGAAATAAATGGTGATTTATTTTTCATGGCCAACATAGCATAAATCCTCAAAGGGTCACACAAATAGGACTTTAACCATACGTGCATTATTTGTTTATTTGCAGTAGCGAGTACTGCAAAAATATGATAAGTTGATTAATTAATTATATATCGTTGCGAACCGTTATAATTAATTAATTCAAGAGGATCATATAGAAACAATATAATGCATATGCTAATTCTAAATTAATTATTAATATGTTAATAATTAAGTTCGTTCAACGTATATTTATTATACTGAGCTAATCGATCTTTTGTTTAATCAGTTAATTAAAAGCCCGATTTGAGATGGATTAACAGAGTAAATTAATGGGCCATTATATTATGTGGGTTAGCCCACATGGGCCCTGAAAATTTCAGATTTGGAGGGGCAATTTTGTCCAAGCAAAATTGGAAGAGAGCTACACATTATAAAAAGCAACGTCGTTTATGGAAACGACTAACCCTAGCACCTCTCTCTCTGTTCCCTCCTTAGCCGCACTGTTCACGTACTGTTTCACGGGTACGGTTCACAGTGGAGAAAATTGGTTTCTCCATTTTTAAGCTCTTAATTCCATCTCTAGCTCATGCGTTGAGCGATTTCCCTTCCAGTTAAACAGTTAATCGTGTAAAGGAATTCAAAGGGAATTAGCGATTGTCTCGGACAAGCTAGCACTTGTCTTGAGACTTTGGTTAATCTCCTAGGTGGACTCGAGGCAACCGGAGGCAGCCGTGAGGTGACGAGCACGCCATCGACTCCAAGTGATTGGACTCGAGCCTTCCGGATACGATTTTGGAAGAGGTAACTATCTCCTACGCTTCTCCTTTTATGTGTTAATCACTTGAATAACTAGATCCGTTTTTCATGCGTTTTAATTGCTTGTCAAATGCTAATAAAAATTAAAATTGCATATGGACTTGAGTTCCTAACAGCTATACGCATGTATATCCATAGATGAGGCAGAATGAATAAGAATGCCATGTGAAAGAATACCACTAAGATATCTAAGGATCCGTTTTGCTGCCATCCAGTGATGTTGAGTCGGATTGTGCATAAATTGGAAAAGTTTATTGACTGCAAATGAGATGTCGGATCTTGTTAAGGTGGCATATTGCAAAGTCCCTATAACACTTCTAAAGAGGTAAGGATCATCATAGAGAAAACCATCATCTTTTGACAAAGACACACCAGTTGCCATCGCTGTGAGAACAGGTGAAGCCCCAGATTTGATAAATGAGAAACGAGCAATTGAGATTTTATTGAATCATCTTTTTCTGTCCTTTACAAAGAATGATACCCCTGCATATGTAATACGCTCAGTAACCTCATACCAGAAAACAGTTACATGCCAGACCAATTTACTGAAACAGTCTTCCACTAATTACAATCATTAGGAGAGTAACTATCTAAACAAACAGTAAGTTTACTGCGACCTTTCACTCAATATACATTACTCTTTGTCACTAGATCAAGAACTAGTTCTCAATAAATTTGTAATCTAAAAATTACACGTTGAATCTGAAAATCATAGTTCGAAATGGATGGAGTTTTTATCCCAGTGATTTGATTATTACTTTCCTAATAATACAATGTTTTCTTAAACACATCAGAGATTAAGAATTAAATATTTTCTGTGGTCACTTAACCTGAAACAAAAATTCGTATTTGGTCACTGAATTTTAGATTATCTGTTTTAAAACATTAAACTTGACTGAATGAACAAAATTGCATAATATATACTAAAACAGATAATGAAAGTTAATAATAAAAAATAAATTTCATATAGATTGATTTCCTTCAAAACCAGAAATTAATGTTTGAAAACTAAAATGTTTTGATATTTGTGATGCAGATGCCAACAACTATAGGGGTGAAAACGGTGACCGTTTCGACCGTCCTTTCATTTCATTTCGTCCAAAACGAAACGAAACAGTTAAAAATTTTGGTTGCGTTTTAAAAACGAAACGGTTAACGAAAGCTTGAAACGGTTTCGTCCATATGTATTTTCGTGGTATTTTCGAAATTTCGACCGTTTCGTCCAAAACAAAACCGTTAACGCAAATGGTAGTCAATTTCGTTTTCAAAACGAAATGGTTAATGAAACTGACCGTTTTCGTGGTCGGTTTAGACGTTATGCAGCCCTAAACAACTCCATGCCTCGCTATTGCCTATTGGTACAATTTTACAAAGTTTAAGAGCCCATCAATCAATTCATCAAAAGGAGCAATCTGCCTTTCCTCATGTCATGTTATACAAATTCCAGTTACAAAGCCCGTAAAATTTAGAAGGCCCATCAGGCCATCGCTGTAAACATCAAATCGTAATTACAATCTATGGTGGCAGTGCCAGAGCCACACTCTATTAGGTCCGCCAAGCCAATCCCAATCCACATTTACTCTACTCTTAACTCCGAATACAAGTGCATACCGAGTCACTGAAAGTCTGAAACTAACAAATAGTATTAGAGGGACCCATATACAGTTCTTCATTACAGGATAGACTACAGAGAAAGTGTAAGAGAACACCCCAACCATCCAAAGCTCTCTCTCCCAAATAGAGAGAGAGAGAGAGAGCCATAATCCGTCTTCTCTTGGCCTGAGCCGATCCGCTCTCCTCTCGCCTCAAACCCTAGTACGAGCTTCGATCAATCGTCGACTCTTGTAGCAATTACGATCGTCAATCGATTCGAGCTCAGCGCGGATATCCGTCGATCTTCTCAGGTAGATCCCAAGCTTAGTCTTAGATCTCTTCGACTTCATTTTGTTAATTTCACGGTTTAATCTGAGGTTTTGGGAATTTTTGGCCTCATTTTTTTTTTTTGTAAAAGTAGTTGGTGGATAGGCATTCGTTTCTCTTCTATTGGTTATTGTTATCTGAATTTGAAGAGAAGATAATGTGGTGTTATATTTTTTTGGTAGATTATTGAGTGAAATGGCCACAGGAAAAGCGATTCATCAGCTTCTGAAGAAGAAGCCTTTGTTTCAATCATTTGTAAGAATCTCTCATCTGTTCTGTTGATGAATTGCCTCCTTTTTTACTTTTTTTTTTTTCAATCTTCTAATGATGTTAATATAAATTGATCTGAATATATTCAAATCAACCCTAGTGGAAGCCCCTTCGTATATATTTTTCTAAATTTTAAATGGCCCCTGTTTTTAGATGGAAGTTCTGATTATGAATGGTAATAAACAAAAGCTCCCTTGACATGAAACCTTGAACTGAATTTAACTTTTCATAGGCACCGCTCCTAGTCCCATCTGTTGCATTCAAGCAAGAGCAGGAGACAATTGGGACCAAGTCTTTTAGAGCACTGGCTTTGCTTGGGGCTGGTGTTACTGGATTGCTCAGTTTCGCTTCAGTGGCTTCTGCTGACGAGGCAGAGCATGGCCTTGAGTGCCCCAACTACCCCTGGCCCCACAAGGGAATCCTTAGCTCCTATGATCATGCTTCGTAAGTTCTGCACTATTTCTGTGGTTTGTTCCAATTCTGTTTCTATTAGTTGTCTATCTATAAGACCAAGCATCATACCATGGATTGTCAATACCCTCATACGGCACACTATGATGTTAGCGATAGTTTCTTATATTTCTGTTTTAGGGGTTTTTTTTTCCTTTTCTTTTTTGGCTTGATTGAGTCTTTACAGGTTAACTGAAACATTAATAATTTTTTATTACTGAATTGAAGAGTTGAAGTTTGTAACAGATTTCCCCTAGCTTTGTCCATGTTGCATTGCATTTTGGTGTTGGATTTTCTTAGCTTGGCCTCATATATTGAAAGAACCCATCATAGTAGCATACTTTTACTTATTACAGAATAAAGTTTTATTTATGTGATGTGGGTTGTTGATGCAAAGATAAATTAATTTTATTGGAAGTGTTAGGGTATCAGGGAGTGAAACTCAGTGAGCTTCCCTTGATTTTCATGCAAAGTCTGGTGATTACTTCTTTTTAAGAAAAGCAAAAAGAGGAGAAAATGAAAAAGATAGTTGAAACAGTCTTAGCAGTTTGGAAACCAGAATATTGAAAATTCTTGTACAATATTTGAGTTCATTCAGAATCTTTTTTCTGGGCTAGTGGTTCATAGGACTTTGTATCAAGAGGAGTCTTAACATAAATTTCTAAGCCAGAATGAAAACAAATTTGATCTAATTTTCTCTGCATGAAGCCGGCTTGTTAGTCAGCTAGTAACCCTTCTTTTCAGTAAGGTTCATGTCGAACTTTTGCATTAAAAATTTTGATTAAAATTGTTAATGATGAAACATTAATATTTCAAAACTCAATTATTTTTGCAAAAAGCAAGTTTTACATGCATATATGTTCTCTGTCCAGGATCCGGCGTGGCCATCAGGTATACCAGGAGGTCTGTGCCTCGTGCCACTCAATGTCTCTGATCTCATACAGAGACCTGGTCGGTGTGGCCTACACAGAGGAGGAGGCTAAAGCCATGGCTGCTGAGATTGAGGTGGTTGATGGGCCGAATGATGAGGGAGAGATGTTCACCCGACCTGGTAAGCTCAGCGATCGTTTCCCACAGCCATATGCAAATGAGCAGGCTGCCCGATTCGCTAATGGCGGTGCCTATCCTCCTGATCTCAGCCTTATTACTAAGGTAATGCTAATACTCTATATTTTTTAATTGTAATGTTGTGGAATTAGAATCATAATCATATTTAACTGCAAACTCTGAGGTATCTAAGATGCCATTAAACTACAGTAATACAACTGATACCAATTTTTTAGAGGTGTGAATGGCCTGTCCTCTTTTCCCGAGGTACACATGAAATTTTGATAGTTTTTGTGTGGCATTTTATGATGCTGCCATAGGAGGTGGCACTGGTGCACACCTATAGTAGGATTCACAGTTACCTGCTATTACTGGTACAGTACCAAGGAGGAAGCTGGCTAAACTCATAATAAACATCAGAGAAAAAGATCAATTGTGAAAAATTCAGCATGTTGGCTAAGCAGTTCATGTTGAGGTCCTGTGTCATTTCTGTAAATATCTTTTTTTCAGTGTGTTGATGTTGATTCTCTTATATATTATTCAGGCTAGGCACAATGGACAGAACTATGTTTTTGCTCTTCTTACCGGGTATCACGATCCTCCTGCTGGCGTCAGTGTAAGTATATATGTGTTTTGAGACCATTAATGCAAATTTTTGGCCATAAACACACTGAGTTGATGTGAGATAGTGAGGATACATTATGGGTGTGTTTGGTTGTGTTGCGAATAGAGTTGAATAGCTTATTCATGAATAACGATTGCCAATAGTGGTCAAGAATAGCCTATTCATTTTTTTTTTTTAAATGTTGATTGGATGATATGCCGAGAAATTCTATTAAGGGGAGAATAATGATGATGACGATAATAAGAATGGAGGGAATGAATCTAAAAATGAATTTTTTTTGTAGCTAAATATGTTTTGTTTTACCATTGCATGCATAGTTTATGATGAAGGTAAGAATAATGATGATGATGATAATAACAATAGAAATAATATTATCTTAATAATATTAATAATAGTAGCAATAGTAATGTTAACAATGATTATAATAGTGATTCTATAATTACTAATAATATTGATATTAATAAATTTATTTTTAATAATATTAGTACAAGTAACAGTAGTTATAATATTATAAAGAAACATAATAATAGTAACAATCAAATTAATTTGATTTACGTAAAAATGCTTTTGTAATCTGTGAAGCACCGTGCTATAATATAATTAAGTATTTTCTATTTGCTGCAGCTTTAAGAGTGGTATAACATTTATACTTCTTTTGTTTCTCTCTCTCTTCGCAAGCTTTTTCAATTCACCTCTGGCCAATTTTCTTAATATTACCAAGGGTCACGAGAGCCCTTCACAATCTTATTCCAACTTTCCTCTCGAATAAGAACTAGCAGGTGAATAGGTTCTTCAGCCTGTTTTGTGTTTGGATGGACCAATTCGGCTTATTTGAGAACAAAGTTGTTGTACAATGGTAAATAAAACATACCCTATTTGTATGTTTTGTTGCTATCCCCTGTTCAGTAACTTTTGAAAAAGAGTTGATCCAATGAAATGCTACAAGTTGTGTATATATGGTCAAATTAAACCCTGCTTGGGCCTTTCCCAGTTTTTTTATTGATGTGATGTAGATGCATTATAATGAGCATCCACTCTTGATCTTTTTCTTACTTGAATTAATCATTCAAGAAGTAAATGTGCTTGTCTGTGCACGCTAATAAAATTATTTTGAAACTTAATAGATTCGTGACGGTCTGCATTATAATCCGTATTTCCCTGGTGGTGCAATTGCCATGCCAAAAATGCTTATTGATGGTGCTGTTGAGTATGAAGATGGTACACCAGCAACTGAAGCTCAGGTAACAGAAGCAACTTCATAATTTAATACCAAATTTGTTTACAATCTTGAATCTAAAAATAAAATATAAGTTGTCTAGAAGAGGAGTGTTTCTCTGAACATTCTTTTCTTTGTTTCTAAAAATTTGCAGTGAGACCTCATTCTCACTCATTTGTGAAGTGAAATGGTGATTAATAGGGGTAATTTGGTTGGTTTTCAAACTAACACATGCATGATGGGAATAATGAATGTTTATTATGTTTCTAGTGCACATGAAATTTAACAAACTTAATACATCAATTTTCTGTTGAATTTTCAGATGGGCAAAGATGTTGTGACCTTCCTTTCCTGGGCAGCTGAACCTGAAATGGAAGAGAGAAAACTAGTAAATCTTTCTAATACTTTTATAATAATTATATTAAAATGACTCAACCATGCAGTTTTGCTTCTGGTGCTGGATATCGCTCTTCCTTGTTTATTGCATTTCTCAATTTGCTTGACGGATTCATGATTGTTCTTATTTAAAAGCTTGGTTACTGCTTAAAATATCAATATATTATGTGGCTTTTTAAAGAAAAGCCGAAAAAAGAAGGGGGGAAAGCATCATGTGATGTGGCTAAATTGTATTGTTTCATTTTCAGATGGGATTCAAGTGGATCTTTGTATTGTCACTAGCGCTCCTTCAAGCAGCATACTACAGAAGGATGAAGTGGTCCATATTCAAGTCACGCAAGCTCATAGTTGATGCCGTCAACTAATTGCAATTTTCACCTTTTTTCGGTTTCACGATGTTGATCTAGTTAATAATTTTTTGCAACGCTTTTATGGTCTTACTTATTTTTAAGTAAATTTTCTCGGAGAGTGGCAAGTACTCCCTAGTAAGTTTTCTTCTTTCTGTCAGACGGAATCTTTTAGTTTCATTTTTTTTTCTTCGAGTATTCTTGTTGTATTTTTATATATACACCCACCAGGATGGAATAAGCATCTGAATTATTGCTTTTCATGCTTGGTTTGTTCTATTGTCGCTTACAATTCCTTGGGCATGCTATACATGTTCGATTTTAGCTTCTTTTACCATGCGGATTTGTTGAAGTTCCGCATTATTATTTCCTTTTCATGTCGGTTAGTACTTGTCCGATGTACTTGTAAAAATTAGTGTGTAAGTATCTGCGTATTATGATGAATGAGGCGTTTATATGAAATGAAACACACTAATGTGCTACGCTTTGCTGCATCAATAAAAAATAAAGTGCCATCCCCTGAAATGAAAAAGGAAAATACGACTTTCCAATTGATGCGAACTTCTTTTTGACATTATATTAGGTTACATTTATGTAGAAAATTGAAAGTTTGTGCAAGTTGGAGTGGGTATGTTGGCAGTTACTTACACAGTTGTGATAGGTAATGATATAGTTGTTAAAAATTATGAAGAGAATGGTTGGTTTTGTTTCAAAAATAAAAATAAAAAGAGAGAATGGTTGGTTTATTATATTTATATTCCTTGATGAAGTGTAAATAGAAGAACATTAATATTTCAAATCGTTCCATAAGTAGGCACCGCATTGTTAATATCAATATTTCAAATGGTTGTTAAAAATTATTTCAGTTGGAAAAGAATATGGTCAAATAGTGAGGTGAGTTTGATAAGTAGTTAACTAGCGGGCACACAGCTATTATTGGTCAAGAGGCTGAGTCAGCTCGGCTGTCCATTAAAACACATCGATTTTAAAGTAATCTACTGTGTAAAGCACACGTATAATTCCAAAATTGCAACGATCTATCTGAGTTATAAAAATAAACAAGAAAATTTAATTTTTTTGTTTATAAGCGTTTCGAACTTATAGTTTTTTTTAATTGATTATTGTACTACCCGGTACAACAAGTACAACAAATTAAAAAAATCAAAGGCTGTAAAATAAAATATTATAATAATTTTAGCGAAGATAATTAAATTCATCATGACGGATTGAAGTTTTTTCGAGTGCATTCAAGTAACACGAAGAATAAAGCTAGTACGAACATATCATGTCAGAGTGACAGCTCATCTATTCTACAGCTGTAACAGATGCATGGCTACAGCCTAGCTCTATTTCTCCTTGTAAATTTGTTTTGTGTTTAACAAAATTCTCTACACACCAAAACTCTTTCAAAGCCAATTTTTATTGCCCATGTCACCATTAAAAGTTAGTGTCATTTGCCGTGACAAGCACTATCAGTGATCAAATATTTAATCGCCTCTTGCCCTCTTAATTGGTGAAAAGGCACCACAAATGCTATTATCAGACTCGGATGTTTTATGTTTCTGGCCAGTTTGTCTGCTCATTTCTTCTGATGCATCAACTTGATTAATTTCATCACAACCATTTTCAGAGGTGAGCAACTTTTCGGAGGAAGGAAGCTTAATATTGGAACATTTGTTGAGCTTCAGTTGGTCTATGCTCTGTTGTTGCTTCTCTACAATCATCTGGAGGTATTTGCATTGCTCTTCCATTTGAAGCTGTAGCTTTCTTTGATGCTGTTGAGGTCAAAACAGAATTTTGGTAGTTAAATTATCATATACTTTATTATATGAAGTAAATAGATACCAAAATCATATATTTATAATTTAAACCCACTATCTTATATTTTGTGGAATTTTTTAAACAACAGCCAGGCGTATACTTAAAACCTAATTGGTTGGCTCTAATTCAGAAAACAATTACTAGCTTTATGGTCAGACGTTCACACAGAAACCCAAAAGTTTGATGTCTTTTGCAAATATTCCAAATTACAGATTTTTGGTGCAAAATAAAGAATATTAGGATTTCCAAAAAAAAAAAGAATTAAATTACGTAGCCATTATAAAGAAGTCTAAATAGCACTGCACATTTTTTTAGGCTTGCATTCCTACAGATGTCAATAATTATATTTTTTTATAAAATTTTCATCACTGACATGCTTGTTGCTTATAAGATTAATCTAGGCAGGACACTCAACGAGGAATAGATTACTGGGGACTTTTGGAATATGTAATTAAATTAAACATTTGAACTTCAGGAATTGTGAGGAAAGTCATTAAAAATTACCTCTAGCTGTTCATGCAGTTTCTTTTGAACTTCCATCTGTGCACACAATGCTTCATTGATATCATTTGCTCTGTTTATGAAAAAAGAGAACAAAATGTAAGGAGCAAATAGGTTATTTTATATGCAAAAAGTAAAACAGAATGAAAAAATATTCGCACCCATAAGAAGGGCTGAAGATATGAAAGTTGTTTTGTGTTTCCAGTATATAAGCTTTGCTGTATATTTAGAGTACTCAACTGGAGGGGTGGTACGTGTCTGTTATATGTATAAGACTCCAATGATTTTTCTCCTTCCTTTTTTAGTTTATAATTTGTTTATTAATTAACTTATTTATACGATGTACACAAAAGAAACTGAGAGATAAACCATGGGAAAATTACGGGGTATAAACAGGTCAAGTTTGGTATACAATACCATATTGCTTGTAGACCTGTCAACGGTACTCGTTTACCGTTTTGCCACCACGTTTCGGCTGAAACGGAACGGTTTGTGGCATAGAAAATTATACCGTTTTCTAAACGAAACGGTATGTGGCACAGATGATTATACCGTTTCGACTGTTTCAATCTCATTTCAAACCGTTTTATGTGTAATTTCTGAAGTGGAACGGTTGATGGCATAAAAATCTGTTTCGTTTAATAAACGGAACGGTAAGTGGCAATGCCGGTTTCATACCGTTTTTAAATGGCACGATAACGGTAGAGGTTAATACCGTGCCATTTACCACGTTAAACAGGCCTAATTGCTTGTTACAAAAAAAAATTAAATAACATAAAATAAAACAGAAGCTAAAGGTCTAGGCAACTCACTTCTCTGGGTCAAGAGATTGGAGATCAAGTCTAGCACTTTTTCTCCCCTCTGTTAATTTAGAAAGAGTGAAAAGAACGTTATGAAATCGCAATAACCTCAATATTTGGACCAAAAAAGATAATAGAAAAGGATAATATAAAATTGATTATATAAAGTCTGATGTCAAACCTTCAGGTGACAACTCCGGCCTAAATCTAGCTGTTCGATACTTCTGCATAAATGACAAGAGAATTTTTATAGGGTACTGAGAAGAATCATTAAACCTAGAAAACAAGACCGTACCAAGAGGTGGGTACAAACTGGTACCGGGATTATGTTGGGATATGGACCAAATCTTGTTCAAATGTTGGTGCGAAAGAGCAACACCCAAAACGCAAAAATAAAAAATTAAAATAAAGACAAAAAAAAAAATTGTCTCAGTACCAACTGATACAAAATGAGATATAATATTAAGCAGAAGAAATTAAATTGTATAAAGAGATAACACAGACAAAAACCTGAAGATGGCTTTTGACATGGTATATGTTCAATCCATCCACATTCATGAGCTTCAGCACACCTTTTGGAGTTGCTTCTGCAACGTTGTTAAAAACAGAAAATATAAATCAACTTTGGTGACTGAACTTTAGTCGACGGGTAGTGAAATCCATAGCAAACAAACCTAGTACATACAATATTGAAATCCTTGAAAAAACTCTGAGAAATATCAAGAGCCATTTTCAGATTTGGTTAAAAATAACCGATCAAAACCACAGAAGATTGCAAAAGCACCTCCTACAGTTCCTTATTTGCGAAAATCCCCACACTATAGAAAAAAACTTAAACATCAGTCACCTTGTTGTACTTTCTAGTATTACACTATAGTGAGTAGCAGAAAGGTCTTTTTACAATGTAATGGCAATTATTGCAGTTCTCTTCAGAATTGTCCTCAGAAAGAAACAAGGAAATAAAAAGAAGAAAAGCACTTACTTTCACTTCCACCGAGCTTGTTGACAGCCTCAACGAAGCGTTCATGCAGCTCTTGGGTCCACCGCATGCGCAGCGGTCTAGCTGGTATGGCTGCATTTGAAGAAGAAGAGGGACTTGCCGTACAACATATCTCATTTATGTTGTTATTACTGTTAGACTTGGAGACATGACACAGGCTTAACTGCTGGTTTTGATCAGAAGTGTTTGTGGCCTCTTCACTTACAGAGTATGCCACCTGTACATTACAACATGTAAACTTCAATATACCACAAAAGATTTAATTTATTTATCATTTCCATTTGTTTATCAACTGATTATCTAATTTGTTTTTGAGTTTCCTGTTCAAGTCTAGATAAGAAATTTAACAGCAAGTTACCCAATGGTTGATCAAATTATTACCTTGCATTGAGAGTCTGTAACAGCCGTACCATCCAAAATCTGCCTCCAGCTCCCATCCATTAACCCCGCCACATCAGAATTCAAAACAGTATCAGAACCATGTTTCATAATATCTTGAATTTTTCCTGAATTTATATTATCCAAATCATAACCCAAAACTCCTTGAACAGATTCTCCAGGCCAGTTAATCTGAGGGGAATAACAGGAACTGTAGAAGCCAGAAGAAAAGAGGGAAGTGGCAGCAAGAGACCCACTATTGCACATAGGAATAACTTGAGGTATTGTAGAATTGGCTCTAGCTTCTCTCTGGGTAAAAGTTGACTCAGAATTTTGCATATTAGAATAGCAATTTCCGGGAATAACTGGTGTTGTAATCCCAGGTAGCGGTGAGGACATAAGCCCAGAAATTTGTGTATTTTGTAAATGGTTCATGTTTAATCTTTGAACTGGCAGAAAATTGGCAAGTGTAAGTGAGCTGTTCATGTATTTTAATTTCTCCTCTCTTTTATTTTTCTCTAGTTAGCTTTGAATTCTGGTACCTGCTCAATGACAGAGAGAATCAGTCAGAAACAAGGGTTTACGAATTACGACTCTAGCTTATACTATTATCTATTGCGTGGTGGTGGTTTAATGGTATACCAATATTAAGTGGAGCCAGATCCCCTTCTCAGCTAATCAACTAAAGGACGAGTCAATAAAGCAATAAAGTAAAGAGAAATATCATTAGGACTGTAATTTGTACCAGTAACCCACCATTGAAGACCTAATTGGATTATTATACTAACCAATTTTGACTAGATTTTGGAGGAAGAAAATTTTGGAATATATTAGCATGCTCATAAAAAGTCTCTTGTAAAAAAGGTCTTCTGATTCCTTTTCCTCTTGGTAAAATAATAATAATAATAATAAACTAAGTTTATCACTTGAGTTAATTATTAGTAATGGTATGGTTTCTGTAGAAAAGTATCAGATATTTACAAATACGTATCAATTCATGTAAACAAAGAAGCAAACTAACTGAAAATAATATCTACATTAAACAAAAAAATTGAATCGTTATTCTTATGTCATGTTGCAACCAACAACAAAATACCAAAATGAAGACGAACAATATAACTTATTTGTAAACAAATCAAAGAGGTTCAATATCAGAGGAAAAAGAAGAGGATACCCCAATATACTTTCGTATTGACTATTGACCTTACAACAGAGCAAGCCCATAAAACAACAAATTCTGAAAACAGAAACCCTTTTAAATGCACAAAAATTCATTTCAGCTCAAACTGGCTACTTTACCTTGCTTTCCTTTTAAACTCTTAACCAGTAAAGCTAACTCTTAAAAATGAAGAAAGGCTTAAGCTAGGAAACAAGCACCTGACATAATCAAACTACAAAAGAGATAATTTAACTCAGAAAACAAAGAGATAATATGGTGATGTGACTACAATGCTCTATCCAAAAATAGTAAAAGAAGAGAAAATTAAATGTTCTCATAAAAAGGAATTAGGTGCCTGATCGGAATATAGTTAAGGGCATATTATGTTACCACCATACTAGAACTAAAACTACACAATATTTATTTATTTATTTATTGTAGTATACATACACGAAAGAAAAGGGGTGCTTTGAAACAGAAAATAGTCGAATTATAATCGCTTAAAAGTTGAAAACAAAAAGGGGGTTTACCTTTATAGTGGAATTTGGGATGGGAAGGAAAGAAACAAGCGTCGGTCGAGGTGAAATCGTCCTCGAGAGAATCGAAGAAATGGGAAGAAAGAGAGGGGTAGAGAGGGATGGCTCGGAGCTTATATCCTTTCGTTTCTCCCATTAGGAAAAGAGAGAGAGAGGCAGCGCTAACCAACAGGAGATTTTTAAATTCCCTGTTTACGTGTCTTCACTATTCCATCTTTTTTTTTTCTTTTCGATTGAGGGAGCTTTTCCTTTTTGCAAATAAACACCTTGAGCAACATTTACAAATACCCCTTCGATTTTGTAGAAATTGCAAGAATAATAGTTGTGTTGATAATGAATTTATTTGACAACGGTGACAACCGAAAAAATACTTATAAAAAAATATAAAAGTTACCGGTGATTAGTTTTCTCTTAAATATGTAATATATTAAATAAGATTGGAATTTTAGAGTCCCTAGTTATCTTAAATAGCGATTCAAAAATTGATTAGTAGTTCAATTTTATTATTATGTGCTTGGTAATAAAATGATTTTCACATTGTACCAAATTTATAGAAATATATCTAGGATTATTTTTTTTAGTGTGATAGTTTTACGTAAACTACAACAGTTGTTATATATGTATATGTCCATATATACACATTTATTATTATATTATATAATATTTTGAAATATTTTTTACTTGTGCCTGTAGACTACTCATCCGCACTAACATCCCTCCTTTTGTCGGCAAGACTCGATCTTCATATATTTATGTAGGAGTATTGATACATATCCACTTGAGCCACATTTGTAACATTTCTAAAATCTAATTATAGTACAAGTTTTCGACTACTAAGGATTGGATAGACAATGCAATGACATGTTTTAGAATTGTTCTTATATAAAAAAAAAAATAAGAAACACTTAAAAAAATTGTCAGCATTTCTTTTAATTCCTCCAAGAAAAAATTCACAAGATAATAGCTCTTTTACAAAATAAAAGGAAGTAAAATAATTGGTCTAGTATCATGTGTCCATTGGTCATTTTATATCAGATTCAGTCAATAAAAATTCTTATATATTTTTTATATTTGACAAAAGAAGAAATTGTTCTTGAAATGCATGATTAAATATAAAAACAATAAAGCTTACAGACAAATTAGTTATGATAATTGTGTTAAATTTTTCTTATTTGCAAAACGCTTAGGTTCTCATTAGAATCACATTTTTTAAGATGGGATTTCATTTCATTATAATTTTTTTAATCAAAATGAGTAGATTTTATGTCATGTGATCGGAATTTCTGTGTTATTAGACCTATGAAAATTCTGAAAAATCAATTTTAATAAAATGAAATCAAATAAAATTTTACATAAAATTTATTTTGATCAAAGCCTTAGTGGAATAAATTATTATCTTAAATTTTCATTGCACTGAATTAGAAAGGAAGCCCATAGTAAAAATGTAAAATAAATAAATTAAATTTTACAAAATATCAGAAGTAGTGGGTATTCTTTTGCATATGAGATGGGAAATAAAAATTTGTGTAGTGTATGTTTGCAAAGGAACACTTGCAATAGTGGGCCACTCATTTCCTGCTTTTTTAAAGCTTGTATATTTTATTGGTGCAATCTCAGGTGGACCGCTCCCCAAAAACCCAAAAACGAAAAGAAACTTTTTAGAAAAAAATAATTCCGAAAGGCTCCGGATCTCTTGTAGTTCTTGTTTGCAGCAATCAGTGTGACAGACTGGCTTTGGGTTAACACAAGGTCCGGAAATAAACTTTGTTTGCTTCACAAATTGAAGAGGGAAAAAGGAGGAGAAAAATTTTTAAGTGAAAGGATTAACCTTTCTACCTCTGAAAAGTGCGTTTGTTATGTACTAAATTAGAGGGGAGAGAAGAATTAATAAAAATTATTATTTTTTTTCATCCCTTTGCTAGCATTCTATCATTTCCCTTTCATTCTCTTTTTTTTTTTTTTGGCAAATTCAATTCCTTTTATTTTGAAAAGTGTGACATGGAGGATAACATCCTGAGCTAATATTAATATCTCTTTTCTTATGAAGTTTCAGGAACTTACCTTACCGTAATTTTCATTTGCTAGAAAACTGTGCATATAATTGTCGTTTGTCAAGGCCAACAGCAATGCTTCTATCAGAAAAATTATTGCACACATCATAAATGGAAATATGGAATCTAGTGCCACAGAAGAACAACGGCCAAATTTTTCAACAGTAGTGGCTTGAGAATGGCTGAATCTGGCATGAAATTTCCATAACAAGGACTCTTAAAAACTAATTAAAATAAGAAAACCTCTAACCAGTAGCAAGGCCTGGAATTAGCTGACATTATTAAGAAATTGCATTACTTAATTGCCTTGACCTTGCAGCTAGTAAGCTCATTTCCGCATTAAAAACTCGCTTTCTCTTAAATTTTGGATAAATTATATTATCTTTGGACAACTTGCGGACTGGGATGAATGACCAAAGTTAATTAAATATCTGCAAAATCTATACATTGATTTGTTCTTAGATTAGATCCAGTAATGGGCAAGCAATGGGCCTACTACAATTGATCAATTTGGGTCAAAAAATCGATATTGATCGTATTTATAAAAATAAAAAAAATGAGTTCCAATAGGATTCTTTCTTCCAAAAATTTGTTCCAATAAGAATCTTTAAGGTTTGCATTAGTTGAGGCCAATGCCTTTGTAGAGGGATGGTGATCTCTCAAAAATAATGGGGTCACATTTCAAGATATTTTTACCGAAGATTTTAACAAATATGGATGGTAATGATGATATAATTTAGCATAGTATCAACTTTTTATCACAAACATATTGAAGTTTAACATCCAAAATGATAAAATCAATATAATTTTAGCAGAACTGGATCAGTTGTTATATGTTATTATTTTATCTTTTTGAAGGAATATTGAGTGCATTATATGATTTCAATGGTTTAAAAATTTTATATCTAGTTGTGAAGTTTGCATGGCAAGTCAAGAGTTTATAGTGCTAACATATTAAGTGGCATTGTCCTTATAATTTTGACCTTAATCTATTTTGCCAGAGTAAATCTTTTCATAATTATTCCTTTTATTTCAAAATGTAGAGAAAACCAAAAAATAGAACCGTATGATATAAAATGGACGGCTGAGATCCACTTCGAATAATCCGTTGGTTTCCGTACCAATGGAGAGGAACCGAATCTAATAAAAAAGACAAAAAGTATTTGGCCTTTGTGAGCAGTGAAGAGCTAATGGATCAACGGTCTGGATTTCACGATGTTGGTAGGCAATTCCTAGAGAGGGTCAGAATAAATTGAAAGGAAAATGATCACAGATACACCCAATGTTTTATCATATATGTAGAAACTCATGACTTTGACCCAAAAAATTATTCAATATAAAAAAGCCAAACGATGGATCAATTCATTAGTTGTTCGTATGAACATTTAGGGAAAAAAAGGTTGACTTTTTTTTTCTCCGAACGATATAAACTTCATACTTAATTTTCATAAGAAAAATAATCTTACATCATTTATTATGGAAAAAAAAAAATATGATGCAGGTCAGTTTGCATTGTACGTACCATGATCTATCCTAAGATGACGTTTTTTTTTTTGAAATTATCCTAAGATGATGTTACCAACCTGGAAACCTATTAGGTTACTCATATTGTCGATGTATGTAAAATTGCAGATTATATTAATAGTTAACTCATTAAATAACTTAAGGTAACATTTATATGTTCAATCAATTTTATAATATAACACATTTTTAGTGTCGTTCAAATTTCTTATGGAAATAATAAGATAATATTTACAAATTTCATGCAGACCCATGTGATCTAACCGAATCAAGTCGATGATTCAATCTAAGGATCAGGATGTAGAGAGCCCACCTGATCTAACCCATTGATGCATTTTTTTGTTGGCATATGCTCAATTCTTGAGCACGTTTAGCTGCCACATCTTAAGCCTTGATCAAAATGTTTTTTACGCAGTATTTCATTTTAGGGTTAATTAGATTTATGCCACTGTAAAAACTAAAAACTAAAAATTAGAGAAATGCCATTATTAAATGACAAATTATTTTTATGCCATCACTAAATGATAAAAATAGATTTATGCCACCAGATAATTAATTTGACCATTATACCCTTTTAAATATGTCATTATAAAATAATAAAATTAGAAATATACCACTGTAAAATATTAAAATTAAAAATATGTCACCATTAAGTAAATAAGTGATTTTTACGTCATCAACAAAAGAAATAAAATTTCAAATTTCAAAAATTCAAAATTTAAAATTTAAAATCTCAAAAGTTGAAATTTTAAAATCTAAAATTTCAAATTTCAAATTTCAAAATCCAAATTTTTAAAAATTTTGAATTTGAAAGTTTAAAATTTTAAAATTCAAAATTAAAAAATAAAAAATTCGCAAATCTGAAATTTCAAAATTTGAAATTTAAAATTTAATTCATGTTAATAAATTTCTTTGTCATTTCTTAATGAGAGGGTATTTTGGACATTTATAAAAAGTTAGAGTGGCATATCTCTAATTTTGACCGAAAATAATGACATAAAACTAATTTTAACAATTTTATAGTGGCATAAACTAATTTACAATTTAAGAGTGGCATTTTTCTAATTATCAATTTTTCATAATGGCATATATCTAATTATTCCTTCATTTTATTTCATTTCATTTCATTTCAATTGATTTTACAGAATTTCATTGGATCTAATAATATAGAAAATCCAACTAAATGACACCAAATCCGTTCATTTTGATTAAAACATTTCTAATGAAATGAAATTCCATGTTAAAGAAAAGGGATTTTGATCAGGGCTTGATGTACTTAAAGACTGTAGCATGTTTTATCTTTATAATCAGTCTTTTTTCAATATATGGTACAAGTATAGACGCCAATGGGGAACCTTTTTTTGGTCTAGTGGCAAAGAGCAATGCATCTTGAGTAAAATGTCGTAGGTTCGAAATCCAGCTGAGAGGTCTTTCATAGACATTTAATTTAAAATAAGTTGGGAGGCTTCACCCTAATTTATCTTCAAAAAAAGTTATAGATGCCAATGATTTTAATTTTCCCTTTCCAGAAAAGGAAACTGTATCATTGTTAAGCAACCTATATCAATGTAGAACTTTTTGATGAAAACAAAAATGTAGAACTTCAAAAATAAAACAAGAAAAAAAAAACACGCTTCGAGATATGGGTATTTGTTTATTTCAATATGTACTAATTGTTACTAAAAAAATTTCGCTTTTTGACTCGTCAACGCTGAATCTTAGATAAAATTTAAGTATTATCAGTTGATATGTACACAAATGGAAACCATGTGTAAATGTGAATTTGTATATATTTTTGCTAGATTCAAATTGAAATGCTTCGGCCCTATTATACAAGTTTGAACGAAATACTTCTAACAAGCCAAGTTGATTATCTTTCAATATAATCAAACTTTGTTGAAAAGGCCGGAGTTGACAAAAGGAGTAAAAAATAAGATACAATCGCCAAAGTCAAATGATTTTATAATATTAATATTAGTTGAAATAATAATAATAATCAAGTAATTACTCTTATTATTGTAACGTCTTTTGTGAATTTGTATTCTCTAGGCTTTATTATAGCATTAACCTCTATAGTAATAAGATTTGCTTATAATTTACGAAGGATTTCTGTATTTAATTAATTACTCACAAACTTTTAATTATTAATTTTAAAGAAAAGAAAGACGAATAGGCAACTTCCAAAAAAAAAAAAAAAAGAAGAAACGAAAACAATTAAGAACATAATATGGATGAATTTATTACCTGCCCCCATAACTGAAAACACCACGCTTGACAGAAAAATAAGCATAATGTGCTCCACTCATACGCATACAAAAAAATAATAATAAATAAAAAAAATTGAACTTCATAAATTATCGGGGATGCCACGGAAGTTCTAAATTATCGTTTTACCATTTGCCCCAGAAAATAGTCTCGATTTACTCGTTCCCCTCGTATTTTCATCTCATGCACTAAAAAAATCCATAAATTGTCTCTTACTTTTTATTTATATAATTTATTATAGCCAACTCTTGATTTGTTTTTGTGTCGTTTAAGGACGCTTTCTTAGCCTCTTGGGAGGATTAAAAAAATGGGTTCAGATAATAATTGTAATCTTGTAAATATAATTAATTTAGTTACAATAAAATAAACTACTACAAATTTATCAAAATATCATTATAATTAAACTGACATAACTAATATGACAAAAGCAGAATTCAGGCTTGCCATGGAAAGTCTGTGCAATCGACGTAATTATATAATGAATCCAGCTCTAATGAACAAAGTTTTGAACATGCTGTTTTATGTTAGGTCAGACGGATTAATCAATTTCCAGTGCACCTGTAACATTATTTCTATATTGTGTGATAATTTGGGAATGTCAAGTTCAAGTCTAGCTAAAAGTGATATCTTTAGTAGATTACGGAAGAGTTTCTGTACTTTCAATGACTCATTGTTGATGAAGTTATAGCAGTTTTATAAATTTATCCCAACTGCCCCCTACAAAACGTGAGATACGTACCGTACCTAACAATGTGAGATATGTGCTGTAGCTAATAAATATCGAGATTGATAAGGATCATCTTTAATATTTCTCATTCCATTATCCCCTGAAAATGTGTTTCTATTTTTGAAATCTAATTATCTTTCTAGTTTTGCCATCATCCTCTCATCCCTTGATTTTCCTATTTTTGCCCTCATTCCCTCATCCTCTTCTATTTTTGTCCCCTCATTCTCCCTTCCCAGCTGCTGCTTACACTTCCCCATCTCTTAGGACCCTCACACAACATATTTTTTATAAATACCTAATTGTTCTAGTTAATATAAGTAACTGTTCTAGTTAGCATTTTTTTTTTCCAAAACAATTATTTTTTCCAGCACAATTTTTTTTTTTTTAAAACAACTAGAACAATTAACGTTTTTTTCCAGTACAATTTTTTTTTTCCAGAACAACTAGAACAGTTATTTTTTTCGAGAATAGTTAGTTTCAGAGCTAGACTAATTACTTATTTAATTAGAACAGTTAAGATGGAGGGGTGAGGTAGGGGTTAATGACATAAAAGGAACAAAGAATGAGGATGAGTGAATCACATCCTCTGCTAAAGAAAAGAGTGAATGAGGAGGAAACCAGAAAAAAAGAGGGGATGATGAGGAGGGACCAGAAAATGAAAGAGCGGATGAGAATGAGGGGATGATTTCTCATCTCCTGGACTTTCCTAATAGTGAAGATGTTAGATAATTAATGAAGATATCGGGGATGATGGGGATGATGAAATTTGGGATGATGGAAAGCAATTCCGAATAAATATTAGAAGTGTGTCATTTAAAAAGAACGAAATAATGGAGCAGTCGCCGCAAGAAGGAAAAAAGTTTAAAGTGACGTTCCGAAACTAGGAAAACGTTAAGAGTAATGCTAGAATCAGACATATATAATCGACGTCAAACACGATCTAAACGTCAACCATTAAAATTTCAAACGGTCGATCCAAACCGCTCAATATAATCTCTATATTAAAATATCTATGAAAATCAAATTTTATATTTTTTCAAATTTTTTAACTATATTTTTCGAGTTTTCAAAATTGGAGGGTTCATAACTTTTGAGATTGACCATATTCAAAAATTCCAAAAAAATAGTAAAAAATTTTGAAAAAAAATATAAAATCTGGCCTCCACGGAAATTTCATAACGTAGAACAATTTGAACGGTTTGGATCGGTCATTCTGATCTTAAAAATAAAAATTTTATCATATTAAACAAGTGTATGTGTCCTACATGTTTGACACTGGCCACTCCCAATAAAACATAAATTTCACTTTCCAATGGGTATACCGGCGTAACTTTGATGTTTTGACAATTGACATGAACGGAAAGAAACCTAACCTTTTTCTTTAATCATCACTAGTTAACTTCTAGGTGTGCCTTGGTGTACTTTTCAAAATGGTTAGTTCCACAACAGTAGTTGTTTATTCATTTATTTACACGTATTAGTATCCGCATCTTTGTTTTCATTTTCTTTTTGTTTGTTTTTTTTTTTTTAATGAAAGCCGGTCAGCTACAACTGTAGTTTCTATTGATAAATAAGGTGCATCCACAGCTGTCATTTTCATTTATCATAGAAAGCAAAGTAAGTGTAGACTATTTCACTAAAAAAATAACAGAAAGCGTTGATTTATTACAGTTAAATTTATTCTCCAATGACTAAGTCTCTGAACTGTTTTGAATACCCTACCGGTTACCGGAAATTTCCGGTAAAACCGGGTACCGGGTGAAGATCCGGTAGGAAAAGGCTCATAAAACCCTCTGGTCTTGAACCGGGAAAAACCGGTCAAAAACCGAAAATATCGGAAAATTATTGTATCGGCTGTGACCGATTCTTCCTTCTTTCACACTTTAATTGGAAATAAGAGAGAGAAATGCACTGGTTCCGAGGTATTCACATTTTCACATCCCAGAATCTTTCTTCATCTCTCCCAATGCAATTTTTATGTAAAGTTGGCCCTTCTCTTTTACAAATTTTTAAATTAGACCAGCACTTTTTTTTTTAATAGATAAACATATGCGTTGCAATTAATCATGAACTATTACATATAAATTTATGAAAATAATTGGGAAAAAAATTCATATATGTATACATTTTTATGTTAAAATTTTATTTTTTATTTATAAAATGTATATGGGTGAGGAACTCATTTAATATCAAATTTTAAATATCATCCGGTTTTCAAAACTGGTACAACCGGTAAACCGGTAAAACCCCATACCCTTTACTTCGCCGGTTTGATGGCCGGTGGGGTATTAAAAAACATTGAGTTTCTCTCTCGTATGATGACAAAATCACACTGAGGTCAAGAGGCCCCCACCAAAAACTGTGTGAATCTTATAAATTAACATTATAACTCTAATATGTCCCGGAAAATTACAATATTCCCCATCAAACATAAACACAAACGCGCCTCTGGCTTGTATCTAGCAGAGTTAGCTGCGGCATCTCTACTAGTTCACAAAATAGAAAGAAATAATTCATCTTTTGCAATATTTGTCGAAGATATTTTGGGGTTTTTACAGGGTAGGCAAGAAAAAAGGCCAACAAACCTGGAAACATAAAAGCCACGTTAAGTGGCTTTGTTCACATTGGTTGATATAGAGTTCCTAATTAGTTATCAACTCAGAGAAGCATAGTGAGCGCAAAAATGGGGCCCGCTCGAGTCATGTCAATTGCAAACAATATATCTTCAGAATTTTCTACAAGCAAAAAAAAAAAAAAAAGGATCACCATCAGACCTTTCTTTTTCTCATTCCATGTATCCAAAGCAGGTTGGTGCATTCAACTTTGGGGGATTTACCCAAAACTATTTGTTTGAAAGGCAATATGCAAAACACTAAACCACACTAAAGGAAAAGAACACAGTACTCAGGGGCATAAATGTTAGCAACCTGATTTTTATGAAATATTGTTCTCAGTCGATACTGGCTTGAAGCACAATAAAGATATACACCTGCACAAAAGAATTCATAAATTGTCTTGATTCTCGATAGCATGCTTACACAAATGTCTGAATATTGTGCGGGTCTGTATTACTGTGGTTTCTTTTGTTAGGAATCCAAGCATAAGTCTGCAAATATTTTTATATCAGGCATATGATTTTCTTGAATTAATTTCTGCATGAGCTGAAAAGAATGATAAATAATTAAGCTGTCTAATTTTAAAAAATATTTGTCTTAAATAAGAGTCCGATATTTAGCTTTTTACTGGATTATTAATGCGGTAGAACTTGCAGCTGAATCTAACACACTAATGTCTTCTGTTTAGGGGGTTCGGTTCATGCTAAAACCTAATTCGAATCAGATAATTAATGTCTTTTACAACCAACTTTTGGTTGTTAAACCTCACCTTAAAAAAATCAAACAGCAGTCCCTGGCCCCTCTCAATTTTTCAACTTTCATTATAGACCCCTCTACATAACCATTAAGAAAAAGGGAATTAATTTACGTACCATCAAGTTTTGTGAGTTCTGATTGAAGCCGGTGAATAAAAGTATATCACAATATCGAATATTTATAGACTTACCCACTAGATCAGATAATCTGAACAACACTCCGCCACTGGAATATGTAAAACTACACATCAGGCATTTGGTACAGACAATATAAGATGACAAATGTAGAGGCACCGAATACTTTCCCCAACTTCACCAATCAAGTTGCACATTTATCGATACTTCAAATTAACAGTCCAGAACATTACAAAAAGTTATGATTCACTGTTACCAGGCAGTACATTACCAGTACTGTTTAGAGCACACCAGTCACGACTCTAAATGCTGGCTTAACCAAGCTTCACTAATTTTGTTCTTTTTTCATTTTTTCCAGTTAAACACTATAAATTCAAGGGTCAAAGTAAATTGGGGCAATATTGGGCTATATTGGCCTTTGTTACGTTTTATTTGGTTAAATGTAGAAATTGAACATCAGGGATTAGTTTAATGAGGGTTCTGCGGCCCACATTTTCTGTGCCCCTAAATGCCCAAGTTTTACTATTTCATGACTTTTTCAAAATTTAAAATGTAAACGTCCAATCTAAATAGTTGATCTTATTCAATTTAACGAGTGATGCATTTTCATATAGGTTTTGTAAATTTTGAAGTTTGTTTGATACTCAATCAAAGACCAAAACATTAACGCATTAGAATTAATCTATCATAGTTAATAAGATATTCATTTTTCTACCTCTTGATCGAATATTATATAAATTCCAAATTTTACAAAACCTATATGAAAATGTATCAGTTGTTAAATAGAATAAGATCAACAGTTTGGATTTGATGTTTACATTTTAAATTTTGAAAAAGCCATGAAATAGTGAAATGTGGGCATTTAGGGTCACAAAAAATGTGGGCACTAGAAACCTCCTTGATATATACTGAAAGTTGGCTAAATATGCCAACAGTCACATCAAACCAAGGGCTAGATTCAAGTTGAGATAAAAATAGGAGGTTACAATGCCATCCCTTAAGCTCACCAAACCTAAATTCAAGTTAAGATAAAAATAAAAAATATGTTGCCATCAAACCAAGGGCTTACATCTTTGGTGCAACTGATTTTCATCTCTTGTGCAGTCACATCTGGTAGAAAAAACATCTTAAAATTAGAAGGAAATCTTCATTACACCAATGCTTAGAAAGTCAGACAAAACCTGATTGTAGAAGTTCCATCAAACCGTTTTTCCAATTCGCTCATGTAAATCTTGAACAAAGGACACCTGTTAAACACATAAAGGTCAGAAATATCAAGAGGAACTATCAGTTGGAAGTTGGGAAAATATTTTTACAAAGCCTCAAAATGTCATTTACACCCGCACAGAATAATAAACTTATCCAGCTTGAAACACAGTCTAGCCAGTGGTATATAGTAAAAACCTATACTTTAATTTCAAACCCTCCTCAACTTTGTTTCAAGAAAATGTAAGTATCCCTACTTAATATTGATTTACATGCATAGAACAAGGAAGGGTTGTATAGGTTTATTTTGCGGAAAATGTGGTATTAAGGCATAGGGAGAAACTTTCTATTTTGCAGGTGTGGCAGTATACAAGGTACTCTCCTTTTGTATCACTGGAACATTAGATATTGTAAAGATTTGCAGAGATACACGAAGAATGCTACAACTGGTATGCGATATACGAAATATAAAAATCAAAGAAAAGAAAAATTGCAAAGTGAGTAATATATCAGAAACAAAGAAATACCATAACAGTGCTTAGGCACATTGCAGAATAAAGGTACATAAACACAATATCTTGCACAACTAACACAGGGACGAACTTGTATACAAGAGTGTGGCTTAACATATTTAGAATTATATTAGATTCAGAAAACACACAGGAAAATATAAATTATAAGAGGAAGGAGGTTTTCTGGCATATTTTGGTAGTGACCGAATTGATTCATTACTAATTATAAGATTTGAAGAAGTACCATAGTGGAATGGCAGCTGAAAAGAGAATAGGTTGTACTAGACAAAGTTTGTGAAGTTGACTGGTCAATGATACTGTCACATAGTCAAGAATATCATTTTCCTGTCATAGATAAAAGTTTGTAATGTAATTCAATGAACAGCTAGAAAGGATATTTTTTTGCAAGGACTAGCATTACAGTGTTTGCAGATAACATCAGACATTTCGAGCATTGTGCAAGTGCAACCAATTCTACCTCCCTGTCAGTCGCACATAGCACATACCACCTGTGTTTCGATGAGGGGTTGAATAAGAAATAAGAATTAGGATCTCGAAATGCGTGCTTGTCCAAATTACTTATTCTAGTTCCATGGTTTTGTTAGAATATGGATAAGGGCTCAAATTCCTTATTCTTGTGTTGTTTGGGTTTCACAAGAATAAGGAATTTGGAGCTTATTCTTATCCGAATTCTTATTCTTGCGCATCCAAACACACCTTAGAAAAATAATGTTTAAACTTGCACATACAACTATGCATTACAATTTAAAATAAGGCAAAATAGACGAATTTATTCTTAATTATAAAAATAATGTTTAGTTTGCAATGAAAAATTGGATATGTTATACAAAAGAAGTTACAAAGAACTATTTTCAATGCTATCAGACTTAGGTACCTTGGAATCCATTGTCATGTCTCGAGGATTGTTTTCGCTAAGGTTCCCTTGAAAAATATTGCAGACTTTTGAGAATTGTGCAGAAACAGGAACAAAATCACAAACTTTTGATTTGAATGCTTCCACGAAAGAATTCCACCTTTTTGCGACTTTACCTAGCAAGCATATCTCCTGTTACATAATTAACACAGAAGACAAATAGTAAGACAAATAATGCATTGTTTAAATTATTCTATGAATAATTGCAACATATGTGGTGCCTAGGTTTGACATAACACTTTACTGGTCCAGTTTATACTGCACATAGATACAATATTGTTGTTTAACTTCAATTTAAATTGGCATGCTTTTTCTTCTTCCCCTAGTAAATAAATGTCATACAACCGGCAATACAAACCCTTGCACAGTAAAATTGAAATGTGGGATAAACTAAAATAAGGAAATCAAATTTAACTGTCATGTACCATAACTTCTAGAAAGTTTTCTTCTGAAGAATTGATTAAGTGCTCAATGACCTTCAACCATTGCTCTTTTGGTGCAGAGAATATCAAATTAGCACCAGATAACATCTTAATGGTTCTTTTGTTGAGCATATAAGAGAGACACCTTGATCTCCATTGCTTCCATCCAAGAAACTCCTCCACCATTTCAGATCTCCTAATTGAAGGGAAGAAAAACAGAGATAAATAATTCTTTCTCTAAATACTTATTAAGTATTCAGTTAAGTGAGGGATGCTTAGCCATCCAGTTATGGCTTAAACTAATAAAAAAATCATAACGAGGGTCTTGCTCAGCATGTACCAGCTGAAGTGTCAGGACTACAGCTAGCATTGCAATCTTTGTAAACTCAGACAAGAAAAACATATTTTTATTTCGACATGCTTACCCTGGAGAAACTGGAGGGTCCAATCCTTGACAGCTATTTATATAAGTATCTAGAACCTTCTCACATGACAACATGGATGACACCAGATCTCTTCTTTTTAAGATCTTTTCAGTTAGAAAAGGCAAGTGACCAACAAAATCAGGGTTTTCCTCATTAATATAACTATATCTATTCGGCGTGCCTTCTTCACTAGGCATGAGATTCAGATGTTCCATCTGAGCAGTCAACTTCTCAAAATAATCTCTCTTACTATGGTTATCTAAGTTAGAGACGTAGTCCTTATCCATTTCAATAGCTGATATAAGGAGAGAACTAATGAGCGACACACTTAATGGGTTTGAATTAAGGAAATGCTCTATCACTAGGACTGTAGCTTCTGACAGTGTCTCTGACGATATATATCCAAGCCCCTGCATATCAAGTTACATAAATTATTTGTAATTTGGAGGTAAATAATGGATCACAGAGCAGAACTAATCATTCGATGTTAATCAGGAACTATTTACAAGCATACTCCTTTATCATTATGATGGTTTTGATAGATACTTGAGTGATCCTCAGCACTCAATCAAAGATGGTTTTGATAGATACTTTGTAATAACCCAATCTAGGATAGTCGTAGCAATGAATAACACATCTCAATCTAAACTTGAAACAAATCAGAAGCATACTTGAGTGATCCTCAGAACTGAATCAAGCATGGTTTTGGGGTGAAACAGAAAGAAATAATAAGGGAACAATAATCCAAAACTGATGCTAACCTTTGGGAAGAGGGGATGAGATGCCAGGTCAGCTAGAGCAGCATCTAGTTCCCTAACAGAACCTTCATAATCAGTCGTGAGACCATGCCATCTTTATCTTAGACTTAAGAGGAATGGTATGGTTGGTCGAATGGAGAAGAGAAGAGAAAAGGAAGCGCGATTAGAGTCTGTGAGGGTGCACTTAGTAGGGTTAGTGGTGCAAAGGTTAGTAGAAGGGTAGAATGGTGGAGGTCGTGACTAGGTGGAGTTAGAACTAGTCTAAAGTTAGCGATTGTTGTTTAGTATGGTATGTTGAGGTTAATGATTTTTTTTTTCTATCATGAATATTAATATTATCACTGATTAATGTAATAGGGATTATCATTAATATTTCATTATGATTATTTGTGCTATAATTATAATAACTAACAAATTATTTATGAAAAAAATTCATAAAAATATAAAATTTAATAAATTATTAATTATCAAAGCGATTAATTATAATAAATCATGAAATAAATAATAATTATAATAATTATTTATATTATCACTATCATCATCGTTCATGCAATAATTATTATAATTAATACTATCATTATGATTTTTAGTGCTATCATTATAATAATTAACTAATACTTTATTTATTATAAACATCATAAAAATATAAATTATTAATTATCAAAGTGATTAATTACAATAAATCACGATACAAATTATTTTATTGTTGATTATAATTAACGTCATTTTTATAATAATTATTAACAATGCATCCCATATTTTCATTTCTTTCATGACCGTTGATATCGTTATTATTCATTGGTATTTGGACCGTACTTGGCACTCAAATGACACTCAAACCATTAAATTATTCAATAGATTGCTATGTTTTTCAAGGATTTGGCTTTGTCGTCGTTTCTTCTCTTATTTTATAGGACTTTGATGATTTATGGTGATGTTCGAGCTAGTAGAAGGTTTCCGGCACAAGACGAATGCTAGACGACTCATTCCTAGCACAAGAAGGCATTTTTCAGACTTCAACTCGGGCCGAGATGGATCCAACTCGGACCGAGTTACTGTAGCAACAGATCCAGATGCGCGCTTCTCCATCTCGGTCCGAGTTGGACGCCGCCTTGACTCATATGGCAAGTTTTTATACAAGGAAGTTGATTGTTTTGGTAGATTTTCTTGCCCTGGCGCCCTAGACCTCTTTCCTTGTGCGTGGAACCAATATTTAAGGCTATATCTCTGCCTTAGAAGGATATCTTAGCCTCCATACTTCTATTCCAACCTTTCCAAGCTTTGTTGACCACCAAAACCCTAAGGAGCCCTAATCTCTAAGCGACGGCAGCGAGAAGAAGGTTCAGAACACGTCTTGCATCACCCCACTGCTCTGGAGATCGAAGTTAGCACATACGAGGAGTATTTGGTTTATTTTTCCTATGTTCTCTACTTTGATTCTTATGGGCTTGTATCTTATTGTTGTTTTGATACTTGTTGTTGATTTTAGTACTATGGTAGGCTGAATTTGAGTAGTCTTAGGAGTAAGGGAGTAGTTTAAGTTTGGATGGTGATATTTGACTTGTGATGTTTTGTTATGACTTGTGATTTGTTTAATGAGTAGTCTTTAATTGCTTGTTTGAACTGCTTGTGATTTCTTAATTAACTTCTAGATGAATGGCCACATTTAGTTAAACCTAAGTTAGGATAAACAAGAATAGTTCGAGTCAAGTACTTGGGATAAATCGTAGATCCGAAAGGGGAGATTAATTAACACCAAAAGTGTAATTTTTAGACAGTGCAAAAGACTTCTAAATATCCTTACGAAAACCATTAAACAAGTTTAGGTTAATTGATTTTCCTATACCAAAAGTTGCGGGTTAATTAGTTTAATTAGGATAAGTTGTGATTAAACCATTCCCTAGTCCAAAAAGCGAACGTTGAGGGTTAGTAAGTTTAGGTTTAGCCAACCAGTCCTTGCACAAATCATAACAGATCAAACCGAGGTCAAATTGAGCCACCTCAGTTCTCAACTCGGACCGAGTTACTGTAGCAACAGATCCAGATGCGCGCTTCTTCATCTCGGTCCGAGTTCACTCTATCTCGGTCCGAGTTGGACGCCGCCTTGACTCATATGGCAAGTTTTTATACAAGGAAGTTGATTGTTTTGGTAGAGTTGAGAACTGAGGTGGCTCAATTTGACCTCGGTTTGATCTGTTATGATTTGTGCAAGGACTGGTTGGCTAAACCTAAACTTACTAACCCTCAACGTTCGCTTTTTGGACTAGGGAATGGTTTAATCACAACTTATCTTAATTAAACTAATTAACCCGCAACTTTTGGTATAGGAAAATCAATTAGCCTAAACTTGTTTAATGGTTTTCGTAAGGATATTTAGAAGTCTTTTGCACTGTCTAAAAATTACACTTTTGGTGTTAATTAATCTCCCCTTTCGGATCTACGATTTATCCCAAGTACTTGACTCGAACTATTCTTGTTTATCCTAACTTAGGTTTAACTAAATGTGGCCATTCATCTAGAAGTTAATTAAGAAATCACAAGCAGTTCAAACAAGCAATTAAAGACTACTCATTAAACAAATCACAAGTCATAACAAAACATCACAAGTCAAATATCACCATCCAAACTTAAACTACTCCCTTACTCCTAAGACTACTCAAATTCAGCCTACCATAGTACTAAAATCAACAACAAGTATCAAAACAACAATAAGATACAAGCCCATAATAATCAAAGTAGAGAACATAGGAAAAATAAACCAAATACTCCTCGTATGTGCTAACTTCGATCTCCAGAGCAGTGGGGTGATGCAAGACGTGTTCTGAACCTTCTTCTCGCTGCCGTCGCTTAGAGATTAGGGCTCCTTAGGGTTTTGGTGGTCAACAAAGCTTGGAAAGGTTGGAATAGAAGTATGGAGGCTAAGATATCCTTCTAAGGCAGAGATATAGCCTTAAATATTGGTTCCACGCACAAGGAAAGAGGTCTAGGGCGCCAGGGCAAGAAAATCTACCAAAACAATCAACTTCCTTGTATAAAAACTTGCCATATGAGTCAAGGCGGCGTCCAACTCGGACCGAGATGGAGAAGCGCGCATCTGGATCTGTTGCTACAGTAACTCGGTCCGAGTTGGATCCATCTCGACCCGAGTTGAAGTCTGAAAAATGCCTTCTTATGCTAGGAATGAGTCGTCTAGCATTCGTCTTGTGCCGGAAACCTTCTACTAGCTCGAACATCACCATAAATCATCAAAGTCCTGTAAAATAAGAGAAGAAACGACGATAAAGCCAAATCCTTGGAAAACATAGCAATCTATTGAATAATTTAATGGTTTGAGTGTCATTTGAGTGCCAAGTACGGTCCAAATACCAATGAATAATAACGATATCAACCGTGCAACCCAATGCGTCCCATTCCCATATTCCCATTACATTTCTTTTATATTATTTTATTCAATCACAAGACCTCCATTGTATTTCTTTTATATTATTTTATTCAATCACATGGGAAGATTTCGCTAACTCACCAATTGCATTAGTTAGAAAGTTAGCAAGAGGGTAGAGACTAACCCAACTAACCCTGAGTCATTTGGCATTCACAAAAAAGTAGATTAGCTTGCTAACCTCAAGGTAGACTAATCATTCTACCAAACGCATCCAAAGTGAAGAAAATGGCTAAATTTTGGCGGAAAAATAATAATAATAAGTTTGTCCCATATAAGACATTAATTCCGTCTTAAACAACTAACCATTGAATTTGGTGGGGGCCTAAGCGCAAAGAATTGAGCTTTGAAAGTTTCCAAAGTTAAAGTGGAATCTAAGTTCCATTTTTAAGATAAATATAAATATATGAATGGACAGATCGAAGTAGAAATATAAGGATTTCAGATACAATTGTGCATTGGTCAGAAACATCCACTGCCAAATTATTTATTGTTCGTTTTAGACAAGCTTGACAATAGCCGTTAATTATAGCAAAAGGAAAAGAAAGAAAGCAAAAGAAAAAGAAACACCAAAAACAAAAACAACAATCCTTAGCTCAGATGAACCAGGGCCCAAAAAAAGACGGAAAACAATACAAATGTATTTATTGTTAAATAAATTACAAATAATTATCAACTCAAATGTTTCCAATGGTACAAAGAGTAACAAGGCAATTTCAGTACCACTTTATTTCTTGTAAATGCAAACCACAAATTCACAATCGCAAAGAGTCTTATAAGCAAATATTAAAGTACAGTTATTTGATATAAGAAATTCAAATAATTATTTCCATTCTTCTTATTTTTTTTGTAGATCCAACCATGATGGAATCAGACAACTTTAGGTTTGGAGGAGAATGTGGGATAATCACCGAGAGCTTTTGTGTTGCCGGGTCGGGAAAATACCACCTGGATATTTTACCAAATATGTCAACATTTAAAACCTCAAAATTAAATAAGCATGGATTTTCAATCGACTTGAGCTCGGTAACACTTGTTTTTAGGTTTTGAGTTAATGAAAAAGCTTTAGGCTCTGTTTTAATTGCACAGACATCACCCAACTTTGTCTTCCACGCAAAGAGAGAATGGATTATCTACCTAAAAATTCGAAACTAGCATCAGATGGAGACTTGTGCATTTCATATATATACCTGGTAATTTCCAAGTGTGCGAGACTTAAACCCCGCCATGCAGTAGACAAAATAGTAATCCCACATACGTATGAACCTCTCATCAAATCCCAGTCCGATAATTTTCCTGGAAAGATGATACCAGATTCTCAGAATTGACACAATATTCTTCTGTAAAATCAGTACTAGTAAGTAGAGCAATTCTAAAGTCTGAACCATGTATCTCTTCTTCTTTTTCTTGTCCTTTTCCTTTTTCCATCCTTTTGTTTTTTATTCACTTGGATACGCTCCCAACAAGAAGTTGGAAATTGTTTGACAAATCTACTTTAAGTTCAATTAAGAAGAGAGATTAGTTTTTCGGTCTCCAACTTATTCTTAATGGAAAAGTGAAACTAGATTATTCATTATTTGGGTCTGATAGGCTTTGATCAAAATGATTTTTAGGCGGGATTCATTTCATTTCATTGTTGTTGTTGTGAAGAAACATGTAATTATCGTCTCATAAAAGATAAAATTGTTGGTTTTGTTATTACTGTTTGTTTGTAGCAAAGTTGCTTCTCCAACGTAGAAGTGTAGTATAAAAATGGATGCCAATATTTTCCACATGCTCTACACTGTTTGTGAAGTACAAAATAAAAACATCAAGACAAAAAGCCAAAGGAATGTATGCAAGATTATAAATATATCTTCCCCTGTAACATAAGAAAAATTTCCTTATAGCCATGAATTTTCCCACCTCTAATTGTTCGTCTAGAAAGAAGATAATAAAAAAAAAAATAGTTTGGGCAACTCAAAGATTAACAAATAAGACAGAAGACCAAAGGGGGCCTGGCCCCAGTATGAATTTGGAAGTTGGCATTTCTCCTCGAGATATTCTATTTTTCTGTTTTAGTATGAATTTGGAAGTTGGTCTAGTAGCTCAGGTGGTAAGAGCACTGGGCTCTCTTCTAAAAGGTCCAGAATTCAAGCCCGCATGCTTGCGATAGGCTTGGCGAGCCAGCATAAAAACTCAGCCATATATACAAGAAATGACCAAGGTCGGGGTGTCATTTCTAGCCTACCCCAACTTGTTTGGGACAAAAGGCTCTGACTTTGACTTCTCTTGAAAAATATTCTTAGGGTCCTATAAAAATGCTTCCTGGTTTACGCCATCAAATGCTGTTTTCCGGTTCCACAATAGTTGTCTGGTTTATTAGGTTTAGAAGCGAAACTTTAACTTAAGTTTAGTATGCAAAAAATCTAGTTCCAGTATCTAATTAAATAATGTATCATGGAGTTCGTACCATAATTTAGAGGAAGTAGACATGGCAGCAGTAACTCTGCTTAGAGAAGGGATGCAACCTCCAGGAAAGATGTATTCCGCAATGAAGCCTGAGCTTCTTCTTTCCTCGTCGTATCTACTTTCTGGCATTGATGTAAACTGCAGGGCACAGCAATCATAAAAAAAAAGAAATCCTTAATCCTAGTCTAAAATTTTCAAAGAACAGATCAAAATCAAGCCTAATGCTTGTACAAGAAACTATATATAAAATAATTACCTGAAGTACAAGAAGGCCATCTTCAGCCAAGAGATACTCGCAACAGCCGAAAAACTCATCCATGTATTCATATCCCACATGTTCAATCATCTCACTGCAATTTAAATGCTCTTCTAAAGCTTGTTCATACTATATTTTAATTAGTTGAGGTGATTATATCGTATTAAGTTTGTGCGGTCATTTTCTTCACAATAATGCAAATTTCAAATTACTATCTGAATGAGACCTAAAAAAAAAAAAAAAAATCTGAAAAACTGCTCGATCCTAAAACCTACGAAAGAGCCTACTTACTAAAACCATAAAAAATGGTGCAACAATAACAATAATTACCGAAACATCAGAAGAGAATGGTCTTAATTATTATCCAATATGATGATAAGATGTCCCTTTGTACATACCAAGATATGATCCTGTCAAACTTCTGGGAACATGGTACTCGCCGATAGTCACAAAGAATGAACTTTATGTGGTCCTGCAAAATTTTCCAATAATATATATACAAACTGGATCAATTCACGTCTTATTAAATTTTACAATGTATTACGAAATGTGCAGTTGTCTAACACGATCCTTTCTTAATTGCTTGAAGAATTTAGGGGGAAAAAACACAAAGAGACCGCACCTCCAATCCAGCCTCTTTGACTTTCCTTTCAGCATACTTGAGTTGTTCTTCTGATAAGGTAATCCCGGTATAATTGCAACCCGTATGCTTCACCAGTTCAATTGCTAGGCTTCCCCAGCCACAACCAATTTCAAGTACTGCGTGCTCATTATTAACTCTAGCCTTGTATTACTCAAGTAGATAAAATAAAATTTCCAGTGTTAGTTTCTGTGGAATCTTGGAAAAAACAGAGATGTATGTTTGAATGAACAGTACCTTGTCTGTAAGTGAAGAAATTTTGTTTAACTGGGCAGTTATAAGGTCTTCATCCTCTGTCTGCCAAAAATACAGGGCCAAAATTGAAGTGGTTGCTCAAGTAATAAGGTATCACATAACTAAATTATCAGGCTTATTTGTTCTTGATCCAGAGCATGTCGACAATGCATGTTTCATATCATGATATTTAAGTTTGTATGTTTCAAATTGTTGAAGCATAAAAGTTCTTTAGTTTTCAGAAGTCACCTGATAGCTCATTTTTCAATTACGACACTTTGATAGATTCATGGGTTGAATTGGGCCTGATATCTTACACAAGATTAGATTTTAATATTTTCTAAATCAACAACTAACCAAGAGAAGAAATCAGACTAGCTATGGTCTGGAGAATAACGCCTGGTTGGAAAGTAAAAAGTAAGATGGAATCGGAAAATGATTTAGAATTCGCTCGTGTTTGGTGATCAGATCAGAAGGGATTTGATTCAATGTGATTTAATGACCTTCAAATCCCATTTCAAAATCCCAACCAAACCATTGAAATTTGATGGGATTTGAAGCGCTCCTTCCGATCAACCCAATCGATGGCTAGAGATGGTGCTCCGGTGAACTATTTCTAGTTTTTAGTAGATCAAGTAATTTGATTCCACAATCCAATCATCTCCTCTCCAATCAAATCAACTCCATTCGAATCTTGTTTTGATACTTTCCGATCAGTGTGTAAGAGATTTTATAATTAAAACAAAACAAATGAATGCTGAGAACGTATTTAAGATGCGCACCTTGAAAATTCCACAAGAGTAGGACATGGTCTCATCCAAAAATAGCGAGAAGAAATCGTTGCTCTAAAAGCAAACACATACAGGTTTAGTAAGATATACACAAACAAATAAGCCCAATCATTATATCATCATGATTCGGCGTTGCTTTGGTCTCAAATTAAAAGTACTACCACACAAACTAGCGAAACAAATCTTAAATAGTCAGGATATTCAAACTAAAAATAGTTCAGAGAGTCACAAGAACCACACCAATTAAATAATTAATAAAGACTCTGTGCAACTTAGTGCACAACTATAGATTTGAAATTCTCTGGGTAGCCCCTACCCAGCTTGTCACAAAAAAAAAAAAAAAAAAAAAAAAAAAAAAAAAAACTATAGATTTGAAATATTTGGGTAACATATATATACAGCTGATAACTGAACCATGGCATTTACTGCTTTAATTTCAAAACAATATGTACTGTGCTTTCGCCAGGTCATACCAAATCATAGTGTTGAGAGATATTTCTTCGAGTTTGTGTCACCGAATTTTTTCTCAACAAATGACGAATAAAATACTTAGCTGATGCAAATCCAGCTGTAACTATGAGAGGAGTCCACCATCCCCTAAGAAAGCATTTAAGTTAACCACCATGAGTCAGTAACGAAAAGATATGTAACAAACCGTTAAAATGTGAAAGCACCTATAGTGGAAAGTCCTAATTTAATAGCCATCATTTGTTCCAGACTTTGTTGTGACTAAATTGTTGCATGTCAATCGCAAAGTTATTTAATAAAATTGCATGTATTAATCAAAGTTTATAGAAGTGCCTCCTGGAAAGAAATTTCTCTCTAGACATGGGTAACTCTGTTGTTTTCATGTTTAATAACAAGTGTTTTTCAGACCAGTAGTGAGGATCATCACTTTTAAATATGTCTATTAACATTGAAATTTTGTTCTTTCAAATAAGAAGGATATATATATAATTTTATTTTCCAATCACTTGAATTTAGCTAACATTAGACTAAAAAAAGGACTAAAAGAAACCTTTTACTGGGATTGGCGTTCCTCAAATCCCTGTTAGCGATAAGAACCTGAAAAAATCGGAGCGAGTTTAAAAAGGAGTATTGTTCAGGCCATTGATCGTTAAAAATTAATAATAAGCAATTACCAGTAAAAGATCAAGAAGGCCTTGCTCCTGATCATCGAAGGAAAAATATCCATTTATGTATGCATTTGCAAGGCCGATGTCTGCTTCTGCTGCAATCTACCCAAACAAAAGAAAAATAAAAAAAGAAAGAAAGATGTTGAAGATGCAGCACCGACTCATCAAAATGAAAAGGGAATGACTCCGCAAGGCCCAGCCTAATAACAAACATTCTCTAGTAGTTTTCGAGTGTATTTCAATGAAAATTGATTAACGCCATCACTAAAAATGTCATCGCGCGTCATCGATGAGGCACTTCCCTCACTCAGCACTCAAGTGGTCCCTCATCCATTCTGATGTTGTTGTTCACTCTATTGCTATAAGTGTTCACTTTATTAGTTATAAACGTTCACTTTATTTAATTTTTTATTTCTTATTCAATTAATATTTTATGTCTGTTATTTTTTTTTATATATAGATGTTCATTGGTATAAGTGTTCATTTTTATTGTTACATGTATTCATTTTGTTGTTTATTGTATATGTTGTTCCTGTTGACTTTTGTTATTATAAGTGTTCATGTTATTTGTTAAATATGTTCACTTTGTTTAATTATGTGTTCAGTTTGTTCAGTTAGTATTTCAATGTGAAATATTTGTTTTCACTTTTACATTCGTATGTTATAAAATCATCAGTCGACACATTTAACTAAACACGTTGGTTATTAAACTGAAGTACTGAACATATACAATGGACATATAGACCGCTTTAGCGCTAGCGATGCGAGCGCGCCTGCTGTTCAGCAATGGCACGCAATGACACTTATCATTTCTATATTTCAAGTATACGTGTATTTTAGAAATTACATGAATCTATATGTTAGTTCATAAGGCACAATAATCCATAGATTTCTAGAATTTATACAACCAACCTTGACAAGTATAAATTGGAGATGTGTATGTTTTTTAGAGGTACAAAATAGAAAGAGTGAGAGCAAGTATAGAAAGTGTATATTTGTACTTCTTCAAGTTAATAATAAAAGAGAGTTACGAGAAAATAATTCTCTCAGTTAATCCCATAACTTCAGATAGATACGAGAAAACACTCAATAAAAAAAGTTACAAATAAATTGAGCTGTTCAACTACAATAATATATGAAAAAATTAGAAGGTAAAATAATGAACCTTGAAGTAGAATGAGGAATTATGCACTCTTAGAACTGACTTTACTCTGCATCTATCGTTGGGTTCGCCAAACTCAATAGTGGTGCCGCAGTCTTCTTGCAAACTGTTGGATATCTATTTTTATTGTAGGATAACTATTATTTACTTCTCTTAACATTTAACAATCATACGGACTCTTGGATGTTGGTCGGTATAATCATTTTTTTTTTCATTTACTTCAGTAATACCATATATTGATGGTCATTTGTATAGGACTAACAGTACAAGTAGAATCAAAACCAAATATCTCAATATACTACTATTTTGCTATTATATGCTTTCTCAATGGTACTACAATTTTTCGTCATTGGTTCAAAATACTTTGATTATACATTTCATTTTGTGAAGGAAAACTTCACGAAATTAGCAGTTTGCTTGTCATTGAAAGAATGACTAGTTATAAGTTCTTTTGACTAGCTCAACGCTACTACAATTATTTGTCTTTGGTTCCAAAACACTTCTATTGATACATTTCATTTTGATAGAATGCACTAGTTTTTAGTTCTTTTGACTATCTCAATGCTGATATACAATTATTGGTCTTTGGTTTAAAACATTTCGATTGGCACAAATAACTTACAAGGCGAAGGTCTTACACTAAAGTGCCGATTTTGACATACTGTCGAAGAAATCGAGTAACTAGAAGGCGCGCTCCAGTTTCAATTCGTGAAGTTACCATGTCTTTTGAGGATTCCATTAAAGCAGTGCTTTGACAAGAATTGCTTTTCCTACCTTCAGCTGTAAATCCAACAGATAATGTCTACAATTTTTTTAATAATGTCATTTTAATCATTTGGACTTTGTGAATTAGTCAATAGTTTAGATGGTTTTCTGAACAGTAGTAACAAATTTACCAAAAAAATGGAGTGTGCTAAAATTAAGGAACCGGTGCAGTGAAACAAATTAGTAGTGATAAGTACCTTGAAAATTAAATGGGGTCTGAAGAGATCTACCTCCTTTCAATCATTTGAAAGTTTAGATAATTATGTAACTCCCACCTAACCAATCCATTTTTAATTGATTTGGAGATGTTCGAAACCAAAAATCGTACTGGCTGCCTCCAGTCAATACCAGTAATTCAGTACCAAAGTCCAGGGCTATGAAAGCACACAACTAACCTTTCTGTCAATAAAAAGAAATTAAAAAAAAAAAAACAAGCACACAAACCAGCTTCTTCAGATCCAATGACCAATGCAACAAATACAATCAAATTTCTGCTACAAAATTCCGGAGAATGATTGGCGAAGGAGATCCTAGAAATAATTGATGTGCTTTGTGTGTGGAAAGAGAAGTGTTCATGGTATATAGATATTCTAGTATACTAGAGATATATGCAGGTCATCAATGATATCATAACGAATGATAATACAGGGACCACGACATATGATATCATAACAAATTCTGGACGAATGGTGCACACAGCACACAGCAGTACAGCACACTGAATGATAATGAGCTGCTATAATTTGAAGTCTACAGGTGGTCACAGTCTCTGATTTTCACATTTCTGGCCCTTTCCCATTGTAGGATATTTGGTTTACTTCTGAGTTCTGATATACTATTTAGGGAAAAATTTTCTGTGCCACTCAATGGCATGGGAGAGTTCAATCTTCCGTTTTTGTCACTCAAAAGTTAAAATTAAGTTAAAATTTATTCTGTATTTGCCAATTTGTCTTTTTTAATATTAATAATATATTTAACAGTTAAATAATATAAATACAAATAGGTGGTTACTATTATACCCTGGATCCACATCCTCAGCAGCCGAGTTTTGGCTGCTCCAAGCAGCCAAAATTTATTTTTTTTAATATTTCAACATTTTAAAATTCAAATGTTGAATCCAAACCGTTGATCTTGTTCAATTTTACGGACGATGTGTTTCCATATAAGTTTTATAAAATTTGGAGTCGATTTGGTACTTGATTAAGTGATCAAATTATGAACGTATTAGAATTAATCAGTGATAGTTAACCAGATTCGTTCATTTGTTGACCACTTGATCTAGTATCAAATCAACTCTAAATTTCATAAAACTTATATGAAAATGCATCACCCGTAAAATTGAATAAGATCAACGGTTTGGATTCAATATTTGAATTTTAAAATGTTGAAATATTAAAAAAAAACAAATTTTGGCTGCTTGGAGCAGCCAAAACTCGGCTGCTGAGGATGTGGATCCATTATACCCTTGTCCTCCGATCCAGTCGACAGTCCAGTCGATTAGATGGATGGATTAAACCCAGTCGATTGCGATTGGGTTCAATCGATCTCTTCTCTTCACCCTAGACCACCGGAACTGCAGCCCCGCCACACCCTCCCTTCTCTCCTCCTTTCCTCTTCTCTCGATTGGGATTAGAGAAACGAGGCGTCGACCTGGCCGACAGACCCACAATATGGCGTCCGACTGTCCGAGGGGTCCGACCGCCCGAGGGACCCGCTCGATCGTCGTAAACATTATGAGTTTAGCTGTCCAATCTAGATTTTACTGAGCCTTACTTTGGAATCGTTTATCATAGCCTTATTTACAAGTAGGTATAGTTGATTGAATTAGCTTGTTTAAAGTGATTCCTGTACCATCGTACCAATCGGTACTGCTCTTTAGTGCAGGGTACGAGTGAACTGGAGAAGCTAACACATCTTTGAAATGATTGTACCTAAATACTGAAACTAAATAAGCAACACAGTGAAACTAAAAAAAAATGCAAGCAAGCAACACAGGGGTCATGCACTATATAAATCTAGAAACATTGGTGAATAAACGCAATATGGGGTCATGCACTATATAAAACACCAC
The DNA here is from genome assembly GCA_027562975.1 of Rhynchospora breviuscula. Taxonomy (NCBI): domain Eukaryota; kingdom Viridiplantae; phylum Streptophyta; class Magnoliopsida; order Poales; family Cyperaceae; genus Rhynchospora; species Rhynchospora breviuscula. Next base: position 6,892,475 of record CM050400.1, on the reverse strand, counting down.
GCTGGACAGAAAATAAGCATAATGTGCTCCACTCATACGCATACAAAAAAAAAAAAAGGGAAAAAATTGAACTTCATAAAATATATCGAATGAACTACGTACAATGTATTGGGGATGCCAATGCCACCGAAGTTCTAAATTATCGTTTTACCATTTGCCCCAGAAAATAGTCTCGATTTGCTTGTTCCCGTCGTACTTTCATCTCATGCACTCAAAAATCCAGAAATTGTCTCTTACTTTTTATATAATTTATTATAGTCAACTCTTGATTTGTTTTTGTGTCGTTTAAGGACGCTTTCTTAGCCTCTTGGGAGGATTTAGAAAAATGGGTTTAGCCTCTTGGGAGGATTTAGAAAATGGGTTCAGATAATAATTTTTTTTTTTTGAAAAAAAGCAACCCCAAAAGAAGGGTGCCTGCATACTTACTGATAATAATTGTAATCTTGTAAATATAATTAATTTAGTTACAATAAAAAAAACTACAAATTTATCAAAATATCATTATAATTAAACTGACAAAACTAATATGACAAAAGCAGAATTCATGCTTGCCATAAGAAAAGTCTGTGCAATCAACGTATAATTATATAATGAATCCAACTCTAATGAACAAAGATTTGAACATGCTGTTTAATATTTAGGTCAGACGGATTAATCAATTTCCAGTGCACCTGTAAGGCTGTAACATTATTGCTATATTGTGTGATAATTTGGCAATGTCAAGTCTAGCTAAAAGTGATATCTTTAGTACATTACGGCATAGTTTCTGTCCTCTCGATGACTCATTGTTGATGAAGTTATACCAGTTTATAAATTTATCCCAACTGCCCCCGTACAAAATGTGAGATACGTACCGTACCCAACAATGTGAGATATGTGCTGTAGCTAATAAATATTAGAAGTGTGACATTTATTAAGTGAGATAATGGAGCAGTCGCCGCAAGAAGGAAAAAAGTTTAAACTTCAAACTTTTAAGCGACGTTCCGAAACTAGGGAAAAGGTTAAACATAAATTTCACTTTCCAATGGGTATACCGGCATAACTTTGATGTTTTCACATGAACGGAAAGAAACCTTTCTCTAATTAACACTAGTTAACTTGATGTACTTTTCAAAATGGTTTGCCTTGATGTAGTTCCACAACAGTAGTTGTTTATTCATTTATTCACACGTATTAGTATCTGCATCTTTGTTTTCATTTTCTTTTTGTTTAGTTTTTTTTTTTTTTTTAATGAAAGCCGGTCAGCTACAACTGTAGTTTATATTTATAAATAAGGTGCATCCACAGTTGTCATTTTCATTTATCATAGAAAGCAAAGTTAGTGTAGACTATTTCACTAAAAAATAACAGAAAGCGTTGATTTATTACAGTTAAATTTATTCTCCAATGACTAAGTTTCTCTCTCATCATATGACAAAATCACACTGAGGTCAAGAGGTCCCCACCAAAAACCGCGTAAATCTTATAAATTAACATTATAACTCTAATATGTCCCTGAAAATTACAATATTCCCCATCAAACATAAACACAAAGGCGTCTCTGGTTTGTATCTAGCAGAGATGGCTGGGGCATCTCTACTAGTTTACAAAATAGAAAGAAATAATTCATCTTTTGCAATATTTGTCGAAGATATCTTGAGGGTTTTACAGGGTAGGCAAGAAAAAAGGCCAACAAACCTGGAAAGTAGAAACATCAAAGCCACGTTAACTGGCTTTGTTCTCATTGGTTGATATAGAGTTCCTAATTAGTAATCAACTCAGAGAAGCATAGTAAGTGCAAAAGTGGGGCCCTCTTGAGTCCATGTCAATTCCAGACAATATTTCTTCAGAATTTTCTACAAGCAAAAAAAAAAAAAAAAGATCACCATCAGACCTTTATTTTTCTCATTCCATGTATCCAAAGCGGGTTGGTGCATTCAACTTTGGGGGATTTACCCAAAACTATTTGTTTGAAAGGCAATATGCAAAACACTAAACCACACTAATGGGGAAATTAGGAGAATGTCATTCACATCTCCATATTTGTCTACCATCATGGTTACAGGATATACTGGATTACTGGTCAAACATAAATCTTCCACTACTCAGGGGCATAAATGTTAGCAACCTGATTTTTATGAAATATTGTTCTCAGTCGATACTGGCTTGAAGCACAATAAAGATATACACCTGCACAAAAGAATTCATAAAATGTCTTGATTCTCGATAGCATGCTTACACAAATGTCTGAATATTGTGCGGGTCTATATTACAGTGGTTTCTTTTGTTAGGAATACAAGCATAAGTCTGCAAATATTTTTATATCAGTCATATGATTTTCTTGAATTACTTTCTGCGTGAGCTGAAAAGAATGATAAATAATTAAGCTGTCTAATTTTAAAAAATATTTTTGTCTTAAATAAGAGTCCGATATTTAGCTTTTTACTGGATTAATGCGGTAGAACTTGCAGCTGAATCTAACACACTGATGTCTTCTGTTTAGGGGGTTCGGTTCATGCTAAACCTAATTCGAATCAGGTAATTAATGTCTTTTACAACCAACTTTTGGTTGTTAAATTTCACCTTAAAAAAATCAAACAGCAGTCCCTGGCCCCCCTCAATTTTTCAACTTTCATTATAGACCCCTCTATGTAACCAAAAGGGAATTAATTTACGTACCATCAAGTTTTGTGAGTTCTGATTGAAGCCGGTGAATAAAAAGTATATCACAATATCGAATATTTATGGACTTACCCACTAGATCAGATAATCTGAACAACACTCCGCCATTGGAATATGTAAAACTACACATCAGGCATTTGGTACAGACAATATAAGATGACAAATGTAGAGGCACCGAATACTTTCCCCAACTTCACCTATCAAGTTGCAGATTTATCGGTACTTCAAATTAACAGTCCAGAATATTACAAAAAGTTATGATTCACTGTTACCAGGCAGTACATTACCAGTACTGTTTAGAGCACACTAGTAACGACCCCAAATGCTGGCTTAACCAAGCTTCACTAATTTTGTTCTTTTTTCATTTTTTCCAGTTTAACACTATAAATTCAAGGTTCAAAGTAAATTGGGGCAATATTGGGCTATATTGGCCTTTGATACATTTTATTTGGTTAAATTTAGAAATTGAACAGCAGGGATTAGTTTAATGAGGGTTCTACTGCCCACATTTTCTGTGCCCCTAAATGCCCAAGTTTTACTATTTCATGACTTTTTCAAAATTTAAAATGTAAACGTCCAATCTAAACCGTTGATCTTATTCAATTTAACGAGCAATGCATTTTCATATAGATTTTGTAAATTTTGAAGTTTGTTTGATACTCAATCAAAGACCAAAACATGAACGATTAGAATTAATCTATCATAGTTAATAAGATATTCATCTTTCTACCTCTTGATCGAATATTATATAAATTCCAAATTTTACAAAACCTATATGAAAATGTATCACTTGTTAAATAGAATAAGATCAACAGTTTGGATTTGACGTTTACATTTTAAATTTTGAAAAAGCCATGAAATAGTGAGATGTGGGCATTTAGGGGCACAAAAAATGTGGGCACTAGACCCTCCTTGATATATATTGAAAGAGTTGGCTAAATATGCCAACAGTCACATCAAACCAAGGGCTAGATTCAAGTTAAGATAAAAATAGGAGGTTACAATACCATCCCTTAAGCTCACCAAACCTAAATTCAAGTTAAGATAAAAATAAAAAATATGTTGCCATCAAACCAAGGGCTTACATCTCTGGTGCAACTGATTTTCATCTCTAGTGCAGTCACATCTGGTAGAAAAAACATCTTAAAATTAGAAGGAAATCTTCATTACACCAATGCTTAGAAAGTTAGACAAAACCTGATTGTAGAAGTTCCATCAAACCGTTTGTCCAATTCGCTCACGTAAATCTTGAACAAAGGACACCTGTTAAACACATAAAGGTCGGAAATATCAAGAGGAACTATCAGTTGGAAGTTGGGAAAATATTTTTACAAAGCCTCAAAATGTCATTTACACCCACACAGAATAATAAACTTATCCAGCTTGAAACACAGTCTAGCCAGTGGTATATAGTAAACCTATACTTTAATTTCAAACCCTCCTCAACTTTGTTCAAGAAAATGTAAGTATCCCTACTTAATATTGATTTACATGCATAGAACAAGGAAGGGTTGTATAGGTTTATTTTGCAGAAAATGTGGTATTAAGGCATAGGGAGAAACTTTCTATTTTGCAGGTGTGGCATTTTAGGGTGTAGCAGTATACAAGGTACTCTCCTTTCGTATCACTGGAACATTAGATATTGTAAAGATGTACAGAGATACACGAAGAATGCTACAACTGGTATGCGATATAATGCTAGAGAAAAGAAAAATTGCAAAGTGAGTAATAATATATCAGAAACAAAGAAATATTATAACAGTGCTTAGGCACGTTGCAGAATAAAGGTACATAAACACAATATCTTGCACAACTAACACAGGGACGAACTTGTATACAAGAGTGTGGCTTAACATATTTAGAATTATATTAGATTCAGAAAACACACAGGAAAATATAAATTATAAGAGGAAGGAGGTTTTCTGGCATATTTTGGTAGTGACCGAATTGATTCATTACTAATTATAAGATTTGAAGAAGTACCATAGTGGAATGGCAGCTGAAAAGAGAATAGGTTGTACTAGACAAAGTTTGTGAAGTTGACTGGTCAATGATACTGTCACATAGTCAAGAATATCCTTTTCCTGTCATAGATAAAAGTTTGTAATGTAATTCAATGAACAGCTAGAAAGGATATTTTTTTGCAAGGACTAACATTACAGTGTTTGCAGATAACATCAGACATTTCGAACATTGTGCAAGTGCAACCAATTCTACCTCCCTGTCAGTCGCACATAGCACATACCACCTGATAGTCAGTATTAGGTGAAAATGGCAAATTGCCCATATTTTCTCTTTTATTTTAATGTTTAAACTTGCACATACAACTAGGCATTACAATTTAAAATAAGGCAAAATAGACGAATTTATTCTTAATTATAAAAATAATGTTTAGTTTGCAATGAAAAATTGGATATGTTATGCAAAAGAAGTTACAAAGAACTATTTTCAATGCTATCAGACTTAGGTACCTTGGAATCCAAAGTCATGTCTCGAGGATTGTTTTCGCTAAGGTTCCCTTGAAAGATATTGCAGACTTTTGAGAATTGTGCAGAAACAGGAACAAAATCACAAACTTTTGATTTGAATGCTTCCACAAAAGAATTCCACCTTTTTGCGACTATACCTAGCAAGCATATCTCCTGTTACATGATTAACGCAGAAGCCAAATAAGTAAGACAAATAATGGATTGTTTAAATTATTCTATGAATAATTGCAACATATGTGGTGCCTAGGTTTGACATAACACTATACTGGTCCAGTTTATGCTGTACATAGATACAATATTGTTGTTTAACTTCAATTTAAATTGGCATGCTTTTTCTTCGTCCCCTAGTAAATAATTGTCATACAAGATACAACCGGCAATACAAACCCTTGCACAGTAAAATTGAAATGTGGGATAAACTAAAATAAAGAAATCAAATTTAACTGTCATGTACCATAACTTCTAGAAAGTTTTCTTCTGAAGAATTGATTAAGTGTTCAAAGACCTTCATCCATTGCTCTTTTGGTGCAGAGAATATCAAATTAGCACCAGATAACATCTTAATGGTTCTTTTGTTGAGCATATAAGAGAGACATCTTGATCTCCATTGCTTCCATCCAAGGAACTCCTCAACCATTTCAGATCTCCTAATTGAAGGGAGGAAAAACAGAAATTAATGCTTATAAGGATTCAGTTAAACGAAGGATGTTCAGCCATCTTTGTATAAACTAATACATACTCAGAACTTTAGATAGCATTGCCATCTTTGTATAAACTCAGAAAAGAAGAACATATTTCTATTTCGACTTGCTTACCCTGGAGAAACTGGAGGGTCCAATCCTTGACAGCTATCTATATAAGTATCTAGAACCTTCTCACATGACAACATGCATGACACCAGATCTCTCCTTTTTAAGATCTTTTCAGTTAGAAAAGGCAAGTGACCAACAAAATTAGGGTTTTCCTCATTAATATAACTATATCTATTCGGTTTGCCTTCTTCTCTAGGCATGAGGTTTAGATACTCCATCTGAGCAGTCAACTTCTCAAAATAATCTCTCTTATTATGGTTATCTAATTTAGAGACATAGTCCTTATCCATTTCAATAGCTGATATAAGGAGAGAACTAACGTGCGACACATTTAATGGGTTTGAATTAAGGAAATGCTCTATCACTAGGACTGTAGCTTCTGACAGTGTCTCTGACGAAATATATCCAAGCCCCTGCATATCAAGTTACATAAATTATTTGTAATTTGGAAGGAAATAATGGATCACAGAGCAGAACTAATCATACAATGTTAAGCAGGAGCTATTTACAAGCATACTCCTTTATCATTACGATGGTTTTAATAGATACTTGAGTGATCCTCAGCACTCAATCAAAGATGGTTTTGATAGATACTTTGTAATAATCCAATCTAGGATAGTCATAGCAACAAATAACACATCTCAATCTAAACCTGAAACAAATCAGAAGCATACTTGAGTGATCCTCAGCACCGAATCAAGCATGGTTTTGGGGTGAAACAGAAAGAAATAATAAGGGCACAATAATCCAATACTGATCCGGTGATACCTTTGGGAAGAGGGGATGAGATGCCAGGTCAGCAAGAGCAGCATCTAGTTCCCTAACAGAACCTTCATAATCAGTCCCTTCACGGAGACCTTTAATAACCTAAGATAAGAGGCAGTTAAAAAGTAGAGTAACTTCAGTAGTGTGATATAAATAAATCTCTTTATAAACAAATGCCATTATTAGTAAGGACTGGAATTAGGAAGTCTCAAATGTGAATGCTTGATTAATTGCTTACGTGTTCAAAGAAGAGACCCCAACGGATGGCCTTGGTGACGTTGTGCGGGTCCCACTTGGCAGGGAGGGCGGAGGACTGGTAGCCAGAGGCGAGGACTAGCATGTCGACGAAGGCCTTGATTAGAGAGAGGAGGTCGTCAATGGAGATGTCCGGGTGAGACCATGCCATCTTTATCTTAGACTCAGAGGAATGGTATGGTTGGTCGAATGGAGAAGAGGAGAGAAAAGGAAGCGCGATTAGAGTTAGGGAAGAGGAGAAGAGATTATTATCAGAAAGTGGCCGACAGCCGGAACGAAGAAAGCCCATGCGGCTTCAGTCTTCTAACTTCTTCTCCGATTTGGTAAATTTCTTTTATATATTGGACGGCCCAGATGTTTATTTACGCTGAAATTGATAATTTATTACATAAATGATAACAGCACAATTTTTCCCATTGCTCGAACAAATTGAACATTTAAATAATCAAAATGAACAAATACAAACATATAAGTTGAATATGCATATCTATTATCTCAATTCGTCTCATTCATTTTCATCCCGTCTCATCCTTCATTGTGGAGCGAGCAAACTCGCGTCAGGCAGGTCGAGAATTAATTCTCTCGCCTTGTCTCCCTTAATCTCACCTCCACCTCCACCTTCGCGTTTTGGAGCACATGCTTAGAAAAAAAAAAAATAGCCTTATACCCTTCTAATTTTCTATAATAAGAAATATACTTCTCTAATATTTAATATTGGATATATATCCCTCAAATCATATTCATTTGAGATATTTACCTTATCAGTATTTTTATTGATTTCTTGAATCATAAAAATCAATTTATAAAAATTCAAACCAAAATACCCTTCTCTTACCTTCTTTTTTTTGAATTTTTTTCTTAATAAGTCCAAAAATAATTGGAAATTGAGCTTCTGGACTAGTGCATATAAAATTTTGCTATAGTGGCCTAACACTGGCCGCCACTTCAAACGTCGGCCGAAAAGCGATTGACTAGGTGCCACGATGGACGCCACCTCAGCAAGGTTTGAAAATATGTATTTTTTTTCCTTCTATGGCCGCTATTTGGAACGTCAGCAACATTTTCTACGCACTGTTTTGTATTTTAAGTGTATCTTTCTCATACGATATCTGATTTGGATGATTCAAATTGTGTTGGAAACTTAAAAAGCGATCTATAACTTTTGTATTTCTGAGCATCTTCCAATTCAAAACATATGATAATCAAAACTTCAATTTAACATGACACATATGTTCTCTACAACACTTACAACCTTGTTTTGATTATGATTCATTTCAAATCGGAAGATTCTCAAAATACACTGAAAATAATGAATAATCAATGAAAAAGCAATATATAGTGTACATTGATTTAAAAAAATATTAATTAATTAGAAAATATATTAAATTCTTGATATATATCTTTTATTATTAAGTAGAACTTCTATGATATTTTTTACTAATTAAAAATCTTTTAAGACTATCAAATAATTCAAATTTTAAATATTTTTTTATAAATGACAATATAAATTTTATTTAAAACTAGTTTTTTTAGTCGAGACAGGATATTTTTATTATTTTCTTATTTATAGATTTATTTTGTAGTAATTATATTAATTTCAATTAATTATCAGAACCATAACTATGGTTTTTATTTTTGTTAATCGATGTTGTTAAATATATTTATTGTGGTGTTTGCTCGATATCAACAATTAAGCTCTTGGCTATTCTTTCTTTGTTTTATACTGCTAGATTAAATTATGATAATTATACTCTATTTTGTTCACTATCATTTGCATTAGCTCAATATACATAATGAAATCTTAAATAAAATTCAACAAATTATTATTCAGTTGTTAACAAAACTTTAGCCACAATAAATCCCCACACCTCTTGTCCATAAGCACATGGTGGCACTATTCATTTCCTTATTGAGGATTGATATATTTACAATAATTTAAATATACATCTACAATTTTAATTTTATTTACTTTAGATAATGTTTGTTTTAACACATAATTCAAAAAGTACTAACTGGTTTAGAACTTGAAATTGCGCATATTCACCTCTTCTAGGCCTTCATTAGGGACAACAATAATATTTTGTAAATCAATGTACACTATATATTGCTTTTTAATTGAATAAATTTGTGTTCAACCACATCTAAATTTTGTATTTTTCTTCTACAAGAAGCATCTTTAAACACGTCCTATTATTTTCAAACTATCGCGTGTTTTTTCATATTTAAAGTGTATTTTTTCATACGACGTTCGATTAGAATTATTCAAACTTCGTTGGAATCTTAAAAAAATATCTACAACTTTTCTATTTTGAGAAATTTTGCAATTAGAAATGAATCATGATCAAAACGAGGTTGTAAATGTCATAGAGAACATATGTGTCATGATAAATTGAAGTTTTGCTTATTATAAGTTTCAAATTGGAAGCCATTCAACGCAAAAGAGTTATAAATCTCTTTTTTAAGTTTCTAACGCAATTTGGATCATCAAAATACAATCTAGAATATGAGTCAGATCTTTCTTATTCAAAAAGATTGGATTATGCATGGTTATTATGCATATAAAGTGAAAAAAATGTATTTTTTAGTATCATACGAGCATTTCAACCGTTTCTGAATTCATTCTAAGTCATTTCATCACAATAATCTACATTTAAACTCACTAAATGGTCTAGAATATGATTTAGATTCTACTTATTGAAAAAGATTGGATTATACAAAGTTATTACGTCTATAAATTAAATATAATGCTTATTCTGAGTATCATTTGAGCATTTCAATCGTTTCTGCATTCATTCTAAGTCATTTCATCACAATAATCTACATTTAAACTCTTTATACGGTCTAGAATATGATTCAAATCTTACTTATTCAAAATGATTGCATTATACATAGTAATTAAGCATATAAAATACAAATAATGCATATTCTGAGTATCATTTGAGCATTTGAATAGTTTCTGCATTTATTCTAAGTCATTTCATCACAATAATCTACATTCAAACTCTCTATAGGGTCTAGAATATGATTTAGATATTACTAATTCAAAATAATTAGATTATACGTAGTAATTGCACATATAAAATGTAAATAATGTTTCTTCTGACTATACAAAAGGATTAGAATATGATTCAGATCATACTTATTCAAAAGGATTGGATTATACCTTGTAATTACGCGTATAAAGTACAAATCACGCTCATTCTGAGTGCCATTTGAGTATTTTAATTGTTTCTATATTCATACTAAGTCATTTCATCACAATAATCTACATTTAAACTCTCTGTTTGGTCTACAATATGATTTAGATCTTACATGGTTAAAAATATTGGAATATACCAAGCAATTATGCATATAAAGTGCAACTAATGCAATTCGGAATATCATTTGAGAATTTCAATCATTTCTACAATCATTCTAAATCATTTCATCACAATAATCTACATTTAAACTCTCCATATGATTTAGAATATGATTCAAATATTACTTATCAAAGAGATTGGATATACGTAGTAATTACGCATATAAAGTGCAAATAAAGCACGTTTTGAGTATCATTTGAGCATTTCAATCATTACTGAATTCATTCTAAGCCATTTCATCACAATAATCTAGATTTGAACTCTCTATACGGTCTAGAATATAATTTAGATCTTACATAGTAAAAAAGATTGGATTATATGAAGCAATTACGTATATAAATGCAAATAATGCTATTCTGAGTATCATTTGAGCATTTCAATTGTTCCTACATTCTAAGTCATTTCATCATAATAATATACATTTTAACTTTTTATACTGTCCAGACTAAGATTCATATCTTGTTTATTCAAAAATATTGAATTATACCTGGTAATTACGCATGTAATATATGCATATAATGCAATTCTGAGTATCATTTGAGCACTTCAATCGTTCCTGGATTCATTCTAATTCATTTCATCATAATAATCTACATTTAAACTATTTATAATATGCAGACTAAGGTTCATATCTTGTTATCCAAAAAGAATGGATTAAATATTGTAATTACGCACATAAAGAGTAAATAATGCAATTCTGAGTATCATTTGAGCATTTTAATTGTGTCTGGATCCATTCTAAGTCATTTCATAACAATAATCGACATTTAAACACTTTATACTGTCCAGACTAAGATTCATATCTTATTTATTAAAAAAGATTGGATTATACCTGGTAATTAAGCATATAAAGTGCAAATAATGTAATTCTCAGTATCATTTGAGCATTTCACTCATTTATGGATTCATTCTAAGTCATTTCATAATAATAATCTACATTTAAACACTTCATAATGTCCAGACTAAGATTAATATCTTGTTTATTCAAAAAGATTGGATTATACATAGTAGTTCCACATATAAAGTGCAAACAATACAATTGTGAGCATCATTTGAGCATTTCAATAGTTTCTGGATTCATTCTAAGTCATTTCATCACAATAATATACATTCAAACTCCTTATACTATCCAAACTAAGATTCATATATTATTTATTATTCAAAAAGATTAGATTATACATGGTAATTACGCATATAAATTGCAAATAATGGAATTCTGAGTATCATTTGAGCATTTCAATCGTTTCTGGATTTATTCTAAATCATTTCATCACAATAATCTAAATTTAAACTCTTCATACTGACCAGATTATGATTCATATCTTATTTATTCAAAAAGATAGGATTATACATGGCAATTACGCATATAAATGTAAATAATGCAATTCTGAGCATCATTAGAGAATTTCGGACGTTTCTGGATTCATTCCAAGTCATTTAATCACAATAATCTAAATTTAAACTCTTTATAATATCCAAAATATGATTCATATCTTATTTATTCAAAAATATAGGATAATACACGGAAATTACGCATATAAATGCAAATAATGCTATTTTGCGCATCATTTGAGTATTTCAAATGTTTTTGGACTCATTTTAAGTCATTGCATCACAATAATCTATATTTAAACACTTTATACTGTCTAGAATATAATTCATATCTTGTTTATTCAAAAAGATTCGATTATACATGAAAATTATGCATATACAGTGCAAATAATGCAATTCTGAGTATTATTAGAGCATTTCAATTGATTCTGGATTCATTCTAAGTAATTTCATCACAATAATCTAAATTCAAACTCTTTATACAGTCCAGCATATGATTCATATCTTATTTATACAAAAAGATTGGATTATAAATGTTAATTACGCATATAAAGTGCAAATAATACAATTTTGAGTATTATTTGAGGATTTCAATTGTTTGTAGATTCATTCTAAATAATTTCTTTACAATAATCTAAATTTAAACTATTTATACTGTCCAGAATATAATTCATATCTTATTGGTTCAAAAACATTGGATTATACATGGTAATTATGAATATGAAATGCAAATAATGCAATTCTGAGTATCATTTGAGCATTATAATCGTTTCTGGATTCATTCTAAGTCATTTCATCACAATAATCTACATTTAGACACTTTATACTGTCTATAATATGGTTCATATATTGTTTATTAAAATAATTGGATTATACATGGTAATTACGTATATAAACTGCAAATAATTCAATTCTGAATATTATTTGAGCATTTCAATTGATTCTGGATTCATTCTAAGTCATTTCATCACAATAATCTAAATTTAAATTATTTATGCTGTACAGAATATGATTCATATCTTATTTATTCAAAAAGATAATAATATACTTGGCAATTAAGAATATAAATTCAAATAATGCAATTCTGAGAATCATTTAAGCAGTTCAAACGTTTCTGGACTCATTATAAGTCATTTTATCACAATAATCTAAATTTAAACACTTTACACTGTCTAGAATATGATTCATATCTTGTTTATTCAAAAAGAATGGATTATACATGGTAATTACATATATAAAGTGCAAATAATGCAATTCTGAGTATTATTTGAGCATTTCAATTTATTCTGGATTCATTCCAGGTCATTTCATTACTATAATCTAAATTAAAACTATTTATACTGTCCAGAATATGATTTATAGCTGATTTAGTCAAAAAGATTAGATTATACATGGTTATTACGCATACAAAGTGCAAATAATGCAATTCTGAGTATCATTTGAGCATTATAATCGTTTCTGGATTTATTCTAAGTCATTTCATCACAATAATATACATTCAAACTCTTTATACTGTCCAGACTAATATTCATATAATGTTTATTCAAAAAGATTAGATTATACAAGGTAATTACGCATATAAATTGTAAATAATTGAATTCTGAGTTTCATTTGAGCATTTCAATCGTTTTTGGATTTATTCTAAATCATTTCATCACAATAATCTAACTTTAAACTCTTTATACTGTCAATAATATGATTCATATCTTATTTATTCCAAAAGATTGGATTATACAAAGTAATTACGCATATATAGTGCAAATAATGCAATTCTGAGTATATTTTGAACACTTCAATCGTTTCTGGACTCATTCTAAGTCATTTAATCACAATAATCTACATTTCGTCTCTTTATACTGTCTAGAATATGATTCATATCTTATTTATTCAAAAAAATTGTATTTTACAGGGTAATTACGCATACAAAGTGCGAATAAAGCAATTCCGAGTATCATTTGAATATTTCAATTGTTTCTGGATTCATTTTAAGTTATTTCATCACAATAATCTACATTTAAACTCTTTATACTATCTAGAATATGATTCATATCATATTTATTCAAAAAGATTGGATTATACATATTAATTACGCATATTAATTGCAAATAATGCAATTCTGAGTAGAGTATTTCAATCGATTATGGATTCATTCTAAGTCATTTCATCACAATAATTTATATTTAAACTCTCTATACTGTCTAGAATATGATTCATATCTTATTTATTCAAAAAGATAGGATTATAAATGGCAATTATGCATAAAAATGCAAATAATGCAATTATGAGCATCATTTGAGCATTTCAATCGTTTCTGGACTCATTTTAAGGTATTTCATCACAATAATCTACATTTTATACTGTCTAGAATATGATTCATATCTTGTTTATTCAAAAAGATTGGATTATACATTAGAATTACGCAAATAAATTGCAAATAATGCAATTCTGAGTATTATTAGAGCATTTCAATTGATTCTAGATTCATTCTAAGTTCATCGCAATAATCAACATTTAAACACTTAATACTCTCCAGACTAATATTCAGATCCTGTTTAGTCTAAAATATTGGATTATACATGGTAATTACGCATATAAAGTGCAAATAATGCAATTCTGAGAATCATTTGAGCATTTCGAACATTCCTCGATTCATTCTAAGTAATTTCATCACAACAATCTAAATTTAAACTATTTATACTGTCCAGAATATAATTGATATCTTATTAATTCAAAAAGATTGGATTATACAGGGTAATTACGAATATGAAATGCAAATAATACAATTCTGAGTATCATTTGAGCACTATAATCGTTTTTGGATTCATTCTAAGTCATTTCCTTATAATACTGTAAATTTAAACACTTTATACTGTCTAAAATATGATTTATATCTTATATATTTAAAAAGATTGGATTATACATGGTAATTACGCATACAAAATGCAAATAACGCAATTCTGAGTATCTTTTAAGCATTTATAATCGTTTTTGGGTTAATTCTAAGTCATTTCATCACAATAATCTAGATTTAAATACTTTATACCGTCTAGAATATGATAAATATATTGTTTATACAAAAAGATTGGATTATAAATGATAATTACGCATATAAAGTGCAAATAATGTAATTTTGAGTATTATTTGAGGATTTCAATTGTTTGTAGATTCATTCTAAGTAATTTCTTCACAATAATCTAAATTTAAACTATTTATACTGCCCTGAATATAATTCATATCTTATTGATTCAAAAACATTGGATTATACATGGTAATTACGAATACGAAATGCAAATAATGCAATTCTGAGTATCATTTGAGCATTATAATCGTTTCTGGATTCATTCTAAGTCATTTCATGACAATAATCTACATTTAGACACTTGATACTATCTATAATATGATTCATATATTGTGTATTCAAAATAATTGGATTATACATGGTAATTACGCATATAAACTGCAAATAATGCAATTCTGAATATTATTTGAGCATTTCAAATGATTCTGGATTCTTTCTAAGTCATTTCATCACAATAATCTAAATTTAAATTATTTATGCTGCACAAATATGATTCATATCTTATTTATTCAAAAAGATAATATTATACATGTCAATTACGCATATAAATTCAAATAATGCAATTCTGAGAATCATTTAAGCAGTTCAAACGTATCTGGACTCATTATAAGTCATTTTATCACAATAATCTAAATTTAAACACTTTATACCGTCTAGTATATCTTGTTTGTTCAAAAAGATTGGATTATAAATGGAAATTACACTTATGAAGTGCAAATAGTGCAATTCTGAGTATTATTTGAGCATTTTCAATTGATTCTGGATTCATTCCAAGTCATTTCATCAACATAATCTAAATTTAAACTATTTATACTGTCCAAAATATGAATCATATCTAATTTATTCAAAAATATTAGATTATACATGGTTATTACGCATACAAAGTGCAAATAATGCAATTCTGAGTATCATTTGAGCACTATAATCGTTTCTGGATTCATTGTAAGTCATTTCATCAAAATAATCTAAATTTAAACTCTTTCTACTGTCCAGAATTTGATTCATATCTTATTTATTCAAAAAGGTAAGATTATACATTGCAATTACGCATATAAATGCAAATAATGCAATTTTGTGCATCATTTGAGCATTTTAAACGTTTCTGGACTCATTCTAAGTCATTTCATCATAATAATCTACATTTAAACACTTCATACTGTATAGAATATGATTCATATGTTGCTTATTCAAAAAGATTGGATTATACATGGTAATTACGCATATAAAGTGCAAATAATGCAATTCTGAGTATTATTAGAGCATTTTAATTCATTCTGGATTCATTATAAGTAATTTCATCACAATAATCAATATTTAAACTCATTATACTCTCAAGACTAAGATTTGGATCTTTTTTAATAAAAAAGATTGGATTATACATGGTAATTACGCATATAAAGTGCAAAATAATGCAGTTCTGAGCATCATTTCAGCATTTCGAACATTTCTGGATTCATTCTAAGTCATTTCATCATAACAATCTAAATTTAAACTCTTTATACTGGCCCGAATTTGATTCATTTCACCATAATAATATACTTTTAAACACTTTATACCGTCTACAATATGATTCATATCTTGTTTATTCTAAAAGATTGGATTATACATGGTAATTACGCATATAAATTGCAAATAATGCAATTTTGAGTATCATTTGAGCATTATAATCGTTTCTGGATTCATTCTAAGTCATTTCAACAAAATAATCTAAATTTAAACTCTTTCTACTGTTCAGAATTTGATTCATATCTTATTTATTCAAAAGGTAAGATTATACATTACAATTACGCATATAAATGCAAATAATGCAATTTTGTGCATCATTTGAGCATTTTAAACGTTTCTGGACTCATTCTAAGTCATTTCATCATAATAATCTATATTTAAACACTTCATACCGTATAGAACATGATTCATATGTTGTTTATTAAAAAAAAATTAGATTATACATGGTAATTACACATATAAAACACAAATAATGCAGTTCTAAGTATTATTAGAGCATTTCAATTGATTCTGGATTCATTCTAAGTTATTTCATCACAATAATTAATATTTAAACTCTTTATACTCTCCAGACTAAGATTCAGATCTTGTTTAATAAAGAAGATTGGATTATACATGGTAATTACGCATATAAAGTACAAATAATGCAATTCTGAGCATCATTTGAGCATTTCAAACATTTCTGGATTAATTTTAAGTCATTTCATCTCACTAATCTACATTTAAACACTTTATACCGTCTAGAATATGATTCATATATTGTTTATTCAAAAAGATTGGATTATACATGGTAGTTAAGCATATAAAGTGCAAACAATGAAATTCTGAGTATTATTAGAGCATTTCAATTGATTTTGGATTCATTCCAAGTTATTTCATCACAAAAATCAACATTTAAACTCTTTATACTCTACAGACTAATATTCAGATCTTGTTTAGTAAAAAATATTGGATTTTACATGGTAATTACACATATAAGTTGCAAATAATGCAATTGTGAGTCTCATTTGAGCATTTCGAACGTTTCTGGATTCATTCTATGTCATTTCATCATAATAATCTAAATTGAAACTCTTTATACTATCCAGAATATGATTCATATCTTATTTATTCAAAAAGATAGGATTATACATGGCAATTACGCATATAAATGCAAATATTGCAATTTCGAGTTTCATTTGAGCATTTCAAACATTTCTGGACTCATTCTTAGTTATTTCATCACAATAATCTACATTTAAACATTTTATACCATTTAGAATATGATTCATATCTTGTTTATTCAAAAAGATTGGGTTATACATGGAAATTACGCATATAAATTGCAAATAATGCTATTCTGAGTATAAAGTGTGCATTTCGAACGTTTCTGGAATCATTCTAAGTAATTTCATCACAATAATCTAAATTTAAACTCTTTATACTGTCTAGAATATGATTCATTTATTATTTATTCAAAAAGATAAGATTATACATGGCAATTACGAATTTAAATACAAATAATGCAATTCTGGGAATCATTTGAGCATTTCAAACGTTTCTGCACTCATTCTAAAGTCATTTCATCACAACAATCTACATTTAAACACTTTATACCTTCTAGAATATGATTCATATCTTGTTTATTAAAAAAGATAGCATTATACATGGTATTTACTCATAGAAAGTGCAAATAATGAAATTCTGTGTATTATTTGAGCATTTCACTTGATTCTGGATACATTCTAAGTCATTTTATCATAATAATCTAAATTTAAACTATTTACACTGTCCATTATATAATTCATATCTTATTGATTCCAATAGATTGGATTATACATGGTAATTATGAATACGTAATACAAATAATGCAATTCTGACTATCAATTGAGCATTATAATCGTTTCTGGATTCATTCTAAGTCATCTCATCACAACAATCTATATTTAAACACTTTATACCGTCTAGAATATGATTCATATATTGTTTATTCAAAAAACTTGGATTATACAAGGTAATTAAGCATATAAACTGCAAATAATGCAATTCTGAATATTGTTTGAGCATTTCAATTTATTCTATATTCATTCTATGTCATTTCATCACAATAACCTAAATTTAACTATATATACTGTCCAGAATATGATTCATATCTTATTTATTCAAAAAGATAGGATTATACATGGCAATTACGCATATAAATGTAAATAATACAATTCTGAGCAATATTTGAGCATTTCAAACGTTTCTGGACTCATTTTCGGTCATTTCGTCACAATAATCTAAATTTAAACTCCTTATACTGTCCAGAATGTGATTCATATCAGATTTATACAAAAAGATTTGATTATACATGGTAATTACGCATATATAGTGCAAATAATGCAATTATGTGTATTATTAGAGCATTTGAATATATTTTGGATTCATTCCAAGTTATTTCATCACAATAATCTAAATTTAAACTCTTTATACTATCCAGACTATGACTAATAGCTTATTTATTCAAAAAGATTGGATTATACATGGAAATTTAATATATAAATGCAAATAATGCAATTCTGAGCATCGTTTGAGCATTTTGAACGTTTCTGGATTGATTCTACGTTATTTCATCACAATAATCTAAGGGTGTGTTTGTTTGCTTTTGAATAAGCCTTATTCCGAATAAGACTTATTCGGGATGATAACAAACGTGTTTTGAATAAGCCTTATTCCGAATAAGGACTTATTCAAAACCTTATTCTTATTCGACCCCATAGATGGAATTAGCCCTTATTCCGAATAAGAGGAGAAAGGAGAGAGGAGAGAGGAGAGAGGTGAGAGAAAAGCTTATTCTAAATCTTGAATAAGCTATTCGGATGTGTTGCCAAACACACCCTAAATTTAAACTCTTTATACTGTCCAGAATATGATTCATATCATATTTATTCAAAAAGATAAGATTATACTTGGCAATTACGCATATAAATGCAAATAATGCAATTTTGAGTATCATTTGAGCATTTGAAACTTTTCTGGACTTATTTTAAGTCATTTCATCTCACTAATCTACATTTAAACACTTTATACCGTCTTGAATATGATTCATATATTGCTTATTCAAAAAGATTGGATTATACATGGTAGTTATTCATATAAAGTGCAAATAATACAATTCTGAGTATTATTAGAGCATTTGAATTGATTCTGGATCCGTTCCAAGTCATTTCTTTACAATAATCTAAATTTAAACTCTTTATACTATCCAGAATATGATTCATATCTTATTTATTCAAAAACATAGGATTATACAAGGCAATTACGCATATAAATGCAAATAATGCAATTCTGAGTATCGTTTGAGCATTTCAAACGTTTCTGGATTAATTCTACGTTATTTCATCTCAATAATCTAAATTTAAATGATTTATACTGTACATAATATGATTCATATCTTTTTTTATTGAAAAAGATAAGATTATACTTGACAATTACGCATATAGATGCAAATAATGCAATTCTGACCATCATTTGATCATTTCAAACGTTTCTGGACACATTCTAAGTCATTTAATCACAGTAATCTACATTTAAAACACTTTATACTGTCTAGAATATGATTCATATCTTGTTTATGGAAAAAAATAGATTAAACATGGTAATTATGCATATAAACTGCAAATAATGCAATTCTGAGCATTATTAGAGCATTTCAATTGATTCTGGATTCATTCTAAGTCATTTCATCTTAATTATTTAAATTTAACATCTTTATACTGTCCAGAATATGATTCATATCTGATTTATAACAAAAAAATTGGATTATATAAGGTAATTACCCATGTAAAGTTCAAATAATGCAATTTTGAGTATTATTTTAGGATTTCAATCATTTCTATATTCATGCTAAGTAATTTCTTCACAATAATCTAAATTTAAACTATTTACACTGTCCAGAATATAATTCATATCTTATTGATTCCAATAGATTAGATAATACATGGTAATTACGAATACGAAATACAAATAATGCAATTCTGAGTATCAATTAAGCATTATAATCGTTTCGGGATTCATTCTAAGTCATTTCATCACAATAATCTTCATTTAAACACTTTATACCGTCTAGAATATGATTCATATATTGTTTATTCAAAAAAATTGGATTATACATGGTAATTACGCATATAAACTGCAAATAATGCAATTCTGAATATTGTTTGAGCATTTCAATTGATTCTGGATTCATTCTAAGTCATTTCATCACAATAACCTAAATTTAAACTATTTATACTGTCAAGAATATGATTCATATCTTATTTATTCAAAAAGATAGGATTATACATGGCAATTATGCATATAAATGTAAATAATCCAATTCTGAACATCATTTGAGCATTTCAATCGTTTCTGGACTCATTTTAAGGTATTTCAACACAATAATCTACATTTAAACACTTTATACTGTCTAGAATATTATTCATATCTTGTTTATTCAAAAAGATTGGATTATACATTAGAATTACGCAAACAAATTGCAAATAATGCAATTCTGAGTATTATTAGAGCATTTCAATTTATTTAAGATTCATTCTAATTTACTTCATGGAAATAATCAACATTTAAACACTTAATACTCTCCAGACTAATATTCAGATCCTGTTTAGTCTAAAATAATGCAATTCTGAGAATCATTTGAGCATTTCGAACGTTGCTAGATTTATTCTAAGTAATTTCATCACAACAATCTAAATTTAAACTATTTATACTGTCCAGAATATAATTGATATCTTATTAATTCAAAAAGATTGGATTATACAGGGTAATTACGAATATGAAATGCAAATAATACAATTCTGAGTATCATTTGAGCACTATAATCGTTTTTGGATTCATTCTAAGTCATTTCCTTATAATACTGTAAATTTAAACACTTTATACTGTCTAAAATATGATTTATATCTTATATATTTAAAAAGATTGGATTATACATGGTAATTACGCATACAAAATGCAAATAACGCAATTCTGAGTATCTTTTAAGCATTTATAATCGTTTTTGGGTTAATTCTAAGTCATTTCATCACAATAATCTAGATTTAAATACTTTATACCGTCTAGAATATGATAAATATATTGTTTATACAAAAAGATTGGATTATAAATGATAATTACGCATATAAAGTGCAAATAATGTAATTTTGAGTATTATTTGAGGATTTCAATTGTTTGTAGATTCATTCTAAGTAATTTCTTCACAATAATCTAAATTTAAACTATTTATACTGCCCTGAATATAATTCATATCTTATTGATTCAAAAACATTGGATTATACATGGTAATTACGAATACGAAATGCAAATAATGCAATTCTGAGTATCATTTGAGCATTATAATCGTTTCTGTATTCATTCTAAGTCATTTCATGACAATAATCTACATTTAGACACTTGATACTATCTATAATATGATTCATATATTGTGTATTCAAAATAATTGGATTATACATGGTAATTACGCATATAAACTGCAAATAATGCAATTCTGAATATTATTTGAGCATTTCAAATGATTCTGGATTCTTTCTAAGTCATTTCATCACAATAATCTAAATTTAAATTATTTATGCTGCACAAAATATGATTCATATCTTATTTATTCAAAAAGATAATATTATACATGTCAATTACGCATATAAATTCAAATAATGCAATTCTGAGAATCATTTGAGAATTTCAAACGTTTCTGGACTCATTATAAGTCATTTTATCACAATAATCTAAATTTAAACACTTTATACCATCTATAATATGATTTATATCTTGTTTGTTAAAAAAGATTGGATTATACATGAAAATTACACTTATGAAGTGCAAATAATGCAATTCTGAGTATTATTTGATCATTTCAATTGATTCTGGATTCATTCCAGGTCATTTCATTACTATAATCTAACTTAAAACTATTTATACTGTCCAGAATATGATTTATAGCTGATTTAGTCAAAAAGATTAGATTATACATGGTTATTACGCATACAAAGTGCAAATAATGCAATTTTGTGCATCATTTGAGCATTTTAAACGTTTCTGGACTCATTCTAAGTCATTTCATCATAATAATTTAAATTTAAACACTTCATACCGTATAGAATATGATTCATATGTTGCTTATTCAAAAAGATTGGATTATACATGGTAATTGCGCATATAAAGTGCAAATAATGCAATTCTGAGTATTATTAGAGCATTTCAATTGATTCTGGATTTATTATAAGTAATTTCATCACAATAATCAATCTTTAAACTCTTTATACTCTCAAAACTAAGATTCGGATCTTGTTTAATAAAAAAGATTGGATTATACATTGTAATTATGTATATAAAGTGCAAATAATGCAATTCTGAGCATCATTTCAGCATTTCGAACATTTCTGGATTCATTCCAAGTCATTTCATCACAATAATCTAAATTTAAACTCTTTATACTGGCCCGAATTTGATTCATTTCTTATTTATTCAAAAATATAAGACTATATATGGCAATTATGCATATAAATACAAATAATACAATTCTGAGCATCATTTGAACATTTCAAACGTTTCTGGACTCATACTAAATCATTTCACCACAATAATATACTTTTAAACTCTTTCTACTGTTCAGAATTTGATTCATATCTTATTTATTCAAAAGGTAAGATTATACATTACAATTACGCATATAAATGCAAATAATGCAATTTTGTGCATCATTTGAGCATTTTAAACGTTTCTGGACTCATTCTAAGTCATTTCATCATAATAATCTATATTTAAACACTTCATACCGTATAGAATATGATTCATATATTTTTTATTAATAAAAATTAGATTATACATGGTAATTACACATATAAAGCGCAAATAATGCAATTCTGAGTATTATTAGAGCATTTCAATTGATTCTGGATTCATTATAAGTCATTTCATCACAATAATCAATAGTTAAACTCTTTATACTCTCCAGACTAAGATTCAGATCTTGTTTAATAAAAAAGATTGGATTATACATGGTAATTCCGCATATAAAGTGCAAATAATGCAATTCTGAGCATCATTTGAGCATTTCGAATATTTCTGGATTCATTTTAAGTCATTTCATCTCACTAATCTACATTTAAACACTTTATACCGTCTAGAATATGATTTATATATTGTTTATTCAAAAAGATTGGATTGTACAAGGTAGTTAAGCATATAAAGTGCAAATAATGCAATTCTGAGTATTATTAGAGCATTTCAATTGATTGTGGATTCATTCCAAGTTATTTCATCACAATAATCAACATTTTAAACTCTTTATACTCTCCAAACTAATATTCAGATCTTGTTTAGTAAAAAATATTGGATTTTACATGGTAATTACGCATATAAGTTGCAAATAATGCAACTGTGAGGATCATTTGAGCATTTCGAACGTTTCTGGATTCATTCTATGTCATTTCATCATAATAATCTAAATTGAAACTCTTTATACTATCCAGAACATGATTCACATCTTATTTATTCAAAAAGATAGGATTATACATGGCAATTACGCATATAAATGCAAATATTGCAATTCTGAGTTTCTTTTGAGTATTTCAAACGTTTCTGGACTCATTCTTAGTCATTTCATCACAATAATCTACATTTAAATATTTTATACCATTTAGAATATGATTCATATCTTGTTTATTCAAAAAGATTGGGTTATACATGGAAATTACGCATCTAAATTGCAAATAATGCTATTTTGAGTATAAAGTGTGCATTTCGAACGTTTCCGGATTCATTCTAAGTAATTTCATCACAATAATCTAAATTTAAACTCTTTATACTGTTCAGAATATGATTCATTTATTATTTATTCAAAAAGATAAGATTATACATGGCAATTACGCATTTAAATACAAATAATGCAATTCTGGGAATCATTTGTGCATTTCAAACTTTTCTGCACTCATTCTAAGTCATTTCATCACAACAATCTACATTTAAATGCTTTATACCTTCTAGAATATGATTCATATCTTGTTTATTCAAAAAGATTGCATTATACAAGGTATTTACGCATAGAAAGTGCAAATAATGAAATTCTGTGTATTATTTGAGCATTTCACTTGATTCTGGATACATTCTAAGTCATTTTATCATAATAATCTAAATTTAAACTATTTACACTGTCCAGAATATAATTCATATCTTATTGATTCCAATAGATTGGATTATACATGGTAATTACGAATACGAAATACAAATAATGCAATTCTGAGTATCAATTGAGCATTATAATCGTTTCTGGATTCATTCTAAGTCATTTCATCACAATAATCTTCATTTAAACACTTTATACCATCTAGAATATGATTCGTATATTGTCTATTCAAAAAACTTGGATTATACATGGTAATTACGCATATAAACTGCAAATAATGCAATTCTGAATATTGTTTGAGCATTTCAATTGATTATGGATTTATTCTAAGTCATTTCATCACAATAACCTAAATTTAAACTATTTATACTGTCAAGAATATGATTCATATCTTATTTATTCGAAAAGATAGAATTATACATGGCAATTACGCATATAAATGTAAATAATGCAATTCTGAGCAACATTTGAGCATTTCAATCGTTTCCGGACTCATTTTCGGTCATTTCGTCACAATAATCTAAATTTGAACTCCTTATACTGTCCATAATATGATTCATATCTGATTTATACAAAAAGATTGGATTATATATGGTAATTACGCATATGTAGTGCAAATAACGCAATTCTGAGTATTATTAGAGCATTTGAATATATTCTGGATTCATTCCATGTCATTTCATCGCAATAATCTAAATTTAAACTCTTTATACTATCCAGAATATGATTCATATCTTATTTACTCAAAAAGATTAGATTATACATGGAAATTTAACATATAAATGCAAATAATGTAATTCTGAGCATCGTTTGAGCATTTCGAACGTTTCTGGATTCATTCTACATTATTTCATCACAATAATCTAAATTTATACTCTGTATACTGTCCAGAATATGATTCATATCTTATTTATTTAAAAAAATAAGATTATACTTGGCAATTACGCATATAAATGCAAATAACGCAATTCTGAGCATCATTTGAGCATTTCGAACGTTTCTGGACTCATTTTAAGTTATTTCATCTCACTAATCTACATTTAAAAAATTTATACCGTCTAGAATATGATTCATATATTGTTTATTCAAAAAGATTGCATTATACATGGTATTTACGCATAGAAAGTGCAAATAATGAAATTTTGTGTATTATTTGAGTATTTCACTTGATTCTGGATACATTCTAAGTCATTTTATCATAATAATCTAAATTTAAACTATTTATACTGTCCAGAATATAATTCATATCTTATTGATTCCAATAGATTGGATTATACATGGTAATTACGAATACGTAATACAAATAATGCAATTCTGACTATCAATTGAGCATTATAATCGTTTCTGGATTCATTCTAAGTCATTTCATCACAATAATCTACATTTAAACACTTTATACCGTCTAGAATATGATTCATATATTGTTTATTCAAAAAACTTGGATTATACATGGTAATTAAGCATATAAATGCAAATAAAGCAATTCTGATTTTTGTTTGAGCATTTCGATTGATTCTGGATTCATTCTATGTCATTTCCTCACAATAACCTAAATTTAAACTATTTATGCTGTCCAGAATATAATTCATATCTTATTTATTCAAAAAGATAGGATTATACATGGCAGTTACGCATATAAATGTAAATAATGCAATTCTGAACAATATTTGAGCATTTCAATCGTTTCTGGACTCATTTTCGGTCATTTCGTCACAATAATCTAAATTTAAACTCCTTATACTGTCCAGAATATGATTCATATCTGATTTATTCAAAAAGATTGGATTATACATGGTAATTACACATATATAGTGCAAATAATGCAATTCTGTGTATTTTTAGAGCATTTGAATATATTCTGGATTCATTCCATGTCATTTCATCGCAATAATCTAAATTTAAACTCTTTATACTATCCAGACTATGATTCATATCTTATTTATTCAAAAAGATTGGATTATACATGGAAATTTAATATATAAATGCAAATAATGCAATTTTGAGCATCGTTTGAGCATTTCGAACGTTTCTGGATTCATTCTATGTTATTTCATTACAATAATCCAAATTTAAACTCTTTATACTGTCCAGAATATTATTCATATCTTATTTATTCAAAAAGATAAGATTATACTTGGAAATTACGCATATAAATGCAAATAATGCAATTCTGAGCATCATTTGAGCATTTCAAATATTTCTGGACTCATTTTAAGTCATTTCATCTCACTAATCAACATTTAAACACTTTATACCGTCTAGAATATGATTCATATTTTGTTTATTCAAAAAGATTAGATATACATGGTAGTTACGCATATAAAGTGCAATTAATGCAATTCTGAGTATTATTAGAGCATTTCAATTGATTCTGAATTCATTCCAAGTCTGAATTCATTCCAAGTCATTTCTTCACAATAATTTAAATTTATACTCTTCATACTATCCAGAATATGATTGAGACCTTATTTATTCAGAAAGATAGGACTGTACATGGCAGTTACGCATATAAAGGCAAATAATGCAATTCTGAGCATCATTTGTGCATTTCAAACGATTCTGGACTCATTTTAAGTCATTTCAACTCAATAATCTACATTTAAATACTCTATACCGTCTATAATATGATTCATATATTATTTATTTAAAAAGATTGAATTATACATGGTAATTACGCATACAAACTGCAAATAATGCAATTCTGAGTATTATTAGAGCATTTCAATTGATTCTGGATTCGTTCCAAAACAATTCATCACAATAATCTAAATTTAAACTCTTTATACTATCCAGAATACGATTCATATCTTATTTTTCAAAATGATAGGATTATACATGGCAATTACACATATAAATACAAATAATGCAATTCTGAGCATCGTTTGAGCATTTCGAACGTTTCTGGATTCATTCTACGTTATTTCATCACAATAATCTAAATTTAAACTCTTTATACTGTCCAGAATATGATTCATATCTTATTAATTGAAAAAGATAAGATTATACTTTGCAATTACGCATATAAATGCCAATAATGCAATTCTGAGCATCATTTGAACATTTCAAACGTTTCTGGATTCATTTTAAGTCATTTCATCTCAGTAATCCGCATTTAAACACTTATACCATCTGGAATATTATTCGTATATTGTTTATTAAAAAATATTGGATTATACATGGTAGTTACGCATATAAAGTGCAAATAATGCAATTCTGAGTATTATTAGAGCATTTCAATTGATTCTGAATTCATTCCAAGTCATTTCTTCACAATATTCTAAATTCAAACTCTTTATACTATCCAGAATATTATTCATATTTTATTTATTTAAAAAGATAGGATTATACATTGAAATTTAACATATAAATGCAAATAATACAATTCTAAGCATCGTTTGAGCATTTCGAACGTTTCTGGATTCATTCTACGTTATTTCATCACAATAATCTAAATTTAAACTCTCTATACTGTACAGAATATGATTCATATCTTATTTATTCAAAAAGATAGGATTATACATGTAAATTTAACATATAAATGAAAATAATGTAATTCTGAGCATCGTTTGTGCATTTCGAACGTTTCTGGATTCATTCTACGTTATTTCATCACAATAATCAAAATTTAAACTCTTTATACTGTCCAGAATATGATTCATATCATATTTATTCAAAAAGATAAGATTATATTTGGCAATTACGCATATAAATGCAAGTAATGCAATTCTGAGCATAATTTGATCATTTCAAACGTTTGTGGACTCATTCTAAGTCATTTTATCACAATAATCTACATTTAAACACTTTATACCATCTAGAATATGATTCATATGTTGGTTGTTCAAAAAGGATGGATTAAACATGGTAATTACGCATATAAGTTGCAAATAATGCAATAATGACTATTATTAGAGCATTTCAATTGATTCTGGATTCATTCTAAGTCAAGCCATTATAATAATCTAAATTTAAACTCTTTATACTGTCCAGAATATGATTCATATCTGATTTATACAATAATATTTGATTGTGCATGTTAATTACGCATATAATGTGCAAACGATGAAATTTTGAGTATTATTGGAGGATTTCAATCATTTCTAGATTCATTCTAAGTAATTTCGTCACAATAATCTAAATTTAAACTATTTATACTGTCCAGAATATAATTCATATCTTATTGATTCTAAAAGATTGGATTATACATGATAATTACGAATACGAAATACAAATAATGCAATTCTGAGTATCAATTGAGCATTATAATCGTTTCCGGATTCATTCTACATTATTTCATCACAATAATATAAATTTTAACTCTTTTTAATGTCGAGAATATGATTCATATCTTATTTATTCAAAACGATAAGATTATACATCGCAATTACGCATATAAATACAAAAAATGCAATTCTGAGCATCATTTGAACATTTCAAACGTTTTTCGACTCATTCTAAGTCATTTCATCACAATAATCTACATTTAAACACTTTATACAGTCTAGAATATAATTCATATCTTGTTTATTGAAAAAAAATGGATTAAACATGGTAATTACGCATATAAACTGCAAATAATGCAATTCTGAGCATTCTTAGAGCATTTCAATTGATTCTGGATTCATTTTAAGTCATTTCATCTTAATAATCTAAATTTAACTTCTTTATACTGTCCAGAATATGATTCATTTCTGATTTATACAAAAGAAATTGGATTATACAAGGTAATCACGCATATAAAGTGGAAATAATTTAATTTTGTGAATTATTTAAGGATTTCAATCATTTCTAGATTCATTCTTAGTAATTTCTTCACAATAATCTAAATTTAAACTATTTACACTTTCGAGAATATAATTCACATCTTATTGATTCCAATAGATTAGATTATACATGGTAATTACGAATATGAAATACAAATATTGCAATTCTGAGTATCAATTGAGCATTATAATCGTTTCTTGATTCATTCTTAGTCATTTGATCATAATAACCTACATTTAAACACTTTATACCGTCTAGAATATGATTCATGTATTGTTTATTCAAAAAACTTGGATTATACATGGTTATTACGCATATAAACTGCAAATAATGCAATTCTGAATATTGTTTGAGCATTTCAATTGATTATGGATTTATTCTAAGTCATTTAATCACAATAACATAAATTTAAACTATTTATACTGTCCAGAATATGATTCATATCTTATTTATTCAAAAAGATAGGATTATACTTCGTAATTACGCATATAAATGCAAATAATGCAATTCTGAGCAACATTTGAGCATTTCAAATGTTTCTGGACTCATTTTTGGTCATTTCGTCACAATAATCCAAATTTAAACTCCTTACACTGTCCATAATATGATTCTTATCTGCTTCATACAAAAAGATTGGATTATACATGGTAAGTACGCATATATAGTGCAAATAATGCAATTCTGAGTATTATTAGAGCATTTGAATAGATTCTGGATTCATTCCAAGTCATTTTATTACAATAATCTACATTTAAACTCTTTATTCTATCCAGACTATGATTCATATCTTATTTATTCAAAAAGATAGGATTATACGTGGAAATTTAACATATAAATGCAAATAATGCAATTCTGAGCATCGCTTGAGCATTCCGAACGTTTCTGGATTCATTCTACGTTATTTCATCACAATAATCTAAATTTAAACAGTTGATACTGTCCAGAAGATGATTCATATCTTATTTATTAAAAAAGATAAGATTATACTTGGCAATTACGCAAATAAATGCAAATAATGCAATTCTGAGCATCATTTGATCATTTCAAAAGTTTTTGGACTCATTTTAAGTCATTTCATCTCACTAATCTACATTTAAACAATTTATACCGTCTAGAATATTATTCATATATTGTTTACTCAAAAAGATTGGATTATACATGGTAGTTACGCATATAAATTGTAAATAATTCAATTCTGACTATTATTAGAGCATTTCAATTGATTCTGGATTCATTCCAAGTCATTTCTTCACAATAATCTAAATTTAAACTCTTTATACTATCCAGAATTTGATTCATATCTTACTTATTCAAAAAGATAGGATTATACATGGCAATTACGTATATAAATGCAAATAATGCAATTCTGAGTATCGTTTGAACATTTCAAACGTTTCTGGATTCATTCTACGTTATTTAATCACAATAATCTAAATTTAAACGATTTATACTGTACATAATATGATTCATATTTTATGTATTGAAAAAGATAAGATTATACTTGGCAATTACGCATATAAATGCAAATAATGCAATTTTGAGCATCATTTGATCATTTCGAACGTTTCTGGACTCATTCTAAGTCATTTTATCACAATAATCTACATTTAAACACTTTATACCACCTTGAATATTATTCATATGTTTTTTGTTCAAAAAGGATGAATTAAACATGGTAATTACTCATATAAAGTGCAAATAATGCAATTCTGACTATTATTAGAGCATTTCAACTCATTCTAAGTCATTTTATCACAATAATCTAAATTTAAACTACTTATACTGTCCAGAATATGATTCATAGCTTATTTATTAAAAAAGATAGGATTATACAAGGCAATTACGCATATAAATGCAAATAATGCAATTCTGAGCATCATTTGTGCATTTCAAACGTGTCTGGACTTATTTTAAGTCATTTCAACTCAATAATTTACATTTAAATACTTTATACAGTCTAGAATATGATTCATATATTATTTATTCAAAAAGATTGAATTATACATGGTAATTACGCATACAAAGTGCAAATAATGCAATTCTGAGTATTATTGGAGCATTTCAATTGATTCTGGATTCGTTCCAAAATATTTCATCACAATAATCTCTATTTAAACTTTTTATACTATCCAGAATATGATTCATATCTTATTTTTCAAAATGATAGGATTATACATGACAATAACGCATATAAATGCAAATAATGCAATTCTGAGCATCGTTTGAGCATTTCGAACGTTTCTGGATTAATTCTACATTATTTCATCACAATAATCTAAATTTAAACTCCTTTTACTGTCCAAAATATGATTCATATCTTATTAATTGAAAAAGATAAGATTATACTTGGCAATTACGCATATAAATTCAAATAATGCAATTCTGAGCATCATTTGAGCATTTCGAACGTTTCTGGATTCCATTTAAGTAATTTCATCTCACTAATCTACATTTAAACACTTTATACCATCTAGAATATGATTCATATATTGTTTATTAAAAAAGATTGGATTATACATGGTAGTTACGCATATAAAGTGCAAATAATACAATTCTGAGTATTATTAGAGCATTTCAATTGATTCTGGATTCATTCCATGTCATTTCTTCACAATATTCTAAATTTAAACTCTTTATACTATCTAGAATATGATTCATATCTTATTTATTCAAAAAGATAGGATTATACATGGAAATTTAACATATAAATGCAAATAATGCAATTCTGAGCATCGTTTTGCATTTCGAACGTGTCTGGATTCATTCTACGTTATTTCATCACAATAATCAAAATTTAAACTCTTTATACTGTTCAGAATATGATTCATATCATATTTATTCAAAAAGATAAGATTATATTTGGCAATTACGCATATAAATGCAAGTAATGCAATTCTGAGCATAATTTGATCATTTCAAACGTTTCTGGACTCATTCTAAGTCATTTTATCACAATAATCTACATTTAAACACTTTATACCATCTAGAATATGATTCATATGTTGTTTGTTCAAAAAGGATGGATTAAACATGGTAATTACGCATATAAAGTGCAAATAATGCAATTTTGAGCATCGTTTGAGCATTTCGAACGTTTCTGGATTCATTTTACGTTATTTCATCACAATAATCTAAATATAAGCTCTTTATACTGTCCAGAATATGATTCATATCTTATTTATTCAAAAAGATTGAATTATACATGGTTATTACGCATATAAAATGAAAATAATGCAATTTTGAGTATTATTTGAGGATTTCAATCGTTTCTGGATGCATTCGATGTAATTTCTTCACAATAAACTACATTTAAACACTTTATACTGTCCAGAATATTATTAATTTCTTATTTATTCAAAAAGATTGGATTATACATGGTAATTACGAATAAAAAGGGCAAATAATGCAATTCTGAGTATCCTTTGATCATTATAATCGTTTCTGGATTCATTCTAAGTCATTTCATCACAATAATCTATATTTAAATACTTTATTCCATCTAGGATATGTATCTTATATTGTTCATTCAAAAAGATTGGATTATACAGGGTAATTACGCATATAAAATGCAAATAATGCAATTCTGAGTATTATTTGAGCATTTTAATTGATTCTGGATTAATTCTAAGTCATTTCATCACAATAATCTAAAGTTAAACTATTTATACTATTCAGAATAAGATTCATATCTTGTTTATTCAAAAAGATTGGATTATACATGGTAATTATGCATATAAAGTGCAAATAATGCAATTCTGAGTATTATTTGAGGATTTCAATCTTTTCTGTTTTAATTCTAAGTATTTTCTTTACAATAATCTAAATTAAAACTCCTCATACTGTCCAAAATATGATTCATATCTTATTTATTCAAAAAGATTGGATTATACATCGTAATTATCCATACAAAGTGTAAATAATGCAATTCTGAGTATCATTTGATCATTTCAATCGTTTCTGGATTTATTCTAAGTCAGTTCATCACAATAATATAATTTTAAACTCTTTATACTGTTAATAATATGATTCATATCTTATTTATTGAAAAAGATAGGATTATATAAGACAATTACGCATATAAATGCAAATAAGGCAATTATGAGCATCATTTGAGCATTTCGAACGTTTCTGGATTCATTCTAAGTCATTTCATCACAATAATCAATATTTATACTCTTTATACTATCCAGACTTAGATTCAGATCTTGTTTATTCTAAAAGATTGGATTATACATGGTAATTACGCATATAAAGTACAGATAATGCAGTATTATTTGAACATTTCAATCGTTTTAGGATTCATTCTAAATAATTTCTTCACAATATAAACCCTTTATACTGTCCAGAATATGATTCATATCTTATTTATTCAAAAAGATTGAATTATACATGGTATTTACACATATAAAGTGCAAATAATGCAATTCTGAGTATCATTTGAGTGTTTCAATCGTCTTTGGATTAATTCTAAGTCATTTTATCACAATAATCTACATTTAAACTCTTTATACTGTTTAGAATATGTTTCATATGTTATTTATTAAAAAAGATTGGATTATACATGGTAATTACGCATATAAAGTGCAAATAATGCAGTTCTGAATTTCAATTTAGCATTTCAATTGTTTTTTGATTCATTATAAGTTATTTCAGCACAATAATCTACAATTAAACTCTTTATACTGTCTAGAATATGATTCATATTTTATTAATTCACAAAGATTTGATTATACGTGGTAATTACGTGAACTCGAAGCACCGACACGGCCACACCCCATGCACACACTTTTCCCGTCAGAAGAGAGATGCCATACCAGCTGGACTAACCAGCGGTAAATGGCAATAGTTGCCGCTTCAAAGTATGGTAGACTCTTGAAGTTTTTTGTTTGATTTTGCACGTGTTTATACTACTTTCTCTAACTATGTGGGACTGTCTGCTGTCATAGTGTTCATCTCAAAAAAATAAAAATAAAATAAATAAATAAATCTGGTGTCATACCTATCAAGTTTCTTGCGACTGAAAGGAAGTGGGAGATACCGGGCGATATTAGGTTCCACCGTTCCAGTGCAAAATTCAAATTGTTGACAACTTTGATAGCCACGTCAAGAACCGTGGCACTGTGGCAGTACAAAAAATGTTAATGGTTTGTAGAGAATCCAGATCATGTGCCGCGCGGCACCGTCCAGCGCACAGGATCTGGACCCTTCGTGAAATCGAACGGATCTGATTTATTCCTCTCCGCTCCCATTCCGATATCGGGTTTAGAGGGTTCTATTTGGCTTGGATCCGTTTCACTGCTTCTGAAGCGATAAAAAAAGTCATCGATCGCCTCTCTCTCCGCCTCTCTTCCTCCCCTTCCAACTCGAGGTAAAGAGCATAGTCTGAAAGAGCACAGATAATCCCCTTCAAAAAACCAAGAAATTTGGCACGATGGCGGAGAGATGCAAGATCTATTCCGACCAAATTACCGTTCCTTCCTCTTCCATTATGCCAATCTGTTGTTCTCCTCTTCCGATAATTAGAATAACGATGACATTCCTTCCTTCTCCACTTCGTATGGCCCAAAATCATATCATTCATCGTAATAGAGGTGCTGCTTAATTTTAGCCTCCCACAGTTTGTGATTTAGTTTATGTCTATTATCTGATGATATGGTTTCCTCATTTTCCCTTAATACCAGTTGTAAATGAACTTTATTTTTTTCACTGTAAACAATTTATGAAGATGAAAGACAAAGGCAAAATCTAAGTGGAAGGGTAACATAGTACCCATATTAAACAATTGTTCAATTGAACTGACCCCATCGAATTATTATCGATTGAACTGATCCCATCGATTTTGTAATTTTTTATTTCTATACAAATTAATTAATTGATGCTCTCACACTAACCATTTATGTTTTTTAGCTTGCATCAGATAAATGAAATGAGAAGAAAGAAGCCATGGAGCAAAACTGATGGAGGAGAATCGTAGAGAAAATAATGAATGAGAAGAGTTGGTGATTAGTTTATGTTTTAGGTGATTTTACAAATATGGCTATTGTAGTTAACTTAGTCAGATGTTTGTACATATAAAATGTTGGAAATGACACAAAACAGAAATAAATCTAATAGAAACAAAAAGAAGAACAAGTAAAAGCTTTCAAAGTGAAGGGGCGACGGAGGGATTATCTGTGTTGAGGGGGAAAGAAGAAGGGGCGATGGAGGGGCTTTTGTATGGTCGCCAATGGTGCTCGAGTGAAGGAGACGGGAGAGATGGTGAGGTCGAGAGCAAGAGAGACAGAGAGAGGGAGGCCGGGGTTCGGGGGTGGTGTGTGTCACGTCCCGCCCCGACGGGTCGCGGGGCGCGAGCTGGAACGGTATCTTCTGCATCCATCCGACGGCCCGTCAACCTACGTCGCAACATAAAGACAAACAGAGTCAGGTACAAACCTCAGTAACCAGTTATTTAACGATACAGCTTCTCTATAATTAATTATTATATAACAAATTACAATCAGATCGGATTAATCCACATAACAAATAATATATTTTACGGAGATAATTGGGTCCAGACAGTCAGTCAGTCATAATGATCCCTCTCCGAACTCAGGAGGATCAGCACCGGCCCCTCCCCGAACTCAGGAGGATCAGGGCTCAAAATTCAATTTCCATTTCAAATCCAATTTCAATTCCAATTTCCAAACCCGATATCCCATAAAATATACAAATCACAATTCAATAAACATATTCAATCAAAATCAAATGATAAATCAAATCAATCAATCAATACGAAATTAAGTATAGAGAAGTCCGGTTACCTGATAGGACGGTTCAGAAATCGACAAATCAAATTAACCATCCGATCAACTGCGACGTAGAATCCAATTTCCAATCGGCCAAATCAAATATCCAATCAATATACATAAATGGTGTTGTGGTTTGATTTTCCTTTGAAATGGAGATGGAAATTAATGGGCATGGTTCGGATACATCGGAGAATGAATATGGAAAAGTTTATAAAGGGATTTAGATGTCATTAAAAAGTAACACGTGGCTGAGGAATTTAGATGTCATGAGTAAAAGTATGACACGCAAGTGCATAGTGGCAAGGTTTTATTCGATCATTTTTTTTTAATCATTTCTTATTCGGTGGAACTATATGGTTCAGCTACAGATTTTTGTTTTGTTTTTTTTTCCGGTCAACATAAAGTCAAAGGTTTGACTGGTCAAACAGGTCAAATTCGTGGTCAACATAAGTCAATGGTGGTCAAAATCTAGTGGGGTGTTACAGTGTGCGAGTGACTGAGAGAGGAGGAGAAAAGGAAGCGACGACGAGGAATCAAACTGTGCTCTTTCAGACTGTGATCTTTACTTCGAGTTGGGAGCAATGGTGTGCTCTTTACCTCGAGTTGGAACTTGGAAGGGGAGGAAGAGAGGCGGAGAGGGAGGCGATCGATGACTTTTTTATCGCTTTAGAAGCAGAGAAACGGATCCAAGCCAAATAGAACCCTCTAAATCCGATATCGGAGTAGGAGCGGAGAGGAATAAATCAGATCCGTTCGATTTCACGAAGGGTCCAGATCCTGTGCGCTGGACGGTGCCGCGCGGCACAGGATCTGGATTCGTTTGTAGATGCCTTTCCATCAAAATTATTATTATAATTGGAAGAAAATGTTAAGGCTCTAAGGCATTAATTAATAATCCAATTAATCTTTTTACCAGCAAACCATTAAATTTGGTGGGCCACATATTTTGCCAAGCAGAGAATTGAGCTTTCAATGTTTCCAGAGCTCAATTGGAACCATAGATCCTTAAGATAAATAAATGAATGAGAGCAGAACTATGTTGCTGGAAATACAACAGTTTCAAGACCATTGCGCATTGGTCAGAAGCATCTAACAAATGCCAATGTGTTTATTGTTAAATCACACAAATAATTATCGACTCAATATCTTCAAAGGTACCATGAGTAACATATTCAGCAACAATTTATTTCTTATACATGTAAATAAAAAATACAGAAGAGCAAAGAGTCTAAAAAACAAATATTAATAAAGGACAAGTAGCAGAGTTTTCATGAAATGCTAATTAATATTACAGAACTAATTGTACTGAAAATTT
This sequence comes from Rhynchospora breviuscula, assembly GCA_027562975.1. NCBI lineage: Eukaryota > Viridiplantae > Streptophyta > Magnoliopsida > Poales > Cyperaceae > Rhynchospora > Rhynchospora breviuscula. The sequence continues at coordinate 6,855,210 of CM050400.1, read as the reverse complement.
GATATAGGAAATACTATTAATAATTTTGATTCTTCTTAACACATACATCCAACGGATCGGCATCCTCTACAGCCGGCCTCTACAGCCATCACCTACAGCCGGCCTTTTTTTTTTTTTTTTTTTTAAATTTTAAAGTTCAAATGTTGAATCCAAACCGTTGATCTTATTCAATTTTACGAGCGCTGCGTTTTCATATAAGTTTTATAAAATTTGGAGTTGATTTGGTACTAGATCAAGTGGTCAACAAATGAACGTATTAGAATTAATCAGTGATAGTTAACCATATTCGTTCATTTGTTGACCACTTGATCTAGTATCAAATCAACTCCAAATTTTATAAAACTTATATGAAAACGCAGCGCTCGTAAAATTGAACAAGATCAACGGTTTGGATTCAACATTTGAACTTTAAAATTTTAAAAAAAAAAAAAAAAAAGGCCGGCTGTAGGTGATGGCTGTAGAGGCCGGCTGTAGACTGTGATGGAATTATGCAACTTTAGGTTTGAAGTAGAATGTTGGATGTTCACCAAGAGCTTTTGTGTTGCTGGGTCGGGAAAATACCACCTGGACATTTTAACAAATATTATGTCAATTTCAACAAATTAAATTACCTAAGCATGGACAAGGTTAATTGTCATTCAATTATGTAAAAGAGAGGTTTTGACTTATCTAGATGAATGTAATTCAACCGAATTAAAGCTGGTTCAAATTTATTTTTATTTCTGACTCAATGAAAAAACATAAGCACTCTGTTTTAATAGCTGACCGACATCACCTAGTTAACCTGTCTTTTACAAAGAGAAAGTGTTGTCCTACTCCTAGTCCATTAAACTAGACATGATTCTTGATTTGAACTTATTTTTTAAGTTGATGCCTGGATGCGGGTAAGATAAAGCCAAAATTTCATATTGATCCTGTTCCTGGTTTAATTTTGGGACCTACTTTTTATTGTGTTCCATATCCATTAATTGATCTGTTATAGAAGCTCAATTTTTATGAATTTAATTACCATCCCCCTCTCCGGATCCCTATCCTCCGGAGTTCTTCCTGATAAGCATAATAGTCAAATGACTAATTAAGCTCTAGTCAACAGTTCATCTCCTTTTTGTCTCAATTTCTCAATTATTGACTCCTGTATTCCCGAATAGCTCTCTGCAGCTCTTCATCACGACCGTCCGATTTAATTTTGACGGTTAAGATTTACGAGCCGTACAAATCCGATAATAATCACAGGACACCCATCATTGATCGGACGTCTCTGCAATTCTAGAAGAGGATGCGATCCCCCATCCACCCACCCATCCCCCTAGTGGCAGAAATTACACAAGATTGAACAGAAACTAACCATGTATATAATATATCTACCTGAGTATCAGATAATATATGCATGAGATGGATACTTTTGCATTTTCATGTACATACCTGATAATCTCCAAGTGTACGAGACTTAAACCCCGCCATGCAATAGACAAAATAGTAATCCCACATACGTATGAACCTCTCATCAAATCCCAGTCTCATAATTTTCCTGGAAAACAGATAACAGATTCTCAGACTTGACACAAATATTGTTCTATAAAATTAGTACTAGTAAGTAGGCCAATTCTAAACCATGTATCTCTTTCTAGTCCTTCACTTGGATACGCTCCTAAACCAACAAGTTGGGAATTGTTTGACAAATATAAGGTAAGTTCAATTAATTAAGAAGGGAAATTAGTTTTACAGCCTCCAAGTTATCCTTAACTGGATAGTGGAACTGCATTAAGTATTCGTTATTTGGTTGGGTCAAATATTTGTTTCAGCATTAGTTATACTGCTAGTATATTCATCATTATTATTATTACTATAATGAAGAAACATGTATATATCGTCTCATTAAACGATAGACTTGTTGGTTTTGCTATTACTGTTTGTTTGTAGTGAAGCTGCTTCTCCAATGTAGAAGTGTATGGTAGTAATGGATGCCAATATTTTCCACATGCTCTACACTGTTTATGTAGTAGGAAAAAGTAAAATCAAGTCAGGGGAAAATGTTTCTTATATGCAAGATTAATGATATATCATCCCATCTCTAATTTTTCCTCATTAAACATAGAAAGAAGATAAAAGATGTTTGGGCTAGTACTAAAGAAATAATAAATAAGACAGAGGACCAGAAGGGGACTGTTTTAAAATATAATAGTCCCTAAAATACTTTTTTCTTGTTCCACAAATTTCTCTGGTTTATCAGGTTTATAGGAAAAACTTTAACTAAAGAGAATCCAAAAAATCTTATTCCAGTATCTAATCAAATATTGTATTATGGTGTTTGTACCAGAATTTAGAGGACGTAGACATGGCAGAAGTAACTCTACTTAGAGAAGGGAGGCAACCTCCCGGGAAAATGTATTCCTTTATGAAGTCTGAGCTTCTTCTGTACTCGTCGTACCTACTATCTGGAATTGATATAAACTGCATGGCCCAGTAATGATAAAAATAGAAATCCTTAATCCACATCTAAAATTTTTAAATAATAAATCAAAATCAAGTTTAATGATTGCACAAGAAACTATATATAATATATAATGACCTGAAGTACGAACAGGCCATCTTCAGCCAAGAGAGACTCGCAACAGCCAAAAAACTCATCCATGTATTCGTGTCCCACGTGTTCAATCATCTCACTGCAATTTAAACGCTCTTCTAAAGCTTGTTCATACTATATTTTAATGCAAATTTCAAATTTCATCCAAGAGAGACTTGCAACAGCCAAAAAAAACTCATCCATGTATTTATTTCCCACATGATCAATCATCTTACTGTCAATTTAAATGCTCTTCTAAAGTGATTGTATTAAATTCTTGCAGCCACTTCATTCACAATAACGCAGAATTTCAAATTGCTATTGAGCATAATACCTACAGTTTTCCTTAATATTCTGAAAAAGCATATTAAAAACTCTCCCGTCCTCAAACCTAGGAAAGAGCCTTACTAAAATCATTAAAATATTGCTACAATAACCTAGTCATCAAAAGTGGATGGTCTTATTATATAATATTAATTGTGATATAATATATCCCGTTGTGCATACCAAGATATGATCCTGTCAAACTTCTGGGAGCATGGTACTTGCCGATAGTCACAAAGAAGGAACTTTATGTGGTCCTGCAAAAATTTTCCATTGAAAAATATAGAAATTTTATAGGCAAACTGGATCAAGCCTTGTCGCATTATATTTTACAATGTATTACGACAATGTTCTTTTAAAACTATATATATATGTGGAAGACCTGTCTTGATTGCTTAAAGAATTTATGGGGAAAAACCACAATGAAACCGCACCTCTAACCCAGCCTCTTTGACTTTCCTTTCAGCATACTTAAGCTGTTCTTCTGATAAGGTGATCCCGGTATAATTGCAACCCGTACGCTTCACCAGTTCAATTGCTAGGCTTCCCCAGCCACAACCAATTTCTAGTACTGTGTGCTCATTATTAACTCTAGCCTTGTATTATTCAGTTAGAAAAATTAAATTTCCAGCGTTAGTTTCTGTGGAATCTTGAAAACATAGCTGAATGTATAAACAATACCTTGTCTATAAGAGAAGAAATTTTGTTCAACTGGGCAGTTTTAAGGTCGTCATCTTCTGTCTGTCAAAAATGCAGGGCCAAAATTGAAAGAATTTATGGCTTCTCAACTAAAAACGTAACAATAACTAAGTTATCTGGCTTATAGGTTCTTTTGATCTCCCGAGCATGACAATGTTGGTATCCTTTCATGATAGATAAGTTTGTTCATTTCGAATTATTGAAGCATAAGATTTTTCTAATTTATGGAAGTCACCTGATAACCCATTTTTCAAATACAACACTCATGACAGAATCATGGGTTTGAATTGAGCCTGTTATCTTATTTACAAGATTGAATTTCAATATTTTGGTAAATCATCAACCCAACCAAGAGAAGAAATTAATCTGCCTAGCTAAGGTCTGAAAGGTAAGAGAATAATTAAATCAATAATGCTGATCCCGCATATTTAAGAGATGCACCTTGAAAATTCCAGAAGAGTAGGACATTGTCTCATCCAAAAATAGCGAGAAGAATTCGTTGCTCTAGAAATGGACACATACAGGTTTAGTACGTTATTTGCAAACCAATAATTTCAATCATACATGATTCAGCATTGCTTAATTTGGTCCAAATTAAAAGTAATGAGTATCACACAAACTAGTGAAATAAATCTTTAATAGTCAGCATATTGAAACTAAAAAATAGTTTGAAGCCTCGCAAGAACCATAGTCATTAATTAATTAGTTTACAAGACTCTTTGCTTACTTGGCTTACAACTAAAGATTTGAAATATTTGGGTCACATACAATTGGCAAGTGAACCATGACATTTACTGCCTAAGTTTTGAAACAATGTGTAAGGTGCTAGCTTGTGCCAGGTCATACCAAATCATATTGTTCAGAGATATTTCTTCGAGTTTGTGTCACAGCATTTTTTCTCCACACATGACGAAAAAAATACTTAGCTGATGCAAATCCAGCTGTAACTAGCAGAGGGGTCCACCATCCCCTAAGCAAACTTTAAGTTAACAAACCAAGGTCAGTGATTAAAAAATATATATAATATGTATAAAAGTACCATTGAATATGATCTAGTCCGGTATTATGAAACAATCCATAAAATATGAAAGCACCTAGAGTAGATACAAGTAATTTCTCTTTGGTAAAGGCAAACTCTGTTTTTTTTTTATGTTTAATTATAAGTGTTTTCCAGACAAGTAGTGAGGATCATCACTTTTATGTCTATGAACAATTGAATTTTTGTTCTTGCAATTAAGGAAGATATATCTATATTTTTATTTTCCCATCACTTGAACCTAGCAAACACTAGATTCTATTTGTTATTATATTCTAATTAAGCTGTCCATTATTGATTGTTGGAGGTCATGATTCGAGGGATTTAATTTACTTCTTTAATATCACATCTGGTCAACATATTAAATTAACACCATCGACTTAATTATTTTTAAGTATCGCTGACATTTACCAGCCATAATTGCAGTCTTGGACTACTAAATACTGTGTATCTGGTTTTAAAAGCGAAGGACTAAAAGAAACCTTTTATTGGGATTAGCATTCCTCAAATCCCTGTTAGCTATAAGAACCTGACAAAATCAGATCAATTTTAAAAAGGAGTTTTGTGCAAGCCTTTGATTGTTAGAAATCAGAAATAATAAAAATAAGCAATTACCAGTAAAAGATCAAGAAGGCCTTGTTCCTCATCATCAAAGGAAAAATATCCATTCATGTATGCATTTGCTAGGCCGATATCTGCTTCTGCTGCAATCTACCCAAAAAAGAAAAGAAATAATGAAGTTATAAATAAATCTCACTGTTCAACTACATTATTCTGTGAAAAATTGGAAGGTAAAGTGATGAACCTTGAAGTAGAATGAGGAATTATGCACTCTTAGAATTGACTTCACTCTGCATTTATCACTGGGTTCACCAAACTTAATAGCAGTGCCTCCGTCTTCATGCAAACTGTTGGTTTTTAAGTTTGATACTTTGATTACTTCTAACAATCGCATAACCTCTTAGAGGTTGGTTGGTAAATTCATTTTTTCATTTACTTCAGTAAGATCATAGTTAGATGGATGGTATTTTGTAGAGAACTAAACTAACACTAGTACCAGTAGGATTAAAGGCAAGTATCTCAATATTATACTTTTTCAACATTACTATGTTGTTCTTCTTTTAATAGAGCTTAAAGGTTAATATGGCACAATATGCTAGAAATTTTATTATGTTTAAGCTGTTTCATCTTTCAAGATTACAGGATGCTAATTTAAGTTTGAAAGATTGGCACAAATAACTTTAATTATAAGGCCAAGGAATTACACTAAAGTGCCGATTCTGACATACTGCCCAAGAAATCGAGTAACTAGAAGGCGTGCTCCTGTTTCAATTAGCGAAGTTGCCATGTTGCTAGAGGATCCCATGAGAGCAGTGTTTTTACAAGAATCGCCTTTCCTACCTGCAGCTGCAGTAAGTCTACAAAATTTTTAATAATGTGATAATTTGAAGTTCATGAATTAATTAAGAGTTTAAAATCTTTAAATAGATTTCTCACCAGTAGTCACGAGTTTACCAAAAATGGAGTGTATATTGAATTAAGGAACCGGCGCAGCAAAACAAATTAGAGAACTTGATTAAATGAAGGAACCGGTGTAGTAAAACAAATTAGCAGAGAACTTGATACACGTACCTTAAAATTAAGTAGGGAGTCTGAAGAGATTTGTAGATGCAAGCGGATACAAGTACCTTGTTTGTTTGTTTTTTTTTTTTTTTTTGAGAACAAGCCAGTAGGCATGATACAAGTACCTTTAAATGCATGGGCATTGTCCCCCACCCACCACGTGATTTGTGATTTATCTGAAAATGTCCATTGAAACAGTGACATTAATGATTAACCCATGGATTTGATAATTAGCCCCCCCCCCCCCCCCCCCCGTGATTGAAAGGGCAAAAAGTCGATCAAAATGTGAAGTCCTCCTGCATGCTTTTATAATTTATAAAAGTCATAAGGAATCTTTCAAACAAAAAAATATGCATAGGGCCATAGGGGACTGAGCACGCACAAAAACACTTTGTTGTTTTTAATATGTAGCGAGTTATAAGATTAATTATACAATAATTATATTAAATGACCCGCTACAATCTAAGATAGAAAGATATAATATAATAAACTCTTATACAAGTGAATAGGTACAACTCGCGGAAAAATGTTATTTGAAGACTAAAAATAAATTAAAATTTTAATGATGTTCAAGGTGCAAGTGAATAGAATAATTGTGGATGGGGAATCTGCACCCGTTGAAAGGTGTTAGAGATTTATTCATTTGAAATCTCATATAATCTTAGAGCTTACTCTAAAAATATTAGCTGTAACAAATTGTATAAAATTGTATACCTGAAAATCACATACATAAAAATTATTCTATTCATACATTAAAATTACACGCATACTGCGAAGATCTGAGAGCGAGGTATGCATATAAATATGATGAAATACGGTTGTAGAACTTTAATTTTCCAATCTTTTTAATGAAAAGTGGTTGTTTGTGTCCCACTGATTTAAAAAAATAATAATTAATAATTAATAATTAATAAATAATTGGACTGGCCCTCAAATTTTCCTTAAAAAAAGCCCTCAGATTAATAATTGGGTAGTAAGTCAACTTGTTGGCAACTTTGATAAGCACGTGATGCCCGTGGCAGTACAAGATTAATTAAAATTTGAAGATGTATTTTCCATCAAAATTATTAGTACAATAATTGGAAGAAAAACATTAACGGCTCAACCCTGTAAGACATTAATCCAATCTTAACGAGCCAGAGTAGGGACAAAGGGAGCTTGCCCCACCTAATATTGTAAAATTGTATGAAGAGCTTTTCTATTATATGCTAAATTTTGTTAATATCAAACATATTGCAACTCTAATGAAAGAGTTCAAATACAATAAATATAGCTCAAATACAATCTAGTAAGTTTATTGTTTGTTCAAACTAGTTTACTTAATTTTTTTCCTTTTTAGAGTACTTTTAGTAGACAAAAATCACAAATAAAATATTGCTCAAATATGAAAAATCTTTGCTTGTTTTTTTAAGAAAAAATTACTTCTATATTGTATTTGATACAATTCATGTTCACAAAAATTACTACTATAAAATAATGCAATATTATCTTTTGTTGTCAATTTTTAAAATTTTTTAAACTTTCAAACTTTAGTCTCTCTAAGTCGAAATTCCGGCCTCCCAAGTCGAAATCTTGGCTCTGCCCCTCTCAGCAAACCATTAAATTTGGTGGGCCACATATTTTGCCAAGCAGAGGATTGAGCTTGCAATGTTTCCAGAGCTCAATTGGAACCATATATCCTTTGAGCAAGGTTCCGGTGCCATACTTTTTTAGTGCCACATATACCATATTTTACTTTTTATTTTAAATTTAAAAATTTTTAAATATAATCGTCTGATCTGAACGTTGATTTTGTTCATTTTAACAATGGATGCGTTGTCCTAAAATTTTGTAATTTTTAAAGTTTATTTGATACTTGGTCAAGAGGTTGAAAAATGGACATATTAGAATTAATCTATTTTAGGGGTCGTTTGGATGGGCTAGGAATAGCCAATTCCTAGGAATTTCATATTCCTAGGAATTTCATCTCTCTCACAAAGTTACACACTTCCCAACGAAAATCCTTATTCCTTCCTAGGAATTGGCTATTCCTAGCCCATCCAAACGACCCCTTAGTAATTTTGATTAGTTCATTTTTTATCTTTTGTTCTTGCATCAAATAAATTCAAAAATTATAAAATTTTATGACAGCGCATCTGTCGTTAAAATGAACAAGATCAATGGTTTGGATCGGATGATTATATTTTAAATTTTGAAATTTAAAATAAAAAAGTAAATTACGGCACAAAAAAAAATGTGGCACCGGAATCTTGCTCATATCTTTTTAAGATAAATAAATGAATGTGGACAAACCTATGTGGTTTGAAATATAAGGGTTTCAACACCAGTGCTCATTGGTCAGAAAGCATCTAACAAATGGCAATTTGTTCATTGTTAAATCATACAAACAATTATCGGCTCAATATCTTCAAAGGTACAAGAACAACATGGTAATTAATTAATACTTTATTTCTTGTACATGCAAATATAAAACGCACAAGAGCAAAGCGTCTCGAACGCTAATTATTGTACTAATAATTTTGATGGAAAATATTAATGGAAAATACATTCACTAATTATTTGTACTAATAAGTTTGTAAACGCTAATTGTGAATGTATTTTTCTATACGTGATGCTCGTGGCACGTGAACGCTAATTATTTTTCATCAAAATTATTAGTAATATTAAAAGGCAAGTAGCAGAGCTTGCATGGAAAGCTAATTAAAATTACAAACTTAATTGCACTTCAAGTTTGATATAGGAAATATTACTAATAATTTAGATTCTTCTTAACATATACATTCACAATCAGGCAACTTTAGGTTTGGAGGAGAATGTTGGGTGATCGCCAAGAGCTTTGGTGTTGCCGGGTCGGGAAAATACCATCTGGACATTTCAACAAATATTATATATCTCAACTTCAACAAATTAAATTACTTAAGGATGGATAAAATTGTCATTCAATTGTAAAGAAGAGAGGTTATGACATGTATAAGTGAATGTAATTCCACCAAATTGAACATGGTTCAAACTTATTTTTATTTCTGATTCAATGAAAAAGCTTAAGCACTCTGTTATAATAGCTGACTGATATCACCTAATTAACCTGACGTTCACATGGAGAAAGTTTTGTCCTGGTTCATCAAACTAGACATGATTCTTGTTTTAAATTATTATTGAAGTCGATGACCGGATACAGGTAGGATGAGCCAAAATTTAATATATCGGTCCTCGTTTAATTTTGGGTAACCTACTTTGTGCTGCATATCCATAATTTTTATTTTCTAAACAAGTTCAAATTTTATGAAATTAATTAGCATGCCCCCGCGCACTGCTAGTGCGGAAAGGACGTACTATACTAGAAAATGAATGCAACCTTTCATGGAGAGAGGAAAAATAAGGCAAAAGCACCAGAAATTACACAAGATTGAACAGAAACTACATATGTATATGATAATTAGAAAATAGCATGAGATGGAAACTTGTGCATTTTCATGTACATACCTGATAATTTCCAAGTGTACGAGACTTAAACCCCGCCATGCAGTAGACAAAATAGTAATCCCACATGCGTATGAACCTCTCATCAAATCCTAGTCTCATAATTTTCCTGGAAAAAATAAACCAGATGCTCAGATTTAACACAGTATTGTTCTGTATAATCAGTACCAGAAAGTAGGCCAATTCTAAAACCAAGCATCTCTTTCTTCCTTTTTTTTTTTTTTTTTTTTTTTGTCTTTTTAGTCCTTTTCGTTTTTCCATCCATTTATTTTTTATTCAGCATCACCTCTTAGTTTTTCAGCCTCCAAGTTATACTTAACTGAACAGTGGAGCTATATTTTTCGCTATTTGTTTGGGTCTGATATTTGTTTCACCAGTCACATGTACTTTTTTTTCCTTTATTAATATTATCTTTTGTATGAGGAAACATGTAAATATGGTATTACTGTTTGTTTGTAGCGAATTTTCTTCTCCAACAAAGAAGTGTAGAGTAGTAATGGATGCCAATATTTTCCACATGCTCGACGCTGTTTATAAAGCAGAAATTAGAACATCTAGACAAAAAGCCAGGGGAAAATTAAAGTTTTCTACACTCAAGATTAAAAATTTATAAAGCAAATAAAAGAAGATAAAAGACTATTGATAATAGTTTGGGCTACTAAAAGAATAATAAAAAGACAGGACCAGAGGGGTGCCTGCCCCAGTATGAATCGGGATATTAACATTTCTCATTTAGAGCTTCTATTTTTCCATTTTCTTTTGAAAAAAAGGCTCTCAGATGTTGTTTCTGGTTCAACAATAATTCTCTGGTCTATCAGGTAAAGAAGAGAAACATTAATATCTTTTTTATGGATAGGTGGCGACTGCCACTCCAGCAAATTTCATTAATAATAAAAAAAAGTATACAAATTTACAGAGAAAAGAAACTTAATTAAAGTTAATATCGAAAATATCTAAGTAAATATTGTATTATGGCGTTTGTACCACAATTTAGATGAAGCAGACATGGCAGAGGTAACTCTGCTTAGAGCAGGGATGCAACATCCGGGAAAAATGTATTCCTTTATGAAGTCTGAGTTTCTTCTGTACTCGTCATACCTACTATCTGGCATTGATGAATACTACAGGGCACAGTAATGATAAAAAATAGAAATCATTAATCCTCTTCTAACATTTTCATACAGTAGATCGAAATCAAGCCTATATGCTTGCACAAGAAACAATACAAATAAAAACCTGAAGTACAAGCAGGCCGTCTTCTGACAAGAGAGACTCGCAACAGCCAAAAAACTCATCCATGTACTCATGTCCCACATGTTCAATCATCTCACTGCAATTTAAATAATGGACTTCTAAGTCTTGTTCCTATTATATTTTAATTAATGTGATTTTATTGAGTTTTTGTGGTCACTTCCTTCACAATAATATGCAAATCGCAAATTACAATTGAGCATGAGACCTACAGGTTTTCTTAATATCCTGAAAAAGCAACCTTAAAAAAAATTAATATCCAGAAAAAGCATCTTAAAAACTGACCGCTCCTCAAACCTAGGAAAGAGCCTACTTACTTAAACCATAAAAATAGTACAATAATAACCTGAGTATCAAAAGAGAATGGTTTATTATCTAATATTGTGATATGATCCCTTTTGCACGTTAGCACGTACCAAGATATGATCCTGTCAAATTTCCGGGAGCATGCTACTTGCCGATAGTCACAAAGAAGGAACTTTATGTTGTCCTGCAAAAGTTATCAATCAAAACATATAAAAGAATATATGTACCAACTGGATCAAGCCATGTCGCATTATATTTTACAATGTAGTGTGTCAATAGGAACATGATTTAATTGCTTGGAGAATGTAGGGGGGGAAACCACAAAGAGACCGCACCTCTAATCCAGCCTCTTTGACTTTCCTTTCAGCATACTTAAGCTGTTCTTCTGATAAGGTAATCCCAGTATAATTGCAGCCCGTACGCTTCACCAGTTCAATTGCTAGGCTTCCCCAGCCACAACCAATTTCAAGTACAGCGTGCTCATTATTAACTCTAGCCTTGTATTACTCAATTAGAAAAAAAAAAAAATTTCCAGTGTTAGTTTCTCAGGCATCTTGAAAACAGAGCTGAATGTATGAACAGTACCTTGTCAATAAGAGAAGAAATTTTGTTTGATTGGGCAGTTTTAAGGTCATCATCTTCTGTCTGTCAAATTTGCAGGCCAAAATTGAAAGAATTAATGGTTGCTCAAGTAACAACGTGACATATAACTAAATAATCTGGATATGTTCTTTCTCCAGAGCCTGAAAATGTATGTGTCGTCTCATGATACAATGGTTTGTTCATTTCAAATTGTTGAAGGCATCAAGCATGAAATTTTTCAAGTTTATGAAATTTACACTCAAGATTCATGGTTGAATTGGGCCTGATATCTTATTAGAACATTGAATTTGTATATTTGATAAATTAATCAACAAACTAACCAAGAGAAGAAATATGCCTAGCTAAGGTCTGAAGGGTCAGAGAACAAATTAAACAAAATAAATTGCTGAGCTCGTATTAAAGAGATGCACCTTGAAAATTCCACAAGAGTAGGACATGGTTTCATCCAAAAATAGCGAGAAGAAATCGTTGCTCTAAAAGCAAAAACATCGGTTTAGTAAGATGTATTAAAACCAAGAAGCTCAATCATTATATCATGATTCATCTTTGGTTAATTGCTTTGGTCTCAAAACCATGAAGGTAATTAGTACCACACAAACTACTGAAACAAATTTTTAATGAGTAAAGTTCCGGTGTCACAGATTTAGGGTGCCATCAAATGCCACAACTTTATTTTTTTATTAATATTTTAAAATTTAAATGTCAAATCTAAACCATTGATCTTGTTCGTTTTAATGAGTGATGCATTTTCATACAAGTTTTATAAAATTTGGAATTAATTTGATACTCGATGAAGAGGTTAAAAATGAATGAATCTAGTTAATTATGATAGATTAATTATAATACGTTCATGGTTTAACATCTAGATTAAGTATCAAATCAACTTAAAATTTTATAAAACTTATATGAAAATGCATCACTCGTTAAAACGAATAAGATCAGCGGTTTAGATTCGACATTTAAAATTTAAATTTGACAATACTAATGAAAAAAATAAAATTGTGACATTTTGTGACACCCTAAACTTGTGACACCGGAACTTTGCTAATTTTGAATAGTCAGCATATTCAAACTGAAGATAGTTCAGAGCCTCACAAGAACCATAGTCATTTTTCAATTAATTCGCAACACTGTGTGACTTGAATGGACTGCTACTAGAGATTCGAAATATTTGGGTCACAACAGTTGGCAACTGAACAATATATGACATTTACTGCCTCAGTTTTGAAAAAATGTGTAAGGTCGGTCATACCAAATCATATTGTTCAGAGATATTTCTTCGAGTTTGTGTCACCGAATTTTTTCTCAACACATGACGAAAAAAGTACTTAGCTGATGCAAATCCAGCTGTAACTAACAGAGGAGTCCACCATCCCCTAAGGAAGCATTTTAGTTAAAAACCAAGAGTCAGTTATAAAATGAAATCTGTACAAGTACTTTATCATTATTTATTTATTGAAAAAAATTAGGGTCAATCCCCATAACTTATAGTGAGTGTACAAGCACCTTAATATCTAGTCTGGTATTATGTAACAAACCATTAAAATATGAAAGCACGTGTAGAGTATATACTCTGATTTGATAGCCATCAGTTGTTCCGAACATTATTGAGACTAAATTGTTGCATATCAATCCCAAATTTATTGAATAAAATGGGAGGATTGCTAAAATGCAACACATTCCGCGGATGCATCTGGTGCAACAGACTCATTCTTAAATTCAATGCAATGACTGACCTAAATCGTTCAATCTCTTTTTCACATTAAAATTTTGTTTGAAATCAAATTTTACATTTTCTGTTTTTCTTTACTATTTTTGGGTTTTTAGTAAATCATTATTATTGGATGGTTCAAACTAATTAGATCAAGGAAGTTCTAAAAATCTGAAAAACATAGTAAACAAATTTAAAAAAAAAAAATTTGATTTTCAAAAAGATTTCAATATAGAGAAGAGATTAAACAATTCAAATCGATCGTTGAAGGATGAAATGTGAGAACGGATCCATTCTACGGGGTGCGCGCATCCGTGCCACCCATTGTATTTTAGTGATCCTCAATAAAATGGTGTCTATTGATCAAAGTTCATAAAATTACCTCCTGTAAAAGTAATTTCTCTGTAGTCATGGCTGTATTTTTCATGTTTAATTTTTTTTTTTTTGAGAGTTTAAACACGCCCGTAGGCTTTAATTAAACATAAAGGAAATGTTCAACAATATCAGTACAAATTCATCAGATATAAAATGCGAGCACCCCCAACCAAATTCATCATGTTTAATTGCAAGCGTTTTACAGACCAGGAGTGACGATCATCACTATTATGTCTATGAACAATTGAAAAATCATTCTTGCAAGAAAGATGTGCATACTTTTATTTTCGCATCAAACCCTAATACTAAATCTTATTTGTTATTTTTTTTTTAAATTCTCTGTATTGATTATTGGAGGCCTTGAAGGATTTAATTTACTGCTTTTAACATCACAAGTTGTCAACATATTAAATTGCCAACATTGACTTAATTTTATCGCTGACATAAACAAGCCATATTGAATTGTCATGACTATAACATACTTTTGTGGCTTAAAAAACAAGAGTAATGCTAGAGTCAAACCTGTTTGACATCAAACACAGTTCGAGTCTCGACTATTAAAATCTTAAATGGCCAATCCGAATCGCTCAATATGATCTCAATGTTGAAATATATTTGGAAACCAAATTTTTTCAGATTTTTTAAAATTTAATGATCCAAAATTAATTAGATTGAGGATTTTATAAAAAAATAGTAAATAAATTTGAAATTTTTTAAAATTTAGTATCTAAGGAGATTTCATTATAGAGAATAAATGTAGCGGTTCCGATTGGTCATTTTAATTTTAAAAATTGAGATTTGATCGTGTTTAACGAGGCCAAGTGTCAAACACGTTTGACTCTAGCATTACTCAAAAAACAAAGGACTATGGGGGTGTCAAAATAAAATGCTACTTATCTATGGTTTTTTTCTCATTTTTTTTTTTTTTGGAACTTTATTTGTGTGTTGCAATTGTTTTTTTGTGAGCTTATGAGATTGTTTGTTTCATGTGCTAGATATAAGGGGAGATAGTAATAGGGGACATTAGTACATATGCCAGTACCCGTACAATATGGGGGTAGAGTTATTCTATTAAACTCTACTTATATTTGTAATAAGATAATGTATGATTATTAGCTTTCTTTAATGAAAGTTGTAGAGCATTCAAAAGCTCTACTTGTTTCCAAAAAAAAAAAAAAAAAAAAAACAAAGGACTAAAATAAACCTTTTCCTGGAATTAGCATTCCTCAAATCTCTGTTAGCAATAAGAACCTGAAAAAAAAAAGGGAAAGGTTTAAAGAAAATTTTTGTTCAACCATTTGATCATTAAATTAAAATAATAAAAGTAAGCAATTACCTGTAAAAGATCAAGAAGGCCTTGCTCCTGATCATCAAAGGAAAAATATTTATTTATGTATGCATTTGCTAGGCCGATATCTGCTTCTGTTGCAATCTACCCAAAAAAGAAAAAGTTACAAATAAATCGAGCTATTCAACTACATTAATTCTGTGAAAAGGTAAAGTGATGAACCTTGAAATAGAACGAGGAATTATGCACTCTTAGAATTGACTTCACTCTGCATTTATCGCTGGGTTCGCCAAACTCAATAATCGTACCTCCGTCTTCATGCAAACTGTCGGATATTTAATTTTATTGTAAGATAACTACTATTTACTTGATTACTTCTATTAACAATCACATAAGTAAATTCATTTTTTTTCATTTACTTCAGTAATATTGTAGCAAGATTGATGGTATTTTGTTGAGGACTAGCACTATATATATTAGTAGGATAATAACCAAGTATCAGTACATATAATACCTTTTTGCTAGCTTACACTTTTCCAACATCACTACTGCTGTTCTTCTTTTGATAGAGATTATAGGTTAATATGGCACAAAATGATAGAAATTTTATTATGCTTAGTTCAACTTGAAAGATTGGTACAGATAACTTATAAGGCCAAGTACTTACACTAAGGTGCCTATTCTGACATACTGCCGAAGAAATCGAGTTACTAGAAGGCGTGCTCCAGTTTCAATTAGCGACGTTGCCATGTTTATAGAGGTTCCCATGAAAGCAGTGCTTTTACAAGAATTACCCTTCCTACGTGCAGCTGCAAATCCAAGTATCCAACTGATTAGCGCTACAAATTTATCAATAATGTGATTTATCATTTGGACTTTATGTAATAGTCAAAGAGCTAGATGGATGTATGTCTGACAGTAGTCACAATATTACCAAAAAAGGGAGTGTGTTAAATTGAAGGAACCTCCGGTGCAGAGTAAAACAAATTGGTAGTGAACTTGATACAAGCACCTTGCAATTAAATAGGGAGTCTGAAGAGACCTAGATCCTTCCAATCTAACTCCCACGGTCCCACCAAACCACTCCGTTTTTCAATTATTATGGAGATGCTCGAAATTAACCAAACCGTACTGCCAACTGTCAACATCCATATCAAATTTCCAATACGAATGCAATCAGAAAAATTTTTTTTTTTTTTTGTTTGGAAGGTTAGTTGTTGAGACCCGATCAACAAAACAATTATTAAAAATAAATGGATATTACAATCTAATTATAGAGAAAGTTTAATATGCACCATAATGCATAGGGCGTTTTATGCACCGTGGACTTTTGTAAATTAATAAATCTAATTTAACCAATTTAATCTACATATTGAAATCTCATAACAAACCAAATTTTATAATTTTTTAGATTTTATTACTATTTTTTTGAATTTTTTAAAACATGTTATTATTAGAAACAAACTACTATTTATAACATTCCAAAAATGACAAGTTTTAAAAAATTTGAAAAAAATAGTAATAAAATCTCAAAAATTGTAAAATTTGGTTTGCTATAAGATTTCAATATATATATTAGATTGGTTAAATTAGATTTGTCAATTTATAAATATACTTCCAAAAAAATTCACGGTACATAAAAAGCTCTATGCACTATAGTGCATATTAAACTCTCTCTCTGATTAGAATAATGACGGGAAAAAAAATAAAAAATGCAGAGAAGACATCCGATAGATATAAAAAAAGTCAAACAGTCAGATCAGACCACTGTCTTGTAAGTAGTGAGACATGTGGGGACGATTATTGAAGATTTTTCCATTTCTCACTTTCCAAATAAGCCAACAGCCTGTTGGCTGTTGCCCAAATCGAGTCCCAGAAAATAGGTTTCGATATGCTCATGGAATTTCTATCTTTCACCATAGATCAAAGATATTATCGTGTCATGAAATCCTAAGGTGTGAAACGAAATTGATATTGTAAAATTGTATTCTACAGGTACGTTTGGTTGAAGGTGAAATTAGAGAAGTTAGAGGTTGAAGTTAGTAAAGTTTGAAAATTGATAGAAGTTAGTGCTAACTTCAAGTTAGAGAATATTAGTGTAGTAGGTTGAATTTAGAGATGAAGAAATATAATATTATATTGATTTAGTTTTATTTTTATTTTGTGAGTAAATTAAATTAAATTTTGGTTTTAATAAACATAAAAAAAAAAGATGAATACTTCATGGCTCTTATGTATTAATGTAATTAAATCTGATTACAAAATTCATAAGCTTAATTAAAGTTAAAAATAAAAATAGACACGCAGCTATATATTTGTTTTCTTATTCAAACTGACCAGCTGCACAATATTATCAAAAGATAAACAATAAAAAAAAGAATTTTTTTGTTGGTTTGGTAGAGGACGAACAGGACGAGAAAAGAAATATTAAAAAACTCATGAGCTTGGGAGAGAGAATATTTTAATAATATCGACAGAATACTTTTTCCACTTTTTATTCGGCCACAGAGCAAATAAGTCAAACTCAACGTTTTGCTGAGTTAGAAAAGTAGGCTCAGTTTAGTGCTAACTTCACGGGTGTTTGATGTAGAACACTATCTGAGTATTCTAACTTTAAAATTTGCTAACTTCACGTCAACCAAACATGGCCACACAAGATACGGTCAAAGATACAAGATACGGTCAAAGATAGTATCTGAATGTTTTAATTTGTTTGACACAAGATACGGTCAAAGATACGCTAGGTATTCGCGTATCGATTCCAGGAATAGAGGTCCAGGAATAATTATGGCATGCGCCACCCTCACCAACGCACAATCTAACCTAGGCGCATGTGCAGCACAGCATAACTCTTGCTGTATATATGCTATCTATGTATTACTTCCATACCCATTGTGGGACTAAAATCATACTTCAAAACCGGACAAATAGAAATACTTATTGGGTTGGGTTCTGTTGATAAGTGCAGTTTCTAGGTAGTGAGGTGGGTGCTTCAACTTCTCCAAATTTTTACTAGAACTAGGGGTGAAAACGGCGACTGTTTTAATCGTTCTTTCGTTTCGTTTCGTCTGGGCTCTGTTGATAAGTGCAGTTTCTAGGTAATGAGGTGAGTGCTTCAGCTCCTCCAAGTTTTTACTAGAACTAGGGGTGAAAACAGCGATTGTTTTAACCATTCTTTCATTTCGTTTCGTCCAAGACAAAACGAAACGGTTAAAGATTTTGGTTGCGTTTCAAAAACGAAACGGTTAACAAAAGATTGAAATGGTTTCATCCATGTGTATTTTCGTGGTATTTTCATTATTTCGATCGTTTCATCCAAAACGAAACGATTAACGAAATTGATAGTCAGTTTCGTGTCCAAAACGAAACGGTTAACGCAACTGACCATTTTCGTGGTCGTTTTAGACGTTATGCACCCCTGGCTAGAACTTCATTTCGTTTTATTTTTTTTCCTTTTCTTTTTCATAGTTTTATTAATTGTTAAATTTCACAACATAAATTAAAAGATTATAATATAATATTAATAACAATATATTAATAAAATATATAAATTAGTTTTTTAATTACAAAATATATTATTTTATATATACTGTCATATTCTAGTTTTTTGAAAAATGACGTATTTCTACACCCACATCGTATCCGATACGATACCCGCACCCGCATCCGAACAACATAGTTGCCACCTGACCCTAAAAAAAGAAAATTACTGGAGTGGCCGATGTCGCTTTTGTAGATCAGCTTGAGTCAAAAGCTTATCCTTAACATAAAGATTGCAATTGGAAATTACTGGCCGACGTAACTTTTGTAGATCAGCTTGAGTAAAAAGCTTATGAAGCAGTTTGGAAATGAAGCAGCTGGAATAGTGTGTTTTTACTTCTTTTGGTAATAAAGTATTAAATTAATTATTTATGCATAAATTATAGTATTACTTATAAATTAATGCGTCATCTTAATTTTCAATATAGCAAAAATACAGTCACATAGTTATTATGCATTAAAATCTTAAATATTTGGGACGCGGGCCGTCATAAAATTAATAATACATGATTTTAATTCAGAAAAGTTTTCCTCTAGCAATGCCGTTATTAAATGGGAATGGATGTTGCTCTACGCTAATAATAGTACTCTCAGAGTCTCA
Organism: Rhynchospora breviuscula; assembly: GCA_027562975.1. NCBI lineage: Eukaryota > Viridiplantae > Streptophyta > Magnoliopsida > Poales > Cyperaceae > Rhynchospora > Rhynchospora breviuscula. The sequence goes on along the minus strand of CM050400.1, from coordinate 6,835,810 downwards.
GTTCCTATCAGTGATTTGAATAGCGGCGCTATGAACCGCAATAGCGTTGCAATAGCGGTGCGACTTGGCAGACTGCTATGGTGCGAAATTAAAAGTGCCGCTATAACGGTGTTCATTGACATATAATAATATTACTTAAAAATGTATTTATTTTTTACCTTTTATTTCTTATGGTGGTTATAATAGTAAATAAGGTCCTACGGCATTGCTATCATATCAATCATATAATAGTAAATAACTAGACTTTAATCATGTGGTACGAGATTTGCAAATCCAAAATCAAATAGGAGATTTAATGAATATTTAAATTTTAAAAGAAGGTCCTACGGCGTTGCTATCATATAAAATCCTGTGCTGTTGAGGCGGCTATACACAAAGAAGACAAAAAAAAAAAAAAAAAAAAAAGACGACTTAGCAGCGGCTGCTAAGGAACAGAAAAAAAAAACAAACAGTACAAATCATCACAAAAGAGAACAAAATCAAATTTGAGTCATCGTCTTTTGGTCTAGAGAAAGCACCAAGATGTTGACTGTATCCCAGTCAAACAATTTATGTTCGTCCACCACCACTTCATATATCTATTTAGATTTTTTTTACTATCTATTTATTTAAAAAAACACTCTCCACGCTTTCAGTTTTTTCACACTAATTTTTTACAGTGGTTTTTCAATCAAAAAGATAATTAATCGGAATTGCGTAAGATCATCATCTGTATTCTATCATCTCTATTATTCCCAGAATCCTCATTAATTATCTAGCGTCCTCATTAATAGAAGTCTAGGGGATGATGGGATGATGAGATGACAGTGTTAGAAAGCATTGTACATGCCCAATTTTTAATTTATTACAATTAATAACCATTAATCAAGCACATAAACACAAGCCGATCTTGCACAAACATTCAACACATCATCCAAGAGAGAAAATGATAGAAAGTTGTACCTCTCAAGAAAGTTGTACCTCTCATGAAATCGTATCCGTGAGGCTCGACCATGGCATTAAGGTCGGTGGCGTGCCTCAATCTCCTCCATCTAGTCGACCTCGAGTCCACCAAGGAGATTAACTATGTCCTAGCTCTTGTGCTAGCAAGAGAGAGGAGATAGCTAATCATCTTTTATTCTCTTCTAACAATTAACCAATTTAATTGTGGAAAAAAACTCAACACATGAGCAAGAGAAGGGAGAAAACCATGGAGGAAGAGAGGAATTTCTCTTCCTCCTCTAGAGGTGGCGGCCAAAAAGAGAGCAAGAGAGGAGAGAGAGCTAGGGCTTAGAGACTCTCATAAGAGGTCCTTATATAGAACACAAAACCTACTTGACCTCTTGCATAATTACAAGCATGCCACTCTCTTCATGGCCGGCCTCATATGGGCCTTATATGGGCTCAATTAGGTGCTCATTTAACCCATAATTCTATTAATTATTGACCCCTTTAATTGCTTTATAATTAGGCTTTTATTTCACCAATAAACAAAGGCCCAATCAATTAATTAATATAACCAATTATATTAATGTGTGTTGAACAAAATTAATTATCAACTCATTGATAATCATTTTTGAGATTAGCATATGCATTATATTATTTTTATATGATCCCTCTGACTTAATTAATTATAACGATTCGCAACGGTATATAATTAATTAATGCACATATGGTCAAAGTCCTATTTGTGTGACTCTTTGAAAATTTATGCTATGTTGGCCATGGAAAATAAATCGCTATTTATTTTCAATAATCATAGGCGGTATCTAGCAACACACTATGATTTTCAATTCACATAAATATATACTGTACAACTATAGTATTTCAATCATGCATAAGAAATAAAGTATTTTCTTGTTTTGATTCTTATATCACATGATATCACTGTATAATCCAAGATAAGAAATGTGTCATTCTTGCATATTATACATTTCTTGATCTTAGAGATGATCGTCTAGTTTGCATGCATACGATCCAACTCTATCAAGGGGCGTCCAAAAGATATCATCACTCACTAGGTATACTAATGAGGGACATACGGTTTTCTTGTTGAACAATTTTTCTCTACACAATTCAAGAGAACATAAATAAAATCCGTATAGCAGCCTTTATCAGGAATCAACGTTAGACGATATTTATAGAACCTATCCTCATGTAGAAAAGTTGAACATCTCAAACTTAAAATCAAACTCGTATGAAATAAATAATGGCACATAACATAATCCATATATTTATTTCATTGGATCAAGTCATGTGCTATATTCCAGTAACATACATCTATGCAACTAAGTCGGTAACTCATTACCTTTGATTTGTAGAACTTAATCATCACTTAACTTGCATACTAATCTTATATGATAATTAATATTTCTTGTTAATTATCAAGATTATGGACAGTTTAGATTTCTTGTCATTCTAATGAATGATCAACAGCGATCTGCAATTCAGATCCTTAACCTGAATGATCTGTCAATAATAAACTCTAGGAACAAATGATCAATTATCATCAATAACATAAACTAATATTTAAGTCATTAAACTATTGACTTCTAGGACATAACTCCAACAGATTGAATCCAGGGGATGAGAGGATGAACGCCAGGGGATGAGGACAGAGCGAATCAGAGGGGAGGGAGGGGAGGGAAGGGGAAGAGAGCGAAACAGAGAGGGTTAGAGGGGATGAGATCCCAGGGAATGATTTATTAACCAGAACAGTTATATATTTAACCAGAACAGTTATATATATTAACTAGAATAGTTAATATATAATTACATGTGAAACAGAGAATGAGAGAGTAAATCAGAGGGGAGGAAGGGAGAGGAAGAGGGGGATGACTCCCATGGGATGATGGATAGGGATGACAGAATTTAATTACATTCCGAAAATGAAAAATAGTTAATTACGCATTTTTTAAAACTAAAAAACACGTCATTAGGGATGATGGGGATGATGAATCTTGGAGATAATCCTTCTTAGCCCCGATAATTAATATATAAAAGCAAAAAAAAGGAATTTTAATGAAATAAAATAAAAACTAGGATCCTTGGCCTTCTCCTTGTATTAATATGTCGGAAACAGAAGAAATCAAGAACTCCCTGTATCACTATGAGCTAGAGATCAATTGCTAATAACTGTTAGGTAGAATGGTCAATCTGAGTATTGATTATTATATTAAACTAGCAGCAATGTCCGCTCAATGTGCGGGCAATATTTTATTTGACATATTTTAAAAAAGTGAAAGACCTTTAGTTAGTTAGTTAGTTAGTGTGTGTGTGTGTGTGTGTGAACTTCTTTTGTTCCTAAAGAATTGCGCAAATCCACTGCATTTTTTTGGTCTGTATTTATATATTCTTCAACCTTTTTTTGGTGTATGTATTTATATATTCTTCAACCTGATTATATTGAGTTTAAATAAACTTCAGGAGCTGCCTTCTCTGATTCCCATACATCTATTTAACATAACTTTTCAGTAATTTCATTTCCAATCAATCCTCCTAACATAGATAATAAACGCTTTACTGTTTGAGCAATGAATCCACTACAAATAATTAGCCTAAGCTGATGCAGAGTATAAACATATGAGCTCTATATGAAAAACGAATAAAGGCTCTATGCAATTAAAACAGCACCAAAACAGCTATAAGTATGCAAGCTTTATAACTATAGGCTAGTAAAGAGATGAAAAAAAGCAATTAACAGGCAAGGGAATAGTAATAAAACCAGAAGCATATAATTAATGGGGGCGTTTGGATCGCTTAGGAATAGCTTATTCCTAAGCAATATTTTCTTTCTAAAGTTACACACTTCCCAATGTTTTATTCCTAAAATCCTTATTCCTTCCTTATTCCCATACGATCCAAACGAGCCCATTTAGGAACAGAAAAGGGAGACTAAGATGGGCTCTAGAATCTTTGTTTGGGAATTTTATTGTTAGATTATGCAAAAAATCAGCAAAGAACTGTTCCAGTAATTCTATAATTATTAGTAAAAGTGTATTCAGAACCAGACACTAATCTCATTTTCAGAGTCAAGACCAAGTCTATTCTTGACATACTTTTGAATGGAGGAGACGTTCATTTCACCATCCCTGTCATATAGGCAAAAATAAATAAATAAATAAATAAAAGATTTAAATTGTGCAAGTAATAACAAAAGGTAAAATATGTAGTTTTTAATTGATTTGTAGTTTAGCTAATAGATGCCATGCGGATATCGGAATGTGCATCTATACTTCTATTCAAGTCTACAAGCTGAGGAGGTAAAGAACAACAACCAAATAATATTAAATAAATAAATTCTAAAAACATAGCTAAATTGAGATGAACTTACTTAATTCTCACAAAATTAGCAGTTAGCTGAGGCAACACAGCTCACCCTTCCCTTATATGACAGAAAAATAGTTTAGTATCACAAAACTTATCTTCTTACTTCATAATTATATCAAAAAAATAACCCAACTTCACCTTTTTGCAAATGTGGCTGAGATTTTCATTCTTTGGAATAGATTGTGCAATTTATCAGGTTATTTACATAGGAAGCCAGGGATCAGATATTTGCAATCAAGGAAATTTGTCTTCAAAAATTGAGTGAACAAAAAAACTGTTTACAACAATCTTACGGAGTAGAAGATGCAATTAACGAGAACCATATTGGCTTGCTATTCAGTAAACCTTGAGCTGAGACATTTGCTGTCCTACTGGAACTGCTATTTCTTCTTTGAAGAATTCCATTTTGAGCACTGCCTGATTCTTAAATATTGATGACATTATCTTTTATCATCTACTTGAATTTGTAGAACTGAGATATGCATACCTATCAAGAGATGGTGCTCGTACATGGCATTCGTTGCCCTTTTCTTTTTTTTCTAATTTTTTTGTAGCTTCATCAATGTTATTTGAAATTGAATGAAAATTAAAGATAAGTTTTAATATAGATCTCTTCCTAAACTGAAGAAATACAAGATGAAAAATTGAAGGTTGTTTTGTGGCTGAATTGCTGAATCTTTGACCAGTATACCAGTAATGCCCAGGGCATGCAAGATTCAGTAATTAACATTTCATTCTGGGTGTAAGCTCAAAAAAACAAATTACAGGAGTGTAATTCATGTATAGAAAAATTTTGCTATCATATCTGAACCACGTCACATCCAGCTTATGCTACATGCCAATGAAACAACATTATTTAGGGAAAAAGATGCTACAAACTAAAATGATGGAAAATTTACACTTATAAAAACTTACCATGCCGTGTTTTAGAAATTTTTGTCTCAGCATATTCAACAATGTTGTGAGCTGTGCCAATAAAGCAGGTGGCAAGAGCATCCTATGAGCCTGTGATGGAAATCCAAAACCATAACTAAAATTGAAGTTGTTGTTAGAAATGAAGAACAAAGAAAACATAATATTATTTATTTTTTAATTAAACTTTAAAAAAAATTGTAACATTTTCTTTATTTCTCAGATTTTTAAATCAAGAAGTTTAATATCAATTTGTATCAACAGTATGATTAAATTAACATGCATGAAGCGATACCTGAATGCGTGACCATGCCTTTTTATCTGGTACGACAAAGCTTCCATCAAGTTCTAACTCCTTTGGTTCAGCTTGTGTGTCTGGATCTCTACATTTATTTGATTCTACAATTCAAATAGGAAAAAATGAAATTAAATACCTCCAGTTTAGTAAAAGATGAAAGTGTTCTGACCCTACTCGAAAAGAAAAGTATAGCATCTTTAATCATTAGGTTTGTATTATGTGAATGTGTTCACTTACACCCTGATCGAAACCCCTTTTTCTCTGTGGGAATCAGATAATAATTCCCGATTTCACCAAATCATTGATTAGAAGTGAGGAGGAGGCAGACGGGATTTGAATCCGACAGGACATTCTAGGGATTAAAAAGCCAGAACATGAAGAATATGGTTGCAAATTCATTGTGATGGTGGATTTAGACTATAGACAAATCCATTGGAGTTGTAAACCAAACAAAAGGGGATCAACTCACATTGCAGAACACAATCAATCACAACAATCTCATAAACAATGATATATAAGTAAAAGTAATCACCAATTAGTTGCTACTGTATTTGCTGCTATAATAATTAAATACTTCTCTATCGCAATATTATTGTGTAATTCATTCAATTTCACATATCATAGAAAAGTCCAAAGAACATCACTAATATTCATTTAAAAGGAGCAGGAAGAAATAAAGGGCCTGACCCAATGTCATTTCTTTCATTGAACATCTGAATGCTATGACCCAATTTGAGGATCCGGCTTCTCTGTGAACAGACCACTGATAATCCCTTGTCTATGCTGCTAGGCACAAACAAGGTCCTTGTACTTGGTTGCAGTTGGCCAATTCATGGATGCCACAACCTACAAACAATATTTTCACAATATTGAAAAATGCCATAGTGATATTCCTTTCATTTGCACACTTGGAAATATTCTCTTCTTTAATAATATAAATATCAAATTTTTTGAAGAAAAGGAGATTAACAGTAGTTTACAGCAGCAATTGAAGGTGAGGAGTCCTCGCTAGGTGGTGGGTGTGTGACATCAGCACCAAAGATGATTGTCGGCTTGTTAGTCAACAAAAGGGTTTCTGTCAGGACCAATTCTCAAGAGCGTACTTTCATGGCGACACATGTATAGTGCAAATGGAAACAAAAAATTACAAGTGAACTCAACCAAATTTCATAGAAGAAAAATCAGAATTATATTAGATAGTTAATTCAAGAATTAATTCAAGAAGATAAAAATAGTAGACCAAAAATAGACAGTTGTAATTTGGTTACTCTATTCTTATTTTTATATCCTTACGAATTAATTCAAGAAGATAAAAATAGATAGTTACTCTACTCTTCTCGAAATGTGCTTATGTTATGCACAAACACCATTCATGAGACAAAATTATAATGACCATCTTAACACATAAGATCAATATTTCATAAAACCATTAATTAGATATATTTCCACCCATCTCGTTTTATTGTTCACATATTAAACCTCAGTCAACCCCCTCTTCTGGCCATCTACTTATTGATCCCAAATTAATGAGTTGGTTCATTAAAATAATTTCAAAGAAAGAAACCATAACCACATCGAAAATTCAACGCTTTATGTAAAGTAGCAGCAGTGCCCACCCAATGTGTGAGTAGACTTGAATATGCCAAAACTATTCTTTAACAAGGCAACATATTATTTACTTAGACCCATTTAATTCTTTGACGCTTGAATATTGTTAGAATAATAATTGAAAGTATCTTTAATACCAGTACTCATAAAACCTTCTAGTATTGTGACTAGTAAACTTTTTTATTTTTTTTTCTTATAGGTAGGCGTTAATTTGTTTATTTGGTTGGTCTCCGTTATTGTTACTTTCTTTAAGAACGTTTAGCTTTCTGGCTTTTTGCTAAATTGTTAAAGTTATACTTCAATAAAAAAAAAAAGAAAAGAAAAGGGCTTGACTTATTTTTGAGGTGAAAAGGGCTTGACAATATATTACTATTCTCCTATTGTTTAAAGTTAAATATCATTTACAAATTATCAAAAATAATAATAATAATAATAATAAATATGACGTCCACCATTTTGGTAGATTATATATGCATAAAATTTGGTATAAGTTAAATACCATTTAATTATCAGTTGTATAATATCAAATAAAGATTTTTGCATCAAATATTCAATATCAAATAAAGATTTTTGCATCAAAAATTCAAATGACATGCACGTCTTATTGGTAGAAAGATATTTCCTGTCACTTTTTATCTTTAGAAAGATTTTTGTATCAAATAAAGATTTTAATAAAAAGGTTAGATATGAAATTAGCAAATTTAATATTTCCTATCACATTTTCTCTTAACGTCTTTTAAGTTCTAGCGTTTTGTTTTGGTCAATGAAAATTAAAGGGCTCTTAATCTATTATATTCATGATCGTGACAATATCAATATCAAATTAATATTTAATTCCAATATTATGTACTATCAGATTATCAATCAACGTAAGAGGTATTTCCATTTATGATTAGAGGCGTTAATTTTTGTTCTAATTTTAATCTCTAGTACAAGGAAACTATCAGTTTTATCAAATAAAAATTTTTGTATCAAATATACACATGGCATGTCTTATTTCTAGGAAGATATTTAGATATATCTTTGGTTGATTATTGAATGAGCTTATTTCTAGAAAGATATTTAGATATATCTTTGATTGATTATTTTCTTCATGTCTTATCACGTTCCTCTGGACCATAACATTAACATGTAAGATATACTATGATGCAATCAATAGTAGTACACCAATAATGCAATGAAGGTCCCAGAAGACGTAAGTATTTGATGGTGAAATGTTTATTTCCCGTGGTACACCGTCATTGAAAAATGGCAATCTAGATGATTTCAACTAAAGATTGAACCGGGTGTGATATACACCATCCAACAAAAAAACATCCAAGCATCCACCCCCCTCAGCGCCAAAGAAAATGGGCTTTCTGGGCACCCAGGTCCAGATTTTCGCGCGCTGACGTCATCATTTTTTCGCATGATGACATCATCAAATTTTTTTCGAAATTTTTTTTTTTCGTAAATTTTTTTTTTTCGCGCTGACGTCATCAGATGGACAGATTTTTGTGTTCAATTAGATGGGTCAAGGGATGAGTTAAACTAATTAAGTGTTCAATTAGATGTAGTGATAATATGAAGTTTTAGATTTTTGTGTTCAGTTAAACATCTCAAGGGATTAATTACATGAATTATGTGTTCAATTAGATGCATCTCAAAATTAAAATTTCGTATTTTTGTGTTCAGTTAAACATGTTAAGGGATGAATTTAAAGTGTTTACATGTTCAGTTAGTTGCAGCAGAAATTTGATTTTGTAATTTTTTGTGCTCAGTTTAACACGTTAAGGGATGAGTTAAATTGAGTTATGTGTTCAGTTAGATGCATCGGTAATATGACGATTTAGTTCTGATATGACGTAAATATGAACATTTAGAACAACAAAACAAATACTTACAACAACAAAATGAAGAGACACAAATATTAATTTAATAAAGAAACAACATAAACAAATTGAACAAACAAACCAAACATTTACAACAACAAAGCGAATATTTACAACAACAAACTGAACACATATACAACTCTCATAAGTAAGAAATAAATGATCATATTCAACATACAAATTGAACACTTATAGCAACATATTTAACATATGAGAAAAACAAAGTGAATAGATACACTATTTAGCTCCTTAATCAGTAATCAACAATTGCAAACACAAAATCTTCAACAACACCACATGGCTTCTCAATTCTTCTGATTGTGAAAAAAAAGGAGAAGGAATAAATTAACAAAATTTAAAATTGTAATCGCAAAACTAAGATTATTAAAATTATCAAGAAACAAAAGGTTATCCAAAAGGTTTAAACTCCCATTGTTTAAACTCTATCACAGAAACAAAAGGTTATCAGATAATCGGTTGGATTAAAGTTAATTACACTACGAGTAAAATTAAACCATAATTGTAGCGTTGTCCAGATTTAACAGTGATGAAATCAAGTTTATCCAATAGATCAAGGCAAAAAAGATCGGAAATCTAGCGATTGAACAAACATAATGAGAAGTACTTCAATTAATCGCAAGAACTCCTAAAAGCAAATGAAAGAAAACTTACAAACAAAGAAAGAAGCGGTGGAGACGAAGCATTAAATGACGGCGCCGAGAGGAGAAGAGAATTCCCACCAAATAAATAGAGCACGGCGGAGAGGAGAGGAGAATCGCCTCTCGGCTGAATCTGGTTCGACGGAGCGACGGAGATGAGAGGCGGACGAGGACGAAGAGGGGAGAGGAGGAAGAGGATGGTGGCGGATCGGTGGCGACGGAGGCAGGAGAGCATAATCGCCCTGGCTGCGGCTAGGGTTTGGAGTAAGAGAGAGATTTAGAGAGATATAAATAGTCTATGCCGGTCAATGGGCCCATGAAAGCCTGTTGGAGCATGTGGATGCTCTGGATGTTAAAAAAGTGGATGGTATATAGTAATCGGAACTGATACGGGGCATCCTCGTATTTTGCCATCCCTGTCATCCTACTGGGTTTGGCGAATTGAGCCTGATTTTGGGCTCCACGTCCTCCCTGTCGTCCCCCCTTCATGTTCCGCTCTCTTCTTTTTCGCTCTCATCTCCATGTCGCACCATTCTCCTTTCTTCTTCTTTTCCACTCTCCTCTCCATGTCGCTCCCCTTCTCGTCTCATCTTCTTTTCTGCTCTCTTCTTCCTTTTGCCCTAACCATCTACAAATTTCTCTTCCTCTCCATCACTGCCCTCACTTCTTCCATTTGTTCTTTTCGTTCTTCATTTATTTTCGTATGCAACCACACTTAATAATTTAATATATTCCTTAATTTGTAATATATACTCCTTTTAAGTCAAATAGATATTCCCTTTAGTAAAAAAAAAATACAATCTCTTATGTTATAATATAATAAGGTACTCCCTTATGTAAATATAATTACTCTAGTGAGACAAATTAAATACTCTTTTAAAATAAATTCATAACTGAAAATATATTTGACACTCCCTTAATGAATCTTACATACTTCCTTAAAAATAATTAGTTACTTCATTAATACAAATTACGTGCTTCCATAATAAAAGATAAATGAAAACATATTTGACACTTCCTTAATGAATCTTACATACTCTCTTAAAATAATTAGTTACTCCCTTATCACAAATTACGTACTTCCATAATGAAAGAATTAAAAACATATTTGACACTCTCTTAATGAATCTTACATACTCTATTAATAATATTTAGATACTTCCTTATCACGAATTACGTACTTTCATAATAAAAAATAAATTAAAATATATTTGACATTCTCGTAATGTTAGGAAGTCTAAGTTTTCAAATTTTTGTGCTAATTAACCATTTAATAAGCAATCCAAACGACTTAGACCTCGAAGGATCCAGTCCAAGCATTCACACACAAGAGAGAGAGGTTAGGAATGCTACCTCTCCTTGTATTGCAACAAGGAGGCTCGAATCCGACGATGTCGAGGTTGTGCGCACCACCACGCGTGTCTCGGCCTCAAGTCCACCAAGGTATTAACCAAAACCTCGATCTATTCTAGTAAATGAGAGGTTAAGCCTAATCCCTTCCTTCTCTTTGCCTTAATTAACTATTTAATTGGATGGAGGCAAGAGGTGCTCAACACATGAGCTTAAGAGAGCAATGGTGGAGAGGAAAAATTCTGAAATTCTTCCTTTAATTTTCGTCCAAAATATTAGAGAGAGAGAAAAGGGCAATGTGGCTAGGATTTTGGCTCCCAAAGTGATCCTTTTATAGACCAACCACTCTCCTAAAAAGTTGTAACTAATTTACAACTATGCCATCACTAGGGCAGCCATAAAATGGGCCCAAATGAACTCCATCAATTATTTAAGTGGTCATCTAATTCATTTAAATATAGAAACATTGATAAAGGCCACTAATTATTGGCCCAATTAATTGCAAGATGTAATAATTAACAAGAAACATTGATAATTAGTGGCCCAATTAAAAAATTGATGGAGCTCATTTAAATAGGTGACCAGGAGACAGGTAACAAGATGTAATAAGCAACATCATGTTGTTTAATACTGGCCAATCTTAACCATTTGGGAGAAGCGGGAGCATACCAAGTCACTCGCTCAGTATCAAAATTTCCAATAACAAATCAAAGAACATATAATAGAGAACAAATCACTATCCTGGTTAGTAAAATTTAAGTCGCCTCATGTCTCAAGGGCTAAGATGATATTACAAAATTTCAAAGGGCACAGGTGCAAATTGTTAAATTAGCAAGAGCACGAGTGTACACTATACCTTCAAAGTACATGTAGACACCATCCTTTCGGCGGAAGGGCTTACGCTGGCGAACGATGACAGCTGGCATGACCTTCTTCCTGAGATCCGGCTTTCCCTTCTTCACGGTGGCCATGACCATGTCACCCATACACGCCGACGGGAGCCTGTTGAGCCTCCCCTTTATTCCCTTGACGGAGATGATGTACAAGTTCTTCGCGCCGGTGTTGTCGGCGCAGTTCACCGTCGCCGCCACCGGAAGACCCAGCGACATGCGAAATTTGTTTCCGGCCGAACCTCCGCGTCCTGCGCAGAGAGAGAGAGAGAGAGAGAGAGAGCAATCAGTTAGAACTGTGTAATCAGTAGAGAAGAGAAAGAGAGGTTAGATCGGCGTCTAGGGTTTTACCTCGCTTCGACATGGCTGCTCTTCTTCGTTGATCAGTGGTTGCGACTTGCGACACCGCCGCCTCGAGGGGTTAATGCAAATGAGAGGCAGAAATGAAGGGCATATATATTTAGGGTTTCGCTTACCGCTTACCGCTTTTCGCTTACCGGGTGCAAAGTTTACATTTCACTGGGCCATTATTGTTTCTAATATGGGCCGAACTCACATGCTTATTGGGCTGTGTTGACTTTGCCAGAAGAAAACTGAACAAAAGCCGTTCCAAGTTCGAGGCCACTTTACAAAAAGGTAATTACTATACGGAATGATCTGTCAACAATAAACTCTAGGAACAAATGATCAAGCATCATCAATAACATAAACTAATATAATAGCCACCAACTGATTGGCTTCTAGGACATATCTCTAACATCAAGGTCGAGAAGGTGGACGGTGCCGCGAACACAGCGGACCCTCTGACAAAGCATCTATCTCGAGCCGCACATGAGTTGCACGTTGCATCCATGGGGATTAGGCGTATGCCTGAGTGGCTTTGAGTTGTATCTTTTATCTTTTGAGTCTTTAGTATGAGACATGTATATTTTGGATATTACATTGAGTACTATGCACTGGCTAGTAGTCACTGTTGATTGACTCTAGGCCAAGTGGGAGATTGATAGAGTTATGTCATAGAAGCCAATCATTATATGGCTACTTCTAATGTTTATGTTATTGATGATATTTGATTATTTATTCCTTGATTTATTTATTGACAGATCATTCAGGTTGAGGATCTGAATTGTAGATCTCTGTGGTTCATTTATAATTAAATGACAATAATAAATCTAAAAGGTCCGTAATCTTGATAATTAACAAAGAATATTAATTATCGGATAAGATTAGTATGCAAATTAAGTGATGATTAAGTTCTACAAATCATAGGTAAAGAGTTGCCAACTTAATTGCATATGTATATGTTATAGAACATAGTACAGGACACGACCCAATGAAATAAATATATGGATTGTGTTATGTGTCATTATTTATTTCATTTGAGTTTGATTCTAAGTTTGAGATGGTTCAGCTTTTCCAAATGAAAATAGGTTCAATAAATATCGTCTACCGTTGATTCCTGATAAGGGCTGCTATACGGACTTTATTTATGTTCTCTTGAATTGTGCAGGGAAAAATTGTTCATCAAGAAAACCGTATGTCCTTCATTAATTTACTTAGTGAGCGATGATATCTGTTTGGGCCCCTTGATGGAGATGGATTGTTTGCTAGCAACTGATACAGTCATCTCTAGATCAAGAAACGTATAATCTGCAAGAATGACACATTCCTATCTTGGATTATACGATGATATCATGTGACATAAGAATCAGACAAGAAAATACTATTATTTCTTATGCAGGATTAAAATATTGTAGCAGTACACTATTTATGCGAATTGGGAATCATAACGTGTTGCTAGATACCGTTTATGATTATTGGAAATAAATAGCGATTTATTTTCCATGTCCAACAGAGCATAAATCCTCAAAGGGTCACACAAATAGGTTTTGACCATGCGTGCATTATTTATTTGGTTGTATTAAGGAATGAAATAATATGATATGTTGACTGATTAATTATGTACTATTGCGAACCGTCATAATTAATTAATTAAGTCAAACGGATTGTATAGAAATAAATTAATGCATATTCTAATCCTTAAATAATTATCAAAGTGTTGATAATTAATTTGTTCAACATGAATTAATTAAAGTAATTAATTTGAGCTAACGTGCCTATATTTAAATGGTAAATTAAAGGTCCAACTTGAGAGAAATTAATTGGGCCACTAATTAATTGAATTAGAGGACCAATTAAATAATTGATGGAGCTCATTTAGGCCCATTTTATGGCTGCCCTAGTGATGGCATAGTTGTAAATTAGTTACAACTTTTTGGGAGAGTGGTTGGTCTATAAAAGAACCACTTTGGGAACCAAAACCCTAGCCACCTTGCACTTTTCTCTCTCCCTAATATTTTGGACGAAAATTAAAGGAAAAATTTCAGAATTTTTCCTCTCCACCATTGCTCTCTTAAGCTCATGTGTTGAGCACCTCTTGCCTCCATCCAATTAAATAGTTAATTAAGGCAAAGAGAATGAAGGGATTAGGCTTAACCTCTCATCTACTAGAATAGATCGAGATTTTGGTTAATACCTTGGTAGACTTGAGGCCGAGACACGCGTGGTGGTGCGCACAACCTCGACATCGCCGGATTCGAGCCTCCTTGTTGCGATACAAGGAGAGGTAGCCTTCCTAACTTCTCTCTCTTGTGTGTGAATGCTTGGACTAGATCCTTCGAGATCTAAGTCGTTTGGATTGCTTATTAAATGGTTAATTAGCACAAAAATTTAAAAACTTAGACTTCCTAACATTAAGAGAGTGTCAAATATATTTTAATTTATTTTTTATTATGAAAGTACGTAATTCGTGATAAGAAAGTATCTAAATATTATTAATAGAGTATGTAAGATTCATTAAGAGAGTGTCAAATATGTTTTTAATTCTTTCATTATGGAAGTACGTAATTTGTGATAAGGGAGTAACTAATTATTTTAAGAGAGTATGTAAGATTCATTAAGGAAGTGTCAAATATGTTTTCATTTATCTTTTATTATGGAAGCACGTAATTTGTATTAATGAAGTAACTAATTATTTTTAAGGAAGTATGTAAGATTCATTAAGGGAGTGTCAAATATATTTTCAGTTATGAATTTATTTTAAAAGAGTATTTAATTTGTCTCACTAGAGTAATTATATTTACATAAGGGAGTACCTTATTATATTATAACATAAGAGATTGTATTTTTTTTTACTAAAGGGAGTATCTATTTGACTTAAAAGGAGTATTTATTACAAATTAAGGAATATATTAAATTATTAAGTGTGGTTGCATACGAAAATAAATGAAGAACGAAAAGAACAAATGGAAGAAGTGAGGGCAGTGATGGAGAGGAAGAGAAATTTGTAGATGGTTAGGGCAAAAGGAAGAAGAGAGCAGAAAAGAAGATGAGACGAGAAGGGGAGCGACATGGAGAGGAGAGTGGAAAAGAAGAAGAAAGGAGAATGGTGCGACATGGAGAGGAGAGCGAAAAAGAAGAGAGCGGAACATGAAGGGGAGACGACAGGGAGGACGTGGAGCCCAAAATCAGGCTCAATTCGCCAAACCCAGTAGGATGACAGGGATGGCAAAATACGAGGATGCCCCGTATCAGTTCCGATTACTATATACCATCCACTTTTTTAACATCCAGAGCATCCACATGCTCCAACAGACTTTCATGGGCCCATTGACCGGCATAGACTATTTATATCTCTCTAAATCTCTCTCTTACTCCAAACCCTAGCCGCAGCCAGGGCGATTATGCTCTCCTGCCTCCGTCGCCACCGATCCGCCACCATCCTCTTCCTCCTCTCCCCTCTTCGTCCTCGTCCGCCTCTCATCTCCGTCGAACCAGATCCAGCGTCCGCCTCTCATCTCCGTCGCTCCGTCGAACCAGATTCAGCCGAGAGGCGATTCTCCTCTCCTCTCCGCCGTGCTCTATTTATTTGGTGGGAATTCTCTTCTCCTCTCGGCGCCGTCATTTAATGCTTCGTCTCCACCGCTTCTTTCTTTGTTTGTAAGTTTTCTTTCATTTGCTTTTAGGAGTTCTTGCGATTAATTGAAGTACTTCTCATTATGTTTGTTCAATCGCTAGATTTCCGATCTTTTTTGCCTTGATCTATTGGATAAACTTGATTTCATCACTGTTAAATCTGGACAACGCTACAATTATGGTTTAATTTTACTCGTAGTGTAATTAACTTTAATCCAACCGATTATCTGATAACCTTTTGTTTCTGTGATAGAGTTTAAACAATGGGAGTTTAAACCTTTTGGATAACCTTTTGTTTCTTGATAATTTTAATAATCTTAGTTTTGCGATTACAATTTTAAATTTTGTTAATTTATTCCTTCTCCTTTTTTTTCACAATCAGAAGAATTGAGAAGCCATGTGGTGTTGTTGAAGATTTTGTGTTTGCAATTGTTGATTACTGATTAAGGAGCTAAATAGTGTATCTATTCACTTTGTTTTTCTCATATGTTAAATATGTTGCTATAAGTGTTCAATTTGTATAATGAATATGATCATTTATTTCTTACTTATGAGAGTTGTATATGTGTTCAGTTTGTTGTTGTAAATATTCGCTTTGTTGTTGTAAATGTTTGGTTTGTTTGTTCAATTTGTTTATGTTGTTTCTTTATTAAATTAATATTTGTGTCTCTTCATTTTGTTGTTGTAAGTATTTGTTTTGTTGTTCTAAATGTTCATATTTACGTCATATCAGAACTAAATCGTCATATTACCGATGCATCTAACTGAACACATAACTCAATTTAACTCATCCCTTAACGTGTTAAACTGAGCACAAAAAATTACAAAATCAAATTTCTGCTGCAACTAACTGAACACGTAAACACTTTAAATTCATCCCTTAACATGTTTAACTGAACACAAAAATACGAAATTTCAATTTTGAGATGCATCTAATTGAACACATAATTCATGTAATTAATCCCTTGAGATGTTTAACTGAACACAAAAATCTAAAACTTCATATTATCACTACATCTAATTGAACACTTAATTAGTTTAACTCATCCCTTGACCCATCTAATTGAACACAAAAATCTGTCCATCTGATGACGTCAGCGCGCAAAAAAAAAATTTACGAAAAAAAAAAATTTCGAAAAAAATTTGATGATGTCATCATGCGAAAAAATGATGACGTCAGCGCGCGAAAATCTGGACCTGGGTGCCCAGAAAGCCCATTTTCTTTGGCGCTGAGGGGGGTGGATGCTTGGATGTTTTTTTGTTGGATGGTGTATATCACACCCGGTTCAATCTTTAGTTGAAATCATCTAGATTGCCATTTTTCAATGACGGTGTACCACGGGAAATAAACATTTCACCATCAAATACTTACGTCTTCTGGGACCTTCATTGCATTATTGGTGTACTACTATTGATTGCATCATAGTATATCTTACATGTTAATGTTATGGTCCAGAGGAACGTGATAAGACATGAAGAAAATAATCAATCAAAGATATATCTAAATATCTTTCTAGAAATAAGCTCATTCAATAATCAACCAAAGATATATCTAAATATCTTCCTAGAAATAAGACATGCCATGTGTATATTTGATACAAAAATTTTTATTTGATAAAACTGATAGTTTCCTTGTACTAGAGATTAAAATTAGAACAAAAATTAACGCCTCTAATCATAAATGGAAATACCTCTTACGTTGATTGATAATCTGATAGTACATAATATTGGAATTAAATATTAATTTGATATTGATATTGTCACGATCATGAATATAATAGATTAAGAGCCCTTTAATTTTCATTGACCAAAACAAAACGCTAGAACTTAAAAGACGTTAAGAGAAAATGTGATAGGAAATATTAAATTTGCTAATTTCATATCTAACCTTTTTATTAAAATCTTTATTTGATACAAAAATCTTTCTAAAGATAAAAAGTGACAGGAAATATCTTTCTACCAATAAGACGTGCATGTCATTTGAATTTTTGATGCAAAAATCTTTATTTGATATTGAATATTTGATGCAAAAATCTTTATTTGATATTATACAACTGATAATTAAATGGTATTTAACTTATACCAAATTTTATGCATATATAATCTACCAAAATGGTGGACGTCATATTTATTATTATTATTATTATTATTTTTGATAATTTGTAAATGATATTTAACTTTAAACAATAGGAGAATAGTAATATATTGTCAAGCCCTTTTCACCTCAAAAATAAGTCAAGCCCTTTTCTTTTCTTTTTTTTTTATTGAAGTATAACTTTAACAATTTAGCAAAAAGCCAGAAAGCTAAACGTTCTTAAAGAAAGTAACAATAACGGAGACCAACCAAATAAACAAATTAACGCCTACCTATAAGAAAAAAAAATAAAAAAGTTTACTAGTCACAATACTAGAAGGTTTTATGAGTACTGGTATTAAAGATACTTTCAATTATTATTCTAACAATATTCAAGCGTCAAAGAATTAAATGGGTCTAAGTAAATAATATGTTGCCTTGTTAAAGAATAGTTTTGGCATATTCAAGTCTACTCACACATTGGGTGGGCACTGCTGCTACTTTACATAAAGCGTTGAATTTTCGATGTGGTTATGGTTTCTTTCTTTGAAATTATTTTAATGAACCAACTCATTAATTTGGGATCAATAAGTAGATGGCCAGAAGAGGGGGTTGACTGAGGTTTAATATGTGAACAATAAAACGAGATGGGTGGAAATATATCTAATTAATGGTTTTATGAAATATTGATCTTATGTGTTAAGATGGTCATTATAATTTTGTCTCATGAATGGTGTTTGTGCATAACATAAGCACATTTCGAGAAGAGTAGAGTAACTATCTATTTTTATCTTCTTGAATTAATTCGTAAGGATATAAAAATAAGAATAGAGTAACCAAATTACAACTGTCTATTTTTGGTCTACTATTTTTATCTTCTTGAATTAATTCTTGAATTAACTATCTAATATAATTCTGATTTTTCTTCTATGAAATTTGGTTGAGTTCACTTGTAATTTTTTGTTTCCATTTGCACTATACATGTGTCGCCATGAAAGTACGCTCTTGAGAATTGGTCCTGACAGAAACCCTTTTGTTGACTAACAAGCCGACAATCATCTTTGGTGCTGATGTCACACACCCACCACCTAGCGAGGACTCCTCACCTTCAATTGCTGCTGTAAACTACTGTTAATCTCCTTTTCTTCAAAAAATTTGATATTTATATTATTAAAGAAGAGAATATTTCCAAGTGTGCAAATGAAAGGAATATCACTATGGCATTTTTCAATATTGTGAAAATATTGTTTGTAGGTTGTGGCATCCATGAATTGGCCAACTGCAACCAAGTACAAGGACCTTGTTTGTGCCTAGCAGCATAGACAAGGGATTATCAGTGGTCTGTTCACAGAGAAGCCGGATCCTCAAATTGGGTCATAGCATTCAGATGTTCAATGAAAGAAATGACATTGGGTCAGGCCCTTTATTTCTTCCTGCTCCTTTTAAATGAATATTAGTGATGTTCTTTGGACTTTTCTATGATATGTGAAATTGAATGAATTACACAATAATATTGCGATAGAGAAGTATTTAATTATTATAGCAGCAAATACAGTAGCAACTAATTGGTGATTACTTTTACTTATATATCATTGTTTATGAGATTGTTGTGATTGATTGTGTTCTGCAATGTGAGTTGATCCCCTTTTGTTTGGTTTACAACTCCAATGGATTTGTCTATAGTCTAAATCCACCATCACAATGAATTTGCAACCATATTCTTCATGTTCTGGCTTTTTAATCCCTAGAATGTCCTGTCGGATTCAAATCCCGTCTGCCTCCTCCTCACTTCTAATCAATGATTTGGTGAAATCGGGAATTATTATCTGATTCCCACAGAGAAAAAGGGGTTTCGATCAGGGTGTAAGTGAACACATTCACATAATACAAACCTAATGATTAAAGATGCTATACTTTTCTTTTCGAGTAGGGTCAGAACACTTTCATCTTTTACTAAACTGGAGGTATTTAATTTCATTTTTTCCTATTTGAATTGTAGAATCAAATAAATGTAGAGATCCAGACACACAAGCTGAACCAAAGGAGTTAGAACTTGATGGAAGCTTTGTCGTACCAGATAAAAAGGCATGGTCACGCATTCAGGTATCGCTTCATGCATGTTAATTTAATCATACTGTTGATACAAATTGATATTAAACTTCTTGATTTAAAAATCTGAGAAATAAAGAAAATGTTACAATTTTTTTTAAAGTTTAATTAAAAAATAAATAATATTATGTTTTCTTTGTTCTTCATTTCTAACAACAACTTCAATTTTAGTTATGGTTTTGGATTTCCATCACAGGCTCATAGGATGCTCTTGCCACCTGCTTTATTGGCACAGCTCACAACATTGTTGAATATGCTGAGACAAAAATTTCTAAAACACGGCATGGTAAGTTTTTATAAGTGTAAATTTTCCATCATTTTAGTTTGTAGCATCTTTTTCCCTAAATAATGTTGTTTCATTGGCATGTAGCATAAGCTGGATGTGACGTGGTTCAGATATGATAGCAAAATTTTTCTATACATGAATTACACTCCTGTAATTTGTTTTTTTGAGCTTACACCCAGAATGAAATGTTAATTACTGAATCTTGCATGCCCTGGGCATTACTGGTATACTGGTCAAAGATTCAGCAATTCAGCCACAAAACAACCTTCAATTTTTCATCTTGTATTTCTTCAGTTTAGGAAGAGATCTATATTAAAACTTATCTTTAATTTTCATTCAATTTCAAATAACATTGATGAAGCTACAAAAAAATTAGAAAAAAAAGAAAAGGGCAACGAATGCCATGTACGAGCACCATCTCTTGATAGGTATGCATATCTCAGTTCTACAAATTCAAGTAGATGATAAAAGATAATGTCATCAATATTTAAGAATCAGGCAGTGCTCAAAATGGAATTCTTCAAAGAAGAAATAGCAGTTCCAGTAGGACAGCAAATGTCTCAGCTCAAGGTTTACTGAATAGCAAGCCAATATGGTTCTCGTTAATTGCATCTTCTACTCCGTAAGATTGTTGTAAACAGTTTTTTTGTTCACTCAATTTTTGAAGACAAATTTCCTTGATTGCAAATATCTGATCCCTGGCTTCCTATGTAAATAACCTGATAAATTGCACAATCTATTCCAAAGAATGAAAATCTCAGCCACATTTGCAAAAAGGTGAAGTTGGGTTATTTTTTTGATATAATTATGAAGTAAGAAGATAAGTTTTGTGATACTAAACTATTTTTCTGTCATATAAGGGAAGGGTGAGCTGTGTTGCCTCAGCTAACTGCTAATTTTGTGAGAATTAAGTAAGTTCATCTCAATTTAGCTATGTTTTTAGAATTTATTTATTTAATATTATTTGGTTGTTGTTCTTTACCTCCTCAGCTTGTAGACTTGAATAGAAGTATAGATGCACATTCCGATATCCGCATGGCATCTATTAGCTAAACTACAAATCAATTAAAAACTACATATTTTACCTTTTGTTATTACTTGCACAATTTAAATCTTTTATTTATTTATTTATTTATTTTTGCCTATATGACAGGGATGGTGAAATGAACGTCTCCTCCATTCAAAAGTATGTCAAGAATAGACTTGGTCTTGACTCTGAAAATGAGATTAGTGTCTGGTTCTGAATACACTTTTACTAATAATTATAGAATTACTGGAACAGTTCTTTGCTGATTTTTTGCATAATCTAACAATAAAATTCCCAAACAAAGATTCTAGAGCCCATCTTAGTCTCCCTTTTCTGTTCCTAAATGGGCTCGTTTGGATCGTATGGGAATAAGGAAGGAATAAGGATTTTAGGAATAAAACATTGGGAAGTGTGTAACTTTAGAAAGAAAATATTGCTTAGGAATAAGCTATTCCTAAGCGATCCAAACGCCCCCATTAATTATATGCTTCTGGTTTTATTACTATTCCCTTGCCTGTTAATTGCTTTTTTTCATCTCTTTACTAGCCTATAGTTATAAAGCTTGCATACTTATAGCTGTTTTGGTGCTGTTTTAATTGCATAGAGCCTTTATTCGTTTTTCATATAGAGCTCATATGTTTATACTCTGCATCAGCTTAGGCTAATTATTTGTAGTGGATTCATTGCTCAAACAGTAAAGCGTTTATTATCTATGTTAGGAGGATTGATTGGAAATGAAATTACTGAAAAGTTATGTTAAATAGATGTATGGGAATCAGAGAAGGCAGCTCCTGAAGTTTATTTAAACTCAATATAATCAGGTTGAAGAATATATAAATACATACACCAAAAAAAGGTTGAAGAATATATAAATACAGACCAAAAAAATGCAGTGGATTTGCGCAATTCTTTAGGAACAAAAGAAGTTCACACACACACACACACACACTAACTAACTAACTAACTAAAGGTCTTTCACTTTTTTAAAATATGTCAAATAAAATATTGCCCGCACATTGAGCGGACATTGCTGCTAGTTTAATATAATAATCAATACTCAGATTGACCATTCTACCTAACAGTTATTAGCAATTGATCTCTAGCTCATAGTGATACAGGGAGTTCTTGATTTCTTCTGTTTCCGACATATTAATACAAGGAGAAGGCCAAGGATCCTAGTTTTTATTTTATTTCATTAAAATTCCTTTTTTTTGCTTTTATATATTAATTATCGGGGCTAAGAAGGATTATCTCCAAGATTCATCATCCCCATCATTCCTAATGACGTGTTTTTTAGTTTTAAAAAATGCGTAATTAACTATTTTTCATTTTCGGAATGTAATTAAATTCTGTCATCCCTATCCATCATCCCATGGGAGTCATCCCCCTCTTCCTCCCCCTTCCTCCCCTCTGATTTACTCTCTCATTCTCTGTTTCACATGTAATTATATATTAACTATTCTAGTTAATATATATAACTGTTCTGGTTAAATATATAACTGTTCTGGTTAATAAATCATTCCCTGGGATCTCATCCCCTCTAACCCTCTCTGTTTCGCTCTCTCCCCCTTCCCTCCCCTCCCTCCCCTCTGATTCGCTCTGTCCTCATCCCCTGGCGTTCATCCTCTCATCCCCTAGATTCAATCTGTTGGAGTTATGTCCTAGAAGTCAATAGTTTAATGACTTAAATATTAGTTTATGTTATTGATGATAATTGATCATTTGTTCCTAGAGTTTATTATTGACAGATCATTCAGGTTAAGGATCTGAATTGCAGATCGCTATTGATCATTCATTAGAATGACAATAAATCTAAACTGTCCATAATCTTGATAATTAACAAGAAACATTAAATAATTAGTGGCCCAATTAAATAATTGATGGAGCTCATTTAGATAGGTGATCAGGAGACAGGTAACAAGATGTAATAAGCAACATCATGTTGTTTAATACTGGCCAATCTTAACCATTTGGGAGAAGCGGGAGCATACCAAGTCACTCGTTCAGTATCAAAATTTCCAATAATAAATCAAAGAACATATAATAGAGAACAAATCACTATCCTGGTTAGTAAAATCACTATCCAATTAATTGCAAGATGTAATAATTAACAAGAAACATTGATAATTAGTGGCCCAATTAATTGCTCTCAAGTTGGACCTTTAATTTACCATTTAAATATAGGCCCGTTAGCTCAAATTAATTACTTTAATTAATTCATGTTGAACAAATTAATTATCAACACTTTGATAATTATTTAAGGATTAGAATATGCATTAATTTATTTCTATACAATCCGTTTGACTTAATTAATTAATTATGACGGTTCGCAACAGTACATAATTAATCAGTCAACATATCATATTATTTCATTCCTTAATACAACCAAATAAATAATGCACGCATGGTCAAAACCTATTTGTGTGACCCTTTGAGGATTTATGCTCTGTTGGACATGGAAAATAAATCGCTATTTATTTCCAATAATCATAAACGGTATCTAGCAACACGTTATGATTTCCAATTCGCATAAATAGTATATTGCTACAATATTTTAATCCTGCATAAGAAATAATAGTATTTCCTTGTCTGATTCTTATGTCACATGATATCATCGTATAATCCAAGATATGAATGTGTCATTCTTGCAGATTATACGTTTCTTGATCTAGAGATGACTGTATCAGTTGCTAGCAAACAATCAATCTCCATCAAGGGGCCCAAACAGATATCATCGCACACTAAGTAAATTAATGAGGGACATTCGGTTTTCTTGATGAACAATTTTTCCCTGCACAATTCAAGAGAACATAAATAAAGTCCGTATAGCAGCCCTTATCAGGAATCAACGGTAGACGATATTTATTGAACATATCCTCATGTGGAAAAGTTGAACCATTTCAAACTTAGAATCAAACTCAAATGAAATAAATAATGACACATAACACAATCCATATATTTATTTCATTGGGTCGTGTCCTGTACTATGTTCTATAACATATACATATGCAATTAAGTTGGCAACTCTTTACCTATGATTTGTAGAACTTAATCATCACTTAACTTGCATACTAATCTTATCCGATAATTAATATTCCTTGTTAATTATCAAGATTACGGACCTTTTAGATTTATTATTGTCATTTAATTATAAATGAACCACAGAGATCTACAATTCAGATCCTCAACCTGAATGATCTGTCAATAAATAAATCAAGGAATAAATAATCAAATATCATCAATAACATAAACATTAGAAGTAGCCATATAATGATTGACTTCTAGGACATAACTCTAACAATCTCCCACTTGGCCTAGAGTCAATCAACAGTGACTACTAGCCAGTGCATAGTACTCAATGTAATATTCAAAATATACATGTCTCATACTAAAGCCTCAAAAGATAAAAGATACAACTCAAAGCCACTCAGGCATACGCCTAATTGCCATGGATGCAACGTGCAACTCATGTGCGGCTCGAGATAGAGGCTTTGTCAGAGGGTCCGCTGTGTTCGCGGCACCGTCCACCTTCTCGATCTTGATGTTAGAGATATGTCCTAGAAGCCAATCAGTTGGTGGCTATTATATTAATTTATGTTATTGATGATGCTTGATCATTTGTTCCTAGAGTTTATTGTTGACAGATCATTCCGTATAGTAATTACCTTTTTGTAAAGTGGCCTCGAACTTGGAACGGCTTTTGTTCAGTTTTCTTCTGGCAAAGTCAACACAGCCCAATAAGCATGTGAGTTCGGCCCATATTAGAAACAATAATGGCCCAGTGAAATGTAAACTTTGCACCCGGTAAGCGGAAAGCGGTAAGCGGTAAGCGAAACCCTAAATATATATGCCTTTCATTTCTGCCTCTCATTTGCATTAACCCCTCGAGGCGGCGGTGTCGCAAGTCGCAACCACTGATCAACGAAGAAGAGCAGCCATGTCGAAGCGAGGTAAAACCCTAGACGCCGATCCAACCTCTCTTTCTCTTCTCTTCTGATTACACAGTTCTAACTGATTGCTCTCTCTCTCTCTCTCTGCGCAGGACGCGGAGGTTCGGCCGGAAACAAGTTTCGCATGTCGCTGGGTCTTCCGGTGGCGGCGACGGTGAACTGCGCCGACAACACCGGCGCGAAGAACTTGTACATCATCTCCGTCAAGGGAATAAAGGGGAGGCTCAACAGGCTCCCGTCGGCGTGTATGGGTGACATGGTCATGGCCACCGTGAAGAAGGGAAAGCCGGATCTCAGGAAGAAGGTCATGCCAGCTGTCATCGTTCGCCAGCGCAAGCCCTTCCGCCGAAAGGATGGTGTCTACATGTACTTTGAAGGTATAGTGTACACTCGTGCTCTTGCTAATTTAACAATTTGCACCTGTGCCCTTTGAAATTTTGTAATATCATCTTAGCCCTTGAGACATGAGGCGACTTAAATTTTACTAACTAGGATAGTGATTTGTTCTCTATTATATGTTCTTTGATTTGTTATTGGAAATTTTGATACTGAGCGAATGACTTGGTATGCTCCCGCTTCTCCCAAATGGTTAAGATTGGCCAGTATTAAACAACATGATGTTGCTTATTACATCTTGTTACCTGTCTCCTGGTCACCTATTATCCAAGAGTGTATTCTGTTAGTTTGCCCTTGAAGACCTTGTTTGGTCATGAAAATCTGTTCAAAATGTACTGTCATGTACTTTTGTCTTACACTGGTGTATCTTTTTGCATGTTTCCTGTGCATATTTATCCTATGTTTTTTCTTTCTGTACATTTGTAGATAATGCTGGGGTGATTGTGAACCCGAAAGGTGAAATGAAAGGTGAGTTCTCATTGTTCAATTTATATTATGTTACCCAGTTTGTGGGAATTCTGACTTCTACTAATAAGGTTAGGTTTGCAAGTTGGCATGAATATACGATGTGGGTATGCTTGCAAATGGAATAAATTTTACAGATAAGGGGTTAACTCCTATCATTATTCCACTGCCAAACATAGCATGCAATGAAATGGTGCCAAATTTGTAAAATGGGCCTTTCCTAAGCTCTTGTGAGTTGATAGACCTCATCTGTAATGGAAAATGGGAAAAACAAAAGCAGCCAAAACCCCTTGACTTTTGAGTTTGAAATTTTATACCCAAATTTAGACCTTAATTGGTATAACATATGTGATATTCTTTGTGCTATTCTAATTTGTCGTTTGCATGTGTCATGCAGGGTCTGCTATCACTGGACCAATTGGAAAGGAGTGTGCTGATCTGTGGCCAAGAATTGCAAGTGCTGCCAATGCTATTGTCTAAGTTCAGTTTTGATGAGAGTTATCATAGTTTTGTTTGTTTTATTACAATCAATTCTAAGCAGTGTCTGATTTCCTTTGTAGTTCAGGTTGTTGCTGATCTGAAAAATCTGTTTTTGTTAGTTGATGGTTCTGTGGATTTGCTGAAATACAAGAGTTATTTTGGACTCGGTTATGTTTCATTGGGCAATTTTGTTTTTGTTTAGTTTTCTATTTTGTGATTTATCAAACATCATTTTATGCTTGAGACAGCAGTAGTGGTTTATAGTTGGTCTCATCAGGTGAATGATTTGCAGTTTTCAAGGTATTGCTTGTGGTTTTGGGAATCATTTAAGTGGATTGCTGCTATTGTGCTAGGTACTTAACGCAACATTTTCTGGGTATTGCTGATCCATAAACTGTGTGAAATGAGGAACGCGTAAAATAATTTCCTTTGTATTAGTTTTTCTTGGAACAGTGGTCAATTTAGGAAAGCTTATGTCAATGGCGGGTGATTCTACAAACCGTGATTCTAGGTATCTGGGATATTCGAAATTGATTAATTATCATATTAAGGATATGTGACAGTACCTATAGGTGAGAACACCTAAAACGATAATATTCCCAAATGATATGCATCTATTAGTTTTTTTTAAAATCAATCACAGCCCCTATCCACATGAGAAAATGAGATATTCTTCTAAATTGATAATTATTTTTCGAAATTTTAATTTACCCAACATACTTACATGAAAAAAGATATAATTATGCCGTTGTAAATTATACATTTTTTTTTTCTTGATAAGAGTGTTCACTCAATTGCCACAGGTATCACAATTTTTAAAGTTGTAAATTTGTAATCCATCGGATGAAAGCTAATCCAGTAAGGAACCATATCCTCACAAGAACCGCAGGATTGATAACCGTCATCCAACAAAAAATCATCCGCGTCATCCATACCCCTCCCTCCCCTCTTTCTCTCGCGCAACATCCCCTCCCCTCCCTCACGCGCCTCTCCCTCCCTCGCACCCCTTCCTTCCAGACTCGCCTTCCTTCCTCGCCAGCGTCCCTCCCTTCTGTCTCTCCCTCCTCCTTGGCAATCTATTTTTCCTTCCTCTCCCTCACACTTTATGCTGCCTTCTTAAACTGAACAGATATAATAACTGATTGAACATAAATGACAAATAAATTGAACAGATATTACAAACAATGTGGACTCATACAAAAAGTAAAAGCGAGCAAATAAACTGAATAGAAATGACAAATAAATTGAACAGTTATAACAAACTAATTGAACAGATGTAACAAACATGATGACTCGTATAAAAAATAAACAGTGAACATAAACTGAACAGATATAATAACTAATTGAACATAAATAGCAAATAAACTGAACAGATGTAACAAACAATGTAGATTCATAGAAAAAGTAAAAAGTGAGCAAATAAACTGAACAACAATGACAAATAAATTGAATAGTTATAATAAATAAACTGAACAGATGTAACAAACATGTTGACTCGTATAAAAAAATAAATAGTTAACATAAATTGAACAGATATAACAAATAAATTGAACATAAATGACAAATAAATTAAACAGTAATAACACATAAACTGAACAGATGCAACAACTAATATGGATTCATAGCAAAAGTAAAAAGTGAGCAAATAAACTGAACAAAAATGACAAATAAATTGAACAGATATTACAAACAATTTGAATTCATACAAAAAAATAAAAGTGAATGTGTATAAAACATATGTGCAAATAAATTGAACATATAAAAAAAATAAATTAAACAGTTATAACAAATCGATTGAACATATGTAACATGAGATAGAAGGGATAGAAAAAAAAAAGAAGGAAAGGGCCAGTGAAAAAAAAAAAACAAATAGAGGGATAAAAGACAGTACAAAAGGAAAGGAGAATGGAGAAAGAAGAAGGAGAGAAAGGAGGGAGGGGAACTCAAGAAGGAAGAGAGAGAAGGGAGGGGAGCCGTGTCTGGGAGCGGAGAGAGAATGAAGGGGAGGTAACGCGCACTCGGATCGCTGGGTGAGGGAGGTGCGTGCGCTCGAATCGCTCGGATCAGATCGAAGCGCCTGGGTCGCTCGTGGATGACAGTGGTGACAATTAGATGGATGGTAAGTAGTAATTACCTAAGAACCAGAACCGTCCAATCAACAATGGGTGCTCCGTTATTAATATCGGATTTGTACGGCATGTAAAAATTAACTGTAGAGATTCGATCGGATGGTTCTTATGAAGTGCAGTGCAGTAGCACCGCATCCGTCTGAACAAACGGACTGCTAACGGAGTCCGATCCTCAAACGACTATTGGACGTTTTTTATAAACGACCATTGGACGTTTTTTGATCCGGACCGTCTGATTTAATCTCAACGGTTAACTTTTTTTCGGGCCTATCAGGAATCCTGGTATCATGCACGGGGCATCCTTAACCGTTGAGATTAAATCAGACGGCCGGAATCTAAAAACGGCCGGAGTGCCTACCAGAGGATGGGAGAGTATCCTCTGCCAACCTTTTAAGGTTGGCAGGGTGCCAACTTTTTATCCCAGCCGTTAGATCTAATCTGGACGGTTAAAATTTTTCGGGCCTATCAATCTGTATCATGCACGGGACTCCCATTAACCGTTGAGATTAGATCTAACGGTTCAGATCGAAAGTTGGCACCCTGCCAACCTTTTTAGGTCGGCAGAGGATGTGATTCACCAGAGGATCTCATCCCGACTGCTAACTGCTAAGCCCATCCGATGGATATGAGACGCCGTCTGTTTTCCCCTTCCACTTCCACAGTGAACCTTCACAACCACTGAATTCCCACCAAGTCAGCAATGGCGACACTCAACTCGTCTTTCTTCTCCAACGTCCAAACTCTCCCTTTTCAATTTCCTTCTCCTACCAATCTCCCCAGCCAACGACAGCTTGTTCCTATACGCATACGCATGTCTCTTCCCGACAAATACAATTCCAGCACCGACCCAATCACCTCCCTCACGCGCCTTCTCTGGGGACGCGCGCTGCCTCCTCAGCCTCTCATCTCCGCCGTTCGCTCCACTTGGTCCGCCACCTGGCTCCTCATGATGCGCCAGCTGGCTCCCTCCAGCTCCTCCGGCTCCTACTCCCGCCCTCCTGGCCTCTTTCCTTCTGTCCCTTCCCTTTACCATACCTCTCCTCACACCGCTAACCCTACCAACTCTCTCCACCTCTACGTTGGCCTTCCTTGCCCCTGGGCCCACCGAACTCTAATCGTCAGAGCTTTAAAAAACCTCGAGGCGCACCTCCCTGTCTCGATTGCTGCGCCGGGATCCGACGGCTCCTGGGAATTTCACTCAGAACCGACGAAAGGCTCGGTTTTGGTCGCGGGACCTGATAGTGCAAATGGGAAGAAGAATCTGAGAGAGGTTTATCGGATGAGGCGAGGGGGGTATGATGGCAGATCGACGGTTCCCATGCTTTGGGATGTCGAGAGAAAAGAGGTGGTGTGCAATGAGAGTTATGGGATTATTGAGTTCTTGAATTCAGGTTTTGCTGCTGGTTCAGGTCCCGATCTTTGTCCGGTACAACTTAGAGGGGAGATTGAGAGGTGGAATCAGGTTATCTATCCTGCTGTTAACAATGGAGTATACAGGTATGCAAATTTTTTGTGTGCGTTATTGAATGCATATATCCATTGAGATTTTTCTTTTTTTTTAAAAAAAAAAAGAAAAAAAGAAAGGGTTTAATTTGATTATACTGATGAAAAGCATGAATTTCAATTTGCAGATGTGGCTTTGCACAGAGCCAAGAGGCTTATGACACTGCAGTTAATGAACTATTCACAACACTGGATAAGCTTGAATCCCACCTCTCCACTAACCGGTACTTATGTGGGGATACCCTCACCTTATCTGATGTTTGCTTGTTCACGACACTGATTAGGTTTGACCTAGTGTACAATGTGCTTTTCAAGTGCACTAAAAGAAAGATAATAGAATACCCAAATCTGTATTCTTATACAAGAGAGATATATCAGATGCCTAAGGTTGCTGAGACTTGTAATTTTGAAGCCATAATGGATGGGTATTATCGTACTTTGTTTCCTTTGAATCCGGGTGGTATTCGGCCCATTATGCCTTTGGTATGTCAGTACGAATCCCTGTCTAAACCACATGGCAGAGAGGTTCTCTCTTCGAAGAGCAAGCAACTTCAGCTAAGTCCTCAGTAAACCACAGAAATTGTACAGAGGCTTCTAACTTTGGGTAAGTTTATCTCTGTTTTCTAGATATCAACAGGAAGTACTGTATGTCTGTACTGACTATTTTCAGGGGAATTGCTCACCACGCCTCACTTGCTCAAACACTCCCCCATTTTTTTAAAAATGACATAAATGCCCTCAATTTAGCACTGAAATCTGAGAAAATAACACAGGAAATGTGAGGGTATTTTAGTAAATTTGGGAGTGTTTGAGCAAGTGAGGCGTGACCTGAGCAATTCCCTATTTTCAGATAGTACCCAGCTTGTTTAATGGTCTGATGGCTTTTTATGAGAACTTATGAAAACTAATCATCAAAAAATGAAGTCAGTGGAAGTGTTATGCTGATTGATTTAGTACTAAGATACGAGACTTGCTCATTGTTTTTCTATTCATGCTATGCTATCCATGATGTACATTTCTTTCTCAGAAAAAAATTTGTGCAAAGCAATCAGCACCAAGCCATCCCCAATGTATGTTTTATCTTGTCTGGATTTGGCAGTAATCTGGTAAAATCTCTTTTGCTGGGAGTCATCGCCCTTACTTATTCATACATATTGCATATTACGCTGAGTGTCATGCTTAGGCACTATGATTCTTCTGGCATATGAGTTCAGTTGTTAGGGGCAAAAGCCAGTCATGCCTCACCAAGTCAAAAAGGTATGTTAAGCAGGAAGCAGCAATTACATCTGTCTGTCTGCCTCTCTGATTTATGCTTGTTTATTTCTATTTAAAATACAATAAAATAAAATAAGAGGTAAAAATACATATCGCTTCATTTTCCATGAAACAACCTTACAATGTTGAGAAATTACAATCTTCGCTTAAAAGCACCAAAGCTATAGGAAGCACCCTACTTCTTACCAGAACCCTGTCAGTCTCAGGCGCCTTGACTGAGCCGCCCCTGCCAGTCCCTTCTCAGCCCAGGCTAAGTATCTGACAGAGGGGCCTAACCTCTGTGGAATTCCATCCATAATATTTATTTTTTTCGTTGGGATAATTTCATGATACCACACAAAAAAATAAAAAAGATGCTACAGAGTTCTAGAAAGCTCAGGTTCTCCCTTGATTATATAGGAAGCATCATCAACAACCAAAGGAGGAGGGTTGTTGGGACTTGGGACGTCCTTTGAGGGAAATGGGCTAAATGAGGGGAAAATATTATTTTGAAGTCATAATAGCTGGGGTAGCAAATATTTCATATTTATTGTGGATTGAAGAATTCATGTTTTGGTTCTCAACCCTCTTTAAAAACTGAGTCTAGACAGAGCTGTCTATTCCGCATCAGTAAAGCATGCTGGCACCCTGTTTTTGGGTTGCTTTTTTCAAAAAAAAAAAAGACAGCTGTCTAGTGAATTCTTTTTGAAAGTTAATTGGTTATTAAGGAAAAAAACTTAGTCCCCTTTGTGTATACCATTTTTTGGCAAAAGTTTCTGGATACAACTTATTTTGCAACAGTACAAGTGTTTGAAGTTGCATAGTGGTACCAAAGGTTTAGTTATTTGTTGTCCTTTTAAACCATCCAATTTGTTCATCCCCTCAAAAGATATCTTCATTGCATGTAAAAACCTGTTTCAAAGGTACATTCTGCTCCACACTAAAACCATTGTGACATGAGCATACATGTAAAAAGAAGGGCATTATAACAAATTCAATCTATCTACCAAACTATTGTTGTCTTTCCCTTTCAGAAGGTGTAATGAAGTTTATGTTGCTTTGAATAGAATTAGAATCTTACTCCATGGCTTCATGCTTTTTGCAAATTCTGCAGGGCTGTACCATAATATTGAAGATATCTCAAATGGAGAAGCTTTCTTTCGGTGCTAATTGGAGACTGATTTTCAGCACTCCGGAATTATACCTTTTTTTTTTTGTTTGTTGTTGCAATATTACCGTAAATATGAGTTACTCATAATCATAATGTTGTACTAGTGTAGTCTGTTATTGTAAATTCCAGTTTTGAGTTTTTATATGATGTTAATATATATTCTTAAAAATTAAGAAAGAACAGGACTAATGGATCACATGTCCAGCAAAGTTCCCATCATATTTGTTCTCAATTTCTCATTATCAATCTCCAGATTTACATTTTGGGCAATTAGTTTCTTTGGATTTGTTTCCCGAGAATGCTCACAATTCACAAATGAAGTGAAACAAATATTCATTTACCGTTGGCTGCTGCATAGAAAAACAATGAAAGATAGAACAACTAAGGCCCCGATCAAAAATTTTTTCAAGCGGGATTTCATTTCATTTCAATTAATTTCATAGAATTTTGTTGGATCTAATTATATGGAAATTCTAACCAAATGACACTAAATCCATTCATTTTGATCAAGACTTTTCCAACGAAATGAAATGAAATGAAATTCCATTTTAAAAAAATGAGATTTTGACTAGGGCGTAAGCCTTGTCCCAAATAAGTTTGAGTAGGCTAGAAAAGAAACCCAGCAAATTTGAGCATAGCATAACATCTAGTTAGGTACCAAATTTGAGCAGATGTCTTACTGCTATATGTGGCTTTATTCTTACAATATCCCCACAATTATTTTTTGCAACTAATTCATGCATTGTTCATTAAGTTGCCATCGGAGTTAAAAACAAATGTGATTCAGAAACAAGTTGGGTAGAACAAACTCATCAACACGAAGTACTAACATCATTTTAAACAAAAATAAAAACCAACAGCAAATTATATATTCAACTAGAAGCTGATAACATAACTAATTAGTTGTACAGTGCATGAACCATCCAGTAATTATTTATACTGTTCAAAAGACCAAGCCATGCAATGTATTTAGTAATTACAATGCAAAAAGACCAAAACAAAAAAAAGGCATATTTTGAGTTAGCCAGCATCTCTCAAATATCTTCTACAACATTTATGGGCTAATAAATCATACCTCGGTAGTAAAAATGTATCAAAACATACATCATGAGCATTTTAGCAATTTCCTCTACTCCAAATCTTTATTATTTTCCTTTTTTTTTGTTTTATTCTTACCTTGATCCTCTTATCTTCTTTTGTCAACATCTCAAGCTTCACACCGATCAATTATCAAGCAACACTCGAATAGAGTTGATAATCTTTAATATACTCAATGACTTCATCACATGTCAGGTACTTTATAGAGAGCCCTTTTCTTATGCAATCCCTTGGGGAAACAAAGCAAATAAAAAAAAATGGATATAAGTCATTGGTTTCACTAAACAAAAGAAATTTAGAAATTATGTTTAAATCTAAAAAATAGTTCAAAGCTTATTATCCTGTATAGGAAATTATGGAAAAAGAAGGGGAAGAAACAAAGATCTCCATGTTAGAGATCAATACATTGCTTGTATGTCCAAGCCAGAAAAGATTATATACCAGTGGAATGTCATTCTTTTTTTTTCTTTTTATCTCTGGCCATTGGTTTGTTACACATCTGATTCCTTTAGTCTAAAACCTAAATATTGTATTCTTATTATTTGGGATTTGGGGAGAGAAACACTTTTGGTTATGTACAGGTCATGCTTGTACTTTTATATTAAACACTAGTGTACTGCCTGCTATTTGTGTACAGACTTGATATGCATATATTTCTATTTGGCATTACCTGACTCTTGTTGAACTGATTTGGTTTGGAACAATCTCATCCACCAAGACGATGTTGTTCTGGCAAAAGCAAGATGATAAATAGTATGAACCATATGAGCCGCATTTTAATTCATTAACTTGTCTAACAAAAAAATAAAAAGAGGGACAAACCATAAAAAGGAGCTTTGTACCTTATTTTCACTTAGAATTTCATCATTGGATATAATTTTTTCGATATCCTTCCCTTCTCGACGTATGGAGACTACACCAAAATCTCTGCATATTGTTCGGACCTATAACAAAACTAGCTCTACTTGTTTTCTTTTTTACATAAAATAAGGAACCTTCAGAAAGCCGCTAGTGAGTTTTGTATCATCATTTGAATTGAGAATTATTAACAGCAGTTAACTGACTGTTACATAGGGAACACGATTAAGTAAGGTTGATAAGACACAAGATTGGGTTGAATACCCGTGTTAATTTGAGTTGATTAAATAACTTGTGTTACCTGATCAGCAATCCACACTCCAGGGGTTCCAAAAGACTCAAGCAGATCTGAACCACATAAAAGCATCACTTTCAGTGAACCTAAAAAAAAAAAAAAAAAGAGGGACAAAATAATGAAGGTAAAATTGATGCAGATAATTGTAAATTTCTATGTTGATTAAGCAAATGATATTATCATTTTATGCTATCAAAATATTAAATCAAGGAAATGTAAATTTGCCACCCAACCAGTTGGACAAGATTGTCAATTCAAAAGCCACCCTAATTCCCCAGAATCAGCCTTAAACAGCTTAGGTCAACGATTGCCAGCATAAGGTAATACTGAAGCTCAAATTTGAGGCATTATCAAATGGCTAAGGGTTGGTTAACTTAAACTTGGCTTTAAATCCGTTCAATGAACATTTGGCAGAAAATTAAGGCACAACCACTTCTCACTTTGAACCTAAAGTTGATCAAATTAGTAGAAGTGATAGCCAGTATAGGTCTGTACCAGCTGGCCTTTCAGCATACCAACTTGAAATATATGTGCCAAATCTAAATGAAGCAGGAAAAAAATGAATAAAACCATTTAGAAACTGCAAAGAATGAAAATTATTATCTCATTTGTAGACTGGAACCTTACAAAAATGAGACTTACAATTATGATCATTTTTTATGATAATGTGTTACCACAAACCTTTGTCAATGAAGCCGGATTTCAGTAAAGAGTTCTGGATCCTAGAAAGAACCATCAGGGTTCGTTGATAACTACTTTGGTTTGCCTATAGAAAAATTATTATAAAATAGACTAGTGAAGCTGCATGAGTGACATGGAAATGGAAAAAAAAAAATGAACTTCCAATCTCAATTATGGTGAAGCCATGAAATTAATTTTCTTATTGTTATTTTCTATTGGTATTGTGCCATGCATTTAAAACCATCAGCCATCACCAATATGCTCAGTGCCATCACAATATACTGTGTATGCTTTTCATTTTACTGCTCAAGCATAGCAAGTTGTAGTTTGGTAACTTTGTAAGCTTTTTAATTGCAATAATTGTCTGCCTAATTTTCTTGGCTGGTTCAAGGAGATATATGAGGACGCCAAAGAAAGCCTCGAAGAAAAGAAAGAATAAAAAAGGGAAAGTGCATAGTGCAGCATGTGGAGCTGAGAATGATATACCATGACTGGGTAAATAATGCATCCATAATTGACATTTGACAGTAACCTACTACTCTCATGGCTTAGGGAAAACACATTTCAGTGTGGACCTTTAAAAGAGAAAAACATAGCTGATATACCCTTGAAAAATGAGAATGATATAAATTCCTTCCAACAAATTCTCCAATTCATATAAAATGACAACTCATCCTCATAGCAAAAGATAAGAATGGATGCTAGAATTGGAAATCTCGAAGAAGATTTGAATTGAGAGGTGTATGAGGAAATTTGGTAATCACGTGAGTAAAAAATTCAGACAAATGTATAATTAGAGTTTTTGCAGAAGACTACAAGAAATTCCCATTAAAATACCGGCCATTTTTTGAAGCAAATGCAAACCTAAGGAACAATGACCCAAAAAGATTGAAAATTAGGTGGGACCCACATTCAAATTACCTCCCATGGATCAACCATTACAAAGGACGAGCTCTTGCAAGCCAGCTCACACATCCTGATTCGATGAATCCCTGATATAAGATCCTACATGTTTGTCAAGTGTTATTGATATATTTGTCATATTCTCTATTTTCTAACAAAAAATCAATGGTGAGTGATTTGCAGACAATGCCCAGTACATCACAATGCAAAAAGTACACAATATTTCACAAGCAACCAAAACATAAAGCTTTGAGACATTTTAAACAACATCTGAACATTAGAATATTCAGATGTAAAGGTGTATTGCATTAACTACTTGGAGATTTTGCCCCCCTGGCCTGATCATTTTACATTTAACCCAAATGTCAATGTGAAATGAAGATCAAGCCAGATTGATATTTATGATCTGATTCTCATTTCTAAAAACTAGTAATGAATACATTTAATTACAAATGTCAGGGCCTTATTAATCAAAATTGTTGCTGGACTGAAGATTAGTTTTGGCAGTTGTAGGCTTGAAGGGTACTAATTTCATATAAAAAAAGATTTTAGGCATTAATACAAATGCAAGTTACCTTTAGTATCATGTACTAACATATGTTTTACTTTGGCAGCTAAAACCAATAGACATAACAGGTAGGGTATCTAAGTAGAAAATAGGTACCTTTTTCTTATATGCATCATTGACAGGAGAAAGATAGCCACCAAGCACGATATAACCTCGAGCTATTAGTTCATCCTTTGCCAACTCTAACAGAAGAAAATATTTAAAGATTATATAATTACAGTGAATGTGTATGAAATAGATAAAACCTCCATACAAAAATTGAATAGATCAATTTTGAAAATGCAACAAGCTCAGAAAATCATAGGATGAAGCCAATAAAAAAATTGGGAACAAGACAAATTTTCTCAAATTTCTTTGAATTATACAGAAAGTATTATACAATAAAGCTATGTAGTACATAGCTTTAGTATGAATTAGTAATGAAACCTGGGTAGACACGCTAACATAAAACCATCACACTTGAGAAAATATAAAGAAAAGAAAAATAATACAGTGCAAGTTAAAATAAAGATGAGGATTAAGAGACTTGCCAAACATTCGTAGATGCATATATGTTGGTGGATTGAAGCTTCCCGTTGATACCAGCACAGCATACCTAGGATTACAGAAATTGGTACATATGCTTTTCTAAAATCGTGATGGGTATTGTTAAATTAGTTAAATAAATTTGATGAAGCACTCTGAATTAGAAAATTTTACCTAATCGAGGATTCAGGCTTACGTAATTGATCAAGCGAGAGCTTCTCCAGAGGTAAGAGAATGTCCGTGTTTGTTTCCATTGTAGGAAATGGAGAGATCAAGTGGAGAGCTGATAAAGTAAATGTAAAAATTAAAATGTTGAATTAGATTTGAAAGAGAGCAGAGAGAGGCTCATCGTACTTAAAAGAATTGTGGCTGGATCTCGTCGGAGACTCGGATTCGCACTGGAATGGAGAGGGCGGTAAGGAAAGGACAAATACGGTTTTTGATGAACCACTACAACGCAGTGGTACCCAAAGAATATGGTTCCTGTAAGCAAAAGGGTCCGAGGAATAAGTTACTCGAACTCGAGTTCGAGAAAAACTCAGTTATAACTCGAGCTAAAAGAACTCGAGTTCGCATAACTCAAGTTGAATCAACTCGGTTAATCGACGAGTCGAGTTTGAGTTAGGCTCAACTCAGCTCGTTGACTCGTGACGTAATAAATTTTAATTTTTTAAAGATTATCAACATGATTTATGAGTGTTGATATTGAGTTTCAAGACATATTTTGCTTCAAATCAATGGAAAAGAATAAAATTGATAATAAATTTTATTTTTTATATTATTGTATATATCAATTACTTTAATTTTGAAATAATGTATCAATTAAAAAATAAAAATTTGAAGTAGACATACTCATATCAAGTTGGCTCGTGACTCGTGAGCCAACTCGAGTTAGAGACGAGTTGAGTTTGAGCTAACTTAAAAAACTCGAAAGTATTTCCAACTCGAGTCGAGCTAACTCGAGTTATAGCCGAGTTGAGTTTGAGTTGGTCCCAACTCGCTCGAACTCGACTCGTATACAGCCCTAGAGGAATCCACACTCCACTCCACAGCGGACAACGATATAGAGACGGATTTTTTTTAACTGATTCAAAAAAAAAGAGAGAGAGAGAGAGACTGTTTTTTCTTTTTAGTTTTTTCTCAATATTTTTAAAAATAACTATATTTATAAACTATAAAATTTTGTTAAAATTTAATTTTATTCTATAATTTTTTTCCAAAAAAATGGGGAATTCTAGATATAGCATCATCAAATCTGTTATTATTTTTAAAATTTCCCAAGTTATCCTAATTTAAATAAATCCAAGGAAAACAAAAAAAAAAATTTAACGATACATAGAAACTAATTGATTTGTCGTGATGTAAAATCATACATCTATCTTAAAATTGATGCAATAAGCATTGCTTGATCAAACTTGTATAATGTACGAGAAACTTTTTTATTTGCTTATTCTAGTTTTTGAACGAACCAACAGTAAATATTTCTAATTTTAGAAATTTGCCAACACTATGTTTGGCTATTGAATGATTTTAATCATATTGATGCCTAATGCTATGCAGATTGAGTAGTCAAAGCACATGGAATCACCGAGCAAACCCCTCTTGCAAGAAATGTGGTCATTACACAGTGGTTGAAGTGTCAAAATTTGTGAAAAATCCCTACAATGAATATTTTTTCAGATGTACTTCGTGCAAAGAATTTAATGGATGCTGTTGAAAGAGATAAAAACAAAGTTAAAAGTAATAATTAGGTTTTTAATTGTAGTTGGCCCTATAGTTGTAATGATGATATGGTTAGTTTGCAATGGTAAATGGTTCTCGCGAATCGCGATGATATGGTTAGTTTGTAATGGCGTATCGTTCTATTGGTTGGGGCACCTCAAGTATAGTACCAAGAGGTATGGATTGGTACTTAGAGCTGTCAATACCGTATTGTTTCGCACGTTTTCGTTCCGTTTCATCCAAAACGGAACAGAAACGAAAGGAAAATAAGTTTTGTTTCTGAAAATGGAACAGAAATGAAACGGATATTGGTAAACATTAGTGTTCTGTTTATCAAAAGTTGGGACTGAAATCAATGGAAACGGGTTGAAATCAATGGAAAATGAAGAACGAAACAGTAAACAAAACGAAAAACTATTTCGTTTTACGAAATGAAACGGAAACGAAACATATTTCTATTTCGTTAGCTGCAACGAAACAAAAACGGAACATACCAGTTCCGCTTCCGTTTCTCATGTTTAACACCCCTAATTGGTACGAGTGAGGTTTTCAAAAGGTTAGTAGCATATGATACGGGGCCGTTTAGCATCTCAAGCTGATCGACAAGATGTTTTTAGAGTCAATTTATTGTAGTAGTCCATTTGATGGTGCCATGAAGGTCAGTTCAGAGGTGTTAATTCCATTGTTTTGTTCCAATTGACAGCAACTAATTTCATGCATACAAAAACCCAACAACATTTGAACATTACATCTATAAAATAAATTTTATGTATAAAATACTTAGCTTACCAATTCACAGCAACAATCTACGAATACTAATTAACCCAACAACATTGAATATAATCAACAAGTCAATAATAAAAACAAAATTTTAACTAATATAAACTTGTGATCAACCGGCTCTCTCCACCATTTCTTCAGGTGTAAGCCCGTCGATATTAAGACATGCAAAAGTCATTTACGCATCCTTCCTTCTCTCCTTTGGCATGCTAGCCTTGACGTTCTCCCTCTCTTCTAACCAGCTTCACCATCTAAGATCACCTTTCTAATACACCTTTCTCTCTTCTGGCATGTCCTCTCTAATACACCTTTCTCTCTCTCTCTCTCTCCTCTTGGCTGATGATCACCTCTTTTCAGAAGTCGGACTTTGGAAAGAGGTCTGATGATTTCTCTGCAAGCTCCTCGAGGTATCTCTCACTTTGCAAGAGTTAACAAACTCAATTTCACTCTTACATTCCAACTCAAATCTCTCCTGAAGTTCTTTAATCTTTGAAGTTACAGTGTTATGGTCTCCCATGTCAGGGGTGAGTACACTCAAAATTTTTTTGAGGGCGTCCCTGAATTTTTTATGATGCTCTTGGTAAGGTTTTCCAATGCATTAATGACATTTTTGACATTGAAGGAGTTGAAGAAGGGTGGTATTTTTGTAGAGCCATCAACAATAGCTTAGGAACTTATAATCACTCGACAACAATAGATTAGGAGAA
Source organism: Rhynchospora breviuscula (assembly GCA_027562975.1). Classification (NCBI taxonomy): domain Eukaryota; kingdom Viridiplantae; phylum Streptophyta; class Magnoliopsida; order Poales; family Cyperaceae; genus Rhynchospora; species Rhynchospora breviuscula. The sequence continues at coordinate 6,794,958 of CM050400.1, read as the reverse complement.
CATTTTTCTCTAAATTCTTTGTTTTATTTTGTTTCTCTCAATGATATTTGAGATATTGTTAAGTTTTTAAATTAAAAAGCTCCGGTCCAGAATAATTAATGTAAACTTTTGAAGTAGCTAACCTATTCGAGTAGTCTTCTCAATGATAATATTTATTTTATAAGTCTCTCTAAAAATAAATTTAAGGGCTTTATTTCCTTGTCCCTGTTGCAAATTTCAAAATTTCAGTACAAAATTTTATTAATTTATATTTGTCATTCGTGGAACTAACATCTAACACTAATGAGTTTTAAATTTTATGTTTGGACAGTTCGTACAAGATGTAATTTTTCTTTCAATTTTGATTGTCTCTAATATCTCAATTAAGGCATGAGTAAAAGCTATTTGATTTTGGACTCCGACATGTACACAAAGACTTACCTATGTATGTGAGCATATAGCACACCAAAGCTTGAATTGCGTGAGTTCAAAATAAGAAATGAATGATCTCACAAATGTTTCATGCGGTTTTTATTAGCTATATATTGTAGATTTGAATTAATGAACTTAATGGCGGAGTTGAGAATTATTTTTCCCATCTTTTAGGGGGGGTGGGGGGGCAATATGAAATATGTTGGGCCAATATTCTCTATTCCTTATTATTGCACAATCAAACACATCCTTAATAAAATAAAAACAAAAATATTACTGTTGTGGGATTTCTACTCTCTCCAAGTCTCAAGTAGTCCGCCAATATTCTTAACCAGCACACAATTTTTTTTTTATCATAATTTTTGTCCGACTGTAAGCACATTATTGAGTTATATTGATGGAGTCTTATTCACCCATAATCCAAATCCAAACGAACTAGTTACTGTCCCTTGGTTTAGTTATTGCTTTCTTTTAGTTGCTATGGTATGTGTACTGTATATATATATATATATATATATATATATATATATATATATATATATATATATTTTCTGTTTGCTGATATTTGTAGTATTTCCCTCTGGGCACTCCTTTTGTTGTTACTGCTACCTAGCTATTTTGGTGATTTTAGTGATTAATGAAAATGGTTCCCCTACCTGGACAGCTTCAGTTCAAAATAATAATATTAATAATAATATAAAATGTTACTTAGCGTCTTGATTAATTTATTCTATTTTACGGTTTACGAAGATAGCTACAAATTTTCATGTTTCCAATATTATATTTTATACTATCACACTATTTGTCCAGTTTTGTTTCAGGAAATAAAATATCTATGAGATAAGAAATTTCTATAAAGCGTATTGTATCTAACCAAGTTTTGATGCAAATAGTAATTTAAAAAATACAAAAAAATATGTTTAATTATTAAAAATACGATTAACTATATAATAATTAGTATTGAAAAATGCACTAGAGTTGTATTATCTTAAAGGAAAAAATAAATTTTCATATTAGACGTAAGAAGCATATATTATTTTTAAATGTGAAGAAAAGAAAATAAAACAATACGTCCAATAAAAATGTACTCCGAATAAAATAAAATAAAATAATTATCATTAATCTGTTTAATAATTAAATTAAAATATTTTAGAGAATCGATTTCTGAATTGGATTTTGATCGCAATCTGAGTGATAATAAATTTTTTTTTTTTTTTGGAAAATGAGCTATTGAGATTAAATTTCAATTCAGAAATTGTACTCATGGCCTCATGGTCATGGCAGAAACGGCAACGAACATTTAAAATTTTCGAAAAGGGTCATTGGTTCACCTCATTTCCATGCGCCTATCCTATTGTTATTTTCAAATTTAATATCCTGCATCGGAAAACAATAATTAGTATGCACTAATTAAATTTTAGTGCACTAATTGAAGTACTGTCCTGCCGTTCATATTTTATAAACAGAAGTTATTTGTTTTTTAAAATTGTGCAACTAAATAGCAACCATTTTATAAGGTACACATTTGTATCGACTAAAATTATAATTTGCCGCAACAAATATAAATATAAACAAAAATTAAAAAGATCATATATTACCAACATAACGTCTAATATGAGATTATTTTAATCGCAACTTAATTAAGTTGTATGTTGGCTTCCATGATATATGTGTCTAGTTTATTTAAATATTTGTATCGGCTATTATTTAATAATCTTATACTTGTAATGTGTCATTATTTGAACTTGTAGTATTATTTAATATTTTTGACTTGTAGTACGTCCAAAGTTAAGGTATTGCAAAGTGTGACGTGTTATGTCAAATACGTGCTCGTTAGAACTTGTATCGTATCGTGTTGACACGAATATTTTGAACTTGTCGTGTCATGTCAAGTGAAGGAATTGACTAACATGACACGTATAATAGCACGACACAACACGTCTAACACGACATGACACGACATGTTAAACATGTCAAAAATTATTCAGAGGCTAAAACTGAAAAATTTAATTTGATCGGTGATAACAAATTTGTACTTCAAATTTTTGTTGATAAATTTAATTTAAAAAATTATTTGTTTTACTCAACATTTGAGTTTGCATGATTAATGACTTATGTCCATATGTTAAGAAATATGTAATTATTTAGGTAAACACTTTTTTTTATAGAATATAATCGGAAATTTAATTAGTGTACATAATTTTGTTAGTGCATACTGATTTGGTTTCCGCAAATGAAGCCGTTTTAATTTGAAAAGACAAATATAGGATAGGAGCATGGAGATTAGGTCCAATGGCCCTTTTAGAAAATTTTAGAAGTTCGGAGCCTTTTTGATATTTGAATAAAAAGTTAGGCCCTTTCGGAACTTTTCTACATATTTAATTATTTATTATCATGTATAACGTATTATATTACATACTGTACGGCTAAAAAACCTTCAATTGTGAGGGGCAATTATGTCATTTCCTTGAGGTCAAAAGGCAAAACAAGACGCAATATATAATCCGGGCTGCAGCTTGTTAGGGTTTTTCTTTTCATCTTCCAACCCGAGAGCGGCGGCGCCAAGCAAGAGAAATGGTACACTGTCCAATCCTCAATCTCTAAAACCCTAACCCTCGCTAGCTACAACGATTGTTCTCTAACTATACCCTGTCTGTTGGATTTTGTAGGGTAAGGGCACAGGAAGCTTTGGTAAGAGGAGGAACAAGACGCACACGCTGTGCGTCAGGTGTGGTCGTAGAAGCTTCCACCTCCAAAAGAGCAGATGCGGCTCTTGTGGCTACCCTTCCGCTCGCATCCGCAAGTGTACGTCAGATTCTCTTTCTTTTTTTGCTGTTTGTTGTTCCAACTTTAAGTTTTTGCATATATCAATAGAGTTGCCAATGGTCATGTAGTCAACTTTAAGTTGCTATCATGTAGTTAATGAGAATATATTGTTCACTTCTAGTCCAATCTTGCCTCTAATTGAACTCAATTGCAATTGTGCCTCTGTCTGAATTTCATTTGAACTCCTGTTACCTTATGTTGCTGTTCATCTTGAGCATCAAGTGAGAATGAACTGGTGATCCCCATGATCTGAGTCTGAGCTCTTTTTCTGGTACATATTCCCAGCAGTTATTTCCTACTAATTTGATTTAGCTTGTAGATAACTGGAGTGTGAAGGCAATCAGGAGGAAGACAACCGGGACAGGAAGGATGAGGTACCTTCGTCATCTCCCTAGGAGGTTTAAGAGCGGATTCAGAGAAGGTAAATTCCCTTCATTTTTTGGACTTTCTTGTGAGTGCTCCCTATGTAAAGTGTATTTTTCTCTAAAGCCGAAAATGGAGTCAAGCCAGGTCAAACTTATTTAGATGTTTTCTGCAAGTTATTTGCTATTTGTTTAACACAAGTTTAATGGTACATGTTATTTACAATTACAAGAGAGAAGCAATAGGTCTCAGTTGCAAAATGTCTATGTTTCCCTGACAAATCTTAATAAAGCATTAGGGCATTAGAACTGTCCCTGGTATGACTTTTTGTACCAACAAATTCTAAACTAAATTTCATTGATGCAATTACATCATCTTAATCAGAATTTAGGTTATGGTAGGATAAGAGTTTGGTTACTTTTGTTCAATTTCCTAAAGTTGATAACAATTGCTAAAAGCCCCTTTGCATTCAAATAATACAGGTACTGAGGCCGCACCAAAGAAGAGAGCTGCTGCAGCTGCTTCAAATTAAGTTGTTTTGGATCTGTAGTAAATTAGCTCAGAAGCGTTCTGTCTTGATTTTGTTTTTGGGCTCGCGCATTTGCATTAGTTTCGTCGGAAGAGAGGATAGTATCCCCTTTTGTTATTTTCTGCTACTGTTTTTGAAAGTTGTATTAAGACATGAGAGAAGTTTTGACTTGCATATTTTTCAGTGAATTTATTCTATACCATTGTTAGCTCTGCCTTCTCTCTTAATTACTTCTGTTTGCTAGTTGTTTCTGGTCACCACTGAATTGAAGGTCACTCTTCAGTTTTTAGCATAAACAGGATGTCAAACGTCAAGAGGAACAAAAAGAAGATTTTTATCTTCACGGTATCCTAAACTTCTCTTAAAAGAGATTACACGATTTCTGCCAGTTGCAAAAATGCGCGAGTTTCTTTGTGGATCGGTCAATGTGATAATAACAAAAATTGTTAAGATTTAATATCTAACATGTGAAGCATTATCTATTGTAATATGTATATTCTGAGGTTATGGTCCCATGCAATTATACTCGCACTAGATATTTATCTACACGTATTTAACCAAAAAAAAAAAAAAAAAAAAAAAAAAAAAAACAGAAACTGCGAAAGCATAGAATCAGAAACGCTTCTTTAGAGTTCTGGGAGACCAGCATTATTTATGGAGAAGATACATAGCTTATGGAACTGTACTCTAAACAAGCCGATAGCCAGCCATATAGAAGAAAAAGAATCGAGCTCTCTATAAGTGAAACATCCAACAACAATCTCTTTGATCGTACCATGACAACTTGACAAGAAATACAAGTTGAAAAGATATTCCTCGTCATTCACAAAAAATTCGACCTTTGGGCCATACTTCAATATTGTCAGTACTCTAGTTTGGCCTCGCAATCACTGCTACAATTTTTGTTGACCCATTTCCTTCTTTCTTTTTAACAGTGGATGGAACTTGAGTCTGAGGCTTTTTGGCAGAAACTGGTACTGACCGGAGGATCTTATTCTCATCTCTTCCCTTTCTATTGGGTGATGGATTAATGCTGCATTTCTTCACCCTTGGAGCTGTCTTTTCTGTTCGCCGATTCTGGAGCGCAATCAAATCATCATTTTCTGAAATTAAATCAGCAGTTTGAGTCAGTTTGAGATGCCTTTTCTACCTAGCTACCAGCAATCTAACATTTTGTATTTTCTAGTTGTGCAACACACCTACATTGCCAGGTACGGTACTGCTCAACAGGTACACCTTGGCACAGCTAATAGCTGGGATCATGAGCGTCTTACTGTTGCTCTTAGCAGCACTTTAAATCAATCTTTAAAGTAGAAATGTTGGCACATATTACAAATACTATTGTTTTTAGTGCTGTTCATGTTGTGGCAAATAATGCTTATTTATGTGTCCAGTGCTCAGAAATTTGTTCGAAGACCCTAACAGAAGAAGAACATTGCATCATTGACCAGTTGCGCAAATGGTGTTGTCATAAATAAACAAGTACAAAGTAAGCACAATGATTTCAATCCAGGCACCTATTCTAAAAAGGCTAACTTTTTGAAGTAAACTGTAAAACTGAAGACTCAGAAACACATCGTAAAAGTAACTAAACCCAAATTTATTCCTGTTAAGGTAACAATAGTAATTTGGTTTTGCATTCCTGATATGTTTTTCAACAAGACTCCAAGGCTCATTACAACGAAAAGATCATGAATAACATACCTCGACTAGAAACCACAGCCCGAGGCCGAAACAACAAATTAGGGCTGTCAACTTTATCTCCAGTATTTTTCCCCGGCTTCTCTGTATTAATCAGAACTGAATTTAGTTTATCTGAATTGTAAGAACAGAAGTTATTAATCGTAAATCAGAATGATTAAAGGAGTGCAATTCGGGCTGGTATGTTGGTATGGTACTATTGTACAAAGAGTACATTTGTCAAATACATAGTATCCAATTATGCCCAATCAAGCTGTACTCAAGCTTCACCATTGCAATTTAGTCTCAGTGTAACCTAACTAACCAATTATTACCATTAGCAGGTGCAATCATGCCAAGGTATTGCATGTTGTATCTCCATCTTACATAAGTTAGACTCTACGTGCAATTAGCAAGAAACTAATTAAAAGCACAAGACAAAATAAAAAAAAAAAAATTGGAAATACTAGACAGCCAAGATATTGGTGTTATCTACTACAATCGTTAATCTAACCTGTTGTTGTGATTGGAGTAGAGGTAAATGAGACAGGATATGACTTAGAGATAGATCTTGGAGGAGTTGCACATGATGTATGTGGCCGTTTTACAGAATTGTTCCCTAAAAGGTAAAGCCAATTAATAGATGTACATGATGTGCTTATTGATAATGTTGGTTTAACCATTAATTTGTGACTACATCAAGAGTATTTAATGCTGCATATGAGCATTGTACAGGTATATACAACAAGTTTAGGTTTTATGTTCAGTTAAGATACAATTGCTGGGCTACAATTTCAATTAAGTTCAAATTGGCTTTAATCAAACAAATGCGAACAGTATACACGACGCATATCTTGTTGATACTAGCACCAATCGAGCTTCAGGTATCAGTCATGTCTTGCATTGGTACATAGCACCTTGAATATGTACCAGTTCAGCCAATATGGAGATAATGTCGCATGAAAACTGAACATTAAACAACATAAGAAAAGTATCTTTACCTTTCTTTACTGGAGATTTCAAGGATTGATGGCCCTCTAGAGAAAGATATTCAACAGTGCTTTCAGCAGTCCTTTCAACACTTCTATCTGAATCTGAATTGGAGTTTTGATCTACTTCCAGTGAAATAGGGTCGTCGTCAGACCTCACCTTTAGACGGGGATACACTATATAATACAGAGATTACAAAAACTGGTTAGTATATGAAATTAAGTAATGAACATAATTAGGAAATCAAAATTGAAAAATCATTCTCTTTTGGGTACCAGATTATGACTAGGATGCTGATATAAAAGTTTCAAAAAATTCAGGATGAAGTTGTAACATCAGCAAACTCCCAAAAAAAAGGCTAATTTTTTTAGACTCAGATACACTGCAACTTCCTAAAAATTGTGAATAGAAAAAACAAAATATGAAATCGGAATATTGAAAAGATAAAAAATCATAATTTCAATTAGAACTTTTTATTAGCACCATCTATTTGCAAATAAGCACTTTATGATAATCTTTGATAGTGTGAAAAGCAAAACCTAACACTTGAGAAAAGCAAAGTAAAAGACAGTAACCCAATAAGCAGCAAAACAAAAGTCAATTAAACTATTATACGCTTCAAAACTTAAAAAGAAGCAACAATTAATTAGTGATCCTAATCGACCAATAAAGCATCAACTTAAACAAAAACCCTGGAAAAAGGGAAAGAGACACGAGTTAGACTTACTCTTCTGATGGGTTTCTGAGTAGCAATGTCTGATCTTTTCTGGAAGAGTCGAATATTTTATACCCTGGTCAAAATTGTTGCAATAAAGAAATAGATGAGGAAGCAAAGAAGCTCAAGCAACTGCGCAAAGGATCGCGTGGAGTGTCCGACTAATTTATTCACTGGAGAGGTGAGAAAGAAATAGAGAGAGAACCCAACTATTTTTTGTTTCCTTTTTAGTTCTGACTTGTGAGGGAATGGAAGTATGGAACAATGGAAGGTGTTTGCGTTGCTGGCTCTGGATTTCTTTCCTTCGGCGTCAACACAAAGCTACAGAGAGGCAATGAATTGAACGGTCGTTTCTTCCCACTTTGTCTCGTTGCTGTCCCTACTAACTCTTTTTTCAATTTTGCTATAAGTACCAAGTTGTGTCCCTAGACTGGGTTCAGTAATCCTTTTTTTTAACTCAAGGATGGGCTTCACAATTATGATATATGAGATAAATCTAACAAGGTATTAACCTATTTTGCAAGATGATTTTATTTATTTATTTATTTTTATCAAATTTGTAGTTTCTAACTTTCTATTAGGATGTCAAAGAAAATTATTTTTGTAGCAAAACTCATCTTTCGCTAAATAAGGAATCTTTTTATTAGCCAACTTACAGAAAGCATCCATAAGTAGATATTTAAATTGTCTTTAAAAAAAAGTAGATATATATGGCTCTGTTTGGATCATACAAGATTAAGGCTAGGATTAGTTATTCGAGATTAAAACTTTTAATCCTAAACGATCAAGAATAAGCTTTTTGTGATCTAGAGTGTTATTTTTAAGTGGTCCAACATCCGGATTAAATTTTTATTCCTAGGGTGTTTGGATTATCTTTTTAATCCGGATTAAAAAGTGGTCATAACTATTTCTTAATCCACATTAAGAAGATGATCCAAACACCCTAGGAATAAGAATTTAATTTAGACGTTGGACTACTTAAAAATAACACTCTAGATCTCAAAAATCTTATTCTTGATCGTTTAGGAATAATATTTTTTTAGTCTGAATAACTAATCCTAATTTTATTCTTACATGATCCAAACTGAGCCTAAATTATTAAATTGATTGATGTATTTAGAGAGAAAAGTTTGTGTTGTCAATCTCATTCGCTTTTTTAGTGTCATTGACAATCATTTCATTGTTACGTTGGTAATACTACTTTTATCAATATCAGTATAACCTTTTAATTATAGAAACACAGAGAAATTATTACTTTTGTACAATTGTTAATTTAGTATCTTTTATTTTAAAGTGTCATCTTAGTATTTACAATTGCTTTTGCAAATGTCAATTTTAGAATGTAAACAAATTGACTACAAAGAAGGCAAAAAAATTATATAGAAGACCGCATAAATCTTCATATAATAATAATAATAATAATAATAATATAATATGGGTATTATTAATGTTTTAATTAAAGCTTATTATATTACCTTAAGAAATTCAAGAGTTAATCGGGCATCGGCAGAACTTGAGCTGTAAATGGTTTAAATAAAGGCAAATTGGATACAAGTATAAATTTAACTACTTATATAAAGTGCCATGCTAAAATAGTAGAAAAATAGGAAGTAAGATTTCCTTATTCTCAGGAAGGGCAACTGGTGGGACAGCTATCTGTGTTCATAAAGCATTTTGTCCGTATTTTGATTCGTATGGAAGACAAATTCAAATTTCAACGTTCCGACATTTGAAATGAAAACGTGCTATTGGAACACGGGCCTGATAACTGCTTTGTTAAGGAGAGCCCATATAAATAAATCAGGCCACTAAATATATTTAAGGCCTAATTTTACAAAATATCTTAAGTTTGTGAAAAGCCCAAATAAATTAGTAGCCTTCAAGGAAGTCAAAAGTGTTTTCTGATCTGGTGCTTCCCGAGTAAACTTACAAAGAAACCCCTCAACTTCTCAAACCCTGAAACGTCCGTGGCGGTATCGAGACCTCTCTGTTATGTACAATTGGAGACTCTTGAGTCTTGACAGATCTCAACCGTCTGATGTAGATAAATATGATTCATCCGATATAAATAAATCCCACAAATTACAGGACTTCATTAGATATAAATCGTATTACTGGAGAGGAACTGAACCACACCTTTCTCTCTCGCCGCCTCCATTTTCTCCTAATTCTCTCTAAACCCTAGAGAGAAAAAGACTCGAACGATAGCAATAGCAATAAACCCTTGGAAGAAAAACCATGGCGTCATGGGGTCTAACGAGATCAGGCAGCGATGGAGACAAAGAAGGCATCGTGGCCAAGGTCGCCAACTCTCCGATCGTCGTCAAGGGGCGCGAGGCGGCGGGAGAGGCGGCGACAGTGGCCAAGAAGCTTCTCTTCAGCACCGGGAAGGCGGCGTGGATCGCTGGGACCACCTTTCTCGTCTTGGTGGTCCCACTTATTATAGAGATGGATCGGGAGCAGCAGTTGAACGAGCTCGAGTTGCAACAAGCATCGCTCCTTGGATCTTCCTCTGCGCCTGCTTCGGCTAACCCTAAGTGAGTTTGTAGGGTAAAGGGTTTTGGTAGAGTCGATTTGATTTGGTGGGTTGTTGGATGCGATCGATTCTGGTTTGGAAAGATAGCCCTGTTGAGTTGTAATTTTGTTTCTTTTGGCTTTTCTACTATAGAGAGTATTGACTTTCTCTGCTCCAAGTAAGGATGTTGGTATCAATATTTATTTGTTTAGTGAATAATGCGAATTTTGGTACTTTTTATCTTGCAATCCATCTTGGTTTGGATACTATGTCTAGGGTTTTATATGACCTTGATGCTCTATTATTCCATTAGTAAGTTACTATATGTGCTTGATTGATTTATTATTGGGATCTTATCTTGCACAAATCTTTGCAAGTAAATGCTTAAATGCTGCTACCCACATGGCCTGAGTCTTTGTTATGATAATGGTATGAAAGTTTGTGATTTTTGAATGATTAGTTTTACTAAGCCTTTATCATAGGTAATTCGGTCTATATCTTATCTTAATAGTTTCAAATATATATTCTAGACCAGCCAGTACTGTACCTAGAAACTGGTAGAATACTAGTGTTACCAGTCAAGTGCACAATGTTAAGCAAAATTTGTCTCTTGGTAGAAAACCTATTTAAGCCTTAATTAATGTCTTAGTGACAAGAATTTTGTTGTTTTCAAAATAGCATTTTTTGAGTACTTATTAAAGTAGTATTAACATTTTTTACTTTATGGTCTTCAATGGATCCCAAAACTCTGCTTCCTTTATTTCATTGATAAACTTTTTGAATCTAGAGAGTTGGATAAACTGTTCAAGTTTATGTACTTGGTATCAAAACTACAAGCCGGGGTATGATAATTTTGAGTCTGCATCTGCTGCCATAAAAAGTGACGGTACAAATGTGGCATAATTGTCATGGATGACCGTATAAAATATCAAAAGGCACAAATTTCCCTTTCGAGTTGTACATGTATATTATCTTAGAGAAACTTGGCAGCGGCTGCTACATTATTATTTCAATTTGATTTGAACACTTGATTAAAGGACCCATGTGAAAAACTATGATACATTTCTGCAGCTTTTATAACAGAGAATGTTATAACAATTTTATTTCTTATATTAGTCTACTACACCTTTTGAGTTAGTTTTATGTAGCTTTATTTATTTGTTGCATTCCTACAACGGTCTTTATGCCGCTTATATGTGCGATTAAATTGGTGATTGGTGGATCAGCCTAAAAATCCATATAAGGTGGTGACCATTGTTACTTTGCTCATGATGATTATAAAATAGATCCCTTTGTGACAAATCTCAGCTAGGCCATCAATCAGTACGCACCAGTGCATCGTCAAAAATACTTCAAAGCACTTGTTAATAAAATCCAAACAAAATGCTCTTCCTTTGACAACTCTTTACATGAATAGGAATCACCCACTAGAAAGTTAAGTTACATGAATAATAATCACTCGCTAAAAAGTTAATGTCTGTACCGAACTTTTACAAACTTACCAAAAACTTAAAACTAAAGCTCCTAACCAATAGCACTCTAATAGCAATCATCCTCTCCCGGAAATATTCACCATCAGAACATAAAACCAAGACACTACAGAGAAAAAAAATCCCATATTTGATTGTGTTTGTAAATTCATCTCATTTCAAAAATTTTCTTCAGGGTCATTGAAACTTCTGAATCCGCAAAACCAAAATCTCGCACTGCCATAGCTATGTCTTTGCCATCGCTGCTTCTTGATTTTCTTCTTTGTTGGGTTATAGGCTGGTGTCAGATCGCCTTTACATTTCTCTTTCTTTGACAAGTGTGCTTTGCATTCAGCTGGGTCATGGTCTGGTGAAAGATCATTTTTATATCTCTCAAGCTTTGACAAGAGTGCTTCACGCTCAGTCGACTCCTGCTCCAGGCTCTCCAGGCTCTTATCCAGCGGGCCAGAAAATTCCACCTGACGCCGCTGCTCGCGGATTGCATACTCGATATCCTTATCTATCTTGCGTGTCATCTCAAATCTGTAAAAAGGGAGCAAAACTTAGAAACTCAAGCCCTCTAAAGGCACCGTACCAGAAATTGCCATCTTTTTCTATATGCACTGTGGCAGAAACCCGTCAACACATTGACAGGTTCACTTCTCTTAAATTTAAAAAAAAAAAAAAAAAACTGTAATATTATGAAGTTTTGGGTGCTCCCACACAGTAGATGGTGAAACTCACTATTTTGAAGGGTATTTATCAACGAAATCTCACTGTATAAAGGGTTGGTTGGTTGACATTACCGCGTTGACTTGGGTCTTGAAGTTATGCTACTGAGTGCAACAGAGCGGCGTCCACTGTAATCGTGATTGGATGGCACGAGTGTGCCATTGTTACTCAAGAGGTTTATCGCAACATTCAAGATCCCCTGTGGTCGCAGTGTCTTTGGTCGTTTGATCTGCAGTGCCACAATCTGGGGCGTTGTTGGGTCCTTTGGGTTGAGGAATGTTTTTACGAGGATGCGTGTCTGTCCTGTTATCGAAAACTAGATTGTGAGGTCACATTACTAGCTAGTAGTACATTTCATGGCAAATAAGCTAGCTTTTGCATTCAACCTTATTTCTTTTGATCTCTTACTTTTAACTCTCGGTTAAAAGTTGATTGCATGGTTTAAATTTATATAAAGATGTTGGGTCTTTGGGTAAATGAAAATTGATTCCCAATATCAATAATAAGGAAGAGACATTTCCTCAAAGATGCATTTTCATATCCTTGGTAGTATTGACAATGCCTTCTATGCACATTGCTGGCCAACAACTACAAATATCTGGAGATTTTCTGAACATTAATTACTACAGGAATAATTCAACCAACCTATCTGTGAATAACAGAAGTACACATCTATACGAAAGCACTAAATGAAAAACAATTTTCAGAACATATAAAAAGCATCTGAGAAATACCTAAACAACGATCCCTAAGTAAACTTAATTAACCTATACTGGAAAACACTACAAAATTTTAATCACAACTTCCCTCCGCTAAGGAAGAATAAAAAGGGAAAAAATTTGACTAGCCAATCACCAAAAAGATGGTCCTTTGTTGCTTACCTCAACTTCTCATAATTGAGGAAGATTAAACAGGCAAAAAAGTAAAAGGAAAAAGACAGAAAATACAATCACCTAAACGGCAGTCAGTACCGAGGCCCCATTTCCTGACAGCAAAGATGGTAACATTAATGGTAGAAGTTTCAGACCGGAGGAAGGAACCGTCAACACGAATCACAAACTTGTCATTCCATGTGGGGTCAGTGCCGTCTGACGTGTCAATCTGCGTGGCCAGTTCCTCTTTTGGATAATCATACACTGTTACAACTGCATATGTGCACATTTTTTTGAATTGGGGATACAGATTCTGAGCAGACATCACGGTCAGCTCAAGAAGGTGCATGTCGGTGCACGGGTAGGGGCAGACGTCGCTGCTCCCGCATTTGCTTCCCCGGTCATGGCCCCGCCTAGAACCCTGCGCCAACGACATGTACAGGCGGGTGTTTGTTGGAGGCACAGGGTTACAGGAATGGCAAATGCATACAATGTAAAAAAAGGAAATTGGGGAAGCAAGCAGAGGTGACAGCGAAGACTGTCTTGTACTCGAAAAGCTGAGGGGTTAATTTTAGTAACAAGTAAAAAGGTAGCAAATTCGGAGAATATTTGAATGGATCTTGGGTCGGTCTGAAGTGTAAACACATGCTATATTGCTAAGTTAGGAGAATTGAACGCACCTGATCTTTGGTGTGCATCAGTATATGACATGCCTAAGTTGGGGGTTTTATTGCCATATTTCATGCGGCCAGGTTGCTGACAGTTGGTGCTAATATTAGGTAAGCATGTTGTGCCTTTAAAATGGAAGGAAATAATTTCGCCGAATCAATTCATCGTCATCAGCACAATTGGTATTTATTAATTCGCGATTTAAATTTCCTATTTTGTAATATCTCTTATCGTTTTCTTATCGATGAATACATTTTTTTCCTTGTTGGAATACAAGTCATGCATTTATTAAAAATTATTTGATGCATGAAATTAGGAAAGGATAGCAGGAAAGGAAAAGACCAGCTAGCTAGCGTGTGTCCATCTGTTATCAGGTCAAAGTCGGGGGTTCCAAGGATCCACCCCATCAGACGCGTATCATCATCAATAAATACTGAGGTTTTCTACGGTACGTTTTTGTAATTTCTGCAGAATATTTATGTGATCTTTTGTGAAAAGATTGTATTAAGATCTTTTTTCGGATGCAACACGATTTTTTTTTTTTTTTTTTTTGAATCCGCTACATAAAATAAGAATGAGTTTGGTACAGTGAGGCGCTAACCTAGTAAATGAATCAGGGTTAGGTTAGTAGCTAATCTTACGCTACCCTACTAACTGGTCGAAATGCTGAGTTAGCGATTTCTATCGCGTGTGGAGAGAGAAATTATTGTAAAAAAAAACTCATCAATCCACTTTTTTATTATTTCCTTTCTCCCACGTGATTGCCTTTTTTCTTGGGAAGTATAAAAAAATAATTAATAAATTAGCCTTTCTTCAGTGTCGATTTTTCTCCAAGCTTGCACCCGAGACCTTTGACACATCTCTGTCTTCTATGTCATTCTCTGGCCCTTGCTCTTTCTCTCCCCGATTGTGTTTCCACAGGTATCAACCTCACGACAGCTCATCTCAACATTTGTCTGCTGGTTATTGTTTAATTATTTGAAAATCACAAACTTGTTGCCCATATGATCGATTGAATTTTGGATTAAGGAAAATGGATGGCAATATATAAAGCTTAAATGCCTTCTGATTATGTGTTTTGCATGTGCCCATAAAAGCTTGTACCAATTGATGTAGGCTTGTTGGAGTCTGTTGATGAAATCACATCAATTATGTATATACGCACTTTAAAATGTAAAATATGTGATTATTTATGCATCTACTCATCCAATTATCTTACTTGAGATTATTTTGATTTCTTGGAGATCAATCGAGTTCCTAATCTATTCATTTACAGGTTAATTTGTCTTACTGATAGTGTGCTAGTAACCAATCAGTGATACTGTCATCCAATTAGCCTACGGGCTATTTGGATTTCAAAAAAAAAAAAAAAAAAAAAAGTCATCCAATTTGTCTCAGTAGTCCCTGCGCCTTCATTCCTCTTAATTGATCTTTGTGTATTAGTGATACTGTCAATGTTTAATGAACTATTAACATTTTTTTTTTTTTTGCTATTACTCTCACAACCAATCAGTAGCTAATGTGACTTGAACATCTAACAAATTATTTGATTCAACGTTATGCAATAGGTTGAAGTCATCCCTTAAATTATTTAATAATATTTGAGAGAAGCATATTATAATAGTTTGAAGTCAAAGAAATAAACACTTGCATTTACTAATATTTATTAAGAATATTTAATTAATCAGCGTACATCTCATTATCTGTCTGAAAGAATATAAAATTATTTTTTGCTTTAGTTCATTTCTATAAACGAGAAGAAATATATATTATAAAAAAATTATGAAGTAATTCATATATTTTTCATTTATTTATATCATTATGATTTTTTAATATTATTATTCCGCATGTGACTAGTTTAATTATTATGAGTTAATAATTCCAAGCAATACTCTTCATCCATAATTTAATAAAAGTAATCAATAATTTATTTGATATGTGCACATAAAAAAAATATGTTATTCAGTTAAAAAGAAATATATAAATAATATTTAAATAATTTATTCATTTCGCTCAATCACTAACCTCAACATACCACACCAAACAACACTCACTAAGCTTAGACTATCACTAACTCCTTCCAATCACTAGCTTAACCATTCTACCCCACTAACCTAGTCCATTTGGCAAATTTTCTATTCTTATAAAATTAAGGCACTGTCTGCAACAGGGATATGGATAATTTCTGAAAATATGTGACAATTTTACCCACAATTACGAAAATTAGACACTTAACATGTTAGGGGTATATTTACCTATGCTATATTGAAAATTTAGTGGCCATTTATGTACGTATACACAAAATTGTGCGATGTTGTAAAAGAATTTTCTTCTTGCTCCTGAAACGCATCTATTGGTTCGGTACTGTGGTACAAGCACATTAAAGTGGCAAGAATCTGGAAAATAAAATGCCAAAAAATGAAATTAATCTAAATACCATTGTACACTCTTATTTCCAAGAGGCAACAACCAGCTTGGTAACACCAATAACAGGGACTCTAGGGACTGGGGACCTGGAATGAGCAACCATTTATCCATTATTACATCTATAGACTTTCGAGCATGCTCGGCCCGTGTACGGTCGACCCGGTTGTTCACAACGATTGGGGCATGCCGGCCTGTTTGGTTGCAAGGGACCGCAGCCTATGCTTCCTGCCTTATCAGCTTGGAGCAACATTCAGTGTACATTGGAGTCCATCTGAAATTCATCATCCTTATTCCAGACATCAAAGTGTCTATTTCCATCAGCATATGCCACACAAAAGAGTACCGAACCAATGACAATCGCTATTAACATTTCCATGATAATGCAACTCAGATACCCCATTGCATGCACGGCTGCAAAGTTTGTTGGTGAGTTATGTTATTGTAGGATTTGCACAATCTCTAATGCTGGGGATGAGGAGCTTTATTTAAAGCTAGCTAGGCAGATAATGGTGAACCCAGAATGAATTGGTGCGTGGGACGATACATGGATTGATAGTGTACTAATAGCGCACATAAATTGTCGGGAAAGGCAGCCTGAAATCCAAGTCAGAAGGCATGGATGGGGAAAATAATGGATTGTTGGAGTCTAGTACATTATAATTGGAAAGCAGAAACAAATCTGATTAGGGTATCATGAATTTAGATTGAATTTTATTAATTTTGTATGATATATATCTCTATAGATCTTAAAAGCATTTTGTGAATTCTAATGCGCATTTACGTCCCTTACCATTTTAAAAGTTTGGGCTCATTTTTAAAAAAAAAAAAATACATATATGACACATAAATTAAGAAGAGCAATATTTATTAATTATATGACTAGCTTTAATTATTTTTAACATTTCTGATAGACAGCTCAAACATGTTTGCATATCAAATTATTTTTACTTACGGTTTAGAGAATACTTGGCATCGTAAAAAAAAAAAAAACAAAGAAAAAAGAGCAACATTCAAAATGGAGTGAATAATTAAAGTGTGTATTAGAGAAAAGTGTTGATAACAATATAGATTTCTACAAAGGAACAAGAAACTAAGACTAGATTTTGTTTATTCAAAGAATCTAGTTTACTTCTCTAATGTAAGAGTCGAGACCAATGATCAATATACAAACCCAAGGCAAACCAATTAATTAGTTAATACACAATGAAAAAGAATTTAACTCAAGAACACTAATTAACACATAACACGAGTCATTGACTGTTCAAATTGGACTTGAACAACCAGTCAAGGTTAACAAGTTATGTCAGTCAAGGCCAGTTACCAAATGAATGTGTGTCTTTTGCCTTTCA
Organism: Rhynchospora breviuscula; assembly: GCA_027562975.1. Lineage (NCBI taxonomy): Eukaryota > Viridiplantae > Streptophyta > Magnoliopsida > Poales > Cyperaceae > Rhynchospora > Rhynchospora breviuscula. The sequence goes on along the minus strand of CM050400.1, from coordinate 6,777,411 downwards.
TCCACATGTCAGTCAAGGGCAGTTACCGAAAGAATGTGTGCGTCTTTTGCCTCCTTATCTGTCCCCTTTCATCCACATGCAAGTGTGGCGACTTGGGTTTTGTAGCTTCCTTTGTAGACCTGCCACAGATTCAATCAATTTCTAAGTACAAACTAAAGTTCGGTTTAAGTTTCTATTCCTTTTTGGTCAATAACTATTGTGCCTTGAAATAAGTATGCAATTGTCAACCAATACAACAATTAAGCCTTTTGTCCCAAACAAGTTGGAGTAGGCTAGAAAAGAAACCCACCAAAAAAGTCACCAAGAAAATAAAATAATATATAAGAAAAGTACTACTACTAATAATAATAATAATAAGACTGAGTGTCAACCAATATTGTGTATGTAATTAAGACCGAGTGTTTTGAACATTTGTAATTTACTCCCAACATCTATAAAATATTGGCAGACCAATCTATTAGGTAATGCTGGAAATGATTTACACTTCTCCTTTTCAGAAATCCATTGAGTAAAAACATTGGTTTTTAACGATTCACCTCAGTTTCTAACATATTGGTGTAATTTGCCAGTTACTAAAAAATATGCTGGGTATTAATTTCCAATGGAAGTTTATCCAATAACTAGCAAATACAACAAAAGGTTACTCAAGATTTTTATCAGACTAAATCATAAAAGAAAAGAATATGAACCTTTGAGGGACAAAGGGTTTTTCAAACTTAGGAAGAGGCCTTGCATGAGGAACCATAGTCCGTCTTAGCTGCTTCATTGCCTTCTCTTCCTCCATCTTAATATAATATAGAAATTTTGAAAGAAATTAGTTTTAATAAAGAGAATATGTTTCCTCTTAGTTACCAAACCCAAGTTAAAAATAAGTTTCAAAACACGAAAATACATACCAGTTTGGCAGATTCAGCCTCGTCTCTGAGCCTTTTGTACATTACTTCTTTTTCCTTGATCTGTAAATTGGAAAAAAAATTCTTGTTAAACATACAGCATAATTTGATGGATTCCTGATTGTTCACATTAAGGTTTTTTCTCCATGGTAATTTAAATTAATAACAGATTTATGATTGTTCATCAAGGTTTTTCCTACAGTAATTTAAACACCAATGGATTCCTGATTATTAAGGTTTTTTTTCCTATGGTACAGAAAGAGTTTTTGAACCTACCAGATTTGTTGCCAAATACGTCCTTATGGACATTTGAGTGTTTCAGGTCACCAACTGTTCAACACAGACTTTATTGTCTGCCAAATGTTCAATATATATTTCATCAATCTTCATGATACACGCTTAAAAGCATCCATATAGTTTACTTTCAGAAAACTTGCAGTTGTGTATAGATAAACACCTTATTTTAGCTCTTTGCCTTGTATTGTGCCAATTTACAAGTTCTGCCTTAAAGTGAAATACATTGAGAAATATTACCTTATTATCAAATTCTTGTCTTTGAATAGATCTTTGGTCTACATGTAAGGCAAATGTTTGCACTTCTGTCAGTGGCTTTCTTTCCTTTGCTGGAACTGGCAAAGGGTCCCTTTTCAAAACACAAAAAAGTAATATGTCAGGAGTGCAAGTAATTACCCCCATAAGAGTTCAGAAAAACTGGCAATGTAAAATAACAAGATAAAGAAAACTGAAACTTACTCTGTAAGAACAGGCTGTGCCCTATAAATCCTCCGCTGAGCCTCTTCCCTCTCCATCCTTTCTCGCTCTTCCATCTTTCTTCGCATTTCTTCTTCATGTCTGACAACACTCTCGAGTTGAAAACCCTCAGGCTTGGTACAAGGCTTTGGCTCTGGTTTTGGGGGTACCTGGATGTTAAACACAGAATTTACAAATCAGTACAGTTTTGAATAACTGACTAATCAAAGTTTGAAGTAATTTCTAAACACTATGTACCACTGGGTAATCAGTTGTGTATGGGTATGGGGTAGCCTTTGGAATTCTAGCCTTCTCTTCCTCCTCTTGCTTACGTGTGAACTGGGTCTGCAACAAAACCTCTTTTTGAAGACCTCTCTCCTGAAATATTATAGTACAGCTCGTTCATATGTAGATAAAACCAAAACAAGTTATGTTGCAAATTACTTTTACTAATAATATACCTCAGTATGAAGATGGAATGGGTTGGGTATGGTAAGGCCAGGAACAGTACTGCTAAGCTGTTGACTGTGGAATGAAGTATCGGAATGTAGAGAAAGCTGTAAGAAAACAAAAGAAAAATATACATGAGACAAGGAAATAAAAGCAACTTATGATTAATTATAATTGCAAACATATAATCAACAAGACCTTTTCAAACTGATCAAGAACCGATGCAGAAGCTGGACCCAGGCGTTCATCGGTGGCAAAGTGGAACTCTTTTGGTGTAGTCAAAGGAGGTTTGGACACAGAAGTTGAAATGATTTCAACTTTCTGATGAAGAATCTGCAGTTATTATTTTAACTAGTTAAAAAAAGGTCAAAAAAGGAATGAGCTCTTTTTTGAAGGTTTTCAGATGGCTACCTTTCTATTCAGAGGCCTTGCCTTAAACTTGGGTGCTTTTTCTAGTTCTTCCAACTCCAACTCCTGAGAACTCTTTACCCTATGGGAATTTCCATACATGACATTACAAATAAGACAATTAGTATCTTCAGAGCTTTCTGGAATCTGGACAAAAAATGATAACAAAAAATGAAAATTCAAATTACTTTGGTGGCCGGGCTCGAAGTGATGTTTCAAGTCGAGGTGGTCTAGGCTCGGTTAGTTTTAGGGGGTTGCTTTGACTCTGTCAAAAATAGAACTATTAGTTTTATATAATATATAATTTTATTACAAAAGTTTGAACAACGTAGATAAAACGCAAGTAATTTCTTACCTGAAAAGTGAAGCCTGCCACTGAGGAAGTCTCAGAGCATGTGTCATGCCGGCTTGCCCTTTCAGAAGTTTTAAAATTGAATTCCTAAATCCAGTAAAAAAATAATTTTATGTCACCTGTTGAACATTGTAATTATAAGTTTTATTTGGTTAAGAAGGGAAGAATATTCAAAACCTTAAATTCTGGTGGCTGATGAGTGCTCTTGTTCAGTACTGGAGGAAGAGGGGGAGCTTGAAGAATCTGGTAAGGAAACAGAAGGTTTTATTATTAGTACTTGATTCATTATTAAAAGAGGGTATCACAGGTGCACATGTACAGGTTACATCAATTGGTAATATATGCTTTGTATTTTGGTAATGGAAATACACCTTGGATGTTGCATGTCTTAGTAATTTCTTTTTTTTTTTTGGGTTTATGTGCAAATACACCATGTATTCTAGTACAGAGAAATCAGTTCTGATAAAGCTAACTTCCAAAGAAATCACCTCTGTACCAGCTACTGAAACAATGATCTTACATTTTTTTTTAAGGAAATAACAAAGTTAAAATTTTTATCAGGACCAATAAAATTATATAAAAGGAAAAGTGTGCACAGTAATTGTCCAATAGTTAATAGTTCAATCAATCTTTGTCAAGTAGTTCAATCATTCCAGTAGTAAAGAAGGCCATGAACCATGTACGAGCTCTGATAGACTCCATAGTAAATACAATGGTACATAGCACAAACGTCTAAATTACAAAGCACATGTCCTATACTTTGCCATTTCACCAAAACTAAGTCAAGCCTGAGTTGAACTAAAAAATTTCCAAATTGAATATAAATTATACAAAAAATAGAGAAACACAAAATCAGTTGTAAAATACCTTTTTGTTGAGTGGGCGGGCTTTGAATTTAGGCATTTTAGCCAGCATTTCAGCCTCTAGCTCTTCTGAGCTCTTCATTCGAACTGCCCTGACCCTCTGAGAGGTCTGTAGCTCAGGCTCCTTGGGCCTTGTCAGAACAAGCCTTGGTCTCTGAATTGTCTGGGAAGAATCATCCTGAAGTGCAAATTCAACAATCAATAGTGTACTAAACTAAGTTCAGATAAAAAAGAAATCATCATTTGGCTCTACGAGTGTGTCAGATACTGCACGGACCGTGGTTACTGGCATACATTGGAACTTCCATGGTTTCTTTCATACCCTTAAATCTTTTGGAAATTTTTAATGAATTTGCACACTTGAACTACAAGATTCCACTAACCAGCAGCAAACAAAGAAACAAACCAATTCAAAATTCTGAAGCCCCAGGAGTGATAAACTTACATGAGGCAGCAATTTCTTATTTTGAGAAATTCCCAGGTCCCTTGTTCCTGATTCAAACCGTTTTATCACCTCAGCCGCAGAAACAAATTGGTTTCCCTGCTTAAAATATTGTTCAAAACATTTTGTATACCGAGAAAGCTAATGCAATCTTCAAATTTTAGATACAATATAATTGTTTTCTAGGATTTCACACACCTTAAGTGAAGTTGAGAGCTGAGTCCTCTTAGGAGCAGTACATTTGTGGGCCAAGTCAACTGGTTTGACATTTAATATCTGAAATAAAAAGTAAAATCATAAATTTTTTAGAGCGGTGACAGAACACATAACCTATATATATATATATATATATATATATATTGTAATGAGATAATATATCAACCTGTCTTGTCCTCCCTCCATCAAGTTTTTGCCTTTTGACTGCTTGATTCTCCTGTGCCATATCATGGGCCCCAGGGTTCTGCAGCTTCCCATTTTGAGATCTATCAAAGAATTTCTATCAGACATCAAATGAAAAAAAAAAGACAATAATAATATAAAACAAAGTAAATCGACAGACAATAAAGGGTAGTATATAATTTAGGAACACTTCTCACTCTTAAATGAGGATAGAGCTGACCTTCTAGTGATTTAAAAGTAGTTCCTGTTTTAATCCATGTTGTTGTTTTTTTTTTTTGTCTTATTTGGTGTATGGTTTAGATTAAAAAGGATCCTTATATTATGTTAAGCATGTGCAGAACTAGATTTTTATTATTTTTAAGAATTAGGCTAGACTTTGTTGTTATCCACCTGCACAGTTCTTCTGAGGTTACATCTCTAAGGTCCTGGACCAGTATGTACCAGATATGTGCTTAATTCTTGAAGTTAAATTAGTTTAGGGATAATAATTAAGATTCTGTCATGGCCATTACCAGCCCAGTGCTCATAGGGTTTAGTAAAAGTTGTCTATACATAAGTTACAGAACTCACTTGATCAAGCTTCTGTATCCTGTCTTCTGAGACAGAGGTAAAGGTGTCTTTCGTATGGATTGGTTCATAAATGCACTGGCTATCTTCTTTGCAGTCTGTTTTTTGGAATTGGAGGGTCCTGTTTCTTTTGCAGGGTCTCCTGGTATGCAGGTTACAGTCTCAACTTTCATGTGCTCTTTTCCACTAGCATGGATAGGTTGGACAGATGACTTATCAACAGTTGCAGGGACGAGCTTGGGGGTGCACAAACCAACATCTGTTGTAAAATAAAAAACCAACAGAAGTCATGCCATGTACAGATTGGTGAAATTAGAAGTGGCAATATTAAATGCAAAAAAAAAGGTTGAAATTTATTAAAGGAAAGACACAAATAGTAAAGCAGATAGTAAAACTGAGTTAATGTAAGAAGAAATTAAGTTAGTTTTACTCACTTGAGATATCCATTTCCTTTTGGAGTTGAACTGGGAACTCAAAACAAGGTGTCTCCTCTCTTGATGATTCAGCCATAACACTATTGTTTCATTTAAAGGTCTTTAAAATTAGATCTTAGGACATTGAATTATAAATGAATGTAACATTTCAGAGAGAATTAATTATACCTCATTGGTTTGTTAGGCTCCTGGCTAGCAGTCCCACATGCATCTCCACATGATTTAGGAACCTAAAATAATGCCCAAAAAGTAAACAATAAGTTCTATGTACGAGTATTATACAAGCGTGTCTTATATGCCTTATTATTAGCAAAACCTCCAAAGTCACAAAGTGATTCATGCTGGGTCAATTATTGTGTATAATTTTTGCTGCTTAAAATGATTCATGCCTAATAGGAAAACCTCTAAAGCTACAAAGTACTTGACACTTAGCCCCCTCAGTTTAAATGAATGATTCCCAACTTTCAAATGAAATTGTGTTATTTTTTAACTGCTGGTTGGTATCAACTTAAATGATTCACGCCTAATAGGAAAACCTCTAAAGCTACAAAGTACTTGACACTTACCCCCCTCAGTTTAAATGAATGATTACCAACTTTCAAATGAAATTGTGTTATTTTTTAACTGCTGGTTGGTATCAACTTGATCAACCTGGAAAAATGCTGCCCAAATCTCCCATCAATTCCAAGTAACGGATTTCGGTACTTACACAGTCAAAGGAAATTGACTTTCGGCTTTCTGTTTCTTCTCTCAAATCTTGATCTCTGGTTTCTTGAATTGCATTTCCTTGGCAAGCTCTGTACAGATCAATAGTAAATATCAACAGAGAAGTTATTATCATAAAATAATCAATTATATAAATAAAATAAATTGATAAATTAATGTCCAAAAATAGTATCAACTCACCCAATTCTGTCATTTTGTTGCATATTCTGATCTTTAAGTTCTGCATCCTGCCATTAATGGTAATGAAGAAGAATTAAAAAGGGAATTCAATATTAGAAATGAAACCAAGATAAGATTTCAAATATTGCAACTATAAAAGAGAAATCAAACATTATGATGATTGAAACCTTTTCGACTTTCATCTCCACTTCATCAAAATTGCATAACGTCTCAATTTTAACAGCACGCTCCTTCTTTATCTTTGGCATAAAGGCTAAAATGTAAATTTCAACAAGGTAAGTATAAAAAAACCAGAATTTCAAGGAACACATTACATAGTTAATTAACTTCAAAAACTACTAAGTACAAAGTAAATTTTAACAATGGCAATTTGTTCAAAGAAACAAACTTAATTCATTTATTTCTTTTTTCGAAGGCTGGTTGGCCAGTAGCCAACAGCAAGCTTTATTAATAAAAAGTTTAGAAAAGAATAATTACAAAATTCTACAACAAAGAGAAAGAAATGAAGATAACAAGACAGAGAGAAGGAAGCTTGCTCCTCAACTCAAGGAAGAAGCATCCAATAAAAACCAGTAATGGACCTGTAGTTCTACCTAAGAAGTACCCAACGAAAACCAGTTACTGACCTGGAGGTCGTTTTGGAAAAATAATAATTCATTAATTTCAATGAGCCAAAGGGATATCAAACAAAAATTCAACACTCAATACAACAAAACATTCAGGAATTAGGTTTCAATTCAAGAAGAAAAGATCCCTTTCGAGCATATGTTATTTGAAAAAGGAAAAATTGGGGTTGTGAAACTAAATCTGTTATTGTGTGTCAATTGAACGAGTCAAGGTGAGAGATAAGATAAATTGATTCTTTTCCAGTGATAACAGTCTCAGAAACAAGTAATTGCCAACTGGTTTCGAAAGAAATATCAAATTCCACAGAAGAAAAGAAGTTAAAGAAACACAGATCAAGAGGGTTTAAGAAACATTTTCAGTGGAAAACACGATCTAGCAGTCAGATTTGCAGAGAATTAAGAAAAGAAACTCTTACGAGAAGGTGCGTGGCTGTGTGAGATCTCAAACCAGATCTCGGCTCTTCTGATCTCGTCTTGCGTCTCTTCCTTGGTAAAATCGAAGAATCGTGGCGCTGAGAACTCGTAGGTCTCATCGATCTGCACTGACCCAGACGCCATGTCCCAATCTGTCGATGTTTCTCTCACTTCACCCTCTTCTCTTCTCTCTCTCTCTCGCTCGCTCGCTCGCTCGCCGCTTTCTTTCTTTCTTTCTATCGAACTATTCAATGGAGGAAATGGTGAGTTGGTTTAACTTTATTGGGGTTAGTAGAGGAAACGAACGTTAGAAACGTCTCTGTGTCTAACGGTCGGATTACGAAATTATCAAGAAAGTTAACGCCAGACCTTGGCTGTGCTTGTAAATTGCGCCGATTCGGTGGTCCGTGGGACTGAATGGTGGGCCATCTGAAAAATGAATGGGAATTATTTTGCTCCTGGTGCACCACGTCAGATAGACGGACTACGCTCCTCCAAATTGTACGGTGTTTCTATTCAGATCAACCGTCCGTTCAGACCAAAACATCGAATGTTACAAATTAATTGAGTCGGACGTCGAGCTTCGCTACATGAGTTTGTTATAAATTTATAAAATTTAATATTTTTATAAATTATATTTATTTATTGTAAGAATGTTTGATTAGAATTAATATTTATTTATTGTGGGCTTATTTTTTATTTATGTATAATAAAATAATTTGTTAATTATTTACTTCATATATATATATTTAGTTTTTTTTAATTACATGGCATAATTAATGATGTGCGTTCAATTATTGTTTTGGGAATAATGTTTGTATGAAGTATAACATTTTTGTCAAAAACACTTTTGAAAATTGGATTAATCACATCATGTAATTCGAATTTCAAGCTCCACACGCAACGACTTTCTGACACTTTTAAGAAAGCATATATATTTTAGTTTGTTTGCTAATAAAAATTCAAAAAATACCTAAAGTTCAAATAGCACTGATGTTGCAATTTAGTTAGCTATCTTTCATAGTAAGAAAAGTACTGCAAGCCAACGTAGACGAAAAATATGTACATATATATTTCTCAAAATAATTATAAATTACCATACTACTACAAAATTTATACGAAACTAACTTAATCAAGGAGCAATGAAAAAATTAAGCAAAAATTAGATTGTTAGATAAAAGTTGACATCTAACCGCTGATATTGGTTCAGATCTGATCCAATATTAGTGTCGACACTATAATTTGCTTCATTATCCCACCACTGTATCTAGACTTGGTCATGCTATGGGTCTTTATTCGTGGCAGAAGTCCTCTAGAGCTGCATTTATATATAATTAAGTTCTGGTCTTTCTAGGTAGCGGCTACCTAGCTTTCAAAAAAAAAAAAAAGTTCTGGTCCTTAGTTTTCTCTTTCTTTGTCCTCATTCGATCCAAATATATGTACGCAAGTTCCTAAATTTTGAATTTTTTTTTATTTACCTAGAAATTTAATCTAAGAACTTGAAAGCCTTTTTAAAAAAATTTATGGTGCTTGCATCATTACATAAGAAAACAAATATGAAAGAAGCTACTGTTACTTTTCCTTTTGGAAATAAAAATAGGCAAAAAAAAAAGGAAAAAAAATACATCATGCAAGGCTGCAACAAATAGAATTCAGTAAATGATGCAAATAACTATTTTAAGACTTACATTAGTGGTGCCGGAAGGGTATTCCAGTATTCTTGGCCTAGTCAAGTACTATTACAAAACCCAAACTACAGAGCTCAGCATGTCAGGAATCATCAATCAAAATCTGGGATGGATTGAGATATACTGGATAAATGAGAGAATGCTCTTGAAAACCATGATGAAGGTAACACATTCCAGCAGCAATTCCTTTGATTTTCTTCACTCAAAAAATTAAACAATATCTTAGTTAATTTAGAGGAGTCAATAAAATTTTCAACAACAATACTTCTACTGAAAAAATAGGGTTCAAATTAGCTAGGTTCAGTGCAGTAGGTCTGGCTGACTAATTTGACACAACAATTTTATTTTGATACTCTTTCAATTTGTGCCCATGCTTTACAATCCAGTGAATATACATACGTAGGTGCATCAAAAGCATATCCCGCAAATCAAAGCATCTAATATAAATTTCCAATAGTACTGATTAACTGATAGTTTGAGCACACATAAATCTAACCAACAGAGGAGGAAAAGCTTATTACCAGTGGCTCCTTTACACACATGCTTAGTTCTTTCACATTTGAGATAAAACTCAGCAGCCTTGTAACAGCACTGACATCTCTTGCACAAACACTATTGAGACTAATCACTGCTCTTTGTAACAAGGGAATCTCTCCATGGATGTGAAACAGATTACAATTAAAATTCTCCAGAATTTCCAAATGAAGCGACTGCAATTAAAATTTATCATTATAATTCAGACAGGCAGTAGTCTCCATAGGAATGAAAATGTTATATGGGTCAAAATTTCATGACAAAGTAATAATATTACTGTAAATAAAAGGATAATATAGTCATTTTACTGAGGCTAAGTTGGTTTATAACCAGGTTAAGAGTCACCAATCGTCATAGTGAAGAATAGAAAAGAAAATACTATGACGATTTTAAATATAAATTAGTAATTAAAGAAATATTGAACTTACGGCAAAGGAATCAGCCATTCCTAACTCAAGCAAATCATCTCTTGTAACCTGCATAGAGTTATGATATCTCGTATTTATATTATTATTTTGACCAGACTTTACATCGAAATCGTGACCAAACCAATGATAATCACTGTGCTTTTGTATTTTATTTGGCAAGATTGGGTACTGCCGTGGAATTTAACTTGTCTTGTAGGAACTTGGTGGATGGGACACAATAATTACATAAAATGGAGAATTTTTGGGAAGAAAATGACTAAATGGAATCCATAGAATTGTAGAGCTCATCCTAAGCTTTCCAACGATATTTGAATCACCTCAATCGGAGTTCGGATGAAGAAATTATGGTCAAAATGCTATTGGTGCGCAATGCTGGATGCACAGGAATTCGGACCGAATTAGTATCAATTCGGACCGAATTGAATCACAGAAAATTACAGAGGAACTAATTCGGACCGAATTGTCTGGAATTCGGACCGAATTGACATACAGGGAAAGATCCCAGCTGTGTTCTGGAGGCGTTTTCTCTATGGAAAGGGCTATAATTTCGTGATCTTTTTATGGAAAACATGCTGGGCGTCCAGGAGGCAGAGGGAGGCTATTTAGGTATTGTTTTTGCTTGTAAAGGGAACACCTACCATTGATCTACCATAGCAGCCACCATTATCCACCATTCTTCCACCTTCCACCATCGTTCTCACGCCGAAAGGCGTGGGATTTCCACTTCTCCACCATCACTCGATCATGGCAGCGACTTGGGAGCGGTTCTAGACGCGACAGCGGCGGATTCAACCCAACCACGGCTCTGGACGTTCGGTATTTCGAGTTTGAAGGAATTATCGGTTTATTTCTTCCTTTCTCTTGATATTTGATCGGATGGAGTTTGTATCTTACTTATTTGCATTTGTAGTTTGTTTTATTAGAATGTTAGGCTAAAACTCATGTTGTCTTAGGGGTAGATGTAGCTTAGATTTGGTTTTCTATGTGATACTTGGCTTGTTGATTGAAATTGCTATTTACTTATTGAGAATCGTTATTGCTTGCTTGTGCTATGAATTATTTATTAACTATGTTGCTTAATGGATGAATGGCCACATTTGTTAGGACATCAACATGTTTTAATAGATAAGACTTGCATAAGTATTTCGAGGTAGGTAAAAAGGCGAAAGTCAACCAGCGATTAACCAAAAGTGAAAGTTTCTATTTGAACGGCAGTTTAAAATAGATATCTCGCAGAAAATCAACAAGTAAACTCGAGTAGGTCTACCAACACACGAAAGTTGAGGTACAATGCACTTGATGAGGGTTAACACTAGATTCTATACCAAATACCATACCCAATAGGCGACAGCAGAGGGTTAGGGAGTTTAGGTATGGCTAGATGGATCTTTAGCTTGAATAGATCAATAAACAAGTAGAACGTAGCATTCACGCAGTGAGATTCGGACCGAATTGGTCACAATTCGGACCGAATTAGTGAGACAGAATACGGCAGTGCTATGTTTCGCAACCTGCGACCAAACCAAAGTGAAATCGAACCCTAAGGCATTTTTAATAGCATATATTAAACCCATAAAACACCAAAAAAAATATTAGTTTTAATTGTTTTGATTTTATTTTCTCTTTTTCTTTAATTGTTTGATTTAAATCAAAAACACCATAAAGATTTATCATCTAGCTTTAGCAAACAAATAGGATTAGTATTCATCACCGTCTCTGTGGGATCGACACATTTGCTTTACTACGAACGTCTAGTCGAGTAAACAAGGTTATTTTTGTTTGACCTAGGTTTTCACCTCGATCAAAATGGCGCCGTTGCCGGGGATGGTAGCATGATATTAATTCCTTATTTTAGTAGCTAAAGACTAGATTTTTTTTATTTTATCAAAAAAAAAAAAATAATTCACTTGTATCACTATGTTTCACTCTTTTCAGGAATTTGATCAAAATATGGAGGACAATTGGAGTGAGCGCCATGACCCTTGCACTTATCAAATGGAACATGCACCACATGAAATGATGGGACCCAATTTTTCCATGGCTCGACTAAAGCATCAAGTTGATGTGGTGAACAACATAATAAGGGCAACATGTGGAGAAGGACGCCATGGCATGCGACATGCAGGCACTGGTACAAGATACGTGCACAATGCGTACAACTCTGGTTTGACTAATAACTCTTGTTTCTCTTGTTATAATGAAAGATCAATGTCTCAACACGACTCTAGGTCGACTTTCTTTTCTGAAACTTATAGTTCTAGATTACCTTTGCAAATGTCAAATGATGAATTAATTTTTGATGATTTTATGGTCAATCAAACAAAGCAAAATGAGAAAATTCTTGGAAGATTGAATTCTCTAACATCTAAGTTCAACAATCTTGCCACATATGCCACACAACTAGAAAAGATGCTTGAGAATGAAATTATCCAAGAAACATGTTCCTCATATAGATCACAAGATGAACAAAATGATAAAATGACATTGCAAGGTAATGAAGAATTAGAAAGTTTTAGTTCTTTGAAAGAAATTGCAATTTGCTACGAGACTGATAGTGATGATGACATGCAATTTGAAACAAATGAAAAACAAGAGAAATTTGTAGAACCAAAGTATGTAGCACATCCGCCTAATGTCTTTCCAATTTTTATTCCACTTAGATTAACTTACATTGAAAAATCTAATGAGTTGAAATTGAAGGATCATCCAATAGTTTCTGTTATTGATGAATTTGAGAAGAAGAAAGATGGTGATAACCCTCTCAATGTCGAGGCATCCGACGTGACAAATGGCAAGTTCACCAAATTCGACTTGAGCCCTCCACTTGGGAAATGCTTGGAGAATATCAATGCGATGAATGGTAGCAACCCGCAAATCAAGTATCGCATCACAGTCGGACCAACCATGCACACAACCACGAAGGAGAACACCAAGCATGTTTCAAGAATCTCGCTCATTCATTTTTGGAAGAACTACGATGCTTTCACTGGGCGTAAAGTGAAGATAAGATGAAATTGAGAGGAGGTCAAGCTCGTGACCTAAAACAAGCGCTTCTTGGGAGGTTTTGATTCGTTGTGGATGTCCTACTTGCAACTCGCGCTAGAGCACCACGGGTCAAGCAACAAAGAAGTACACGACCCACGCACGACCTCATGCGAGTTACATGTGATAAATGGTTTTCATACATAGTATTTCAGCCATTTATAGGACTTAATTTCATGCATTTCATCGTAATTTCTGTTGTTTAACGGATAATTTAGGTTAGAATCTAGGTACTGCCATGTTTGCTCTGTTTTTGTACAGGATTGAAGATAAACTACTCAAAGCGGCGAAATCTGCATCGATCGGCGACCCACCAGCTTGATTGGCGACCCACCAAGAGCACCAGCGGGTAGAAGAGAAGACTGGCGACTCAGAAGATTCCAGCGGGCCGCTAGGTTCGACAGCGGGCCGCTGGAAAGAAGGAAACCACTGCCAAATTTAGACAGCCAGTTTTGTTAACTTCCAAACCGCGTTATGAGCTAATTCTGGAGCCACCAATTGCACGTCCTCGACCTCTAGAGAACCGCCAATGATTATTATAAAAGGGAGAAGCCTTGATGCCAAGGGGGACGAAATGGGGAGGTTAATTTGCAGCTAAGTCGAGACAGCCAACAGGATCGCCAGCGGGTCGCCGACACCATCAGCGGACCGCTGGAGAGTAGCAGAAGGCAGAAAGATTGAGTCCAAGTTGCAGTCTGTTGTAACTCTTGATTCTTTCTTATGTTTTTGTTTATCTTTGATACCTTTTGGTTTTATTTGATGAGTTGTAGCGAGTAGATACTGATTAGGGGCCATGGCAGTGAACCTTTTTAGTTTATGATTAGATAATATACTTTTTAGTTAATTTCTTTGTTGCATGTTGTGTTTTATTTCCTTTCTTTAATACCTGATTTGATTGCTTCAATTGCTTAAGTTAGATTTGCTCACATTCGTCAAGTATAGGCCTTGCTTGATCGTTTAATGGTTAAGTCCAAACCAAACTTAAGATATTTGATGCAATTGTACCAACTTGAAGGTTTGAACTGAGAGGTTCAAACCAGGACTAATAACGAGAGTTAGGTCCTTTCTAAGAGTGAAAACTCAAAGAATTCATTAGGTTAAAAAGGTTTAAACTTATAGGAACCAGACCATGAAACGAGAGTTGAAATCTGGGTTTTATTTGAAGGGATTTGAGTTAATTGATTGACAACCAGACCTAAAACGAGAGTTTGATCTGTTAAATATCGACCAAACCCTATTCCTTACATAAAGCGACATCTGAATTAACTAAACTGTTGAATCTGCACTAATCCTGGCGGGCCGCTGAGTGAACCAGCGAGGTGGTCTATGCCCGCCAAGTAGCCAGCGACCAGTCAATAGGATTAGCGACCTGAGTTCTTTCAGCGGGCCGCTACGAGAGTCAGCGGGCCGCTAGAACTGGAGTAAACTGAAAGATTAGCTTGCCTTAAGCCCCTAGTTTTAGTTAATTGCGTTTTAATCCTCTTCAAAGGTTATCTGTTAATTTAGGATTTATTTTATTGCCAGTTCCTATTAATTTGTTATTGTGACCAATCAACTTTTATTCTTGATCGTTCAATTTAGCGAATTAAATTGAGTTAGAATCCAATAATCCAATCCGTCCTTGTGGTTCGACCCCGAAATACTTAAACGATTGTCGTGCGCTTGCGACTTAATTTAGGTAGATTAAGGTATAAATTTAAAAGCGGAGAAAACATCATCAAGCTTTTTGGCGCCGTTGCCGGGGACGGTAGCGATAATTGGGTTTAAATTCAATTTTAGTTTGTTAAAATCCGTTTACCCTTCTTCACAAGATTCTGTCTCTTCAAATTTCAGGTGTGAACACTGGCAGGTGGACGTGGAAAGAAGAAGACCACCAGTGAAAGCAGCTCAGGTGCGAGGAAACCGAGACTTTGCGAAGGAGGAGTCTCTCAGCCTGAAAATCAACCAATCTCAGCGACCCGCCGTCAAGCTCCGCGGGCCGCCAAGAAGTCGACAGAAGGCAGAGAGAAGTCTGTTGCGACGTCATCGAGTCCACCGCCTCTTCTCGTATACCAGAGACGAGGGGGAGGGTCGACCAGCGACCCAGAGCAGACGACACCAGAACCAGCGGACCGCCCACTCATTCAGCGGGCCGCTGACTTGGGTCCCGACACCATAGAGGACCCTAAAATCGAAGGACCCGACCTTTCTGATACCGACAACATGGCTGGAAACGACGATGGGGACCAAGCTCTTGAACTTGAGCGCAGGGTGCTCGAGGAACTTCAGATGAGGGAGGCTGCAGCCCGCAACCGACCTTTGCGCGAAATGGGAGCACCCGCCGCAAACAATATCGGTCTTGGAGTCAACCCACCTAATCCCCAGCGTGCGAGGGACTTTGCGTTTAACCCCGGGATAATCAATCTACTGCAGCAAAACATGTTCGGAGGAGACTTGCATGAGGATGCCAACCTACACTTAGAAGAGTTCTTACAATGCTGCATCCTCCTCAACTTTGACCAAGTTCGAGACGACACAATCCGCCTTACCCTTTTCCCTTTCACTCTAAGAGGACGTGCGAAGACTTGGCTTGCCGGTTACAAGACCCATCCATTTGAGTCATGGGATGAGCTAGCCAAGGCATTTTTGGAGAAATTCTACCCTAGGGAGAAAACCGTCCAAATTGTTCGCAAGATCTACAACTTCAAGCAAGAGAATGATGAGAATCTTGGGGAGGCATGGGAGAGATTCAAGGATTTGCAAAGGATTTGTCCACACCATGATCTAACTGAATCTAAATTGATAAGTTGCTTTTATGACGGTTTGACTCATCTAACTCGTCAAAATGTTGACAATACTGCAGGTGGATCACTCTTGAACTTGGGAAGCCAAGCGGCGATTGACTTGGTTGATAGGATGGCACGAGCACAAACAAACTACTCGACAAGATCTCAAGGCCAAACTCGTGGAGTGCTCGAAGTGGACAAGAATACACATCTCCAATCTCAAATTGATGCTCTCACAACTATGCTCAAGAAGATGAATGAAAAGAAGCTACCCGCCGTAGTTCAAATTCATGCATGCCAACTTTGTGAGGAGGAAGGGCATTTGGCTCCACAATGCCCCCGCCTTAATCAAAATGAGACCGAAGGGGAAGTGGTGAATGCCATCAGCAATGGACCCTCCTTCTTTCCGAATATGGGACAACGGGATAGACGTAACCATCCGGGGCTCTCCTACTCGAACCCCAATGGAGCGGCTAATCCCGGTGTCTATGCAAACAAAGGAGGCAGTCAACAAAATCAACCATCTCAGCACCGCATCCAGGTCGACAACTTCATGCGCGACCAAGGGATATGGAACAATAAGGTATTTTTGGAGATCAACCGAATCGGCGAAGCCTTGGACCAAATTCTCAAAAATCAAAATTCGGTTGTAAACCAACCAGGCAATGGCGTGATGACGAAGACAGGCATGTTTCCAAGCCAACCAGAGCCCAATCCAAAGGCCGACGTCAATGCCATTACACTCAGGAGCGGCACGAACTACGATGGACCTGAAATGGCTGAAGAACCAGCCTCTGGACCAGTATCAGTGGGCCGCCAGCCTGACGAGCGACCCGCTGAACCTGAGATGAGGCTCGTATCAGAAGAAGACAGTGGATTTGTGCTGGTCGAGGCAGAACCAGCGGACCGCCAGGACACCCAGCGGCCCGCCAGTCCTGAGCCTGACAGACAGAAGGAAAAGGGCAAATCAGTCCAGCAAGCCATCTCTCGTACAACTGTGCCCTATCCTCAGCGACTAGCCAAAGCCAAACAGAACAAAGAGTTCGGTAAGTTTTTGCAGGTCCTGAAGCAGCTCTCCATCACAATCCCGTTCACGGATGCCTTGACACAAATGCCATCTTATGCTAAATTCCTAAAAGACATACTTAGCAATAAGAGGAAGATCGACGAATGCCAAACGGTGGCCTTGACGGAGGAATGCAGCGCATTGATCTTGAACCAATTGCCACCTAAAATAGAGGATCCGGGCAAGTTCGCTATTCCATGTAAGATTGGACGAGCAAGCATTAGAAGGGCATTGTGTGACTTGGGAGCTAGTGTAAGCCTTATGCCTAAGTCGATTTTCGACAAAATCGGAGTTGGAGAATTGCAACACACGAGGATGTCTCTCCAATTGGCCGACCGTTCCTTACGCTTCCCTCTCGGAGTGGTTGAGGACATACCGACACAAGTAGGTAACATCTATGTACCTTGTGATTTTGTTGTTGTAGACATGGAAGAGGATTTGGAGGTGCCGATCATCCTTGGACGACCCTTCCTTGCCACCGCCGGGGCTTTGATTGATGTGAAGAATGGCAAGATGTCTTTGGAGGTCGGGGATGAGAAAGTCGAGTTTCAAATTGACAAAGCCATGAAGATGCCCTCTCAACATGACTCAATCTTCATGGTTGAAGAACTCGACGAAATGGTGGAGGAGACGATCTTTAGTCAGATTCTCAAGGTGTATAACTTTTTCTCTGACACCGACGAAGAAATGGTAGAGGCAGACTGGATATTCAGCGAGATTATGCAAGCGATAGAGCCTCAACCACGTTTCTGGCCACAAGCCGGCGGCCCGCAGGCCTCAGCAGCGGACCGCCAGGCAGTCTCAGTTCAGCTCAGAACTTCAGCTGAAACAGTGTTCAGCCTCGACACAGTCAGCGACCCGCTGGATCCATCAGCGGCCCGCCAAAACTGGGAGACTGAGCCACCTAAGCTGGAACTGAAGCAGCTGCCGAGCAACCTCAGGTACGAGTACCTGGACCCTGATCAGACCTATCCCGTGATAGTCAATGCCCAGCTAAATGAGGACCAGACTGACAAGCTTTTGAAAGAACTGAGAGCACATAGAAGGGCGATTGGCTATTCAATTGAGGATCTAAAGGGACTTGACCCGTCGATTTGTACACATCGGATTTTGCTTGAAGAAGGATACAAACCCTCAGTTGAACATCAAAGGAGACTGAACCCGAACCTAAGGGAAGTTGTCAAAAAGGAGGTATTGAAGTTGTTGGATGCAGGTATCATTTACCCGATTTCCGATAGTGAATGGGTGAGTCCGGTCCATGTTGTGCCTAAGAAGGGAGGAACTACGGTTATGAAGACCGAGAATGATGAGTTGATTCAAACAAGGGTGGTAACGGGGTGGCGAATGTGTATTGACTACCGCAAGCTCAACACCGCCACGCGCAAGGATCACTTTCCATTACCTTTTGTGGACCAACTATTGGAGCGTCTCGCCAACCATTCTTACTTTTGCTACTTGGATGGCTATTCCGGATTCTTTCAAATTCCCATCCACCCAAGCGACCAAGAGAAGACTACGTTCACATGCCCGTATGGAACCTATGCATATAGGAGGATGCCATTTGGGCTATGCAACGCCCCCGCCACATTTCAAAGAGCTATGATGGCTATATTCTCGGATTTCATTGAGAAGGACATGGAGGTTTTCATGGATGATTTCTCGGTATATGGCACTACTTTCGACCATTGCTTGGCTAATTTATCGAAGATCTTGGAAAGATGCGAAGAGGTCAACCTAGTGCTCAATTGGGAGAAATGCCATTTCATGGTTCAAGATGGAGTGGTGCTTGGACACAAGGTTTCATCCAAGGGAATTTCGGTGGACAAGGCGAAGGTAGAAGTCATTGAGAAGATGAGCAATCCAACATGCGTGAAAGATGTGCGGAGTTTCCTTGGACATGCCGGGTTTTATCGACGATTCATTAAAGACTTCTCTAAAATTGCAAAACCTCTGACAAATTTGACAATGAAAGATGTTGATTTTGATTTTGATTCAAATTGTGTTGATGCATTTTGTAGGTTGAAGGAAGCCTTGGTCACTGCACCAATATTACAACCACCGGATTGGAATCAACCTTTCGAGTTGATGTGCGACGCAAGCGACTATGCCGTAGGAGCGGTGCTTGGCCAACGCAAGGACAAGAAGCCATGTGTGATCTACTATGCGAGTAAGGTGTTAGATGAGGCTCAAATCAACTACACCACTACCGAAAAGGAGCTTCTTGCTGTTGTCTTTGCTCTGGACAAATTCCGACCCTACCTGGTCGGATCCAAGGTGATTGTGTACACGGACCATTCAGCTCTCAAATATCTCATGAGTAAGAAGGATGCCAAACCAAGACTCATCCGATGGGTCCTTCTATTGCAAGAGTTCGATTTGGAGATCCGTGACAAGAAGGGGACAGAGAACTCAGTTGCAGACCACCTGTCCAGACTCAGATGGAATGAGCCACAGCCGACACCGATCAACGAAAGCTTCCCGGATGAACAACTGCTGGCAGTCGACTCAGTACCAGCGGCCCGCCAGGGATGGGCGCGGCCCGCTGACATCTCAGCGGCACGCCAGTACCACCAGCGGCCCGCCAGAACTGGGCAGCCACCATGGTTTGCTGATTTCGCGAACTATTTGGCTACCGGTGTACTGCCTCCAGAGCAGACTTATCAACAGAAGAAGAAGTTCCTCTCAGATGTCAAGTTCTACTTCTGGGAGGACCCTATTTTGTGGAGGCTGGGCGTAGACGGGATGTTTCGGAGGTGTGTTCCACACGAGGAGATTGATGCGATTCTAGCTCATTGCCATTCATCGAGCTATGGAGGACATGCATCTCATTCAAAGACAGCCACTAAGATACTGCAAGCAGGGTTCTATTGGCCATCGATCTTCAAGGATGCCCGTGCCTTTGTGCTCACATGTGATCAATGCCAAAGGATGGGCAATATTTCAAGTAGACATGAGATGCCATTGAATCCTATTTTGGAAGTGGAGGTATTTGATGTGTGGGGTATAGATTTCATGGGTCCTTTCCCATCATCATGTGGACTTGAGTACATTCTTGTAGCGGTGGATTATGTGTCAAAGTGGGTTGAAGCCGTGGCATGCAAGAAAGCCGATTCGGATGCGGTAAGGAGGTTGTTCTCTAAAATCATATTTCCTAGATTTGGAGTTCCTAAAGTTGTGATAAGCGATGGAGGGAAACACTTTATCAACCGCCAATTCGAGAACTTGTTGAAGAAGCATGGAGTCAACCATAGAGTGGCTACACCATATCATCCTCAAACTAGTGGGCAAGTGGAGGTTTCCAATCGTGAGATTAAAAACATTTTGCAAAAGACGGTTGGCAGGTCACGGAAGGATTGGGCCCTCAAGTTAGATGATGCACTATGGGCATACCGCACCGCATACAAGACGCCCATTGGCATGAGCCCGTTCAAGTTGATTTATGGAAAGGCATGCCACCTACCCGTTGAATTGGAGCACAAAGCATATTGGGCCACTCGTGCCATTAACTTTGACTACAAGGAAGCGGGAGAGAAAAGGATTTTGGAGTTGCATGAGTTGGATGAGATTAGGTTGAATGCCTATGAGAATGCAAGGATGTACAAGGAACGAACCAAGCAATGGCATGACAAGCGCATCCTAAGGCGTGAATTCAAGGAAGGAGACTTGGTGCTCTTGTTCAACTCAAGACTAAGGCTATTTCCAGGCAAGTTAAGGTCAAGATGGTCGGGACCATTCGAGGTCACGAAGGTCTTCCCATTCGGAGCGGTCGAGATTTGGAGCGAAACTCATGGAAGCTTCAAAGTCAATGGCCAACATCTCAAGCTTTACTTGGAGAATGTGTCGAGGGGAGAAGATGCGGGAGTCATGCACCTTACTGCTCCGACACCTAGCGAGACGTAGACATGAGGGGTCGAGCTCAGGACCCTAAACGAGCGCTTCTTGGGAGGCAACCCAAGGATTTAGGAAAAATTAGATTTTAATTTTATGCGATTTATTTTTCAGTCAGAAAAACCACAAAACTAAAAAAAAATAATAAATAGAAAACAAAAATACAAAAAAAAGGGTAATAAAATTCAAAAAAAAAAAAAAAAAAAAATTGGGAGTAGTATAATTTAAGTAAATATTGGCTTAATTTTCAGGTGAAAAACAGCTCTGTCGCCTAATTCAGCGGCCCGCCAAGCCTTTCAGCGGCCCACCAGAAGCTCTGCGACCCGCTGTCCAAGCCTAGCTTGGGGGAGGGACCAGCGACCCGCTGGAATGGCTAGCGGCCCGCCGAGAATAACTGTAATTCAAAAATATAGGCGGCAGTTAATAGAGGACAGAATGGTCTTTTCACCATTCACCCCTTCATTTTGCCCTCTCTCTCTCTCGATCTGACTCTCTGGCGACCCGAGATCGACTCCAGCGACGCCTGCGATTCCGACTGCCTCACGCGCCGCCACGATCGCCGCTGACCTACTCGACTCTCCCCACGCCGCCGCCAAATCACCCCGCCACCACAGATTGACCAAATCGACGACAATACTCGGCCTATTCTCCAATCCGAGCATATAAGGTAACCAATCCATCACCCCTCTTCAATTTCAGGACTCAAACGGTACAAAGACCAACAAACCAACTCAATCAGGTACCAAAACCATCACCACCGGAAAACCCCAAATCCGATACCCCCCTACCCCTGCTACACCAGTTTCAGCGGCCCGCTAGTCAACCCAGCGACCCGCTGAACACAAGCAAAAACCTCTGCAAACCC
The DNA here is from genome assembly GCA_027562975.1 of Rhynchospora breviuscula. Taxonomy (NCBI): domain Eukaryota; kingdom Viridiplantae; phylum Streptophyta; class Magnoliopsida; order Poales; family Cyperaceae; genus Rhynchospora; species Rhynchospora breviuscula. The sequence continues at coordinate 6,755,631 of CM050400.1, read as the reverse complement.
CATATCAGCGACCCGCCGAAACCACCAGCGACCCGCTAATACTAGGCAAACCTGATCCAGAGCCATTCCAAACCTAGCGCGAACCAACCGAAACCTCGACATGGCACCTAAAGTCTTCCGCAGAGGGCTCAGGGCTGCCAAGAAGGCACTAACAAGGGGGGGTTCCTCTAGCCAACCCTCTCGTAGGGCTGAGGAGCCGCCTCTCAACTTGGAAGAAGCGAGTCGGGATGTTTTTGGGGACGACTCGGGAAATGAAGAGATGGAGGTTGATCCTCCTGTGACTGATGACAGAGGAAAGGGTCCAATGGAAGAGGACAGTAGCAGTGAGGAGGAGAATGGAGGAGAGGATGGAAGTGGATCCGGTAGTGAGACCGGGAGTGAATTCGAGGACGGGGGTGAGGAGGAAGAAAGTGAGGAAGAGGACAGAATAGAGGAGATGCCCGACGTGGTGGAGACAACCACCCGGGCAGCAAAGAAATCAAGGACAGCAGAGGAGGAGTTGAGGGGCAGCGAGCCCCGTTTCTTGGAGGCCGAGGCAAAGGCCCGATACGAGCGACTAAAGAAGAAGAAGATTGAGAACAGCCGCTGCCTCGACCCGAAAGTCTTGACAGATCTTGGCATTGAGGCCGATTTCTACGCTCTCACTGAGAATGCCGGGATCACACGGGCATTTTGGGAGATAGTTGAGCCCTCCTACACCCGCCTCACCATCGAGTTTCTCTGCACATTGCAACTCGAATGGTTGAAAGAGGAAGGAGAGCAGAAGGCGTCTTGGACATTCCATGGGGTCCCGTGCTCGAGGACCGTAAGCGAGATAGCCGATATCTTTGGCTTGAGGCGAGGCGGATTAGACGTGAGAGATGTTGATGAGGGGCTATGGGAGAGACTCACGGGATTGCGGGCCCCAAAAGAGAAGAAGAGCGTGGACATACAAATGCCCGTGATCCGTTTCATTCAACGGGCATTATCTCTCTCAGTTTTTGCCCGTGGTGAGTCAGGTAACAAGGTGATAGTGGGGGAGATGTGTGTGCTGTCCCAAATGCTCTGCCGCGGCCAATCGGAGCATCAAAATCTCGCTTGGCGGATGCTCAAGCATTGGCATGACATAGCCGTTAGCCGTGCGACCGGAGCGGGGCAGATCACGATAGGTGGGTACATCACACACCTGGCCAAGCATGTGGGAGTCTCAAGCTTCCGGATGAAGCAAAGTGCGGGGCCCGAGCGACTCAACATGGATTTATTGGTCACGATGGGCCATGTGAAGAAGACGCCCCGTGAGACGCGCTACGTGGTGGGGGACTATAAGCTGGAGATCCCCATCACCTTCAGGATTGGCCAGATGCGCACCGGCGACTATCTCCTCGTCCGGAATGGCCAACTTGTGCTGCCAGCGCCAGCAGCAGGTCCTCAGCCTGCAGCCCGCGGCCCGCAGGAAGGGCCAGCGACCCGCCAGACTGCTGCAACAGAGACTTATGCCAGCGGGTCGCAGTCGGAGCCAGCGGCCCGCCAGTTTGGGCCAGGAGCTGAGCCAGAAGCTGCTGGAAGAGATTTTGCGGGGACGGGCACATCTGATGTCCCCCAATATGGTACAGGCAGCAGCTACCAGCCATTTATGCAGCCAGGCTGGGGCCAGCAAGCGTACGACCCAATGGCACACTACCAAATGCTTGTTGACGTGCATGGGTACCAACGTATGCTCCGCCAAGATGTCTCCGAGCTACAAGATGGCTACTCCAACCTGGAGCAGCGCATGGACCTGATCGAGAGGAGACAGGCCGAGGAACTGAAGGAGGCCCGAGCCTTCCGCGAGTACCAACGTGAGTGGTACGAACGGGAGGATGCAAGGAACAAGACACGGGACGCCCTCTTCGACCATTGGGCGAACCAGTTCTTTGGGGCACCTCCTCCACCACCTGCTAACATGCCATTCTACCCACCACCGCCACCGGAGAATGAACCACCGCAGCCACCACCCGAGGATTGAGCCAAGTTTGTAAGTTTTCTAATTTCCCTCTATTTATCTTTCTAGTGTAATTAATGGCCCTAGGGACAGTGCCATGAATTAAGCTTGGGGGGGGTAGAGAGAAATCAGAAAATTTGCATTTAATTAGGTTAATTAGGTTAATTAAGTTAGGAAATTGCATTTCATGCATTTTAGGCTCTGTCAGCCTTGTTACCAGCGGACCGCAGTCCCTACCAGCGGGCCGCTGATAACAGGTTGGCAGAACTTAGAAAATTCTAAGTACTGAAGATTTTCAGTAGGCCGCTGAACCCATCATCTGGGTCGCTGCTAAGGCAGCGAGTCGCTCATATAGCCAGCGGACCGCTGAAAATATCCAGAACTTAGGGTTTTCTTGCATAATCATTTAGTTTTGTGAATAATTGCATAATTAAAGACATTTAGCATTTAGTTAAGTTAAGGAGTTGTTTAGTGAGTTAACTGACGCTGACTTGAGCAAAAACAAAGATGCATAACTGAAGAACAAAATTGTTGAATTTTTCAAAATTTGCATGAATTTAATTGTCAAAACCGAAATGTAATTAGGATAGGAGTTTGAGTTTTCCATGATATATCTCAACTAAACCTAAGCTTTTTGATTTGATAAGTTAAAAGAATTGATCGAAACATTTAAGACGGTAACCACCACAAATCAAAATCTCGTTGAGATCAACTTTAGCAACACAAAGACATGACAAATTAAGGAATGATCATTAGGTCTAGGGGATTTAACCATGTTTTCAAGTTTAATTAAAAGTCGAAGATGTACAAAAGCACAACTTGTAATTAAAAAAAAAAAAAAAAAAAAATGAAATGATGAAAATGAAGAAAAACACAAAAATAGGGGAACTAAAAAGCGGTGCTCTGAACTGACCATTGCGGGAAGCTATAGGATCTTTGTGGTAAAAAAAAAAAAAAAAAAAAAAAAATGTGTCATATCAAAGGACAAGTAAGAGATGGGCCGCCTGGTTCGCACTTTTCTTATGCCTACGGTTTTAACATCTCAGAAAGTCCGCCCACATTATTCTGGCTGACCTCTCCGCCGCGGGAAAACCCTCCTAGCCCCGGGAGAATTAATAAATAATCCAACCCAAAAACTTTGGAATTGGTTGGGTGAGGAGTTGTACTTTTTTTTTTCCGCCTCACTTTAGACCAATTTCAATGCGTTTTCGAAAATAAATGGTTAAGTACCCAAAGACCTAATTGTGAATTGAATTAGTATGTCATGGACGTTTGTGTTGGTAGGGTTAGATCCCGTCTCAATTGCTAGACCAAATGCATTAACTTTGATAAGTCAATAAACTTAGGTATTGATGAGATAAGTCATGGAAAATAATTACGAATATCCTGGTTGCATGTTAGGTTAGCCAATTACACAACAACAAAACTTTGAATTTGAACTTGAAATTGAAAAATGATTTTAGTTGAAGTTGTTGAATTTGCTGAAGTCTTGATTAGTTAACTTGTTAATTAACTCTCTAACTTGCAGAAATAACATGTAAATAAATGAAATTAAGCCCAGAAACCATAACTTAGACTTAGGATCTTGCTTGGGGACAAGCAAATGTTAAGCTTGGGGGGTTTGATAAATGGTTTTCATACATAGTATTTCAGCCATTTATAGGACTTAATTTCATGCATTTCATCGTAATTTCTGTTGTTTAACGGATAATTTAGGTTAGAATCTAGGTACTGCCATGTTTGCTCTGTTTTTGTACAGGATTGAAGATAAACTACTCAAAGCGGCGAAATCTGCATCGATCGGCGACCCACCAGCTTGATTGGCGACCCACCAAGAGCACCAGCGGGTAGAAGAGAAGACTGGCGACTCAGAAGATTCCAGCGGGCCGCTGGAAAGAAGGAAACCACTGCCAAATTTAGACAGCCAGTTTTGTTAACTTCCAAACCGCGTTATGAGCTAATTCTGGAGCCACCAATTGCACGTCCTCGACCTCTAGAGAACCGCCAATGATTATTATAAAAGGGAGAAGCCTTGATGCCAAGGGGGACGAAATGGGGAGGTTAATTTGCAGCTAAGTCGAGACAGCCAACAGGATCGCCAGCGGGTCGCCGACACCATCAGCGGACCGCTGGAGAGTAGCAGAAGGCAGAAAGATTGAGTCCAAGTTGCAGTCTGTTGTAACTCTTGATTCTTTCTTATGTTTTTGTTTATCTTTGATACCTTTTGGTTTTATTTGATGAGTTGTAGCGAGTAGATACTGATTAGGGGCCATGGCAGTGAACCTTTTTAGTTTATGATTAGATAATATACTTTTTAGTTAATTTCTTTGTTGCATGTTGTGTTTTATTTCCTTTCTTTAATACCTGATTTGATTGCTTGAATTGCTTAAGTTAGATTTGCTCACATTCGTCAAGTATAGGCCTTGCTTGATCGTTTAATGGTTAAGTCCAAACCAAACTTAAGATATTTGATGCAATTGTACCAACTTGAAGGTTTGAACTGAGAGGTTCAAACCAGGACTAATAACGAGAGTTAGGTCCTTTCTAAGAGTGAAAACTCAAAGAATTCATTAGGTTAAAAAGGTTTAAACTTATAGGAACCAGACCATGAAACGAGAGTTGAAATCTGGGTTTTATTTGAAGGGATTTGAGTTAATTGATTGACAACCAGACCTAAAACGAGAGTTTGATCTGTTAAATATCGACCAAACCCTATTCCTTACATAAAGCGACATCTGAATTAACTAAACTGTTGAATCTGCACTAATCCTGGCGGGCCGCTGAGTGAACCAGCGAGGTGGTCTATGCCCGCCAAGTAGCCAGCGACTAGTCAATAGGATTAGCGACCTGAGTTCTTTCAGCGGGCCGCTACGAGAGTCAGCGGGCCGCTAGAACTGGAGTAAACTGAAAGATTAGCTTGCCTTAAGCCCCTAGTTTTAGTTAATTGCGTTTTAATCCTCTTCAAAGGTTATCTGTTAATTTAGGATTTATTTTATTGCCAGTTCCTATTAATTTGTTATTGTGACCAATCAACTTTTATTCTTGATCGTTCAATTTAGCGAATTAAATTGAGTTAGAATCCAATAATCCAATCCGTCCTTGTGGTTCGACCCCGAAATACTTAAACGATTGTCGTGCGCTTGCGACTTAATTTAGGTAGATTAAGGTATAAATTTAAAAGCGGAGAAAACATCATCAACATGCCACAATAAGCATAGCCGTGTATGTCGATTGCCGCGTCATTATCTCCGCCGCTCCATCGTTGCCCCACGCCAAATAGAGCTAAATTCATGTTGAAATCCATGCCTTGATTCGGTTAGTTTCACTTTTCCTCGTGTTATTTTTATCTCTGTGATTGCATTGAGGACAATGCTTTGCTTTAAATTTGGGGGGGAGAAAGGAAAAGCGAAACAAATACGGAACATTTTGCATGAAAATTTTAAGATTTTTGCTCTCTGTTGCCACAATTCGGACCGAATTTCTTACAATTCGGACCGAATTCATCTCTTAAAACTGCACAGATTGGATTTACACTGCATAATTCGGTCCGAATCTACTTCTGGAAATTTTGAAAATTGTCACAATTGTGTTTTAAATGTTTTGGAAAAGTTAGAAAATTAATTGTGTGTACCAATGAACTATTTTTGAGGAAAATTCACGCTAAAGACCCTGAAATTTTCAAATTTCACAAAGGTTCAATGATTTTAGAAAAAACTCGTGTTTGTTGAGAGGTTTTAAGCTGATTCGTGTACCAATGGACCAAAGATTTTTAAATTGTGCTTGATTGGATCTGAAACATTGTTGCTTTGATTGTTTAAACACGAGTTAGTCAAAACTATATCTTTTCGCCGAGTGAACGGATTTGTGAATTGTAAACTTTTGTTCAAAAAGGATTTTTGTCAATTTTGAAAATTATAAGGTGAACTTTTTCTGGTTTGAAACTGCTTTTAACGCTTGAATCACCAACGAGCAAACTTAAAGTGACAAAAATCCAAATAGTTGTGAAAACGAGGACGCGTCGAGACCTTTTTCCACCAACTTAACCACAAATACCGGAGGCTTAAGGAAATTAACAGAAACAAAAATCTGCTTGAAGTCCGTAGTGGTCTGTAGCGAAAAATGCGTAAAAACCGGACCGACCTCCCTGGTGCGACATGTACCAGTAGCAATTTTACAAGGTCAATGACTTGCATCAAATCCTCTAGGGTGCAAAGCCCCACGACTCGACTTGCACGATCTAAATTGGTGAAATTGAAATTGTTTTGAGAAGGATTCACTATAGAATTTTTGACTTTGACAAAACTCTTTTACAAATTTTTGCGAGTTATGGAAAAGAACGGGCGAATAAACTTGGGTTTGCATTGTGGTTAAATGAAGAAAAACTAAGGTCCATGATCCATAATTAAAAAAAAACTCTAAGGGCCAAGAGTTGCATGAATTGGAGTGAAATAAGCTTAACCCTTGTTTGAGAAAATCGATTGAACAACCTTGAATGCGTGATGAAATTTTGAGTGGTGCACTTAATTAAATTTCTAACTTACATTCTAATTTCGATATTAAGTCTAGGTCCAGTCTATTCTTCTAAGTTTAGAATTTTGCTTGGGGACAAGCAATGTTTAAGTTTGGAGGGATTTGATATCTCGTATTTATATTATTATTTTGACCAGACTTTACATCGAAATCGTGACCAAACCAATGATAATCACTGTGCTTTTGTATTTTATTTGGCAAGATTGGGTACTGCCGTGGAATTTAACTTGTCTTGTAGGAACTTGGTGGATGGGACACAATAATTACATAAAATGGAGAATTTTTGGGAAGAAAATGACTAAATGGAATCCATAGAATTGTAGAGCTCATCCTAAGCTTTCCAACGATATTTGAATCACCTCAATCGGAGTTCGGATGAAGAAATTATGGTCAAAATGCTATTGGTGCGCAATGCTGGATGCACAGGAATTCGGACCGAATTAGTATCAATTCGGACCGAATTGAATCACAGAAAATTACAGAGGAACTAATTCGGACCGAATTGTCTGGAATTCGGACCGAATTGACATACAGGGAAAGATCCCAGCTGTGTTCTGGAGGCGTTTTCTCTATGGAAAGGGCTATAATTTCGTGATCTTTTTATGGAAAACATGCTGGGCGTCCAGGAGGCAGAGGGAGGCTATTTAGGTATTGTTTTTGCTTGTAAAGGGAACACCTACCATTGATCTACCATAGCAGCCACCATTATCCACCATTCTTCCACCTCCCACCATCGTTCTCACGCCGAAAGGCGTGGGATTTCCACTTCTCCACCATCACTCGATCATGGCAGCGACTTGGGAGCGGTTCTAGACGCGACAGCGGCGGATTCAACCCAACCACGGCTCTGGACGTTCGGTATTTCGAGTTTGAAGGAATTATCGGTTTATTTCTTCCTTTCTCTTGATATTTGATCGGATGGAGTTTGTATCTTACTTATTTGCATTTGTAGTTTGTTTTATTAGAATGTTAGGCTAAAACTCATGTTGTCTTAGGGGTAGATGTAGCTTAGATTTGGTTTTCTATGTGATACTTGGCTTGTTGATTGAAATTGCTATTTACTTATTGAGAATCGTTATTGCTTGCTTGTGCTATGAATTATTTATTAACTATGTTGCTTAATGGATGAATGGCCACATTTGTTAGGACATCAACATGTTTTAATAGATAAGACTTGCATAAGTATTTCGAGGTAGGTAAAAAGGCGAAAGTCAACCAGCGATTAACCAAAAGTGAAAGTTTCTATTTGAACGGCAGTTTAAAATAGATATCTCGCAGAAAATCAACAAGTAAACTCGAGTAGGTCTACCAACACACGAAAGTTGAGGTACAATGCACTTGATGAGGGTTAACACTAGATTCTATACCAAATACCATACCCAATAGGCGACAGCAGAGGGTTAGGGAGTTTAGGTATGGCTAGATGGATCTTTAGCTTGAATAGATCAATAAACAAGTAGAACGTAGCATTCACGCAGTGAGATTCGGACCGAATTGGTCACAATTCGGACCGAATTAGTGAGACAGAATACGGCAGTGCTATGTTTCGCAACCTGCGACCAAACCAAAGTGAAATCGAACCCTAAGACATTTTTAATAGCATATATTAAACCCATAAAACACCAAAAAAAAATATTAGTTTTAATTGTTTTGATTTTATTTTCTCTTTTTCTTTAATTGTTTGATTTAAATCAAAAACACCATAAAGATTTATCATCTAGCTTTAGCAAACAAATAGGATTAGTATTCATCACCGTCTCTGTGGGATCGACACCTTTGCTTTACTACGAACGTCTAGTCGAGTAAACAAGGTTATTTTTGTTTGACCTAGGTTTTCACCTCGATCAAGTTACTGCTATTAATTCTCTTCACCTTATCTTTATATTATTCAAATCAGATTTGTATTCTCTCAATATCAGAGGCAATACTGCCTTCACTTTTTAATAGCTATATATACGTTGTCTACTGTACACTTTTTTTTATCAAAATAAACATATTGTGTTTTCCAAGTATATCTCCAATATATATGCGACAAAATGTTACGGGCTATCAAGGCCTATTTAAGATCTGATATACTGTATAAAACAACTTAGCTAACTAAGTGATACTGTTGCAATGAGGACAGTAAACAATAAGAAAGAAATTTTAATTTCTCATACTATTTTATCTTTATACCTCAACCTGAAACACATTCTTAAAAGAAGATAAAATTAAAAAAATGTATGTACATTTGGGACCACCTTCGCCATTTCCACCATTGTTGGCCATCATTCTGAATGCCGTGGCCAATGTCCCTTTTCATGGGCTTCAGAACACCAAAGTCCTCTCTTACCTTGCTACGTACTGACTGATATGATGCCGGTGCTTGCAATTTAGTTAACTATCTTTCATAGAAAAAGTACTGCAAGTTAACAAAAACATAACTCAACTAAACACAGACAAAAAATGTATATATATATTTCTCAAAATAATTATAAATTACCAGACTGCTACAAAATTTATACGAAACTAACCACTTAATCAAGGAGCAATGAAAAAATTAAGCAAAAATTAGATTGTTAGATAAAAGTTGAAACCTAACCGCTGCATGGAATGTAATATTGGATCGGATTTGATCCAATATTAATTTCGACACTGTACCTAGGCTTGGTCATGGTTGGGGTTATTTGAGTAAGATGTAGTTTAGATTAGGTTTCTTTGTAACAAAGTTATTGGTTCAGCCTGGTGCACATTAGGATACGTAGAATGATCGAAAGACTTAATTTCGAGCTAAATGCATCTTGGAATCAAAATAAAACGTGAGCCACATTTTTGAAGTCAACGTCAGTAGATAATCTTACCCCTTCTAAATTAATTACCTTACATTACATTAATTTAGATACTAGACATGTCTAAATAGATACACGTTTATTTGCCTGCACCACTAACTAAGGAACAACAGTTAACAAAGGTTATCAATTGCTATCCTGAGTTCCTGACATTGTTAAGACTGCATATAAGACTATAAGAGGCATTGGCACTGGCACCTGCCCAGTTTTTTGCTTAAAGTCGTCAATAATTATAGCACATGTGTTCTCAAGATCACAAATAACTTTGCCCTTTACCAGAATAATGCAATCAAAGTGCCATAATAAATGAAAATTGCTTTGCTTGGAAAATCAATTAAGTAATAATGCAATTAAAAATTATAACTGCCATGTCACCACAATATCAAATCGGCAAGCAACCTCACAGTTACTTGATTGTACGTAAATATCAAATTGAACAATTGAATAAAAAAATTGATTTTCAAGGTGTTACAAATTGAAAATAATGACTCAAAAAGTAAACCATAAATAAATCGAAATAAAAAAAATAAAAATGATAAGAACAAATGGAATGTTGAAAGATCAACCTAGGCTAGGAGAGAAGAGATGTTGCTTCAAATCATTGTGAGTCAACAGAGGGTATTGGCGGAAGAGGTGGAGAGTTGGAGAGGCGGAAGGAGGCGATTACCTTGATTTTTTACGAGAGGCGACGGAGATGAAGCAAGGCGGGGGTTTTAGGTTTTGGGGTTTGGTGGAGGAGGAGGCGGAGAGGCGACCGAGAGAGGCGACGGTGAGATCACCTACGTTCTCCATCTAGAGAGAAATTTGTATGTAACGACAATTATATAACGTATGCTGTAACGGGTGATTATAGAAGTTAATATTGAAAACGGATTGACCATACAAAACATACAGCGATACTGAATAGGACTATCGATGGGTATGATACGGTAGAGACATTTTTCATACTCATACCCATTAAATTTTTTTTAATCCATACCAACTCTTATCCGTTAAAAATTGACTTTATCCGTATCATATCCTTACCCGTTAAGAATAAATGATAAGAGTAAGATAACGGTAGAAAATGGATAATAATGTTAATAACTCAATGAAAAAAATATACAATATAGATAAATAAATATTATCAAATAGATATATCAAAACCCTCTCGTAATGCATATTGAAGATAAAATGCATGGGCTGCATCAGTTGAAGTAAACTCCATCCCAACACGTGGGAGATAAGAATCAACTTCATCCGTAACAACAACATCGCTTGACTCATCAACAACAGGTTCATCTCTTAGTTGATCCACGACAGCTTCATCTGTTATTGATTAAAACAACATGTTCAACTTGATTTCTCGAATCAACAAATGCTCAATCATAACATCCGAAGCCCTTGATTCCTCACAATTGCCTTCTTCGAGTGTTAGATTCAAATCAAAGCCTTGAAAAAAAAACATAAGAGTTCAATTTATTCGTTCAAAGAATCATATAATCAATAGAAATATTCAATTAACACAGCTATCCATTGATGAATAAATCCATTGCTCATAAATTCTATCGATCATTAGTTAATTGTTATAAATGTTCAATTAATTGCGTTAAATAAGCAATTAATTCCAATACTGAACGCCGTTTCCTGTAATTTCATATTTTTTTAACAAAATCAATAAATGCATGTACTTATAAAAAATAAAGTACAGGTTCAGATCTATGCAATCATCTATGTTAAATCAAATAATATGCGATCAAACAATATGCAATCATCTATGTGAATTCAAACAAGCTAAATCAAATAATATGCGATCGTCTAAGTGAATTCAGACAAGGCAAATAGAAAAATCTTTACCAAAAGCAGCCATGGTATGCAATCGCACGATGAATTGCTTGATCAGAAGACAAATAAAGAGAGAGGCACAAATTCGCTGGAGATTATGGAATCGCTTCGAATTTCACGAAAAAAACACTTGCTAGGTCGAAAGAGATTGGAGCAGATGCAGGATTTCGCCAAAAAGATCGTCGGAGAAGTGAATTATGTCAGGGATCCATTAGATTCTATCGAAAAGAACAGACGGAGAAGAGAATTGTGTCAAGGATCGATTCGATTGTAAATTTGGAAGAATAGATGAATTGCACGTGAGGTCATGTGCTAGAGGAAAGGAGCGAAGAGAATTACGTGAAAAACCGATCGCGCGAAAATATCCGAAAGCCTAGAGGCTCGCCAGGATGAGACGGATGACGTTTTCTTTCTCGGAGCTGATAACGTCATCCAGCTATTTTTCATCCGCGTCATCCAGCAGATCAGGCGCTCCAACATGAGCCTGTCGCGCGAATTTGGTGGGCCTATCACGCTGAAATTTATGACGCAGGTGATTTTGGCGGGAATTTTGGCGCTCTCTCTCACGCTAGATTTTGTCACGTCATCAGACTGACGGAATTATGTGTTCAGTTAATACGTTATAAATTTTAAGGCCTTAATAACAATAAGGGATGATGAGGTATATGTTCAATTTGTTATTACTTTAAAAACTTTTTCAACTAATGGCAGAAAAAATATGTTAATCAGACAAAACATGTTCACAAACCAAATCAGGAATTAAAAAGTTCTAACAACTAAAATGAACATAAGATGCTAACAATTTGAACACTTACGGTTACATAACAGAACTCATACAGTTAAATTATATGAAGTTTACAAAAAAAACATTATGGTGATTAATTGAACACTTAACAAGATCAAATTGAACACTTCTAGCAACTAAAATAACACTTATAGTTACGTAACTGAATTCATATAGTTAAATTATATGAACACTTATGGTGATTAATAGAACACTTAACAAAATCAACTTGAACACTTGAATAAAACAATCTGAACACTTAAGTTATATGGTGATTTGTAGAACACTTAACAATCTGATCACTTGTATAAAACAATCTGAACACTTATGATGATTAATTGAACACTTCTAGTAACTAAAATAACACTTATAGTTACGTAACTGAATTCATATAGTTAAATTCTACGAACACATAACAGGATCGATTGAACACTTCTAATAAGAAAAATAACACTTATGTTATGTAACAGACAATTAAGTTATATGAAGTTTACAAAAAGAACATTATGGTGATTAATGGAACACTTAACAGGATTAAATGAACACCTGTATAAAACAATTTGAACACATGAAAATTAATTACTAATTATTTATATAGAAAAGATCATAATAACATATAAAAAAAGATGAACACAGAGGAAAATAAACTGAACATTCATATAAAATAAATTGAACACAACTCCACCAAAGATAAAGTCCACATTCTCTTCATGTTATTTGTACAGACATCACCTGAAGATAATTGATTCCTTTTTTAATCAACAAAATACCACACTAGCAAATGAGCACCAATTTGTCTGTCGCTAAATCAAATTTGCAAAGCTTGATAATCTGACGTAGGAAAATCTGATAAATCTAGAATCTGATGTCGATTGAGATGTGGTTTTTGAGAAATTGGAGAAAGACAAGAAAATTCGGAAAAGAAGAAAGTATAAAAGATAATAGACAATTTATTTGAGAGAAATTTAGAAAGAATTCAGGCCTTGCGAGATATTTTATGTTGTTTCACCATTGTTGAATCTGATCGCCATGAAAATCGCTATTGGAAGAGTAGATCGGGAGAAAGAGGATGGAACCGCCATTGTTGAATCAAATCGCCATTGGAAGAGTAGATCTCGAGAGAAAGAGGATGGAACCGCCATTGTTGAATCAGATCGCCATGAAAATCGCCACTGGAAGAGTAGATCGGGAGAAAGAAGATGGAACCGCCATTGTTGAATCAGATCGCCATGAAAATCGCCATTGGAAGAGAAGATCGGGAGAAAGAGAATGGAAGCGATTTGAAAAAAATGGAAATAACTGCCTTTCACGTAATATCACGTGATGCAGATGAAGGCAGAAGCGTGTTGGGCTATCGATGGGCCAATAAAACACTGGACAGGAGCAGCCTACTGGATGGCGTAGATGACAGTCAGTTGGATGGTAAGTAGTAATTATTTTTACCATTCAGATCATCGCACATTTTCTTTCTTGAATTAGACCCGTGTTTACAATGTTTAATCATACTGCATTTTTACGTAGAGAACCATGCAATCCGTGGTCCAATATTGACTGTAATTTTTTACCATTCAGATCGTCGCACATTTCCTTTCTTGAATTAGACCTAAAATTATGCTGATGATTATGAAATAAGAGAAGTCATGTTACTTGCACATTTAGACATGCAATCCGTGGTCCAATATTGACTATAATTTTTTACCATTCAGATCATCGCACATTTCCTTTCTTGAATTAGACTTGAAATTATGCTGATGATTATGAAATAAGAAAAGTCGTGTTACTTACACATTTAGACATTTTTTTATATGTTATATAAAATAAATAAACATGTAAAAGTCATTCATTACACTTTGATATAAAATCACATGACAAATAACAAAATAATGTGTTCAGATCATCATCATCATCATTATTATTTTGAGGTTCTGAAATAGCAAAAACAAATTTGTACTTGAAACAACATGACACATAGGCCTTAATAGAAAATTTTTTAAATGAGACAACAAAATTTTAGTGATACGGGTAAGAAGGGAATTGCTTCTTCCACTCCTCCAATTTAGAGATTCACTCTTTTGTGGACGAAAATACTCCTTACATTCCTTCAATTTACTTCTCAATCCACTTCTCAATTCACACACTAGTTTAAAACGTGAGGGGTGTTTTCGTCAAAAATGAGTGAATCTCTAAATTGGAGGAGTGTATGAAGCAATTCCCGGTAAGAATATAGCGACAAGCCGACAACTTACCAATTAACTAGAACCAAATTAATAAATAAATGTTTTTACTTTTTTTTTTTTACCTGGCTGGCTCATCTAGTCAGCTTAGTCCAGATAAAATAGCTGGAATCATAGGATTTCTCCGAGTGTCAGTCAGTGGTAAAGACCAGAGAACCAAACCTTATCGGTTAAACACAAGTACACAACCAACAGGAAAGCTCTCATCCCTCCCCACTGGCCTAAACCCCTCCACGTCATCCCCCAAAATCCTCTCCTTTGATCTTTTTCTCCTTCCAAAACCTTCTGTTCTATTTTCCCTCTCTTTTCCGGTTTTCCCTTCTCTCTCTCTCTCCTCTCTCCCTCCAACAAAAATGGCAACCTCAGCCACCATAGGTTCCTACATCTCCACTCTCAACACCCATCTCAACTCCAAATCCATCCCCTCTGTGCTTCGTATCTCCACCTCTCGTCTACCCCGGATACACTCCATGCCCCATCTCACACAACATCTCTACCACACATGCATTACTCCCAAGCCGCGCATTTTTAGTCGGATACTGGCGGCGGTTTCTCAAGAAGAAGTCGCGGCCACGGCTGTCGAAGATGAAGTGAAGGAAGAAGAGGAGGAGGCAGTGAAAGAAGAGGAAGTGGAGGAAGAAAGTGAAGTGGGAGGAGGAGGAGAAGGAGAAGGAGAAGAAGATGGAGAGGAAATAGTGATGGATTCACAGCCCAAAGTAAATACAAAATTATATTTTGGGAATTTGCCATACAATTGCGACAGTTCGCAGTTAGCTAGTGTTGTGCAAGAGTATGCCACTCCTGAGATGGTTGAGGTGAATTCTCTTTCAATTCTATGCTTCCAATTTGTTTAATTAACATTGTTATATTACTAGGCAATATTATCGTGCTGTTGTGAAAGAAATAAAAATTGCACTGACTGAAACAATTTGTGTGACCAACATTTTCCTCGTATTGGGCTATAATTGACGGATATAAGCCCCCATATGTCAGGACCCAAAGTACCAAAATGTAAAATTTCCTGATGATTTTGTATGCTGAAAAAAAATTGAGAAAGGAAAATAATCACATTTGGGCTTTAATTGACAGATATAAGCCCCCATATGTTAGGACCCAAAGCACCAAAATGTAAAATTTCCTGATGATTTTGTATGCTGAAAAATTTTGAGAAAGGAAAAAAAAAAAGGCAATTGCAATGGAGAGAAGATTAAATAGATGCTTAGAGGAAATAAATTTAGTCTCTAATTTTCGTTTTTCTTTACTTAATGAGATGTTAGGCTAAATAAGTAAACAAGACCATTTCATTTCTTATGTCAGGAAATCAGACCATACTTTTATTTATATATGAATTACTCTTTTATGTCACTTTTCAGGTTCTTTATGACAGGCAAACAGGAAGGAGCAGAGGGTTCGCTTTTGTTACTATGAGCTCAGTCGAGGATTGCGAACACGTCATTGAAAATCTAGATGGAAGTGTAGGTTACTTCACCTTCTTTTTTGATGTTTTCCGCAAGTCAGATTTCTTTTGAGCTTAGTTCAATTTATTCCCAAGACCAAATGCTTCACTGACAGTACAAAACATTATTTCACATTGAGAGGAAGGTAATGCTATTAAATCTGGCATAAGATTGCCACACAATCAGGCTTGATTTTAATCAGTTTGTTTATCAAATAAATCAAGAGTGGCCATACTCACGATGTTAAGGATGCAAGGTTTTAAAATGTGATTTATGCGGTTTGACGGTTGGGTGGTGATTTAGCGTTTATCGGTGATAAAACGGTAAAAAAACGGTTTATGCGGTGATACAATGGTAGTGCGGTATGAACCAAAACTAAGATAAAACAACGATAAAACGGAGTTTTTTAAAAGCTTGCAAGGATGACAAACCAATCATTCTCTCTGTCACTTTAGCTTAGGGAAATCTCACTTTCAATTCCCCAGATATTCTCTTATGCAAGATTCATTAGCAATTAGTTTGTGATAAGACAAAAAGTTGGTCCACTGGAGTGAATACCAGTAAAACATCAGAAGTCAGGTGCATGAGGCCATATTGAATTATTCCTCAAGTTATATTGATGGCAAAATAGTAATTGCAAGATATAAAACTGAGAAATAATGTCCTTTATATAAGGAAAAAGGGTACATGTCGTTTTTCTTTGTAATTAGGCAGTGGACCAGAATAATTTAGGGTGAAGATCAAGATTAAGACTGTATGAACTTGATTTTTTTTTTTTTTTTTTTTGAAAAAATAGAATGTATCACAGTATTTGTTTTTCTTCTTCATTGTTATCCAGCAATTGAATGGAAGAACAATGCGGGTGAACTTCTCTGACAGGCCAAACGACAAGGTGCCATTGTACAAGGAGACTGAACACAAGCTGTTTGTGGGCAACCTCTCATGGTCTGCCACATCAGAGGACCTGGAGAAGTTATTCAAGAAATGTGGAAATGTGGTCTCAGCTCGGGTCCTTTATGACGGCGACACAGGTAGGTCACGTGGTTATGGATTTGTTTCCTACTCAACCCAGGAGGAGATGGAAGAGGCCCTTCAAACTCTTGAAGGCGAGGTAACTCTCTCTCTCTCAATATCAGACTGATAGTTTTAAAAAAAATCATTATTTTTATCATTAATTTTCTTTTCAAAATGATTTATATGAACTGCTGCAGCACACATAGAAGCAAACATGCAAAGCATCTTTCATTAATTTTCTTCAATAATTCCTTAGGTGCCCCCAAATCAGATTGGTACATACACATATCTTAAAACACAATCCCATGTATGCTCCTCAGTATTGGATCGAACCATCATGTTGCATCACATGCTAGGGAATATATTAACAATAGCTTTGATCAATATATACAGGGTTACTGGACTGGAATTTTTCTGACCTTCTAGTATCTTCATCTAACTAGCATCTAACGAACTGTTTATTTTCTAATTGTTCACAAGCAGAAATAAAAAAGTGAGTCACACAACAATTCCAACGTTTTAATTATTATTTTCTTTCTTTGAAGTGTAGTCATGGTTTTTTGGTATAGATTAGCCACATTTTTGTGCATTGGCTTGGTCAAATAAGCTCGATCTTTATCCATAGCATTTGTTGCAATTTGACCAACACTTTTAACAGGAACTTGAGGGGAGACCAATACGAGTCAGCCTAGCTCAAGGGGGCAGGAGGATACCATAATATCGGCATTGCCGGAAATGCAACAGATAAGAAGCTAGAAGCAAATTTGGCCAATATTTGATTGTGCAAGAAAAAGGCTGGAAGTCCTCTCTGTATGAATGATTATGAGCTCATTAACAGTAGCGCACTTGTCCACAGCAGTTGCTCAATTGTTACTTGTTAGCCTCATGGAGTAATTGTTGAACAGCTTTCTTTGTTTTTGTTTCTTCTTAGTTTACCCTTTTTTCTCCCTTTTTTTATACTGTACACAATATTATAGCTGTTCATTTCTGGAACTTTTCCTTTTGGTGGGTGCGTGTGCCAAAAAGAAAGCTAAAAAATATATTAATTGTTACCAGCTGTACATTGCGCAAACATTTTTTGTTAATTGAATATTAAATTTGGAAAATCGACCTCATTAAATTTGATAAATTCTATATTATTTAGGCTTGAATAAAAAATTAGCAAATGGTGATATGCTATCTAATTTAAGAAATAATCACAAACAAAGTATCACCTCTTAAGTACAGCGAAAATCACATTAGGGGCGTTTAGTAAGCTTGCTTAGATGAAAGTGGAAAATATATGCTAAAATCAATCTAAAATATAGATGTTTCGTAAATAAGTATATAAAGTATACATAAATACAAAGAGCAAATGTCTATGTACTATATCATCAACTATCAAGTGAAGTAGTAAGAATAAGTGTCAAAAGTTATAAAATTTTGTTCATGGAGGTGTAAGATTGTTTGGTGTTGGAACGGTCCGTCCCAATTCTGGGGCGGCCCGTTCCAATGCTCTGGGGCGGTCCGGTCCAATTCTGGGGGCGGCCCGTTCCAGACTCTGCACCATATTAGGAAACAATCTATTTTTGGTGGGTTGATTCTGCTTGGTTTCCAAATCATTAAGTTATATAGTAATAGGCTGTCACATCCCGCAGCTGGGTATGACGACTCTCGCCGTGAAAATACATGAGAATGTACAGTCACAAGGCTTAACTTGACTTTCTATTATTCGTATGTGCAATTATACATTTTTTTTTTCTTTTTCACCTATCACTTTGTAACGGATAATATAAGAAATATTGCCAACTAAAGTAAGCTAAAAGATAAAAGAATATATACAAACTGCAACACAAGCCCAAGTGCATAACTCATAGAACATAACAGTATCCATACAAACACCTCTCAAAATGTGACGACGGTCTCATGAAACTAGGATCTATAAACATAGACTCAGTCTAGTCCACTCATATATACATCAGGAACCAGTACTGGCCAACCAAAAAGTGATCCTGATTTCAGCAACTACACTACATCATATAACAACAACTAGTACTCCTCGGGCTCCTCTTCAACCTCACTATCAAGATCTATGATGGGACTAGCGGCCTCTGGGGTAGGTGGAGGTGCTGGAGGGGTCATAGGTGGAACTGGAGGGGCTGGAGGATCGGGGTACTCTAGGTAAAAGTAAATACCAGTAGGGGCTAGGGAAACATGATACACTACAGCAAAATGTTGGTGGGGTATATAGACCTGCATATGAACATGGGTACCGTCAAAAACTGCCAGTGGCGGTCCTCTCACCGGGTGATGGATCGCCTGGAACCCCCAACCATCGAGGAACATGCAAAACAAATGCGAGTGAGAATATAATTCTCAGTGCGGGTTTTAGTTCCAGACGTGGATTTCTAGTTGAAATCGTAATCTAGAATTAATACCCGACTATACATTATAATTGATTTTAAGGTAATAATTGACAATTTAAAAAAATAAACATGAATTAAAGAGATTAATATGATGCAAGCATTTATCTGGCTGCATACCGAGCACCGAAGCAAAAACGGTCCAATCAAAACCATACTGCAAAATAATTTGCAATGTAACAAATAATAAGTCAAAGATAGAACATAATCTAATCATATCAAAATCATATCAACAAGTCAAGATCAGGATTACACTCAGGTTCCTAACCCAACCGGTTGGGCAAGCAAAAGGAAACCTTTCCCTAACCCACGGGCAGGCGAAAGAGATTTTTCTCTAACCCTGGGCAAGCAAAAGGGAATTCCACATCCGCATAGCGCTACCGAACTGGTCGAAGCCGGGGGCCGGCCGACTCCGAAGAGTGACCTTTATCTTTATTCTTATTCAAATTTTCCAAAATTCCTTCATATATTCAATCTCAAACTCCACGTTTCCAGGTAAGAATCATAGCATAAATCGAGATTTATATTCAAACGGATATTCCAAACTTACCTGGTAATCCTTCATGATTTAGTGAAGTTCATTCAACATGAACTTGAGTTGTAATATTTGTTCATTAAATAAATAATAAATCAAACTCATGCAATCAATTCGGATCATCAACATGCCATGCAACATTTTAATTTACTAAGTTAAGATTTCTATAAAAGTCCACGTATCCGCACCTGTTGCTGGGTCAAAACTCTCTTCCGTCGGGTCTCCTGAAAAATTGATTAAAACCGTTAAGATCTAACTAACGGTTTCCTTTGTGAATGGCTTTGGCTTAATTTACTAGACTGACCTTTATTTAATTATTTAGTAATTGCTTGTGTTTTTAGTAATTTAACTTTTAGTTATTATAATATTTCTTTTATTCTTTTCTTATTTCTTATCATTTTTTATAATTTAGTTAATATTTCTTACTTTAATTAAATGTGTAATTGTTTTTAACTATCCTAATGCTTTTAATTAATGCTAAGTGATTACGAATTATTAAGTTCCTTATTAATCCTATTAACTAAATTTTTCTTTTAATTAATCCCGTATTTAAATGTTATCTTTACCGTTTAATAATTTTTTTATTTTGTTTCCTTTAATTAATTGTTAAAATATTAAATATCGAGAATTAAATAATAAAACTTAAATCATAAACTAATAAATCTGAAATATGAAATAAAAATATGAAAATATGAAATCAAAGATTAAAAATTTGTTTGTTTGTTTGGGATCAGATAGTCTGTACTTGTGCGTTCATAGCATCTGTTCTTGATTTACCTAGACTATACTCATCATCTCCCGAAATCGAATCCGACTAATTAAAGGAATACCCAATTATTTCTAATGGCTTTTCCTCTAATTAATTATTTATTTATTAAGCCCACAATCTTAATCAAAGATTAAGTTTTTATCAAAATATTTCAGCTAAATGTCGGCCTCACAAAGAAAAATCCGAAATGGGCTCAAATCTATTTTCCTTTTCTTTTCTTTCGGCCCAGAATTTCCAGGCCCAACTCGGACAGCCCAAATATCACACAAGGTCGAGCCAGGTCAACCTGATCCAGTTGACCTGAGCTAGACGTAACGGGTCCGCATGGATCCGATAAAGAGGGGTCAGATCCAACCCGCAGTCTAACTATCTTCCCAGGGGCCCTTGAATCATTTTATTTTACAGATAGGTCTTTTATTTTACAAACAGGCCCCTAGAAAAATTCAATCAAGTCCTTTTTCCTCACAAATCAGTCTCTGTCTCACGCCACAGCGTACCAGAATGGTACCAGTGGTACATCAGGTGTACCAGGGGCTAGTACCAGACTTGAAATCCCATCGTAAGCCTCACAACAGTCTCCAACACGCCCAACCAGGAGGATTAACCCCCTGACACAATAATTTTTGGCCTAATAACAGTTTCAATTACTTGACAGAACCCAAATAAAAATTTAAAGTTCTCGGTCACATAACAATCAAGTATAAGCTCTAAGCTTAGCAATTTGATTCGTCCAAAACCTGTCATAACCACATATAACACAACATCACAGAGGTCAACCTCAGATTCAAGCACAAACCCTAACTAAAAAGAACAGTTAACAGTTTCAGAAAAATCGAATCAACAACAGATTACAAGAGGGCCAAGTTATACCTTAGATCTTCAGCAGTTGCTCCCTCTCTCTCTCTTTCTCTATTCCTCTCTTTTCTTTTCTTTTCTTTTTTTTTTTCTCCAGTGGAAACCCTAATCGCCAGCCAACCGACCAAATCAAAAGAAGGGGGTATTTATAGGTGGTGCTGAGAGGCGAAGAGAGAGAGAAACCAACGGCGAAGATGGTGTTTGAGCTCGAATCTTACAGCCGGTCAACAGTTCAACGCCTTATCCGCTCCCCAATGGATAAGAACGAGGGGAATCAACCAATCGGAGCCAAGTACTGTGTGTTACGGTGGGATTGGTTGGTCACAATCCATCCTGCCATTAAAAACTCGAAGAAACTCCGTCGGAGAGGCGGAGTAAAGAGGAGAAAAATCAGACGGAGCGGAAAAAGAAAGGAAAAAGGAGAGAAAAAGGGAGATGCTGCCAACAGTAATTCGGTGAAAATCCGATTTTTATCAAAAATTGATCTCTTCGATCTTCTGTGGCTAAACCATGTGGCATATAATGTCATGACTCGTTTGAATCAATTTAATTAGCTATTTTCATCCTTATTTAATATTTCTGATGTTAAATTCAATTTAAATTGAGGCTAAATTCCACTAGAAATAATTTAGATAAATTTTAGAGATTATGTAAGTTAGAAGATTTAAATTTGAAGTAAGTTTTACTGTTGCTATTTAATTAATTGATTAGGGATTAATAGTTTTAAAATTTCATTTGTCCTAGTATTATTTTTAAAATTAACCTAATTACACAGTTAAACTGGGTCTGGTATTTACACTATATTACATTCCACCCCCCTTAAAAAGATCGTTCAGTCCCCTGAACGATACTTACCCGAACAATTTCGGATAGCGCTCTCGCATCGTGTCTTCTAACTCCCAAGTAGCTTCCTTTACTGAATGTCGTCCCCAGTGCACAAGCACCAAATGAATAGTCTTGTTCCTCAATTGTTGCACTTTTCTATCCAGGATTTGCATGGGTTCCTCTCGGTATGACAAATCATTTTCTATTTGCAAACCTGAAAAGTCGGGTATGGTGTGGGATGGATCCTTGAAGTATTTCCGGAGTTGAGAAACATGGAACACTGGGTGTACTTGGGAAAGATTTGGGGGTAAAGTTAATTCATAAGCTACTTGTCCAATTCTTTTGCATATTGGAAAAGGTCCAATATATCGAGGGCTTAGTTTTCCAGTTACTCCAAATCGCTTTACCCCTTTCATCGGCGATACTTTCAACCATACTTCTTCTCCTTCCTTAAATTCTACTTGTCGTCTTTTTGCATCAGCATATTTCTTATAGCGATCTTGTGCCGCTTTCAGTCGTTGAAGTACAATTCTAATTTTATCGGCACTGTCTGCTATAAGTTGAGGTCCTGTTGGGTCTATTGTTCCTTGAGGTTTCCACCATAAAGGCGTTTGACACGGTTCTCCATATAATGCTTCGTATGGTGGCATGCCAATACTGGAGTGATAGCTATTGTTATAGGCAAATTCCACCAAATGTAAGTGCTCTAGCCATGATCCACCAAAGCCAACAATACAAGCACGAAGCATATCTTCCAAGGTTTGAATAGTTCTCTCTGACTGTCCATCAGTCTGTGGATGATGGGCAGAACTAAAAATTACTTTAGTACCCATATTTTCCTGAAAACTTGTCCAAAATCGAGAAGTAAATCGTGTATCTCGATCAGAAATAATTTCTTTTGGGCATCCATGGTATTTGAATTGAAATTTCATAAATATTTCTGCTAATTCTTTGCCCGTGAAATCAGTTCGAATGGGTATAAAGTGAGCTACCTTGGTTAATCGGTCTACAATTACCCAAATTGAATCATATCTTCCTGAAGTTCGTGGAAATCCTGTTACGAAATCCATTGTAATAGATTCAAATTTATGTCGCGGTCTCCAAGGAAGTTGTAATAGTCCAGCAGGTTTAAGTCGATCCGCCTTTACCTGTTGACACACTTGACATTTCTGAACGTATTCCCCCACTTCTTTACTCATTCTTGGCCACCAAAAAGCTCTTTTTAAATTATGGTACATTTTAATTTCACCAGGGTGAATGGTATATCCCGAATCATGTGCTTCTGAGAGTATTGTTGTCTTAAGTTCTGGGTCATCCGGAACACAAATTCTATCTTTAAATTTTAAAATCTCCATTTCATCTAACTTAAAGAAAGAATCAGGTTTATTCCTTGCCAGTTCTCGATACTTATCGAATTTAATGTCCTTTATTTGAGCTTCTTTGAGTCGATCTTGCAGGTTTGTCTGAATGGAAATGGAAGCCAATATCCCAGTTATCACTATTGTTGCTTCTATTGGACCTTTAGTATTCCCAATTCTTGAAACGAACGTCTGTACTGTCTCTTGGGAAATTCCCACAGATAATTGCAATTGTCTCATTTCTTCAAGTAATTTCGGTTCCTTAGTGAAAAGTGTTGCTAGGTTGGCTTGACTTTTCCGACTAAGGGCATCCGCAACCACATTTGCCTTTCCTGCATAATACTGAATATCCAAATCGTAATCCTTGATCAATTCTAGCCACCTCCTTTGTCTTAAATTAAGCTCTTTTTGTGTGAAAATATATTTAAGACTTTGATGATCAGTGTATATTTTGCACTGAACTCCATACAAATAGTGTCTCCAAATTTTAAGTGCAAACACCACTGCGGCTAGTTCCAAATCGTGAGTAGGGTAGTTTTGTTCATGCGGTCTGAGTTGTCTAGATCCATATGCAATAACATGTCCATTTTGAGATAACACGCATCCTAGTCCGAATCGGGATGCATCAGTATACATCACATAGTCCTGTCTTGAAATTGGCATTGCTAAAATAGGGGCAGTAACTAATCGAGTCTTAAGTTCTTGAAAACTTTCTTTTTGCATCTCTTCCCACTCAAATCTTATGTCTTTTTGTAACAGTTTGGTAAGGGGTCGAGCTATCTTTGAAAAGTCTGGCACAAATCGGCGATAATACCCTGCTAGGCCCAAGAAACTTCGTACCTCTGTTACTGTCTTAGGGGGTTTCCATTCAGTTACAGCTTTAATCTTGTCAGGATCAACTGCTAATCCTTTGCCTGATATTATGTGACCCAGAAAGGCAACTCGTTCCAACCAGAACTCACACTTGGACAATTTTGCATATAACCGATGGTTGCGAAGTCTTTCTAGCACCAGTTGTAAACGTTCTTCATGTTCTTCTAGGGTCTTAGAATAGATCAAGATATCATCAATGAATACCACCACACATGAGTCAAGAAGGTCTCGAAAAACTCTATTCATCAGATCCATAAACGCTGCAGGTGCATTTGTCAGTCCAAATGGCATTACCAAATATTCATAATGACCATACCGAGTGCGAAACATTGTTTTCTCCACATCATTAGGACGAATTCGAAGTTGGTGATATCCGGTCCTCAAATCTATCTTCGAATAAACTGAAGATCCTTGTAGTTGATCAAATAGATCGTCAATTCGAGGTAACGGATATCGGTTCTTAATTGTTACTTTATTTAATTCTCGGTAATCAATGCATAGTCTCAACGTACCGTCCTTCTTTCTAACAAATAAAACAGGTGCACCCCAAGGAGATGTGCTAGGTCGAATGAATCCTTTTTCCATTAACTCATCCAGTTGTATTTTTAATTCTTTCATTTCTGCAGGAGCCATACGATATGGGGTTTTGGAAATAGGTGTTGTGCCAGGTATCAAATCAATAGGGAATTCAATTTCTCGTTCAGGTGGTAATCCTGAAATCTCCTCTGGAAACACATCAGGATAATTGGAGACAATTCGTATAGAAAAAATATCTGTACTTGCCGAATTTAAATCAACCACTGTAACAAAATAAGCTGAACTTCCTGCTTCTAACAGATGTTTGGTTTCTATGGCCGAAACATAAGATATTGGATCATGAGATTTTCGACATTTAAGGGTACAAACAGTTTGGTTTGGTAGTCCAAATATTACTTCTCTTTTTGCACAATGAATTACAGCTGAGTGTTGAGTTAACCAGTCTATCCCCAATAGCACATCATAAGTTGCAATATCCATAACTAACAAGTCAGCAGCTAATTCTCGTCCTGTCACACAGATCTTTAATTCTCGGCAGTGCATTACCGTCTGAAGGACTTGCCCCAAAGGTGTTTGAACTTGTAACACTCCCTCACCTGGTTCTACTACCCATCCACACATTTCCACAAATGATTTGGACACAACAGAATGACTACATCCTGTATCTATCAACACATAAGCAGGATATCCAGAGATAATTAAAATACCTGCTAACAACTCCGTAGTCAAAGTATCTGGGTCGCCCGCTTCCTCTTCAACAATTTCTTCCTCTATAATTTCCTCGTTCGGAGGAACCTCTTCTGTTGTATCCATTGCATGCATAGTCGGTCCACTTCCGGTCCTGCCACCTCGTACAATTCCACGCCCACGTGGTGGAATTCCTCCTCCACGACCAACACTTGTTCCTGAGGCAGTTCCCTTCTGATAATAAGGATTTGGAGGTTTTGGGCAAGTATTAGCCCAATGATCCGGGCTACCACAATTGAAACAAGCACGGTTAATGTAACGACACTGAGCTTCTGGGTGTGGAAGTTGACATCTCCTACACCAGTTTGGTGCTGAGGATGGGGCTGATCCACTTGGCCTTACAATTGGTGTGGTTGTGATAATACGCCTAGGTATTATTGCGCCCCGTCCACGAACATTCCGAACCACCATTCTTTGTTGTGCCTTTCTCTTTTGATATACATCCACCTGTTCTGCTGCTTCCATTAAGGCTTGAAGTCCTTGATTTGCCCTAGTATCAACAGCTATAGCAATATCTGGATCTAATCCATCCAGATACTGACGCCTTTGACGATAGGCATCATTAGAAATATCAGGAGCATACTGAGACAGGTTAAGAAACATACTGTTATATTCAATGACGGTCCGTCCCACTTGTTTCAGTGTCATAAACTTATTCCTCATAGCTTCTCGATGAACTGCTCCCATAAATCTTTGTTCAAACCTTTCTTCAAACCATGCCCATGGAATTTGAGTTGCATCACCTTCATATCCTCGTTTTATTCCTTCCCACCAGAATCGAGCAGAATTTTCAAAATAGTAAGTTGCCAACTCTACATGTTGTTCCGGGGAAGCTTTGCAAACCACTAGGCGGGATTTAATCGCTGCTAACCATTCTTCAGCGGTTTTAAATCCGCTTTCTCCATTAAATTGGGGTGGTGCTAGTCGAGCAAAAGATTCAAACTTTCTAAATGCCTCATCCTCTCGGTCTCTAGGACCTTGTTCAGCTCTTTCCGCCATCCTTCGGCCCCGTTCAAAAGCCATCAATAAACGATTAACCTCTCGGTCTTCTAATTCATTTCTTTCTTCTTCTCTAGCTTCTTGCGCCCTGGGTCTGCCACGTCTTCCACGACGTTCACGAACGTTCTCCATTGTCTCTTGTTAAACCTTAATTAAAATCCTAAAGCTACTGTTATCAGCTGTAATCATAAAAATTATTTAGAACAATAAATGTTATGCATGCATGCTTAACTCAATGCAGAAAAGAAATATTGGCGTCCTTAACCCATCTTCTACCCACTCTTTCGTAGGACTAGTTAGGGTTGACACCATACAGGGCTCTGATACCACCAAAAGAATCTGTCACATCCCGCAGCTGGGTATGACGACTCTCGCCGTGAAAATACATGAGAATGTACAGTCACAAGGCTTAACTTGACTTTCTATTATACGTATGTGCAATTATACATTTTTTTTTTCTTTTTCACCTATCACTTTGTAACGGATAATATAAGAAATATCGCCAACTAAAGTAAGCTAAAAGATAAAAGAATATATACAAACTGCAACACAAGCCCAAGTGCATAACTCATAGAACATAACAGTATCCATACAAACACCTCTCAAAATGTGACGACTGTCTCATGAAACTAGGATCTATAAACATAGACTCAGTCTAGTCCACTCATATATACATCAGGAACCAGTACTGGCCAACCAAAAAGTGATCCTGATTTCAGCAACTACACTACATCATATAACAACAACTAGTACTCCTCGGGCTCCTCCTCAACCTCACTATCAAGATCTATGATGGGACTAGCGGCCTCTGGGGTAGGTGGAGGTGCTGGAGGGGTCATAGGTGGAACTGGAGGGGCTGGAGGATCGGGGTACTCTAGGTAAAAGTAAATACCAGTAGGGGCTAGGGAAACATGATACACTACAGCAAAATGTTGGTGGGGTATATAGACCTGCATATGAACATGGGTACCGTCAAAAACTGCCAGTGGCGGTCCTCTCACCGGGTGATGGATCGCCTGGAACCCCCAACCATCGAGGAACATGCAAAACAAATGCGAGTGAGAATATAATTCTCAGTGCGGGTTTTAGTTCCAGACGTGGATTTCTAGTTGAAATCG
The DNA here is from genome assembly GCA_027562975.1 of Rhynchospora breviuscula. Taxonomy (NCBI): domain Eukaryota; kingdom Viridiplantae; phylum Streptophyta; class Magnoliopsida; order Poales; family Cyperaceae; genus Rhynchospora; species Rhynchospora breviuscula. The sequence goes on along the minus strand of CM050400.1, from coordinate 6,727,982 downwards.
TAATCTAGAATTAATACCCGACTATACATTATAATTGATTTTAAGGTAATAATTGACAATTTAAAAAAATAAACATGAATTAAAGAGATTAATATGATGCAAGCATTTATCTGGCTGCATACCGAGCACCGAAGCAAAAACGGTCCAATCAAAACCATACTGCAAAATAATTTGCAATGTAACAAATAATAAGTCAAAGATAGAACATAATCTAATCATATCAAAATCATATCAACAAGTCAAGATCAGGATTACACTCAGGTTCCTAACCCAACCGGTTGGGCAAGCAAAAGGAAACCTTTCCCTAACCCACGGGCAGGCGAAAGAGATTTTTCTCTAACCCTGGGCAAGCAAAAGGGAATTCCACATCCGCATAGCGCTACCGAACTGGTCGAAGCCGGGGGCCGGCCGACTCCGAAGAGTGACCTTTATCTTTATTCTTATTCAAATTTTCCAAAATTCCTTCATATATTCAATCTCAAACTCCACGTTTCCAGGTAAGAATCATAGCATAAATCGAGATTTATATTCAAACGGATATTCCAAACTTACCTGGTAATCCTTCATGATTTAGTGAAGTTCATTCAACATGAACTTGAGTTGTAATATTTGTTCATTAAATAAATAATAAATCAAACTCATGCAATCAATTCGGATCATCAACATGCCATGCAACATTTTAATTTACTAAGTTAAGATTTCTATAAAAGTCCACGTATCCGCACCTGTTGCTGGGTCAAAACTCTCTTCCGTCGGGTCTCCTGAAAAATTGATTAAAACCGTTAAGATCTAACTAACGGTTTCCTTTGTGAATGGCTTTGGCTTAATTTACTAGACTGACCTTTATTTAATTATTTAGTAATTGCTTGTGTTTTTAGTAATTTAACTTTTAGTTATTATAATATTTCTTTTATTCTTTTCTTATTTCTTATCATTTTTTATAATTTAGTTAATATTTCTTACTTTAATTAAATGTGTAATTGTTTTTAACTATCCTAATGCTTTTAATTAATGCTAAGTGATTACGAATTATTAAGTTCCTTATTAATCCTATTAACTAAATTTTTCTTTTAATTAATCCCGTATTTAAATGTTATCTTTACCGTTTAATAATTTTTTTATTTTGTTTCCTTTAATTAATTGTTAAAATATTAAATATCGAGAATTAAATAATAAAACTTAAATCATAAACTAATAAATCTGAAATATGAAATAAAAATATGAAAATATGAAATCAAAGATTAAAAATTTGTTTGTTTGTTTGGGATCAGATAGTCTGTACTTGTGCGTTCATAGCATCTGTTCTTGATTTACCTAGACTATACTCATCATCTCCCGAAATCGAATCCGACTAATTAAAGGAATACCCAATTATTTCTAATGGCTTTTCCTCTAATTAATTATTTATTTATTAAGCCCACAATCTTAATCAAAGATTAAGTTTTTATCAAAATATTTCAGCTAAATGTCGGCCTCACAAAGAAAAATCCGAAATGGGCTCAAATCTATTTTCCTTTTCTTTTCTTTCGGCCCAGAATTTCCAGGCCCAACTCGGACAGCCCAAATATCACACAAGGTCAAGCCAGGTCAACCTGATCCAGTTGACCTGAGCTAGACGTAACGGGTCCGCATGGATCCGATAAAGAGGGGTCAGATCCAACCCGCAGTCTAACTATCTTCCCAGGGGCCCTTGAATCATTTTATTTTACAGATAGGTCTTTTATTTTACAAACAGGCCCCTAGAAAAATTCAATCAAGTCCTTTTTCCTCACAAATCAGTCTCTGTCTCACGCCACAGCGTACCAGAATGGTACCAGTGGTACATCAGGTGTACCAGGGGCTAGTACCAGACTTGAAATCCCATCGTAAGCCTCACAACAGTCTCCAACACGCCCAACCAGGAGGATTAACCCCCTGACACAATAATTTTTGGCCTAATAACAGTTTCAATTACTTGACAGAACCCAAATAAAAATTTAAAGTTCTCGGTCACATAACAATCAAGTATAAGCTCTAAGCTTAGCAATTTGATTCGTCCAAAACCTGTCATAACCACATATAACACAACATCACAGAGGTCAACCTCAGATTCAAGCACAAACCCTAACTAAAAAGAACAGTTAACAGTTTCAGAAAAATCGAATCAACAACAGATTACAAGAGGGCCAAGTTATACCTTGGATCTTCAGCAGTTGCTCCCTCTCTCTCTTTCTCTATTCCTCTCTTTTCTTTTCTTTTCTTTTTTTTTTTTCCAGTGGAAACCCTAATCGCCAGCCAACCGACCAAATCAAAAGAAGGGGGTATTTATAGGTGGTGCTGAGAGGCGAAGAGAAAGAGAAACCAACGGCGAAGATGGTGTTTGAGCTCGAATCTTACAGCCGGTCAACAGTTCAACGCCTTATCCGCTCCCCAATGGATAAGAACGAGGGGGATCAACCAATCGGAGCCAAGTACTGTGTGTTACGGTGGGATTGGTTGGTCACAATCCATCCTGCCATTAAAAACTCGAAGAAACTCCGTCGGAGAGGCGGAGTAAAGAGGAGAAAAATCAGACGGAGCGGAAAAAGAAAGGAAAAAGGAGAGAAAAAGGGAGATGCTGCCAACAGTAATTCGGTGAAAATCCGATTTTTATCAAAAATTGATCTCTTCGATCTTCTGTGGCTAAACCATGTGGCATATAATGTCAAGACTCGTTTGAATCAATTTAATTAGCTATTTTCATCCTTATTTAATATTTCTGATGTTAAATTCAATTTAAATTGAGGCTAAATTCCACTAGAAATAATTTAGATAAATTTTAGAGATTATGTAAGTTAGAAGATTTAAATTTGAAGTAAGTTTTACTGTTGCTATTTAATTAATTGATTAGGGATTAATAGTTTTAAAATTTCATTTGTCCTAGTATTATTTTTAAAATTAACCTAATTACACAGTTAAACTGGGTCTGGTATTTACACTATATTACATAGGCTAAACGTGGCTGTAAAGAAAAGCAAGATTTTGTGCATGGATGTGTTGCCTTTTATAGGTGGTTATGTTTGGAAACATTGCCTAATTATGATGGTTAATTATGGCATTGTTTGGAGGCCAAGAAGCCTTTGGCTCTCTATATATATATGAGGTTGGTCCCCAAGGGACAAGACAACCACGTTGCTGGCTGTATACATGTGTTGATAACAGCCATCTTCTGCCTCTCTTTCTGTTCTTCCATCGTATAGTTAGAGAAGGTGCCCTAGTTCAGGCATAAGGGTACCAAGGCGTGTCTTGTTCTCTTGGAAGACCTCTCTCCCGACTTTGGCACGTGGAACAGAAGGTGTAAGGTGCACACACATCACGAGACATCAAGAACTCGAGGAGATCCAAGATTCAGGCCATAGCGATGGAATTAGGTAAGCTTCCGCTCAAGATTTAGTTTCTAGTGTTTTGGAACGGTCCGGTCTATGACCAGAACGGTCCGTTCCAACTGCTGGTTCAACGAGTTAATGTATTTTGTGGGTTGCTTATTTGATCTGCTAGAACTGTTAATACTTTGGCTTTTAAAGCAAACCCAACAAGTGGTATCAGAGCCACTCGTCGTGAGCTAGTAGCATGACACATAATTTTAGATCTAATTGAAGTGTTTGAATTGATTTGTTGAGATTGTTGATTTGAACTGAACTGTTTGAATTTCTGGCATGTATGTTCTGGAACGGCCCGTCCCAGGACTGGGACTGCCCGTTCCAGATTTTTTCTGGAAATTTTTTTAGACTGTTTTCTGAACTGTTTCTGATTTATCTGGCTTTTGGACGGTCCGTTTCATGGCTCGAACGGACTGATCGACGGATTTCATATAGATATTTCAATCCTTTTAGGCCCCAAATTACAACTAAATATATGTGTTTTAGTTAGATTTTGATATATTTAGGTTTGTTTTAATTAAGTTTGAGTCAAAGAAGGAGTTACTACCATAATCTCTATTTTTATGCAGATTTTGAACAAAAACATGACTTGGATGAATCAATAATGATGTAGAGCTCGTTGTAAGCTTTCCAACGATTCTTGAATCACCTCAATTGGAGTCCGGATGAAGGAGATATGGTCAAAATACTGACATGACACAGTGCTGAAATTTTTAGAACGGACCGTTCCAAATCAGAACGATCCGCCCCAACTAAAATTGCCAGAAACAGCAGGATTGCCCGTTTTAGATGCTTGGGACGACCCGTCCTAGATTAGAACGGTCCGCCCCGACAGAAACCGTCAGAATTCCCAGAAATAGTCCAGGATTGCCAAATTTAGAGTTCTATTATGTCATGGCGGTTCTAATCTATCTCTGGCACTTCCAGAACGTGTCTTCTGCTATTTTCATCATCTCTACACATTTCTAATGCCTATTAAAACAGAGTTTGAGGGGATTTTGAGATATACAAGAGAGGAGTTCAATTCTAGATCCAAGTGGAGGTTAGATATAGTTCTATTTGAGAGAATAGTCTCAGGTCAGGATCGTGGCAGCGCCGAATCGACCGGTTTGTGGCAGAAACAGGACGTTTCGATAGGAGGCTTCGACATACAAGAGGAAGCAAGGACATATTGGGTTTTATTCTTCCTTTATTTCATATTTCTCTTTGTTTTTCATGATGCCTTTTAGTTGTTGAGTTGATTGTTCTAGGACTATGGTTGTAAACTTTTCTACTTAGTTGCTTGTTTTGATTTGAATATTTAGTTAATTAATTAAGTTAAGTTATGTTTTATCTCTTGTGATGCTTGATTTGAATTGTTAATTGATATACCTGTTAAGCGATGGCCACGTTTGATAGTAGGTAGCAATATTGATTAACCTGAATTATAGTGTGGTAATGAAACTATTTGGTAGGTGAGATTCGGAAGGATGAACCAGACCTTAAGAAATTAGGGTTTTACTTGAGATCGGAAGATTAAAAGTGTACCAAGACCCAAGAGATAGACTAGAACATCTAAACCAAGAAACGGAAGTTGAAATTTAGGTGTTCTAGGAGTTAAACAATAGAACTTAGTAGCTTGACCTGAACGGAAGTTAGAGTACAAGTTTATAGGTTAAGTATTTTTTAAACTCGCATAAAAACACTTAATTAATAACTAAAATCAATGACAAAACAAGTATCAACCATTGGAACGGATCGTCCCAAGATCAGAATGTACCGCCCGGAAGGGGGAGTTTAATCCAGGACGGCCTGTTCCAATCATTGACAGAGGCTGAAACGGACCGTTCTAGAGATGGAACGGACCGTTCCAACTTTGACAAAAGTAGAATCATTTGGAACCAGAAACCCTAGAATTATTTGACCTGTTGATTTTCTCTTGTTTATTCTTGTTTTAGCCTTAATAGTAGATTTAAGATTTGTATTCATCTTCAACCTTTAATTCACAAAAGAAAGTTAAACTCGTCTAGCTAATTAATTAAAATAAAAAATCGATATTCCAACACCGTCCCTGTGATTCGACCCTTAGCTTTACTACGATAGACTAAATCAGGTAAAACGAGGCTATTTTGACTAGGTTTGCACCCGATCACGGACCGTTCCATTAACTTTGGATTGTTTATGATCTGTTTATTGAGTATTGTGCCAGACTTATTGTTTGTAATTGCAAATTGGACCCAAAGGGCTACAACTTGAACTGTTATTGAATTGTTTGTTTTGATTTAGCCCTTTGTTATGATTCAAATTATTTTGAAATTGCAATTGATTGAAAAGATTTTGAAAATTAAGTTAATATTTTTGAAATTCAAAATCAGTTAAAATCTGACCTAGTTGGATGAATTAGATTAAGAGTAGTTTTATTGTCAGGTTAGGAGAGAAATCTTTAGGGTTTCTCAACCTAGATTAGGACGATATTTTCTACTCTTCTCTACGGTTTTCAGGCGGTCCGTTCCACTCCGGGACGGCCCGTTTTCACTTCAGTTTTGGTTGCAAACTGTTAGGTATTGACCAGATTTTAGGACGGTCCGTTCCACAACCATGGCGGTCCGTTCCACAACCAGATTGTTAGGTTTTAAGCCAAAATTCAGGTTGTTTGTACTGGTTAGGTACAAATGACACTTTATGCATCCATCATCTTCTCTTCTTTGCCGTGGTTTTCATTAGTAAGAGCTGTAAGCGTTGGGTTACACCATGTTGTCATGAGGACAAGTTCTGTCGCAGAAAATAAGGTCGACACCTAAAGTGTCCATATGACCCTGGCCTTTTCTGGGAATCTTGCCTGGATGTGGTGTAATTTCAATGGCTGCTGGCTGAACGGGAGACCACCGCTTTCATTTCTTATCTCAATATGACTCGTATTAGCTTGTATGGTCATATCTCTCTTTGGTTCTCTTCTGGTCTATTTAGGGCGGACCGTTCCCTCACCAAAACGGTCTGTTTCAGGTTTGTTGGTTCGTACGATCCAACGCGTATATACCTTAGGATTTGCAACTGGATCCTAAGTCTATATCATCCTAGGTCAGTATTTAGTTAGGCTTTTCATCTTAGGATTGATGTGCATAATGAAAAGTCTATGATTAGGTATATTTTAAGTCTAATATAAAGGTAATTTGAGTTGTATTTTGAGAATTGAACCAATATTAATATCATCCCGTCAAAGTGGGCTCTCATATTAATGGTTGTTTCAAAGACTCAGGTACAAAGTGTATTAAGGTACATGTAACTTCTAAACTATGGATCGGCCCAAAGGAAGGACATAATTTAAAAGACTACATGTACAATGTTTTGGTAGAATCAAATGGGTAATGATTATAAGGTTTTACATATAATTAATTAATCGGCCCAAAGGAATGTTAATTAATTGATATGTTATGAATCGTTACATTTGATGCTACACCTAGTTAATTGAAGTTTGCTTGGAGACTCCAAAGAGCACTTGCAAATGAATAAAGACTAGTAGATGGGATTTAGACCTTTATATTTTATGATTTAACTTATACATTATGGTTATTAACATTAGTGTATTTTTTGTCTTTGGTTTATTTTAGCAAACATTCCAGCTAGCATTAACAGCATACCCATGCTGACTGGTTCCAACTTTAAGGAATGGAAAGAGAACTTGATGATAGTTCTCGGTTGTCTAGATATTGACCTTGCATTCAGGGAGCAGAAACCAACTGAGATTGATGCTAAAAGCACTCAACAACACATTCAAAGTGTAGCTCAATGGAATCGCTCTAATCGCATGGGCATAATGATCATTAAGAAGACAATTCCAGAGGCATTCAGGGGTACCATTTCTGATTCCGATGAGACTAAGGCATGCTTGGAAGAAATTGAGAAGAGATTTGCCAAGAATGAAAAATCGGAAATTTGTACATTCATGGCAAGACTCACATCTATGAAGTATAATGGAAAAGGCAACATTCGTGAGTACGTTTTGGAAGTGTCTAATCTTACTTCAAAGTTACAAGCCCTTATGTTAGACATATCTGAAGAAATTCAGGTGTGTCTAGTGCTTAACTCTCTCCCTAGTCAGTATAACCATTTCAAGGTTACTTATAACTGCACTAAGGATAAGTGGACTCTGAATGAACTGATTTCGCATCTAGTTCAAGAAGAGGAAAGATTAAAGCTTGATAAGACACATAGTGCTAACGTTGCTTCCACTTCCAAGAATAATGGAAAGAAGAAACAAAAAAAGAAAAATACTGCTAATTCAAAGCCAAAGAAGGAACCCAATAAGGGGAAGACTGGCAAGAAGCCAAAGAATCAAAATGGGTGCTTTTTCTGTGGCGAAGAGGGACACAAGAAGACTGATTGTGCATGCTACATAGCTTGGCGTAAGAAGAAAGGTATGTCTCTCTCTTTGGTTTGTTCAGAAGTTAATTTAACTTCAGTACAAGAAGATACTTGGTGGATTGATTCGGGTGCTACAACTCACATAAGTATCTCTATGCAGGGTTGCCTGAGCTGCCGCAAGCCAAATGATGGTGAAAGATACATCTATGTGGGCGATGGAAAGAAGGCACAAGTTGAAGCTATTGGGCATTTTAGATTGTTACTTAGGACTGGATTGTATTTGGATTTATATGAGACTTTTGTTGTACCGTCTTTTAGACGAAATTTAGTTTCTATTTCTGTACTGGACAAATTCGGTTACTCTTGTTCTTTTGGAAATGGAAAATTCAGTTTATCTCATAATTCTAAATGCGTTGAATCTGGTTTTCTTTCAGTTTATGACAATCTATATTCTTTGGAAACTATTGCTTCATATAATGAAAACTTGCATACAAGTACTAGAAGTGTTAAGCGTAAATTAACTCATGAGAATTCAGGTGTACTTTGGCATAAGCGTTTAGGTCACATTTCTCCAAAGAGAATTGAAAGGCTTGTGCAAAGTGAAATACTCGATCCTTTAGACATGACCGATTTAGGCCCATGTAAAAGTTGTGTTAAAGAAAAACAAACCAATAAAAGGAGATATGATGCCAATAGAACGAGTGATGTCTTAGAACTGATTCATACGGATATTTATGGACCATTTCCTACACCTACAAGGAATGGTCAAACTTACTTTATCAGTTTCATAGACGATTATTCAAGATTTGGTTATCTATATCTATTAAGTGAAAAAGCGCAAGCTTTGGACGTGTTCAAATCATTTAAGGCTGAAGTTGAGTTACAACTCAACAAAAGGATTAAGCAAGTCAAATCTGACCGTGGTGGTAAATACTATGGTAGATATGACGGTTCAGGTCAACAACGTCCAGGGACTTTTGCTAAGTTCCTAGAGGAAAATGGCATTATCTCTCAATATACCATGACAGGATCGCCTAGCATGAATGGAGTAGCTGAAAGGCGAAACAGGACATTGAAGGACATGGTTAGGAGTATGTTCAGTCATACAAATTTGCCAAGATCTCTTTGGGGCGAAGCGCTTAAAACGACAGCCTATTTACTCAATCGTGTACCAACTAAAGTAAATAACAACAAAACTCCCTATGAAATGTGGACTGGTAGGAAACCAAGTCTACAACATTGTCGCATTTGGGGATGTCCAGCTGAAGCTCGGCCTTACAAACCAAATGAGAAGAAATTGGACGAAATGACAGTTAGTTGTTATTTTATAGGATATGCCGAACGTTCTAGGGGTTACAAGTTTTACGATCCCACTAATAGAAATATTTTTTGAGACGATTATAGCTAAGTTCTTTGAGAATGTTTTGGTTGTGGGGGGAGATATGACACATCAGGATATTATCTTCGAGAAAGAAACGAGCACTGATCTTCAAACGGACCATGACGGGACTGAAACGGACCGTTCCAGGATTGGAACGAACCGGTCTGAAGCTGAAACGGAACGGTTGATCATAGATGCAGTGTCCAGGATTGAAACGGATCGTTCCAGGATTGGAACGGACCGTTCCGATACTGAAACGGACCGTTTAATTCAAGAAACGGATCCTGTTCCAGATCCTATGGACTTGGATCTTGGAAATAATCAAATTGAAGATAATGATGTCATTGAACAACTGCAAACGCCTCAAGAACTTGTGCCTAGGAGATCCACTAGAGAGAAAAGATCAGCAATACCTAATGATTATGTGGTCTATCTCCAAGAACATGAGTTTGACATTGGAATGATGGAAGATCCTCATGATCTTCGTCAAGCTTTGGACAGTCCAAACTTACAAAAGTGGATCGATGTCATGAATGAAAAAATGAAGTCCATGTATGACAATGATGTATGGAACTTAGTACCATTACCAGAAGGAAAGAAACCTATTGGTTGCAAATGGATTTTTAAGACCAAAAAGGATTCTAAAGGTAATGTGGAAAGGTATAAGGCACGTCTTGTCGCTAAGGGCTTTACTAAAAAAGAAGTTATTGATTACAAAGAGACTTTCTATCCAGTTTCATCGAAAGACTCTTTTAGAGTAATCATGGCACTTGTGGCACATTTAGATCTTGAGCTTCATCAAATGGATGTTAAGACTGTGTTTCTCAATGGTGACATTGATGAAACCATTTATATGGTGCAACCATCCCACTTTGTATCGGACGATCCAAAGAGAATGGTTTGCAAACTGAAGAAATCCATATATGAGCTCAAACAAGCGTCTCGACAATGGTATTACAAATTCCATCGAGTGATTCTCTCATTTGGTTTCGAGAGTAACCCGGCGGATGATATACTGCTTGCCACAAACGATAAGGATATGTTGCATGAAACTAAGAAATTTCTATCTAGACATTTTAGAAGAAAGATCTTAGTGATGCATCATACGTGTTAGGTCTTAAGATACTTAGAGATCGTTCTCAAGGTATTTTGGGTCTATCACAAAAGGCCTATATCGATCAAGTACTCAAGCGGTATGATTTGGAAAACTGCAAACCAACAGAGACCCCTATTGCTAAAAGGGACAAGTTTAGTCTAGAACAATGTCCCAAAACACAGTTGGAAAAGAAGCAAGTAAAAGACAATAAGTATGCCTCCATAGTTGGAAGTATAATGTATGCCCAAGTGTGTACACGTCCAGACATTGCTTTCATTACAGGTATGCTAGGCAGATATTTGCATAATCCAGGAATTCAGCATATCAAGGCAGCCAAACGAGTTTTGAGATATCTTCAAAGAACCAAAGACTTTGCACTAACGTATCGGAGATCAGATAAGCTGGAGGTCATAGGATATTCTGATTCTGATTTTGCGGGATGTCAAGATAGCTTAAAGTCAACCACATGGTTCATCTTCATGATGGCAGGTGGAGCTGTTTCATGGAAAAGTGCCAAACAATCCCTAGTGGCATCTTCAACCATGGCAGCAGAATGCGTGGCTTGCTATGAGGCGTCATTATTTGGAACATGGTTGCGAAATTTTGTCACTAGGCTGCGTGTAGTGGACTCTATCCAAGCTCCACTAAGAATTTTCTGTGACAATAACTCAGCAGTCATGTATGCTAATAACAACAGAAGCTCAGCCAACTCGAAGCACATCGACATCAAGTTTCTGTCTGTTAAGCAAAAAGTTGAGAATGACGAATTATCAATCAAGCACATTGGAACAAACTCAATGATAGCGGATCCACTAACTAAAACATTAATACCCAAGCAGTTTCTGAAACATGTAACTAGTATGGGTGTAATTTCAGTTGAGGATTCTAGACTTTAGTGGGAGTTTTGTTCAGTGGGAGTGCTAGATTTGATGATAGTTTTAGTTTATTCAGTTTATTCAGTGTATTATGTAATGAATATTTCTGCAGAAATGAATAAAGTTTCAGTTTTCAGTTTTCAAATTCAGTTTCAGTTTTCATTCTCAATTTATTTAAGTTGATCTCACTTCAGTTTTTGGGTGACCAATAAAGTTGGAAATAGACACGTGACAGTCACACTTACGTGTATTTTCCACACCACTTATACACATCTTAATTTAATGTCGTTCTTTATAATGATATTGTGATCATTGTGAGTTTAGTTACGACGGCTTTATAGGATTAGAGGCCTGTAAATGCTATAATGTAACGAATGCTTCCTTGGTCTTCTATTATTGTAAATGATGGACGGAATTAAAGGCACAAAATCTATTACCATGAAAATATGAGCTCATTAAGTTATGGACATTGGATAACACTAAGCATAATAGCCCAAGTGGGAGATTGTAAGATTGTTTGGTGTTGGAACGGCCCGTCCCAATTCTGGGGCGGCCCGTTCCAATGCTCTGGGACGGTCCGGTCCAATTCTGGGGCGGTCCGTTCCAGACTCTGCACCATATTAAGAAATAATATATTTTTGGTGGGCTGATTCTGCTTGGTTTCCAAGTCATTAAGTTATATGGTAATAGGCTAAACGTGGCTGTAAAGAAAAGCAAGATTTTGTGCATGGATATGTTGCCTTTTATAGGTGGTTATGTTTGGAAACATTGTCTAATTATGATGGTTAATTATGGCATTGTTTGGAGGCCAAGAAGCCTTTGGCTCTCTATATATATATGGGGTTGGTCCCGAAGGGACAAAACAACCACGTTGCTGGCTGTATACATGTGTTGATAACAGCCATCTTCAGCCTCTCTTTCTGTTCTTCCATCGTATAGTTAGAGAAGGTGCCCTAGTTCAGGCATAAGGGTATCAAGGCGTGTCTTGTTCTCTTGGAAGACCTCTCTCCCGACTTTGGCACGTGGAACAGAAGGTGTAAGGTGCACACACATCACGAGACATCAAGAACTCGAGGAGATCCAAGATTCAGGCCATAGCGATGGAATTAGGTAAGCTTCCGCTCAAGATTTAATTTCTGGTGTTTTGGAACGGTCCGGTCTATGACCAGAACGGTCCGTTCCAACTGCTGGTTCAACGAGTTAATGTATTTTGTGAGTTGCTTATTTGATCTGCTAGAACTGTTAATCCTTTGACTTTTAAAGCAAACCCAACAGGAGGTGCTTTTAACTTCAGCTTCATTTTAAATCACTTTCTATTTAGTGCATCAAGTACTACACCTTTATTTCACTTGTCAAACTGTGGTCTGTGCAGTAGCTTTTTAAGGGTAAAATAAATTAAGGAAGGTTTAACAATTCTTACAAATAACTTATAATTTTGGAATCCGACATTTAAAATAATAAAATTTGCTTTAAATTTTACTATTTATTAAACGATAAAAATCCAACGGACGTTATCTGCTCGTAAAAAAAGAAGAAGAAGAAGATGCAATCAGCCAGTGCCACGTGTCTTTTCAGCTGAGCACGAGCACTTGCACAGTTGCACTTCACTCGCTCGCTTCTGTAGTACTAGTTCAGTCTCAATTCTCAAATAGTCAAATCTTTTACCCACTCAATCCCTGAATCCCATCTCCGTCTCTTTTTCGTGGCCTAGAAACATTCCAATAATGGCCACAGCTACAACCACTTCCACCTCAGCCTCTCTTCTCCTCCACACCTCTCCTCTCTCCCGCAGCTCCGCCTCCGTGCGTCTCTCCGCCATCTCCACTCCTCACCGGAGACGCTCTCTCCTCCTCTTCATCTCTCTTCCGGCCCCATTTCTCGCTATCACATCCCCTTCCCGAGCAGCCGACATCGGGTTGTTCGGTATAAGAAAACGGCTGGAGAAGATCGAAGAGGAGGCCGTGGAGGTGGTGAAGGAAAGCGAGAAGCTGGCGGCGGACGTAGTGAAGGTAGGCGAGAAGGCGGTGGAGAAAAAGATAAAGACAGCTGAGAAGGAGATTGAGTCAGCTGCCGCGGCTGTTGCAGCTGAGGCAGGAGCTGCCGGAGCGGGATTCCAGATTGCTGGAGATTTGGTGCAAGCCGGTGCTGTCGCCGGTGCAGAGGCGGTCGGGGTTTTGGTTGGATTGTCAGTTGTTAATGGAATTCTTGGTCCTGAGGGCCAGAATTAATTAGTAGTATATGTATCCTCTTGGCTTGGTCTTAACTTTTTTTTTTTTTTTTTTTTTGATTCATGTTGATTGGAACAACTGTGTAGTATGATGTACTTATCTATAGTAATTAATTATCTGGGATGTTGTAGTTATTGATTGATTTTTGAGATTGAGTACAGGATAAATAAATTTCGTTTAATTATATATTAGTTGATCCTCAACACTTGAACTGGGCAAACATGGGCATCTTTTCTACTTTTTCTCTTTGTTGGAGAATCTTGTATAAATTGTTGTAATTGGAGCAGAATGGCATTGTCAAAGGCCTTGAATTGCAAAACATATTTCAGGCTTCTAGTAAGTTTGATTGAAAATTTTGAAGTTTTGACTTTTGAGCATAGACTATAGCATAGATTATGTATTCTTGCTCGATATGTTTTAAATGCAGAAATGGATATAATATTATTATTAAGTAAAATTATTTGAACTTCATAATCACTTGTTTACAATGCAAAAGAAAAAACAGAATTAAAACACATTTCTCTCAAATTCACTTCATCTAGGAATATTTGCTTCTGATGACTTTTGTTGTTAAAACTGGAACAGACGGCAAAATTAAAATTATGCTTCCTAACTTACATGCGTATAATATATTGGCTATTTGTTTGTTTATTATTATTATTATTATTTTTTTTTTGCAAAAATATGTTTCTGTTAATATAAAATTCAGTATTCCTGAGCTCCGACAATTTTTTTTCCTCTCTCTTTCTCTACAGGGACATTGACAGCAGTAAAATTTGAAATATAGATTGCATATAATATAGACCACAAATAGAGGAGAATTATGAGGGAAAAAAAAAAACCTTCTTACAGAATCAAAATAAATAAAAGAAATCTCCAGATTTCATTAGACGATAGAGATGGGTCCACAAATCCGAATTAAAGGCCCAGAAATGGAGACAATCTTATCTGGCAAGTGGCAATGGCGACTCTCCGCTTCTCTCCATTCCTCTCCATTTCCTCTTCTTCTTCTTCTTCCCCCTTCCCTCTCTACCCTTCTCTCCTCTCTTCCCGCCAATTTTCCCCTTTCAAACGACTCCACCTTCACAGATCCCTTTCCATTTCTCGATCTCGCTTCCTCTCATTCGCTCTCGCCGAATCAGACTCCGCTAAATCGCTCGAGGAAAATTCGATTCAACCTCTCCTTCAAGAGCTATCCGTAATCTCTTTTTCTGAAAATTAATTTGTTTTTTATTTCACTACATCTTTTTTTCCTTATTATAATTTTGTTGAATTTCAGGACTGTTTGAAGCTTCCGCCTGATTTCCTCTCGTCGCTCCCCAATGATCTCCGTCTTGATGTAAGCTGATTTTTACAATCATTTTTTACTTATTTTGATTTACAATTTCTGGCGAGATTATATTTATTTCTTTGATTTTGATATGTATTGAAGCTTAATGATGCGGCATTTGATCTATCAAATGGTCCTGTGCTGGATGAGGTTAGTGCTTCACCTCTCTATTTTCCAAATATCTAATTTGATACTACAAAGTTATGTTATTTTTAATTAGTCCAAAGTTACATGATACTTAAATATTCTATCACGACAGACTTTGATTTAGGATGCTTATCCAGAATGCCTCTTCCACTCTGATATTTTATAATTTGGCATTACATTGGATTCAAATTATGATAAGGTAGGAGATCCAAATCTGTAGCTTTATTGGGTTTCATTTCTAGCCTACCCCAACTTGTTTGGGACTAAACGCTTTATTGTTGTTGTTGTTGTTGTTCAAGTACAAAATTCATGTGTGGTTGTTCCATGAAATTGCATTTCAGTTATCAACTTAGCTTTATTTACTTCCAGAATTGCTTGGCCTCTATCTTTGGCCTTTTGATAATTGATCTATTAGGGGTCGTTTGGCAAAACCATAACATAGTGGAGTTAAGGATTAAAGTTAGTACTTTTGGAGTTAGTGTTTGATATTTAGTTAGTAAAATTCTTTGGAGGGCTTTGTATTAACCACGTTGACCTCAAACTTGTTTGGCAATTATAGATTAACAAGTTAGTTTATTAGCCTAGAAGTTAGGCTAATTTTTGACATTCAGCTGGTAAGTTAACTACTGAATCAGGTGAATGCCTACTTAATGCTGAAATGTACTTTCAAACATTATTAGCATGTCATATTAAACTTAGTTAATGTAATCCTTTTTAAGAAAATTAATTACATAATACTGTCTGTAATTCAATTTCAATTTGTAGAAAATTAAAGTTCAGAAACTATAAATCATTTTTTTTTTCAAACAATTCTGTAATAACCTGTCACAGTGTGGTGACGAGGTAGGAGATATGTTGCTAAACCTGTCTCGTGCATGGGAGCGTGCTGACACATCAACTTCTAATAGTATTGCTGAGAAGCTTCCATCTATTGAGAGCTCCTTGAAAGGAAGAGCCAAATTAGGCAAGAAATGTTTTAGTTCTGCATTGGTTGGCAGATTGTTCATTTATGCAATGTGTAATTATGTCTTTTTATTATCTTAGTTTAGCACTTGGCAAGCGCTTGGTATCTGCTGGGCGAAGATTTCAGGCAATGGGCCAGTATGGTAATGGAGAGGTTCAAAAGGTAAGGTTAAATGTTGGAAATTGAATGCTGGAAAGTTTTTTTTTTTTATTTCTGATATGTAAAATGATCCAATAGTAAACAACTTGTTTGGGACTAAAGGCTTTGTTGTTGTTGTAAACGAGCCAATAGTACACAAGGATTAAATGACTTCTATGAAGATAAATACTACTATCCTACTTGACTGGGACCTAGTACTCTGGCACATCACTGATATACATGTATTGTTGATTTTATTGACCTGACTGCAAAGAAATACTCCAAAAGAGCTTTAGCATCTGCATCAATGAATACTAGTACTGGCCCTGACCTTCTCTAGACCAAATTCATTGACAGTTCTTTTTTAGTTGCATTTTCAGTCTGGTGTCTTTGTTAATTGTATGATTGATTAAAAATAACATCATATGAAAAAGGGATTAAGTTGGTATGTTTAACTCAGATTGCTAATTCAATGATTAAGACTGGAAAGGAGTTGTCGAAAACTCCTGTAATTGTCACAGATGAAGAACCTGACAGGAATAGCAAGAAACTCAAGGTGTTCTTCTTTTTCCCTTTTTAAAAATCTTTTGCTTTTTTTAATGCCTGGTTGGATTCAAAGAATGGTAAATAGACACAGATGGTAGCAAAAAAATTTAATTAATTATTTCAGTTTGGAGAAATCGAGTTTGAATTGACCCCAGAGAAAGCAAACATTGGTGCAGCAGTTGGTGTGCTTTTCGGGTAAGTAATCTTTACATCTATTTTTAGCATATATTGTATTTCTTTCTTTTCTAGAAAGTGGGGCATTTCTGATATTGAATTTCAAAGTAACAAAATGACAGAGACCTGCAAGGGTTATTCTTCTATTTCGAGATAAAACAAGTGGGACTGAATTACTGGTTTAAAATAGCTTAGTAATTCAGTAATTAAAATTTATTTAAAATAGCTTAGTAATTCAGTAATTAAAATTTACAAGATGACAACATTACAAAAGATTTTAGTGGACCAATTAGTACCTAAACAAACCAACTGGGACTGAACTCCTGATTTCGAATAGCTTGGTAATTCTTTCATTAAGAGTTGTAATTGTAATTCTTTAATATGTCTAATTGTTCAAAACTTGCCAAGTAGCCAATAAGTAAATAAATAATCGAGTACCAAATAGTTGAAATTGTTTGGCACAAATATGTATACCTTCATCATTAAGTATTTTTATATTGATCTATGAACTTACAAACAGGGTTTTGTCGTGGGCATTAACACGAGGAGTCCAAAGCATACCAGAAAGTTCAATGGAATATGCAAATGATAATGCTCTGATGCTAGCCAAGGTAGATAAAATATCAATATTTTTTGTTCTTATATTAAAAAAGAAAATTTCATCACCAACTGAAATCGTTGTATTGACATGGTGTAGTCTTTAAGAGGAGCACTTCTTGTGCTGTGTTACTCGTCAACTTTCCTATCTGGGTTTACTTCAATAGGACTTCTCTTGCTAGGAAGGCAACTAAGCAACGGAAATAAACCTGAGTAGAGATACTTTTAGTACTGGTGACGTTCTGTATATAGACACGATCACAATTTCTATGCTTGTAAAAAATATGTTTCTGAATAGAAATTGATGTCATATGTTTCTCTGTATTATAGCAATATACGAGTAAACTAAACATTCTTGCAAAAGTATTAGCGATATATTAGCAATTAGTCATCAAAGAACAATAAATTATTGAACAAATCAAACAGTATACGTTCTGACATATTGTTAGTGCATTTAATTGCACGAGAATAGCACTAGCGAATACTACTTTTGGGTTGTAGACTTTAGAGGTTGAGACTAGTGAGAATTGAAGTTGGGAAAGAACAGTGTTATTTCGAAAAAGTAAAAAAATTAATTGCTATAATTTATCATTTACTCATTCAAGATATTTATGATGTATTGTTATTAATTGTTATCATCTATTATTTCTGACATGTTGTTATCATCTAATTCATGGCTCTGTTTTATTTTGCAATAGTATGATGTATTCAAAGTTCACCATATTATGATGTATTGAATTGAGCTTTCAAGTCAGATAAGAATTCTATCAAATTTTAAAATTTATGGTTCGCATTTGGTTGGTAATTTGCAGTGACAAAAAATTTTTCTTTGAATTATTGAAAGAAGATGCAAGGAGTTACAAATGCTCTTTGCGTTATTGAGAGAGAGTCATTCTTAACTATGACAATTTATTTCTCAAGGTGGGAGAGAGATGAAGAGGAAAAAACTGTGACATTTGCTACCTGACAAACAGACAATTAGACAAAGAATATAAAAGTGGTTCTCTCGGTAGTTGAAAAAGTCCAAGCATAAAGAATTTTAGCCCATAAATTGGGATCACTGCCTTTTATTCCCCCCCTTGATAGTACAATAAGACCGAAAAAATTAAAAATAATACTAAAATATTCAAGAATTCTGAAAATAATTCAAAAATAAACTAAATTTTTTTTACTAGTATCGCGATATCAATTTTTAAAAAACAAATACTAGTTACGGTATTTCAAAATCCGATATTGGCTAGTATCGGTTTGTTTTAAATCCGATACTAGCTTTGTCATACGATACGAGTGCATTCCTACATATTATTTTTGTTTATGCCTTCAAGGGGGGCGTTTGGATGGTGTGGGAATAAGGAAGGAATAAGGAATAACGTTGGAAAGTGTGTAACTTTATTGGGGAGTGTGTAAATTTGTGAAGGAAATATGAAGGATTTATGCCTAGGCGGAAATTTCCGCCCAATTCCCCTTATTCCCACACCATCCAAACGCCCCCTCTATGTTGTATTGATTCTATTCCCCATTTGTTTCTATGATGACACGTAGAGCCAAAAAGCTGTGCATGGTTTTGCTTGGTCAAACATCAATATCCATCTTTGGCAATTGGCAGATTAGGAACAAAAGGCTGTGCATTACACGGCTTATTTGATTTTTATTAACAATCTGATGTTCCAATTAATATATTAATATATGAATAAAAAATATATAAGTTATTTACCTGCACATAAGAATATAATATATCATATCGGAAAGGGAAAAAATAAAACAGAATACATATAAATTAAAAAGTAAATTAATGGATAAATATTGTATATTACATGACATAGATTAATTATCTAATAGTAAAATTTGTACACAGTGTTTTAGCGAGAACTAATACTTCTTTTTAAGTTAGTTGCATCATATCTCACTCAACAAATTCCATGTTAAAACTATCTATAATTTATTATTAAGGAACTACAGGTATATATGTGCAGCACAAAGAATTGGTCAAAAAAAGTATTCTGAATAAAATTCCATTAAAAAACAACGCGTATTTTCGTTTGTGCTCTTCATCTTATTATATTAATTTTAAAATTTGCATATCTTCATCTTTGACCTCTTCAATATGTTTAATGATAGGAATATACACCTAAATTGTACTTCAATTAGTACTATTTGGAAAGACATTAACAATTTGTCTATTAGTAACAGGTTATATTGTAAAATTATTTTATATAGCCTCTCTATGTTGGAACCAATGGTTAGAAAGGAACAGGAGAATCTTTAACAATAGCTCTGGTTCTAATTCTTATACCATTTACTTTAATATTTTGAACTCTTATCACTATTGGACAGGTTTCACAACAGAGATGGAAGGAAAATTCAGGGACTTGGCTGCCAATCAAAGGGAATGGGAACTCAGGGATGGTCATACCACTGATGATGACTCCACTCTGTGATTGGCTAAGCAGAACTCTGAAGGCTTCAGCTTCTAGCTTTATGTGTTGTTATTTTGAGAACTTTGCTCAGTTTGTTTTCTTAATCTGTTTGAGTTTGGGACTCCTGGGTTGTCTGGTATAGACATAGTTATTTCTCTTTTGTGGGGATAAGTAAATCAATCGTGGTTAGACGATTTAATTTGCTGTTCTTTTATTTTGGTTAAACTCTGTACCTACTTTTCAGTTTGAATGAAGGCCCACCTCAGGCCACTTTTATCAAAAAAAAAAAAAAAAAAATTTGCATCCTGCTATTGGAAATTGATTACTATTTTTATTTTGCAATTTACATAGAAAACTTTTGTTTTAAAATAGAATTAGTGTGATCTTCGGATGTTGCACGAACTTTCTTTTTTCTTAAAAAACTTTTATGCTAGGTTTTATATTTTTTTATATTTTTATTATTTATTTATTTATTTCTTGAAAACGGGGGCTTCTATTGAGAGAACAATATACATACAATACAATATGAAAGTTTTTTTTTCACAATATACAAATTTATGAAATTACGTACAAATATCTACCTCTTTCATAAAAGAATGGTTACAGTCGCTAGCGTAGCGCATGTTTTTGCAAACCAATCAATTAATGCTCATGCAACACATATTTTTAATTGCAGCAAACGCTGAACGGATAAATTGAGAGAAAAAGAAAAAAAAAATGCACTTCAAACCTTCATTATTGTATAAATTCTCAATAACTGAGTTTTAATTATTGATAATGTCTACCAATATTAAGCATATTACAATTTCTTGTATAAATTCTCAATAACTGAGTTTTAATTATTGATCATGTCTACCAATATTAAGCATATTACAATTTCAATTATTGATCATGTTTAAGGCCAAATTAGGACACAAAAATATTATAAGATAAAAACTAAAAAGTGAAATCCTACGATTTTGAAAATGTTCTTATAGCGACCAAAAATACGCTCTGCATGTAAAATCACTTAATGATTCGATGACAAAAAAAAAAAATATGGTCTTCATATAAAAATATTAATGGTTTTTGTTGAATTAAAGTTCGACGGATAGTGACGAAAACATGCAGTCTGCACATACAGTGTGTATATTAAAATACTTAATATGCATAAACAATCTGCATATTAAAACATTTAATGTGCATATATGTTCATCATATCGAAAGAAGTCCCACTTGTGAAGTCTTGAAATGAAAAGCGTAAATATTATTTGAAAGAAGTCCCTTCAATGAAATCAATCGACCAAAAAGTTTCCTACTCCCCCTCAAATTAGTTTTGCTACCCAGCGGAGTCCCGGACCAGTATCCTCTGCGTGTTTTTTTTAAACACGCACTTGCGTGTCTTCTCATCCTGGCCGTCTCATTTAATCTCGACGGATAGATTTGTACGGACCGCACGAATCTCGACGGACCTGGTATTAATCACAGGGCATCCATTAGTAATCGGACGGTCTGAGATTAAACACGCACCTGCGTGTCCACGCAGAGGATTCCGATTCGCGGAGTCCCACTCCTCCCACACACGAACACACTCTCTCTGTCTCTAGTTGTTGCTAGTTGCTACGCGTCGTGCGTGAAGAGCGAGAAGCTGGAAGGAAGAAGAGGTTAATTTTAGCGGGGCTGTGCCTGTGCGGTGGGTGGTCGCCGGAGGTGAAAGCCCAGCCGCTTCTCCTATTTTCTTCCGTGTTTATGGTGAGAGCCCACTTTTCCTTTCTTTTTCTTTTTTTTTTTCCCCTCTTGTTTAGGGTTTAGGGTTTATCCTTTCCTTTCAAAATTAAAATTTACATATTAAAAATAAACTTAATTTTAGTTATGTACTTTTGGTGGCATTAAATGGATCAACAAATAGGTTGTTAAAATTAGTACCGCCATCTTCCATTACTCTTTTATCGTCTCTCCCAAACAGCATCTTAACACCTAACACTGGAGAATGGATGATGGATACAATCCATGTTGGTTGTTGTTTCGAATATGGTGAATGATGATATCAATTATGTTCTGTACCATTCATGTCCATTTATTATATTGGAAGTATTCAAATGATAATTAGGACTGAAACTTGTTTCCTATTTTTAAGACGATATTGCTAAATAACATCTCATCTGATTTGAATTAGCATTTTCATGGCATGATTTCTGCTAAATAACTTCTAATTTACTGGACAGTTCACTGTAAGTCGAGTAAACGGACTGGAAGGTTTATGAATTGTTATGGACCAAGTACCAAGGCAGAGGCTAAAGGGGTATGTACAAACTATGATTGTGGGGATGCAGTACCACTACAAAACCAGCGATGGGCACCGCCTGCCCAATCCTCCGCCAGGCTGCTTTGTCTCTCTTCATCTTGAGCCCTCTAATCCATACCACCACAATGCCATCAAGGTGAACTACCAGTCTACCACTCATAGTCTTCAAACAATCGCCTTGTCATATCCTCTTTTTTTTTTTTTTTTTTTGAGAAATTAGTTGAGGAGCACTCTACCACTTTTCATTAAAGAAAATCAACACACATTACATTAGGACATATCAATACTGTTTACAAATTTCCTAACCCAAATCAAAATAGAACCCAAGCAAATGCACTGCTACCTTCCATCCCAGTGCTATCGATGCTATCTAGCAAATTGTCAATTTGTATTTGAAAATCCAGAGTGACATACTATTGGATTCACAAATAATATGTATATGCAGGTGATTAATGAGGCTGACACCCACCATCTTGGTTACATCATCAGAGAAATTGCTGATGTTCTCACACCGTTCCTCAAGGACAGGGCCTTCAGCTCTGCACGCGGCATCCTTTCCAACCCAGATCATCTCTACAGCAGGATTCCTTGCCAAGTCCTACTTTTCTTTGCAGTGCCACCTGAGCTTGTACCTCCCTTGCCACGTCAATTAGACTTTTATGAGGACCTCTCCAGTCCCCATTTCATGCTGGCCAGGACACCTGTTGCTTTTACCGGCTGTAGCCTTGCTGATTATGACTCTTATGTTGCTCACTCCAGGGTTTCTTTGCATACTCAACCTGACATTGCACAAAACCTTGATGAGCCCCATCGTCCCCCGGAAGTACATTTGCCTCGTGACATAGATGATCCACCTGATACGGATGCAACCGTTAATTGTAGTAGAGGGCTGGATGGGGGGATGGAGCGCCATAGCTCTGCTAGATTTTCTTACAAAACCAAAAAGGCTACAGAGCCATCTCCTCCAACTGAAGCCATAACCCATGTACTAGCTGCAGAATGGAATGATGTTGCTAGTGTGAAATGTAAACAATTGGATAGAGCCCCATTTGTTCAGTGTGCTAGGAGTGCATGCCCAATGTATATCCATGGGAGCTGCATTCTTGGTGTTGTTGGTTGTACATGCCTCTTTTGCCTATATCTTGCATGTCTAGGAGAAAAACTTAGAGCAGAGAAGGGTTCTGATTCATATGTGCCACTTGAAAGAAAATGTGAAAAAGCTATGAATAATGCCATTTGTTTTTTCGGGAAGGATGTTTTTATGAGGCTGCAGGAGCTTTCAGGCCTAGATCATCCCACCCAAGTGCAAGTGCGGTGCAGCACAAACATGCAATGTTCTTCCGTGGAAGGAATTGACGGAGAAGCGGGCCTAGACCTTCCCACCCAAGAGCAACTGGCTTGCAGTATCAACAGGCAATGTTCTTCTGTCGAAGAACTTGATGGAGATGTGGACGTACACCTTCCCTCCCAGATGCAACCGCCTTGTAGCATCAACAGGGAATGCTTTTCTGTAGAAGGAACAGACGGAGAGGCAGTTGGTACAAGCACTATTGTAGAGCGCAGTGCAGCAAAGGAGAAGAAAGAGAAGGTGAACAATGCAGGTAC
Organism: Rhynchospora breviuscula; assembly: GCA_027562975.1. NCBI lineage: Eukaryota > Viridiplantae > Streptophyta > Magnoliopsida > Poales > Cyperaceae > Rhynchospora > Rhynchospora breviuscula. Next base: position 6,704,461 of record CM050400.1, on the reverse strand, counting down.
TAGTGGCAGGCAAGGAAAAACTTTGGAGGAAAATGAGGTCGCTGGCAGGGGCAAGAGGAGATTGCCGCTGCGACCTAGACTTGATAGAGCCTGTAAAAAAAGAATACAAGCACAACCACCTTGGTAATTACCCCCTTCTCTTCTCTGGATTTGCTAAGAATGGAGATGCAAAGAGGCACAAAACCTTATCTTCATTTTTCCCAATAGGAGAAGGTTCAGCAACTCAAGCTGCATTACCTTGAGAAAGTTGTTCTCCTTCTCAAGAAGTTCAGATACACCAATATTCACCAGGTGTTTGCTCTTTTGCATAGGTCAATATTCATTGTTTTTCAATTTCCATTGCTGATTTAGAATATACTCTAACATTTGTGAAGAAAAACAAAAAAAAATTGCCTCTTCTGTATGTCATATAGTTGGATGAAAAAAAACAAAATTGTAGCATAAGAAGAAAAAGGAAAATTTGTGCATTGTTAGTGGAATCAAGCTGATGGGCACAGAAGTTAACCTTGTATATGCTTGCATGCAAGATGTATATCTATTTATCTGTCATAAATTCTGCCATTTTGCATAAGTTGAATTGTACACTGAAGCCTCAAATGTTTATTTGCACACATGTCAAGTGTCTTATGCTTGCTGGGTTTCATTTCTAGCCTACCCCAACTTGTTTGAGACAGAAGGCTTAGTTGTTGTTGTTGTTGTTGTTGTTGTCAAGTGTCTTATGCTGCGATTAGGATAAAATTGGCTTTGTTTTTACCCTTAGTTGCTGAAGGGAACTGAAAACAGTTATGTAGGGGGAAAAAGAATGAGTGGAATAGAAATAACTACGCTTGTTATTTTCACTGATATGGAAACAAAAGGAATAACAGTTATAGACCTGGTAGTCTGGCGTACCATATCTGTAAAGCCAACGTCAGCCCTAAATGCTAAAACAATCTTTTTGGAGTTGTAATTTGAGTTTTTTTTTTTTTTTTTAATTTGATTTTTGCTTTTATATTGTCTAGGTATCAAAATCAGTTGAGCTCAAAGCCAGTAGTGTGGAAACAATCTGAGCCAATAAAAAGAATCTGATACTTCTCTAAATCTTGCTAGGTATCTTCTATATTGCAGAATGAGCAGCAGTGTTAAATATGCAGCATCGAGCTGACTGCATTAGAGAATTTTGTTTGTTGTGCTTGAGTGCTTGGCCCCCACCTCACTAAAGAGTACTATGAAGAAATGCCTGGCACCAGGTATAATATAGAGGCAATTAGAAATTGACCAATTAGTTAAATTGAAGGTTTCGTATATTGGGTGGATATAGAAATTGAAAACAGAAAAATTTATGATCTCAGAACATGGCATTGACTTCTTAAGGTATTTAACTCACCAGCAAGTCAAACCAAACTATACCAAATGTTCATATGCGGGGCAATCCAGGCAAGGCAAGTTTTAGTTATCTAATTGAACTAACTGCAACTGTCTATGACCTCAGAGCTGCCTGAGCAAAGTTCCCTCGTTACATCTAGAAGGTATAGTATTCTGAGTATAAAAAGTATTGTTGGCTTCTTGATTATGCTTCTTATATAGTTTTTATTATCCTTGCTGAATTTGTTTTAACAGTTCTGATCTCAGGGTGAGTATGAGGTGCCTCTTTGTTTGCCAAGAGTAGACCCTGCACCAAAGGAAAGATACAGTGGGGCATTAACTGTCAAGATTAGGATCAAAGTAAAACGAATTTTAGCTAGCCTAAGTTATTCATAATTTTTCCGAAGTTTTTTTCAACTACATCTATCAGAATTACTGGGGCTGTCTGGGTACAACTAAAAACACGAACTTGCGAACTCTTCAGTAGGAATGTTTCTTGTAAGTTTTTTTTCCTTATCTTTAAACATTTTGTGTTGTATTAGTATAAGAAAATACTTTTGTTATTCTTTGTTTTCTAGTTTTAGCCTTGAATCTATCGCACTTAAGTTTGTTTTAAGGCACCGTGTTTCACGAAAAAAAAAAAAGCAGTGTTCTACCTCGGAGAGATATATGACTGATGTACGACGTTCGCTTGTTTTGTCACTGGGTACGTGTACTGGTCAAGGAAAGACAGGGAGCGTATCGTCGGGGGAAGAAAGACACGTGTCACGCCAAGGGAAGAGGTCAAATTGTCAAAACGATGAATTTTAAAAGTAATTTGTTTTTTTTGTTGATCCTCTATAAACTGGGATGAGAAGTGTAGTTAGTGGAGTGTTTTTCAATACTTTCTGTTATTTAATTTCTTATGTTTGTGGGGTCTGATGTGCAAAAGTGAGAGATGAAGTCTTGCTAGCCGTTGTAAGCTGGTCTTAGCGGTGTCAAATAAGTGGGTCTCAGTTGTTGTTGTTTGGTGTTGGATTATCTCAGTTTGAGGATCTGATTAGCTTTTGTGGGAGGGAGGCTGTTATTTTCAAACAGCCGATTTCTTTCTTTATACAGTTAGAGGTTTTCTTATACAGTTAGAGGTGGTGCAGGGGTTGTACCGTAGTGGTACAGATTTTTGTGGTGCTGGTACCAATTTAGTCTCTTGATTAGCAGTTGGTACCAGGTTTTATTGCTTATGATTGTTAGTTTTAGTTAACTCTTGAGTAGTAGATAAGGTTTGCTCTGTAATTGTAATAAGGATTTGGTTTGGTTTAATTTTTGTTGGATGCTCTTCAGTAAAATGAAGAGTGGTGGGTGCTCCCCACTTATCTCCAAAAAATATTAAATAACATACTCCAAATTTCTTAAGTCCAAAATGATGGATTTTAATAATTTGATATGTCAAAAATTTAGCTAGAATTTGAAATCCAAACCGTAATTAGAGAAACTCCAAATTTTAATAATTTGATATGTCAAAAATTTAGCTAGAACGTAATTTGATATGCTCCAGGAAGGGGAGAAAGAGGGGATGGAATGGAGTGGCATTGTCCATACCATTGCCTATTGAGTTGACCTGCTTCAAATTTAAAATAAAATAGAGTAAAAATGGAGGTTAAAGATGGAAATGAGGAAACATTTTCTATAGAATTGTTGTCCATTTTGTCACCCCAAATTTGAGGATTAAGTTTTAGTTTCCTTCCTCTTTCCCATCCCTTTCCATCCCATCCCATCCCATCCCACCCTCATTTATGGAGCAGACCCGGATGGATGGCGTTGTAGAAACTCCAAAGTGTTCGCTAATGTTTTATGCATCACATGAGGTCTAAATACTTATATCCAACTAACGTATGTCAAAAATAATAAATCACCTTTCCCCAAATTTTCTGATTATGTTGTATACACAAAATATGGTTATTAAAAAATTTTAATAGCTTGCAGTGTAATCCCTCCAACTATGTTTTGCCACTATAAAGTTAGGCCGTGATTTTAAATTTTGCACATTTCAACATCCTGAACTGTAGTTTTCAATTTTTTATGGAATTTAAAAATTTGAAATGTTAGTTCTATTAGCTAAGAGGCGGAGGTATCCAAACACTAGAATCTAAGAAAAAAAAAACAAAATCTATATTAATCTCTTCAATTTTTTTTTTTTTAAAATCTCTTATATCATCCTCCCCTCCCAAAATAAAAAGAAATCGTACTACAATTTTTGACCACCTATTTTAAAATTGTGACTCTGATTAGTTAAAACATATCTTGACACAAATTCTCGTTAACATATCGCGTTAATGCGTTCTCTCTGCGTTAAAAAGGAGAACAGAACGAAGACATTAATGATTTGGAGGTTTGGATGCAACCAAACGACTTTCGTAAAATAGAAAAAGAAACCTAATATTCATTCCTTTTAGCTTTAGGGCTCACCACGTGACAGTTATGTCCCATTTTTTGGAGTAGGGTTAAAGTTTCAACTTTCAACCCGCTGGTATCAAATTATCCGAATATTTTCTTATATTTTCAATGGCCAATGGGTGATGTTCCAACGATATTCTCAGTGAAATTAATGTTATATCTACCTTGCCGTGCTGAGGGGAAAAAACGAAAATATATGAGATAGTAATTATACCATTCGGATCCTCGATATCACAATGCGACTGTTTTTAAACAAAGTTTAATATGTTATAAATGGATACAAATCATTTATAGATTGTTCATCTTTATTAATTTCATTTATTACATTAGATACATATCGGATATACATATCCTTGTCATTTATTAAAAGATCTCTTTTCTTACTTATAAATAGAGGCTTGTAAATTGTATGTGATATCGAAATATTGAGAATAAGAAATATTGTTGTCTCTCTTTTGCTCTTTCTTTCTTCCTCCACTTTAATTTTACAACTCGTTATCAGCACGAATTGCTCAGGAGGAATCATCAACGAATTGCTTGGTAGAAATCACAAAAGTCACTTTGACAAATTACTGAGAAGAAATTGCAAAAGGTAGGTCACCATGCGTACTTGAAGTTTTATAAATCTGTTTGATGTTTGATTGAATAATTGCGAACGTCATTTTCATAGGTAAAAAGTTCGTAAATAAAAGTTTGACCTGAAATTATATTTAGTAAATAATTGCTACCATGCGATATGACCAAAAGTTCATAAATATGTTTCTTTCTTAATTTCGTTTATTTTATTTTATTTTTTGAGATGAGATATTTAAATCTGATTTTTTTTTTTGCTGTATATATATTTTTTTGTTTGAATTTATGAGAATCATTCCCCCAAAATGAATGATGATAAAAATAATTATTTAATGATATTATTCAAACTTGAAAGTTTATCAAGAACTCGAAGTTCTTATTACATGAAGAACCTGAAGTTCATATTTTGATTTAAAGTTGTTTAGAACTTGAAGTTCTTAATCATTAAAATAATTTATTTAGAACCTGAAGTTCTTAATACTTGAATTTATTTGTTTAAAACCTGAAATTTTATTTATAAGTTATTGAATGAAAAATAACCTGAAGTTATTCTTCTAATTGAGTAGTAAAAATTTTTAATAACTAGAAGTTATTGAGTATTATAACCTGAAGTTATAATCATTTGAATTATATTTTATTTTATTTCCCATTTATTATGTTGTAGTTTTTTTTAATTTATTTTATTTATCATAACCTGAAGTTTATATTTCGATTAAAATTATTTAGAACCTGAAGTTCTTGATACTCTTGAAGTAGTTTGTTTAGAACTTGAAGTTCTTGATTTTTGAATTTATTTGCTTAGAACATGAAGTTCTGTTATAAATTTAATATAACCAGAAGTTATGGAATGCCACTGAATATTATTATATAACCTGCAGTTATTATTCAAAGCTGAAATTTTATTTCAAAGAACCTGAAGTTCTATTCTTAATAACCAGAAGTTATTATTGGACACTGGATGAAAAATAACATGAAGTTATTCCCAATTTAATACATTAGCAATTATTATTTGTCATTGGATGAGAAAATAACTTGAAGTTATTTCATTTAAATTCTTTTTATTGTGCAGTCAAACGATTAAATAACCAGAAGTTATTAAATAAAATTTTTCTATAACCTGAAGTTATAATAAAGTTATTGTATGTTATTTTATTTACTTTATTCATTCATTTTATTTATTTGTTTGTTTATTTATTTATCTCTATTTATTTATCGTAACCTGAAGTTACGATACTACTAAGATGAAGTTACGATACTAGTAACCTGAAGTTATGATAAAAGTATGTTAGTACTCTTGAAGAGTTTTTTTCAAAGAAAAATGTGACCATCAAAATAAAAAGCTCGTTATAATTTTGTTAGTACAATTCTCCATATTTTATGTCTCAAATTTTGCTCCTGTAGTAGCAAAAGATATTTCAAGTTAGTATCATATATCCTAATGCGAAATAACGAGTTTCTAATAAATTAATCAATCACTTGAAAATCTATTTCCTGAAGCGAATGTGATTTTATATGAATAGATGACGTTGACATGATCGTATTATATTTTTGCAATGAAAAAAAAAACGTCTTGAAGATGTTTGTAACATATGTGACATAGCAAATATAGAAAAAAATGGAAATAGTCGCGGTTAAGGAAAATTAAAAGTTTTTTTATTATATATGTATGCAAATAAAATAGGAATTAGTTTATTTCCTTTTTATTTTTTATGTATATGTACGAGAAAAAAAAAACAAATTAATTTCAATTTTTTATTTGCGTGTACAGAATATAGCAATTTTTTTTATTTCCTTTTTGCTTTTTAGGTTCGGGAATAAAATAAAGTAGTTTTTAATTTCCATTTAAGTTTCATGTACTTAAATAAATGAATAAAGAAAATTTTATTTTATTTATTTTATTTTAAGGAACATGACTGACGCATTGTTAAGAAAAGGAGATCCATGTGTGGTTGACAGCGGAACTACAAATACCATATTGAAAAGTAAGAAATATTTTTTGCAATTGCATCTCGATGAGATTAATATCCAAACTATATCTGGCTCAAGTAATATAATTGAAGGCTCCGGAAGAGCTTGTATTTTGCTACCTGAAGGAACAAAATTAATAATAGATGATGCATTATATTCAAGTAGATCTAGAAGAAATCTACTAAGTTTTAAAGATATTCGAAAAAATGGTTATCATATTGAAACTATGAACGAGAGAAATTATGAATATTTTCATATCATATCTATTAAAAATGGCCAGAAAAATATTATGGAGAAAATGCAAGCATTGTCTAACGGACTATATGGTACGTATATAAGTACAATAGAATCAAATATGGTGACTAACCAGAAGTTAGTTGATCCAAAACTATTTACATTATGGCACGATAGATTGGGTCATCCAGGAAATATAATGATGAGGAGAATAATTGAAAGTGCAAATGGGCATCCCCTAAAGGACCTGAAGATCCTGTTATCAAAAGAATTCACATGCCAAGCATGCTCTCTTGGAAAGCTAATTACTAGACCATCTCCAAATAAAGTTGGACCCGAAGCTCCATCATTTTTAGAAAGAATTCAAGGAGATATATGTGGACCAATTACACCACCATGTGGACCATTTAGATATTTTATGGTTTTAATTGACGCATCAACACGTTGGTCACATGTGTGTTTGTTATCAACAAGAAATGTTGTATTTGCTAGATTATTAGCACAAATTATCCAATTGAGAGCTAACTTTCCAGATTATCAAATTAAAAGAATCCGACTTGATAATGCAGGAGAATTTACATCCCAAGCTTTTAATGATTATTGCATGTCTATTGGGATTACAGTAGAACATTCAGTGGCACATGTTCATACACAAAACGGTCTAGCAGAATCGTTTATTAAAAGATTACAATTAATAGCTAGACCATTACTTATGAAATCTAGTTTACCATCTTCTGCATGGGGACATGCCATATTACATGCTGCTGCACTAATTAGATTAAGACCAACTGCTGATCATAAGTATTCTCCCTTACAATTGGTCTCTGGAAGAGAACCAAATTTGTCTCATTTAAAAGTATTTGGTTGTGCAATATATGTTCCAATTTCTCCTCCACAACGCACAAAAATGGGACCTCAAAGAAGATTGGAAATTTATATTGGTTTCAACTCTCCTTCTATTATTAAATATTTAGAACCATTAACAGGAGATGTTTTTACAGCAAGATTTGCTGATTGTCACTTTGATGAATCAATATTTCCAAATTTAGGGGAAGAAAAACAAAAACTGGATGGACAGGTGACTTGGAATTCATCATTATCTTATCTTGATCCCAGAAGTGGTCAATGTGAACTCGAAGTTCAAAAGATTATAAATTTGCAAAGAATTGCAAATGAATTGCCTGATGCATTCACAGATATAAATAGAGTCACTAAATCACATATTCCAGCTATAAATGCACCTGCTCGAATAAATATTACAAAAATATCAAATGAATCTAATGAACGTAGAAAACGTGGAAGACCAATTGGTTCTAAGGATATAAATCCACGTAAAAGAAAAGAGCAGAATAAAACAGTTGGTACAATCCCAGAAGAGATTTATAAGGTTCCAGAAGAAACTAAATCTCCAGAAGAGATTAATAAAATTACAGAAGAAACTAAAACCCCAGAAGAGGTTGATGAAGTTCCAGAAGAAACTGAAGTACCAAATGATTATGAAATTTCTATAAATTATGTGAAAAATGGTACAACATTGAATAGGAATAAAACTCAAGTTGATGAAGTTTTTGCATTCGCTATGGCTTGTGATGTTTTAAACGAAGAGGATAATGTGCCAAAAACTATAGATGAATGTAGACAAATAAATGATTGGCCTAAATGGAAAGATGCTATACAAGCTGAATTAAATTCACTTGATAAACGACAAGTATTTGGACCAGTAGTCCAGACGCCCAAAGATATTAATCCTGTAGGTTACAAATGGGTATTTGTCATTAAAAGAAATGAGAAAAATGAGATTGTGAGATACAAAGCAAGGCTAGTGGCGCAAGGCTTTACACAAATATATGGAGTTGATTATGAAGAAACATATTCACCTGTAGTGGATGCGACAACTCTCAGATTTTTAATAGGTCTCACTGTCATAGAAAATCTAAAAATGCAACTTATGGATGTTGTCACAGCATATCTATATGGTTCACTTGATAATGACATATATATGAAGATCCCTGAAGGATTAAAAATGCCTGAAGCATATAAATCAAAACCTAGAGAAATGTACTCTATAAAATTAGAAAAATCTTTATACGGACTAAAACAATCTGGTCGAATGTGGTATAATAGACTTAGTGAATATCTTTTAAAAGAAGGATATAAAAATAATACAGTTAGTCCGTGTGTTTTTATTAAAAAATCAAATTTTGGTTTTGCAATCGTTGCAGTGTATGTTGATGATTTAAACATCATAGGATCTCCTAAAGAGATTGAAAATACTGCAAATTTGTTGAAAAATGAGTTTGAAATGAAAGATCTTGATGTAACTAAATTTTGCCTCGGCCTGCAGATCGAGCATTTAAAAAATAGAATATTTATCCATCAGTCAAATTATATAGAAAAAATGTTAAAAAGATTTAATATGGATAAATCTCATCTTTTGAAAATACCAATGGTCGTGCGATCGTTAAATGTAGAAAATGATCCTTTTCGTCCCCAAGAAAATGATGAAGAAGTACTTGGTCCTGAAGTACCATACTTAAGTGCAATTGGAGCATTATTATATCTTGCAAATAATACAAGACCTGATATTGCATTTGCTGTAAATTTGTTGTCAAGATATAGTTCCAAACCAATCCGAAGACATTGGAATGGAATTAAAGAATTTTTTCGCTATCTTTGTGGAACTCGAGATATGGGGCTACGTTATCATAAGGATATAGAATACAATTTAGTTGGATATACAGATGCAGGATATTTGTCAGATCCGCATAAAGCAAGATCTCAATCAGGATATGTGTTTACATACAGTGGAGCTGCAATTTCATGGCGATCGACAAAACAAACTCTAACTGCCACATCATCAAATCATACTGAACTAATTGCTTTATATGAAGCAAGTCGAGAATGTGTTTCATTAAGGTCAATAATTCAAAATATTCAAGAAGAATGTGGGCTTCAAAACATTAAGGAAAATCCTACTCCAATATATGAAGATAATGCAGCTTGTATAACACAAATTAGAGAAAGATATATCAAAGGAGACAGAACTAAACACATTGCACCGAAGTTTTTCTCAGCACATGACCTACAAAAGGATGGCGTAATTGATGTTCAAAAAATTCAATCATGCAACAACCTGACTGATCTATTTACGAAGTCTTTGCCAACAAGAATTTTTGAACAGCTTAGAAAGAAGATAGGTCTACATCGACTGAAGGACATCCAATAATATCAAAATGAGGGGAAGCATTATACACGATGTACTCTTTTTCCCTTATCCAAGTTTTTATCCCAATGGGTTTTTCTTGATAAGGGTTTTAATGAGGCAGTATAAATGATCCAGAAGCATCATATTAATATTGATCCTGAAGTATCATATTAATAGTGTATAATGAAAGATGAACAAAGGGAAAGTGTTATAAATGGATACAAATCATTTATAGATTGTTCATCTTTATTAATTTCATTTATTACATTAGATACATATCGGATATACATATCTTTGTCATTTATTAAAAGATCTCTTTTCTTGCTTATAAATAGAGGCTTGTAAATTGTATGTGATATCGAAATATTGAGAATAAGAAATATTGTTGTCTCTCTTTTGCTCTTTCTTTCTTCCTCCACTTTAATTTTACAACATAATATTTTTTTTCTATTTAACAAAAGTTTGTTATTGGGCTCGCCAGAAAAAAAAATAATAAGTAAATAAAATGCATTATCTCTTTTTTTTAAAAAAAATTATGATCGGGTAAATAATTATTGGTTAAATTATCGAAAGATATTCGTTAAAGTTTCCCACCATATATTAAATAATTCTAAAATGCATTCATAGTCATTGCGCGATATATGTTAACTTTCGCGGAATGCACAATTGCTAGTGGGTTTTTTTTTTTCTGTGAAAAATTAACTATACTGTAAGTCTGTAAAATATACTTTTATATATTATTGTCTGAAGATAATAATTAAAACAATTGACAGGTATTTAGTTGGGCTGAGGACTTTGAGAAAATGATATTTCCTTTTTATATTATCATCATGATTTGCGAGCATAATAATAAAACATTCTATTCAATAATATAGGAGATTCGGAGTGATGCTTGCAGGAATAAGATAACAATAAACGTGAACTTCGCGGTGGAACGAGAACCGCTGGATGAAAATCGGACGGATATCTGATATCAGCACAACATGCACTGGGGCACTGGGGCGGTGGGGCCGGAATGCCGGTTCGAGCTGGAACCACATCCTCAGCAGCCAGAGATTTGACTGTTCCAAACAGCCAAACTCTTTTTTTTTTAATATTTCAATATTTTAAAATTTAAATGTTGAATCCAAACCGTTGATCTTGTTCAATTTTACAGGCGATGCGTTTTCATATAAGTTTTACAAAATTTGGAATCGATTTGATACTTGATTAAGTGACCAAATTATGAACGTATTAGAATTAATCAGTGATAGTTAATCAGATTCGTTCATTTGTTAACCACTTGATCTAGTATCAAATCAACTTCAAATTTCATAAAACTTATATAAAAATGCATCGCCCGTAAAATTAAACAAGATCAACGGTTTGGATTCAACATTTCAATTTTAAAATGTTGAAATATCAAAAAAAAAAAAAAGTTTGGCTGTTTGGAACGACCAAACTTCGGCTGCTGAGGACGTGGATCCGAGCTTAACCTACCACAACATGTCTTTATTACGCTTTCGATCCGATCAGCTGTCTGTTCACTTGCGGTGCGCTTGATTTGATCCTGATCCGAATCCTTTTTACTTCTTATTATCCATTCAATTCAATCATTCACCTCTCTCTCTCTCTAATCTCTAATGGCGACTGAAGGTCAGGTTATCACTTGCAAAGGTACTGTACTGTACACACACCACTCTCCCTCGTCTCAACCTATAACAATCGATCCTTTTCTCATTCGCCTTTCTCCATTTTCGCTCCGATTTTCTGATAATTTTTTGTTGTTTTTTTTTTTTGGTTTTATCTAATCTGAAGCTGCTGTGGCGTGGGAAGCGAATAAGCCACTGGTGATAGAGGATGTACAAGTGGCGCCACCTCAGGCGGGGGAGGTGAGAGTAAAGATCCTCTTCACCGCGCTTTGCCACACCGACGCCTACACCTGGAGCGGAAAGGTTCCCATTCTATCAAATCTGTTCTTCTCTTACTTTTATCGCTTCATTAGATCTCTAGTCGCATTTTTTTGCTAGATATTACTCAATTCATTTGTGCATTTTTCTCGTTGATTCGAGCTAAGCTATTGTTTTTGGCTAAGTAAATCACGGCTTTGGAGTTACTTATATATGAAATTAGCAATCTATATACTGGTAGTGGCTATTTACAATGTATTCTAGTAATTATTTAGTTAGATTTCGGGTTTGGATTGTTATCTACAAGAACCTGCCTTTGAGTAGTAGGCTTTTTCTATGTATAAATTAGTTCAACAATGTTTTATCTTATCCTGGTTACATATTGAGCAAGGAGCTTCTGTTTCTACTATTATCATTGTAAATTGATTTCTCATATATGTTTAATTGCTGTCTTTCAACAATACTTTAGTTGCAACCTATGTGATTCCTGTTTTGATCTGCTTGATTTTAATGATTCTTAAAGTTGTTTTCAAAGGTGGATTTCTTTGTTTTAGTGAAACCAAGGAGTACTTAATTTGAATAATCACTGTGGTCAGCAGATAGAAAAGGACATCTGAATGCAAGTGATAAACTATTACTTTATTCTACATATGTTTCTGGTGTCTGCAATATTTTTATGCAGCCAGAACATGCCAACGAAAGCTGACACGTTGATATTCTCCTTGGCACTTTGAATATTTTATCTATATATACTATTGAAGATCAGGTCAACAATAGACCAATAATTCCTGTCCTAATGTCTACGTAGTAAATGTCAATAGTAAATCCAGTACTTATTTCCCAAAAGAGGAGAATGGAACAAACTTGTACTGGCCAGCTTTGTGGGCTTCTTTTTTCTTTTTGTTATTAGATTTTGTATCTTCATTTAAGTGCTTTGTATATACATTGTTTTCTGTTTAGCTCTCTCCTTGTGTTAAACTAACTATTGTAATAACAGGATCCAGAGGGACTATTCCCATGCATTCTTGGTCATGAGGCTGCTGGGTGAGCAAACTTGCCTTCTTTTCAGTTGTTAGGAAATTGTCATCAGAATTTTGTCTGAACCTGACTAAATTCATAAAGAATTGATTCAGAATTTCACGTTTCTATGGACAGTCCAAAAGTGCTTAAATCCTTGTGATTATTAATAGGCCCAATCAGTTCAATATAATCATAACAAAATGTTAAACCCGCACGTACATTTGAAATTGAAATCTATGTTTGTTTTCTTCTCCCTTTTATTGTTCATTTCATGGATGCCCTAACATAACCTTAAGCTATCATTCTTTACCACATTAGATTAAGCATATTAGTATGTAGCCTGAAAAGAAAGGAAACATCAATTTAATAATAGTCTCTACAGGCATGCCCTGAGCACCTTATTCAGAAGTTACATGTACCAGGAGCATCTTTTTTTTTTTTTTTTTTTTTTTTTTTTTTTTTTTTGAAACTATCTATATGCTGAGTATCTAGGTTTGTTAAGAAATATCCAAATTACTATTCCCTTCTGTGTGATATTGCTGCTTTGAAACAATGATCGTATTGGAATATTATAATCAGATGCAGGGGTCATTAAAGATGATACTTTACCATGTGGGGATATATGTGATTTTGTATGTTTTGATGGAGCAAGTCAACATTAGGATTTTGAGGGGTACAAATGGGTTTTTGTTACCCTTTTTTTTGTCTCTCTATCTCAAAAAATGCAACTTCTGCAGGATTGTGGAGAGTGTTGGTGAGGGTGTAACTGAGGTCCAGCCTGGTGACCATGTCATCCCATGCTACCAAGCAGAGTGCCGGGAGTGCAAGTTCTGCAAGTCAGGAAAGACAAATCTTTGTGGCAAGGTCCGTGCTGCCACTGGTGTTGGAGTCATGATGAGTGACCGCAAAAGTCGGTTCTCCATTAATGGAAAGCCCATCTACCATTTCATGGGCACTTCTACCTTTAGCCAATACACAGTTGTGCATGATGTTAGTGTTGCCAAGATAAGTCCTCAAGCACCTCTCGATAAAGTTTGCTTGCTTGGTTGTGGTGTTCCTACTGGTATTTTCTCTTTCTCTTTTTAATTTTTTCTGTCAGTACTTATGCAAAGGTAGTATTTGTGTTGTAGGTTCACTTGCCTCTTTCTTAACTGAACTAGAAGACTTTTAATGGTACTATGAATTGTTTCCTCAAGCTTGATCCTCAGTTATATGATACTTATTAGCTGGCTTTGTGACATCTATCTTCTCTGGTGATTGTGAAACTTCGAAACTATAAGAGAAATACTGACATGCTCACTGTGGTTTTAACTTGGAAACCTCGATGATACTTTCTTAAATCTAGAAAAAAAAAAGAAAAAAGTCAATAGACTTGTTGTTGACCTTATAAATTGGTTGTGTATCAATTTTCATGCTATGTAAATGTCATTTTAATATTCAACTAAGTACAGTTAAATATGGATTGTTGTGAATTTCAAGCAAAAACTTGCATCCAATTTCATCATCTTTCAGGTGAATTATATGCATAAAGTATAGATTACATTTCAACTGCTGTTTGAAATTATAAGTTGACATTAACCGCTGTGAAGTAATCAAGTTAGTCCATTAGAAATTAATCCCAGTCCAAAACAGTTGGATAGTTTTTATTGTTTTGTTTTATTATTACTTGTAAACTAATTATAATATCTGACTATGTTTTAGTTCTTTAATGGGCAAGAAAATAATTTTAGATGAAATGAGTAAATAAGAGCCTATATTCTCTTTGTAAGTTTTTTTTTGTTTTTTTTTTCCTCTAGGCCTTGGAGCTGTTTGGAACACAGCTAAAGTGGAGGCAGGTTCAATAGTCGCAGTTTTTGGCCTTGGTACTGTGGGACTCGCGGTTAGTTATTGCTGAATAATATTAATAAACATAACTATTAGTCCTTTTCCTTTGTAATATCGCCACGGTTTTTACTAGGTTGCCGAGGGAGCCAAAGCAGCAGGAGCTTCTCGGATTATTGGAATCGACATTGACAGCAAGAAGTTTGATGTTGGTAAGTATCTCATTCCTTGTGTCCTTTTCATTTTTCCTCTCTTATTTCAGTTTTTATTTGTTTCGAAAAGCTGCTTTTTTGAAAGACAACATTTACATATTCATACTGATGTACTACTCAATATAGTGGTACGACCTATATTTGAGCAGTGCTTATTTGTTTGTCATTGGCTTATGTTGATGACTTGTTACTGTTTATTGTTTTTATATTATTGGTATGTCTTATTTGTTTATTCCTGACATTTATTATGAAAATAATGGTTTTCAGTCTTGTCTGCATAAATTTGAATTTTCAGCAAAGAACTTTGGAGTGACTGAATTTGTTAATCCAAAAGAGTATGACAAACCAATCCAACAAGTGATTGTTGACCTCACCGATGGCGGCGTGGATTACAGTTTTGAATGTATTGGAAATGTTTCTGTTATGCGTGCTGCTTTGGAGTGTTGTCACAAGGTATAGGAGATCTTTTTTCAGAAGTCTCGATATGCTCATGCACTTGAAATTTTGAAACTTTTTATCATGGGAAGATAACATGGGAATAGAATCTTCTGATCTTAGTAAGATATTTTTGCCAGCTAAATGCAATAATCTACTGTCTTTGTGCACAAGCACACAAGCATGTGTCACATAAATATGCATCTGGTGATATTTCGATTGCATGAACATAATGACCAGGTATTATTGATAATATGTCTCAGAAGATTTTGGATTTGGCTATCTTGTAACATATTGGTGCCACATGTAATACTATTGAACAGCACGTGTATGAACATAATGGCCAGTAATTATCCATAAAATGTCCAGAAGATTTTGGATGCGACTATCCTGTAACATATTGGTGACACATATTTTTAGTTTTAATCCCCACATGAAAATTCTATCGGTTTACCGCTTGAAATTATAGTTTTAATCTCCACTGGTTGGTTTTCACATAAAAGTCCTAGGTAAAAAGAAATTTAAGTGTGCTTTGTGCTTTGTTATTATGCCTCCTAAATCTCTTTGCTTAACAGGGATGGGGCACATCTGTGATAGTGGGAGTAGCAGCTTCAGGACAGGAGATAAGCACTCGTCCGTTCCAACTTGTCACTGGCAGAGTCTGGAAGGGCACTGCTTTTGGTGGCTTTAAGAGCCGCTCTCAGGTTCCTTGGCTTGTTGACAAGTACATGAACAAGGTAAGGCAATCATATGTGAGTAATTATTAGTGTGTGTGTGTGTGTGTACATATGTTTGGTTAGCATGTTATGATGCATCAATTTATGGGGTAAATATTGCAGGAAATTAAGGTGGATGAGTACATCACACACAGTTTGACACTTGCTGAGATCAACGAGGCATTTGACCTGATGCATGAAGGTGGCTGTCTTCGCTGTGTGCTCTCTATGCATGCATAAATAGTCCTGTAGTAAGCCTTTTGTTGGTGCATCTTTCCGATGTTTTCCTTCTGCTCTGTTTTTACTCTCTTTTGTCTTGGACAATCATGTCATGGAGCGGGTTTTAATAAAGCCTCTTGTGTCTATGTCAACTTTTGCTCTCTCTGTACTTGTACTTATTTTTTGTTGTGGTATTGTTAAAAGCCAGTTGAGTCGTTGCTAAACAGACTTATCAATGGTTGCTGGATGCAATGCATAGTTTAGAAGTTAATTGTATGATTTTGTTAGGTAAATATATTCAAGAAAAACTTTCCTTTTACCTTAAAATGGAAAAAAAAAAAATCCCTAATTAGTTATATACTGTATTGCATAGTCTGTCTGGCGTGCACTGTCAATGAAAAGGTACTTGTTTTGTCAGTATAAAATTGCAATTGAATGTATGTTCGAACAGAAAATCGAAGTATTATATGGAAATATTGATGTTTGCACGCTCATATGGATTCCATAATGATAAGAAATAACAAATGGAGCAAGATTGTACATACGAATTCAATGTTGTTCTTATTCGCTACGAATCAGTATTTAAAAAAGAATGACGTATAACAAAAAAATTAATGAGATATTTAAAATAACATATATACTAGGGATGGAATACAATAAAATTTCATTAATCGAGCAAATATACATTGTTACAAATTATGCCACGATTTAAATGGAATAACCGAATTAGTGTAAATTAAAAGGGTAATAATAGAGTGAATCTATACGTTCCAAACTTCCAATCTTCGAGTATATTATCTAGATATAATCACAAAAGACCATCTCTTACCATTCAATAATTCAGCAGTTTTCTCGAAGGCTTAAACAATTTCAAACTATCTTTTATTATCCGTTAAACAATTTGAAAATTATCTTTATCAGTGGAGTTTATAGTTTCAACTTGAGGACCTTCTATACTAAAACGCATGGCTTGCAATTACATCCATCCATGAATCAGCCTTCTCATTTTCTAAACAGTAGAAAAAGAATCTCTTGTATCCAACGGTCTGCTCTAGAATTAGAGTGGAAAGGAAAAGAAGGAAATGAAAAAGAAGAGAGGAACTAGAATTTAACCTCCAAATTTGAGCCGACAAAATTGATGAAAATTTTAAAGAGTGATTTTCTTCTTTCCCCTCTTTTTCATCAGTTTCCACTAGAAAATTTTAAAGAGTGAAAATTTTAAAGAGTGATTATATGCTAGGAAGTTACTTTCTTGTGGATTTATGTGGTCAACTGGTTGTAGTACGTACAGCTAAAAGAACAAGAGAAGGCACAATGACTAGTTTTGAGGTTTTCAAGTTGGCAGGGAGCGAGTGGGTTCGACTAGAAAACCTCAGCCATCATATGGTGTTTGTAGGATATATATAATATAACCACTCCTTGTCATTGGATTCAAGGGCTTATCCAAGATGCAGTGGTAATTGTATTTACTTCGCAGGCTGCATGAACAGTTTTTTTAACCAAGAACCATATCCTGATGTTGGTGTATACCATATGGAAGGCCAGAAAATGGAACATTTAGAGAATTTCTGCAATTGGTCATCACCCAGGAGCATGGTATGGTTGTTTCCTAATTTCTCTCCTGAACTTGAGGTAGAAATGATCCCACAGTAGATAATTTCACTGTGTGCATGCTTTCTGTGCATGTATAAAATAGTCCTGTAGGAACCTTTTAACGGCAAAAGAAGCTTCCGTTGTTTTGCTTATGTTCTGTTTTTACTACTTCATTTTCTCTTGAATTTTTTTCTTGGAGATTATAAATATTATATCACTTCTCATTGAGCGGGCTTCAATAATTCTGTTTGTGCCTATGCTGACTCTTGCTGTCATTGTACTTGGTCTCCCTGTGTTGTTGTGAACTTGTGATACTGTTAAGCTTAGCTAGTTGAACCGTTGCTAGATTTATTATTGTTCAGAAAATTTTTTGAAATAAAAAAGGGGCATTGTTCCGAAGTCAATATTGTATGATTTTTAGGTCGAAATATTCAAGAGAATCCTTCCATTTACCGTAAAAATGGAAAAATAATTCAGTGTATACTCTATGTCATCATCTATCTGGTACGCACACTTGCCACTGAGAAGGTCTATATTTGTTTTAACAGTACAAAATTTGCAAACAATGAAATGCATAAATTCTTCTTTGAAAATTTCTTCTGTCAGTCAACATGGAGAACCTTATTACTCAAGGCCTTAAGGGAAGTGGACAATTCTTATTCATTGAGAAATTATCATTACATAAACGTAACAAAACATTGAATTGGATATTTAAAATAACGTATGGGGATGAAATCCATTAATTGATTTAATACACATTGTTAAAATTATGCCACGATCTAACTTGAATTCCAGAATTTGTGTAATTAAAAGGTGATCGAGTGAACCCAACTATTAGAGCATAGTTTTTTTTTTTGTTTTTTGAGAGAGAGCTAGATAGGGACTATCATAGTTATCTCTATATAATTGCAAAAGACCATCTTCTTCAACATCAAGAATTCAGCAATTGTCCCTTGAACAATTTTAAACTCTCTTTTATTATTCCTCATAAACAATTTAAATTATCTTTATTCGTACAGTTTCTAATTTCAAGTGTCACATCAGCCTTTAAGATTACTAATTTGTAAGTGTCAAATTTAGAGATGTAAAAAGATAAATTCTGAAGATACAGAACAACAAATATTAAAATTGTTCGATGAGTCTAAGATACAGAACAACAAATATTAAAATTGTTCGATGAGTCTCTCCAATTGAAATTTGAATGGATTGTTGGTGCGGAGATGATTTGAAATTAATTGAGGGATGCTACCATCGGTTTTGATGTGGTAGAGAAATTCACCTTTATATTGGAAGGATGGATATTAGAATTAGAATGCACCTTTTCTAACTCAAAAAATAGTGCAAATTAATATTTAATTTTCGGTGCATGTCGAATTCATGTTGAGATTGAATCAAGCCAATTCGAACATGAATTGAACTAAAATTCTACACAAGCTCGAATGCTCGGTTATTATACTTTTTTTTTATATTTATTCATATTATTGTATGTAATTAAAGTATAAAATTAATTAACATTTTTTTATATTTATTTACTAACTGATATATCTTATTAATTTCATAATAAAATTTTGGAAAACATATTGTTTATATTAAAATTATATATACTGTATATCAACTCGAAGAAACAAGCCTGTAAAAATAATTAAAAATTTGAAATTTTTCACGATAAAAAAAAAAAACAAATTGAATGAATAGGTGAAGTCCGAAACCCAACCAAACCAAGTCGTTTGTTTTACTTCCGAAAGTGTAAACCCAAGTAGTGCCCAACCCAGCAGAAGTTTCCCGTAGAAAGAAACCTACTTCCAAAAACAACTTGTCTCGTCTCTTGTTGCTTTTCCCAATTTCCCTTCCTCCGGCGATATGGATCCCGAAGAAGCAAGGTCAAACACCCTCTGATTTTTTTATTTTGCTTCTTCTCTCTTTCCTATAGCAAGATACTTTCACAATTGAAAATTTCTCTGATTTTATTTCATAAATGGACAATCACTAAATCTAGTCCCTAGTAACGCAATGTATCTTGATTTTTGAGTGCTAAACTGCAGATTTATACCCCCTCAATGTGATCAAATGATTCTCAGATCAATTTATTTTTTTTTAAATCTGAAAAATAGGAAAAATATTTGGGAAAAAATGTAAAATTCTGTTGCCTACACAAGATTGTAATGTAGAAATCACATTGAGCAGTTCGCACTGGCTGTTTGAAGCTCAAAATATCTAGATACAACGCCACTGTTTAATACAGAGAGAGAGAGAGGAGGGTCTGATTAGCTCTATGTCACTGTTTAATTGAATGAAATATATAGTCTATCTAGAAGGCGTCTCTCAAAAAAATTTTCATGCAAAAAGGTTGTATCAGTATATTGACAACAAAGATCAGAGATAAGGGAGAGTGAGAGATTCAAGGAAACAGCTTTTTGTTGGTCTCGAACTTGATGCTTTTGAAAGTTCCTTGCAATCTGTTTGTTTTGGAGAAGTTTTTAAGAACAAGAGTAAGAAGTTAAGAAATATTTGCAACAAAATAATTAGTTGATTAGATATGTTTTAAACTTGGTACCCTCATAACAATTTTGCAATAAAACCAGCTGGACGTGTAGAAAATTTTCTTAGAAAGATAGTTCTGGTTACCAACAATCTAGTTTATTTATAGTTAATTTCATTAATCCAAATGTTTTTTTTTTATAATGGGCAGAATTTTAATGGGTTTGTGGTCTCAACTTCCAATTGATATTGGGGACAACATCATTAAAAGATTAGACTCACCAGCAGATGCACTCTCCTTTGGTGCTGTTTGTAAGACATGGCGCTATGTTTATTTGGGGATTCACATGAGTCCCCGTTGTAAACTTCCAATGCACCATTTTTTATCCTAGGGGAGCCCTCTTCCAATGCTCCTTCATACTGGTTGTGAAGGTCCTGATATGCATCAATTGTACAGTCTCAACGAACAAAAGATATATGGTCGATTCCATTTGGGAGAATTGAGTAATAAGTGGATAGTTGGGTCGGGGTGTGGTTGGTTAGTAACAATTGACACCATTGACTCAGAACTTAACTTACTAGATCGGAAAGAAAGTACCATTACCACTTTTACCTTTACCTTTGTGGACTGCTTATTGTTATATCAAGAAAATAATTGTAGATTCTTACAAAGATACTCTTGTTGTTGTTGTTCTACTCTCAACAAAAGGAACTCGGTTTTGTAGAATTGGAGATTCAAAATGGACGAAAATTTGACATTGCTTTCATGATGTTATCATGCACAATAATAAGTTGTATGCAGTCGACTATTTGGGTGTAACTTTGGAGTTTGATATTGCTGAGCCTAGGATGGCAAGAGTAGTTGCACTGCAGCCGGGACCCTATATGGAGTTTTGCTATGGTGAGTTGCAACTCACCAAAGAGTCGGTGAGTTGGGATCAAAACTCTTAGATCTAGTTTAAAATGATTAATCCAAACCGTCCAACATGATCTCCCTATTGAAATCTCTATGCAGGCCGAATTTTATATTTTTTTGAAAATTTTAAGTATTTTTTCTGGATTTTTAAAAATTACTGTTTTTGAACGGTTCAGAACTAATTAGATTAACGATTTTCTAAAATTTCAAAAAAAATATTTAAAAATTTTGAAAAAATGTAAAATTTGGTCTGCATAGAGATTTCAATAGAGAGATCATATTGGACGGTTTGAATCGGTCATTTCAAACTAGATCTAGGAGTTTTCATCGCAACTCACCGACCCTTTGGTGAGTTGCAACTCACCATAGCAAAACTACCCTATATGAAAGGATGTTTTCTTGTGGATTTATGTGGTAAGTTAGTCGCTATTGTAAAAATGCTGCAGCTTAAAAAAGTTAGTGGGAAAAGAGAATGCGCAATGATTAGTGAATTTAAAGTTTTGTACTTGGAGGATGGCTACTGGGCTTCACTGGAAAGCCTCAACCATCATATGGTGTTTATAGGATATAACCATTCCTTGTCATTGGATTCCAGGGTTTATCCAAACTACCAGGGTAATTGTATTTACTTTGCAGACTGCTGGGATGACCGATATGGTTATGATAGGATGAGGGGTAATTTAAAACAAAAACCATATCATGATGTTGGTGTATACCATATGGAAGACGGGAGAGTGGAACATTTTTAGAATTTCTGCAAGGCATCTTCCCCCATGAACATGGTCTGATTCTCTCCTAATTTCTCTACTGAATGAGGTGCAAATGACCCCACATTAGATAATATGCGTGAAGGCTTTTTGTTATGAACATGAAGTTATGTTGTTGCTATAGTTTGTGTATAATGTGCTACCTTGCAAAGCCAAACTATTATTGGATGGAATATTTAGTGTTTTTTTTTTTTTTTTTTTTTTGTCTTTATAGCAGCCATCCATTTTGTGTTTCCAATTTACTTTTTTGGAAACTCCTTACTATAACATAATTGCCGATTGCTTGTTAAATTGGGGGACTAATTTAGGAGGATGAATATGTCAAGAACTTGTTAAAACTGAATGGTGCCATGTTAATGAAAAAATGTTGTCGTGCGAGTCTTAGCACCCTGGATTTGGTTTATTTATGTTAATCACGTAGTAATGACGTAATGTACATGTTGGATTGATATGTTGAGCTTAATCTTTTCTTTTGGTTTTGCCTTCTTTCTTTTGTGAGGAAGGTGCAGCACTGCAGTGTTAAGTGGTATGCCTTTAAGCAGAAGTCTGCTTAGACAATTGAAAGCAAACAATGAAATAAAACGCATTGAGAGGAACCTAATTTTTTTATTTTTATATCTCATGTAAAAATGAAAAAAAAAAAGAGGTCGAAATATACAAGTAGAAGTCTCAACTGCGTGCCTTTATGATCTTATAGTTTTCAACTTGAAGCACTACAGGTTAGCATTAGCATAATGCATGCTCACCGTAATTAAGAATATAATAACGGTGCCAATACAAACAGTATACTTCTTATCCTAAAAATGTAAGCCATCGGAACAAGTTTAATTGAAACAATCAAATTGAGATCAGATCCAACGTATAAACACAGTCGATTGTTCAAAAAACGAATGAGATGGTACCAGTGATGTGGCTCCTTTAAACACGAAAGTTAATGCATTAAAAATGAAAGATGAAATAAAAGGATTATGAATTGAATTTTACTGACAAAAAATTTGCCAACATAGTGAGAAAATTCAGTGCCGAACTTCAAGCAAAAGTTTCAAGTTAGTCACTGATATCTAACTTTAATTAGTGTTTAGTAAACAGGGAGAGGAAGCAACATTTGAGAGTCGGCACAATGACAAATAATTGAATAAATTACTAAAATAAAAAAGAAGCACAAATAAACTAAGGCCCTGATCAAAATCCCACTTTTTTTAACATGGGATTTCATTTCATTTCATTGCGTTGGAACATTCTTGATCAGAATGAACGGATTTGGTGTCATTTGATTGGAATTCCTATGTAATTAGATCCAACAAAATCCTACAAAATCCCCTGAAATCAATTGAATTGAAATGAAATGAAATGAAATCCTGCGAAAAAAACAATTTGATCAAGGCCTAAAGCTTTGCCTTCCAACTTTCTGGATCTATACAAAAAATCTGCATCTAATTTTGAGACCGACCATAATAGCAAACCAAAACTACATGTTCCAATTTCCCCCATTACCATGTCAGGTAACCGGACTGTACCAATTAGCTTATACCTGTGGCAGCAAAATTCATTCATTCAAGTCTACGCCCTTTATATTATTTCACCAATTTTTTTTTTCGTCTTTTTTTCCACTTCAATCAAACAACAATGAGTAGCCAGTTAAAATTATATTCCACTAGAAGGGCATTACTCTCAACAAATGACAGTTCCTCTATGTTCTATCAGACTATCCATTGCAAGATTCAACAGACAAAAGAGGATATTCCTGTATCTATGCAAACCTCAGAGTAGCATTATACCTTTAAACCAGGATAACTGACTTTCATGACATGGAAATATCTTGTGCAGGCAAATATGGCATACTTTTCACATACCAAACTCATTCCATATTATTTTGTAAAAGTCTAAAATGCCATCTTGTCTCCAAAGTAAAAATCCAAAACAGCATGAGGGTAAAAAAAAGAAAATAATGAATTTGCAAAATTTTTGGTTTCTTTCCAGTAGTACATATCTTCAGAGGTTTTTCCAGGGTAAAAGCTGCACCTCCTGCTGAAGAACAGAAGACAGCTCATCTGATCTGAAATATCACATCTGGGGACAAGGCATTTGAGCAAGTTTTGCTTCTTCAGCTTAAAGTCAATCATTGCTTAAGTAGCACATTTTGCATACCTGGTTACAATGTAAATAGGAACATCAATTAAAAAGTGAAAATAGTCTTCAATTGTCTTAAAAGATATCAGAATCTACAATCTAGCAATCATGCAAATAATAACTAGAGCCTAGAGGTAACATAGATGTACATTTTGTGATTGGAACACACAAGAACCTAAAAGTCAACTGCCAATGTGTTTACCTACTTGTGAAAATAAATGACCAAACCTGTAGAAATTCTCTGCTACATACATAAGGGGTAAAAAAAAGCACTATCAGTAAGGGCACGGATGTCAGGCCACACCAGTACCTACTTGAGATGTTACGGTAAGCCTGCTTGTTTTTCCTTGAGTAATTCCTTTTCATCCTAAATTGCACATCTAACCTTAAAATAATTCAAAGATGTCCTGATATCGTAGTAATGCTAACTCAGTACAACACCATTTAAGTCCTATTAAAGAGCAAAAGGGAACTATACAAATAACACATGTAGATATCAGCTTACCAAGCCTTCTGACGGCCTTGTTCCTCTCTCCAGACGCAGCTTTCTTCTTCATGTAACAACTATTCCACTCCCCTCCATCTTGAGAGTAGTAATCCATAGGGTACTCCTGATTCACATCCCCACAATCACACCCAACACAACCACTGGTCTGACAACTTCCCAAATTCTTCTCCCACCAACCCTTTACATAGCCCATAGCCACATCAAACTCAAATGTAGTCAACATAGGTCTCTTAAACCCCTCACCCCAATCAATTGAAAGCCTCGGGCACGCAATCTGTACCCATGCATCAATGGAATCACCAAAAAGCTCAATTCTTTGAGGAGAAATCTCAGACATGAGGACAATTGTGTAGTCAAACCCCTTCTCTTCCATGTGCTCCAAAACTCTATCTAAGACCTTAACACTTCCTTGCCTACCAAGAGTACCCAATATAATACCCCAATTTTTTGCCTTCCTAGCCTCCAATATGGCATCTTTTCGTGCCTTTTTCATGCCGTCGTGATCATACTCCTCCAAAACCAGTACTCCCAAGAAAGGATCATACCTGAATGCCTTGATTTTTGGGTTTGCAATCATGAATGCCTCGAGATGAAACCTCCCGTCTGCAACAAAAACCACTGCCTCTACGTTCTTTGATTTGGGTATGGTCGGTGCAGTACAACCAAGCACTTCACCAGGAGAAAGTGGCTTAGCTTGCGGCACATGAGTTTGATCATACCCATTGGACATAAGAATTTCACGAGCCGAATGGACAGCTGAAACAAACTGTATCGTCCCAGCCAGAGCAATGGGTGTGGATGGATCAGGAAATGCATTTCGCACCGATTCAGCCAATCTGGAAGCATCAACACGTATATCTACAAACACATACAATACAGGAAGCAACGAAGACGTAACCGGCACAAGGCAACTATGACCATAATGCACAAGCAAATCAGCCGAGAGGGAAGCCGCGGCAGTATCAGCGAGACAGCACGCGCCGTAAGTGGGGTCCGCAAGGATGAAAATAGAGGGATTGGAAGGGGCGAAGGAGGAGAGGATGTCGGCGAGAGGCAGAGAGAACATGAGGAGGCCATCGGGGAGTTGAAGCGCAACCCGCTTGGCCGAGGAGGTGGAGATGCGATGTAGGGTTTTGTGCACCTCGAAATCGTACGAGGAAGGGAGGAGTGAGATGGCGGCGTTGAGGGCTGGGTCGGAGAGGAGAGATGAAGGGATCTGTGTGTGGATGAAACGCTTCGGAGTAGGTTTCGGTTTAGAATTAGGGTTTGTAAGGTTGGAAATGGTGAGAGAAGAGCTGGAGGTGGAGGTGGAGGTGGAGGTGGAGGCTTCTTCCTCCTGTGGTTTCGCCATTTTTCTCCCTTTTTTTTCCTTCTTCGTTGGTGAAATGTTTAGGGTTTAATGTTTAAACTATCAGAAGCAGGATTTGGTTGACCACTTGACCGGTTGTCGCATAGTCCCAACTACGCTACGTGTTATGATAAAGACCGTCCGATTCGAATCGCACAAATCTCTCAAGCGCCTCCGAAGAAACAGAGCATGATCCAATGCGTTTAAATTCGAATCCGACGGTTTATAATTTCGTTGGACCTTATCGACTGTTAAATCGGAGCTGAATTTGCAAAGTGCGTTTTAGGCCCAGTTAAGTTGGCGCAAATGGGCTGATTAATGGGCCAAATTGGGCCTAGTTCTTCTATCATTTTTTATTCTTCCTCTATAATCCAGTATTGCTTTCAAAAAGTCACCTTACAATACATGGCTGGATTAACGCCAGGTAAGCTGCCACGTAAGCCTAAAAAGCACAAAAAATTATCGCTTTTTGCCTTTTTCTAGTGAGAGATGAGAGAAAGGTGAGATGAGAAATTGGAAGGCCATTATCCGCTCTTTCTCCGCCATATAAAGTAAACTTGGCGTGTTTCTCTACCTCTGGTGTAATTGTGTAAAGCTTCTCTTAGGCTGTGCTCCAGGATGAGACTTCCGATGGAAGGGAGAGGAAGGTAACACGAGAAATTAGAAAAGTGGGCTGACCGAAGTTGGTTACTCGCTCCAGGAAGAAAGGTCGAAGAGGGAAAGGAAAAGAAGAAGAGGTAACGCTAGAGAGAGATTTGCGAAGGGTTTACTCTATAGCTGTACCCTCCGATTTGGAAGGTAAACGTCTCCGGGCACCCCTTCCCTCTCTCTCCTTTCCTTTCCTTTAACGAAAGGTTCCTGGAGCACAGCCTTACTGGTCAGAGATGGAGACAGCGGCTTCGAGCTTTGCTCCACGACCCCTCTTCTCTTCTTCCCACAAGAGAGACCCTACTTTCAATCTTCTATTCATTCATCGCTGCACAGCTACCTGTAGTCAGGTATACATTTCATCGTCTTTGCTGCTATTACTTGCAATTGTTTAATTTTTTTTTTCTTTTGGTTGATTTGTTTAAGAATTGGTAATTTTCTTAGGATGATAGTGAATTCTGTTGCCTTTTTTGACACATGATTATTTCTTAATGGAACATATGCATCGAGTTCCTGGTAAATAAAAATAGTGCAGACTATTTCTTTTGATTTTTTTAGAAATGAAAACACCAACTACAAACTATTTTGGTAGTGTAGCAGCAGTAAACTGTACCTTACCAGTGTTTAGTGGTGATGCAATTTCGTTTTTACTTTTAGGCACCTAAATGCTGAGATGTGAAAAAGTAACAATTTTTTATGGTAAACTCCTGATTGGTTCCTCCAAAATTGGTTTGAATGCGCAGTTAACAAGGATATATATTAGCCATCTTAGCTTACCTTCACTATATGTGAGGAAGGCCTATGCAACCCGGAAGACAAGATGCAACGGGATTGATAAGAATCATCCAAGTCAGGTTTCATATAATTCGTCTTTCCATGCATTGACCCCGCTGGAGATCATAACCTCTCACCACAATTTGAATTTCAAGAGATTTCGGTCAAATTTCATTCAAGGGGCTAAGATTATTAAAATAGCATGCTGTCGAGGCAAGTTGAAGCAAGTTGCCTTGGTAGGGTTCTTTCGAATGGTCGTGGGCCTGGTTTTTGTAATGGCGGTCTCTTTGACTGTCAGCGTTGCACCTTCATGTATGTACTTATTGGTAATTTAATTTCATTGTTTTAAGTAGTAGGATGCAGGTATGGTCTCTGTGTGTAGCATTACGGCTCTGATATGGAGCTGACAGTTATTTGTTTCTGAGCTTTGCTTTTTATTTCCTCTCATCTGCTTGATTTGTTTACTTAATTTTGCACCAGCTGTTAACCTATCTGCAAGTGTACTTAAGGTATTAGGAACTGACATTTAACAGTTCAGAAAATTCTCAAAACACACAACTCGATTGCTAACTTAAGCCGTTATTTTTATGCCCCAAAACTTTAATGTCACTCAATGACATATTATGTGCTCTTGAGATACTTGAGGTTTATTTTCCTTCAAGGGGGCATTTTTTTATTCTGAAGTCCACATTGAGCTGATATCAAGCTAAGCATATTTAGCTTCTAAATTTCATTTAGTTATTAAAATCACAAGGGGAATGTTGAGTCATCTGAAAGTGATCTAGATTAGAAACATAATCTCCAAAATATGGGTGAATTCTGGGGTAATTTGCAAAAGAACATTTCTGATGGAGATTCTCTGATAGTTTGCATTTATACTTTCCAGTCAGTATAGCTTCTGCTAGACTGGTAATGGTGTGTGCTATCTGGTACTGGTCACCAAAGGTCATTTTTTTTATTAGTACAAGGTTGTATCCACCAGAATTAGAGCAAAATCACAGATTTTGGGGGCCAATTTGCATGCCAGATACAATTCTTTCATGCTCAATACTTGTTGCCTCCAAATGAATGCTTGTAACTGCAATTGTATATTTTTTCCATTGACAAAAGGTGCTCTGACAGAGGAGAACCTTCTTTTCTTGGAGGCATGGAGAGCAGTTGACCGTGCTTATTATGATAAAACATTCAATGGTCAAAGTTGGTTCAGATATCGAGAAACTGCACTAAAAAATGAACCCATGAATACACGTGAAGAGACATGTACTACCTTATTCTTAATAATAAGGATTTACTCCTCTGCTTTTTTTTTTAAAGAAAAATTGTGTGCTTGATTAATTTGTTATTTGAAACCATTAAAGTTGTGTCTTCTTGACACCACCAATATTTCTGCAAGGTGTGATGCACACCAGAATGGCTGATACTAATATCATGTAAGGACTAACTATAAGACTATTAGCAATTTCAAAAAAAAATTATAAGACTATTAGAGTCAAGTATATAAATCATTTGATAATGTAACATAGCTGCTTATTTGTTATTTATTATTTTTTCATTGCCTTGCACACCTTTTGACTCATTTAGTTCTATTATTTCATTTGTAAACACCATTAATGGTTCTATTCTCGTTAATAAAAGTTTATTTTCATCCATGGTCTTACAACTGTCAAACATGTATAGGGTAAATAACCACTGTGTGAGAACTTGAGTATTTGCTGCCCTAATTTTCTTAGTGTGCTTCTACCAGAACTAAGCTGGAATTCAATTTATTTCAGATGCTGCAATAAAGAAAATGCTTTCAACATTGGATGATCCTTTCACTCGTTTTCTGGAGCCGGAAAAATTCAAGAGCTTGCGGGTTTGGCTATCTAATGCTTTTTTAAATGAGTCTTTATGTTCTTACAGAGTTTTTTTTTCGAACTCATTAAAAAAAGCATTACATACGATATCTTGTATGATTGCCATGTGCTATATCTTGGGTAGCTCTGCCGAACGTGGGATATATCTCATGTGCCACATCTTCGTAAAAATATGCAAAGTTGCTCTCTCTCATTAAGCTAGAGGTTTATATGATATATTAAGCTCAGTTTAATTACATGTGATACTATATATTACATGACAACAACAACAACTAAGCTAGAAAAGAAACTCAGCAAGAAAAATCATCAAAAAATAAAATAATATATAAAAGTGAATACTAATAATACTCAAAAGTGGTGGTCATACATGAATATTCCCAAAAATGTATCAGGTTGCAAACTCTTTTAAATTTGAAATTACTTTGTTTGAAGGCAGTCTGGCACTAAAGCAGCCCTTACAGGAGTAGGATTGTCATTTGCATACCCAAGGGCGCTTGATGGGACAGACCAGGGTTTTGTGGTCATGTCATCAACCCCTGATGGACCTGCTGACAAGGCTGGTATAGTGCCTGGAGATATTATTTTAGCTATAAATGATATTTCAACTGAAAACATGGACATCTATGATGCAGCCGACAGGCTACAGTAAGTGCTTGCACTCGTTTTACAGCAACTTGTGTTGACCTCAAGCAGTGACGGAGCCAAGTAAGGGCAAGCCCAGGCACTTGCGTGGGCTTGTTCTCTGGAAAATGAGGCCAAGTATTATGAACACTATTAACACTGTGCCTAGGCTAAAGTTTAGCTTGTACCCGGGCTTGACCTATAATTTCTCTTACCTTTCTGCCTGGTCCCCTTCTTTGCCCATGCTTAAATTTTTTCTGGATCCGTCCCTGGGTCCTCAAGGCAGATTAATGGTTAGTAATACAAATGATATTGTATTTTTGTTGTCAATTACAGGTAGAGTTTTAGAAGTTAATATACCATACTGAACTAGGCTCTACTGAAAGTTAATATACCAAATGTTTGTGACAATTGTTGCCCGGTATATAGTCTAATTGAGTTTTTTGTCTCAGCTCTAGTAAGTCATTTCTATGGCTGTCCACCATCAATGTATTGTTGAACCCACGAAAGGATCTTCCAAATTACTCTCTTGATTTATCATGAAATTTTGCAACAGAGGCCCAGAAGGAAGCTCAGTAGATTTAACCATTCGCAAAGGATCTGACATTAATCACATCACTTTAAAGTAATTTTCTTTCCTTGTGATTAAATTTAAATAAATTTTGAGTTGAAGAGTCATGGCATTAACCTCATATAATAGCAGATCGAATCAAAAGTAAGACAATACAAAAAGCTAGTAATCAGTGAGTTTTTCCAGAAATAATGGTTGTATTCATGTATTTCCCATTTTTATTGATTTTATCTTATTATCAATATTTGTATATATTTTAACATAGGAGGGAGAGGGTTATGCGAAATCCTGTGAAATCAACTCTGTGTGAGATACCTGCTGCGGGAAAGGAAAGCTCAAGGGTTGGATATATTAAATTAACTACTTTTAACCAAAATGCCTCAGGTTTGTTTTGTTGTTGTTTCATTGCATGTAGGAAGTAGACAGATATGCTTACTGAATTATGCTAATTGAGAATTAACTTAGCCAACTTACAATTTACCCACAATTGTGCACGTATAAGCTTCAGATTTTGCCAAGTAACCTCAAAATGACCCTTTATAGCAATAATATGCTTAAATCCACCCTTAACTCCAATGAAGCAATGAAATACAATAGTCCTATGTGATGGTTATTGTATAAATCACTATATTATTCTTTTTCACTTTACAGCCAGTACTTTAAAATAGGTTCCATTTTTTTTTTAATTGCAGACCATATTTTTGTATTTGCAAGTGACTCCCTTACCTCTCTTTACTGACATACAGAAGCAGTTAGGGAAGCCATTAATAAACTAAGAAATGATAATGTGAAAGCTTTTGTTCTGGATTTGAGGAATAACAGGTTAAAAACCTCTCCTGATAATTATATTAAATGATATAATAAAAATTCAAATAAATTCATGGGATAAGTTATCAACTTTTTGCACTGACATGGATAATGATTATATATGCAGTGGTGGCCTGTTTCCTCAAGGAATCGAGATTGCTAAGATCTGGTAATACCTCTCTCTCCCCCCCCCCCCTCCCTCCCTCTCCCTCTCTCTCGCTCTCTCTCGCTCTCTCTCTCCCTCCTTCCCTCCCTCCCTCTCCCTCCCTGATAAGCTGGGCAGCGGCTTCCAAGGCTTTCTCTCTATTGTAGACTCATAGTTGTTTCTAATGGAACACTTATTGGTTATCTTGGCCTACCGATTCTTGAGAACTTTGTTTTGATCTCCCTTTGCACACTTGCATGCCTGTCTCTTGTTGATTTATATTTTCCAGAGCATCTAATGATCAAGTTCCAGGAACATAATAAGCCAAATCACAAATAGGTACCTAGATGAGCCAGTTGAAAACTTCTACCAGCCACTGAACAATTGAAATATGCTGCTGATGATGATGATATTAACATTTTGTAGGTTAGAAAAAGGGGTTATAGTTTATATATGCGACAGCCGTGGGATCCGTGACATATATGAGGCTGATGGAGCCAATACTGTTTCTGTTTCAGAACCATTGATTGTGCTGGTATTGTTCTTTTAATGGTCACTTTTCCAGCAATGGTTCTTTGTTTTCAAATATTGGATTAGTTAACATTAAATGGAATTGTCAGATTGTGCTACTATTCACTTAGTATGACTTTTTCAGTACTGGGAGAATAAATATCCATTGCATTACAACTTTACGAATAACTGAATAACGTAGTCAGAACCTTTTTTATTCCTTTTCTTTTTATCAAATGTTGGATTTGTTAACGTTTCATGGAATTGTCAGATAACATTACTATGCACTTGGTATGGTTTTTTTACTGCTGGATACAATATTAATTGTATTACAAATTTACTATTTTATTTTATGAATAACTTTTTTGTGTTTCAACTATTAGGTCAACAAAGGAACAGCAAGTGCAAGCGAAATACTTGCTGGGGCATTAAAGGACAATAAAAGAGCTGTGCTTTATGGCGAACCAACTTTTGGAAAAGGGTCCCTCTCTCTCTCTCTCTCTCTCTCTCTCTCTCTCTCTCTCACCCACCCCTGAAGAAAATGTAACGGATTTGATCAAGGATTTAATGTCACTTTTATCAATTTAACAGTAAGATTCAGTCGGTTTTCGAGCTTTCCGATGGATCAGGGTTAGCAGTTACTGTGGCTCGCTATGAGACACCTGCTCATACTGATATTGATAAGGTTAGCAATTTAATAAGTTTGCAACAGAATGACACCTAATACAACAAAAAATATCAAAATGCATCTGATATTGCATAATGCTCAGTTATTATTTCTTTATATCAGTATAGAATGGTCAAATATTGAGTTTGTTCTCATGCTTTTTGCCATATTTTGTATTTTTAAGTTTTAGAATCAGTTGAGCTGTTAATTTCTGCTCAAATTAGTAGGTAACATAAAATAAGTCCAAAATAAAATCAAGAGGTAAAAAGTTGGAACTAAGTTTATTCCTGCTTGGTCTTGATGGAAATTAGCAAAAGAAACTTAAGCGTTGATTTGATGTTATAAGAATTAGGATACTACGCCTGATCAGCTTTTGACTTTATGTATTAACTCGTAATAGGTCGGAATAATACCGGACCATCCCCTCCCAATGCCATTTCCAATGGATGAGGAAGGGTTCTGTGGCTGCATAAGAGATCTCTCTTCTCCTTGCAATCTCAACCCGGCACAATTATTTGCAAAACTATGATATGTGCTGGATATGCATTGATTTGAGTTCCTTTGTAATCCTTTTTTGTCGTTCTGCATTTCTTCTTGGGGTTAAATACCATTTGGTCAATTATTTGAGAAAAGTTTATTGCCAATAATTGTATATACTAGATCCATTATTGAGACATTTTGTTTTCACGTATTCTTGTCGACAAATATATTGAATCCCACAGACTAAATCAGAGTTTTTTTTCGTTAATTTGCAAATTTTCCATGTATTAAAAATTGAGTGTACCCTACTGTAAGGGCATCTGCAGATACCTCCAAGTCTAAAAAGATTTTTTTAATAGTGATATGATATTTAATTATCCAAACTTACAATCCTCATCCAAAATTTACCATAGTGAGGAATTTAGTTGTGATCATGCATTTGAATCCTTGCAGTCCTTGATTAATTTCCTTTTCCGGATTTAAGTCCAGATTATGTTATTTTCCAAACCAAATTTTGAGATAAAGATAAGGGTCGATCATCTAATTTTTACATATTTATGGGGATCGCCGGGATCTTCAATATGATTTCAAACCCATGAACTCCACTTTCATCCTAATTTGATCCATCCAAGGTTCTAAGCGTTATAGGAGCAGAATAATGAGCGACCGACGATTAATGGCGCTTGGTAAAGTAGAAGGATCTAGCGATCCCATTGGCCAAGTGTCAAGAGCTAAAAGCTCCAGCAACTTATGCGGCACTACACTCAGTACTGGAGGAAAAAGGAGAAGGAATGTAACTACGCTTTCCTAGTCAGCCTGTAGCAGAGTACTGCTAAAAACTATGGACTTTTTGAGGGGTTATAAATGTAAATAAAAACTTTATCACTAAAAATTGCATAATAATCCATTCCTTGGCTCGCTTAAAGATACAAGGGGAAAAATAGCATATCCTGCTAGCGATTGGATAATTTCGAGTAACTAAATAACAGGTACAACCTCAATATGTTTGATAGAAGAAAGAAGCCTTCCACATTGATTTAAAATCATGACTCAACTCACGAAAACATTATATCTATTCATGCAAGAGTATTCCTAACTTTGCCGAGTATAAGTATAGTGCAAGGCAACAACAGCCAACATGCACCTGATAGGTCAGTGATACAAAAGCTTGCAATTACCAAAGCAGCAAACAATTCTGCAAAAAACAGACATATTATTATGATTACAATTTTACTTGAGAGAACCAAAACTAAACATAGAAAGGGTAACAATTAGTCTACATCAGACCCCAGAGAACATCAAATGGCAAGGGAAGACTGTAACTGGTCGGACAGACAATAAAGGGTCATTCATATTATCAATCAATCCAAACTTTGGATACTATAAATTTTAGATGTATCAATTCAGTATCCACATCCTATTTTTAGAGACTAGTAGTAGTTCATCTGATGATTCAAAACACAATGTAAACAGTTGGCAAATGATTTACATGTGAACCCTGAAAACAACCCAGAACTAAGAAAGTTATAAAATTATACTCAGGTACCTGTTTGCAATTTTCTAATTTTCCAGTGGTAGGAAATTTAATCAACCTTAGCAACCTTCCTCTGCTCAATTTGTCCTGTTAGTGGGCACTGCATCTCAGTCCAACTGATAGGCACCATTGTACCCCCTGAGACAATAAATAATTAAGTACAGATAAGTTTCAATCAAGGAATAAACTAAAAAAAACATATAAAAGAAGAAATTAAGTAAAATAATATTTTATAGTCAATTTTTTACTCATCTAATTGTAGTGATCCTTTCTTACCAGAAATGCTGTGGGCAGAGACAACTCCAAGTTCATTCTTGGCTGTAGAAAGGTAATAGGCTCTTGCATCACCCAAAGATAGCTTAATACAATAGTTAAGTATAGCAATTTTCCTCAAGCCATACAACTGGAATTGTTCTTAATATAAACATGAAAACAATTGCAGAACCACAAACACAGATATAATAAAGTAAATAGACAGTAATATGCAAATTTTTTCTGTTAGGATACAACTAGAGCTCTGACGATATCCCCAGGCCTAAAAGATTGGTACATGTCTACCTTATCAATTTCAGTTGCACGTACATCTTGTTGCCTAGCATGATAAAAAAAATTTATGTTTAAACAAAGCAAGTGAACAATTTTCACAAACCTTAACGAGCCATGATAACTTGAAACATGAAGGAACTAAAAGGGTGATGGTGTACCTTATAATTCCAGAGAACTTCTCCTTGACTGCTTTCGAATCAACACACATTATATCAGCGGATGCATTCCTAGCCATTACTTTTGTCACCTGTTAGGAAACATTTTGATCTCAGTACCACTACATTCTACATATCAGGCCAACAATTCAGTTCCAGAAATCATAATCTGGCTTTACGAGCACCAGAAATGGGCATTCAGCAATCTAAAGAGATTAATATAACACAAAGCATTTACTGTCTGGAACTGTAATTATATCTCGGTAACTATATTTATTTCGAGTTTCTAACATGCTAAGTCTAATAGACTATAGTACAGCTCACATTAACACATACCACCAAAATCAGCAGTAGTTGCCAAAAAGAGCTATACAATAACACTACCAAATTGACTGTATATAATGTTTATTAAAGTGGTAATTCCTATTATTAAATCATAACAGGTCACAACAAAGAGTCGTGCTATTAAATTTCATCCTGAAATTCTTCTAAATTTATACAGTTTCATTGATTAAATATAAACCTAATCCAAAGAACAAAGAATAAGTACTTACTCGAGCAATGACAATGGATCCAGGCTGAGGAACAGCGCCATGAGCTTTATGCCCCACAATTTCTATAGTTGATCTCTGCAAAACCATCAAACACCACACATAAAAACCAAAACCCCTAAACCCTAATCCCCTCACACCAAAACAACAACAAAAAAAAAAAAAGAAAATCGAGCGCACTGACATTATCATTGGAGCCAGGAGGAGGAGCTGTGACTTTGCGCCGCCCGGTGAGACACGCGCGAACAGAACGACCGTTAGGGCTGACGTAAGCACCTTTTCCTGCGATGAAGTCAGTCGCTTTGCCTAGAAACTCGCCTGGCGTGACCACGTCATCGCCTTCTTCTCCCACGCTGTCTCTTTCTATCACCATCCCTACCATGTCACACTTGCTAGTAGCGCCTGCGCCGCGGCAAGTGAATAACCTCCCTTGTCACGTGCATCGCATGCGCTGTTTTTAAAGGACGACAATTACATTACAGATCATAAGGCCCAATTAATACAGCCCATTAATAGAATATATATCTATCGAACATGGAGGCCCAAAAGGGTTAAGAGTAGTACGCTACATCCGAAGCAGGGGCAATTAGGTCTTTTTAAGGAGGCGCACCTAAATAAGGTCTCCTCTTCTCTCCCGCCTCCAAACCCTAGCCGCAGCAGCCAGCGAGAGAGAGAGTAAGAGAGAAAACCCTAGAACGCCGCCATGCCAGCTGGACACGGTCTGAGGTCGCGCACGAGGGATTCCTTCTCTCGTCCGTTCAGGAAGAAGGGGTACATCGCTCTCACCACCTACCTCCGCACTTACAAGATCGGTGACTACGTCGACATCAAGGTCAATGGTGCTGTGCACAAGGGCATGCCTCACAAGTTCTACCATGGCCGCACTGGTCGCGTTTGGAATGTCACCAAGCGCGCCATTGGTGTCGAGATCAACAAACAGGTATTATCGCTTCTGTTCTCTTTTTCTTCTTTTCTTTTGCTTATAGGTCAGATCTTGTGGTCTAATTTGGTTTCTATTTAGCTTTACTTTTGTTAGACTGATTGAATGATGTAGATCGAAACTAATCATTTAGAAATGAGAATTGTAACTATCTGGACTTGTATCATGTTTTTGCTAAATTAAAATGAAGGATGATGTTGGTAATGATGGTGTTTCCATGTTGAAGTTGACAAAAGTAACTAAGGGTTCTATTCTGAAGTCATTATCTTGTTTAGTAGTATTGTTATCATCATAATCTCCATATTAGTTATGTATTGAGGGCCTGTTTAATGTATTTTAGTTGCCCTTAGTTGCATTATATCTATACGAGGCACGAGCACTTAGTATATTATTGGCTAATTGATGTAAAGATGAACCCTCATCTTAAAAATTAAAGGGGGTGACTGAACCAAAAGAAAATGCAGTGCAACAATAAGCAACTGTAGTTTTGGCTAATTGGGACCTCCCAAACAAAAAAACTTTTTACAGGTGATGTCCAGCAAACTGCTATTTACAAGGGCCCCAACCAAACCTCATTTATCATACTTGTGAAACAATGAAATAATATGATATTCGATTGTTGTCATGCAAAATGAATCAGAAATTTTCAGCTGAAGCATCGAAAACAAAGCATAACCTCTAAATCTAACTGACTACTTTGTTTTGAGTTCCGTATCTAATCTTGTATAACAAAATTTCCCAAAAATTGAATTGTTCTTTTTATATAATGAAACAGGTGAATGGTAGGATCATTAGGAAGAGGATTCACGTGCGTGTGGAGCATGTGATGCCATCACGGTGCAACGAGGAGTTCAAGCTGAGGAAGAAGAAGAATGACGAGCTGAAGGCAGCGGCCAAGGCACGCGGTGAGATCATCTCCACCAAGCGCAAACCTGAGGGACCCAAACCTGGCTTCATGGTCGAGGGCGCCACCTTGGAAACTGTTACTCCTATTCCATATGATGTTGTGAACGACCTCAAGGGAGGTTATTAAGCTCTCTGTTTAGGTTATGTTAAGTTGGTGATTAAAAAAGTTGATAAGAGAGGAGACTTTCTTTCTAGTGTTTGAATATTTTTGTAGGCCTAAGTTTAAGATGGTTTTTGGTATAATTTTGAGTTGTTTTGTTCATGTTCTGTTCTTAGAATCGAGTGCTGAAATCAATCTTTTTTCTTCGAACTATCAAATGATTTGTTAGCATTATGCTTTGCTTGTAGCAGTTGGTCAATTATCTTCGACTGATCCTTCTATGGATCTCATTAGCCCAGGCAAAATTGATCTGAAACGCATTTTTTTCTCGATGGTCTAAATTTGGTAGCTTGTGCAAGTATTTGTGATCATGTTTAATATTAAGATTTGGTTGATTTTAATGACCGTTTCACAACTGCGTATAATGGTTTAATGAAATCAGTTGTTATTGGAGTGTAACAAATGAACGGGCTTTGTTGCCAAGGTTGTTAGGATTTCACTCACAAGTCCACCTGTATGATAATGTCAACAACTCAACATGCATGTATTTTTTTTTTTTTATCTATTCAAATATAGCAATGTTCGGTCTTTATTATTGGCAAGCAATATGGCACTTCTTGTTTTCATGCAACTCGTATTAATTGAGAATAGGTGGTTTGTGTCATATTCAAATCAAAACGAAAATAGACATTTTTCTCATTCTTTCCGCAATGTAAAATTCTCAACCTTCGATTGGGTTTTACATAAAGTCATCGCTATGCTGTACCAGTGGCAGAACTGTGCATTGTTTTACGTATACAATTGCTTCGTTGATGATGAGCGAAGGCGTGAAGCCTTTCAGTTCGACCCTGTGTAGACCTTAGCGGCTTAGCTAGCCTCGAGTCTTCCAGACAATCCGCACCAGATTCACAAAATAATTTCCTGCCCTCTACCCGAAGATGTACTCGCATGTGTGTCTATACATCTTCCAAAAGCTTACCTTAAGGTGTCACTTAGGAGCCCCAGTTAGGATTGCAAACAAACAGCACGCAAAATCTGACAATTAAATAGTACGTGTGACACTTTCAATGTGAGCCCCGCAATGCATATCTAGTCAACAAAATGGATCCAAGTATTCAAGATTTCTTTTTAACTGGAATGCACCATGGTTACTTGTTTGGTTATGCTGGAACAATCAGATGTTCAGTCATTTTATTCCACACTAGTACTGTCCTATGATGGATGCTGAATTGCTGAATATTCCTAGTTAAGTGCTCTAAGGTAGGGTTTTGCAATGTCAATGCATATTTGAGCTTGAATATCTCTGTTGTAATCTCCTTTAATGTCAAGATCACACATTGCTATCAAGTCATCTGTCTGTGCAAGTTAAAAAATTATCCGCATTGAATCAAGCAAGCCATACCTACTCGTGTGAAATATTTTGAGATGAATTTCAACAAAAGAGTTGCCCCACTTGAAACATTTCAAACGCAACAGAAGAGCAAATTATTATTTCAAAATTGCCAACTTTACACTTGAAAGAAGGAAGGAAGGAAGGAAGGAAGGGGGGGGGGGGGGGGGGGGGATCCACCACGACAATGCTATTATGCCATTTTATCATCACGGCACATGAGGCATGTGCCAAATCTCCTCTAGTAAAAATAATCCTGAATTACAGATTAGATGCATGAGAAATGAACCAGAATTTGAAAGGGAAAAAAAATATTAGACTGCCAACACTACCCCAAAATTGCCCAAGGGTACGTGGCAAACCAAACTATATCAAAAACACATTACACACAGACCATAACCCCCCTACTGACCTGTACAGTTAAGAAAAAATCGCAACAACAACAAAGTCAATTTTTCTTGACCAACACTAACCCAACTAAAGCCCCAGATCCCTAGAATGTACTGGTAGACGAGCATGCTCACTAACACTCCCTCTCGATCTATAAAAAGAGGCAAATCTCTTCTTCTTGGTCCTCAATGGACCGGATCTGTTTTTCATCGACTCGACCTGGCCTCCATCTACTGAGGCTGCTGAATGGGGTCTCTCCAACATGGCCTCCATTCCACCTGAGCTGTAATCCATGGTAATAAAGGCAGAAGCATTACTATTCCACCAACCTCCTTCAGAGAACTCACCCCGACTATAGTCATAATCAGCATTAGACGAAGACTCCCTATGGCTGTACGAATCATCACAGGCTTCATCCACATCATTGTACACGAGCTTCAAAGCTTGCACGACCTCACCCATGAAGGGTCGCTGAGATGGCTCGATGTGCACACACATTGAAGCAATGGATGCCACCTTTGCGACATTGTCGAAGTCATAGTTGCCACGTAAAGCTGGGTCTATGAGTTTTTCTAGACCTTCTTGGCTGCCAAGTAGGGGACGGGCCCACGTAACCAGATTTTCTGGGCCTTGAGATTCTGACATGTATACAGGTTTACGGCCTGATAAGAGCTCCAGGAGAACTACACCATAGCTGTAAACATCACTCTTCACAAGGAGGTGTCCCGTCATTGCATATTCTGGTGCCACATAGCTGTAACATTGTAGAACACTATTAAGATGCCAGATCAGATGCAGAGGGTAAGATTGCAACTTGGTCAAGGACTAATTTTTTTCTTTTTTTAATGTCCTAGGACCAAGTTGGTGCAATTGAAATTTTAGCGACTAACTTCGTTCTTTTAGAAAATTTTGAGGACAAGAGCTGCATTCTCCCACAAAAAATAAGCCCCAGTCCACAGGGGCCATATTGTTTAGTAATTGGTACAGGGGCATGGCATTAGTAATACAAAAACCACACACGGTAATAACAAATGTAAACACAAGATAAGATGAAAAGTTAAGTTACCTTACTAAGTTACCAAACACCACACACTGTTAAGTTAACAATTACAGTACATAATCAGTACTTGTCACAGCCATACAGTATGGGTGAGTCACAGAAGCGTAAGAGGCAGGGAAAGAAAACATACCCAAAAGTGCCCATGACGCGAGTAGAGATATGGTTGATGCCTTCTGTTGCCTCCCTCGCAAGCCCAAAATCAGTGACTTTGGGGGTGAAATCCTCCTCCAAGAGTATGTTGCTTGCCTTAAAATCACGGTGTATAACACGTGGGTTTGCATCCTCATGGAGGTAAGCAAGCCCTCTAGCAGCACCTAAGGCCACTTTCATCCTTATTTCCCAGTCTAGTAGCTCTTTCTTCTTATCAACCCCTGTTTGGTACATTTTATAATACAAACTGTTAAAGTAACATAAGGTTGATGTCATTTTGTCTGTGGGGCCAATGTTTTAGTGGACGAACTTAAAAGTGTGCGATTTTCAGGCCACAAGAATTACTTTAAAACAAAAAATAGTATGCCTGTGTACTTCAATTTTCAGGCCACAAGAATCAGTTGGAAAAAAAAAAGTACATCCGTACTTGATAAACTTAGAAGTATGCTTAAGTTAGGGCCACGAGAATCACGAGAAAAAGATGTATGTCTGTACCCAGGAGGTCGTGCTGAGTAAAGGTATATGTGCTCCAGATATTACAGGAGTTCATGCTGAGTAAAGGTATGTGCTTGAATCAAAGTCTTAGTTGAATCTTAAATTTAACTGAATATACAATGAGGAAATGATTCTAGAAACCATTAAAATTTAACTAAGATATATGTCAACATTAGTAACCGTATAACGGATGAACAATTAGATTATCCAGATGACGAAACACATACCATGAAGATGAGACTCCACACTCCCATTGCGCACCAACTCATACACCAAGCACCTCTTACTCCCTTCAATGCATATTCCAATCAGCTTCACAAGATTTTTGTGGTGCAATCGGCTGAGCATTTCCACTTCAGCAATGAACTCACGGTCTCCACTCCTATCCTCCCTCGTAAGAAGTTTCACTGCGACATCAGTGCCTGACTCCAGGGTTCCCTGATAGACCCGTCCAAACCCACCTTCGCCCAGGACACGTTTGGAGCTGAAACTTTCAGTGGCCGTGCTGAGTTCCTCCAGGGAGAATGCTTTTACTGATGGGGGGTATGTTGCCATTGCTGAGACAGCTGAATCCAAGGAGCTTGGAACACTAATGGACGTTCCTTAAACATAAAGAAACAATATTTGACTCATCATCACATCTTTATGGAAATATAAGGAAATAATTTTTGCTCAAGGGTTTTCATTTCAACAAAGAGTACAAAAGTTTACAATTATCCGAGCTACTTCTTTTAGTCAATCCCAATCAGCTAAAGCCAAATTTACAAATCATGAACTTCTCAAAATTGTAAATTTACACAGATCACAGTTTCATATGTTTCTATTCATTATTTCTAATCCTGAATTGCAATTTAAAGTCAGGAATAAGGGGAGAGCAAATCGTCACTGGAGTCTTAGATCCAGTTTTAATTTTACAAGAAAATCAAGGTGGAAATCACTGAAAGCCTTCAATTTTCCCTTCATAATTTCCACAATAACTCTCTATATTAAGGTCAAATTATTTAACTGAAAA
This sequence comes from Rhynchospora breviuscula, assembly GCA_027562975.1. Lineage (NCBI taxonomy): Eukaryota > Viridiplantae > Streptophyta > Magnoliopsida > Poales > Cyperaceae > Rhynchospora > Rhynchospora breviuscula. Next base: position 6,662,344 of record CM050400.1, on the reverse strand, counting down.
TTCAGAATACTAAATTTTGCAATAGGTTCCTTTGATAGCCGCTGTCAAATTTTCAAAAAATATTTTGCAATAGATTATTTTTACCAACTCTTTTAGTAGCCACTGTAGTTGTAGGACCTACAGAACCTCCCCCAAGTTGTCTGAGATTGCGCTGCCTCAGAACAAAAATTACCACACTGACACAGACTAACAGAAGAACACATGAAGAAACTGTTATCACAGCAATTATCCAAGTGTTCAGTTTCTGGGATTTGGTGCTAGTATGCCCTACATCCGCAGTAAGTGGCTGCTGGCTAGTGCCTCTACTGCTGGTGGGACCAGCCCCCATGGATGGCTCTGATAAAGTTGGGGGCGATGATGGGAGCCCTGTCACAACAATGATACACAATTTAGATATTTGAAAAATTCAATGAATTAAATCCAGAGATGAATTTATATATCGATGCTTCTTAATACGATGTAAAATTACCATTTGAATACCTATTGAAAAAGGATTTCCAATTTATATGTTGCTTGCCTGACAGTTGATTGCCTATATTAGGCTAGGCAATTACAAACACAGACATCAATCACTACAAGACTCCCTTTGAGTGGAGAACAGTACCAGAATATACTTCCTAAGTTTTTGCAGTAACATCAGAAACTACATTCTCTGCTCAAAATATGTAAAACCATATCAAAAAACTGTTGAAACAAACGCATTACTAATTCGTCTAATACAACATAAGGGACTAAAACAACCCCACGACACTTCTCCCTGCAATACCAACAAAATGACACGCATCAAAAAGACATACCTGGGTACTCCACTGACACCACCTTATAGTCCCCAAAAACAGAAGAAGAAATAGGGACCCGCTTCTGCCAAACTCTCTCATAGATCAACAATGCCGTAGTGTCATCAAATTTCTCCCTTAAAGGCACCAAGTAAATAGTGACTCTTGTTTTTTGTTGGTCTTCAACACTTGGCACAGCAGCCATAATTTTGACCTGACTCTGTTTAAGGAAGGTTCCAGAAGCAACTTCGACCTCCAGCTCGCCAATGTGCATGAATAGAAGGTACGGTGCCACATCTAGGTCCATTATGAATTTCATTGGGAAAACACAACCACATGGAGAACCAATTGGGGTCGCTGTTAGAGGCTCTGAACAAATAATATCATCACAGCCTGCTCAGGAAAAGACACAATTTATTAAGTACGCTTATTTAGAACAAAACAGTAAGGAGGACCCATTCCCAAGTTTCCCTGATATACCATTTTCGCAATAAATATACATTTTATTTTTTTTCTGGTATAGCATCATTTTCATCCATCTTGAGTCAATATGCATGTTAAATCCTGTGTACAGTGTGTGATGTGGCTGGAATTTTCCATTCTCACAATCAGCATCTACAAAAAGATTTCTGGCATGCAGCTACCGAAGTATAATGTAATTTACTTAAAATGGGAAAGATTGCATGTCTTTGTAAGCAAGGAAAACATTGTTAATTTCTATAGAAGACAAAACATCTAAAAGAAGCTTTTCAAAGTTCACTTTAATTCTTCAAGGTTTTGCAAATAATTAGCAGGTTCAATCCTAAACACTCAAAAGAAAAATATTGAACTTCAGACCTTGAGGAGATGGAAATGGAGAATAAGCATGAGGTGGTGCTCTTTTATGGTGCTTTGGCTGAGGACGTGGAGGATTCACGACAAAACCTACGAAGAGATTGTCAACTCATTATACAGATCATTCCATGAAAAAAAAAAAAGCAGGAAAAAATATGATAACTCATAAGTTGTCTAAATTACCAGGAGAAGCTGGCGGTTGTGAAATCGGAGAAAACTGGGGTGCAACTGTAGGTGCAGAAGGAGCTACTTCAGGTGGCCATGATGGGCTTGAAGCTGAAAATGTTGACCAGGAGGGACCTGAAGCTTGGAAAAAGGATATCTTCGCTGAAAATTAGATGAAGTTAAATATCAGATTGGGCATAGCAAGGAGTACTTATGTTTAGTGCAAACTGCAAATACACATCATTTGTGTGGCGTGTATTGTCTGTTTGTACATGTGTGCACAAGCATGTGTGTGGCCTAGAAAGAGGCACCACTAAAGATAGATATTGACAGAATGCCATGCTCAACCAAACATTATAGTACAATCCACAAATATATATTAGCGATTTAATATGAATTTAGCATAACAGCATCATTTAATTATACCATGCAACACGCGATAAATCATATAATCCGTTTTGGGATCAAGGTGAGACATTAATTATACTCGTGGATCAAAACCTAATTAGCTCAATCAATGTCCCTCTAACTTTCAAAGTAATAATGGATAAAGCTCATTAGATTTTGTCATTAGTAAACATGGCGCAGCCCTTCACCTCACCAATTAAAAAGTGCCACTTAATCAGCATCGCCTCTCGGGTACACACCAACTGAAGTGATTGCAACTGACTTAGTAGATTTCCACATGTGAAAAAACAGCATCTTAACCATTTAGGGAAATTTACTAATTATGACTGAGGCAAATTTTACTCTCAGTGATCCTAATATCTCAAGAGAACCTAAAATTAGAGAAATTAGGAAAAGGAAAAAACAAATTTTACCTAAAATTCGATCTTTACAAAACTTTTCCGGTAAATAAACAATAACATCATATTTCTAAGCTCAATGCCAGTCGGTACATTCAACGGATGGCTAAAAGAGTCAATAATTTACACAGATACTCCATGAAGAGAGAAACAAGAAGTACCTAAGCAAAGAGAGCTCAAATGGAGAACCGTAAAGAGAATCAAAGCAACTCGGCGCATCTTGCAATTTCAAATCCAAGCAAATCGCGAAGAAACCATCAGAAAAGACACCGATCGAGCTCCATTGATCTCGAAATTGGAGAATCAGGCACGCAATCCACCTCCTCGGCGCCACATTGTCTGGCGAGGTGAAACCCTAGATCCAACGGCGCACCAAAAGAGGAATCGCTCTTCCTTTGTTGGCTGAGTAAGTTCGAGTCATGCGCGAGAGGTGAGAGAGAGAGAAATGCACTAGAGAGAAAGTAGACTAGATTGAAAATTTAGTTCGTCTCTCTTCGTTTTGGTTTTGGTTTTGGTTTGGATCTCTCTCTCTCTCTCTCTCTCTTCTCTCTCTTTGGCTTGCTCGCTTGCTGGAGCTGGGGGCAGTTTTAATTCGTGTGAGCATTTATTGCGTTTCTAATTGTGGGTTTAGAGAATAGAGAGAGAGAAGGTTAAGCTTCAGGAGGTTCCTTTTCTTTTTTCTGTTTCAAATCCCGAAGAGGGAAACAACTCTTTTACCATCTCCCGTTTTGGAGAATGGAAACATCCATTGCTGATGTTATGACATGGTTAGGATATGTTAATCAAGGAAACTTTTAAAGGGATTATGATTAGCTTTGCACGACTGGAGATGATGGATTACACGCAGTGTTAGTGTTAGTGTTTGTGTTAATGTTAGACCAGCGGGATGTACAAAAAATAGAGAACGAAATCAATAGTAATACTGTGAAAGTTGGTGGATTCAAGGTTTACAATACATGTGTTGTCATGTTACAAAATTGATGAGAATGAACACTGAAAAGTAGACAAGTGAGTTCAAAAGATGATAAGGGAAGTGATAATTGAGTTGTCTTATTTTCAAAAGATTTGAAATGTTTTCTTTTTTGTTGGCAAATTTATAATAGTTCACTGAAAATTAACTTAAGTGTTGACGTGGATATATTTTGTTGACATATTTTTTTTTTCTTTTTTGGGCCGTTCAGATGGAAAGCACTATTGTTTGGTTAATTTGTAGTGGATGTTTTGTTGATAAATTTATCACGTCAATGCTCTGTTAATTTATTTTTGCGGAGAGCCGTGACTGAAATATATTTTAAAGAATACGGTTCCATAGAAATGGTATAGTGTTTGATAACAACGTATAAATAATTTGTGACGTGGACAACATTTAATACCCTTACATATTTTATATTTGAAATTGTGCTCTTTACCTCGCCACATTTCTAAGTTATTTTATTTCACGTCTACTGATAGAATTTGTCAGCAACTTATAATTTTTTTATAAATTCAACTAAATTATGTCCATTGCTTATAATTTATTTTTGTGCTATCTTTCGCAGATCTTTTTTCTATTTTGCAACGCAACACGGTTAAGCTAAAATAATAAACTGAAGATTTTCAGCATAATATCAAAGACTAAGAGGATTAAATTCAATAGTTTTGTTCCGATTGAATTTAGGTAGGGTGTTAGCTTTCAGTATCATTTATTTAACCCTGAAAATTTGCAGATCGTTTTCTATATTTGGACCTAGCACATTTATATTGAAAATGATAAAATCTAAAGTTCAATAATATGATATCAAGTGGACAGAATTTTAAAAATGTGTTATAAATGGTGTTGGTATGTTAGTACTGTCACTGGTTAGATGTTCATTGTTCGAGTTCTCGTTACTTTTGTAATTTTATATTAATATTTGTCTCTTGATAAAATATATAACATTTCTCTCTAGTGTACAGGTTTCGAAGGTGCAATTAATACGAAGTTCTAATGTTACTCTAGTCACAATACCCGCAGGACATGACAGCACAGTGATATATGTGTTAAGCATCTAAATGATGGAATTTCTAATCCTCGAATTTCAGATATGTAATCTGCGATCGTAGACATAAGACTATATAGAAATGTGCAATCGTAAAGTAGAAGTAGAACAATTGTAGACTAGTTTTTAACAAGGAAGAGAACGTGAGGGGAAAAATAGACAAGATTATTTTTTCATTCAAGAAGCGGATGGAACATCAAATGAAATAACATGTTAAAAAAAAAAAAAATCTGCTGATTCGAAATTTTTTATCAAGTTTTTGGGTGTGTAACTGTGTATACACGTCAACATATTTTTCTCGATGGTTGTCATGGAAAAAAATTTTCGTTTCAATAAATATATATTAATTAATCTAATAACACCTTCAAATTAAAGATGGACAAAATGTGAAAAATTGAAAATTTAGAAAGAAAAAAAAATTGGATTGAAGCTTTAAAATCGCGTGGAGTTTTTCAGACTGTTGTTATTGACATCTTTCGAAACATTAAATTTGATTTCTGATTTACAAACTCAAGCCTAATATTTCTTGAGGCAGAATTTCATTCGCATCCTTCTAAGATTTTAAAATGTAGTCCTCACTGAACTTGCAAAATATCATATCTTTTTACAACACCAATAAAAAAGAAAAAAAAAAACTATCATCTGTCTTTCAGAATAGTAAAAATTAATTACGACCCAAAAAAAATTATTTAAAATATCATATATATGTATGATGTATCCTTCAACAACGTAATTCAACCTTCGAAGACTTCAAAATTGGTGTTCCCTGTTTAAACCTGAGGCCCGGCCGCCGGAGGAACTGGAGAGCTTCAAATATGCAGAGGTTTCTATCATCGGGGTTTGTGCAAGTCCAGGGCCCACCCAGCCTTTGGACATTAGGACCCACTTCACGTGCTGATTTCTTGTGAAATGATCAATATTGTTATTTGTGTGGCAGGTCTAATTAGTAGTGACAATCCGACTCATGACGCGGATATTAACAGAATAAAATTGTCAGGAAAGCTAGTATGTTGATCCACACTTGGACATCTTCTAATTCTCTGATATTAGATTATTTGGAGCTGTCTCGTTCTATCAATAATTTTATATTGCAACAGGGGAATAAAAAATATTAATTAAATTTAAGAATGGCATATCATGGTACAGATTTATTGGTTTATGTCCAATTTGGTCAAAAGGAGACGGTTGAAGCAGATCAGGATCTATTCCCTCATCTATGCTTGATAGTTTTTTTTTTTGGACAAACTAGACAGAGGCTTCTATGCTTGATAGTTAATACTTGTTAGTGTTTAATAACAAGCTAGATAGTTGTTACTGTTAGCGGGTGAATTAGGGAAACCGTGACTGATAGACCCGATCCAATAACGAGGTTTTCTTTTTAATTAACTTTTGCTATTGCAATGTAATTAATATTTGCATTTTTTTTTCTTTTGCAGTAGACTAGCAAACACGTCCAACCAATGTGTGAGAAAATTTTTAATAAACTAAAAAATCATCAAAATATAATTTATGACAATAATTTTCTAAAAGCATCTAATGAAAAGATTTTGCATAATTATCTCCTTTTTATATTTTTTTCTAATGTTGTCTCCTTTTCATTAATTCATATTGAATAAAAAAAATTTAAATTAACGAGATGAAATTTTTTTGCATTAGTGTTATTTCTATTTTAACATCCAGTCTAAGCAAAGAGCTTAACATTTTTGTTGTGAAATAAAATCTACACCCTTGATCAAATCAGATTATAATAATCGCTAAACCATATTATTTGTAATCAAGGATTAAATACATCTTTGGACTCGAAATTGAATAGATCTTTGGTATATATTTGATAGATCTTTGATTTTATTTAAATTTTTTAATATTATGAGTATCCCTGATTTTGATTCATCATGAAGTTTTGACAACTAAAAACGAAATAAACTTAATTATACATAATATTACATTAACATTGTAACATTACATACGTTACTTTTGAATTATACTTATGAACTTGAACTGTCTTTTTCATAAATTTCATTTTTACTTTGAAAAAAAAGAAGAAGCAGGCATCAACCCTGCCTGTTTCATGTCAAAAAAAATAAAAATAAAAAACGCTGCCCGTTTCATTATTCGAAATAAAACAGAAAACAACTATACGAATTCATTATAACCGAATAAATGGAATTAAAGTTGAACCTACTTAATTCGTTTATAATTTGGTTAATTGGTTATATTTATACAAATCTAGTAGAGGTCTAATTTGATAAATGTAGTTCGGTTTGAAGTTTTGATCTAAAATTCCAAAACAAAATAAACAAAACCCCGTGCAGGAGACATGATATTACCGGGAAATAGAAGATCCCAAACCTTCTAGATTCTAGACCTCTAGGCTTTTCGTCTGAAAAGAAAAGTCAGCAACTCGACATATTTTTACAAACAATAATCACGAGTGGATATAGTAAAAAAATAGTTTCTGTCACACGTCCAATGATTATTTTTTTCTAAACATTCTAACTTTCTACTTCCATAATTCTGATGTTATCATATTAGCTCTTGTGGCTTATTAATATCAATTTTTATTCTAATTAACGTCTTAATAAAAACAAAGAAGCTAACTTATACGGTCTTATTAGTAAATTTAGTTACAGTGAAAAACAGACAACGGTGCGTGCGAGTTAAGTAATTCGTATTTCATTTCTTCAATTTCCAATGTTTTTTTTAAGATAAGATGGGATCAAGCTCTCCAACTTATTTTTTCTTGAACGTTTTGGATTTTTGTGACTTTTCGTAAATTTTAGCGGTAAAAAAACAATAAAAAACAAAATTAACAATCACTGATTATTCAAGAATACAAATAAAAATATAAGCCTAATATGTCTTCGTAATTAATGCACACCGCAACCTATTTTGTGGATTAGTTATTTTTTTCACATATCTATAAAAAATTATATTAATCTATTTTACTATTTTTTTTTAACTGAATCAAATGGATAAGCGAGTCAATCAATCTGGAGGATTATTTGCACACATATAATTGAGCGACCGGATTCAATCAAACCCAGTAAAATCCATTTACTCACTGGAGGAAAGCATATAACCCTCGCAAAGCCGCAATTTTGTACGTTTGTACGTTATCCAATTAGTTTTGTTCCTTTTATAGAAAGGCAAAATAAGAAAGTACTATTGTACGTTTTTGGCGATTAATTGATGGACGCCTTCTAATTAGGTGGCAAGCTCACGCTGCCTTCAAAGCAAACAGTTGAAACAAAAAAGGTGTGTTATTGCTTTGGTTTCACTTTTCATTCCGCGTTACACATTTTTTTCGGGTGGCGCGGACATGTGCAAATTATATTCGGGAGCATTCTCTTAAAATTTTGTTGACGCATATGCCATTGTAAAATAAAGAAAGAAGCTGTCCTGTTTTCTCGATCAATTATATGACATTAAATTTCCTTAATTAAATTCACTCTTAAATTTAAGTAGAAGAATTTCTTAGGACAATTTCTTAGCTGTCATTTAAAGATCCAATTTAACAAAAAGAGAACAATCGTCTTTGGAGATATGAGTAGAGGGGAACTGTTGAAAAATAAAAAATAAATTATATAGAGTCAAGTTAATGCGAAAAAGGGGGGGGGGGGAATAATTATATAGAGTCGAGTTAATGCGAAAAAAGGAAAAAAAAATTTTCCTTGCTCAGCCCAAAAAAAAAAGGTTATTTATTAATAGTTTCATCGCTGATCCTCCAACTTTTTTTTTCTTTTTTTTGGCATTAAGCCATTAACCTGACTCTAGTCATAAAACTTTTTTTTGGTTGCACTTTTAGGACGGTTTAATGCCTTACTTTTTACACGTTCATCGTACCTTATATGGTTTGCAATTAGTATTTACTTTTGATATGGTATTAAAATTAGCAGTTTAGTTTTCACTTACTTTACACATTCATTAATTTCTGTTGATTCTTTTTTGGATTTCACTTTTGCCCTAATAAATGCAATACGAGGAGGGTCCACGTACTTTAATATATTTTTTTTATTGTTTCAGGCCTTTTATAAAGTTCAATAATTTGAAAGCTAAACCTCAAATATTCATTACTTCATATGCGATCTAATTAATCTTACATACCCTATGAAAAAATTTATGATATTGGACTTTTCGAAATTTTGCATTATAAGTTTGTAAAAGCTCCGCCCAATTTCAGGATGTTGATTTTTCGGGTTACCAGCTCGCATTAAATAAAATAATTGTAATTTTTAAAGTATGTGCATATATAATAATACAGATCTCATATTTAGAATTATAGAATTTCATTATTATGAATTAAAAATACATATTGAATCTTCTCGTGCAATTTTTTACAACCAACTTAAAAAAAAAAAAACCTCAGAACTCTTGAAATACTAGTTCCGTCTATTTTTTTTATTTTTTTACTTTTGTCCGCACTATCTTGCTTTGTGTTGTTGGAGTTATGTCCTAAAAATCAATAATTTAATGACTTAAATATTAGTTTATGTTATTGATGATATTTGATCATTTGTTCCTAGGATTTATTATTGACAGATCATTCAGGTTGAGGATCTGAATTGTAGATCTCTGTGGATCATTCGTTAGAATGACAATAATAAATCTAAATTGTCCATAATCTTGATAATTAACAAGGAACATTAATTATCATATAAGATTAGTACGCAAGTTAAGTGATGATTAAGTTCTACAAATCATAGGTAAAGAGTTACCAACTTAATTGCATATGTGTATGTTATTGGAAAATAGCACAGGACTTAACCTAATGAAATAAACATATGGATTGTGTTATGTGTCATTGTTTATTTCATATGAGTTTGATTCTATGTTTGAGATGGTTCAACTTTTCCACATGAGGATAGGTTCTATAAATATCGTCTACCGTTGATTCCTGATAAGGGCTGCTATACGGACTTTATTTATGTTCTTTTGAATTATGCAGGGAAAAGTTGTTCATCAAGAAAACCGTATGTCCCTCATTAGTATACCTAGTGAGTGATGATATATGTTTGGGCCCCTTGATGGAGTTGGATTGTTTGGCCAACTTGTGCAATCAACTCTAGATCAAGAAACGTATAATCTGCAAGAATAACACATTCCTATCTTGGATTATACGATGATATCATGTGACATAAGAATCGAACAAGGAAATATTTTTATTTTTATGCAGGATTTGAATATTTGTATCAGTACATTATTTATGCGAATTGGAAGTCATAACGTGTTGCTAAATACCGCTTATGATTATTGGAATTAAATAGCGATTTAATTCCATGGCCAACATAGCATAAATCCTCAAAGGGTCACATGTTGTGCATTATTTATTTATTCGCAGCAGTGAATGCAACGAAAATATGATAAGTTGATTAATTAATTTTGTGCTGTTGCGAACCGTTATAATTAATTAAATCAAAGGGATCATATAGAAATGAATTAATGCATTTGCTAATTCCAAAAAATAATTATCAATAAGTTGATAGTTAATTTTAACATATTTAATAATATTGAGCTTATTGGTTTTTATTTAATTAGTAAATTAAAAATCCGACTTGAGAACAAATAAGGAAGCATTTAATTAATTGGATTAATAGGTTAAATGCAACATGTGATGTTGCATAATTAACCACGGAAATTTTCAGATTTGGAAGGGTTTTTTAGTCCATCTAAATTAAGAGAGAAAGATTTTGGAGTTCCTATATATAGGGATGTTATTTTAGGAAACCCTAATCTCCCAGAATAGTCACATCTCCTCTTTCTCTCCTCTATTAATTTTTTGGACGAATTTTTCTAGAAAATATATGATTTTTCTCTCTTCCGTTGCTCTCTTCTCTTGTCTTTCATAGGTTTCATGTGTTGAGAATAGTTCTACCAATAATTCAATAGTTAATTGATTGGAAGAACACAAGGGATTGGCATCGTTCTAGGGTTTGCTAGCACAAACCTCTAGAATTTGGTTAGAACTTTTTGTGGAGGCACGCCATCGACTTCAATACCATGGATCGAGCCTTTCAATTGCGAGTTTGGAAGAGGTACGAAACTCCTCTCCGTTTCTCATGTGTGCTTGATGTTTAAATACTAGATCCTTTTTTGTTGTGCATGATTATTTAGTTATTAATTAGTAATAAAATAAAAATTGCATAAGGACTTGAGTTCCTAACATGTGTGAGTTTGAACAGCTATTGGTATGGTTCAACCTCCCACTTCAGGGTGAAAACAGCGACTGTTTTTATCGTTCTTTCGTTTCGTTTCATCCAAAACGAAACAAAAATGGTTAAAGATTTTGGTTGCGTTAAAAAAACGAAACGGTTAACGAAAGCTTGTAACGGTTTCGTCCATGTATATTTTCATTGTATTTTTGTGATTTCGATCGTTTCGTCCGAAACAAAACGGTTAACGGAAATGTTAGTCAGTTTTATGTCCAAAACGAAACGGTTAACGCAACAACCCATTTTCGAGGTCGTTTTAGACGTTATGCACCCTACTCCCACTTAGGAGTAAATATTTGTTTGCTTATTGATTTTTTTTAATCATTTTATTTCTATTCGTTATGATCCGATTTACCATTACAAAAAATCTTGATTACTCTGCCTGTATTTATTTAGTGTCTTATTTGATATATATTATATTTTCACCTTCAAAACAAAAGTTGCAAAAGTACACATTATTTGAGGGTAATTGGTATCTACCATCCAAATAGATAACATCCAATCATCCACTGGACTCTCCAATAAAAAACCATCCAACCATCGTGTCCCCCCAACGCTTCTCCCCATCGTTGCTATAAATCTATCTCCTTCTCTTCAAAACCCTAACCAGCACTGTGGCTTCTCCTCTCCTCTCCTCTCCAGATCGCCTCTGAGGCTCGAGGCTCCTACCAGATCTCCATGGCTCCTCTCCTCTACCACCTCCGTCGCCACCAACCAGATTAGATTCTCTCATCTCTCCTCTCCGTTTACACAAACTGAAACGAGAGATTAGCGCACATCCCTCATCTCTTTCGTACCGTCTCACTGGGACCCTAGAACCTCGATGCGACGGAAAACGCCCGAGGGGAACAACTGGGTCTTCGATTGCCCAAATCCGACGACTGACCTAACTCACCTAGGGTTCCGACGAGACGGCGTATGTCGCACTAGCATTGTTGGGCGTGGTAGTGCTCCAGCCATGGGTTCTCCCGAGGGGAACAACTAAGTCTTCGATTGCCCACTCGTCGACGACTTTTCCGCCTCCTGTGCTGGATTCTTGTAGGCCCCGCAACATATCAATCATGGGTAAATTTTTTTTCTTTTGAGATTCGTGCTGTTGATTGTTTGTTGTGAATGATGTGTTGTGTCTAGTTGTTTGTGTTGGAGTTGTGTCCTAGAAGTCAATATTCAATGACTTAATTTCTTAGTTTATGTTATTGATGACATTTGATCATTTGTTCCTAGAGTTTATTACTGACAGATCATTCAGGTTGAGGATCTGAATTGTGGATCTCTGTGGATCATTCATTAGAATGACAGTAATAAATCTAAATCGTCCGTAATCTTGATAATTAACAAGAAACATTAATTATCATAAAAAATTAGTATGCAAGTTAAGTGATGATTAAGTTCTACAAATCATAGGTAAGGAGTTACCAACTTAATTGCATATGTGTATGTTATTAGAACATAGTACATGACATGACCCAATGAAATAAACATATGGATTGTGTTATGTGTCATTGTTTATTTCATATGAGTTTGATTCTAAGTTTGAGATGGTTCAACTTTTCCACATGAGGATAGGTTCAATAAATATCGTCTACCGTTGATTCCTGATAAGGGCTGCTATACAGACTTTATTTATGTTCTCTTGAATTGTGCGGGAAAAAGTTGTTCATCAAGAAAACCGTATGTCCCTCATTAGTATACCTAGTGAGTGATGATATCTGTTTGGGCCCCTTGATGGAGTTGGATTGTTTGGCCAACTTATACAATCAACTCTAGATCAAGAAACGTATAATCTGCAAGAATGACACATTCCTATCTTGGATTATACGATGATATCATGTGACATAAGAATCAGACAAAGGGAATATTTTTATTTCTTATGCAGAATTGAGATATTGTAGCAGTACACTATTTATGCGAATTGGGAATCATAACGTGTTGCTAGATACCGCTTATGATTATTGAAATTAAATAGCAATTTAATTCCATGACCAACATAGCATAAATCCTCAAAGGGTCACACAAATAGGACTTTAATCACACAGTGCGTTATTTATTTATTCGCAGCAGTGTATTGCGAATATATGATAAGTTGATTATTTAATTATATAGCGTTGCGAATCGTTATAATTAATTAAGTCAAATGGATCATATAGAAATAAATTAATGCATTAACTAATCCCAAAAAAATAATTATTAATAAGTTAATAATTAATTTTAGTTCAACACATTTTAATATAAATAGTTATATTAATTAATTGGGCCGTCATTTAATAGTAAATGGATAGTCCAATTAAAGAGCAAACTTGAGAGGCTTTAATTAATAGAATTAAAGACCCAATTGAGTGAGTGAGATGGCCCATAAGAGCCCATGAAGGGGCCGGCCTCTTAGTGGCATGAGGTGTTAATTTTGGAAAGTTGTTCCCTAGGGTTTGAGCTCTATAAAAGGACCCCCTTGGTGGCTCCAAACCCTAGCCACTTTCTTCCACCTCTAGCCTCCTCTCTAGGCCGCCACTTTCCTCCTCCCTCTCTCTCATTTGCTCATGAGTTGAGCTCTTTTCTCTCCATTAAATCAAGGTTGTTGATTGATTCAAGAGAGAAAATCAAGAGGATTAGGCTTGTTTTTTAGTGTACGAGCATATGCCATTAAGAACGTGATTAATCTCCTTGGTGGACTCGAGGCGACGGCAACCATGGTGGAGGTGGTAGATACGAGCACGCCATCGACTCCCATGCCTTGGTCGAGCCTCGCGGATACGATTCCGCGAGAGGTACAACCTTCCTTCCCTTTTCTCATGAATTGATGTGTTGAATGCTTTTTAGCAAGATCCTCTTTGTTGCTTGAGTTTAATTGAGGTTAATTAAGTGTAATTGGCTTGAAAAATTAAAATTGAGCACTTTCTAACAGTGGTATCAGAGCTCTAGGTCGTGCTTAAGCATTTTAACACATAATTAGATGAGAAATGGTTAATTAACACATGGATTAGTGATGCACTTGCTTGCTGTCTGGATTTCTGTTCTGATTTCGTGATTATTTTAGGTTTTTCGCTGAGAAAAGATTCCAGAAAAATTCTAAATTTAATTAGAGGTTGTAGATATGTGAGATTTGGTTCTTTAGCCGCTAGTTTCACCTTTTTCTAAGTTGTTATGAATTTATGGTGAATTAAACGGTAACGGTGCGCAGATCTAGTACTCTGCTGCACAGTTCTGTGTTTTAGGCATGAAGGATTTATTTTTCGAAAATAACTATCTGTTTTTCTTGGCTCGAAGTCTTGTAGACTTGATGCTCTTTCTGGACATGTATAATTTGATACATGCTTTGGATTTTATGTGGGCGTTTAAGTCATGGGATTTGAATCGGTTGTCAGATCTGGTTTTCCAACAAATTGATTGTTTGGATAAACTGTACTAATTGAGAAACTTTTCTGAAAAAAGTATTTGAATATAAAGTTTCTAATTGAAGTTAGGATTCTGTGAAAATTAGTTTCAAAGAATTTCATTAAGGTTTCATGCCTCAACTAGGTCAAAAATTTTTAGTCGTCAGTCTGTTTCAGAACAAGGCAAGTGGCTTGTTTGCTACTTAACGTGATGATTTTAAATAGAACTAGTTGGATTTCTTTTGATGGATTGGTAGCCAATAACATATAGTATAATTGTTATGTAAAGTGTTTGCATGAATTAGTTTTGGAAGATGATCCTACAGACCTAATGTGTTAGACAAAAACAGAAAATCGGATAACGGTGTTTCGCGCACAGTTTGACGATTTGTTATTTTTGACAAATATTCACACTCATAATAGGGAGTATGCATGATTTATTTCATAACAGTTTTTTACCTAATATTTTAATATTATTTTATTATTATTATAGTATTATTTTAATATTATTTTAAATATTTTAGTATTATTTTAATATTATTTTACCTAATATTTTAATATTATTTGAATAGAAATGTTTAGTTATTAAAAAAATCGATGTTTTTGAAGATTAGAACTTCAAATAGACATAACTTTTGATAGGAATGTCCGTTTTGGGATAAATGAGGACAATCCAGAAAGCTGGCGACGAGATCTACATGGTTTACAGGGGTTAACCCCGTAACGACCATTTTCGGACACCAAATTCAGAAAAAAATTACAGAAACTAGAAAGGGAAAACAAAGAAAAAGTTCTTACCTCCAGGAGAGAGAGAGAGAAGTTTTTCATCAGAATATGGTGGAGTCTCGAATTTCTTGCCGATATCTCTAATTTTTTCAACTAAAATTTTCTCCTCGTCAATAACCCCCATTTCCAGCCCCAAATTGAACAAGGAAAGCATAAAAGAGGACAGAAGTTTAAAGTGGGGAGAATTAGGAGTCTAGGGCTTATAAGTTTTAAAGACCTTCCGAAGAAAAAGAAAAAAGTTTTTATTTTCACTTTATCAATTCTGGCGGCGCTCTCTCTGATCTATATTCTCTTATCTTTTACTCTTAGGGCTTAGTAGGCATACCATTCTGTAACTTAAGTAAATTATATATATATATATATAATTATATATTATTCTTTATACATATATATTAATATTAAAAAAAAAAGAAAGTAGCCACCCTGTTTATACAAAAAAGACGCCAACAGCCTGTCCTAGTGACCTCCAGCCTCCACCTGGCCTTCATATATCCCCAGTTGTTCTCTGATTATATAAAGTATAAAAAGAATGGGATTTGATTTTCCACCATTGGATTTCTGACCTAGTCCTCTAGCACCAGCCATTCAATCTCAGTAAGGGCATGATCAGAATGTTTTTTACGCAGGATTTCATTTTATTTGAATTGATTTTTGAGGATATTGTTGAATCTAATTACATAAAAATTCAAACCAAATGACACCAAATTCGTCTCGCATTAAAAAAAGAAAAAAGAGATTTTGAAGAGGGCCTAATTTTGTGCCCAACCTGACTTTCTTTTAGCGTAGCTGATTTCATTTCTTTGTGCAGCAGTGGCGGTGTGGCCCCGGGGCCTCCATGGTAGGGTTGTACTTGATTGTGTTTGTCAAAATTGAGGGTTTACATGTGCGGTGTGGAATTTACAACAACTCAGTAAGAGGGAGGGATGACAACCTCTAGTTGGACTATCAGGTTTTGTGTGTTGTGTTGTGTTGTGTGAGTAGATGTAAATGTAAATGTAATTGGGGCAGGCAGGAATAATAAGATAGAAGGGATGGAGAAGGGGATTACCAAGAAACCAATTAATGTAATGAATAATTAGAATGAATGTAGGGGAATGAAGTAACGAACCTTCCTGGCATTGATTTCAGCAGCCAGGCAGCATGCGCTCCATGGACAAGGGAGGAGGGCACTCACTACTCGGTACAGTTAAGATCTGATCGGACGGCCTGGGATGGCTGCATCTGCATGCTTGGCGGCCGGATCCCGCACTCCATGTCTCCGCGACGCAACTACCTAGTGCAAGTGCAAGTGCAGGAGAGAGCGAGGCTGAGACAGACTGAGAGAGGCAAAAAGAAAAGAGAGAGAGAGAGGCCTAACACTAACAGGCCTAGCCCAGTAGCCCTACCCTACAATCAACCCTCAGTTTTTAAAATAATATTAAAAAATTATTAAATATTAAAAATAATATCGAAATAATCTAAATTATTTAAATAATAACGCAATTACGGAATCTGAAATTCCGACGGT
Source organism: Rhynchospora breviuscula (assembly GCA_027562975.1). NCBI lineage: Eukaryota > Viridiplantae > Streptophyta > Magnoliopsida > Poales > Cyperaceae > Rhynchospora > Rhynchospora breviuscula. Next base: position 6,645,875 of record CM050400.1, on the reverse strand, counting down.
AATTAACAACAAACAAACAAAATTCATGAAAAAATAAAAACAAAATTCTGTACAAAATAAAAAAATAATATGAAATTTAAAAATAAATTTACAATAAAAAACAAAAAACAAAATACATAAACAAAAGTTAAAAAAAAAAAACAGAAGCCTGTCGGCAGAAAAAAAAAAAAAAGGCGTGGGGGAGGAATAGTGTAATTACGGAATTTGGGATTCCGTAATTGCCGTCGGAATCCCAGATTCCGTAATTGTGTTATTATTTAAATAATTTAGATTATTTTGGTATTATTTTTAATATTTAATAATTTTTTAATATTATTTTAAAAACTGAGGGTGTGGGACACGCACACCCTAGTTGGGCTAAAACTGGAGAGATCCTGTTTCGCATGACCACTGAGATGAAAACCCCATGTTTACTGCTCGGTTGATTCGACATCCAAGGTTGTCAGTACTTCCTAATTGACTAGACCCGATGCAGTAAATACTTGACGAACCGCATCAATCTGAAATCTGGTGCGGTACTTTTCTTGCCTTTCTCTGATCGTGCATGTTAAGGTTCACATTTAATGTGATAAGCCAGGTTCGTACAAACTTTCAAAGTATGAAGTACGAACACGCTTTTACTTTTCACCTCCCGAGACGGAACGGTCGCAGCTTTTTAAGACTTGCCGCTGATTCGCTCCAATGCCATCCGCTATGCGACTCTAAACAGCAAAACACTGACACGTGTAATGTTCCAGTAGTCCTATGCCGCAACGAGGAGCAATCGAGCAATGACGGGAATTGCTTCCTCCACTCCTCAAATTTAGAGATCCACTCCTCTTGGACGAAAATACCCTTGTCAGTTTTAAATATTTTCTAACTGAGGTGAATTGAAGGACGTAAATTAAAAGAGTGAGAAGGGCATTTTCGTCCAAGTAGGAGTGGATCTCAAATTCTGAGGAGTGTAGGAAGCAATTCCCAGCAATGACCGCTCAGTTTTGGAATAGGCTTTTCTGTGTCTTTATCTCTGTAAATAAAGCTACAAATACTTGACACAATGAGGAACACATGGATTATGTGAACAGAAGATCAGAACTCCGAAAGCACTTGTATGCACGGGCGCTCCGATCTCTTTCTTTATTGATTCTTTTATATCCACTGATCCTTTCTCGGATATATTCCCTCTTATAACAAGACAAAGGAAATTCCATAGTTATCCCCTTCAAGCGACCAATGTCCAGGATCAATTGGAACATTAACTTGTTCCTCAGGTGTAACAGAACAAATGTTGTGTACTTTCTTGTTTCTTCCTAGTTCACCCTCGTAAACTTTCTTATTAATTTAATTAATTTATTTAAATCATGACATAACTCATAAGCTTATATTCGGAGCTATGTCATGTGTGTCTTGTCGATTGTGCGAGTTCTATTCTGTAGAGAACATTCTTCTTTGGAAAAATTCCCATAAAAAGCTTTATTATGAGATAATTTCAGTTTTATATTTACTATTTTTCTTCTACTAAACCACTAATGCTTTTAATTTTTCACTTTATGAGAAGCAAGCTTTTAATGCTTAATTAATAGTAACATTGCAGTTGCGTGACATGGGAAAAACAGATGGTCATATTTCTGACAAAAAAGGAAAAACGGACTTTAGCAAAGCGCCTTTGTTTATAAACAAGTCCTTTTTCCCGCTATTCCGTGTCTGTATTTTACATGGACATTGGGGCGGAAGAAAGCAAAACCCTAACAAGCCTGACAAAGTCTGACATCGCCGGATCTCTTTCCCTGTTTAAGCTCTGCTTTCCCCCCCTGCTCTCCTCCTCCGTTTTGTCTCCACCTCACCACTCCTCTCTACAATTTGTTTTCATAGACATTTATGTAGCGGGTCATTTTTTAAAGAGGGATTACTTTATAGTTTATTTTATAGAAAGACTCGCTTCAAATATTCCTTCAGGAGAAATCGGCATAAAACATGCAAATGTTGTCTTCAGCTCCACTCCCGTGAATTCATTCCCTACGTCTAGTTCAGCGGGGTACTAAACGGTTTAAATTAAATGCCAAGTGGGTCCCGCCAACTTTGAGACGCATCCTTTCTCGTGCACCTAGTCCAGTCAACAAATCTTTCTCTCCTTGGTTCCCTCGTCCTGATAAACTCCTAGGAAAAATTCAAAAACATTCTCACTACATTAAACACTCCACTCTCTTTTCTTTTGCTTCCCTCTCTCCTCCCTTTTCTCCTCCCCTTTCATCTCTTCAAAAGAGGAAAATGAGAAAGCAATAAATAAACCAAAAACTGCCAAGTTCATTAAAAAAAAAAAAAAAAAATGGCGAAAGGAGAGAATCTAGTGGTAGAGGTGGTAGGAGCGCACAACCTAATGCCGAAAGATGGGCAAGGCTCCTCCTCCCCTTATGTTGAGGTTGAATTTGAGCACCAGAAAAGGCGTACCCGATCCAAACCCAAGGACCTCAACCCGGTCTGGAATGAGCGGCTCATGTTCCCGGTATCAGACCCCGACGACCTCCCGTACCGCTCCATTGATGTTGCTATCTACAATGACAGGAGTCTAGCAGCTTCCTCAACCGTAGCAGGTGGCGGCGCTGCAGTTTCCTCCGGTAGGAAGTTCCTAGGCAAGGTACGCATCCCGGCCTCTGGTGTACCGGCTCCCGGTGAAGAGTCGGTTCCGCAACTGTTTACGCTGGAGAAGAGGGGTTTGTTTTCTCACATAAGAGGAGAGATAAGTCTGAAGATATACAGGGTCTATGCTGACATGGAGTCTCATGTGGACCCCACCACGGAGCGGAGCTTAGTCACCAAGGTGAAGGGGCACAATGGTCACGAGAAGAAGTTGGCCGCGAAAGGAGACGGTGCATTGATGGTACCGCCTCAACCAGTAAAAAAGAGGCAGCCAGAGACTCAAATAATTATTCCTCCCGTACAGCACACAGGTCCTGTCAGTGGTGGTATGAAGCCGGTGGTGCTCGTGCCAGGTGGTACTTTGGGCCCACCTGACTTTTACCATGTGCCTGGTATGTATCCTGGTACGATGAATGGTCAGGATTTTTCTATTAAGGAGACCCACCCTCGGCTTGGTGGGGCTGCTACTGAGCCAGGTGACAAGACGAGTGCCACCTATGACCTGGTTGAGCAAATGCAGTATTTGTATGTTCGTGTGGTTCGTGCACGTGACTTGTACTCAGGTGGCACAATCGGAGGGGAAACACATGCAGAGGTGAAGTTAGGGAATTATCGGGGAGTGACCCGACCTCACTCAAGCCATTACTGGGATCAGGTGTTTGCTTTTTCTAGAGACAGCATTCAATCTTCTGTTGTTGAAATATTTGTGAAGGAGCGTGACCGTAGTGACGATTTCATTGGCAGGATCATGTTTGATTTGAGTGAGGTCCCTAGGCGGGTCCCTCCTGACAGTACACTGGCACCTCAATGGTACAGACTTGAGGACAAGAAGGGCGATAAGTCTCGAACTGGTGAGTTAATGGTCTCAGTTTGGTTCGGTACGCAAGCTGATGAGGCCTTTGCTGAGGCATGGCACTCTAAAGCAGCTGGTGTACATGGAGACGGACTTGGTTCAATTAAATCAAAGGTGTATGTGGCACCTAAGTTATGGTACTTGCGTGTCACTATTCTAGAGGCACAAGATCTTATGCCAGTCGATAAAAACACAGCCATGATGAACCGGTACCCTGAGATATTTGCCAAGGCTCAGGTGGGTAACCAGCTTCTGCGTACCCGGGTGGCACCTGTAATTGCAAACCGGGGTCCATCAAACCCTGTTTGGAAAGAGGATCTGTTGTTTGTTGTTGCTGAGCCATTTGATGATGTCGTAATGGTGTCAATTGAGGATCGGGTGGGCCCTGGAAGAGATGATTTGCTTGGTCGTTTCGTGGTACCGGTGTCTGCAATAGAGCGCCGGTGGAATGATAAGCAGGTGCAGTCCAGGTGGTTTCCTCTGGATCGAGGCCAGAATGCTCCGGGTGTTACAAGATTTGGCAGCAGGGTGCACCTGCGGCTGAGCTTAGATGGTGGGTATCACGTCCTTGATGAATCGACCATGTACAGTAGTGATTTGCGTGCAACAGCGAAACAACTGTGGGCCCCTCATGTTGGGGTACTTGAGCTGGGTATTTTAGGTGCCTCTGGCTTGATGCCTATGAAGGTACGAGATGGTAAAGGTGGTGGCGCAACCGATGCATATTGTGTGGCCAAATATGGGCAGAAGTGGATCCGTACCCGATCTGTTGTTGACTCACTAAACCCACGGTGGAATGAACAGTACACGTGGGAGGTGTATGACCCGTGTACTGTTATAACAATTGGCGTGTTTGACAACTGTCATGTGGAAAAAAATCAGGCTACTAATGGGTCTGGGTCTGGACGGGACAGCCGTGTTGGGAAGGTCCGGATCAGGCTCTCCACCCTGGAATCTGACCGGGTCTATACACATTCATATCCACTGCTTATGTTACATCCGTCAGGCGTTAAAAAGATGGGAGAACTCCATTTAGCAGTTCGTTTTTCTTGTGCAAACTTGGGTAACATGTTACATGCATATGTAAGGCCTCTTCTGCCTAAAATGCATTATGTGGATCCACTCTTGGTACGTCAGGTCGAGCACCTTCGCTACCAGGCAACAAATGTGGTGGCAGCCAGGTTGGGCCGGGCTGAGCCACCTTTAGGTCGCGAGGTGGTTGAATTCATGCTGGACCATGGGTCCCACCTATGGAGCATGCGTCGGAGCAAGGCTAACTTCTTTCGGCTGGTCAATACTCTCTCAGCAACAATTGATCTTGGCCGGCGGTTTGAGGTGGTGCGGTCGTGGAACCGGCCAGTGCTGTCTGTCATGGTTGTGCTGGTCTTTTTGGTGTTTGTCTTAGTGCCAGAGATTATTTTACCCACATTATTTTTGATAATGGGATTGGTTGGGATGCTAAATTATCGTGCCAGACCAAGACAACCGCCGCACATGGACATGAGGCTTTCACATGCTGATGTGGCATACCCTGACGAGCTGGACGAAGAGTTTGACACATTTCCTACGGCCCGTTCTGCAGAGCTTGTTCGCATGAGGTGAGAAAATATTAAAATTTTAGTGAAATTTCACACGCTACCCTTTTGTTCACAATGTTACTGCTTATACAGGATGACCTAATTCTGCAATAATGAGTAAGAAATCTATGTTTTTGGTAAATATTCTGTTATTCTACTCTGTTGATAGCACACATTTATCCAGTTAATTTCTTCTTTAAAAAAAAGTCTGATGATGTATCCTGTCCAATTGGTGACAATTCTGTCATTCTCATCTGAGCCAATTTAGAAGCCCAAACTGAATTAAGAGTCCAGATTGATAATTAACCTTTTTTTTTTTTATTGTATGACACTCTGACATAAGGTCACAACCTAGATTATAACGTGTATCATTTCAAGAAATTAAAATAAAGTTAGAAGTGTTGTTGTGCCTCTAATTAAGTTCAATACGTGACTAATTCTTTTTCTTTGGGAAAAAAAATGATTTCTTCTTCAGGTATGACAGGCTAAGAAGTGTGGCAGGAAGGGTTCAAACAGTCGTGGGCGATGTGGCGACACAAGCAGAGCGCTTTGAAGCACTGCTGAGCTGGCGTGACCCACGTGCCACGCTTCTCTTTCTAGGATTTTGTGTGTTAGCAGCTGTTGCGATCTACTGTGTGCCGATGAAGTTGGTAATAGGTTTATCTGGTTTGTATTTGCTTCTTCCACCTAGGTTTCGGAGCCGAATGCCATCTCCGGTCATGAACTTCTTCAGGAGGCTGCCAACAAAGGCTGACAGCTTGTTATAATTTCTTAAGCTGACCCCCTTTGTTGGATTTCTGTTGTTATGTCTATTTTGTGGCTAATTTAGGAATCAGAGGCAGGTAAATTATGTGGTTACAGGGTTTACTATGGTGCATCTTGTGTAGTGTTACTTTGATCATTAACATTGGAGTCTGACTAGGTTTAGGATATGCACTTGTTCAGTAGTGGAGGTCTATTTTGGAAATTAGTAGTTTAGTTGTAGAACTAAGGGATGTTAATTTATGCGGTGCATCTTTGTAGTGATAGAATTAGGGAAGGTTATTTGTGTTGCATCTGTGTAGTGTTGCTTTTTGGCAATGAATGTAGGATTGTTCTCTATTCATAGCTGATTGAAATATTGACATGATTTAGGTAATTGGCATTGAATGCATTGAAGATATGTTATGCAAGTTTGTTGGTAATTTTGTAGCTCAGGTTTTATATGTGATCTTATTTCCGTCTCCTATGCTGGAATCATTTTCTACTTCGCACTTTTCTTTGAAATCTCATCATTGTAAAACTTAATTGTTTTTCATCGCAACTGCAAACACTTGGTTAAAGTACTTGGCAGCTTGGCTTGCTTTTACTTTTTGAGTTGGAGAAAATATTAGATTAAAATTCTTCAAGCAAAAAAAAATAAAAGAAAAATAACAACCATTGCGATCTTCGTGAAGGCAAACAAGGAATGTCTGTTATATATTAGTCATATTTAATAAAGCAAAAGTAGGAGAATATAAGCTGAATTTCCTCAACTACGTCAACATATGCCATAAATCAAAACAACTCAAGCAAAAGCAAAGGATAAGGCCTGAGCACATAGCTCTTGGCTCAGAAAACATAAAATGATGTGTAGAAACTATTCAACTTTCTTAGGAGGTCGCTTGAATTTGAGATCTCTATAACATCTGATCAAAGGAGGGAGTGTTGGTACGGTCCAGACTGGTGGTACCTGGGATACTAGTGTCAGCTGCCATACTTTGCTTCATTGAATCATCCGCATCAAAGAATGCTTGTTTCAAATTCTCTCCAGTCTGTATTTCATAACAAAAATTTTCATTGTTAAAATGAACCCTACATTATGGACATTCCTTTATAGGGGGAAAAAAGATGATCTGTGGGACAATTTTTGAGAACTTCAAACAAAATAAAGTTGTCATCCTTAAAAAAACGGATGTCAGACTTGAAGAAAACTATGTTTTAGTATTTCTTTTAAAAACAAATAGTTTCATAATTATATAATATTAATTCATTGTACTATTTGTTTGGGAAAATGCGAACCTGTTCCATGAAACCAGCAGCGTATTCCTTCTTCTCCTGTGCAGCAAATGTGGCATTGTTGAAGGATTCCGTCATGGAATCGGCTTTGTCCCTTCCCCACTGTGCAGCGTCTGACCCAGTTTCCTTGATCGAGTCTGACATTGCACCAGCTGCCTCACATGTACCGTCCTTGATTGAGCAAGCAGTGTCCCGCATTGACTGTGTGGCATTTGATGCGGTGGTCTTGGCCGAGTCGATTGAGCTCTTGGTGGCTTCAGCCCACCTATCAGCCTCAGACTATATGATTCCAAGAGAAGAAAGAAACATAAGCAGGAACACAGATCCAATGTTAAATCATGTAATTTTTATGCACTTTTATCTCACAAATAATTAAGCAAATAGCAAATAAAAGCAGAGAAGTCAAAGATGGCTCAAAATTTCACTACATTAATCATAATGCGAATGGATTTTTATTTGCAATTAATGTGTTCATATTGTGCATGTATAATGAACACTTTGTCATATTTTGAAACATGTTATAAAATAATTCTCATTTCAACGTGATTCTTGTATATTATATTTGTATATTTGTATACGTACCTGGCCCTCAGCATGGGCATCAGCAAGCCTCATCTGCTGCTCACTTGCCATATTTCTCTACCTTGAAATGTAAAACTTGGTTGGGAAGAGGAGAAACGTATTGTTTTCTTGAGAATGAATTTATGATGTTTGAGTTGACAATTGTTTGAAACAGTGTTTATATATAGGAGCGAGAGTTCGAGATTATGCTACATTTAGGTAGCTTACAGGTACTTGACCAAAAATGACGGTGCCTTATTTTAGCTCATCTCTTGGCCTCTATAATTTCTGCGTTGCATAGTTGAGCAGAAAATCTTTATCCTTGTAACAAGAAATTTGTTTCATAATTGAGCAGAAAATCTTTATCCTCGTAACAAGAAATTTCTAGGCGCTTATGAAGGAAGGGGACGAGCTGGCTCAATTTAAAAAATTATATAAAAAATAAAAAAAAGAAAGTCATAGGAAAGAACGGATAGAAACACTAGCCACATATACCGATCTGAAAACATTGGAAGTGATACACAATAATATGTTTATTAGAGTCATCAGAATTGATAAGATAATTAGCGATGAAGAAAATAAAATTATAAACGTCTTACGTTCGAAAAACTTAAGTAAGATTTTTTTTGGCAATAGAAGTAGAGTTTTTATACTCTACATTCATTAACGAAAGTAAACAAAATGAGAAACAATATTTTTACAGTATCGAGCCGATAAAAATGAAAATGAAAAAATACCGCCTAAATTTATCACTCAAACATTGCCCCAAACAACCCTTCTACATCTCAAATCACATTAGATAAGATATATACTAAACTGATGTAATTAGAAAATAATTTAGTCAACGATCCAGTGCTAGTAATATCGAACTATTATTATTATTATTTTTTTTGTAACAACTCGAATTATTGTGGGAATTATCCATCCAACTAGTATAACTAGATGGACATGACTTTCATTTGCCATCAAGCCAAGGCAATCAAAGCCAAGTTCACTTGAGAGATATAGTGATAGTGTGTAGTAGATCGAATGTGTAAGAATATTTGAGAAGTAGAGTTATAATCTTGAAGGTATAATATTTGAGTAGTAGATGTTGTAACAATAATTTAAGTGATAATAAAAAATAAATTTTAGCATAGCGCCTCACATGTACTCAACATATACGAAATACGTTATCCCAACAAATTATTACTCTCTCAAGTTGATTTATACTGACGAGTGACGAATTATACAATAACAGCGTCCATCTATTTCCTATTTCTCCATCATTTTTTTTTTTACAAAGGTCGATACCAATAAAAAGAAATACCTTCCGAGTTCCGACAAGGGTCCTTTTTGTATAATAAGTTTAATTGATCCTTTCCTTTAGCCAAAAAGGAATTTTGTGTATAATTGCTTGTTAACCGAGTGGATTGGACAATCAATGTTTCAGTAACAACAAAACTTGTATGTTTCAGTGGTGAGGATAAGTAATATATGGGAAAGATAGTTCAAGCCTAATCTATAGAAAAGAGTTCTAATATAGTGTAATTAGTTGATAAAAAACCCTATCACGTACCATCTAAAGAGTTCAGGTGTATATTGCTACATTGCAGTTTACTTATTAAAGACTCACGCACTCTTACTTATATTGCTACATTGCAGTTTAACCTGAACTCATTTCTTATCTCCATTTGCAGCATGCATTAATTCTCTCGCATAAGACCATCTTAGACTAGCATAAACACCCCTAATCATTTTTTTAGCAAGATGGAGTCCAAACTTATCTAATGTTGGACCTATTAGAATCGTGGGAAATAGAGGGGAGTATGTTGGTAAGTTTAGTTTTGAGTGCGTCGGCCTAATTTAGTGGGAGTACCTGTACCTCCACTGGTTGGTACTTTAGTGAGAGGAGTGGCACAGACTTGGTACCTGTTAAGGTTTTTATGTGTTTAGATGGTATCTGATGGGGTTTTATCAACTAATTACCTAATGCTACTAAATGGTTTCCAGATGTCAATATATTCTTTTTTCACCATGTTCCTGACATCTGGTTCATGAAGTGACAAATTAAGGTCTAGATTCAGAATTATGCAGAACAGCAATCTAAATCAGATTCTAATGATGAAATCTAATTCAATATTTACTGGCAGTCTGGCACTCTCATTTAGTCAATTACTTGACTATGTGAGCTGTGAGGTGTAAGCTGTTGTGTCACGTGCATACAAAGAGAATCAAGAGCATCTGTTATTTCTAGTTATTTTCTTACTGATATTAATTTCCTTGTTTTAAAGATTTGGATGATATTTTTATTATTCTGTTTCCTTATGTTTCAGCGAGTGAAAATTAGAAAGACACTCGTTATTTTTAGCTAGTAATGTATTAGGATTTATTACTATGTTTTGTTATATGTTTTGAATATAAAGGCTATCAGAAAACAGAAAATGGTGCTGCCAGTTTTTGCACCGCAAATTGTTCTTCATCTCTTATAGATTTAAACTACAATTCATTGGTTAAATTCTGACAGACTACATCCTTGCATCTACTAAGAGGTATCCTAATATCTGTCTAGTCAATGCCAGGCTTTGACTTAATGGAGATTAGGCCACTAGCTAGTTCATCCATTTAAACTAATGCATAGCTTCAAAGCAAATTATTACAACTATTCACAGAACAGAAATCAACAAAAAAAAAAAGAAAAAAGAAAAAAAATCTGCTGTAGCCTAATCTGCTCGATCGAGTGCTGATTCATCAAATTAATTGACCATAATAGCAATAAAACAAACATTCAACAACTTTTCAACAAAAAAAATAATTTCTTTTGTAGTCATAGCAATGTATCAAAATGTCTAAAATCTGAAAGTACTAATAGAAATGTAGTTCTTAACAGAGCGCCGTGTTAATCTTGTGCCAAATAGTATCGGGCATCTCCATTGATTACTTTGTTCCACTCACCAGATAGCTACCATCTACACTGCATCAAAAAAATTCAGAACTAAGCATATAATATTTCACACTGCACTTCTCAAGTACAGATTACAACAGGGTTGGTGTTGTTCTTCCTGAGTATATTCTTGAAATTCCAAAATAAAATTCCCAGTAATATTTAGCTGGAGTCTGGAAATTACAGCTACAGTACAAATCAATTAGACATGCATATTAAACTCCCTAAATAGTAAAATGAATATAAATATACTTGGTCTTCCAGCTCGGACTTAGGAGGGTGTTGTGTGCCATGTGTGGCCTCAGCTTCTCCAGAGGTACCAGCCTCATTCTTAGGCTGCAATCTCTCGAAAGCCTGAAGTATGGAATCCTTGAACTGAGTGAGATCTTCACGCAAAGCTTGAACATCGGCTAAAGAAATGTAACACAAATATTATTTAACATTTTAGCTTTATGAAAAGTTTAAGCAAAATTTGGCGGTACGTACAATTGCTTTCCCTTGGCAGAGGTGTGTCCTTCTTTGCAAGCTGGTCCTCGAGGAAGTCATTTTTTAATTTCAAAAGCGCTATCTTTTGCTGTAGAAAGTTCCAGATAACTAACATTAATAGGTATACTTGTACTGCTCCTATCCCAGAACCCACACACCACTGGTACATGGTATTAATAGGAAATAACAGTTCTTTTAACTGTATGGTTTGGCTTGGCTTAATTAGGCTCATTACAATCCCAAGCATTGTTTTTGATGTCATTCTTGTAAATTAAAATCAAATTTCAAAATGCAAAAAGTTAATTACCTTTTGGCTTGCAACCATCTCCTCTAGATCACAAGTGTGTTTAGCCTTTTTAACCCGCGATCTTTCAGCAGATTCACGTTTGGCCTTGAGCCTGGGAAATTAAAAAGTAGGATAATCATGGAACATTAACTTTATTGAATAACTCAGTCGGTTTTTGGACATGAGCGCCCAAAATCAAGAACAGCAAACTAAAAAAGGAACACCTATATCTGAAAAAACAAAACTAAAAAAACGAAAGGAACACCTACCTCTGACTCCTAAAAAACAAACTAAAAAAACAAAACTTATTACAAATGTAATGTTCAAAATCAAGAACAGCAATACCAAAAGGAACACCTATCTCTGACGCCTAATCTCACAGCTTACCTCTATCAACCCATACAGGTATATACCAGTACCCGCTTATCCCATAGTACCAATACCTCCTAGCCTCAATTCACCGACGCAACATCCACAATCATTATGCACCTAAGTAAAACTTGTTACTATCTACCAACAGTCAAACTATGCAACTCAAAACCAGTATCAATTGGTAGTTTGGTACCACACACCCTGTCATTTATCCCTTATTATTATCTAACCCAACTGCAACTGCTGAATCCTCTTCTTCCCTCTTATTACAGCACATATGACAATAACTCAGTGGGCTAAAAGCATGTACCTTTCTTTTGTTAATTTTCTTGCTTCTGCATAGGTATCAGTGCCATGTGTCCATTGGGCTCTGTCCGACGACTGGATGAACCCTGCACCTATGCCCTTGACAGACCTCGGTGGATCTGTGGTTACCGGATGAAATTCTACTGAAGGCGCAAAGCTGGGGACAGACCACTGTGCATCAGTGGCCAGTTCTTGAAATGGTGCACTAGGCGCAAAGCTTGGGCCGACAAGATTATTTCCATCTTGAAAGATTGCTGCTGCATTGGTGGCATCCGGCCATTGGGCTCCGTAAGACTGGACGACCCCTGCATCTCTGCCCTCGTCAGACCTCGGTGGACCAGTTACCATGTTGGACCCCACCAGATGGCTAGCTGAAGCAAGGTTAAGCTCTGGATCGCCGGAATATGGCTGCCTGGCACTGGGCTCAGCATGTGCGGGCTCATCAAACAGTCCACCTAGTTCCACGACACTGGTTCTTTCTCCTTCCTGCCAGTGAGTGCCATCCTCGAGAAACTGATCCATTCTGTTATAAAAATCAGCAATTTCGTCGATTTTACCATTGTTATCTGGTACGTCACTCATTTGTGAAAGGTGTAAATTTGGGACTCTTTTAGAGAGGAAAGGGATTTTGAGCGTGGGAGGGATGTACTTCAATTTCTTGATGTTTCTTTATTCACTTTGAGAGACAAAAGAGAGAGGAAGTTGGTTCCAGCGAGAGGGAACGAGGGACTGAGGAGTTCAAGAGGGAAAAGAAGTTAATATTGTGCATTTTAGAGAATAGACCTCGGAATTCCTTCTTATTAATATGTTGTGCAACGGCTAAATCTTCAAAGCATGAATCTTGAGATGGAGCCCAAATCTCCTAATTAAACTATTTACTATATTCAACGGCTCACATACAAAAAACTACTATATTCTATTTGCTCAGGTTAAGGATTAGAACAAATTAGGTTTTTAGTTCTCGCGATTATATGTTTATATTTATTATTTATATTAAGAAATGAACGTAGCGAAGACCTGAATTTCCCACAACTAAAGTTTATTTTGGGTGATCTAATATGATATATATCTATGCATATGAAGCTTATTTGATTTATTTAGTACATTTACTGTTCATTGAACTATTTATGAAGATTTAAAAAATTCTGAAAATATTTACTGCAGTTAGGCCTGTCAAACATAGTTAACGACCACAGAAATAACCCAGATCGTTATCGTTGTGTTTAATTAAACGACACAGATTCATTTGCTGTTAACCAAATCGTTTATCAAACGATACAAAAATTAATTACTTTAATCGTTGTGTTTAATTTAAACGGCATAACGATTTAACGTTTGTCATTATGCATCAGCCAAGAACATATAATCACACATAACTACATAAGTTAAATATATCAAAATTTGAAGCTCGCAACATATACAAACAAATATACCAATGAGGCAATGTCATAATTGAATCCAACATTAACCCAAATACACAATTAAGGCCTAAGACTTGAAAAAAACAGAAAGCATCATATCACTGGAAAAAAAAACAGAATGCATCATCACATCAACCCAAATACATAATTGAATCCAATATCAACCCAAATATAAAAACAGATTTACCAATCTCAAGTTCTCAACTCCATTTTCTCATATAGCCAATGACTTAAAAAAAAAGAAAAAAAGAAAAAAAAAAGAAAGCTGATATCGCTGAAAGAAGTTGAGACAGAAATAAAATCTGCCAATATAGACAGAAATAAAATCAGATATTAAAAGCAAACCACAACAGAAAGGAAAAAAACGGTATTGAATAAAATTCATATTTTACCATAAAACAAATCAATCTGCACTCTCCTCTTTCTGTCTCTCAACTCAATCTCTCTCCTTTTTTTTCTTCTTCTCTGCCTCTCTTCCTTTTTTTTTTTTTCCTTTCTTCTGTTTTGTTGTTCTCTTTCCTCATCGGTATGTTTGGCAACAGACGAACAATGAAATTTGCGAACAACTCTAGTTCGTACGAACCAAACAACCAGCGAAGTTCGTGAACTAGGCGAACGGCTCTTGTTTGTGGGTTCTGACTTTTCGAAGAACTAAGCGAATACGCCTCACGAACTGCAAAATTATTTTTTTATTCACGCACTTTAGTTCTGGATTTGCGAACTTCGCTGTTCCGTCAGTTGCCAAACTTGTTTGACCCTAAAAATCAACCCTGAAAACCAAACCCAAATTGCTAAAACCAAATTCAAATAGCGAAAACTAAAATTCTAAATTTCCAAAAATCAAATTCGAATTACGAAAAATACCAAACAAACTCCAAAAATTCCCAAATTTACCCAAAAATTCCCTAAGAATTATGATGGATTATCATGATTTTAAAACCCCACAAATGTCAACAAAACCCCAAATTTTACAAAGAAACCCCAAAAAAATTACAAAATTACCAAAATAAATCTGTGAGGAATTTTGGAAAATCCTTTGAACCATTAAGATTCTCATATTTTTGTGAGTTCACCCATAAAATTTTGTCCAAAAATACCCAAGAGAAGGTCCCCAAATAATTTATTTAGGATTGGCAGCATGGAAATATATGTTAAATAAAGGAAATTGGATCAAATTCTCAGAAAAATCGAAGCTCTTTGTCGGGTGCATCCATTGGAGGGGATCTCGAGCAGATTCGATGAGGCGCTGGGATTAAAAAATTACTGTTCCTTTAAAAGTTTGGGTGCACCCGTTGTTTGTACACCATGCATAGAAGAGTGAAAGATTTTAACTGGTGTATCTCATCATCAGTCCATGCAAAACAGAGAAAGAAGAGAGCCTTCTTCTTCACCTGGGTAAAAAGGAAGAAAGGAGATGGCGATTTTAACCGCGAGGGAGTTGAGTAAAAATGGAGGAACAGGCGACGTGGCCTCTCCTCTAGCCACAAACGCAAAACCGAGCTCCCTGGACCATGGTTTACCAAGACTAAACCCTAGGCGCAGCCCATCCTCCACCATTGATGGAAATCTGATGGTGATGATCAACACGGCTCAAAGGTGTTGCCCTAATTGAAGCCTATTTAAACCCTTCAAATTGAAGCCAGAAAAAGGGGGGGAGAGCAGCCACTATCTCGGTTTAGGATTAGATTACTACTATTTTGTTCAATTAGGGTAGAGAAAGGTCAAATTTGTAAGAGGCAATTCATCACACAGTTTGGAAAGGAAGAAGAAAGGTAGAATTGAGTGGCTCATGCTTGTAATTTTCTGTCTGGAAATCAAATAAATCAATTTCAAACACTAATCTGCTGTTTTGATTTCTCTCTTCTTTCTTTCTTTCAACTCAGCCACCAAACAATGGTGTGCTTGAGCATAGACAATACAGCTTCTATGAGTCATGGCCTGAAGCATAGCATCAATCATGGCCATAAGGAGGGTTCTAGAAAAGATGCCCATGGAGGTTTGGAGCCTAGCTCCTCGCTTCATGGGATATTCTCATGTTAAACAAAAAAAACAGCCATGGCCATCACTTGAGAGTTTGGAGCCTAGCTCAACTCTCTTGTGTAGGTTTCAAATTGACTTGGCATGGGTCCAGAGCCTAGCTCTGGCCTAGCCATGTTCAAGGTGTTAACAAAATTCAAAAAAATAATGAAAACAAGGAATACATGGTATGCTAACCTTAACCAGCCCTCTGTTTGCAATTTACTTAGAATTTAGGACTTAAATGCACAGAATAATATGAGCTCTGCATTCTCTAAGCTAACTTCACATTTCCATAAAATAAAAAAATATATATACATGTATGCATATATGCCTAAAACTGGCCAGCAGGGAAAAATAAGTAAAAATGGGGTTTTCTTTGCATAAAAACATGTATGGACAGCAGGTGCAAAACTCATTGGATAGCAGGGAAGAACAATTTCTTTTTTTTGGAAATTTCTGTGATTTATATGTATTAATAAGGACAGCAGGGGTACTTTCTAAGTAAATTAATATTTTCTAAAAAAAAAACTCTGGACCTCTCTGCAAAATACATGTATAAAAAGTTTGTGAACATATTAAGGAGCATTCATGCTGATTCTCAGGATTTTTGAGTAAAAAGAAAGGTGTTTTCTCATTTATCTTCAAAGGAGACAAAAGTCTTATAAATACATGAAATTTGCCAAGAAGTATATCAAAAGGAACTTTGAACTGTAGAAGTGCATCCCTCACAGCGTGTTGTGACCTCTGCAAGTCGTTTTCCAGCATTTCAGCAACTCAAACAAAGGGAGTCCTCAAAACAGTAGCAAATTTGTATAAATTTGAAAATTACAATTGGTGACAAGTGTTAGATCACTTGCTCTTGCATTCTGTATGGGATTAGACATATAAAACAAGTCATAAGCAACCTAAATTGAGCATCAAAGTAAGCCTTTTTGCTGTAAACTAACTTACATGCAAATGAAAACTTGAACAAAAATACTCAAAGATGTACCCTCCTGCCCTAGTGCCTCACGCAGCCTATCATGAAGCTTCATGTTGAAAAAAAGACATGAACAGACTCAGTTTGACCTCCTGAAGCCATTCAAGTCACCGCTGGTTTAAAGCACCTCCTTGTGGGCCCCACAGCGAAACTTCATTTCTGCTCAAATCAGACCTGAATTTCCCCAGTCCAGATTACCTTATTTCGCCACTCTTCAAGCCCAATTAATTGCACGAAAGACACAAACACATCCTCAGGAACACATAAAACCTATCTCTGGCATAGGAAGAGAATCAAAGAGTTTCGAGCTCCATTAATGGCTGTTCGAAATTTATCGGGTTCCACGTGGTGCCACAAACCCCCATGGCTCTAACTGTTGGCTCCACTGCGTTCTCCTTGAGTTCACGATACCAATGAACTAATTCTTGACGGAAATAGCTATCGGAGCTGCCACAATTTGGCCGGAGAAAAGATAGGGACTGTTATGCACAAATGTACCTCTATCGGATTTGAAGGAGAAGAGATCCGTGACCACAGATAATCCGCTGTGCCTGAACTTCGTGTGCCGAGTCGTTTACACGACAACAACTCGTTACACAAATCAATTAAAAATAGTCAGCGCCCATTCAAACCTCAATTCGCGCCTCGACACGTCAGCAAGTTTCGTCAGCTGCCATTTCAGCTCTTCTGCTGACGTGGACCAATCAGAAAATTACAAATAATCAGAAAACTTCAAAAATTCATTAAAAATAGTAAAATACTCAGAAAAATTCAAATAAAATATCAAAAAATTTCTAAAAATCTAAAAAAACCAAATTCACTTATATTTTGACATAAAAATCTGCCGAATTAATGATCTTTTCTATTTTTGAATTATTTTCAAGTTTAAATAAAATTTCATAAAACTCCAAAATGATAATAGAAATTTCAGAAAAATCTAAATAAAATATCCATAAAATTCTAAAAATCTAAATAAACCAAATTTACTGATACTTTGATATAAAATTCTGTCAAAATATTGGTCTTTTGTATTTTTGAAATATTTTCAATATTAAATGAATTTTAGAAAATTATAAAATGATATTAAATAAATTTTGTAAAATTCTAAAATTATGTCAGAACCAATAAAAACTCTTCTAATAAATTTCCAAAACTAAAAATCTAAGTAATTTCAAAATAGAAATAATTTCAAAAAGGAATATGTCAAATATCAAATATTTTCAAGAATAAATATAATTAAAAATATAAAAAGAAATTTCAAAAATCTAAAGTTAAAAATAAAAAAATAAAAGAAAATTGTGAAAATTGTAAAATCCAAAGAGAAATTTCGGAAAATTAAAAGTCAAAATACGAACCAAACTCAAGACCAAAACCTCTTCATTTAAAGAAAGAGAACGCTTCAAGTCAAAACTAAGTTTCAACAAGAAAACCAAAACCAAACCCAACTCAAATGAAAAGTTAAAAATCATTAAATATTTAGGTGTCCTCAATTGGGTCCCGTCAACTATGTCTGGTACCATCAATTGAGTCCGATTTAGGCCAAAATGAATAAACTCCACATAAACAGAAACGATTTTGCTAACCTATTGCATATAATTCTTTAGATCCCTTAATCAGAGGTTCCCGTAGGCAACTACGGGGTAATTAACAATAGGGGCTTGCGCCTATTGGAAAGAAAGGACCCGCGAAATTAATAAACCCTCGTAAGAAGCGACTCTTGTTCTGATTCTCTTATCGTCAAGAGATACTCAGCGCAGAGATCGAATCTTAAGGGGGGTGAATCTAAGGCTTATTCCAATTTCTCGAGAAAACACATTCATTCTTCGAGAGATAATGAAAAAGACCACACACAAACATACCCCATATGCACAATATAGCCAGGTAGCGGTCATGATCGCTGGTGGCGACATGGTCCTGGCAAACGATCTCATCGCCGTTCTCTCAGATCATCAGATTAGAGAGAGAGAGGGGGGGGGGGAACAAATCTGAGATTGATTGAGCAAGGTAGGGAGAGAGAGGGGTAGACATACGAGAGGTGTCGGCGATGCTTGAGTTTTGAGAGAGAGAGAGAGAGAGAAAAAAAAGAGAAAAAGATAGAGAGGTAGCAGTGGTTGAGCGGTGCTTGCTGGGAAGGGAATAGGGGATAAACCCTAGGCCTGTTTATCGTTCCAAACGGCAACGGGAATGGCCATGGGCCATTCCATTTACCGTTCTGTTCCATCAACGGTATGGTCATTCTATTTCGTTTTTCGTTCCATTTTAGAAAACGAAATGTCATTTCATTTCGTTATATGTTCTGTTTGGATGGAACGGAACGGAACAACGTGGATTAACACTAAGAACTGCACTAATCGTCGAAACAGAAGCGAAATAGGCCGTTCCGTTTACTGTTCTGTTTCAACAACGGTATGTCATCTCATTCCGTTTACCGTTCTGTTTCTGCGAATGAAATGGTATTTTGTACCGTCCGTCGTTCTGTTTGGACAGAACGTCCATGGAACCACGTGGACGAATGCTCCGTCGGCAGGCTGAATAAGCCCTAGACTCAGGAAGTAATCGACTCCCCCTCAAATCCTTCGCCCTCCTCTCTGTTATTATGCTATTCTAAATTGGTAAAATAATAAACACGAAAACGAAATAACAAAAACGAAACACCCTATTTCGTTTACCGTTCTATTTATGTGTCTGATATACTTGCTTATTTCGCTTAGTGTTTCGTTTCATTAACGAAACAAGTTTTGCTTGCGTTAACTGTTCCGTTAACCACTAAAGTTACGGCATAACGTTGATTTTTGTTCCGTTGACACGTCTAACTGCAGTGTCATAATATTACCAACAACACCTAAACTCAATAGGAAAAGTTCTTGCATTTGGGAACTTCTCTATTTTGATTCGAGAAAACTTGTCACGATGGTAAACTTTTACCCTTGTTTATCTATCCCTGCAAGATACACATTATAACCTTCTTATTTAAAAACAATTAACAGAAAAAATGAAAAATATATGAATTTTAAAAGGGCGATTTGAGAGGTCCAATATTTAATTTTGCTAAAGGATGGAAGAGGATATGACTGAGTGCCTATAAGGCTTTAACATATAACTTAGATCGGTGTGTTACATATGTTTATAGCATATAAGCAAAGAAAAGCTGGACAACAAAAAATCCTTACTCAGAAAATAAAAAGAAAACAACGAAAAACACTCTTCATTCTTCAATACGACAATACTCCCACACTCGTATTCGTATACAAGCACTCAGTCAGGCAAGCGCATCCTCAGCAGTAAAAAAGGATCGCTTCAAACAGTCCTTTCTTTTTTTTTAATATTTAAAAATTTTACAATTCAAATGGAGAATCCAAACCGTTGATCTTGTTAAATTTTACCGGCGATGCGTTTTTATATAAGTTTTATAAAATTTGAAGTTGATTTGATACTTGATTAAGTGACCAAATTATGAATGTATTAGAATTAATCTAACCAGATTCGTTCATTTGTTGACCACTTGATCTAGTATCAAATCAACTTCAAATTTTATAAAACTTATATGAAAACGCATCTCCGGTAAAATTTAACAAGATCAACGGTTTGGATTCTCCATTTGAATTTTAAAATTTTTAAATATTAAAAAAAAAGATTGCTCCAAGCAGTCAATTTTTTGACTGCTGAGGAAGCGCGCCCAGTACAGGAGAACTTCAAATCTAACCATTATCCCTGTCTATTACACGAACACAAACCCAACACCTAACATGAATCCTCCCCTGAACCCCCTCACGTGCATTCAGGTTGATCTCTTGTCGAGCCGGACAGCAGCTGCCATGGTCGCTGCAATACTGTGCAGTGTGTTCCGGGCACCTCCTTGTTATGGATCTGATCTGCTCCGACCACCTTCACAACATCTTCCTTCTCCACTAGTTTGTCAACTGGAAGCTTGAGGGTTGCATCCTGCTCAAATCAGAGTGTGACGATGCTTTTCACTCACCTTAGTGTTAAGTGTTAACTCACTCAAAATTACAAAAATGTTAAAATAGATACTGATTTAATGAAATTAATTTGGTTTATTATCGAGACGACGTCGTCTAGTTCTCTTGTTGTCGTCACTACAGGAAACTGCAGTATCTGCATCGGGATTTATGAATTTGTAGTCAAAAATATCTGTTGCATCAGCCAAAAAAATTTATTTGCATCCACACTTAACTTTACAGCATTTTGCATCGACCTGTATTTTTCTACATCAGCTTGTCGATGTACATAATAGCCAGTTGTATGGAAAACGCTGATACAACTATTTTTGTTTATCTGCATGGGATTTACTGATGTAACTAATTGAATATTTGCTTCTGTCCTGCATATGCAGTTAATCCCAAATGAGAGATGTTAAGAGCTTGGAAAAGTAATTAGACTATCTTATATATTAGTTTTCTAATTTTTTCTATTCTCTCCTTTTATTAATTATTTTTTCTTTTGTATATTATTCAGGTTTGAAAAGAATTGTCTTCAGCTATGCATACTAGTTGACTAATGGTGGATGTTAATCTCACATGAGCAGTTAAGGGTTTGGAAAAATAATTAGACTGTATGACATATAAGTTGTTTTTATAATTTATCATCTCTTTCTTTTATTAATTATAATTTCACTTCCATGACATTTAGGTTTCGAAAAAAGTGTCGTTTGCCGAGCATACTTGTCTGTGAAGTCTGAATTCATTGGATGGCATTAAAGAACTCCGAGCAGTGAATATCAATTTTGAAGAAAAAGAAGAAGAGTCAAAATAATTATATTTGAGATGATTTTAAGTTAGTTTGTATAATAGCTGAATATTAGTTGTAATCAAAGAAGAAAAAGAACAATTTTAAATGGTGTAAAATAGTCAAATGAAATTTTAGTTGAAAATTAATTTTGAATTTTTGATATTTTTATTGTGATAATTAATTTTTTAATTTAATTTAAATTTACATTAATAATTCAATTTCTGTAATGGATTTAATTTGTTTAATTTTAATTTAAATTTAAATTAATAATGCAACTAAATATCACATGCATCAAGAAGTTACATGTAGAAGCACACAAGTTGCATCAGCTTGTCGATGCAGCTGAATGAGTATCTTGCACGAGTAAATAGATGCAAATAATAATCGCATGCATCGAGAACTTTCATGCAAAAGAGTACACGTTGCATCGGCTCGTCGATACAGTTGATCACTTATCTTGCATGCATAAGTTGATACAACTATAAATCACATGCATCAGGAATTTCCATGTAGAAAAGTATAAGTTGCATTGGCATGCGGATGTAGTTTATCGTTTATCTTGCATGTGTTAATTGATGAAACTAAAAAAATATATGCATCAGGAACTTCCATGCAAAAGAATATAAGTTTCATTGGCTTGTTGATGCAGTTTATTGTTAATTCTGCAAGTGTAAGCCGATGCTATGGTAATTAAATCCATTGGGACTGCCAATGCAAAAGGTAAGAAGTTGCATCAGCATGATGATGCAGTTGATAATTATTCTTCATCCAAATACTGATGCATTTCAGAATCTATTTTTAGCATCAGTCATTCGATGAAACTGAGTGAGTCGATGCGTTTGATATCATCACCATCGCCACTTTCTGCATCACCTTTGTTGCATCAGTAAGCCGATGCAGATCACTTATTTCATCGGTTTTGCGGATGTAAAAAGACGATGCAGATGGTGTCTTTTCCTGTAGTGCGTGATGTTGACATCTGTTGTCACTGGGCCTGCGCAGCAACACCTCCCGACATGGTGGCGCCGTGGCACTTTGCTCCACCGGCTTATCATGTGTGGCTTGTCCTTCTGCCTCTAATGCCTCATCTATTGTAATTTTTGTTGGTTCTGTGTTTCCTTCATCACCATTGCCACCGCTTTCTCACCCTCGGTTGTTGCCACCGCCATGGTTGCCTCTACAGGGACCACCACTGGCAGCATCACCTGGTCTAGGTGCTACGAATTGACCGACAACCTAATCAAATAAAAAAAACAAAAGGCATGAATTATCATCATTTGTGTTTACTCATCAGTCATCACATGTTGAAGTATCGGAGACTTGGAGTGGTGAGTAACACATATTTGAACTTTGAAGTTTGAAGAATGGGAAGCAGCTAGTGGATTCAACAAAGTTATTCCTTTTCAAAATTAAGCCTTGGGATGCGATTAGAACAACAGACAGTAACTATTGCTTCTTTCATAAACATTTATTTTTACTACCTTGCAAGCCACAGTCATCACCTGTAGGACAAGTCTCCAATTAAGATCATCTAATTTTAGCTCTCAAAATATGAATTTCCTGCCTATAGACATCAGCCTCCACTCTAGTCAGCAGTTGCTTTTATCAAATGGTCTAGTCAATACAATTACAGGTTTACAGCACTAGGTATGTAAGTGTGAGATTTCTTCAACACAAAGATTTATAGTTATTTATGGAAGTTCTGAGTTGTACTTCCCATAAGGTATCAGGCAAGCTATACTTATTTTTCTATTTACCATATAGGAGTTAAAATAGTGCTCATAATTTAGAAAAAGTTGATTTAAGTAATGAAGTGTATATAATGCTTTAGAAATTTAATTATACCCCATCAGAATATTGTTGAAAGGATGCACAGGTGTTGAAGTGTGACACTGAACTTGATGAAGCCAGTAGTTGTAAATTTTCAGATAATGGTTAAAATTCTGTCGCAACAATTATCGCTTTGAAAAGATGTTATGGAAGACAATTTTCTAATATGTGGGACCATAACTTTAAATTTGATATGACAGAAGTTAAAAATTGTTAATAATATTTCAATAAATACCTGAGTTGACTGCCATGATAACAGTACATTCCATAACCTCAGCCTTAGTAAGCCACGATATAGAAAACTGAGAAAACCGAAAAAGAAAATTAAGTTGGTGTTCTAATTCTTGATGTTTTGAAAATAGAACTAGAAATAATATGTCTAGATAGGATTGTCTCACACATTTTGCCGTCCACTGAAGGATCGATAGTTCCTCCATGGGAAAAATGATGCGAATTAGATACCTCTTGAGCATCTTAAGACCCGAACATTACTACCCGTTTGAAACGGACGAAGGGCACTAACGCGATTTCAAGTTTCTCAAGAGTTGATTGTTTGTTGTAGGTCTTTTTTTTTCAGTAGGCGCAAGCCCCTACTGTTAATTACCTCTGAACTAGTCAAGAGCTAGTCACGAGCACCTCTAGATCAGGATAATCAATGGATTAGGCGTCACAAGTGATTGGAGTCAGATTTATTTAATAAATGACTAGTGTTTAGTGGGGGATAAAGTAAGGTAAGATGAAACAAGGAAAACGTCAAACATTACAAAACATTGCAAAGAAAATATCCAACATCAAACATAAACAATAGAAGTCATTACATTATGGCTGGTTCTTTGGTCACAGTTTTAGTTCATTTTGGGTTGTTTACTTCGTTGGGTCGGATTTGCTGTCGTCACTCAAATTTTGAGCTTGATACTAGGAAACTTGGTATCTTAGATCAGTTCTCAACCGTTTGGGAATTTAAAGATTTTGGAATTTAGTTCGAGTCTTGAGTACAGCTACACTATGCCTCCTCTTAACAAGAACTTCTGTGATGACCCATGCTTGACTTTCCTTTTGACTACCCGGGTCTCAGATTTTGGTCTGTTTCTGGTCAAACATGTTGTAGACTTAAAGGAGCAGTAATGAACATGAAAATGACATAGTATTTGTGTCCGGTTAAGTCTAATTATTGTCCTAACTTCTGCTCTTTTCATGTTCATTATGCTTAATTTTCTCCATTTTGCACAAAAGATAGAGATACTGTCGATTTGTTATTTTTGTTGCATTTCAGGTTTAAGGGTGCACCTGCATCCTTGGGTGCATCCTGGCGCTTTCAGATTTGATGATGCACCTGCATTCGCGAGGGTGCATCCTGGCGCAGATTTGGAAACAGATCCAGCTCTTCACGTGACAGCTAGCTAAAATCTCTCAAATTTCGACCTTTATTCTTGCCTGGCTGAAAATGAAAGTCCAGCTCTCTCCCTCCTGTGATTTATGGCAAGGAAATTAATTATTGAGGGGAGAAAATGAGGAAACCAGCATAAAAGACAGCTAAGGGCTGCTGTCCATAGCTCTCACCTCTCAATTCCAGAATTTCAGATCTGATTTTCCTCTCCCTCTCTCTGTGGTCGAATTTTGACCTAGGGCTTCAGCCCTGGTCTCTCTTGGTGGCGGCGGTTGCATCTCTCTTTGTGACAGCAAGGAAAATGGGTGCAGCACTCGAGCCTAGAGATGAAAGCCAAGGAGATTGGTTGCATCTTTATCTCTTTATCTCTTGTGATGTTTGTGTCCAAACTTGTTGTTTTGTTTTATTTGTGTTTCATGAGTAGTTAAAATAATTTAGGATTATGATGTAGCTCTTACTCTTGCTTGGATTAATGTAGCATTTATTTTAGTTATTATGGGTGGTTGTTATTAATTCTGTCTATTGTGTTGTGCGATTTATTTGATCACTTGCACGCTTGGTATAAATCTGTTTGGATTTATCTTTGAGTAGCTAGACACAAAGATGTGGTCGATTCTCTTAACTTTCTAGCAATCCGCTTAGATCATTTACTTGTGGTTTAGGTAGATAGATTCAATGGGAGGTTAAGATAGACTATTACCAAACGGTCCACTCGAGTTAATGGATTTCGATTTAGACAAGTAGACATGCACAAAAGTACTTATAAACCACTTATTAACACCTTTCTTTTATTTTCATTACATTTGTTTTTATCCAATTCTTGCTCGCTTGAGATTTGTTTGTAGGAAGTTAGTATGAGTAGCTAGACACAAGGGTGTAGTCGATTTTTCTATTTTTCTAGCAATCTGCCTAAACTAGCAATTTGTGGTTTAGGTAGCCAGATTCAAGAGGAGATTAGGATAGATTATTACCAAATGGTTTGCTTGTATTAATGGATTACAAACTTAAATCAAGTAGCCAGGCACAAAAGAATTGCATAAAGTACATGTGATGAGACTCTATAATTCTAAGTAAATTGTTGCGTTAACTCAAGTATAGTATAGTGGTGAAATCATAATCCTAACAAAAAATATAATTGTTTTCTGTTAAGAGTGCAGTTGCATCGTAGACTGCATCCTAGCCTGCATCTTTTTTGGAATTGTTTACCTGCGTTCTTGGTAGCACTCAGTCCAGTGCGACTGCATCCCATACTGCACTAGCATTTGCATTATTTACTTATTTTTCTGTTTTTACCCTTGTAGTTTAAACACCAAATCCGACTACTTGTCAGGTCTAGATTATCCAAAGTTGTTAGTTCGGTAATTCTAAACCGCCTCCCTGTGGGATCGACCCCTAAGTACTACGCGGTAGGATAGTGCGCTTGCATTCCGACTGATTAGTGTTAGGGTTTTTTGCCTTGTGTACCTAAAAAGCACACATCAAGCAAACTTTCGAATTTGAGTGTGACACTTGAAAATTTGATATCCTAGGTCAGTTCTCAGCCGTTTGGGAATTTGCTTGACGGTGCAATTTCGAGGAATAGGTCACAAGCGGACTGAAAGTAACATCAAAAGTAAGTAATTTCAACCTATCATGTATATACATCATTTTTTGTGAATTTTTAAATAGCTTAGTATGAATTTTCATTTAGGATATAGGCTTAATAAGTCTCAGATATCCTTTAGGAATCAGATTACATTGAGTAATGTCCATGCTGTTTATCTTATTTAGCTAATTTTGAATCGGTTGATCTTTAAATTTGGTCTTCTTATATAGGTCAATCACTCAATCTTGATGCAAAGTCAAGAGTATCAAATCATTCAAATCACAGGGTTCATCAATGCGTCCGCAACATACTGAAGAAGCTAGGTAATAGATAGACAGTTTCTGCAGTAATTAAGTAATTTCTTAATTCAAGTTTTCAGGTGATCTTCTTATTTTTGCTTAGCTTTCTTAATTTTGGAGTAAAATAAAATTTAAAAAACTATCAGACACTGATCTATATAGCTTTTCCTATATAGATATAAGAGGTTACAATATTGTAGTTTTCATTGGAGTTAATTAATTGACTCTTAAACTTGAAGACTAAGCTTGAACATGACGACAAGACCTATATTATTTGGCATGTTCTAACTGGGTGCCTAAGGGTATGCAATTTTCATATTCATTGACAGGCAAATATTAAAATTTCTAACTTACTCTATCCCATTTCTTATATATGGAGAGATCCAGAGACAAAAGAGAGGATTCGAGTGATAGGGTTTATGATAAGTTGGTACTTTTCTCTCTTGTGCTAGAGTTATGATGCGTGGGTCTAACTAAGTTGGTACTTTTCTCTCTTGTACTAGAGTTATGTTGCGTGGGTCTAACAAAGGCACGAATGATACCATCTCAGCGTCTATTGACGGCGTTTTCTATGTTTTAACTTTTCCTCAATATTCTATTGGTAGAAGGTTGACCATGAAGAATTGGCTGAAAGTGGATTCACCAGTGCTTTGCTCGTGATATCCAATAAGAGGTTTTTACTATTTCTCTTTAATTTGACAAACTAAGTACATTTCTGCTGCAAGAGAGGGACATGACCGACCCATGGTAATGGAAACAGTGCTAGATTATACATCATCAGGTATAATCGCTAAGGAGTATTTTATTTCATTCTTTTAGTAAGTTCGCAAACACCCTTTGGCAAATTTAAAAATGACCAAATGTTAAAATTTGCAAAGCAAGTCCTTTGTTGTTGGATAATTGAAATAAATGCCCCAGCAAAGAACCAACTATTAATATAATTGATACATTTTAATCTTCCTCACGTTTCAGAAGATTTCAATGTAGAAGAGGCAAGACGCCTGCTCTTGTGAGGGAATTTTTTGAAAGTGAATGATTGCGCAAGATCTTTAATTCTCTCATGTTCATACGAAATAGCTGGAAGTCAATTCACATTGGTACACTAAGAAGGTCAGTTCTCTTCATGTTCTTTTTGAGCCACAAACACCAAATGAATCATCAATTTTGGGGCCATCTATAGGTTTTGTTTATCTATGTAAAGACCATTTACTCAACCATCCTGGTCATTAGTTCTGGCATGCGTTTGGTACAGATTCTGTTGCAATGGCTAAAAGAAGTAAGCTCCTTTGAAACAATGGGATAGCAATATATCAAAAAACACGCAACATAGGAGTGGCCAAACTGTTAGTCAAAATAATGGCTTTAGTGGTGCCTGTGAATATTGTAAAGGAGAACCTAATTGAATATTCTGATATTTGGTTCTCATTTCTTGTTCCATACTGAAAACAACCTTGATTCATTTTATCTACTTTGGTATTATGTTAGTTCAAGGTTTATTATTTGTCCTTGCATTGCAAGAGAGAAGCTTTCAAGTTTATTGCTGATTACTTATCGGATGCTGCTGCTGCCAATTGCTGATCTGATCATCAGGTAATATTGTTTATCCCTATACCTTAATTTAGAACTTTACTAAACCAATTGTGGCATTTATTTGTTTTTGTTCACTTAATTCCGTATTTCTACTGTTTCCGCAAACGCTTATTTAAATATTTCCATATTTCTACCATGTTTACTATCATGTTTGGATATGAATATTTCTACTGTTTCCATTTCCATGTTTCTACTGATTCTAATTAGTCACATGAAAATTGTAAGGAAGCTTTCGTTAAAAAAACTTGAAAATAGGATTAATCAGGCGTCAAAGAGATGATAACCTATTTCTAAATAAAGATATTGTGTGTTATATCTTTCCTCATTTTGCAAATACAGTGAGAAAAAAAAATGTAGAAAGCAGATGGTCCAGGACCCTAGGGTGACCTTAGAAGAAGCGGATAACGCCAGCTGAATTATTCAACAAAGTCTAGCCTAATTCTTAAAAAAATAAAAGTAATAAAAATTTATTTCTGCACAGGCATAACATAATTAAGTATCCTTTTTAATCTCTATCCTCATTTGAGAGTTAGAAGTGTTCCTAAATTTTATACTATTCTTTAATGTCTGTCGATTTGCTATTTTTTTTTTATATTATTATTGTCATTTTTATTTTCATTTGATCTGAATGGACGGTTGGATTTGAAGCGGATCAAAAACTCCATCAAAAGAAAAAAGACAAAACCGTATTGTCTGCTTCGTATAATCGTCCCGTACTTGGAGTTTCCTTCGTGCCGTGGGTTTTTAGAGAAAAAAAGAGAAAGCGAGAGAGAGATCAAGGAAGGAAGGAGAGAGTTCGAGCAAGAGAGAGGACAGACAAGAAGTGATCGTCGAGGCTAGGTGTCGTGGAGGCGAAGCGATCGTCGTGGCTAGGTGTCGTGGAGTAAACCTAGATCACAGTGAATACAGGTAAACCCTAGATCCGGTGGAAGGCTTGATTTAGCGCTAAATACAGGTACTCGATCCAATTTCTATTGCTTGTTTAATTTGACTTGAAATCACAGAAATACGTTGGATCAGTTACTCCTTAATCCCTTCACGAATTGTACTGTTGAGGAATGAAAATTGAAAATTCAGTTCATGTCCTTGTTTGATTTGATTTGATTTGATTTAATGCACAAAGAACTCTTTTTTCCTTTTCATTATACATTTAAAGACTTTATTGCACATGACTCTACATCATTCAACTTCTAAGCAGTTGCACGTGACCTCTAAAAATTCCATTTACCCAGTTACAAGCATAGAGTTAATTAGTGAAATAACATGTTTCACCAAAATTATCCCTAATTAATAAATTCAATTAAAATTCAGTTAAGAGAAGGCAACTGTAAGTTTATACAAGGCGTGTCCATGTTATCTTAGTTCTAAAATTGACTCAGATGTCAAGCAGCCTATCCAACCTTTATTTTTTTATTATTTCTAAGTAGGTATAAGTTATAGCTTCAAACATAGAGTGGGGGTTAGATGATTGTAATCTTAATTACATGATGCACTATCGAGGAAGGACATTACTTTTTTTGCTTTTCTATTTTCTGGAAGGCAATGAAGACATTAACAGAGGGAGGTGCAGATTACTCTTTCGAATGTGTCGGCGACACTGGAGTTGTTACCACCGCGCTGCAATCGTGCTGTGAAGTAATTTCATGTTAAACTGGATTATTAAATTACAATATATCATTTAGGATTATTATGTTGAATTGTTTTTGCTGGATTCATTTGATAATAATATCCAGGGATTAGTTACAGACCCAGCTCACACGTAAGCAAGAGGAGGAAGAGAAGGCTAGAATTCCAAAGGCACAACTGATTACCCGTGGTACACACAGTGTTTGGAAACTACTTCAAACTTTGACCAGTTAGTTATTCAAAATACATGCTGATTTGTAATTCTGTGTGTAACATCCAGGTATCCCCAAAACCAAAGCCAATGCCTTGTACCAAACCTGAGGGTGGTTAACTCAAGAGTCTTGTCAGAAACGAAAAAAAAATGTGAACAAAGATGGAAGAGCGAGAAAAGGATGGAGATGAAGAGGCTCAGCGGAGGATTTATAGGGCACAACCCGTTCTTACATAGAAAGTTTCAGTTTGCTTTATCTTGTTATTTAACATTGTCAGTTTTTCGCATCTCTTATGGGGGTGATTACTTGCACTCCTGATATATTACTTTTTTGTGTTTTGAAAAGGGACCCTTTGCCAGTTCCAGCAAAGGAAAGAAAGCAACTGACAGAAGTGAAAACATTTGCCTTGCATGTAGACCAAAGATCTATTCAAAGACAAAAATTTGATAATTAGGTAACATTTCTCTATATATTCACTTAAGGCTGAAATCGAGTAAGTAAGTTCATGGATTAGAGTTATACTGCTATGTTTTGCTATTCCTTTGAGATAATTGTGAAATTTTATTGAAATTTGTTGTGCGTCTGATTTTAGGGTTAAATGAATGTTTTCTAATTTGATGAAAATTTAGAATTGAAATTGTTTTTCTTGCTTTCAGAAACTTAAGTGTGGGAAATACATAGTTTTACAAGAATTGTGAGATTGCTTATCAATGGAAATTATTGTGGTTCTCTTTTGCTTATTTCATTGCTTGTTACAATTTGTTAATTTTTTTTTATTTTACTGCTTGATTAACAGAACCACTAAACCTATGTATAAGAAAAGATTACTCAAATAGTAAGTTAGTTGGATATCGATGAATAAGTACCAAAATTGGGTTCAGCCGTAATTTAAATGTAAAATTCTAAACCTTAGTACCTACTGGTACCCTTGTTGCACTATTCTGTACTGTTGTCCAGCTAATTACTGTCTAGCTATGAAGTTGATTAATTACTCCTGCTAATTTATGTAAATAAAGGATTAATAATCTTTAAATTTCCAATGTTCAGTTGCTGAGCATGAATTGTATTGCTTGTTTATTTTGTTTGTCTATTACTTGCTTTATTTTGCTTGCCTATTTAAGGACTTAGTGTAGCCTCTATTTCTGTAGAGTTAGGCCAAGTGTTGGAGCCGGTTGCAGCCGGTGCGACTGATGATATGTAGGATTGCTGCAGTTTAGTTTTGGTGCAGGTATGGATTCCACTTGAGTTTTAATTTTATTTTATATATATAAAGATTCAATCAACAGGTACATATTGTTTTCATAAATTCTGTGTGTAACATCCAGGTACCCCGAAAACCAGAGCCAATGCCTTGTACCAAGCCTGAGGGTTGTCAACTCGAGAGTCTTGTCCGACACGAAGAAGAAATGTGAAGAAAGATGGAAGAGTGAGAAAGGATGGAGATGGAAGAGGCTCAGCGGAGGATTTATAGGGCACAACCCATTCTTACAGAGAGAGTTTCAGTTTGCTTTATCTTGTTATTTAACATTGTCAGTTTTTCTGAACTCTTTTAGGGGGTAATTACTTGCACTCCTGAATATGACTATGAATTGGTTAACATAACTCACTCAGTTCATCTTTTCCACAATGGAAACTTGTCTATTGCTGGTTTGACAAGGAACTGAACAAGGATGTGGCAGTTAAAGTTATTGATCTAGAAGAAGCGTAAGTTTTTACTCTTCAGCTATATTCATTAGTATTAAATCTTAATGAAAATATCCTTTCAAATAATTGAGCTTTGCATGAACTATTTAAGGTGTGGTGTTTATTCCCCTACCTCCTATTCTTAACAGTTTGGAACATAGTTCAATCCAATGGTTAAGAGGATAAAATGCTTAACCTAAGGTGATTTGATGCATTTGAAGATATAAAAATTAAAATTAAAAAACAAATGGTTTCAACAGTTTTTATTCATGAGATGTCTGGATTTGCTATCTAAAGCTTTTCCTTCTCCTTTTTCTATTGTTTTGTAGTGAGGACGATGTTGAAGACATTCAAAAGGTAGATGTGATATTATTTTTTCTTCCAAAATTAAAGTACAGATGGTTAAATCTACTGTGTCAAACATTATGTAATGTGGTCCTTCAACAGGCTAAAGTTCTAATGCCCTTATGGATTTTTCAAGTATCATAGAGTGACTAAGAACTTGTCATAAAGGATTTGTTATTATATATTTCATGAACCAGATAAAAAAACTAATATTTAGAACATATCTGGTTGTGTTTCTTAGCTTCTATACATTTCAGGGAGTTACAGTGAAAAAGAATAAATAGTCTTTGATGTTTCCTGGTTTTTTATTAATTTAAATGTTTATCTTGCAGGAAATATCAGTATTATCACAGTGCCGCTCTCCATACATAACAGATTATTATGGCTCATATCTTCACCAAACTAAGCTTTGGAGTACATGACTGGTGGTTCTGTTGCTGATCTTGTATGTTTTTTATCTGATTATAATGCATTTTAGTTGGTGACCAACCTCCGATGCTTCAGAATTTTAGAAAAATGGTTATGCTTAGAAATTTGGGAATTCTTTTCTGAAACTTACAAGAGGAAACTTCAATTTTTGCCATAAAAAACAAAATAAAAATGAAGATAAAACAAAAAATAGTTATGTTTAGCATTTTGTAGTTATTTTAGTTAAGAGATTCTAAAATGTTTGATAACTGTATGTGTAATTTTGGGTTCATGTTTACAATTTTAATTTGAATAATCTTTGAATAGTTGTCCAATACATTTTTTGTCGATATAATATATATTTTATCTGTATGATATTTATTGTCATCTTGAAAAATAATAAATTAGGTATTTTTTAGTTAATTAAACAATTTATCGTTTTGTAATTTTATAATCCTTGATGCATATATAATTATACTGAAATCATATGACTGTGATTATTTAAAGGCCTTACCTAGAGATAGAATTATAAGGAAGACACGGTTAAAATGAGACGTAAACTTACAAATATATATTACAACGTCAAAAGATACGTAAAAAGTTTGTTAGAATATCACACACTATAGTAATTCATTGCAGCCATTAATGATTATTGCTCATAAATCGATAAAAGTTGATTAGTTAAAAGTCAAATTAATTTCTTGCATATGATTAAATATTATAATTTTTTTATTACTAATCGGATGTTGAAAATGTTCGGTGATACGAGCTGTCAAAAAACCTTTAAACCAAAACATTTTATGGTAAAGAGATAAATGATTAACTATACACGCAATTATAATTCCATAATATTTCTATTATTTTTAATGTTTTTCATTTATATTATTTTTATATTTATATGACTTTGGTTTGTTATTAAATTTTAGTAGATTTTTCAGCTCTTAGTCCAGCAAAGCAACCTTTGTTGCGAAGAAATGTTTTTTTTTGAATCTTTCGTCTGGACACTTGAGAATTGCCGTAAAAGTTTTAAATTGAAAAAAAAAAAAGAATGTTATGTTTAGAAATTTTGGATATTATTCAAACTTATGGGATGGCATTTCGAGATTTCATATATATATGTTCTAGGATTGAAAATGAAAAAGAAAAACAAGAAGAATCCAAATTCATGTGAAGTAATTTGAAAATGAAAAAGAAAAACAAGAGATTCTAAGAAGGTATAATTTTTTTTTAAATTTTTGAAGGAAGGTAATGAACTTTTACCTGTTGCATGTCTTACTCAATTTTCTTTATGTATGATTGTACAACTTTTTTTCGATTAGTAGAAAAAAACAAAGACGAGGCATTTTCGCCACAGAAAATTTTAAACTTAAAGGAACCTTGCAGCGGTTACTTGAAGTCCTTTAATTTTAATATCATCTATATGTTAAAACTTTTATTTGAAGGAACCATGGGTTAAAAAATCATAATTCTTGGAAGTGTGATACTAAATCGTGTCAGTACCATAACTTTTCTTTTTTTAAAAAAAAAAAAATAACCAAGATAGATTCTGTGCTGCTTGTTCTTGTGGGGTTACAGGATGATACAGAGGGTCATAGTATTTGGTTAAGTCTTTAAGGGGAATAACAGCATCTCTAGGGAGAGAAACAATAGAACAGATCCAGGACCCCTTGTTTCTAAGTGCAATGCGCTTCATACCTGGCTTATCCTGATATTTTTCTTTCCCCTGTAGTCTGAGAATCCTCATTCTCGGCTGGCAAGATGAGGTTTCATGACCAATGGATCCACAATAGATGCATGCAATCTCCAGCCGTTCGTACACAATCAGAGCCGCTAACTTCCCAAGATTTGGGTGATCAAACACCACATGATCTTTCAAAGGCTCATAAATCTTTCTTCTCACCTTTTTGCCTATAGTGCTTTTTACCATTTAGAAAAGAGGTGCGCACTTCTGAACAATGTTTTAAAACCGAACCGGCTGTCCAAACGGTTCGGTGGTTTGACCAGTAGCAAAATCGGACTATTATCAACAATGCTATTCTAAGTTTGACAAAGTAAGAAAAGCGCCCAGGAAAATATTTAATGAATGGAACATAAACGTAAGGCAGTAAGGTACAAATTTCTTCCTGATTTTTTTATTTTTATTTGCACGTCAATCCAATTCCTATTTCTTGTTAACACAAATAATCAATAATGATAAAGCGTCCATATAAACAATCTAGAGTACATATGCAAAAAGAAAATATATATTTTGTTTTGGGGACTCTCCTCCCTGATGCCATGCGAAGATCACAGAATCCACAACACAGTTACCTTCTCCTTTTTGGCTTTTTTTTTTCCGTTAAAACGTACAGAGTTTATTTTTGTTAAAAAAAAAAGAACACTTATTTATTAATTTCCTTGTTCATTGGATTTGCATTGCACGCATGTTCAAATTAACTTGGAAGTTATGAGTTGATGTGTGGTAACAACACCAAGATGTGAATTTTATCTCCTATCAATGCATACAAATAAATAGAAACGGGCAGGGGCGAAGTTAGGATTTCGTGTCAGCAGGGTCCGTAAATTTTTTTTTTCTGAAAACATATGTATGACTAGAGCGAATCTGGCACGTTGCGCGACATTTGGAACCAAATTCCCGTTTCAATAATAAAAGGACATTTGGAATCATCTCGTCCAACTTTATTCTTATTTATATAGATTATGGGTTCCTCTTAATTAAGAAGTCCTGTATATCAATGTATATCATAATTAGCCATGTTCCAATGACACAGAGAGGCTAATAATAAAGACCAAGCCTACAGATTTATATAAAATTAATTAACCATAGCAGTCAATAGCTTCAACAAATTAAATCCATGCAAAAGCCACCATAATAAATCTCGAATCGTTATAAAACCACAAACAGTTGACCTTGTGCTAAATCGCATCCCATAGACAACTCCATGAAAAGAACTTCCTCCTATAGTAGACCATCTACTACTTCAACAAAATTTCAAAACAAATTATTATATTTTTGGCGGTTGACACCGCGCGCATCTCAGAAGGACATGCATATATATAGATCATCACTCGCCAGCTAAAAGGTAAATTAAATAAAGAAAAAATTTACTTTGTCATTTAATTAGGAGGATGTTGCGTGCCATGTGTGTCCTCGCTCCCAGAGGTACCAGCTACTGATCGATCAATTGTTGAAAGTATATTTAGCACAAGAGCCTTGAGCTCAGAAAAATCTTCACGCAAACCACTAACATCAGCTAACAGAAAAAAAGAAAAAAAAAAGATCTATTGACATTATAGACTTACATAAAGGTTAAACAAAATTATGCATTAATTACGTACTATTGTTGTTATCCAGCAGTTTGCCCTTCCTTACAAGCTGGTCTATGAGGAATTCTCTTTTACTCTTCAGAAGTGCTATCTGTGCCTGTAGAAAGTTGCAGATAACATAAAATTTTAACATCGGCTTAGCTCTGTGGTTTGGTTTGGTTTAATTTGCTCTAACATCCCTAGCTTTCTTTTTGGTACCATTCCGATATAAAGCACTTCAAATTTCAAAAATTACTTACCTCCTAGGCAGAAATTATTACCTTTTGTTTCTTGATCGTTTTCTCTAAAAGTAACTTGTATTTGGCCGCCTTCACACGGGACTTCTCAGCTGATTCGCGGTGTTCCATGAAAAAAGCGTTACTGTGCATGGATGCAATGAATTAATATTAATCTCTGCGAGTAATGGCTGGAAGTAGAGGGCTTTTCCGGTACCCTTTTTGTTAATTTTTTTTTCTTGTATTGTATGTGTGTGTATATTTATATATATTGTCAACCTGTGTAAATTTGGTAGTCTATAATGTTCCCTTTAATTTTAGCCAATACAAATCCTAAAGATTGGTGTTATAACCCTCCTTCGTTCCTAAATATTATAGTTTTTTTTTGGGGGGGCGTGTATTGTGAATGCCGGTTATTTTTGGTAGACTAAATCCATTTCTTCGTCCGATCGAGAATGAGGCGAAATTTAGAATATATATATGGAGAGGTTGGCTAATGTATGGTATTTCATTTTTAACATAATAGAAATAAAAGAAACAAATTGTCACGATCCTTAAATAATATATAAATAACGAAATATGAATATAAAATTTATAAATTTAAAGAGTAGACATCTTTAGGCGGAAGCATGAGTACCGATCTTCAACGATTTTTCTTAGACATAATGATGATTTTCTTTAAACGTTTTTTATTTTCCAAACTTTATATCACCGTCGGGCATAAAATAAATTGAAATTACGAGACAATTTTATTTAGACAACTAGAAAAGGAATGATAATTTGTCAATATATAATCATAAAAAAATACAAAAAAAACATTTCGATTTTTACATTATAGATTTTCATAAAAATCAATTTGTATCACCAAGGGGAGGTCCTGCGGAAAAATAACTCGACGCCAGAATGTGAAAAAGCTTAACACCTCTTTTTTGACTTTTCCACTATTTCTAAATACAAAACAAAAAATCCAAATCCAAAATGCAGAAGTCCTCTTATTTAAAACCGCAATTAGGACATCTCTTCGACTTTACACCTCGGAACACGCCTTTCTAGAAAATTGACATGATAAATGAAATTCCATGTAATAAATTATAATGACAATTAACATTAGTAACATTGACGTTAACAATTTATTAAATGTAAAACATAATTATATATACCAAGCATAATGTATAATTTTATAAATAAGAATGACAATTAAAGTTGTTAAAATTGACAATCATTATTTCATAAATGTGAAACTTTATTGTGAAACAAAAGCAAAAAATATTCCACACTTCCTTTTAATAAAATGATTATTACAATTAATATTTCATAACAAATAACAACCAAATTATTAAAAGTAAATTTTATGGTTCATATTTTTCCTGTGCAAAATTTATAATAAAGTTTCCTTTGGTCCGTTTAATGTAAAAAGGTGCATATGAAGCCATATTTCTGTTATATTGTAAATATCATATATGATTGTATTTAAATTTTTAGTTGACAAAATACAATAAGAATTTATTTATAACAACAAATCCCAGCTGGTACGTGATAAATGATAAGGAAAATTTATCATTATGCTCGCAGTTAGTGATACGGAAATAGTAATTGGGGTAGTCGGCCAGGTACGCACAGCTGGCCGGCGTGGCTGTACCGATGGCCATTGGCCAATATGGTGGCCGGCCGGATCCTGAGCACGCTGCCCTTGCCTGATTAATTTATTCTACTCTGGCCATGATTAAGTGATCCGCTTGAACTTTGTGTCTAAATGCTGCTTAATTGCCGAGTGGATTGGACACTTTTTTTTGAAGATAAGTGGATTGGACACTTATTAATGTATTAGAAACAGCAAAACTTGTAATAGTTGTATGTTGCAGTGGTCAAGGTAAGGTTGGTGCGCTTCAAAGAGGCTAATTAACTGATAATAGGGAAGCAGGTATAGTTGCCAAAAGTAGGTGAGCATTTTGGAGTATGGCAAATTTGAAGAGACTTAGTGATGCTATATATGACTTGGGACTTCTGCACACTGAATTTTTCTAAAGTTTGAATTTAACAACATTATATAGTTATTATGCATTGACAGGAACAAAAATCGAATAGCTCATCTGGTTTATATATAGCGGAATCGCGTAGGCATGAGAATCTTTTTTACTTGTTGACGTGTGTTCAGAGCTCAGGGGCGTTTGATTGTTTTTAGTACAATATTTGCATTTCAAATTTATAATTCTCGTCAATAATCTGTAACTTTTTTTGAAATTATACGCACTGTTTTGCGTCCACGTTATATAATGGTTGTGGCTCCGTTGCACACAATTAATGGGGTATTTTAGTTATCATGAATCACATGTTTTTTAAATGATATGTGCGGTTATTAGTTGCGTAGGTAGACTTGGGATACACAAACAATAGCTCCAGTTTTAACTACCCAATCAAAAAGGAAAAACTTCGAATCATTAGTCTGCTTCAATTGTGGTAAGCTGCGAATACAGACTTTTTTTTAGCATGGGCACTATAAAAAATATTAAATTTAATATAAAAAGTTTTAAAAAAATATTTTTAATAAAAAATTAAAATTTTTGAACCTAATTACTGGTACAGTTACATCAATTTATATTGTTTTTATAACAAATAATATTAAAAAATAACTCTATTGTTATCAAATTAATTATTTTGATTAGCTTAATATATATACATCCTCTTACAACGTAACCATATCTGTATTGTTTTTCGATTAATCTTTTTGTGCTACATTAGAGAAGGTGAAAAACCAATGTTTTGTGGGGCCCACAAAATAGCTTACTCGGTAGTTGTTTATGCTGTTTCTCTGTGATGTGAAACGGTAACGAAACGGTTAGTGGCAGAGCTAATCGTTGCATTTCGAACAAAACAGCAAATGAAATACAGAATTGTGTCGTTTCGAACCGCTTCGTTTTCAACAAAAATATATGTAATTTCTAAGTGGAACGAATAGCGGCACATAATTTTTTTTCATTTTCAAAACGGAACGGCTAACAAAATGAAATATCATACTGTTTTTTTAACGAAACGGTAAACAAAATGACCAGTTCCGTGCCATTTCACCACATTTGACAGGTATATATCCTACACCGCTACACGTGACCACGAAAAAAAAAGGAAAGAAAATAAAATGAAAAGGTGTATGCCTGTGTGGGAAAAAGAGGCCCGAATAAGCAAGAAAGGCAAAAATAAAATAAAACTACAGATCAATGTAGATTCCTAGAATGGTAGATGCGAAGTCCACCAGAACCGAGCAAAAACAAGTGGCAAATCCAGTTTTAACCCAAGCACTGAGGCACATTTTAATTTCAAGCGTAAGCGCACCTTAACCCAAAACAGTACATTGGACTTGATTTCATAAAAATAAGTGTAGGCTACTCTTGCCTAGCTTTTACTGGACTCGCTGCTGATTGTGGTCACGCCATATCATTTCTTAGACATATTTTATGTTGACCTATTTGAAGAGGGCTCAAGACCGTAAGTGGTCAAGTTGATAAAATGTCCGAAGAGCATTGTAATAAATAAAATAGCCGAAAGCATGGCAATATATGGCATTGAACCAAACTAAGGGTAAGACTAAAAATTTATGAGAAGACAATTAACAATTTGATCTGAATTGTAAATGGCAGCTAGTAAATTCTTGATATAGATGAAATTTGTGACAGAAACCTATGCAACGAGTTAGCAAACATTGTTTGTCTGCTATGTTTTTATTATATTCAACTCAAAAATTGCAAAAGTCGACAAAGTGCATTAAAAATTGATTATAAATTGTAGATATGCTCAATTTCAAAAAAAAAAAAAAAATTGTAGATATGCTTGTTGACAAGGTATAACATATAAAAAAAAAAAAATTATGTTCTATACAGTTCTTCAGCTCTTCCTTTTTTTGTACCACAATAGGCACTTAGTTTTACAAATTGAAAAAAAAAAAAACTGTAATGAAAATTGATTGTAAACTATGCATGAGGTTGTCTACATGGTGGCTTCTCTCAAGTTAGGAGTCATGCTCATAGTTGAAGGTGGATGTTAACATTAATCAATAGTGTACTGAGCTCACTTGCAACCTACATGTTATCTTTTCATGAGGCGCCGGTTTTGGTGATCAAACAACTAGATAAAATCAGGTCAAGATTTTTGTGGCATGCAAAAGATAAAAAAAAAAATTCACTTGGTTAATTGTGGGTAGTTTGTAGAACTAAGATGGAGGGTGGTCTTAGTCTAGACATACTAAATCTTAAAATCATGAACGATGCTATGTTGAGCAAATGAGTGTGGAAGTACAAAGATCCTTTAAGTAAATGGTGGTGGAAAGATATTATAAAGATTAAGTATGAAAATTGCCATAATAATCAGAAATTGTCCCCCTTTTGGAAAAAAATAAAGAGATTGGAGCAAATAGTTGCTTTACAGTGTCAATTCATAAGTAGGGGATGAGACAAATACTAGATTTTGGCTAGATAGTTGGTGTGATGAGATTTCATTAAAATTAATATTTCTGTCACTTTTTGAGATTTGTACAAATAAAGATGCTACAGTAGCTGATGTGTTAGGGGGATATTAAATTTACACTTTAATAGACAATTATCAATATACCTTAGAGATGAATTGTGTAATTTGCAACAGTTAATCTCCTTTTTTTACTTTACAGCACAGATCTGATTCCATATCATGGGGTGGCAATAGAGATGGTAAATTTTCAACAAAAAAAATGTATAGGTGGTTAGATAATAGAGGCATTCAGGACTTTACTTATGCTCCTATTTGGAAAACTAAAGTGTCTTTTAAGATACAGATTTTTATTTGGCTATTATGTAGAAAAAGATTGCTAACCAATGATAATCTAGCCATGAGGGGGTGGGAAGGAGACCTTAGATGCGTTTACTGTCAAACATTAGAATCAATTGACCATCTTTTTTTCGAGTGTACCCATCAGATGATTGTGTGGGCATGGTTATTAGATAGATTCCAAATTACTACAAGTTTCAGATCGGTAGAGAACTTGGTAACATGGCTATCGAATTTAGATCACCAACAGAGTAAGATCGCTCGTATTATATGTTATGGTGCACTGTGGTGTGTATGGAAAGATAGAAATGCAAGATATTTTTAAAATAAATTTTGTCATTTGTTTAGATATCTAGCCTCACAAATTTTGGCCTCAATAAACTATTGGTCAGGGTTATGGTCGGAGGAGATTAAGATTCAAGTGGCGGAGTGGTTGCCTTCGCTTGAGACAATGCCATTGCAAATTGCTGGAGGTGAGCTCACAAACTTTGGAGAAGAGGAGGATGCGTGGATCCATGCAGTGAGTTGATCGCGATGAGGCAAAAGAAGGACAACTCGAGAGGCTATGCTGTGTTATCTCTCGGGTTGAGGAGGGATCTCAATATTTATATTATCTATTTTGTGTTGTTTGGGTGTTTTATGAATAAGTTTATTGATGTAATAAATAAAGAAAGATAGCGATGGAGCACTGGTACCTCATGATTTTTGTGTCAGTGCGTTAGATTTTAGGGTTGAGAGTTGAGAAAGGATTGTAATAAACTGTTTTTTTCGTTTTAATGAAAAGAGTGGTGAGCACTTTTTGCACGCTTGTTTAAAAAAAAAAAGAAAAAAATAGTTGAAGGTGGATGGCCTACTTCTCTGACATTGCAATTCTAGCTTCCGCGGTATGCCGATCGTGCTGCTTATCGGAGAGAAGATAAACTGACTTGTTTCGGGGCTTGGCGAGTAAAACCCATCGTCGGTTCCATCAGATTCGGAGCTGGGGGGTCAAACTGCAATTATGCTATCTCCACTATTGTTATCCCCACCAGCAGGGTCAACTGGCGATATAATTTTGTTTTGGTTTTGTGCCTTCCTTCTGCAATAAATGATCCGCACACCGTATACAAGCCCACAGACACCAAAAAACAAACATTATGTACCGACTACAACTTCCACCTTCCATCCTTTGCTGATTCTTCCCGACTCTAATGGCAGAGGAGGCACTGGTGCAATTGAGTTTGGGAAATCACACCGCTGGCAAATTACACCAGGTATCCGCACAGAGGCTTGGTGACTCTGGGTAAGCACCTTAAGTACAATCATCACTACCACCCGCAACACTGGTAAAATTCTCAGCAGAGGAAGTGCCCGAATGGATACATTTCTCCAATCGGATCCCCAACACAAAACTTAGTTGTTGCCCGTCAATTCGCATGTAAGATTATCACCCGCTACCAAGAACTCGCACGCTGTACCATTCAGAGGTGTGTACCACAAGTGTCGTGAAGAATCTCAGTACAATTAATGCTCATTGTATTAAGGGAGGCAAGATTGGGATTAATGTGGGTGCTTTTTTAATGGAGGCAAGT
Organism: Rhynchospora breviuscula; assembly: GCA_027562975.1. NCBI lineage: Eukaryota > Viridiplantae > Streptophyta > Magnoliopsida > Poales > Cyperaceae > Rhynchospora > Rhynchospora breviuscula. The sequence goes on along the minus strand of CM050400.1, from coordinate 6,603,821 downwards.
GTATAGTAAGCAGAAGAGAGGGCTAGTGAGGAAAATGTTAGTTTGAGAAGAGAGAGATTTGGAGAGACAGCGATAGAGTTGGAAATAGAAAGATTGGAACGAGTAGGTGATGGATGAGGGAACCGAATCCTGTGTCGCATGGCAGGCTTGCAGCGCAGGAAATTGATATCGGCCGCTAAATCGAACGGCTGTCGCGCGTTTTTCCTCTCCACTCCCAAGTCCCAACTCAAACGACTACTTATTGGATTTGGCTCCGTTCCTCCCGTATCGGATCCGAAATAAAAGAGCACACTCCTCCTTCGAAGAACTCCCATCTCTACATGTTCCTGATCGAGCAAGAAAAATAGAGAAAGCGAGAGAGAAAGTGAAATCGAGGAAGAGAGAGGTCAGACAGCTGATCGAGCAAGACAGATGAATAGATTACCATCCGCTACCAAGAACTCGCGCGCTGTGCATTTATTTGTTTGCTATTTGGGATTATTTTTTGCTGCTCTGGTTAATTTGGTTTAATTTATTCCTTAATTTGTTCTCTAATATTGCTACTTCGTTTAATTTTTTTTAAACCAGTAGATAATCCAGTGTGATCAAATTACAAAATGATGACTTAGATTGTATTCTTGTTGTCTAAATGAATGATGTGATTTTAATTGTGATACTGGTAAAAACAGTAAGTTGGGTTCCAGTGTGCTTCTTGATGGATTACGACTTAGAAATTAAATTCCAGTGTGCTTCTCATTGCATGTTGTATACTAAGTCGGCTCACTTGAGTCATCTAATTTATAGTACCTAGTAGTTAATTCATAGCAGGACATATATCAATTCAACCATGGGCTGCCATTCTGCTCTGCAACTTGACCATGAAAAAAAAGTGGGTATAGATTTCCTGCAAATGAAGCAGACAAAAATAATTTGAAATACACAATGTATGGTGTTGAATGGCAGGAGCATGGACCCACTGAATTCACTCAGCTCGTCCTTTTGTTTTTGCATAATTGATTTAGCTTTTTCTTTCTTGTTCCTAATCAGAGGTGATAGAGGAGACTAGGAAACAACTATAGGAGCACTAGATGAGGCAGAGCAGGGAGTAGGAAAGCTTGCTTCTAATATGGCAAAAATATCAAGCAATGTAAACTAAACGAAGCAGCTCTCAAAAGTCTGATTATGTTGTGACATCTGTTGGTTTCATTGTATGATTGTGTCATGCGTGTTTGAGGTTCAAATGCTCATATGGCTGCACCTGTTGAAGAACATTTGTGCCTTTTTTTTTTTTGTGTAAATGCTTACTATTATTTTGGGTAACAGATTTATCTGTTTATTTTCCATCTTGTGATGTAAGAAAAGAGAATTAGTTGGGGTTCATATTGTATGTATTATTTTGACTTGTATTATATAATTTGAATTTGTTAATAGCTTGTTACTACTTGGTGAAACCCTTTGTAATGAGCTCGTATGGTACCTTATTTGTAATGAACTGGTTATAATTTCTGTTGTACTCCTTATAAGTGCTTGTAGTTATCTGTGTCTAATACCTTCTTGTCTAATATTGTGTATTCCTCATTTGTCATAACCAGTAACAAGTACACAAAGATAATATTGTGTATAACAAGCAGGAGTAACAGGCAACAACAACTTATGTTCATACAAGACATGAATGTACTGGCCTTTAAATTAACATGCTTGTATGAACATGTTTGTACCGGCCTTTAAATTAAGCTATCCCAATAGATTCAAACCAACGCAATTTCAAGAAATGAATGTTCAAACAAGCATCTCTTTACCAGACACTTATGGTTTGTACTGGCCTTTAAATTAAGCTTTTGTAAACTGCTTGTACAGTGGTACTAGATAGGATAAGCAACAAAACATAGGCATCTCTTTATCACAACTTAAAAGCAACATATCATAGTTACAAGCCTCAAACAATACATGCAAACAAAATAACTAGACTTTTTAACAAATTAATTCAAGTAACTTAACAGAGAGGCAAACAGATCAATTCAATGAACTGAGCAAACTATTGAGTCATTGTTTAATGAGACCCAAGTGCTTAACAGTAAGCTATACAAAAAAATAATTTAATTCTATTGAGTCATTGTTTAACAGTAAGCTATCACAAAATAAAGCTTAAGGGTAAGTTATCACAAAATAAAGCTTTTTCTTTAAAAGCTATACAAAAAGGCTTTATCAGTAAGCTATCACAAAATAAAGCTTTTTATTTAAAAGCTATACAAAAAGGCTTTAATTCTATTCTTTAAAAGCTATCACTTAAGAGCATCCATATCAAGCAACTATTACAAGCATTCATTAGCTTAGAAATTAACAACAATGCTACAGGTTAGTACCATATATGTCACATACAAGCGCATCAAGATTTACAATTTTACAGTAAAAAAATTACAACATTCTATTATTACAAAATGCTAATCACCAAACATAATATAAAGCAGCTTCAAAATTCTGAAAATCCATACTGTTACACCTGATAGAAATTACAACATCCTATTTTTACTATGCCATGCTCTTCTCCATCTCCCATAACCTAATAGAAATGATAGTATTCGAAGTGAATTAAAAGTAAAATTTGAATTACACTTTATGCATAAGTGGTTTAGTCCTTACCAGAATATTTGAAGGCTTCAGGTCTTTATGTATAAGCCAATTGCTGCACTAGAAGCATAGAACAATGAAATATACATAAAGGGAAAATACTTCTAGAAGGAAAAAGGTTCAGATTTAGGGACCACCTGTGAAGGTAATAAAGTCCATTTATTAACAGTTGTAGGGATTGATGTGAAAGAGGTTAAGATGCTCCCTATGGTATCTAATTATCTCCTAGTCAGCATAATCAAGTGCGAGGTAGAATGATATGTCAATATGGTTGACGTGCACATTTACAAGCTTTACAACATTTTCATGTGTTATCTCCATTAGAAGCGTGCAATTTCACAATTAGGCGGAGCAACTAGAAATGGAAGGGATACGGTTTAGTATAGATAAAATTGACTAATTGAGCAAAGAAAGAAAGAACGATACCATGATCTCACGAATGCTGATCGGAGAGACGCTGTTGATGAGAGGAACAAGACCATGAGTCATTTGTAAATTTATAAATTCAAACACACTACAATTGATGAGGGGAAGGAAGGTGTTGAGAAGGGGATACCTTAGTCAACGATGACGGAATTAAGGTTCTTCGATCGTTGACGGAATCGGCCACCGTCCTCAGAGATGAATCGGTGATGAGAGAGGAGATGGGATGCAGAGGAGAGAGACGAAAATGGACTAGAGTTTCGACGGGATCCGTCGGAATTTCATTTTCTCTTCAATTTGCTTTGGCTTTGATGGAGTGAGAGAGAGAAAGAGGGGAGGAGACGATAGAGAAGAGAGAGAAGCTGTTCAGAAGTCAGAACAGATCTCTTCACATTCTATGCAACTATTTCAAATGTAATCAACATTTTGTACTTTTGGTAGAGTTGTGGCAGGTATAGAGGGGGTTTGATGTGAATTTGGACTCGAATTAAGACAGTCTTAAAGACCGGGTTCTTTGAATCTAAAATATTTCGGACCAGTCCGTATAACATCATAAGGTCCATTCATTTTAAAAAATCAACTATATATATCAATATTAAGGCGGATATAAAATTTTCTTATGACTTTTGCGGACCAGGTACATGGAAATAAATTGAAAGGATTGTTTAAACTGTATCAAGGCAGGCAGGAAGAAGGCCGTGCTGTCACTGTGCCTATGGGGCAAGTTGATCTCTATTGAGATCTCTGATTTAATTGGAAAATTGTTGGATGAGATGTTTGTGTGATTGAGTTGTTGTTGTGCTTAATTTGTAATTTGTAATATAAATGTGCTTCATCTGTCTTTATAAGTTTACTTTTTGCTGATGCCTGTAGTTCATTAAAATATGTGCATTTCATTGATTGCTATTTGCTAAAATTTCCTTCCACTTACTTTCTCACTTGTTAAGGAATATACATAATTAGTGGAGAATTGAGCTTATCAACATAGTGAAAATAGCGATGATATACTATGGCTACTGACGAGTCTGGTTTGTAAAATAAATGAAATTAAATTCATATTGCATGAGTTACATAATTTTCACGAATGAATATAAGTGAACATTTCAAGCTAATTACTTGGTGTGTGATCCTCGCAAAAAAAAAAAAAAAAAAAAAAAAAAAAATGAACCCATCTAAAATTTATCAGAAACTAAAAATAAAAAGCAAATTATATCCTACATATATAGGTACACATGCTCTAACTTATGCCGTTTCGTTAAGGCCTAACGAAACGAATAACAGCAACGAAATGGATTCCGTTTCAATAACGAAACGGCAAACGAAATAAGAGTATGTGCTGTTTTGATCGTATCAGCCTGGATTCAAACCGTTATGTGGGTATTTTGTGAAGTGGAACGAATAACGAAACATATTTCTGTGCCGTTTCATAAACGAAACGGTTAACGGAATGAAATGCTGAAACCGTTTCATAAACGGAACGACAAACGATATGGGCTGTAACGTGGTATTTTTCAACGTTTGACAGGCCTACACTCACTGGGCGGAGATCGGCACACTGTGCAATACCACAGTCTCAACCGTCAGTCCTGGTCCAAAACCAAATAGTACTCCCCACTCAAGCCCTTCTCCGGTGGTAGCCTTGCCTTCCTCAGTCGACCACCTTCTCAAGTTCTCATCTCATCTAGAATGAAAAGCACACATACACCGGACATGTTGCCGTACTTGCTCAAAACATGTCTAGTCGCAGTCATTTTCTCCTTTTTGAGCTCAAGCTTGGCCTCCACCTTATCGAGGATTGCTGGCCCACCTGGGTGCGCTACCCAAAAGATCGAGTTCCATTCAGATATACCTGCAGATAAGTTAATTATGTATACACACATCAGAAATATTAAACTCAACAGTAGAAAATGTGTACTGTGGTTGCATGGTTGGAATCAACTTAGTCAGATGATTAATTGTTACATTTACATACCGATTGGAGTAAAAGCCCCGACAAGACTTTTCTCAGTGATTGTGGATGTCAACATGGGTACATATATCCTTCAGAAGGTAGAAGGTCAGACCCGCTTCGCGAAGGTGGCCATCTATTGCTCCCTCTGAGTTGGGCAGGATGGTTTGCTGCGCCGATACCAGCTGGAACAATGGATGCTCGATGGTAAGGTCAGGATCAGCACCGGCGATAATTGCAGCTGCAATATCCCCAAAGAGATTGTCCAAATAGAGAATCGAGATGAGTTACTGACGGTGCCTTATTTTAGCTCATCTTTTGGCCTCTATAATTTCTGCGTTGCATAGTTGAGCAGAAAATCTTTATCCTTGTAACAAGAAATTTGTTGCATAATTGAGCAGAAAATCTTTATCCTCGTAACAAAGAAATTTTTAGGCGCTTATGAAGGAAGGGGACGAGCTGGCTCAATTTAAAAAATTATATCAAAAATAACAAAAAAAAAAAAAGAAAAAGAAAAAGAAAGAAAGTCATAGGAAAGAACGGATAGAAACACTAGCCATATACCGATCTGAAAACATTGGAAGTGATACACAATAATATGTTTATTAGAGTCATCAGAATTGATAAGATAATTAGCGATGAAGAAAATAAAATTATAAACGTCTTACGTCCGAAAAACTTAAGTGAGATTTTTTTTTTGCCAATAGAAGTAGAGTTTTTATACTCTACTACATTCATTAACGAAAGTAAACAAAATGAGAAACAATATTTTTACAGTATCGAGCCGATAAAAATGAAAATGAAATAATACCGTCCAAATTTATCACTCAAACATTGCCCCAAACAACCCTTCTACATCTCAAATCACATTAGATAAGATATATACTAAACTGGATGTAATTAGAAAATAATTTAGTCAACGATCAAGTGCTAGTAATATCGAACTATTAAGTTTTTTTTGTAACATCTCGAATGATTGTGGCTTGTAAAGAGCATGAATAGAATTATCCATCCAACTAGTATAAATAGATGGACATGACTTTCATTTGCCATCAAGCCAAGGCAATCAAAGCCAAGTTCACTTGAGAGATATAGTGATAGTGTGTAGTAGATCGAAGGTGTAAGAATATTTGAGAAGTAGAGTTATAATCTTAAAGGTATAGTATTTAAGTAGTAGACGTTGTAACAATAATTTAAGTGATAATAAAGAGTAAATTTTAACACAGCGCCTCACAACTACTCAACATATACGAAATACGTTATCCCAACAAATTATTAGAGTCTCTCAAGGTGATTTATACTGATGAATTATACAATAACAGCGTCCATCTATTACCTATTTCCCCATCATTTTTTTTTTTACAAAGGTCGATACCAATAAAAAGAAATACCTTCCGAGTTCCGACAATGGTCCTTTTTGTATAATAACAAGGGATTAGAGTCCCTTATACGGTAGGATCACTTTTCCCCCTTTTTTATATTAGGCAAAAGAGTTTAATTGAGAATTTCATTCGCTGATCTCGGTGGCAAAAGAGAGAAAAATTACGCTACAGCGCTCGATCTTTTCTATATTAATAGTTAACTTTTATTTACCAATAAATAATAAATTAAGGACAATAAAAAAATAACTCTTAAGTCTTAACCAAGATACATTTTGTATGATAACTATAAAGAAAACGTTAGAATATAGAATATATTCTACGTATATGTACATGTTCGCCGGAAGTACAAAACAATAAATAACTAATTTTACCGCTGCTCAACAAATTAAATTGTCTAAAAATATAAAAGTTAAAGATAAATGGTTCGACCCTTGAAAAGTATTTATTATCTTAAGTTCATCATCTAGTCCGCCAAAATGTCTACACCACTTAAAATTTCAAAATTATATAAAATAAAATTATTTATCACATCTCTAAAATAAATTAAAAAAACATAACATCTCATCTCACTAATAAAAAAAATTAATAAATAAAGTCGAACATTGTAATAAATAGACTTTCTATATCAAGTAGTTGAAATAATAACATCTGTCAGTACCAACGGCAGAAACAATAGTTATTATATTATCTAAATCAGCTATTTTCAAATAATTATAATTTACAAGGGAAGTTGATCAACAAAGAGGCCTTCAAATTAAAACAAGGACAACTTGTACAATAACCATAAACTTAAGGCCCCAAAGCGTAAAACAGGGCGCTCCTAATCGGAAAAGTAATTATATCATATATTCGAAATAATAAAAATAAAAAAAGAAGAGAAAATAAAATGAAGGTTTCGTGAAATTAGTTGCCAAGTTGGCATCGTGGCATTGGGCAGAAGGTAATTAAAGGCGTAAAGCAGGTGAGGCTCAGGCGCTCAGCCTCTCAGGTGCCAAGTAAAAGAAATTGTAGTAGTAGTCCAATCCAATTCAGTCAAAATAAAATCAACCCTTCGTTCTCTCTTTTCTGTGACTCTGAGCGTGAAGCACCGCCGATAAACCGGGCCGGATGCGGCGGCTCGATTAGGCTGGGATTCTTGTAAACTAGGGTTTTGGGTCCGTCTTCTTTTAATTTCGGATCTTTGGACGGGATGGAGGTGGCGGAGTTGGGGCGCGAGACGGTGGAGTTCTCCGCGCTGGTTCGGCGAGCGGCGGAGGACTCGTACCTGGCCCTGAAAGAGCTCGTGGAGAAGAGCCAGAAGGGGGACGAGCTCGGACAACACCGTTCCGATTCTGAGAAGAAGATTGATCTTCTCAAGTTCATCGCTCGAACTAGGCAGCGCATGCTTCGCCTCCATGTTCTTGCCAAGTGGTGCCAACAGGTACGCACTTTATAACAGTCTTGGACTTGGATTCTTTTAGTTTGGTTAGGGTATAAGGGTAATATTACTAGAATTGGTGCCAATTTGTTCTTGTTTTATATCAAACTAAACTGATGCTAGGGTTTGCATTGATTACAATTTTCAGTTGTAATACAAAATTGTGCATTCTGTACTTCACCGAGGTATACTGTACATTTGAAATTTGCTTAGCCAGCGTATATATAATTATTATATATGCATAGTTGAGTGAAGAAAGCTGGTGCAGTTGTTAGTAGCTCTTTGCTTTGAAACCATAGTAAGGTTTTAATGCCCGTCTTTTTATGTAGGTCCCGCTGGTTGATTATTGCCGGCAGCTTGCCTCGACGCTGTCTATTCATGAGACATGTTTCACCCAGACAGCTGATTCGTTGTTCTTTGTGCATGATGGGCTTCAGCAAGCCCGTGCCCCCATTTTTGACGTCCCCTCTGCCATAGAGGTCTTTCTTACAGGTGCTTATTTTCTCACTTTTATTGTCAGCCTTGTACTATGAGTGCGATTTGAAATCGTGGTTTCCTCTTTCAGTCAGCTGAGTTGGGAAAAGATCTGGTTTATGTTGTAATATTTTTTATGAAATTTGGACCAGTTAAGCTCCAACTGGTTTTCCATGTGTTAAACTAATTTTCTTGTGTTGATCTTTTCTTTCCGCACCAATGCTTATCCTGGTTTACTCAAGGCATAATACATTATTGTTCCTTGATGTGCCACCAAAATTTTGTTAGGTTTCGTAATACACTATTATTCCTTGATGTGCCACCAAAGCTTTGTTAGTGTTATATAAATAGCATGTTACCAGACAATGTTCAATCAGGTAACAATTTTCTTGGCTTGTTACTCGGCGGTCTGCTACATACCTTGATCAGTACCATACCCTAAAATATCTGGTTATGTTGGTGTAACTTATGTTCAGTTTCTAGGATACTATTGGATATGATTTATTGTACTGAACTCAATTATATCAGTACCATTATGCATGGTTCGTTCTTCCCTATTACATGGTTATACTGGGGGTAGGGCTATTCTTAGATATTAATCTGATTGATTGCATAACGTTGTATAATTACCATCAAGAAGATTGAATTTTGTTTTGAATTGAATATGGGACACCATGTAAAATTGTTCATTTTTTAATTGTTCTGTCCTGGCAATATGGGACACCATGAATAATACATTTGTTTAAAAGGGCAGCTGTGTATAATAGGCGATGTTTGGATTAAAGCAAGGATAAAAGCAGGTTTATATTAGTACTGGAAACGATGGTATCGGTATTACTCATGACTAGCAATGACCTAAATAACTAAATTGCCTGATAGGACTTTTTACTAAAATAGCCATAATCCCATTACCATAAACTGTACCTTGAAGATTATGTTGTACACCTGCACCACTACACTGCTGTGATACTGGTATTAATATTTACGGCCAACTTCCATACAGCTTTTTATCTGTTATTTGTAGATAATATGAAATCAGTGTCAAGATACTCTAGCAGTCCTGGTCAACACTAATAGATGTACTTGCATTTAGGTGGATACAGCAGACTTCCCAAATGCATAGAAGATCTTGGTTTACAGAGCACTCTTCCTGAGGCAGAGCAGAAACCAGCACTGAAGAAACTCAACACCCTTGTTCGGTCAAAGCTTCTAGAAACTGTTGTCCCGAAGGAAGTGTCTCATATTTCAGTCTCTGATGGAGTCGCCACATTTCGTGTTGATGGAGAGTTCAAGGTACTCCTGACACTGGGCTACCGAGGCCACTTACATCTCTGGCGAATTCTGCATTTGGAGTTGCTCATAGGTGAGAAGACAGGGCCTATCAAGCTCGAAGCATCCCGTAGGTATGCACTTGGTGATGACTTGGAGCGTCGCATGGCTGTTTCAGAGAACCCATTTAGTATCCTCTACACAATTCTTCATGAGCTTTGTGTCGCTCTTCTTATGGATACAGTAATAAGACAGGCTCAGATATTGCGTCAAGGGAGGTGGCGAGATGCAATTCGCTTTGATCTGATCTCAGATAACAGCCAGACTGGTCAAACGAGTGGTACAGCAATGATGCAGTTAGGTCAAGAGGGTGAGTTGGATTCTACCGGGCTGAGGATACCTGGGCTGAAGATTACTTACTGGCTTGATACTGAAAAAAGCAGCACTCCAAGCACAGAGCAGGGTTCATCAGCTCCTTTTGTGAGGATCGAACCGGGGCCAGATCTGCACATCAGGTGTGTGCATGGGGCATTTATCCTGGACCCGCTTACTGATAAGGAGGCAACACTCACTATTGACCAAAGCTGTATTGATGTTGAGAAGCTTCTTCTGAGGGCTATTGCCTGTAATAGACACACAAAGTTGCTTGAGATTCAAAGAGAGCTGATTAGAAATGTTCAGATTTCACGTGCTTATGGAGATGTGGTTTTGAAGCATGAAGGCCTCAGAGTTGATGAAGATCGGCGAAAGGTACTAAAAGGACTTATTTCACTGTCTCATAGTTGCACTTGATTGAATACTGTGTTGGTAGTAGTGGTATATGAAGCATGATGGACAACCCAAGTGAGCTCCACTTGGGGACATAAGGTCCCTAAAGTTTTTAAAAAAAAAAAAATCAGAAAGTTAAGTTCATCCAACCCACAAAGTAAGGGACGCTGATACTTCCATTTATATAACAAAATATAATCAAATTTACTTAATTGCATAGAATAAACTGACTCTTCTTTTTCTTTGTGAACCTTTGCATGCCTCCATATAGAAAGAGGATAAACTGAGCACAGAAGACTATTACACTGATGAGGTGCTTCAGGTGCGGGCTTATGGCAACTCGTATATAACCCTAGGGGTAAATATCAGGTCATTTTCTGTTTCACACCCACTATCTTATTTTCTTTTCCTTTTGCTCTAGAAAACTGTAAATATGTGAAATTCGGTGTTTATTGGCATAAAGGTGCCAATAGAGTTTCTCTCCTTTCCATTCAGTATAAGATTTTGGCTCACTGAAAGTTAGATGTTGGGCTTGTTAAAACCATTTCAAAGTTTTAACAGTTTTTAGCCTTATGGTGTTTGGAAGTGAAGAGAACAAGGATGAATAAGTAGTTCGTGAACTAGGATTGTGAACAAGAATTAGGAATGCAAGAAATGTTGTTTGGATGATTGGTTGAGAACAAGAATAGAAGCAAAATAAAAAATTTAAGAAAAAAAAAAATTTAGTAATGATTTATATTTGTATTTTTAACTAGTTTATATTTAAATAATTTTATCTTAATAAAAAATAACATATAATAATAATAATAATAATAATAATAATAATAATAATAATAATAATAATAATAAACTTAAAAGTAAAATTAACGATAATTATCATTTTTAAGTTAAAGTGACCTCAGTTTAGAACTGGTTATCAATTATCATGCGTAACCTAAATTAATTTTTTTTTATATGATTTGCATACTTGTAGTGGTTCAAACATTATAAAATCCATATTTCATTTTTTCTGTGTCCAATAAATTGTGAGAACTTTAATTCTATTTAATAAATTATTTCTTATATATGTGTCAAAGCCAATAGCACGGTAGAAAGCAATGGGTGCAAAACGATTTCTCTCTCATCCCACTAATTGTTTATTCTTATTTCTTGATTTCTCCCCAATTCACAATCTCCTTGTTCGCTTGTTCCATGGTTTCACAGGAATTAGTAGGTCGTGGGAAAAAGCTTGTTCGCACTAATTCCAGACTTGTTTGGTTCACGCGAATAAGGCCAATTCGTGAATTGGCTTATTTGAATGCCATCCAAGCACACCCTCTATAGTAATAGATACTTTTTGTTACTTGTTTTTCTGGAGACAGAACAGTAGCAGGGATGCAGTTTTATATGAACTTGACCATGCCTTGTTTGTGTTTCTTGATGGTTAGTAATGTAGTCTCTATTTAGATTGGGCTCAAGTTTGAGCAGATAAGGATGACAATGTTCGAATATGCCAAATTACTAGTTGTCTAGAAATTGATTTACCGGGTTTAATAAATTCTTTTATATAACTACTTTGGATTTTTTTTTTCCTTTTGTTTTTTGTTGGATATAAATAGATGCCACACATGTTTGTGTGTTACCAAAGAATTCTTTTGGGAACAATTACAGGGTATTAATGTAGTGTATTCAGTGCGAAGACCAAGATTGACTATATATAGATGAATGCACTCCAAATTGGAAAATAATAGTTGTTTAAAACCTAACAGTTCCTTTATTCAGCTCTTTCTGTAATTATTTTCAATTTGTTTGATGACTATAATGTTTAATTTTAAGATTTGCAAATGCCATTCAACTTATATTAAATTTTGTTCTAAATGCATTTACACAAAAATTTCTCTTGCTTTTAAATAACTAACGCAACATATATTTATGTTGAAGATTCAATTAGGAGATATATGTTTGAATATCCAGAATTTCTTTTTCATATATTTGCAGTTGCAAGGCCCAATTAATGGAATAAGATAATTTAATTAAGAAAAATAATTTTTGTTAAACAGCATCTATGAAAAATATCTTTGTCACGGACTTGTGTATAGGCAAAGTGGAACTTAATATCTCAGAACCTCCTCTCTGTATAGTTTATATATGCTCAATAAATCACCCACCAAAAATGTTTTGTTGCAGTTCAATAAATGTATGCCACATATATTTAGGTAACAGTTGAGTGGTATTTTAATAATTCATTTAAAAGCAACGATGTATGAATTACTAATCTTTATGCAAAGCTAGTCAAAGATGTGTGAAAAATGCAGTGCCGACTCTTAGGTTTTCAGGACCTTTTGTTTTTATGGAATTAATTAGTAAACAAGCGTTTCGTGCGTTATGATGTGCATCATTAATGCTATGATTGTAATTGAATACCTTGGCCTAAATATGAACTTTATTTAATTCAAGCATTGAATGAAGGTCACTTGTGCTCTTTTATAAATTGCTCCGACCACAGAATTGGCAAAGCAAGCTCCACTACTTGGTTTCCTTCTGAACTTTCTCTTATGGACAGGTCTGGCCAGTTCTTTCTCCAGTCTTCCAAAAATGTTCTGGTCCCTAGTGTGATTTCAAGAGCTGAAGACTCGTTGAACAAGGGGCTCATTTCCCCGGTCGATGCTTTTGTGAGCTTGAGAAGCAAAAGCATTCTTCACCTCTTCGCCAATACTGGAAAGTTTCTCGGTCTTAAGGTACCTTCCTCTCTCTTTCTCTCTCTCTCTCTCTCTCTTCAAAGAGGCTGCTGAGTTGCTTTTCTCTCTTCACCGCCCCCCTCTCCCTCTACCCTGGTTAGGGTAAGAATTAAGAAAGCTTGATTACAGCTGTCCTTGAAATTCTGGTTCTCTGACCGTTGGTTAATTTTCCTGGTATGATACGATTGTAGTCAGTATCTGTATTGATTGTATTAGACCTTATCATGAAATTGGGTGGGTATCATACTTTTTGTACTGTCGTAACAGATCGGTGGGGGATTGGGTGGGTATCGGATTACTCCAGGTTTGATCTGGCTTCTGGTTTGGTCACCTCAGGTTTATGTAACATAGGTTAGGTCAGGTGAGTTAGTCGAGTCAATTCAGATTAGCAGGTCAGCCAATCCAGATGTCAGGTTTATTTAGGTTGTCATTAGCCCCGGTGACCTTGGATCCAGGTTGATTCGGGTGCTCAGGTTTTCAGATTTTAGGTTGCTTTGGATTACATGTCAGTTGAGTTTGTGTCAACTCGGTGTGTAGATCTATCAAAATTCAGGCTGCTTCGGGTTACAGGTCAACTCGAGTTTGTGGGCCAATCATTGTTAATAAGATATTTATCAGAACTTTGAAGTTTTAGTTATTGATTTTGTTGCGGTAAAATGTTGGTTTAGGCTGGGTTTCTGCAGGTGCAGTTATTTTCAATTAAATTAGTCACTGCAGTTTTTAGTTTTTATGTTTTTTTTTTGGTTGAGTAAAATGGTTCAACAGTTGGCTTTATCTTGCTGGGTTTTATTTCTAGCCTACCCCAACTTGTTTGGGACAAAAGGCTTTGTTGTTGTTGTTGTTGTAAAATGGTTCAGCAGTGGGTCATGTTTTTGCGAGGATCAAGTTTGGTTCTGGTTAAGGTTGGGGGTCATTCAGGTAGGGCTATTTCAAGTCATGGTTCATCTCAGGCTTGCATCATCTTTAGATTCAGTTCCTTTTAAATTTGGGTTGTTCAGTTTGGGCTGCATCAGATTTTGGTTTGGGTTTAAATTTGGGTTAGAGTCAGGTCAGAATCTGGTTGGTTTGACTTCTTAAAATTATGAGGCAAGACTGGATTCTGGTTAGTTTACTTAAATAAGATAAAATTATATATCACAAATATTTAGTTTGTGTGTTACGTGTAAGTGTCCAGATTAATATCAAAATGAATGAAGTACTTTATTTTGCAATGTTATTTTCCTAAAACATCCTTTTATTTGCAATAAATAAATCAATGATGTGATCTTTCCTAAAATCTTGTTCGAAATCTGTGTGCCGTTCGTTACATATGGGGTTTCAATGTTAAACATTTTTGCTTTTCCTTTTTCAGGTTTATGATCAGATTTTAAATAGTCTGAAGATTCCCAAGCACATACTTCTCGGATCTGACATGTCCATAATGGGATTTCCTCAATGTGGGAGTTCCTACTATTTACTGATGCAGCTTGACAAAGAATTTAAGCCAGTTTTCCATCTTCTGGAAACACAGTCAGCCCCACCTGCAGAGAGAAGAAATTCAATTACTGATGTCAAAAATATCATAAGGGTGAGCGAGATTGATATAAGCCAGATGCCAGTAACTCAGGATGATCTTAACACTACCAGCCTGTTAAAGTGGGAAAAGATACAGATGATGCTTCAGAACAATCCAAGTACTTCAAATCAGATTATTGATAACGGGTTGGAACCCGTTTTGCAGCTTCCTGGTGGTTTTGGTGGTTCCCGCTCGACTTTCTCTTCTATTGTGGACGAGGTCTTTGAGTCTGAAAAGAGTAATGCTAATATGCTGAGTTCTTTTTCTTCTCAAAGTCACCTATCCACAAGCTATGGATATTCTGCTGGCCTTATAGGTTCGGGCACAGGTAACTATTTGCAATCTCCTAATTCGTTTGCGGCTTCGAGCCCTTCAAGGAGTTTGTCAGTTCGCAAAGTTGGTCCATCAAAGTCCGACCAGGACCTTAGGTCCCTACATTCTCCTGACATTCGTCTGAGTTCTGTAATTGGAGGATCTTCAACAAGTGCCAGATTGACTATGCCGTCTACCTTACAGCAACCATGTAACTCACAATTCTTCAAATATTTGAGTTTTCATTTACTTATTATTGCTTAATGCTTATCATTATATTATAATTTTGGGCTTGGAATAATCAAACCAAGTTGAAACTTTTTATAACAAGCCCTGTTAACACAAATCTACATTTTGTTCACCTGTCTTTCAGGGCCAATATCAGACAGTGCAAGCTCTCCTGCTACCACTTCAACTGAATGCCCCATGTATGAAAAAGCCGCAAAGAAGCGTTCTATTTCGGAGATACTCTGCCATATTCCCTCATTGCAAGGGCTGAAAACAACTGACGGAGCCAAACGTAGGAAGATCTCAGAGACCACTAGTGCTCACCACACTGCCCCACAATCATATCCCCCGGTGCTTGTAAACAGATTACCGAGCAATTTGACTTATGGGAACCTCCTTTCCGAGAGGAACCATGGGATTCCAGCAAGCACCTACTCCTTGATACTTATCCAGGTTGTTAGGCAATGTCTGCTCTGCGTTAAGCATGCACAACTCACCAGCCAGATGGATGCATTAGACATATCATATGTGGAAGATTCTGGGCTGCGCTCTTTATCCTCCAGCTTGTGGCTACGGCTTCCATTTGCCACGGATGATGCATGGCGGCGTATTTGTTTGCGCCTAGGCAAGCCTGGGAGCTTGTCATGGGATGTAAAGATCAATGACACACATTTCAGAGAACTCTGGGAGTTGAATGCGGGCAGTACGGGTACCCCGTGGGGCCCAGGTGTGCGAATCGCTAACACTTCTGACACGGATTCACACATCTCGTTTGATTCAGATGGAGTTACTTTGGCGTATAAGACAGTTGAGGCAGACAGTATTAAGCGGCTAGTGTCAGATCTGCGACGGCTCTTGAATGCAAGATCATTTGTACGTGGCATGAGGAGGTTGGTTGGATTGAGACTCGATGAAAAGATGGATGAAGAGGGTAAAGGGCCGTCTGGGAAAGGTGGAGATTCGGCTGAAAGGCTTTCAGAGGTGAGGAAAGCCTTCAAAATTGAGGCAGTTGGTCTCATGAGCATGTGGTTTTGCTATGGGTCAATGCCAAGCGTTCACTTTGTTGTGGAGTGGGAAGCAGAGAAGGAAGGGTGTACCATGCATGTCTCTCCTGACCAACTTTGGCCGCATACTAAGGTTTGGAGCTCTGTCCCATTATCTTTCGCAAATTATCTGTGCGCTTTCTTTCACCTTGCATTTGACTTGAGTGACTAACTCTAGTTTAAACTCTTTTATTAAATCTTTTTCATTAATGTTAATGGCACCTGTACTGAAATGGCATTTACCTTTCAGTTTCTAGAGGATTTCGTAAATGGAGGAGAGGTGGCTTCTTTCTTGGACTGTATCCGGCTCACAGCAGGGCCCCTCCTTGCCCTTGGTGCAGCAATTCGCCCTGCAAGGATGCCTGTCACTGTTTCAGCTGCTTATAACCCTCTGCAGAAACAAGCTGGCACTGTGCCATTGCAAGGGATATTGCCGAATGGATCATCAGCAAACCACACCCAACCACTCTCCTCTCCTGCTGCTGTACCACCTCCATCCACTGTCATGTCTCACCTCGCCAATCAAAATCTGCATGCTGCCATGCTGTCTGCAGCAGGTCGGGAGCGACCCGGCATTGTTCCCAGCTCACTCCTGCCCTTTGACGTGTCTGTAGTTCTGCGTGGCCCATATTGGATACGTATTATATACCGCAAGAAGTTTGCAGTTGATATGAGGTGCTTTGCTGGTGACCAGGTGTGGTTACAACCAGCAACACCTCCTAAGGGGGGCCCATCAGCTGGTGGCTCATTACCTTGCCCCCAGTTTCGGCCTTTCATCATGGAACATGTTGCTCAAGGTTTGAGTGCTCTGGACAACTTCCCACCCAATAGTGGAAACCCTAACGCAACACAGCCCTCGGTGATGCCAGCTCCTGGTCGTGCCAGTATGCCGGCTTCGGGAGGGATGACTAGACCAGGTTCAGGTCCTACAGTGCAAGGACAGGTTCCTGTCCAAGGTGGGTTAACCCGTCCAACCAGTGCAATATTAGCAGCCTCGTCAGGTCTGGCTGGGAGCATTTCTGGGATGCCTGGAAGACTATCCCAAGGTGGTCTTCCAGTGCATATGAAGGGAGAGCTTAACACAGCTTTTATAGGGCTTGGAGATGATGGGGGTTATGGGGGTGGGTGGGTACCACTTGCTGCTCTTAAGAAGGTTTTGAGGGGCATCCTGAAGTACCTGGGGGTGCTGTGGTTGTTCGCGCAGCTACCAGAGCTTCTGAAGGACATACTGGGTTCTATCTTGAAGGAGAATGAAGGTGCTCTTTTGAATTTGGATCAGGAGCAGCCAGCATTGCGCTTCTTTGTTGGGTAAAGTATCAGACTTGATTGCAATAGTTACAGTATAGGAAGTTTTCTGCAAAAAAAGTGGTTTTCAAGACGATAGTATTAGTATTACTACATAAAACCTGAATGTTATTGCTTCATTACATGTTGACCATTCAGATATTGAAACCGTATTGTAAGGCCAGAGGTCGTCAATATTATACATTATTATAACTGTGTCCATCATCATCAGTACATAATAATGTAACCTTGCAATTCTAGGAAAAGATCTGATGTTGAATATTAACCTTAAACATTCTCTCCTCTTTTTCAGGGGCTATGTTTTTGCAGTCAGTGTTCATCGAGTACAGCTCCTCCTCCAGGTTCTGAGCGTGAAGCGCTTCCACCACCAGCAACAGCAGCAGCAGCAGCAGCAACCCCACCAGAACAATGCTCAAGAAGAACTCTCGCCAACTGAAATCAACGAAATCTGTGAATACTTCAGCCGGCGTGTCGCGTCAGAGCCCTATGATGCCTCCCGGGTTGCCTCCTTTATCACCCTTCTCACCCTCCCCATCTCTGCTCTGCGTGAATTCCTCAAACTAATTGCTTGGAAGAAAGGCCTTTCTCAGGCCCACGGTGGTGATATTGGCACTGCCCAGCGACCCCGCATTGAGCTCTGCCTTGAGAACCACTCAGGTTATACATCTGATGATGGGGCAGTGTCCAAGAGCAACATCCACCATGATCGGGCTCGCAACCTAGTTGATTTCGGGTTGACTTTTGTTCTTGACTCAACACAGATACCGCACATGAATGTGGCTGGTGGGGCGGCATGGCTGCCATATTGTGTGTCAGTACGACTGAGGTACTCCTTTGGAGATGCAGTTCATAATCATAACCTTGGCAACAATAACCATGTTTCTTTTGTTGGAATGGAGGGGAGCCACGGGGGAAGAGCGTGCTGGTTGCAGTATGAAGATTGGGAGCGATGCAAGCAGAGAGTGGCCCGCACTGTAGAGGTGGCAAACAATGGGGCCATGATGGGAGATGCTAGTCAGCAGGGGAGGCTGAAGTTGGTTGCTGAGACAGTACAGAAGACCCTTCAAACGTCTCTCCAGCAGATGAGAGATGGTCCTATTTCAGCTGGATCAGTAGCTAATTGATAAAGATAGTTTATTTTGTTGCCTTTTGGTGTAGTTTTGAGGTTTTAAATTTTCAAAAGTCAATTAGTGATGTACAGTTAAAAATTAAAAGAAGACTAGAACAGAGCTGTTTAATTGTCTGTTGATAGAGGGGCTTTTTTGGAAAGTTGCAGTCGTTGGCCTCTTGCATCTCTTATTAATCTGTAATTTGGAAGGTTGTCTAGGTTTCATGGGACTTAGCGGTGGCATTCCTTTACCTTGTACATTATATAGCATAATTTAGTGAACTTGTGAGACTGAACTTACGCATACTTTCATATTTTGCGTTTACTACAAACGTTACTGATGGAATAGAACGAAGCTTTTTTGACGTAAAAGAAATAAAATTACTGATGCAATAGAATGAAACTACTTGCAAAGTTTTTAGCTGTTTTCCTTGTTTATATATTTTGCTTCTTAATTGAAATATAAATTTGCAGCGATCTTTATTTCATTATTTTTATAGCAAATCTCAAATAAAAATGTTTCGGCAATAGAGCAAATAAGGAAAGCTTATATTTAATTAAAAGAAACACAACTTAAGTCGTAACAAAAAATAAGGAAAGCTTAATATTAAGATCCATAGCATCTTATAGGAGTTGTTCAAAGAAAAACCAAAGTTGGAGCACCACCGCCCAAGACGGGGTCTTAGTCTTCCAAAATACAAATTATTGGAGCACACTCGGAACCTAAAACCAAGCTCAACCACAAAATACTAAACCGGTACTACCACCAAAAGAAAGAAAAGAACTGATACACTTCCTAATTCAGTGCTCCAACCGAACTCAATCAACACACAATAATCTTAACTACATACAAATCAATACCAAACAGAAAGTCAAGAAATAAGGGGAAACAAAAAGTTCATAATAGTTAAGTTTTGCAGAGATGCCTAATACAATTGTAAGTAAAAACTGAAAAAAAAAAAATATAAACTCATAACACACAGGCACACAAATTCACAGATTATATAATTTCAGTTCAATTTCTATTTACTACATAAACACATACAAACTGAGAAGCAAAATTCTCTAATTTTGTTAGACCCTTACATAAACAATCAGAAGTACCTAAAAAGCTCCATTTAACTCATTAAGAAGCACTCCCTTAAACAAATTTTGTTAATAAACTAATGCCAGAACAGAAGAACTAATAAAAAAGTACATGTACGAGTAAAATAATCCACATGAATAATACAGCCTTTCAGAACTTAATAAATAGCGGACAAGAACTCCTGAAGCCCAGAAGAAGACCAATCAAAGAACTGGTCAATCTCATCCTCTGCGTCAGGGCTCCATGGTACAGCTGCCATGTCAGCACTCTCTGGCACATATCCTCCCTCTCTGCTATCCCCAGCAGGACACCAATCAGGCAAATTAAACTCAAACTGCTCACCCATTTGCGGCAT
Source organism: Rhynchospora breviuscula (assembly GCA_027562975.1). NCBI lineage: Eukaryota > Viridiplantae > Streptophyta > Magnoliopsida > Poales > Cyperaceae > Rhynchospora > Rhynchospora breviuscula. The sequence goes on along the minus strand of CM050400.1, from coordinate 6,583,823 downwards.
AATGTCAGTATTCACCGGACCAAGCATGCACTGACTCTTCCCTGGTGGTTCCACATCAGCACTCTTTGGCCCGCATTCCTCCTCTCTGCTGTCCACCACGGGGTCGCAATCAGGCAAATAAAGCTGCCCTCCCTGGCATGGCGCCAAGTCACTGTTACCCAGACCAAAAACACACTGCTTCTTCCCAGGCGGTGCCACATCAGAACTGTCCGGCCCACAAACCCCCTCTCTGTTACCCGCCAGAGGGTACCAATTAGGCAAACAAAACTGATCATCCAGCCGCGGCACCACGTCAGCATTGCCCAGACCAAACACGCGCTGATTCTTCCCTGGTGGTGGTGCCATGTCAGAACTCTCCGGGCCACATCCCTCATTTCTGTTACCCACCTGAGGGTTAAAATTAGAAACACCAAACTGCTCTCCCAGGCATGGCGCCATGTCAGCATTACCCAGACCAAACACCCACTGCTTCTTCCCAGGCGGTGCCACGTCAGAACTCTCTGGCCCACAACCCCCCTCTCTGTTACCCACCACCACCAGAGGGTACCGATTAGGCAAACAAAACTGTTCACCCAGCCCTGATGCCACGTCAGCATTGCCCAGACCAAACACACGCTGCTTCTTCCTTGGTGGGGCCACGTCAGAACAGTCAAACCCAGAAAAGTATCGCTTCTGCCCTTGCGATGCAGCATCTGCAGTACCAGACACACGGAAACTGCACTGCCCCTGCAACAGTACTTCCTCTAGGGGCCCCACAGGTTGCGGTACAGAGACAGAGCACATCTCATTCATTCTCTCACGCACTTCATTGAGGCGTGCCTCCACCGCACCTGACAACATCAACATCCCCCCTGTACCAGAACCTGCCACGTCAGCAATAGTGCTTTGACCGGCAAGTACCTCGTGCAACAGAACCATCGCCTCAAGTCGTAAGTTCTCTTCCTCGACTCTGCGCAACTCGACTCGCAGCTTGTCCGCCTGCTTGGAGACGAAGTCTTTCTGATTCATCGTGTTTTTGTTTCGCACGGCCTCTGGCAGGTTGTTGAAGTGGGTAAGAATCGACAGAGTCTCCTCTTGCGGTCGCGGGGGCCAAATGTCAGGATCTGGGTTGTCGGGCCCATACATGACAATGCATGCTTGCACACCACATAACACGGAGAGCTCTTCTGTCTTCTTGAGGAGACAACCCTTTCTCTTTTTGTATGTAGCGTGGCGGTCGGATATTTTTTCAATGTGAATCAAACTACTTTTCTTCTTGGCCATAGTTTCCTTCCTCTTCTCTCTCTCGTTCTCTTTCTTTCTTTCTTTCTTTGTTAATGAGAAGGAGAAGGGAACTAGGGAAGGCGTGTATATATATAATATAAAGAAGGAAATGCAAGGGAAGGGTGCTCCCTTCCTAGTTCCTGCCTCGCTTAGTCGCTTCCTCTCGCTCTATTACGATTCTTAATCGGCAAGTTTCATTTAAAGTTTCTTTCCATTAATCGCAATCGCACACAGTCACAGCTCCGTACTCCGTAGTCGTAAAACTCCGTCAAGAAAGAGAACTCCGTCAAAAATAAAAAATAGCTCCGTTTGTCAACGGCGGTCGCCGATGCCGATTGTTTATTATTTGGGCTACATAAATTCTATAAAATATGGGCCATAACATATACATAAAAAATGGGCCTTCATAATAACAAACGGGATAAATCAATCACGGTCACGGAGTATATAAATTTCATTCATATGATATGAGTCATATATCATAAAAATATGATTTATTGACAATACAATTTCCTATCAGATCACTCCATTTGGTTGCTTTCAAATAAAACAATTTATTTATTTTTTCTCTACCTCTCCTTGTTACCTCCAGTATTAATGCGCAACTGTTTCTTCCTTTTTCTATTTGATCATTACCTTGCAAATTTTAATTTTTCCCCTCTTGCCACTTTCCATTATCACTTCGTCAATAATTGAAGAGAACAAACTGGAGGTGTTTGATTATATTAAAAAAACCTATGGTGTTGAGAAGCTGAACGGCGGCGTATGACAATTATCCAAGATAATTAATTTGTACTGCCAAATTCAAAAAGAAAAAAAAAAACAAAGAAACAAAAAAAAAAAGGAAAGATAGAGGAAAAAGATTATAGTACTACTATTTTAGAAGTGAACTTCTAAATTCTATCCAAAAATTGAAGATAAAAAAATATAGCTTAGCCATAGATCTAGCTATGTTCCGGTGAAAACGGATAAATGACCATATAAATTTTGGAATTAACCAATTCAACTACTAAAGAAAGGTAAAACTTGTGGTGTTGTGGGCCCCACGTCTGACAACTTTTTTTTTAATCCTCTCTGTAACTACCAATCCCACCGTAACTATTTACTAATTACTACTCTCTGCGAGGAAATTTTTTTTTAAGGGTCAGGTGGCGATCAGCATGCCGGCAAATTGTATTAATAAAAATTAATATGTACAAAAAAAAAAAGAGCTACCAGAAGACTAAAAAAAAAGAAAAAAAGAAAAAAAAAAATTAAAGTCCTAAGCATGTTTGATCCATACCTCGACATCAGCACAGATAGTTTTGAGTAAAAGTTCTGCTGGGTGCTCGCATTCTCAAAGATTTTTTTATTCCGAGCCTTCTAAATCTTCTATGATGTTATTGCCCAAATGATGTCCCAATTTTTAGTTTCTAATCCTCTGATTGAAAGCCAGAAGTTGCAATAGTCCAAAGTGAAATTCAAAAACGAGCAATCTGAAGTGGAATTGAACCCGAGTTCAAACATTAATAGCGAACCGATATTACAGAAAGAGGTGATTTGCAGTTTCATTGGTTCCAACATTGCAACTAGGGCAAGATGAAGATTGAAGGAGAAGACCAACCCCTCTACCAGGAAATTTGATTCCAGCAATTTCACTCGTTATTCCAGAACATCTCATTTCGGATTTTTCAAAGATAAGGACCACTAGTTAATGAAAAATATTTCCTTTTTCTAACCAAAGCAAGTCGCGTGGAAAATTCGTGATCAACCCAAATTCTAAATATTTCTTTTATTTATCCATATGTCGGTTTTGATATATTTGACCAAATTTTGACCGAAATTATTTAATTAATTAATTAATCCAAACTGATATTATTTCCGTTCGGTGGCAATGAAATACTGAAGTGCGGTGAGATGACTGAGATCTGAATTCCGTCTCTACCAAAAGGTTGCAATCTCTGAAAGATTTCATAATTAATTACTCGGGAGACTTGTTAGGATTCTTTTATTAATGAATCTGGCTTATTTGACAAGTAATTAATAATTCATTTAATCCTTATTTCACCTCACACCACGGCAGCTGCTTGGCAACATCCGATTTTCTCCAAACAACACTAATGGACTAACTAGATCCGAATTGAGTTTACTCTAACATACAAAAAGCAATAAAACATTTATCCAAATTGACTATGGACTGACTTCCGTTTCGGGGGCAATGAAACAACGGTGAAATCCAAAATATTATCCTTCTCTGCGTTCCTTCCAAAGATTGCAATCTATGATAAATTTCAGAATTAATTAGACTATGGAGACCATAGAATTCTTTTACGGAATCTGCCTTATTTGGCAAGGAATAATTGGCCCCTTTCAAGTTTTAATTATTGCTCGTACTAGTAGCAATGAGTTTTCCCAATAATTTATGAACGTTTTTTTATATTAAAAAAAGATTAGTATATTGATATACATTTTTTGCATTGCAAAAGAAAAACAAAATAGTTCTAAATTATGTTTTAGTTATGGTATATTTCGCTATTTATAGTATACATTCCGGTATAGTATTTTTGTACTCTACGAATGATTTCTAAATAATCTTTCAGACCTGGATTCGAGCACATGCAGATGCAGTAGAAAATGATAGTTAATCAATTGCATCCAAGCTAAGGAAGGGAATTGATAAAAAATCACAGTATGTAGTGTCATTTGGGAAATTTAATACGAGTCATTGAGGATTTATTGTTCTTCACGACTTGCATTTTTTTTTGAGTCGGATCATTTCCTAGTTGAAGCTACTTTTGGGATAATTTCCGATTTAGTGTACTTATGATTGGTTCAGTTTTCGATTCGGATTTTGCAGCTCACAGGTCACAGTACTTTTACGTCAGATTGGTTTCAGATTCGACATCTTTCCAATGGAATCTGACCATAATCTTAACACAATTAATTTGATTGAAATTCTTTTGGTCCGATTGGGTAGTTTTAGCGAAATTCTAACAATTTATCCACATACTTATTTTATATTGTAAAGAAAATATAGCAAAAATTATTAAATTTTTTATGTAAATTATTATGAATCTACGAGAAGAGAGCTAATAATAGTTTTTTTTTTATTTTGTTTAGAATAGCTAACAATAATTGCAAAAAATAATCTGCACATCCCCAGAGAAATGATATATATATATATATATATATATATATTATTAAAATACCCTCAATTTATTGAGGATATACTGTTCAATGAAAACAAGATAATTGAAATATTTTCAATTTATAAAGAGTAATTTTGTCTTGAAAAAAGAGTGCTGAACAATTTTTGAGAGTTTGCAAATTACTTTCCCAATAGTTGCTTGGTGCTCGTTAGAACCAAATTTGGTATTGCACTATATACTGTGTAGCGTAACAATCTAGATTGTTCCAAACACGTCTAACGATCTAGATTTGTCATAGAAAAATTGAGAGAAACAAGAGAGAAATGGCGGATATGTTTTTTCAATGGTATGGTGCGCTATATGGTATAGCGCAACACCAGATTTGATTCCGCTCGCTATGATGCCATCTGTGGGGCGTCCTCCCAATTCAAACATGGTGTTAGTTTTTTTTTTTTTTGACAAAAAACAGGAGTCTAGCTCCTATTTTTTATTCCGAATATGTGGAGTATGACAGAAAACGTGCTGCTAGCTGAAAACTTGTAAAATTGATTCCGAATATGCCAATCGATATATTACATCTGTGGCAGGAATGTTATACTTTTTTTTTTCTTCTCATTTTGCGTCCCGTTAAAAATTGTTTCTTGTTCCGTCATGTACAAAATATACATACATTGAAGTTTGGGTTAAGATGTTTTTTAAGGAGATCATATTGGATGATTTAAATTGGTCATTTTGAAGCAGATCGAAAAGTTTGAATCAATATACGCTGAAGCTCCGGTACATTAATATGCACACACACAAAATGGCAATAGATGCATCCTTAAAAAAAAGAAAAAAAAATAATGACAACAGATGTAATAACGAAGTTGTACATAAATCATAAATGTATAGGAAAATGGCATGAGGGAGGGGGGCGCTTCTGAAATCTGAGCATGTTTTACTCTTCCTTGACCCCGCTGCATTAACATTGTACTTACTTTCTCACTTTCCCCACACATACCGAATAATTATTCATTTTGGGCAGTTTCAGTCATCTCAGACGAAACTAGCACTCACTTACCGATTTACTGAAATGAACCGAAATTTTAGGAGTCTTTTTTTGTCAGTAGATAAGAATTTTCACGCCTAATTACGGATTGTAGCGGTGAGTTAAGTTCAAGCATTTATCAATGCGTAATACTAGAGTCAAATTTGATCAGAACCTCAACTATTAAAATTTAAAACGGCTAATTTGAATTGCTCAACATGATTTATGTATTGAAATCACTTTGGAGATTGAATTTTATACTTCTTCAATTTTTCTAAAATTCCAAAAAAATAGTAAAAAAAATAATAAGAAAATGAACATTTGATCTTCAAGGTGATACCATTATGTAGAGAACTTTGAGCGGTTCGAATTAATCATTGTAATCTTCAAAATTGAGATTCGATCGAATTTGACGGACGCATCTTCAAACATGTTGGATTCTAGCATTACTCTTTATCAATTATATATAGCTTCATACCTTATAAGCATTTTCTATTTCTATGTATTAAATGTTTGTGTTGGAAGTTTTATATATGAATATTATACAAATATAAACTTTTTTTTTTGACGATTTGACTTATCTTCTATTTTTTTGTTTTTTGACAAACATGAGAACCAAGTTTTCAAATTAATTTAAATATCATATGAAATTTTTGTCATATTTCAAATCAGTGTCCGCAGTAGAAGCATATTACTTTTATCCGCTAGACTAATTTTTTCTAAACCTTTTCAAATTTCAAGCGAGTGATCATAATAGAAACATGTCTTGTTTTGATCTTTAGCGTGTTGGATTATGGCTATCTATGACGTTTAACGGCAATGAACCAAATAAATGCTAATGTGTCGGAGAGATTTTTATTTTCTTTTTTTTTTTTCACATAGATGAAGGTTGCCGTTTTAACTAATTAAAATTTAAGAAAGTTGACTATTGTATTGAAATTTTTTTTCCCTCTTCTATAAATAATCATCGCAGCCGAACTTAACTAGAATTGACATTGACAAAAAAAATGTTTCTAGAAAAACCGGTAAGGCTGTAATTATACTTATATACTGTACTGTAAATAAATTGACTTCATACTAATAAATTGTTTAAGATTAATTTCTCTTCTTTCTTCAGAAAATAACTAAAACACAGTAATGTTTTTTTTGCGTACTACAACGAACTCTATATTCAAAACAAAACTGTCTCTAGGCTTTGAACATAACTTGTGGTAAAAAATTCGGTATATATCGTTTATTTTTTTGTTCAAGCGTGTGCCGGAACGGGACTAAAATTTTTTTTTACTTTATATAGCCTCACTCACCAGCACTTCACTAACTAGTTGCTTTACTCTCAGGCTCTCAGCAACTGCACTAGAAATGGAAACGCCAGAAGATGAACTTCTCCTACTCATACAACAACAAAACCACCATATCCAAAATTCACCACCTAAACCACGTACTTCTACCCCTAAAAAAATGCAGAGGAGAGCTTCTTCTTCCAACACTGATGACTTGTCAAACATGGTCTGTCCAATATACTTCTTGAAAGTGTTTCTCTTATTTCTCGCAACTGGCTCCAGCTTCTCAATTCTTAGCGTGTACCTAACCCGGCAAACCGGGGTCAAACCCGCAAAGTTACGTCATGTTGACCATCCATGCCCTGAGGAGACAAATGGCCTAGATCGGTACATCAAGCCTCCGTCAAGCCTGGTACATTCGATGACAGATGAGGAGCTGCTGTGGACTGCCTCTTTCGCACCGGCTATAGAGAATTACCCTTTCAACAGGACACCTAAAGTGGCGTTTTTGTTCCTGACGATGGGGCCGCTTCCCTTCGCACCGCTCTGGGAAATGTTCTTCAAAGGGCACGAAGGTTTTTATTCGATTTATATACATGCTCTTCCCACCTATGTCGCAAAATTTACCCCTGATTCAGTGTTCTACCAGAGGTTTGTACCAAGCAAGGTATGTCAGTCTTAACTATATTAGTAAATTATATCTTAGGCCCTGATCAAAATGAAGTTTACGTGGGATTTCATTCAATTGAATTGATTTCATAGGATTTCGTTGGATCTAATTACATGGGAATTCCAACCAAATGGCACCAAATCCCTTCATTTTTGATCAAGAATTCTCCAATGAAATGAAATCTCTTGTTAAAAAAAATGGGATTTTGATCAGGGCCTTACTCTACATTAAGATTATGTGTTTTATTTACTTTTACATATCAGTTTCCATTTTAGTTTGCCTAATATTTTGAAAACTATAATTTATTTATAAAAAAAACAATGATTCTCTCGGAATTTATTTTTAATCTTATGTGGCGTCATATTCAATTTTTATTTTCAAATCGAATTAAAAAACATAGTGCAAGAGAAGCATGTAAGGTAAATATACCTTGCCCCCGGTTCTGCATGCCAGTTTTTTGCCATATAGTGTGCCAGATCATATCCGACTTCAAAGAATCCAAACTGAATTAACTAATTAAGGACCATTAACTGTACAAGTATTTATGTAACCTAGATGCAGTGTATTGATTCGGTTTGGACCATTATATCTTGGTTTTTAAAATTTCCTGCATTAAAATATTTCACTGACTTTATTATTTGACCCCTTGTCAGGTTGCAGAGTGGGGTCAGATGAGCATTTGTGATGCAGAGAGGCGACTGCTAGCGAATGCGCTTCTAGACATATCAAACGAGCGGTTTGTGCTCTTGTCAGAGTCGTGCATCCCACTCAAAGACTTCAACACCACCTACAACTACCTCATTATGTCGAAACATAGCTTCGTTCACATAATGGAAGATGGAGCCAGGTACAACCCCAACATGGCCCCTGAGATCAATGCCACTGTGTGGCGCAAGGGATCTCAGTGGTTCGAAGTGAGCCGTGAACTGGCTCTGATGATTGTCAGTGATAGTGTTTACTACCCAAAGATCTTGTACTTTTGCCAGGCACACTGGTGCTATCCCGACGAGCACTATTTTCCGACCATTCTCCATACAGAGAAGCCAGAGCTCTTGGCAAATAGGAGTGTCACATGGGTGGATTGGTCAAGGGGTGGGTCCCACCCTGCGACTTTCGGTGAGGCTGACGTGAAGGAGTGGCTCATGAAATGGATCTTGGACGACCAGAATTGCGAGTATAATGGCCTTAATTCGACTGTTTGTGTGCTTTTTGCGAGGAAGTTTGCCCCGAGTGCTTTGGAAACATTGGTCGAGGTGCTGTCGCCTACTTTGTTGGGTCTCCAGCAGTATGGGGAGGGTTATAATCTGAATCTTTCTAGCACTTAGCAAATTAAATTATAACATGTGTGATGAACATTCGTGTATTTAATTAGCTAGTTAATAAATGAATAATGTGATCATTGTTATCCAAAGTGATAACTTGTCAGCTCATTATCCTTTTTCAATTTCCACCTTAAGTTTGTGTTCCATTAGTTCTCCATATTTTACTTTGATATATTGATCGAAGTTTACTTGGTTTTGCTTGTGGCTGTCAATAGTACATAGTACTAAATACAGAAACTGTGTTATTAATTTTGATTTGGGCCATCAATATGAACCGTCAATATATCTGACAACCACTTGGCTCCATAAATGCGGATCTCAATTTGCATGGAAGATTAGAGGCTTCTTACAGTCTTACTAGACCAGATGGGTTGCAATATGTTCTCTGTATATACAGAAAATTTCAGGACTTGCATTACATTGCAGTGAAAAATAGCATACCGGTCTGAAATAATTTTTTTTAAAAAATACTCAGATGAAATAGAAAAGAAAACTAAAATGCTTCTTATAAAAAAACTTGTTGTGTGCTCTCAGGAAGATTTTTGCTCCTTTGCATAAGGATTAAGGAACTCCAGAATGTACGCTTCCCGGTACAGAAAGACCAATTAAAAGAGAATGAGGGGCGGATGGGGGCACAAACATTAACTATTTCAATTAGTTTTTGGTGTATTTGAAAAATAGAGATTATTCTCCTATTCTACTGTCTTAGTTTCGAATATGTCAAACAGAAAAATTGCATTTGACATCCATTCTATATCTCAGTATTGCATTAATGCTAGTGAAATGCGGGCTTTCCTATTTCTAGGCTTTCTTCAGGTTTGAGAAAATTTTACAAAAAAAAAGCTGACAAAAACTGGGCATAAAGCTTATAAGAATCAAACAAAATGTTTTCCAATTAATGCATTTCTTACAATAAACGAATATACATCAAATACAAACTTCAAGCTCAAAATTATAACAAGCTTAAAAAGAGAAAGGGAAGATGACAATTTGAGTGTGTGACACATTGCCTAAAGTAACATAACATAAACCAAGACAACACTCCTGGGAGGTCGCAGTTTGCAACAAAATTATTAAAATTTTAAGGGGTGTATTCGCCAAATGAGGGGTCGTTAGTGGGTTTGAAAGGAATGGGTCCGTTTGGGTCTGCAGCGGTTTCTTTCTTGTTTTTCATCATCGCAGTTTTCATTGCTCCAGCTGCTTCTTGCGCAAGGCTCTTCATTTGCACTCCAGTCTTCAATAAAAAATAAAAATAAAAAGAACAGTAATAGAAATGGCGAGCTTACAAATTGCCAGTTTGAGTTGATTGCACAAGTCGAAATTGAATAATTTCTCATTGATTACAAAGTACAAACATTGATCATCGGTTATAAACTGATCATCTGTGAAATTGAAAAACAAATTTATTTAATACAACAGATCAATCTGTTATTTGGCTATAATTGCACAATATACTAATGATCATGAACTTTGTACCCAATACATGATCAAAACGGTATGAGTTTGTTTTTGTACATTCCATAATAGGGCTGTATACGAGCTGAGTTTGAGCGAGTTGATGACAACTCAAACTCAGCTCGGCTATAATTCGAGTTGAGTTGAGTCGAGTTAGAAATACTTTCGAGCTTTTTAAACTGGCTCAAACTCGACTCATTCTCAACTCGAGCTAGCTCGTGGGCTCACGAGCTAGCTTGAAATAAACTTATATCCTTCAAATTTTTATTTATTTACTTCATATGTTATTCTAGTATTAAAATTTATTGACATATACAATATTGTAAACAATAAAATTATTGTCTTTTATATTCTTTCAATTGAATTGAAACAAAATATGTCTTGAAACTCAATCTATCATACGTAATATTATTTAAAATTAAAATATATAAGTACAAAATTATTATAATTAATTTATAAATTTTTAATATTCATAAATTATGTTGATAATACATATCTAAAATATAAATTTATTATCTCACGAGTCGGCTCACGAGTTACGAGCTGAGTTGACCTCAACTCAAACTCGACTCATCAGCTAACCGAGTTAGTTCAGCTTGAGTTATGTCAACTCGAGTTCGGTTGGCTCGAGTTACAACTGAGCTTTTCTGAGTCGAGTTCGAGTTAGCTCACGAGTTGCGAGTTTTTTGCTCACCCCTATTCCATAATCAATGACAAATATCTATCTGTTGATTTATCCTTTTAATTGTCATATCATTTCTATGTAAACACCTTTTCCATTCACGATTATGAATAATCAAAGTACATGTTGCTTCAAATCACTAATTTTTTTTTTTCTTTGAAAAATCTAATAGTGCCTTAGCCATTTCCATGTTCAGATTAATCTCTATCCAAAATCCAAGAAAGTTCAAATAAAATCCATGTAACCAAAAGGAAGAAGGAATAAAAATATTCTCAAAATGCCAAAAATAAAGAATTACCTGCTCAAGGAATCCAGATGGTTCTTCCTTCGAATCTGAGGGATCCATTTTGGCTGCCTCCTTAACTGATTCCATCCATTTGTCAGAATCCGCCTACATAATTTACAAAAGAAAAAAAGAAGAAGGGTTAGATCTCCATTTAAGTTAACAAAAGAATCTTATTTTACAAAAATAAATATGAAATAAAGAAGAGGCATGAGACGACATCCTATAGATGAAGATGCATATGCCTGCAGAGGTTATATTTAAGAAAATTAAATAATCACTTTAGATTTCAAAAAGAACAATTACACCCTGATGATATGCTAGTGCTTTTTAGTGAAACAAATTCGAAAAACCGAAATAGAAGAAGGATGAAATAATAATAATGAACTACCATGCATTCGTTATGGCCTTGGTCGGGCCTCATTTGCTGAGAGCTCGCCATTTAGAAATAGTCAAGAGATAAAATTATTTCCTGTGTATAAATTGAGACCTATTGAGGAGTGAGATTTGAGGATAATGGTTTTGACAGGAGAGGACCTTTATAAAGGGAAGGGGAGGAAGCGGGAATTGCGTTTGATGAATCCACGTGGAAGATTAAAACAGGTGGATAACGGCCTCATAGAAAAATTATTACCGACAGTAATAATACTCTCAGCATGTATTTTTATTTTCCCCTTTGTAAAATGGAAGGTTATTAGGAGGGGATTTTATGTTAAATTGGAGGTTACATTCATACATTGTATCAGCTCAAATGGCAGCAGATTGTTGGTTATATTATATCAGCAGACTGATGGTTCCCCAAAATTAGTTAGTGCCAGATGTATGGTTTTGAGGTGTGGTTTGTCGCAGTTTACCTCTTTTTAAAGTTTAAAGTACGGTCACGGTTTGGCAACGAATAATAGGGATAAAATCAAATTTTGCTGGCGTTCATTCCAAGATCACATTCTCAGCTGTTAAAAAAGAATCCATCTAATGCTTGGGACTGAAAGTTTATTGCGTTATTACTTTGAGATCTATGAAATTCAATTTTCAATGGGAAAAAATGAATTCGCTAACATGACACAGCTCAACTTATGGCTCTTCAATAAATTGTTCAATGCTCCGGGACTTAAATAATATTGTGCTAAAACCATGAGATCTATCAATTTCAGTAAAACTCATGAGAAAAAAGTTATTGTGTACTATGAAATGTCCATATATCTCAAGAACAAGAAATAATTGTCTCAATGAATGGGGAAAAAAAGAAAAAGAAAATCCAATATCACAAACTACCGCTATTTTGTTAAGTCAGAAAAGCAAGGTATGTAAGATATCTTTTCTAATTGTGGAAAAGGAAAACATTTAGCTAAATAAAGCATCTTCTTTTTGCAGGGGACAAGAGAAACTTTTAAGACTTTGCTGGCTAGAACAAACAATTGGCATAGTATATTTGCAGCTCAATCCCGTCTCTAAATATCACACTAGTCACAATTTGTTGTAGAAAATTTAAGAAAACTTGAGAAAAAGGAAAGGTAAAATTGTTATTTCTTATTGATAGCCATATTAAAATTTACAGGCAACTCCAAAACATTTGAAAAATGAGAATGGAGTCGATTCAGTATGAGGGGTGAAGGTTTGGCCCAAATTAAAATCGAACTTATTAGAAATTAGTTTTCAAACTGCTTGAGCTCGTTCTGGGGCAAGATCAAAATGAGACTCTAGAATGGTGAAAACCTCAACAAGAGATGTGACTTTAAAATCTGGCCGTAGATCATCCTCCAAATCTTCATGTGGTCCATACCGACCTGTTTCATCCAGTAAGCATGTAAAAGCTCCTGCCCTCTTCCCACATACCACCTGATGCACATTCAAATCAAAAGAAAATAACTATGGGAAACAAATAAAATTGTATTGCATCATAAAGGACAGGGATATAACATGAGAAACTTTTATCTTTTTCTTTTTTGTTTGCAAATGAACCCAAAATCCTCATATTAGGTTTGGACAAGAAATTCAAGGTGGATTGCATACACTTAAAAATTAGGTCATAGTTTATTGGAAAGAATATCCAGTTAAATATTGATAGGATCACTATCCTCCACAAGGCACCATCTTTTCCTAATAGCGGTGCACAAATTAAATTAGAATCGAAGACAGCATCAACTGTACATACTAGCAGTCCTGAATTTGGATTTCAGTTTCTATATTTTGAAGAAGCATAAGCTTCTCAAGCAAGATTTCAATATATTTTGAAGCAGGCTGATCCAGGTTCTGGGAGAGAAACTGAATGCTTACATCATCTTTGAGGCTGTCGCCGATCATCATGACCTCATTTGGGGGGATATTCCAAGTGGAGCAAATGTGCAATAGAGGGGCTGGATCAGGCTTATATGGCTTGAATTCTCTGCTCAGGGCAGGACTAAATATTATCTGCATAAATCATCAGTATATTCATCAAATTAAACAGACTGAGGCATTTTACTGCTGAGCCTCTTTGCTAATCAGTTGGGTCATATATCAGTACAAGTTCGTACAATTGAAGCTTAATGGTAAAACATAATGCTAATTGAGACTATAGTGGGTAAAAATTGATAATCATGCACTACTGAGGATGACAATGGCATTGCAGATATCAGGGTATCTGTATAACACCAAAACTGATGCTTGGAGAACAGAAACAAAAGTTTGTACTGTCTTGCTTTAGCCGTGCATGAACATATTAAGGACTGAGAAAGAGGCCATACCCCAAATCTTTTATGAAATACATCAACTGCTGCCTTTACATTGCGAGTAATCAATCCCCTTCTGCAAATTTGAAATAGGGAAAGTATTATCTTAAGAACTCATCTCACAAAATCGATAAAGACACACAGAAGATAATTGATTCACCTTATATCCCTGGAATCAAGAAAACCACAAAGCTCCAAAGCCCCTAAATTCAGAATTACAAATGTATTAAGTTGGGCATTTGGTAGCAAACTTGCATCAAGCTCACTTCTAATTCACTAAACACCAACTATTTGCGTCAGCATTGGTTCACTAAACCCAATTTAAAAATATATATAATTTTTTTAAAAATGTGAGAATTATTCTAATTCTAATATGTAAATTACCCATCTATTTAGCATCTCTATAAACCAATTGCCAGTGCGCCACACTATTGATCTATCTTTTCAATGAATAGAATCGGATCCAACAAATCAATAAAGAAACATCAAAATTGGACTAACCAGGCATGATCTGGAGCCGATCGAGGCCCTCCTGCTCAAATCGCGCGATGACTTCATATGCGCGCCTCTGTTCCAGTGGACCCCACGCCTCGATGTGGTGCAAGATATCGACACTCCCGCCTCCGGCCTTGTTGGCGGCGGCGTAGGCCTCGGGTCCGAGCACTTGCCGATACATGGCCGGAAAGTCGATGACCGGAACGGTGAGCGTACCGTCCATGTCGAACACTACGCCTCTGAGCGTCGCCTTGGTGCGTGCGCTTGCGCTTGACATTAGAGAGGTGCGAAGGAGGCGAGAGGAAGAATGAGAGAGGGAAAGGGAAAGGGAAGGGAGAGAGGTGGCGAACAGGCGACTGAGACGGGGAAGAAGCATAGAGCGAGACGGAGAAGAGAATGGACACGTGGAGAGTGTGGAGTGGTGGAGAGAAGGTATGTGGTATTGTGGACTTGTGGTGTGCGTGTGGCGCGACACCGACACGGCGATGTCATGTTGCGGGAGTGGGACCCGGCCGGAGGGAAGTGGGACTGTGCGATAATTTTTGAATGCTATAGTGCCGTAGTGATTAACTGAATATTGGGTCCCACTCCTACATAAACATAAAGGGTTTAAAAGTGGGCCGAAAAAGTATGCAACTCTGTGGGCTCGTTTGTTTGTTTATGTATACGTTACGTAATCAATCATCAATGGGCTTTTTAGCTTTTAGGTGGGGAAACGCAGGTGGGATACTGGGATGGGATCCTCTCCACTTCTCCAGTCTCTATCGTGCATGTACAGTACAGCACAGTGAGACAGACCTTCATCAAATTTCCTCTCGAGTCTCCACTCTATTTGGCACGAATCTTGAGAGGATATCGGACAGCTGAACGCTGTGAATCTTGTACTAAGTGCTGTACTGGGTATGTATAAAAGTTATAATGCCAGGGGGATGAACTGGTTGAGTATGGGTTGGCATCAGGTGTGGCAGACTCTCCTTTACATGCTGAGGCACTAGCTATGCTTGCTTCACTCAAGGCAGCTTCTGCAGCTGCATGGTCTGCCGCCATCTTCCTCACCGACTGCCAAGTACTCCAGAGGGTTATCAATGGCTACCTTGAGGCGGAGACGGTCGATTGGAAAGCATACATTACGGTACTGGAAATTATTGCATACTTCAAGCGACACAGGGACTTTCGTTGCATTTATGTACCAAGGAATTACCTACAACAGGAACATTCTTTGGCGAATTATGCAAGGCTGATGGGTCTAACAACAGTGGGATTCTCCTTCCCATCCTTCCCTCCAATTTAGGGATTGCCTTTTATTTTTTCCCTCTGTCTACTTTGTTTTACAGCATGTTCACCCCCCCCCTCCTGTTTTCACTCTCTTCTGTTTCCGGGCTTTAGTTATCTTTTTTCTTTACTGGTAGGGAGACTTTTGCCATGTACTCCTGTAATGCAAACTTTTACTTTAATGAATTGCTGCCTACGGGCCCTTTGCCAAAAAAAAAAAAAAGTTATAATGGATTCGGATGGGACAATATATAATTGCGGATGAGAGGTCGGATTGTAAGTGGCCTAAGGATATCAACATTTCGTGTGGCGTGTCACAATGACAGGATCACAGAAACCAGCATACGACATCCACGTAGCAACAAGCCAATAATTGGTGTCGTACAATGAAACAGTGACCTTTTCTGATTTTTTTTTAAAAAAAAAATCAAGCCCCAACAATTGTGCAGTGTTTGTGTTTTGAGGGGTTTTTTTTTTTAATAAAATTATTTTAAAGGAAGACGCACCAAACTTTAGGAAAAAGTAAAACAATCTCAGTGCTTTAATTATGTAGGGTAATTTTCTTCATACTATTAACTCATTTTGTGAATCTGAAACATGATTTTTAGTTGTTTACTAAACAATTGTCTCGTTTAGATCCTTCGTCTGTCTTGTCCAAAAAAGGGTAAAAAAAAATTTGAACAGCTTCTCCGTTTCTCATTTTCCATTGTGATGGGAAAATACACACAAATGTAAAGTGGGAAAAGGGAAAAAGCGTGATGCGGACCATGCGGTGAAGGATGGATAAGTGACATTTCTATCTCTATCTCTACTATTTATAAACGCACCCAAAACAAGATCATAATATTTTTACAAAAAAAAATTCAAACATTTGTTAACATCATTATAGACCATTGATTCATCTGATGTACGGTTTGGATTTCTATTTCAAATAAGAAATCGACTCCTTTACAGCAAAAGAGTCAGGACGCTGGACGGTATTTAGCAATTTTTGCGTAGCTATGCGCAATGAGTTCGAGTCCCAGCCTCCACTTTATTTTTAGCGTTTGAATTTATTAAATCTATGCGCTCCTTTTTTTTTCTGGCATTAATCATTACTTCCACCTCTACGCCATCACTTTCCTTTTCTTCCTCTCTGCTGATGCACAAGATCAAGCCTTCTCACTCAGCGAGGTCGATCAGTTGGTTGCCTGATCTCCGGTACATAACTCCTCTCCCTCTATCTCTCTTTCTCTTATCATGAGCGGTGAATGACTCGGATCATCTAGCAAGTATGCTTCTAAATTTTAATTCCTATAATTCCTATTTTTTTTCTTAGAGACAATTATTAGTGCTGCTGCAACTTGAATTTTCAGTTCGAATTCCAATTGGCGCTCTCAATCAAGCTGTATTTCTTCTAATTGGCGTAAAAATGGAAAGAGGATGTAGTGGTTGTGCACTTGTGCGAGGTCAGATTGACAACCCTCTCCGTTGAATTTTCACTTAATTCCAGTGAATAAGCGGCATCCTCCGCTGGACCGCCTTTCAGTTGCCAAATAAAGGTGAAAGCCGTGATATAGCTGTGTTCTGTAGTTTTTTAATACCTTCTAGCCATATACATCGAAGCTTCAGATGCGATGACTCACGCTGACTGACGCTGACATGGCCGCTTCTTTCCCTTCTACTGCTTCAGATTACAGGTTCGAACTCATTGGTTCCTTTTCGACTGAAAGGCGGATCCCTACTTCTTCTTCGTGTGATCTGATTCATCAAGTATGCTACTTAATATAAAAAAAATTAATCTAGAATCTATAATGTTGATTTCAGGTGTTGATATAAGTTCGCCCATGGATACTGTTGCAACTTCTCACACTGGTGTTGATTTCAGGTGAGCAAAAACAGTATTTTTCTTTCTCATATCTTTTCTACCTCTATGGATCTGAATACAAAATTTCCTTCCTTTTCCTTATTTTCGTTATTTTCTCAATTTCCTGACCAAATAGGTTAAAAATGCTTTTGTTGGAAATGATTTTCCGTAATAGGTAGCATCTCAACTATTATAACCTGATACTGACACCGTGTATGTAAACATCTTATTATCTTCTTCTTTTTATTGATGTCATGCATTCGAAGGTGACAATTGGTGGAGAGGGCATGCAGCAGCTTTTCTCAAATTCGTTAAATTGCAACCAGAGGCACTCCTAGAGTAAGACGGGTTTGAAAATTGCATCTCATAGAATTATTTTTTTTATTGCTTAAATTTTTCTCCCTAGCAGATTCGTGGTTCAATCCCCCTCCTCTGGGAGCAAATCGTGGATTTAAGCTACAAATTTAAATTGAATTTAATTGAGCATGCTAAAGTGGTACAAATAAGTAACTTGGACAACAAAAAATCTACTTTTTTTAAGTAAATTTATTTTTACATTGTTTTTAGCTCATTCTTGTTTATAGTCTAAAGTTGCACATAGACACTTTTACGATCTCATGCAAAGATATGGTGAAGTACCGACAGTTGATCTAACTGATAAGTTAAGCTTTATCCAAGCATCATTATAACTTCATATTTATTTTTTATTAAATGCATGCTTTTGAGTATCCATCGATTAATTTCATTTTCACAGCATGGTGATGAGGGAAAGCTAAGCCATGCATATTCTGATGAAATGGAGAAGTTTCCGGATGTCAGGTGCAACTTGTTGTGCTAATACTCTCTTGTAGTTATTATATTAGTGGTTGTTGTGATTTTAATTTTTGTTATTTTTTTCCACCAATCTTAATTGACAGATATGTATCTTTCGACTTCAATAACACAAGTGGCAAAGGAAATTTTGACAGTGTACAACTTTTTATGACCAAATTAAAGAGGACATCGACAAACAAGTGTAATTTTGAATTTTACATTTTAGTATAGTTCAGAACTTCAGATATATTCTCCTAAGCATGCTTTTAATTTGAAATTCAGACCGGTTGAGCAGATATTTTCTAATGAAGCCAGTGGTATGCCAGAAGCCAAAAGGAGTCAAGGACTAATAGCAGACAGCTGGACTGGCCCCTACTGTTAACATAGCGCATTCTCAATGATCATCTGGTAATAACATGTTTGGGCTTTCAATGACAATACCTGCATTATACTAGCATATGAGTTACATCTAGATTTTCTGCGATTAGGATTGAGAAATTAGTGTACCATTTGCAGTTGCTGCATGGAATTGGAGATCGATTGGAACTTGATTTTCCCTAAATGATGGTTGCAATTCATAACTGCAAAAGAATCATGCAATATTCAGGTATTACTCCGTAAAATATCAAAATTCTACCTGGTAATGTGCAATATGTTGATCCTGTAGGTGCATGGAATATCTGAATCAACCTTAGTTTATCTCCACACTGACAGGCCATAGTGACTATGTCAATATTGTTGCTGCAGTCCTGATGGTTTGCTCTACAGAAGTGGCGGCAAAATTGCACACGAGTTTAGTTACTTTATACAATACCATGGTTGTAGGATATGGTGAATAGGTATGTTACTTCTCTGTAGCTTGAAATGGCCATAATATAAATATGAAATAATGCAGGGACTAAATGGTAAATAATGAGCCATGTCTGGTCTTGATTAGTATTAAGTTACATCTTCTTTTAAAAACAATATAACCACAAATTATTATAAGGACAAGGACCAAAGTGTAAAACACAAGTTACAAACTGCCCAACTTAGGAAATGTAGGTCCCTCAGTGGATATTGACTTATTATAAGGAAAGCGTGAAATTTGATTTAGCATTGGTATATAAATGGAACATGGATTTGTTTTGTCTAAAGTAAATGACAGCTACTGTATTTTCTACTGACTATTATTCGTTTGATATAGGTACGACCTGAAGGATTTAAGGTTCTACTTTAGTCACAAATTTATTTGAATGTTTTTTTTGGGTACCATGGCGGTATATTTAATTTGTTTCCATGAGTACATTTGAAGAGTTTAAGTCATCATGGCCTAAATCCAAACCATGTACTTGCTGAAGTGTGCAAAAATGGCAGTACACTGGTCATCATAGTTTGTTTATCTTAGGAACTTAATTTCGTATGCAAGTTTCACATTTATTTCTTGACAGTGCTGTTACATGTGTTTGTTGAAAACTATAAAGCATGTTCATCTCCCAGGGTATTTGGCAAGTATAGGTGTGTGAAATTTGGTAATGTAGACTTGACATATACCTAGGATAAATGCTTATCTGAATGTTGTACCGACCATATTGATCTCCTCTGTACCTGGCTGTTATTTAATATTTTATGAAAAGTTGAAATAGTTCCGGCATTGAATATATCATTTCCTTCTTTATTGTTCCATGCCGAATTAAACAACTCAAATATAAAACGAGTTGGGAATATTTTAATTTTCTATGCCGAATTCAGTTGAGTCTTGTATCGTCTTACACCTCTTCCACGTTACATTCTTAATTTCTACATTATAATATTTTTAACATGTCTCTTAGCAATAAATTCTCCACTTAATTTCTATCTACTTTGAAATCTAATCGGTTCAATGAAACATGTGTTGTGTCACTGGTAACTGTTAAAAGTTGAGGCCGCAGCTCTCCTAAAAAATTTTCATCTGTGTTAATCAGACTTGTCTCCTCAATTATTTTATTTTTATCGTACTAATGCTTGATGCTAACCGTATGTCATCCATGCAAAGTAGAGGGTAAAATCGTCAAAGTTTAAGTGGCGAAATCATTTCTTTAATATTTTCATATGTTTCCAATCATCGTATTTCAATTTTCGTCAATTGTCATTATATTGATTACGATCATTGAATTTTATTTGAAAATCAACTCCAATCGATTCTATTTTAATGAAATCAAATCAATTCCTATTAGTGCACCATTCCGATCAGGACCTTAGTTTCTGAGGAATTTGCCCACATATTGGGTGGGCGTATATGCTAGTAAAGAAATGAAAAAATAAGGAAAAAAATGGCGCCGTGGGCAATGATGACAAAAAAAAGGGATAAATAATTTGAGGAGATTAGTGATTGTCTGTAATAAACTGACTTGACTAGGTTAAAGTAAAAGAGACAAATCAAACCAAGTAAACAATTTGTGATGGTGTAAACTTGAGCCAATTTAAGGATTGTGCTCAGCTCTAACAAGTATGCCGCTTTTCTATAACTATTCCTGTTTGTTACACTACTTTCATTAACATCTAAATTTAGTATACAAAAAATATTTTAATCACTGGAGAAACTCAGTTCTGTAATCCAATTAGATGCTTCCAAATTGAACTTCTATTCATATAACGCTAATAATAAATAAGCTAAGCTTGCACTGAATATAATTAAGTACCTTGAATATCCAAGGTACTACATTTACTAAGAACAGACAAGCAATGCATGCCAACCCACCAGTCTACTCTTACCAAAACACAATTCTACTCCCAAATTTCTTTCACAACAAAAAATAAAACCTAACTTCTTAATACTGGTTTTGAGCATCCAATTTAAGGATTGTGCTCAGGTTCATCGGGTACATGTATTCGCTAGATCCAGTCATGAACTGGCTGACAATAATCCGGTTTGCTCTCTCAGTCGGGTGATATGCATCCCAGAATACATAGGCGTCCCGGTTTGAGCACACATTTGAAAAAATTGTGCACAGCCCAATCCCGTTGTACGGGCCTTGACCACAGCATGCGATTTTCGACGTCACAAATCCTAATTATACCATAAAGATAGCTTGAAATTAGTTACTTTTAAGTAATTTTGATAAAAGGACATTTATGTATTACCAGAAAGCAATTTCTAGGAATATGTACCGTATGAACTGGGATTCATGACTATGTCCATGTGCATTCTATCTGCATTAACCGCAATGAATACATCGGATCCAAATTGACGGTTGAGATCGCCGAGCATTTTAGTAAGCTGTGGGTTCCACAAGTCAGGGACTCTCATTAGCTCTGGGTCACATGCTCCCGTTCTGCTTCTCAGTGCTAGCTCTGCCGGGACGCAGCCGAGAGGCCCTACACCTGTCACCAACACTCTCCGTGCACCCAGACCGTATAATTTCTGCATGTCAATTTTTTGTTTTTCAAAGATAAGTAGGATTTGTGTAATTTGATGGGATACATATATTTTGCGGATAATTGGTTTTGTGGCCTTGCAAAAATCATAGTGATTTGTCATTACATTATTTCTACAAGTGCAAATTAACCATTGAATAGTGCATTTTCAGTAAAATTTGGGGGATAAAAGCACATCCGTTTCTGATTCAAATATTCATGCTTATTTGCGATGTACCTCTTCAAAGACACTGTACAATTCCAATTAGGTTCCTAATACCCTGTTTCCCATGTCGATGTTGTATTGAAATAATAATGCAATGTTATTATTATTCTTTGTATGGCAAAACAATTAAAGATCTGAAAATGTGCACATACTGCGAGGACTTTCTTGTACTCTGAAACGACAAAGGGGATGTAGTCGGGCAGAGAAAACTCCCTCGAGCGAGCTGAGTACGGTATCAAATAGTAGTTGTTAACAAAATCATTGCCACCGAGAGTGATCAAAACAATCCCATTGTTCACGAGCCGTTTTGCCTCCTGGGCTCCCATAAGCTTGCTCAGCCTCTGTTGGTACTGCTCAAAATAGTTCAACTGCCTCTCTATCCTTATTATGTTTGCCTACAAACCACAATAGATGAGATTTTTCTGTTTCCTTTTTTCCATTTGTCTTTTTTAACTTAAATAAGACTATGTATGAGAGAAAATTCCATTTAGAAATGAAGAACATAATACAGTGTACCAGAACTTTTTTGACATAAAAAATGTTCACTTACAAATTGAATCCCTGTGTCATTTAAAATTCCAATCCCAGCAGAAGCAAAGTTCGCACCAATGAGCAACTTCTGTCCATCTAAATGGGGGCTTAGATATGGCAATGGTGGCTCAGCTGCTCCAAGTTGCTCGCCTGAAAATAAAAATTAATTACATTATTTTATTTTGTTGCAGTTAGTGCAAATTAATTTCACTGAGGGTTAATTAATCATACCAGATAATAATGATAATGATAATGACCAAGTGGAACAGCATGAACAAAGAATTCCAAAATTGATAATGCTTGTTAATAGTTGACAACATACGAATATATATACATTATACTTACTGAGTATGTCTGGGGTATTTTTTCCATTACAGAAGCGGCCAGAGGCACGGTGATCGGCACTGTCGAGGCCATATGGTGGCGCGTCGGCACGAGCTGTGGTGGCAAGATAGTTATTGTTACCACTATCTACTAGAGAATCACCAAATACAAAGAAGGCTCTAGCTGCACTACTAATTGGGGCTAATATGCCAAGAAAAACAGAGATGAATAGAATGTAACAAGCCATTGATTTGAATTTATGTAAATGAAAAGAAAACAGAAACTATTGAGGTCGATGGTTTTGAGTGAGAGCCATGGGGAGGTGCTATATATATTCAGTGTGACAAAGGATCATGCATTTAAAGGGGTTGGTGAGAGTTTAATTAATTTCAAAATAGATCTTGTTATTTTTGGTTAATGAAAGAGAAAGTTTAGTTTACATGTGCATTTATGAACATATGCAACAGTTTATTTGTCCGATGTGTTTCTACTTGACGCGGAGAAATAATTAGGTGACTTGAATTTGTGCACTACTTCATGTAGAGTTTGCATCTGTGTATAATATTCTCATTATTTTATAAAAGTCAGAATTTTGGATTAATTATATACATATATGATAACAAAACGAATTATATTTCTTTGAAAATTGATTAGTGTCATCGCTAAAAAAACCATCTGCGCCATCGCTAAGCCAGCCATATCCTCTCATCCAACGCATTTTATCTCGTACGTAAATGTTCAGTTGGATAAGTACAAATGTTCTGTTAATTGAGTATAAATGTTCAGTTAGTTGCAATAAAAAATATAAATGTTATCAGCAAAAATGTTCATTTGGATAAGTATAAGTGTTTAGTTTAGTAAGAACAAATGTTCAGTTTCGTAAGTACAAATGTTCAGGTTATTACATATAAATGTTCAGTTTATTAAGTATTACTTTCAATTTTATTAAATAGGTGCATGTCAAGCGAAGGGGTCACGAACCGGAAAAAAACCACATGAAAAAATTAGAAGGGGTCATGAACCGATCCGGTTCAAATTAATTTTTTCCGACTTTGCCCTTGGCGCAACTCTCTCTGACACGCGACTTTGACCCATGCGGCCATCCGCGACTTTGCCCAATAGTTGACGCATTTAACTGAACACTTTTAAATATTAAACTGAACACATTTGATTATTAAACTGAACATTTGTAACAGACACCTGCCAGTCAAGAGAGAAACTAATGCGTGCGTTGACTTTTCAGCGGTGGCACGTGATAGTTATTCTGCCGATGGCAGTTATAATTACTGTATTTCTTTTGTACCAGCATTATCAATTTTAGAACTCACTTGAATTTCAACTTTCTCAATTGATTAATTCTATTTATGCATGTATATATTGATTATTTTTTTTATTGTTGATTCTTATAATCCCACTTTTGCGCTTTGTAAGTTGTTCAACAGCCAAGTTCTCAATATTCTTATTGAAACCTTTAACGCGTTTTGTTTGGCGGTTGCTAACCACCTTCTTTAAAAAAAAAAAAATTATTCATGGATTTGATAAATTTGCTCATCAAATCCATGCATGAAGTTTTTTTTTTCATGGTAACTAAGTTATATCACCCCGCAATTATCATTTAGAAAAAGAAAACTTACTAATAGTTAGTACAATTATCATAGAGGTTTTAATAAGAAATTTTTTATTTTTATTTTCTTATTAAAATTTGCTTTTCTTCTTTTGAAAAGGGCGGTAATTGGGTAGTATAGGTGGGACTTTTTGAAGGCAAACTTCCTAAATGCCAATTCTTCATAATTCAAATCCCTCGGCGCTCGGGTCAAATTAGTGTTGTGAGTACTCTAAGAATCTTGTTAGAAAGCGACAACAACATATTATACTATGATAATGACATTTTGGAGTCTGAAAGGTAGCCATCATATGATCTTAGCAATTATGGTGATAATGATGTTCTCAGTAAGGTTTCTAAATTTCATCAACTCATTTATACATGATATAATTAAAAATGGCACACAACATTAGAATGCACTCAAAACAATATAATGCGCATAGAGGTAGCTGGTTGGTCGATTAGGAGGCATTGAAAGCAATAGTTACGAAGCATGTGCATTTGTTTATTCACCTAATTTCTTGTTTTCTTAACTGTTTTCTAAAATGTACCATAAATGGAAGGAAGTTATAAAATTATTGGTCGTGCTTTGTTCCAGTTAGACAACTTTGCTCACTCCAATAGACACACATATCATGAAAAAAACAAAACAAAACTATATTTTAGCGAAATAGGATGTGATCATATTTTATAAACCAAGTTGAATAATCGCAAATGAGTAGAATTGCACATACGTTTACAAATATTAATTCTTATCATATGAAATAGCTAGCATAAAGATCACAATTATAAACCAAGTTGAAATCGCAAATAGGATAAAGATACTAAGAACGTGGAATACAAAGTGTTCAAGTCACACATCAATACTACATATTTTGGATCTTAAAACTCGTTTGTCTTTTGTAACATGATTATATGTTTGGATTTTCTTCTTTGATAATTTGTGATTTGTCAAGAATAGTACTTGTTGAGATATCCTTTGATATTGTTGCAAGGTAAAGAAGGAAATATGGAGGAGCATATCTTAACTGATTTGATACGCAAGGCACTGCTAGATTTCCATCTTCATTCTGGTCTTTGTTACCTTATTTTGTTTTTTAGTGTTTAGAAAGAAAAAAAGAAATGCCAAAAATATTTTTTCCTTGTATCTTATTTAAACGTAGTTCTTCTTGTACTCTGTGTAAAATAAAATAAGGGAGGGAGGAATTGAGGGAGTCTTGTGTCAAATTTACTTTAGTACTGATGCACCATCTTTTTTTTTTTTTTTTCCTTCTCTTTTGATTTACTCAATTAATAAAAAAGTGAATAATTAAAAAATAATTTCAAAGATATGGTTACACTACAAGATGAAAAAGTAGAACAGCTTTTCTAATTTTCCTTTCTTTTGAGTTTTGATTGCTAACGGCAATTTGTAATTAAAATTTGGAGGGGCCGCAGCTGTAATTTTATATAAAATATGACACCCTTCCGAAGGTTCCTTGAGTGAATGAAGTACACTATATATGCCATTGTCCGTTTTAGTAGCGGTGACATTAATATATCTCACTCAAAAACAAAGTTAAAATTCCGAATTTGTAGTAATAGTAATTAATGAGACAGCCTAGCTGACAGTATATATCGTACTCAACTAAAACTTCTGCCTATTTGGAGTTACAATTAACTTTCTCATCCGAAAATTGGTTGTCAAGCAATAGAAATTTATTATAACGAATATATTATTTTATGTACTTCAGATTCATATATAGGTAATAGCTTGTAATATTATTATGTGAATTTCAATCTTAATTAGGTTTGGCTTTTGTATGGACTCCGACATTTGCTGTGGTTACATGTACATGAACATAAACATCGTTATTATTTCTTACATGAACTTCACCTTCAGTTGCTTAAAAAATAAAAATAAAAGGTGAACTCTCTGTTTAATTGTTTATAAACAACATGATTACAATAATTTAACAATGAGAGATATTTTAGTGTGCACTTATTTTTTCTTAGATAAATTAGATAAGGTTAGTGGGGCACTTATTTAATGGTATATTTGTTTAATTTGACTATTTGATTAATATTTGTCGTGATTGAAATTGTTCAAATAAACAATTATAGTTTTAGAAATATCGTCCATCATTTTAAGCGTCATGTAGGACAATTTTAACTTAATTCAAAATTATTTGTAAAGTTTTTACAAATATGTTAAAAATAAATTATTGGAATTGCAAACAACAGGGCAAGAGATATGAAATAAATCGATATATACATCATTTAAGATGTACAGTAAAGTTATCTAGTAATATGATAAATTATCTTGTACAAAAATTGTCACACCCCGAAAGCAAAGTGTGACGGTCCTCTTGCCACAAGAAAGAATTAGTCTTCTTGTAAGGCTAACAGACAGAGGGTGCAAAAAAAAAAATTTCATAGACGACCTATTCCATTTTCTTGATTTCGGTCCCAGGTTATATAAACACACAAAGTTTATTATTCAAATGATAAAGTTTTACAAACAGTAGCTGATATAAAAACATGTTTTTAAGCCTGGATTATTCTTACCACTATCCTATGATCTTTATCAGCCGTATTAAACATTAAAGAAGGGGCCGATAGATCCAACTAACTATCCTATTCCAGGCCTAATACAAAATATTTACAATAAAGTTTGTTTGAAAGAAGGGCACAACAATATTTGGGCTGGTGGGGCTGACTCACAACAACTACAAGACAACAACAACAACAACAACAACACTAAAGGGAGCATCACAACCCTCCTGACGAGTATAACTACAACTCATCAAATTTCCTCTTGCGGGTCCGGTATAGGTTCCCACTCGGGCACCACTCCATCAGGCGGAGAACTAGGACCAGAAAACTCAAAGTAAACATAAGCAAATATCTCTGGCAGGTCGTCAAAGGAGAGTAGGATAGCGACATTACACTGCAAACTAGGCACAAACACCTCAAGTTTAACAAATGAACACTCGATGGCTGCAACAGCTCGGTGTCTAAAAAGTCTGCGACGCTCCTGGAACCCCCACATCAAATGAGGCACATACAAAAGAAACAACAAACGGATGAGAATAAATTCTCAGTGCGAGTTTTAGTTCCAATATGCGGATCTTGGTAATATCCGAGCATAGGACTAATCCTCGTTCAATTAAATTTAAGCACATAATTTTAACAATCAAGCAGAAACAGATTAATACCGTTGGTACAAGCCTGAACGGTCCTAATACTGGCATGCTGCGATATAATGCAAATAGAATAGATTTAAGCATATTTGTCACAGAAATTCAGTTGGAAATTTTCACACTCAAGTTCTCAAGGCCTACATATACAGAGAGAATCCTTCCCAAACCATTGATTAAAATCATATGGTACAGAGCAGACAGAGGGAATTATCCAGAGATAGTAGCGCTAATAACCTAGCCGGGTCGGTGGCCAAACCGAATTACCGGGTGGTGAAATTATCCATAGATCAAAAGATATGCTTAATGCAGATCATTAGGTAATGATTTTATAAGAATATTTAATTCTTAATCATGTTTAGTCAGATAAGAAAATTCAACCATCCCTTATAAAGTCCAACTGTTATAGTAACTCAAATGGATTATGAAGTCGGACTTTTTAATTGTTCAACTATTCAAGTGGTTTAACTCAAAATGCAGTTTTGTTTATTTAAGGCTTCTATGTCTATATGACAAATAGAATGCACAGTTTAATTTGATTCAACATGCTATGCATGGAATTTAAAAATACCGACTGTCCAGATTTTACAAAGAAACTACATATCCGCACCTTCACATAGCTTGGGGGGATCCGGGTCGCGGGAGATGCCTGCTCACAAATTATAGATCAAGGTCCGTTAACAACAGTTTAATGGTTCTATAATCTTTTAGGTGAACTATCTTATAAGTCTGGTTTAATACCATATATTACTTGACAGTTGCAGTTCCAAGTTCCACAAGTTATCTTAAAATGTTTATATTAGTTACTTGCCCAATCATCATCAATTAATCAATAATAATTATTATTATATATATCGAAATCAGAATCAGTCTCAATTAAGCAGAAGTCAGAAAATTAATTTTAAAACAACAGAAACTCAGAAACTCATAAATCAAATGTTTATTTATTTTGTGGGATCAGAGTTGTCTGAGTATTGTCATAGTATCCATTATCTTTAAAAATCAGACGTTTCATCATTTCCCTAAGGCGCCAACGAATTAGACTATGTACATTGAATTCAAGTCGTATAGTCTAATATTAAATCAAGCTCAACAGAATCCGAATAATTAGTTGCCTAATTATTTCCTTAATTAAGTTTAATTTATCCGAAACTTAATTATTAAAGCCCACAAAATTTTAGTCGAAAGCCCACAGAAATTAAATCGAAAGCCCACTTTTCTTTTTCTTTTCTCTAATTCTTTTCCAATCTCGGCCCATTATGTTGGCCCAAAAAAAATCTAGCTTTCAACCAATTGAGTCAGTCGACCTAACCCAGTTGACTAGACCCAATTCCACAACGGGTCCGCGACATCTAGTCCGATTCAAATTCTACAAGAAATAAAATCCAATAAGCCTCATAAAATGCATTCAAGCCCACAAAGCTTTAAAAATCCGACAATTAATCATATAGCAGCTCACAAAAATTACATAGACGTCTCATATCACAATTAGATCCCTAGACTTTTACAGAAAAGCCCTCCAACTTCATTTTTCTTGTAAATATGCCCCCTGAATCAAAGAATCAAGTTGCCAGATTACTAAATTAGCCAACCAGAGCAATTTGCAAGCTTCAGAAACATCAATTAAATCATGACCATGCATCATAAGTCTAATCATGCTGCACTTACACTTCAATTTCCCATTTTGCTATCAAAATGATTATGCATAGCCACTAACTTAGAACACAACTCAAGAAATTGCATAACACTTAACTCAAAACTCATAAATATGCATATAAATGAAGTCCTATATCACAGTTCATGTCTCAATATGAATGACAAGTGATTAAACATCTTTATCTGCATAATTTCCAACTTAACCCTCTCTGAATGCAACTGACCATGCTTACCAGAACATTCACTATGAAATTGTATAACTTGACAACTCAAAATCTTTTTATAAAGTCAGTATACCTCTATAGTATACTTGAACACATACTCACATCAATAAAATGACC
The DNA here is from genome assembly GCA_027562975.1 of Rhynchospora breviuscula. Lineage (NCBI taxonomy): Eukaryota > Viridiplantae > Streptophyta > Magnoliopsida > Poales > Cyperaceae > Rhynchospora > Rhynchospora breviuscula. The sequence continues at coordinate 6,554,344 of CM050400.1, read as the reverse complement.
TTGAAAGCTTTCAGTAAGCACATAGAATGCTGATATACATATGAAATGTACCAGTGATGCATAAATAATGCATATGAATGTCTAGGCCAACTGTTAACAGTTTCAAATTGAGAGACTATATGCTCATTTCACTTTACATAACACTATAAGCCAATGATATGCTATAATAATACAACAATGCACATAACCACTAATTATCAGTCTCAATTATACATTTATATGCTCAATTATTCTAACTTACTTTATATCAGTGGGGTATAACAGATATGCAATGAAATTCATTTCCTTCATCAGTAATATCTATCTACAAGTACATAAAGTAGCATTTTCCTTTATAACTGACCATGCACTGTTATATGCCACAATTGCATTTAATCTCTACTAACTTCCCCATAGAACAGCTATTAACAGATTCAATATACTACATAATTTTAGTTCTAATTCTATTTCATATCCTTTCACAATTTCATGCCTACAAGTGCTAACACACTTATACAAGTTATAATAACTGAACCATGATCTATATTCATGTCATGAATCATGCAACAGTTCATAAGCTTGCTCAGAAATTACTCAATTGCTAAATCATAACAGAACCACACTAACAGTTAGTTCTATTGCTATCCAGTTACTCAATTCAGCATCTAAATCAAACAGATTACACCATATGCAACACAGAGGAATTAAACAGAGTACATCCAAATAACACAGAAAGCTTCATCATAGTAAAGGAATAAGAGGAGAGAAATTATACCTATCTCGTATGATTTAAGGAATCGTCTCAGAAATTCCAATAGTACCAAAGCAATGATCAAGGATAGACTAATGAGAAACAAAATCCAATCCATGCATATTCAAAATCCTAACAGCAAAACCCCTAGAAATTTGGATACTCAAATTCAAACGAAATTGATTCAATTAATCAAAGAATTAGACAGAGAGAGAACGATAATACCTCCTCGTGCTTCCAATTTCCTCTCCTCAACTCCAATTTAGACCCAAATAAAATTTCCTTTTCCGACCCAATATAAAGAAGATTACCTCAGTTCAAAGGAGGAAGATGAAGAGAGGAACGAAGCAGAGGCAGGCATCAAGCCACGTCAGTTCAAACAAACCGACTAACAGCCGCAATCGATCGACGAGCAAGAGACAAGCTCTACTCGTTCATAACATACGAGTCAACAGGGACCAAGAGGAGGTGCCATCCTCTGATTGGGAGGGGCAGAGGCAGCCACACCCCTCGACTAATCACAGAAAGCCACAAGGAGGCCAAGGAACGAGCTCGAGTAGAGTTCGAAGAAATCGAAACGAGACAGATCAGTCGGAGGAGACGAGGCAGAAGGAGAGAGCTCCTCGTCACCTCTCTTTCTTTTAATAATTCCCACAGGATTTTCTGTGACACAATCCGTGTTGCTTTTGGTGTAATAAATCACTGACAATATTTATTTAAATTAGCTATTTCATCTAATAATTAATTTACTCAAATCCAGAAGTCAGATAATTATGGCAATAACACAGAAATACTCAGAAAATTTCAGAGATTAGTCCCACAATTTCAGATTAGACGTTCCATCAAATTTTACTGTTACTTTAATTTATTTCATTTAATTTCTTGATCATATAATCTAATTAAACCAGATTAATTCTAATTCAGATAACTTGGAACTTGATTACTGTCTAATTAATCAGAATTGTGACAAAAATATATATTGAAAAGAAGACAAATCAGTCAATCAGTCATGACCTCACTAGGTACTTTTGTGAGGACCAAAACAGAGTCAGAATTTCTTTCTTTTTTTTTTAGAAAAAAAAAAACCGAGCCAGAACTGTTTACTTTCAGTTCTTCAGCGGAAAACCTAGATTTAATTTAATATTTCGTGCACTGAGTTGCTGGACGCATAATACCTCCTTGATTATGCTTTTATTACATTAATTAACTAAAGAGTAGATCTACTATATAAGTGCTTAACCTCACCAAGTTAATTTGTGATCTTAATTTCAAAATATCTGGGGATAAGCTTCAAATGACGAATACAAATTATTTGACAAATGATGTATTGACATATCAAAATTAATTTATAATTTGGGCAATATAACGTCATTTGGTCAAATATATATGGTTAAAAATATACAATTAAATTAAAATATTTCCTAAAGGTACATGCGTGGTTGCTATTTCATCAAATATGTTAATTTGGACGGTGTGAATTTGTCATTTCAAGCCAATGAAATAGAAGTTAATTCAGGAAACACATTGGTACGTGAGTTTTTAAAGTTCATGGTAGCGTTACTTATTATTTTTTCTTTTTTTGCAGAATAAGTTTTATTCTAACTAGTGATAAAACAAACTTCAAGTGTTTCTCTGATATAACTATTAAGACTAGCCCACACACCAAAGGTTGTGTCAGAGTAGAAACCTCTCCTGTGGGGTCCAGAAGCCACGGTGAGTTCTTTGAATTACTTTTGGCAATTACACCAAAAGTTCTTTGGCAATTACTTTACTAGTTGGATGACATAAAAATTTGGCATATGGGTAGCTGTATATTTGAATCTAAGGAAAGGGTAAATAAAACAATGTTCATGTCTTTGTGGTGATATCTAATTTTGGTAGGCTATTTATTGTGGTAAGAAGAGGTAGTTGTGCTGGTTGTGTTTTCAAGAGTTATGTACGTTGCTAGTAATTCACTGCATTGAATATTTTGATCGGAAAAGATGTCCATTTGATTTTTTTTTCCCCCCGGTTTCAGTTTTAAATTGTTATCACCGAAGCTTTGTTAAATCATTCAATGGGTAATGCAGCACCTCAGGTTATTTCAAATATTGGTTGCCACTAAAAGTGGAAAAACAACATTACAAGTTAAAACATGTTATAAAAGTACCTGATATTTATATATTTTTTCAATTACTTTCTGCAGGTGCTTATAGATGTATATAGTATCAAATTTGAGTACTTGATCCTCCAGGATAAACAGATTAATATAGAAGCAAATAAGCTCAATAATTTTAACTGGTTATTAGGTTTTCAAAATTTTCACTACTGTGGAAGGGAACTATAGAAATATCCTCTATGCAATAAATTCTTTATTGCAATGTTGGTACTATGTGGCTCTGTAAAAAAGATTCATGCACCATAAACATGATAACAGGCATTGTAACTAACTACGTACCATTGACAGTAATTAATTTCTATATGTACTTTCCAGATCAAGCCAGGGGTGTTCTAAACTTGTAATCCAAAAGGTACATGTGTGGTTGCTATTTTACCAGCCTGAGATCACTTCTCACCAGCGTCAAGCAAAATATTTGGGACACCAACAGCACCACCCTTGTGGTGTCAGAAAAGTGTATGATTCAAACAAGACCCAACTCAATTTTCAGGCCATTGAATTGGTTTGTCTCCTAGTGAAAGAGGTGTTGACTCTAGCTAGAATACATTTGGCATCTAGATAGGCACCAGTAGTTTTATACTTCATTACTACACTGAGGCAAACGAGTTCTCATGTGTTACTGATCAGAAACTAAAGTAATACCTGAAGTACACTTTATAGAACTCTCTGATCTGTGTCTTGGCATGTGGAATGTTGCCAAGAGCAATTACTAATTGATTGATGGTTGTAACCTTATAACCAGGTCAAGTACAGTCGGTGAGAAAGACAAAATTTCATAAAAAGGCAAGTTTTATCATAATTCACTTATATTTAAATTATTTAAATTCTAACTTGAAATTCGTTTAAGTTAGTAAAATTACTTTTCATGTCTTTTAGTTTCTAACCTATGAGACAGTAAAAAAAATGTCTGAGAAATATTTGGAAAATTTTCCTATACTAGTCACCTTACATTTTAATGCTACTAATTTATTTAATACTTCTTAAAAAAGAGAACCAAAATTTTTTTTCTTTGTACACTATATATTTACTAAATATTTTGACTATATACTTGTATGTCATTTTGTATTACGTGATTATATATATGTCCGAAACTTCTTTTAGTATGAAAATATGTGATTTTTCAAGAGCATACCGACCACTTCTGTTCATGCTAAATTTATTTTATTTTTTGTTTGTCACGATTGCAATGGCGCGTAAAAATTTCTCTGATATGGTTACACTAGAAGAGTAAAGTTGAGTAGCTCGATCTGTTTAAATTGCTACTCCCAATAGAGTGATTGACCACAGAGGATCAGGGAAAAAGGAACGCTCCTACTTTGAATAAATGAATCAATGAAACGGGTTCTATTCTTTTATTCATGGAGCCCTTCCGATCGGGTTATACCTGTTAACTTGCCTTGATGAATTCTCTGATTAATCCAACTTCTATCTCCACCGAGGCAACTGCCTCGAGCTGTCGAGCATTGTAAGAATTTCGTGAGAAGTCTAGATGGCACCACCACTGAGTTGGTACAGCAGGAACGAAATTTGGTACAAGTGAATTTCGTGAGAAGTCTAGATCATATGGCAGTGTATAGTTCCTTGAACTCCGTATAAGCTATCTAATATAGTTTTGATATTTCCATTTGTCAATTTTGTTATCTCCTTATTTTCATGGTCTCTTCTTTTAAGCTGGAACCATTCATGTGTTGTAATTGGTACAATATCAAACCAAAGGACTTTAGCTTGGGGCTTAAATAGTTTCAGCTGATACAAGAAGTCCTATCTGTCCTATGTTTTATTTGTGACTTATTTATTACTATTATATTTATCCACTATTTACATCTCATTTTTTGTATATTTGAACTACGTATTGTTTTGCTCTTATCCAGACTGCTATGAAGAAGTTTGTCAATAGCATATTTATTGCATCAAAGTGAAATTAACTGAGATTTCCTACGTTCAATTGCAATCCTTCATTTAATAAGAAATCTTAATTTAACTTTCTTTAGTTTTACACTAATTTTGTGCTTCACAAACAAAAGTATACCAAGTACCGGCCCAATGACTAATTTTTACTTGCATCCGTGTAAAGATACAGTGATTCATATGCATCAATACATGATTTACAGTGAGCCTTTTTATCTACGTTATCAGACAAAATGACAAATTTCATTTCTAATCCAAGTAATACCCTTATGTATCATAGTGTATACTTATAATTTGAACAACAAACGAAAAAGAAAATAATAATAATAATAATAATAATAATAATAAATAAATAAATAAATCAACATATCACTCCTGACACAAATGAAAATCTTGCACATTAGTCCTGTATATTGTCAAAATTGTAAACTTAGAAAGAGGTAACTCTTAAACAGAAAGAGGGCAACATTTACAGTAACAGTGTTCAATAACTTTTTTGATAACAGTAGATGAAATCATCCAAAAGAATAAATATATACAATTTTGAAGTATGAATATATACTTGGAAGCTATTCATAAATCCAAAAAATTTCAAAGAAAAGAAAAAGAGATTCTTCCATGCAGATTCCTAGCCTCTTGCAGCAACATAAAAAGCTGGAGGTGTGATGTCATATCTCTCTCTCCAGCAGATTCCTAGCTTCTTGCAGCAACATAAAATCGATGATGCATTCAGCCATTATCACAAATCCAGTCCCAACAACTAAATCATAATCACTGAATTTACAAGAAAACATCATGTAAGATCATACGACAGGAGCCCTCAATTTGGTCATCTCTCCTCAGCTTCAATTGTCAGCCTCCATTTTTTCCAACCATGCATGCTCTGCGAGGGCAATTTTGTAAGAAAAAGGAGAACTTACAATCTGTAAGTATTTAATTGCCACAACAACTGATTATATCTGATATGTATAAAGGAGAACTTACCAAGGACTTGCTTTACCGTTAATCGCTTTCTTGGGTCACGATTTAGCATCCCCTTTACAAGGTCCTTTGCATCCTCAGAAATTTTTGACCAGCGCCCATTCTGGTAATCAAATACTCCATTTATGATTGCTTCTTCAGCTTCAAAATCAGTTTCTATATATATTATCAAGGCAAAAAAATGATATCAGTGGCTTTATCAAAGGGAAAATCGATAACAATGACAAAGAAAAAGACAAACAAATCTCTGGCTTTACCATATGAAAATGGTGGGTTTCCACATAGAAGAGTATAAAGGATGATTCCTGCACTCCAAATGTCAACCTCCTGGCCATAGTTTCCCAATACAACCTCAGGTGCCATGTAGCAAAAGGTTCCCACCTGCTCATGAAATCTCTGGCCTAGCATTTAAAAAACAATACAGTGATAATCAATTGCCAATTCAAAAACAAAACATGGTGAGTGCTTTGTAATTCTCTTTGTTCAAAATGTTGCCTTATTTTGATTTCTACACACAATTGGCCTCTGAATTAATCTCAAGCACATTATAGACAAAGTACCAGGATGGAAGAATGTGGAGAGGCCAAAGTCAATAGCCTTGAGGCATGCAGTTTTCTCTTTGCTGGTGTATAATAAATTCTCCGGCTTGAGATCTCGATGCATTACACCATGCTCATGGCAGACCTGTTTTACAGAAAAACATATATAAACAATTAATTAATTGATTTATCAGTTAAAACGAATGGTTGTTATGGTTATATATAGGCTGTGCCAAGTAGCATATATTTATAACACTGCCATTAAGTCTTAGTTTTATTTTTTTTTTTCAGAAAATCCAGCACAGGAAGAGAGAAAAAATAAGAGAGGCAAACAAACAAATGAAGACCTAACCTTAATTGCTTGACCAACGGCCTTAATGGTAACAGCTGCATCAGCCTCAGTGTAGAAGCCCCTATCCACGATCTTATCAAATAGCTCGCCACCCTGACACAACTCCATGACCAAGTACACCCTCTGATCATCTTCGTAGGCACCTTGAAATTGGACAATGTTCTCATGCAATGGAAGGTGCTTCATAATTCTGACCTCATTCCTGAGATCATCCATGTCTTCTTGCGAGACTAGTTTCCCTTTCTCAATAACCTTACATGCATACTTGAGCCCGGTTGCCTTTTCTGTGCACAGATGTGTGGTACCTAGAGAAAAAAATTCATATTAGTCTGACATCCAAATGATAAAAAAAGTTCTTCAAATACAAAAGGCTGGTGAAGACGGATATTGTTACCAAAACCACCGGATCCTAATACTTGGGCCAGTTTGTAACTTGCAAAGAAGTCTGTCTTGTGCCCATTTGCCTTGCCAGGCTGCTGCTTGGATCGGGGAATCACAATTGTACCCGTGTTGTTCTCTTTGCCATTCCCTGGTTGCGGTGGCTTAGGCCCGAGAATGACAATTCGTCTGGTTCCATTCTTTGTCTCGCTCTGGTTTTGAGGCTTAGGTCCGAGAATGACAATTCGTCTGGTTCCATTCTTTGTCTCGCTCTGGTTTCCATTCTTTGTCTCGCTCTGGTTTTGCGGCTTAGGTCCGAGAATGACAATTCGTCTAGTTCCATTCTTTGTCTCGCTCTGGTTTTGCGGCTTAGGTCCGAGAATGACAATTCGTCTGGTTCCATTCTTTGTCTCTCTCTGGTGTTGTGGCTTAGGTCCTAAAATTTTTACTTTTCGTACTCTGGTCTCCATCTTTCTCCTGTTGACAGAGGCCGCTGGTGGTGCTGGTGCTGGTGTTGGACCAGAGCTGATCACAAAGTTGCAGACCCAGGAGGGGGACAAGACTATGCGGAATTAAAACTCCAAAGTTTTTGCCTTTTTGGAATGAATGTTAAGTGCAACTAATTAAATTAATTACCCTGTAGCTATTATTAGTGCCGAATATCCGATTTTAACCGACTTATCAACACTAAAAAGTGTTTACTCATTTGAGGAAGCGCAATGTTACCTTAATTAAAAATTGAAAACAATAATAATGTTTCCTTATTTGGGGTAGCGGCATGTTTCCTCAATTAAAAATTGAAAACAAGATGGAATATGTATAGAGAAGTCAGGACCGGGTTGCGGCTTTTTTGGCACGTTTTATTTTTATTATTTTATTTATTTATTTTCCTAAACGAAAGAGAAACATGAGCAATAAAAATAATATAGATATAATAAGCGATTATTTTTAAAACTATAAATAACAACTTTATAAATTGTTTGTACAGCGTCAAAAGCTAAAAGAGGCTAATATCTTTTTTTTTAAGAGTTATTACTCATTATAAAGTTTACCCAGCTCTTGACACCATTAACACTGGTCGCTTAGCATGTAAAAAAACAGGCTTTGATTTCTGTTATTTTGGATGGTTTAAGTTTATATTATCTTTTGATAAGGGTTTTACTCTCAATATTTTGAATGCTTCGAATGCCCATAGTTTGTTACTTTATTATTATTTTTTTAGAATTTAAAAATTCAATCAACGAATCTAAGCAGTTGATTTTATTTAATTTTTCAAGCCATACATATTCATATGAATTTTTGTAAATTTTGAAGTTCTTTTGAAGTTCATTTGATGCTTGATTAAAGAAAAAAAATAACATATTAGTCTATAATAGTTAAAAAGGTTCGTTCATTTTTCCACCTCTCAATCGAATATCAAATAAATTTCCAAATTTATAAAAGCTTTTCGGAAACATATCTTTTTTTAAAATTGAGCAATATCATATTGTTTGGATTGAACATTTAAATTTTAAATTTTTAATAATAATGAAATAATAAATGTAGGCATTTGGAGCACCGAAATTTGGACACCAGGATCCTTCTCTAATTTTTTACATCAAATAAGACGCATGTTTCTTTTTTATATGATATAAATAAGACGCATATTTTTATATGATATAAATTTGTATTTGTAAATACATTCGGAGCTTTTCCATATTATGTACTTGAGCAAATTTGAACTTAAGCTATAATTACCTTTCTCTTTTTTGTATGTGTATATGTGCGAGTAAGCAAAGTTGTCTAATTGGAACCAGCACATTGGGATAAAAGTAAAAAAAATGTAAATATTTACTTACTATGAGATTTAAAAATATATACAGTTTAAATAAGTTAAATTAAATTTATCGTTTTATAAACATATCCAATAGACAAGCTCATGATACATTACATAATTTATTTATCTTTATGCATCATATTATTTTTTCATATAAGTTTCTTTCGTAATCAAAGAATTTTATGCTGAATTTGATGCGCGAAAGAAATATGGATTTATCTGGTTTAGAAGTGGAATTCATCTTCGGTGACGAAGAAACGCACAAGACGTGCAAAAATGTCCGACCAAAAAAACCTTGCCCGAACATTACATCTCATATTTTGTATTTAAATCGGCCACTATATTTATGTTCCTTTCCTGATTCCTATTATAAAACATATTGATTCATCTGTATACGAACTCTAATTTATGCACAAAAATTCATTGATTGTAAATTATCTAACAAAATTAGTGAGACTTGTTTGCACTTAATTAATTAGTGATATTTGAAGCACATTTCTGAAGGTTTTTATTTTTGTACAATGTTCATGTATGGGGTTAAAAAATAATTAAAAGGAATTAATACAATACATCAATTTTTAACGGAATTGCTATACAATCATGGCTCCTCAGCTTCATCCCATTCCTCTCTGGTAACGAGCTTTATTTTTTTTCCCCATTTTCGAAATAAACAACAACATCCTCATCATCCCTTTTCATTTATGTCTATAGTTCTCATCCAGTACCTCCCATCCAGCGCTTAATCACCTCATCCAGCGCTTACTCACCTCGTCAGTGCTATTTGTCCCGAAAAAATGTCATTTATTCTGAAAAAAATATTTAATATGAGAAAAAAGCTTATTGTCCTAGAAAAAAAAAAGCTAATTGTCTAACATAATTGTCTTAGTTCTATAAACTAATTGTCTTGGTTTGTTCTGAAAAACATTTCCACCCAGAATAGAAATTTAATTGTCATAAAAAAAACTAATTGTCCTAGTTTTGTCATGGTTGTTTAATAGAATTGTCCTAGTTCTGTTAGCTAATTATTTTAGTTTTATTTTGGAAAAAATGTTGTCTATGAAAAAAAATATTAATTGTCCTAGAAAAAAAAAGTAATTATCCTAGTTCCATAAGCTAATTGTCATAATTCTGTAACATAATTGTTTAATTTTGTTATGGAAAAAATTTTCATCATGGAAAAAATCTAAAAAGTATTATTTGTCATAGAAAAAAAATACTCATTGTCCTAGATAATATTACTAATTGGAATAAATGATGTGGGGAAAGAGAGGAAAATATAGAAAAATGAGGAGAGGAGTAATGCTCTGGATGATACATTCAAGGGATGAGGGACAAAAATAGAAAGTTAGTCAGCGTTTAATTAATTGCATTCCGAAAATAGAAAGAGAGGAAGCTCGTCATTAAGGGGGTGATGGGATGATAAAATGTGGGATGATCATTAAGGGGAATTTTTAAATAACTTTATCAACTATTCGATGTTTCCTCTATTTGATATGTTTGAATTAGTATGAATCAAATCTTGTATCGTATATTTAGTTGAGAAAATTTTAAAATAACAAATTAGTTATTTCAGCCAGCAAACTTTTTTACCAACTTACGATCTGATGTCTTATGAGTAAAAGTTTTATCCCTTCGAATCCTGAACTTTATATGCGAGGACAAGAGCACAAATTAGCATCTGAGAAATGATATATTGGATAATATATATAAGATTACTCATTTATGTTGTTTTGTAATTCCAAAACTAGAATAAGGGAGGTGAAAGATTCATATTACATATTCTTTTTCATAACTTCTACCGTCGTTATTAAAAAAAGCATGTTTAGAGAATAGTCTTTTTTTTTTTTTTTTTTGAATAAAACAAAAAAGTAGTCACTAGAGAATTTCTATGATATGGTTACACCAGAAGAGTAAAGTTGAGCACCGCTCTTTAAAACTCATTTCTTTTGATTTATTGGCCACAGAGGATCAGGAAAACGGGACTCTCTTGAATAATTGAATCAAGAAAACGGATTCTATATTTTTTCTTCGTGGAGCCCTTTTGATCGGGTTATACCCGTTAATTTGATAGATGAATTTTTGCTTATTTAATCCACAATCTCCACCGAGGCAACAGCCTCTAGCATCATGAGAGTATGGAGAGGAAGGTATTGAACTCAATTTTTGACGGGGATGCATTGGTCGGTGGGACCCCACTGAGTTGGTACAGCAGAAACGAAATATGGTACCTGTGAATATCGTGGGAAGTCAAGCTGGTAGTGTTTAGGTCCATGGACTCCGTATAATCTATCTAATATGGTTTTGATATTTTCATTTATCAATTTTGCTCTCTCTTTATTTTCATAATCTCTCCTTCTAAGCTTGAGCCATTCATGTGTTGTAATTGGTGCAATATCTGACCAAAGGGCTTCTGCTCGGGTCTTAAATAGTTTCAGCTGTTACAAGCAAGTCCTATGTTTTATTTGTGACTGTTATTATTATGTTTATCCACTATTTAGATCTCATTTTTTATATATTTGAACTATGTATCGTTTTGCTCTTATCCAGACTTCTATGAAAGAATTTTGTCAATAGCATTTTTATTGCAACATAGTGAAATTAACTGAGATATCCTCCTTTCCATTGCAATCCTTTAATTTACAAGAAGTATTAATTTAACTTTCTTTTGTTCTACACTAATTTTGCGCTTCACAAACAAAGGAATCGCAAGTATCCAACGACTTTCTTTTTTTTTTTTTTTTAACTTGCATAAGTGTAAAGATAAAGTGATTCATATGCGTCAATAGATGATTTACAGTGAGCCTTTATATCTGCGTTACCAGACACGATGTCACATTTCATTTCTCATCCATCAAAATACCCTCATGTATCATAGTGTATACTTATAATTTGAACAACAAACGAAAAAGAAAATAGTAATAATAGACAAATCCACATATCTATTCTGACACAAATGAAAAGCTTGCACATCAGTCCTTTATATTGTCAAAATTGTCAAACTTAGATGGAGGTAAACTCTTAAACAGAAAGAGGGCAACATTTAAGTAATGGCATCAATAACTTTTTGAGAAAGTTTAATATGCACCATAGTGCATAGGGAGTTCTATGCACCGCGAACTTTTTCGTATGTATTTTTGTAAATTGACAAATCTAATTTAACCAATCTAATCTACATATTGAAATCTCATAGCAAACCAAATTTTACAATTTTTGAGATTTTATTACTATTTTTTTCGAATTTTTTAAAACCTACCATAGTGCATAGGGAGTTCTATGTTAACGAAGGCTCTTACATCATGTGCTGGGTAGGCTGGGTATTTATCTAGGCTGGCAAAGTCCTTTAGTCGTAAAGATTTTCCCTTGTACAAGTGACGTGCTAACGCTCCTCAAGGTGGTGAGGGGCTTGCTCGTCTTCTTGTCGACCTTCTTTTGTGACGTTCCCTGCGAGGAAATGAGCGTCCATCGCTCGTTGTTTCGCTGTGAGACGAATAGCTTGGGGGAGGTGATATGGCGGACAGGGATGAATGGTAGCGTTCTCGTCGTTGTGGTGACCGACGAGGTGCTGAACCCAGTGATCGGGAATGATCGGGATCTAGCGAGGCTGATCTTCTTTTGGACTTGGGAGATCGCGACCTCGACCGACCTCTCGTGTGGGATCGAGAGTGTTCTCTTCTGTTGGTGGGGCGGGAACGCCTGTGAGATGGTTGCGGTGCTCGCTCTTTATGCTCACTTTCTGGAACTTCTCTTAGAGAAATCCTTGTGAATGTTTGGTTGGTCGGCTGTATGGGGAGAGATGCTTGGGGCGTAAGCGTTGGGATATGTTGATGTTGAGGTTGCTGGAAAGCTGAAATCGATGAGGTATGAGGCTTGTTGAGTGCTTCGTTGTCATTGTGGGTGACATATTGTTGAAATGGATTGTGTTGGAGAGGTTGTACTTGGTAGTATTGGGAGCCCTGTGGTGCCTGATTATGTGGTGGTAGATATGTGGATGGCAAAGGTTGGTAGGGTGGTTGGTTGGGGACATGTGTGGATGGGATAACTGGTGTTTGTGAGATATTTGTCATTACGAGTGGGCGGATGTTTGGTGTTAGGGATATGCTCGCTGATTGATCTGAGCTTGGTCCTTCGATTCCTGGTGGTGGTGGCTGGTTGGTTCTTTCTGTAGTGTTGGGCCTTGTCGTTGTTGTTTGATGTCCCGTTGGGATGGTTGGTGTGGTGATTGGTGTTGCCATCTTATTTGCCGATGGTGTGTTGAAATCAAGCTTTTTGGGTTGCATGTCTCTACTCTCTTTCATTTGAAATGATGGTCACGCAACAAGAAGAAAGAGAAAGTTTCTTCCCGATAGCTAAGTGATCTCCATTGCCCCACGATGGGTGCCAGTTGATAACCCTAAATCTAGCTCTTAAGGTTTTTCAACAAAGAAAGGAAAGATAGAGTAAGAAAGAGAAGGTAGAAACAATCAATTTTATTTTTCATTTTCTCAATACAAGAGGACATATAAAAGTATGAAAAATCTAACCCCCTCTCCTGGGGGTAGGGGGTGTCTATATATAGAAGCCAAGAATATGATCTCGGGATCTCCTGTGGCGAGAGATGATCATCAGTAACGCGTTGTTCGAAATCGCTATCATAAGGAGACCACCGGCACTTGTTGCTTAAATCTTTCTTTAATGGTTTATATGATAATATTAAAATTAACATTGATTCTCTTTCAAGTGGATCTTTCTTGAAGCTAGACGCTATACGAGGTAGAGATTTGCTCGATTGGTGTGCAAGGGAGTATACTTGGTACCTCCTTCTCAACCAACGCCGCTCGAATCCTTCTAAGCAACAAGTGCATTAGATTTCAACTCGAGATGCGAGGATTACGGAGCTAGAAGCCGAGCTTCTCGCCTATCAATCCGCTCAAGGGACCCATCTCTACTCCAATGAATGCAGTGCTTATGGAGAGGAATGGCACAAATCTCAAGATTGTCCTATGGCTAAAAGCAATGGCGGTGTGGCTCAAGTCAACTCCTTGAACAACGAGCCCTCCTATTTCCCAAGGCATATTTTTCGACGGATCTATTCATTGAGAGAATGCGAACAAAAGGATTGGGAGCACATGAATGACCCAATTCTCAAGAACACAATGCAAAAGGCTACTTTTGATCGACCTTATGTGCAGAGATATGATCGCCAAGGGCAAAATCCTTAATTCCTTAGGCGGGACCAACAATCCAACAACAATGGCTCTCACCCAAGAAAGTCAACTATAACAAGGAGGGGGTCCCGGTTGTGGTCCAAGAGTTCATGCATGACCAAGGCAAGTTCAACATGATCCTAGCCGAAGGGTTAGATGATTTGAAGGCAACCACGAATGAATTGAAGGATAGTGCGAGCTCTCTACAACGTTTGGAGCGAATGATGGAAGCACACTTCTTTCGACCTCCCGGGAAGCTTCTAGGGCAGCCTCAGGTGAACTCTAATGCTGAAATCAAAGCCCTACATGTTCTAAGTGTTAGAGATATGTCCTAGAAGCCAATCAGTTTATGGTTACTTCTATAGTTTATGTTATTGATGATTTTAATCATTTGTTCCTTGATTTATTTATTGGCAGATCATTCAGGTTGAGGATCTGAATTGTAAATCTCTGTAGTTCATTTATGATTAAATGACAGTAATAAATCTAAAAGGTTCATAACAAGGAACATTAATTATCATATAAGATTAGTATGCAAGTTAAGTGATGATTAAGTTCTACAAATCATAGGTAAGGAGTTACCAACTTAATTGTATATGTATATATTATGGAACATAATACATGGCATGACCCAATGAACTAAATATATGAATTGTGTTAAGTGTCATTATTTATTTCATATGAGTTTGATTCTAAGTTTGAGATGGTTCAACTTTTTCACATGAGGATAGGTTCAATAAATATCGTCTAAAGTTGATTCCTGATAAGGGCTGCTATACGGACTTTATTTATGTTCTCTTGAATTGTGCGGGGAAAGTTGTTTATCAAGAAAATCGTATGTCCCTCATTAATTTACTTAGTGAGTGATGATATCTGTTTGGGCCCCTTGATGGAGATAGATTGTTTGCTAGCAACTTTATACAATTATCTCTAGATCAAGAAATGTATAATCTGCAAGAATGATACATTCCTATCTTGGATTATACAATAAAATCATGTAACATAAGAATCAAACAAGGAGATACTTTTATTTCTTATACAGGATTGAAATACTGTAGCAGTACATTATTTATTTATGTGAATTAGGAATCATAATGTGTTGCTAGATACCGCTCATGATTATTGAAAATAAATAGCGATTTATTTTCCATGTCCAACATAGCATAAATCCTCAAAGGGTCACACAAATAGGTTTTGACCATACGTGAATTATTTATTTGGTTGTATTATTGAATGCAATAATATGATATGTTGATTGATTAATTATGTACCGTTGCGAACCGTTATAATTAATTAAGTCAAACGGATCATATAGAAATAAATTAATGCATATCCTAATCCTTAAATAATTATCAAGGTGTTGATAATTAATTTTGTTCAACATGAATTAATTAAGGTAATTAATTTGAGGTATTGGACCTTTGTTTAAATGGTAAATTAAAGGTCCAACTTGAGAGTATTTTATCGGGCCTCTAATTAATTGAATTAGAGACCAATTTAACAAAATAGAAAAATTCAAAATAGCCCATAAATGGGGCCGGCCTCTCCATAGCAATGTTGTAATTAGTTGCAACTTTTTGGGAAAGTGATTATTCTATAAAAAGACCACAATTAGAGAGAGAAACCCTAGCCACCACACCATTTCTTTCTCTCTTCCTTCTTCTCTCTTGAGGCCGGCCATCTAGTGTGAGGAGAAAATTTGTTTCTCCATTAGAAGGCTTCTCTCTTATTAATTAAGCTCATGTGTTGAGCATCGCTTGTTCCATTCAATTAAATAGTTAATTAAAAGACAAGGAAGTAAGGGATTAGGCTTAATCTTTTGTCAACTAGCATAGACTTGAGATTTTGGTTAATACCTTGGTGGAGTCGAGTCCAAGAAGACGGTGGTGGTGCGTGCAACCTCGACATCGACGGATTCGAGCCTTTTAGTTACAAGCCTAGAAGAGGTAGCATTCTATTCTCTCTTTTGTGTGTTAAATGACTCAAATAACTAGATCATCTCCTTTGTTGCTTGATTAATTGCTATTAATTGTAATAAAAAATTAAAATTGCACAAGGAGGTATTTTCTAACAGTGGTATCAGAGCCTTGGATGTTATTTGAGCATTTTACACTTAAATAAGTGAGAGATTAGTAATTAATTAAGTTAATTAGTGATGTGCATGCTTGCTGTTCTGAAAAAAAAAGTTGTTTTTCTGCTTTGTTGCTTGTTTTTCGTAGTATAAAGCTTTCTGGAATTTTTTTACTTTTACTGGAGGTTGTAGATCTTTGAGTTATGGTTCTTTTTCCATTAGTTTCACTTCGATCTAAGAAGTTATGATTTTTTAGTGAATTTTCTCGTAACGGTGCGCAGAACCAGTTTCTGTGTGACCAGATCTGAGTATTTAGGCTTGAACCCTTTTATTTTGTAAAAGAAATGCTTGTTCTATTGGCTAAGAAACTAGTAGACTTGTATATCTTTCTGCCATGTCAATTTGATGACGTAGTTTGAAGTTTTTCTATTTGTTTGAAGTTTGGAAAGGACAAAACTGTCAGACCGGTATTGTACCACTTGGATATTTTTTTCAAAACTGGTATTGGCTGAGATTTTTTCTTGAAAATGTATTTAAATACAATTGTTCTACTTTAAGTCCTTGTTCTAGCAAAATTAATTTCATTCAATTTGGACTATTTTTGATACCTTAACTTGTTAAAAACTTTTTCGTCGACGATCTATTACAGAACAGGGTTTTGTTGTTTAAGCCAACTAAACTTGACGAAATTGTGTTGATTAGGTATGGTTTCTTTCCTTAACTTGTTAGCCAATAGTATGATGTTTTTTTCTATGTAAAATGTTTGCATGAAAACTGTCATGGAGATGATCCCAAGGTTCAAATGTTTGAGACAAAAAACTGAAAATCTCTCTAACGGTGCTTCATGCATAATCTGAGGAATTGTCTTTTTTAATTCTCCCAAATGGCAGATGATATCTCTATGAATTTTTGACAAGTAGTTACATTTAATATAAAGAATCTACATGATTTATTTCGGATTTTTTGGAGACCGAAAAATTTCGGATTTTATCGGATCCCGAATTTCGTATTAGTTAAAATATTTTCTAATTAATCAATTAGTTGAAACGTTAATTAGAACACTCCTTAAATACCCTCCTTTCAGTTTTAGAATGTTAAATTAAATTTTAAAAGGTTTAAATAAATTAGTTGTTAAAGTTAAGCCTTTTTTGCATTGGAAAAAACGAGCAACAATAATGCACAAATACTCTAATTAACGAGGTTAATTAGGAACAAGTGAAACCTGTATATTGTATATGTGTGTTTACCCCTAAATTCTGCCATATAAGAAAATTGCAACAATTCACAAGACAATGAAAATAGGGCCCATGAATGCATATCGGCTCCAGATTCTCAGATAGAGGGGGTCAAATTTTTGAAGCAAAGAAGTGCCTGAATTAAAGCTATAAGATTGATGTTAATATTAATATTAATACAGTTCGTCATATGACTATGTTAAATTAATATCTAATATTCAATATTAATAGAAGGAAGGGCGGCATAAATATTGTGGATAATTCTGCATGACAAGGTGTCGGAAAATGTGCAACAAGTGATACTGGAATAAATTAATTGTATGAATTATTCTATGGACTTTAGAAAATTTATTTGATTAATTTGTAAAGTTCTAAAAATAGAAAATCCATGACTATCAAGTTTTTCATATTGTTACGAGAAGGCGTGCCAAGTTTCATGTAAAATGTCTAAAAGAAAGACCATCAAATGATTTTTCTTGTATGGAGCCGAATTGGAATTCTGAAAAATACAATAAATTGGCCGAAAAAATTAAAACTAACATTACTGTTCACTCGAATTTCGATATAACTGTAAAAAATTCAAAATTTTAAAAATAACATTGTAGGATCGGCATCCGGACTGTCGATCCTACAATTTGCTTGGATCAGCATCCAAGCTTGGATCGGCAAATGGGATGCCGATCCAACCCAAAAAAAATACACGGCCACTTTTTTGGCCACTTTTTTTGACTTAGCAACTTTTTTACTCAAGAGTAATTTTTTTAATGTACAATTTGTTTTTTAGCCCTCAAAATTTTTGTTATTACAAAATATATAATTTCTGATTAGAAATTAAACATAATTTAAACATCTATTATAAAAATATATGTATATAATTAAATTATGCATGTTAAATACATAATATTGTATATGTTTATAATACTTATTTAGATTATACATGTTAAATACATAATACATAATATTCAGAGAAGTACCATCAGTACTATTTTCGGATAATACTACAAACTACAAAGGGTCAATGTCCATCTCTATCCTTTAACGTTAATTTAACTTTTTTATTTCTAATTTATTTTGGTCGTATAACTCTACATTTTTATATTTCTCTCTTCATTTAGTAGTGATATTTGACGTATTTAAATTAAAACAAAATTTCTTAAAATAATATGACTTTTTGGTACTTCTCTGAATATGATTTTCTTAAAAATGACAACATATATAATTCGCAAGTTTTAAAATTTTTAAGTACGTGCAAATTATGTTATTTTATATCCTACAAGTTTTTAATATTTAAAATTTAAGTGATTGCAAAAATTTATATATAAATATATATTATTATTTTCTTCAAAATATATATATATATTATTATTCTTTTTGGCAATAAGCGTTGTTCTTTCACAGTGAAGACTGAAAAAAAAAATAACTACTGTAGAGTGCTGATCTTAAATACAAGATAGCAACTAGGGTATTTAAAAATTCCAGCTTTAATGATTTTTTGAATTTAAATTCAGAATAGCACGTAATATGAAATGGGTGACTTAATGCAGCATTATCTTTTTTGTTTAATACGATAGAGACCTCAAGAGACGACTATTGAAATCCAATATACATTAATTAGCATGTGCTTATATTTATGTGTGAGTGCAAGTGCCAATACAGTAGTTAGTTGCCATTACCAAAGAAAAAGAAACTGGAAAAACGGTAGTTGCCGTACAAGTGTGCAACTAATATCGTGATGATTTGAATCGGACAAAATTCACTCGATTTGTTTGATAAAATGCGTAGCCCTTAACCTTATTTTCACTTTGCCATCGAAATAAGTCAAAAGGTGACTCAAAAAGTTAGCCGCAATTTTTTTTTGTTTGGATCGGCATTCCATTTTGCCGATCCAAACAAAAAAATTGCGGCAACTTTTTGAGTCACTTTTTTTTAATGTAAAATTTGCTTTTTAGTCTCTAAAATTTTTATTATTACAAAATATATAATTTGTGATTAGAAATTAAACATAATTAAAACATCTATTATAAAAATATAAGTATATAATTAAATTATGCATGTTAAATACATAATATTGTATATGTTTATAATACTTATTTATACATATATATTATGTATCATATATTTTATATATTAAATACATATTATTGTATATAATTAAATTATGCATGTTGAATAGTTATACATATTATTGTATATGATTAAAATATATGATATATAATATATATGTATAAAGCTATTCAACATGCATAATTTAAGATATAAAAGATCTTTTATATATTTAATGTATGTATATTCAACATGTATCTATATTTAATGTATATAAAAAATCTTTTATATATTTATATTTACATTTAATGTATAAATAAGTATTATAAACATATAGAATATTATGTATTTAACATGCATAATTTAATTATATACTCATATTTTTATAATAGATGTCTAAATTATGTTTAATTTCTAATCACAAATTATATATTTTGTAATAACAAAAATTTTGAGGGCTAAAAAGCAAATTGTACATTAAAAAAATTACTCTTGAGTCAAAAAGTTGCTAAGACAAAAAAAGTGGCCAAAAAAGCGGCCGTGTATATTTTTTGGGTTGGATCGGCATCCCATTTGCCTATCCAAGCAATTTGTAGAATCGGCAATCCGGATGCCAATCCTACAACGTTATTTTTAAAATTTAGAATTTTTTATAGTTATTATCGAAATTCGAGTGAACAGTACGTTAGTTTTAATTTTTGAAAATTACTATCTGTCATCCGAAAAATTACCATCGATTACCATCGCTACAGCGCCCCCTCTTTCCTGCGCTCAATATTTGTGGTCCCCTCCCTCATTTCCCCTCCCCTCCTTCCTTCTATCTTCCAACGTCATATTTATAGTCCCCTCATCTAGCGCTCCTCTTTTTCCCCTCCCTTCCTAACTTTTCTACGATATCTCTCACCACCTTCCTTCTACCTTCCAGCATTATATTTCTCACTTTGTTTTAGTTCTGCTTATGTTCATATTTGTTCTGCTTATGGTCATATTTGTTTATTTTTATTTTTACAATTGTTCACTTTATTTGTTATATCAGTTCATTTTATGGTATTAAATATGTTCACTTCTTTGTGTTATAAGTGTTCAGTTTATTTGTTATATATGTTCAGTTTGTTTATTATATCTGACCACTTTGTTATTTTTATGTGTTTTCACTTTATTTGTTAAATTTGTTTTGTTATATGTGTAACTTGTTTATTTTCTATGTTATATATGTTCAATTTGTTTATTTATATGTTCTCTTATTATTTTTATGTGTTCAATCTGTTCAATCTGTTATATATATTGTATTTGTTCACTTTATTTATCTATATGTTCACTTTATTTGTTTTAAGTGTTCTTTTTGTTCAACGTATTATGAATATGAAGCAAAAAAAATCATACTAAGAGGTGAGAGAGAAAACGACAGAGAGGAAATGAGAGGCGAGGTCCAAGGGAAGCGGAAAAAAGAGCGTCGGGGGTAGGAGAGGGGATCAGAAGGGAGGAGAGCGCGTCTGGAGAATGAAGAAATGCGGAGGGGAGCACGCACCAGAGAGAAGGGAGGGAATATGAGGGTAGCGATGGTCAGCGATGGTAAAAAGCCGGATGACACTTATAATTTCTGTTAATTTTTTCGGATAAATTGGAATAGAGGTCGGCCTGCTAAAGTATATCGCATCAAAAGGCCTTGAATGCAAATCGGGCTTGTGTAAAAAAAACAGAAGAAGAAATAGTGGGCCTGTATAGCCCATTGCAAATATTCGAGCAGCCCACCTCGTTTCCTCTCTCATTTTCTCGTCTCTGGTCCCACCTGTCAGCAGCGCAAAACCCCCACAGATGGTGCGCGCTGATTGGCTCCTGCATCTGGCCCCACCCGTCAACACTCAACCTCCTCACAAGTGGCACGCTCCGATTGGCTCTCGCCCCTGGGACCCACCTCCAACGGAAAAGAAGAGAAAAGAAAATGGATCGAAGAGGAAGAAGAAGCTCCACCTCTGATAAGATTGTTTCCGACGATTGCCGCCACCATTCCCAGCGTTCTTGGTGTCGCTGGAAAGCTTGTATCGAGGAGAAGACGATGATACCAATCTCGATCCCTCTTGTGACCTTAATTGGTCATGTGACACCACGACCCACATGTCAGAGCCATTGACCCAATAGTTGGTTGCCACCACACCTGTATAGTACTTCGAGTAGAAGTGAGTAAACTCAGCTGATGGTGTTGAAATCAAAAGGAAGTTCAATTGAAGCTATGAGTGAAACAACAGTGGCCACAGCCATTCAAAAATCAAACCATACGGCTGAGATGGCCTAAGTGAGAAGTAGTAAGCCCACGTCATCATTCCACCTCCATGCTTGCTGAACCATCAAATGCCACATGTCGAACACATATTGGAAGGTGTAATTGGCCAGTAAAGAAGAAAAGTGAAGAAGAAATGCCCATGGCAGCCATACATGTGCCCTTAGATTGAAACCCTAACTCCATGGCTCATCCTCAACATAGAATGAAAACCGCCCACAGTATAGCAATACCAGCCCATGGTTTTGCAAGAGAACTTGCTCCCCACGGTTCTACAACAGCCATTCAATCAAATTGAATGGTGAGATGTGCATGGCTCAATCCATGGAAACCCTAACTTCAAGCCTATAAAAGGACCCCAAAACAGAAGATTCAGGGCGCCTCTTACCAGCCACCTCCTACCCCAAGCTTTCCTTAGACATTGCAACTCTGTTTAGGTTAGAAAAGTAGAGAAGAAATTCTGTCATTCTGTCGAGCAGTTAGCTTGTAATAGGAAATAGAAGAGAGGAAGAGAGAAGAGTAAGAGCTTTGGTAGTTCACCTTGTAAACCATCTCCTTTCTATATCAATACAGAGATTTGAGGCTTCCATCTGCTGTTTTGATTGGTGTTCAACCTAGCCCAGCCACCAAGCCATGGTGGTCTGGTGCCATAAAATTGTTTCATTGATTTCTTTATTTCTTTTGCATTAAAACATCTCACATCTGCATCTAACATAAAAATAAAAGTGACATAACATAAATAAAAGTGTTTGTGCATCTGTAAACGCACAACGACAGCATGTTGAGACTCTGCCGCCATGGCTAAACCTCGAGCTCACTCCATGGACATGACTGAAGAGAGAGGACAGCCTCCCAGCGACTCAAAGCGACCAAGTAAAGGAAGGATATGCTATCTGACATGGCTGGAAGGAAGAACAACCCCTCAATTGTCCCAATTTTCGAAAGGAAGGAAGTTGAAGTGTCTCGAGCAGATCCGAGTGGGCCCAGTCAACCACAAGTCCAATGGAGAAATTGACAGTACAGAAGAGAAGAGGAGGAAGAGACGGGTCTGTGGGACCCAACCATGCTCGAAATAGTGGTCGGAGCAGTAAAGTCAACGACGGAGAGGCCATCGTGTCGCCGGGTCAAAGGCAGCGGACGAAATCGAAGAGAGACGGAAGAAAGAAGAAGAAGATGTTGACCGCATTGACCTGCACGAATCTTGAAGACAATCAATGGATGGATTCTAAAAATAACGGCTAAATGGAGAACCGTCTGATGATCTCCTGTGTCGATAGATCTGTGAGGCACCAAATAGGAGTCGAAGTCTACAAAGGGATAGAAGGGTTACACGAAAGGATGCGTCAGAAGAAGCTCAGAAAGGAAGGGAGAGTTTAATAAAATGACCCACTCAAATGAACTCGGTGTACCAAGACCTCATTGACCATCTATCGGAACCAGACCTAACCGGAGTCCATTCGGCGCACAATCAGGAGCATGAACCAGCCGACTAAACCAACCCAACCTCAGCGTCTAAGATGAACTCGGCGCACCACAATACCACACTGACGATGGGACCCACTGACTAAACCTGAACCAAACTCAGACTCAGCCCAGCTCTCAGGCATGCGCATAGACCAGCCGACTCAGTCACTTCCAACCTAGTGCCTTCTCTCGATCCTCTGTGAACCAATCTGTGCGGCCAGCGCTGTGGCACAATAAAAACCACCTCACCTGTCCACGTGGACCAACCAGGACTCGACAGCTTAGCCTCCTCAATGCCATGGACCAATCAGAAATTTCCTAGCCAGCCAGAACTTCAAAACTGCATTAAAAATAGCCAGAGCATCAGAAAAATTCCCATAAAATGCCAAAATATCCAAAAAATTATGAAGAACATTTCTATCTGACACATCCTATGCAAAAACCCAACTTAAATATCACTTTTATTTAAAAGTCCATAAAACTTTAAAAATATCATAAAATATCATAAAAATAAATAATAAATAAACATTAATATTATTAAAAATTAATATTATTATTAAAGGACAGCAGGGATTCTTGGATAATAGGTATTCTTCAGAACCAGGACACTCCAGAGCTAGACAAGCCAGAACCCATACTCAAATCAAGTCAAGACTTCAAGACATATTCCGAAATATCAAATCAAGATATCTGAATCCAACTCGAACTCCAGAACCAAACTTAAAACTTAAAACCTGAACTCCAGAGCTCTAGAATTTCGGAACTCCAGAACTCAGAACTAAACCTAAACCTCAACTCCGGAACTAAATAATGAAGCCTCGACGTGACCTAAACTTGGAAATTCAAAACAAAGGCCAGAAAGCAGAAAAAAAAAATTCAAATGCCAACCTTAAGCCGGAATCAAACTTTAAATCCAAAGTCCAATTCCAAGTCTCAAACTCAAATAAAAATTCAAAGTCCGGATTCAAACTCAAAAGCCAATACATATTCCAAGACAAACCCGAACCAATCTTATTTCAAATTTAAACCAAGCCTATCTCCAAAAATAAAATAAAACCCTCAAGCCAAACCCAAAGTCAAATAATAAGCCGAGTCAAACAAGATCCTAAAACTCTAAATCCTAACACTACACAGAAAGCCAAATCCATATCAAGTTAACCAAGACCAACTTGTGATCCAATGATCTGATTGTCCTATTATAACAACCTTAGGAGCAATAAAAGTCTTAAAATGATAAAAATATCAGAGTCTGCGTGTCATCTAAAAATCTAAGTCAGCATAGCATGCATATGCATTTTTCATCAACATCACACCCCGCATAGCACTAGTCATTAAATTAAATAAAACTGACTCCAATTGCTTTTAATGCCTAATCACTTGATTATTCCCGATCTAGAGGTGCTCTTGTCTGGTTCTCAACTCAGTTCGAAGGTAATTAACAGCAGGGGCTTGCGCTTGCTGGAAGGAAATGACCTACAAACAAACAATAAACTCTTGAGGCACCTAGGACCACGTTATTACCTTTCGTCCGTTTCAGACGGGTAGTAACGCTTGCGTTCCAAGATGCCCAAGGGGTATCTGATCCGTGCTCTTTTCCCCATGGAGATGGTTATCCTTTGATATCTACCCGTGGATAGGTAAAAAAAGTGCGAGACAATGTGCTAACTTTGTTTTGTAGGAGGATGGTGGGTTTAGTATGGTCCGTGATTCCAATGCCTTGTGGTTTGTAAATGTATGCATGTGTGAATGTTTGTAATGTGGTCTTTGGTGTCATTAATTAATTTGATTAATTTTAATGTAACTTGTGAGCCTTGCATGTCCTTAAGGCCTAGGAGGGAACTAGGGGTTTTCACATGTATTTTCTTCCATTCAATTATAGGATTAGATTGCTATAATTAGTGGGAGGGCAAGGGCTTGATTAGATTAGTTTTGCTACATAGAGATGTGACGAAAACTAATATGCAAGCGAGGGCCATACAAACCTGCAACAATACTTGAGATGCTTATTATTATGTGAATATTTGTGAATACTATGAAATGTCATAGGATAGGTATGAGTATATGTTTACACGACCACCAAATAAAGTCACATAATTGCTTATCCCAAATAATACGATTAAGCCAAATCACTCTCATTCTCTTTATCTCCTTCACGCCGTATGGTTGTCCATTGATGCATTCCACCGACGCGGACATCATGGTCCACCATAGGTAGTCGGGGTGTAAATCGGACTTGCAAGGAGCAAATAGAGAGAAATTGCTTAACAATGGACCCTAATCGGATTGGACATTGGAGTGATGTTCGCGATGCGAACCAAGAGTCATAACGTTGTATGATTGGTTAAGGAGAATCTACCTCATATTAGTTGTTTTGATGTTGTGCCAACGTCTGCATCATTTCAACGAAAGTGAAGGTCTTGGAAATTCATTACATTTAGGGACATAAATTAATGTAGTGAAAGTTTTACTTTATTGGAAAATAAAACAAATACATAAACTAATTGACCTTTAAATTTGATAATTGTTGTAGATGTCTTCCTCGTCTTTTTCGCTACGTTCTTTTCTTGAGAAAGAGAAGCTCGCCTTCAACGGTGCCAACTTTCTGGATTGGCATCGCAAACTTAGCCTTGCCCTTAGGTTTGAAAAAGAGTATTTCTTGACCAATCCTATCCCCGCGGCTCCCAAGACAGATGCCGCTCAAGCGGATAAGGATGCCTATGACAAGCACATCATGGACGACATGGAGATGTCCGTCCTGATTGTCGCTATCATGGAGACCGAACTCCAAAAAGAGTTCATGGATAGTGGTTACGGTGTGTTTGACATGATCTATCGCCTCTCGAACATGTTCCAAGCCAAGGCCCGCACCGAAAAGGGTAGACTGATCAAGACCGTCGCCAATACTCGATTGGCGAAAAGTTATGAAGTTGGGCCACACGTCATGAAGATGGCGGGGTTGTTTCGACAGTTTGAAAGGCTTGATACACCTTTCCCGTTAGGGGCGATTAAAGAGTTCATTCTCAACTCTCTCACTCACAGCTTCACCGGTTTTATTTTGAACTACCGAATGAATGGTATGGACAAGAGTATGGATGATCTCCAAAACATGCTTGTTGAAACTGAGGAGAGTCTCAAGAAGGAGAAATGGCTCAAAGATACTCTTGTGTTGAGCGAGAAGAGCAAGAAAAGAAAGACCCGCAGAACAAAGAAGGGCAAAGGCCCGGTGACGCCCCAAGGTTCGGCCAAGAGAGCTCCCGAGAGTTCCAAGAGAAAGAACCCGACCACTTCCGATACCGTGTGCTACAACTATAGCAACAAGGGCCATTGGAAGAGGAACTACCCCAAGTACCTCGCTGACAAGAAGGCGGGAAAGATCCTCCCTTCTATCTCAGGTATATTTGTCATCGAAATCCTTCTCGCTACTTCTAACACTGACTGGATATTTGATACTAGTTTGTGTGCTCACATTTGTCGAAATGTGCAGGCACTAAAGAGTAGGAGGCGGCTCGAGAAAGGCGAAGTTCAACTCCGCATCGGTAACAGCACGTTCGTCTCCGCTATGGTCGTTGGGAACGTAGAGATTACTTTGCCTTCTGGTTTTATTTTGAAACTCAAGGATGTTTATGTAGTTTCATATATCACTCAAAATATTATTTCTATCTCATGTTTGGACTTGAATGGTTTTGATGTTATAATAAAAAACAAGTGTTGTACTTTGTTGCGTGATGATGTTTGTTATTGTGTTGAGCATTTATTGAATGGTTTTTAAGTGCTTGATTCTAACGAACATGTTTTGAGTGTTGAACGTGACAGTAGAAAACACAAGATTACACATGAAAGTTCGACTTTACTATGGCATTCTCGTTTAGGTCATATCAACGAAAAATGCATCAAGAGATTACAAACCGTTAATCTCTTTGATCAATTCGCTTTCGAGCCAATTGACACATGCGAATCATGTTTGATGGGAAAGATGACCAAAGCGTCTTTTACAAACAAAGGTATAAGAGCAAGTGGCTTATTAGATCTCGTACATACTGATGTATCTGGACTTATGAGCATTTGTGCACGTGGAGGTTATTCGTATTTCATCACTTTCATCGATGATCATAGTAAATATGGGTATATCTACTAGATGCGGCACAAGTCCGAATCCTTTGAAAAGTTCAAGGAGTTCAAGAATGAAGTTGAGAACCAACTTAATCGAAAGATCAAAGTCTTGCGTTCCGATCGAGGTGGTGAGTACTTGAGTCATGAATTTGGTGATTATCTAAAGGAGTGCGGAATCGTTCCACAACTCACTCCACTGGGAACACCACAATGGAATGATGTATCCGAAAGGAGGAATCGAACTTTGCTAGATATGATTTGATAGATAATGAGCGAAGCCGATTTGCCTAAACCATTTTGGAGTTTTGCATTAGAAACCGCAGCTTTTACACTGAACCGTGTTCCATCAAAATCCGTTGAGAAGACGCATTATGAAACTTGGTTTGGTAAGAAACCAAGTACGATTTTTCTCTAGATTTAGAGTTGTGAAGCTTATGTAAAAAGGCTAATGAGCGATAAACTTGGACCCAAATCGGACAAATGTTATTTTGTGGGATACCCTAAGGAAACGAACGGTTACTACTTCTACAACCGTGTCGAGAACAAGATAGTTGTTGCATGATATGCGGAGTTCTTGGAGAAAGAGTTTCTCTCCATAAGAAGTAATATGAGTAATGTGGTTATTGAAGAAATTCAAGAACCACCGCAAAATGCGCCTCAAGAAGGCAATCTAGCAATTCCCAATGTGGTGCCGAACGAGGTTGTAGCCGAACCTGTCCCACAAGCCGTTGTGGAAGAGGTACAAGAGTATGCTACCTCAAATGAGGACTCGAACATATCGCGAGTCAATAGTGTTCAAGATACTCAAACATTCGGGGATCAAGAACCAAGTCCACAAGCCATTGTGGAATAAGTTCAAGAACCTCAAGCACCAATCCTACGAAGATCAATGAGGGAAAGTCATCCACCCGAAAGGTACTTGGGTTTGCACGACATTCTCGTCATTGCGAATAACGAACCTTTGACCATGAAGGACATGAAAGAAAAATCCGACTCCAAGAAATGGCTTAAAACCATGGAATCCGAAATGCAATCCATGTATGATAATAAGGTATAGACCTTGGTTGACCTTCCCGACGGGGTACAATTCGTTGAGAACAAATGGATCTTTAAGGGAAAGGTCGATATGGATGGCAATTTGACTGTATAAAAGGCACGGCTTGTTACGAAAGGTTATCGACAAGTTTATGGTATTGACTATGAAGAAACTATCACATCCCGCAGCTGGGTATGACAGCTCTCGCCACGATAGTACATTATATTGTACTTTCGTAAGGTTTAACCTGATTAACAACTGTATATATATATTTTTTTCGTTTTATTTTGACTTAGATAATATAATGAATATTATTAGACAATCCTAAAGATAATTGATAAGCTATGGTAGAAATAAAAACAAAAGAAGAAAGAAGGAAAATACAAACTACTGTCTTCAAGCACAACACATATCATACAAACATAACAGTCCATACAACCATCTCCAAAATGTGACCAACATCCTGCAAAACTAGAATCTATACACAAACACTCAGTCTAGCCCATACAATATATACAATAGGAGCTAGTACAGGTGTAATTAAAAGGTGATCCCAGTTTTTCTCACACAAACACTACATCATAACACAACAACTCAGTACTCCTCAGGCTCCTCCTCTACGTCGCTAACCAAATCTATCACTGGACTAGGTATCTCAGGCTCAGGAGTAGGTGGTGGAGCTGGAGGGGTCATAGGTGGAGCAGGTGGGGCCGGAGGGTCGGGATACTCAAGATAAAAATATACACCAGAAGAGGAAAGGGATACATGATAAGCTATAGTAAAGTGGAGATGTGGTACATAAGTCTGCAAGTGGACATGAGAACCATAAAAAATGATAAGCAGTGGTCTCCTCACCGGATGGTGTGTCGCCTGGAACCCCCAACAATCGAGGAACATGCAAAACAAGCACGAAATGAGAATAGAATTCTCAGTGCGGGTTTTAGTTCCAGATATGGATTTCTAATTGAAATCTTAGTCTAGAATTAATACCCGACTTAATCAACATGAATAATAAATGAAATGTATAATTAACAAGTATTTCCAGATCCAAGTATAGAAATATGATAGAAGCAATGCAATGCAAATCTTTAACTAGCTGCATACCGAGCATATGAGCATAAACGGTCCGATCAAAACCATACTGCAAAATAATTTGCAATACAAAAGATAATAAGTCAAGCAGATCAATAATAAAATCATATCACATAAGCATCACATCACAAGTCACTCAGGTCACCTAACCCAACCGGTTGGGCAAGCAGAGGAGACCTTTCCCTAACCCTAGGGTAGGCAGAGGGACGTATCCCTAACTCTGGGCAGGCAGAGGGAATTCCAAATCCGCATAGCGCTATCGAACTGGCCGAAGCCGGTGGCCAACCGACTCCGAAGAGTGGTATAGATCTTCATGCTTAATCAAATTCCGGATTTTTCCATCACTTATCCAATTTCTAACTTCCAAGGTCTCAGGTAAGATTAATGAGTTGAATTGGTTTATTCATACAAAGGATTATTCAAACTCACCTGAGCATTTTCAACAGATAAAGCAAAAATGGAGTTTTTCTCAACATGAATTGAGTTGTAATATTTGTTCCTAAAATGATATGACAAACTCAAATAATGCATCCAATGGGATTCACCAACAAGAAATGCATAATTTAAAATTTACCAGAATAAGATTCCTATAAAAATCCACATATCCGCACATGTTGCTGGGTCAAAATTCGTCTCCGTCAGGTCTCCTAAAAGTTGGTCAAAGACCATTAAAATTAAACCAAACGGTTTCCCTTTTTTACCCTTAATCTATAAGGTCTGGTTTATTCGACTAGGCTGACTCTTATTTAATTATAATTTAATAATTGTTTGTGTTTTCAGTAAGTTTTAATTAGTATTTCTTCTTAATCTAATTTATTTTATTTAAATTCTTAGTGATTGTTATCGATTATTTATTTCTTTCAAATGTCCTTTATTATGTTTAGATGTTTGTTTAAGTATTTGATTATTTTAAATGATTTGCTAGTTATTATTAGCGTTAGCTAAATTTTCATTTTATCCAATTATCATTTAATTAATCTTATTTATTTTATTTAAATTCTTAAGTGTTTGAATTAATTATATCGAAAATTAAGCAGTAAATATCAATTAACTAAATCATAAACTTATAAATATGAAATATGAAATAAAGTATTAAAATAAGAAAACAAAAGTCAAAACAATTTGAAATTATTTATTTGTTTGGGATCAGAAAGTCAGTGATTAAGTGTCAAGATATCTGTTCTTGATTTCACTCAGACTATTCTCGTCATCTCTCGAAAATCGAACTCAATCCAAATAAAGGGATACCCAAATATTTCTAATGGCATTTCCTTTAATTAATTTTGTTCTTAAGCCCACAATTATCTAATTAAGTTTGATTAATTATCAAACATTAAATTCAAATCCGAAAAATCAAAAGAGCGTCCAAAATTTTCTGCGCTGGGCCAAAGAACAGCCCAAACTTAATTTCCTTTATTGGGTCAAGGAAATTTTTCTTTTTATTCGGCCAGAGCCCAAATTTCCAACCCAAAAGGCCCATTATACCAGTCGATCAAGCCGACTAGCCAAGTCAACCTGACCCAGTTGACTGGCCAATCGTAACGGGTCTGCAACTCCCCCGCAGGATCCGTTAGCCAAGAGAGCAGATCCGACCCATTACTTCTTTCAAATTTATCCAGAGGACCCCTGAGCTTAAATTCTTTTGTACTCAAGCCCTTTTTATTTATATAAATAGGTCTCAGAAATTTACAAATAGGCCCTTTTTCCTTATGAAATGGTCCCTATCTCACATCGTCAAGTACCAGAACGGTACCAGAGGCGTAGCCAAGGTATCAAACACTGGTACCAAGCCACCAACCTCACAACAAACTTCCCATATGTCTCATCTTTCACTCAACCATGAACATAACCCAAAAATTCCCTCAATTTTGTTCAATTCAGTTTTGGGACAGAACCAGATTCCTTCAAATTTAGGATTTAATTAAATTTCATCACATACAACTGTTTCACATAGTTTAATTAACCTAATCCAGGTTGTCATAACATCAAACAGCACTCAGAGTATTCAAAAATCCAAATTTACAAGTCGGAACTTATCCCAAATTTTTCCACCATTTAATTTCAACAGAATATTCAATCAAATCGAATCGTAACACAGAGGAGAAGAATATACCTTGGATCTTCAGCTGTTGTCCCTTCCCTCTCTTTCTCTTTTTCCTTTCCTTTTTATGGAAACCCTAATCACCCAGCCAACCTCCATTAATCCACAAGCGGGGTATTTATAGGTAGTGCAGAGAGGAGAGACGAGAGAGAGGAGGTCAACGGCGGAGATCCTTTCCAACTCGAATCTCAGAACAGTCAAACATTCAACCCTTATCCACTTCTCGGCGGATAAGAACGAAGAGAGCAACCAATCAGAGGTGAGGTGAGGGCTGTGGCACGTCGGGATTGGCTGGCCACGGTTCATCCGCCTAAAAAATCGGAGAATTTTCTCGTCGGAAAAGAGAAGAGACGAGAAAAGAATCGGACGGAGCGGAAAAGAAGAGGAAAAAGAAAGAGATGAAGGAGTAGGTGACAGCACAGTAAATCGGTGAAATTCCGATTTTTACCAAAATTTCTTCTCCTTGATCTTCTGTGACAACAACTTTGTAGCTTAGGATGCTGCAACTCATATAGAGTTGTTTAATTAATTATTTTCATTCTAAATTAATTATTCTGATATTATTCTTTAATGTTAATCAAACTTTGATTTTACTAGAATCATTTATATGATTTTTAGATACTTTATAAATTGAAAATTTTCGATTTCGAGAGAATTTTACTGTTGCTATTTAATTAATCGTTTAAAGCTTACTAGTTTTAAAATTTTAATTATTTTGGTATTATTCTTAAAATTTGCCTAATTATCACAATTAAATTGAATCTGATAATCCTGTCATGTTACAGAAACATTCTCGTTCGTTGTCATGTTCAAGTCAATTCGGATCTTGTTAGCAATTGCCGTATTTTATTACTATGAGATATGACAAATGGATGTCAAAACCGTCTTCCTTAATGGCAATTTGGAAGAGGATGTGTATATGACACAACCAGAGTGTTTTGTGGATCTAAAGAATGCTAACAATGTGTGCAAGCTTCAAAGGTCCATTTATGGATTGAAGCAAGCATCGAGGAGTTAGAACAAGCGCTTTGATGATGAAGTCAAGAGGTTGAATTTCATTCAAAGCGAAAAAGAACCTTGTATTTACAAGAGGATTAGTGGGAGTGTGGTTGTATTTCTTGTTATATATGTTAATGATATCCTCTTGATCGGGAATGATATCTCCGAGTTGAATGCAGTCAAGACTTCATTGAAGAATGTGTTCTCAATGAAAGACTTGGGCGAAACCGCCTATATCCTAGGAATCAAGATCTATCGAGATAGATCAAGAAGGATGTTGGATATGAACCAAGATGCATATATTGACAATGTGTTGATAAAACACAAGATGGATTGTTCCAAGAAGAGATCCTTGCCTATATCATATGGCATACACTTGAGTAAGACTCAGTATCCGACGACTGATGCAGACAGGAGATACATGGAGCAATTCAAGTATCCCTCTGCAGTCGGTTCGATCATGTACGCCATGCTATGCACTCGCCTCGATGTGGCATATCCGATTAGTGTGACTAGTCGATTCTAAGCCAACCTTGGCATGTCACACTGGACCACAGTCAAGAATATCCTCAAGTATCTCAAGAGAACAAAGGATATCATTCTCGTTTACGGTGGAAACCAAGAGCTCGTTGTAAGTGGTTACACCGATGCTAGTTTCCAAACCGACTGAGATGACTCAAAGTCACAGTCCGGCTTCGTATTCTTGCTCAATGGTGGTACTGTGAGTTGGAAGAGTTCCAAATAGGATACCACAGCCGATTCCGTCATCAAAGCAGAATATTTAGCGGCCAGTGAAGCAACGAAAGAAGGCGTTTGGATCAAGAAATTCTTGACCGAGCTGGAGGTGGTTCCAAGCATCTCGGGTCCAGTGGATCTCTACTACGACAACACAGGAGCCACAGCTCAGTCAAAGGAGCCTAGGTCTCACCAAAAGACCAAGCACATTCTACGATAAATCAATCTTATCCGTCAGTTTGTGAATGACGGATGGATCTGTTAGAGATATGTCCTAGAAGCCAATCAGTTGGTGGCTATTATATTAGTTTATGTTATTAATGATGCTTGATCATTTGTTCCTAGAGTTTATTGTTGACAGATCATTCAGGTTGAGGATCTGAATTGTAGATCTCTGTGGATCATTCGTCAGAATGACAATAATATCTCTAAAGAGTCCATAATCTTGATAATTAACAAGGAACATTAATTATCATATAAGATTAGTATGCAAGTTAAGTGATGATTAAGTTCTACAAATCATGGGTAAGGAGTTACCGACTTAATTGCATATGTATATGTTACTGGAACATAGTACAGGACATGACCCAATGAAATAAATATATGGATTGTGTTATGTGTCATTATTTATTTCATACGTGTTTGATTCCGAGTTTGAGATGGTTCAGTTTTTCCACATGAGGATAGGTTCTATAAATATCGTCTAACGCTGATTCCTGATAAGGGCTGCTATACGGACTTTATTTATGTTCTCTTGAATTGTGCGGGGAGAAACTGGTCATCAAGACAACCGTATGTCCCTCATTAGTTCACCTAGTGAGTGATGATATCTACTGGGCCCCTTGATGGAGTTGGATCGTATGCGCGCAACTAGGCGATCAACTCTAGATCAAGAAACGTATAATCTGCAAGAATGACACATTCCTATCTTGGATTATACAAGGATATCATGTGACATAGGAATCAAAACAATAAGATATTTTTTCTTATGCAGGATTGAAGTACTGTATTGGTACAGTATTTATTTATGCGAATTGGGAATCATAACGTGTTGCTAGATACCGCTTATGATTAATGGAAATAAATGGTGATTTATTTTCCATGGCCAACATAGCATAAATCCTCAAAGGGTCACACAAATAGGACTTTAACCATACGTGCATTATTTGTTTATTTGCAGTAGCGAGTACTGCGAATATATGATAAGTTGATTAATTAATTATATACCGTTATGAACCGTTATAATTAATTAACTCAAATGGATCACATAGAAATAATATAATGCATATGCTAATTCCAAATTAATTATTAATATGTTAATAATTAAGTTAGTTCAATGCATATTTATTATACTGAGCTAATTGGCCTTTTAGTTAATCAGTTAACTGAAAGTCCGATATGAGACGAATTAAAGGAGTGATTTAATGGGCCATTATATCATGTGGCCTGACCCACATGAGGGCTGAAAATTTCAGCCATGATAGGGGCAATTTCGTCCAGGAGAAAATAGGAAGAGAGAAATCTAATTATGGAAACGTTCCATATATATATTGATTGTTTCTTTGGGAACAAGTCAGCACAAACCCTAGCAACATTCTCTCTCTTCCTCTCTAGGCCGCATTACTATTCACGGTTACTGTTCATCAAGAGAGAAAAATTGTTTTCTCTCATTGATTGCTCTCTTAGCTCATGCGTTGAGCGATTCTCCTTCCAGTTAAACAGTTAATCGTGCGAAGGAAATCAAAAGGGAATTAGCTATCGTCTCGGACAAGCTAGCACTTGTCTTGAGACTTTGGTTAATCTTCTAGGTGGACTCGAGGCAACCGGAGGCAGTCAAGAGGGTGACGAGCACGCCACCGACTCCAAGAGATTGGATTCAAGCCTTCCGAATACGATTTCGGAAGAGGTAACCTCCTACGCTTCTCCCTTTATATGTTAAATGACTTGAATAACTAGATCCGTTTTTTCGTGCGTTTTAGTTGCTTGTTAAATGTTAATAAAAATTAAAATTGCACATGGACTTGAGTTCCTAACAGTGGTATCAGAGCGCTGGTCGTTATTCAAGTTTTTAACATTTTAAATCGAGAAATTAGTAATTAACAAAGTTAATTAGTGATGTGTGTGCTTGCTGTTCTGGAAAAAAGCTGTTTTTCTGTATTATTGCTTGTTTTTCGTAATGTAAATTTCTCTGGAATTTTTTCTCTCTTACTGGAGGTTGTAGATCTTTGAGTCGTGGTTCTTTTGGCGCTGGTTTCACTATTTTATAAGTAGTTATGAATTTTTAGTGAATTAAACGGTAACGGTGTGTAGACTGCCGTTCTGTTGCACAGTTCTGTTTGTATGGAAAAAAGGACGTATTTTTGAAAAATAGCTACCTGTAATCTTTGGCTAGGGTTAATCTAAACTTGATACTCTTTTTGGATATGTATAATTCGTTACCTGTTTCAGATTTTATATGGATGTTCAAGTATAGAAAGAATCGAAGTCGTCAGATCTGTTTTTCTGAACAAGCTGGTTGTTTTGAAAAACTAAATTTATTGAAGGACTTTTATAGAAAAGTGTTTGAATAGAATTGTTCAACTTCGAATTAGAATTCTGTGAAAATTAGTTTCATAATTTTTCTTTAAGGTTTGATGCTTCAACTAGGTCAAATGGTTTCAGTCGTCAGTCTGTTTCAGAACAGGGCTTCTTGTTTGTTTGCCGTTTAACTCGATGATTTTGAATAGACCTTGGTATTTTTTTTTATGGAATGATAACCTAGTATGTAAAGTATTTTTCTATGTAAATTGTTTGCTTGAAAAATATCAAGGGGGTGATCACACAGACCGAAAGGTTGAAGCCAAAACAGAATTTTCTCTAACGGCGCTCAGCGCGCTGTTTGGGATTTTGTCTTTTTTGTTTCTCCCTGATGGTAGCTGATCTCTCCTTGAAATTTTTATTGGTAGTTACACTCATTGTAAGGAGCTCTCTGGATTTATTTCGGAATTTTTGGTGACCGAAAAATATCGGATTTTATCGGGTCCCAAATTGCATATTTTAATTAGTTAAAATATATTCTAATTAATCAAATTAGTTGAAATTTTAATTAGAACGCTCCTTAAATACCCTCCTTTCTGTTTTTGATTTGTTGATTAAATTTCAAAGGTTTAAACAAGTAGTTGTAATGTTAAACCTATTTGCATTTGAAAAAACGAGCGACAAGCATACACAAAGATTCTAATTAATGAAGTTAATTAAAAACTAGTGGAACATATATATTGTATATGTGCTAACTCGTTTTTGTAGGAGGATCGTGGATTTAGTATGGCTCAAGATTCCAATGCCTTGTGGTTTGTAAATGAATGCATGTGTGAATGTGTGTAATGCGGCTTTTTGTGCCATTAATTAATTTTGATTGATTTTAATGTAACTTGTGAGGCTTGCATGCCCCTAAGGCCTAGGAGGGAATTAGAATTTTTTCACATGTATTTATTTCCATTAATTATAGGATATGATCATTATAATTAGTGGGAGGGCTTGAATTAGATTAGTCTTGCTACATGGAGATGCAGCGAAGATTAATATGCAAGCTGGAGCCATACAAACCCACAACAATGGTTGTGCCTTGAGATGCTTATTATGTGATTGTTTGCATACTATGAAATGTCATAGGATAGGTATGGGTGTATGCTGACACGACCACCAAACAAAGTCGCATAATGATTGTCCCAATTAATTTGATTAAGTCGACCGCCCTCCTTCTCTCTATCCCCTTCACGTCGCTTGCCCTCTCATGGCGCGGTCCGCCCAAGCGGACGTCATGGTTGTCATGCGGAAGTCGGGGTACAAATAAATGGATTTGTTAGGAGCAAATAGAGAGATGTTGCTTATCGATGGACCCAACTAGAGTTTGGACATCGGGGCGAAGTTTGTAAATATATATATATTCACAAACCAAGAGTCATATGATTGATATGATTGGTTGGAGAACCTACCTTGTCTAGTTAAGTAGGGTGACGTGCCATAGCAGGCTTTACTTGATGAAAACGGGGATCTTGGAAAACCAACTACATTTGGGACATTAAATAAATGTAGTGGGAGTTTTGTTTATTGTTATAAATAAAACATTGCATAAACTAAATGACCTTAAATTGAAATTGTTATAGATACTAAATGTATTAATTTCGTTGCGATCAATCTTTGAATTTGAACTATCTCGTTTCTAAAGGTATTTACTTGGAGAAGTAATATCAATTCCTAAGACATGTTCTTGGCGAAAAGAAACTTGAGCATGTTTATTCCTAAAAATATTCCTCAACTTCCCAAACGTAGCATCGAGATGATTGATTAACTTTTACGAAAAGTTATTCAATAAAGCGGATGCTGATATTCTCATTTTAGGATCTCTAGATCTTTGGATTATAGAATTCATACGGACTAGATATGACTCCTACGCTCGCATTCACTTACTCAAGAAGGAGTTCTTAGAGAAAATAGATGTTGAGTCAATCATTTATGATCGAGTAATGGAGCATGAATTAAGTAAGAGAGACTTCTTTTGAGAAGGTACATGAAGGTTCCAATGGCTTACGAACCGAAAAGTTTGAGTAGCTATTTGGCAACTAGAGATATTAGATCTCCGATATCAAGGACTGTTGATATTGTCATGCTATCTCTTCCTAATTAAATGAAGGAAATGATGTTACATTTCGCAAACTTGTTGTGCAAATGGTAATTAGCTAAGTATTTAAGAAATACTTCGCTTAAGTTTGAGTTGAGACTTCGAGACCCTCAATTGTGACCATGTGTCACATGAGATGTTTCATTTGCCATTTATGGAGGCATTTGAAAGGTTGTCCGAAGTAACATGATTATTGTGTTGGAAATGTTCTAAACTTTCGAAAGTATTTGTCGTTCAAATTATCTCGCTATCTCTAAATTCATACCAGTAACTTAGTACTAGTTCATATACTCGCATTTAATGAAATGTGTAGGCAATGAAGAGTGAGAGAAAGCTCGAGATTAGTAAAGTAAACTCCGTATAAGGATATGGCTTATTCGTTTAAGCCACTACCATTGGATACGTAGAGTTGTCTTTACTAATAGGAACTGTAGGTCGAGTACCTCGTTCCTTACATCCTAAAACTTTATCTCCATTTCATATAGATGATTGATGATTACGTTTTGTAAAAGACAAGCGATGTTCTTTTATTATGGATTTATTTATATGATTTCATGCCTATTGCTTGAATATGCTTGAAATAGATAAACGAGTTTTGAATGACAAATAGGATGCGTAAGACTTCACATAAAGTGTTCGACTTTCATGTGAAATGACCGCTTAGTCATACATAAACGAGAATCGCATTATGAGAGTCTACATAGCGTGGAACTCGTGGCTCAATTCGATTTCGAACCAATAGAGATATGCGAATCATGTTTGTTAGATGACAAAAGCGCCTTTGACCTATAAAGGTTCAAGGACAAGTAACTTGATTAGGACTTATACATGTCGATGTATGTAGACCTATAAGTACTTGTGTACTGAAAGGTTATTGAGACTTTACCACTTAGCCAACGATCAAAGTAGATATTAACGTATCTATTTGATAAGGTATGAGTGTGAACGTTTT
This sequence comes from Rhynchospora breviuscula, assembly GCA_027562975.1. Lineage (NCBI taxonomy): Eukaryota > Viridiplantae > Streptophyta > Magnoliopsida > Poales > Cyperaceae > Rhynchospora > Rhynchospora breviuscula. The sequence goes on along the minus strand of CM050400.1, from coordinate 6,515,523 downwards.
GACTAGTTCAAAGGAGTTCAAGTGTGAAGTTAAGAGACCGTTCAAGAAAAGAAAAGTCTTACAATTGATCATGGTGAATAGTTAAGTCATATGATTTGAGATATTATCTAAAGAGTGTGAAAGTCGTTTCATAACTCACTCCATGAGGAACATTGTGAAAATAGTGTGTCCAAGAATGAAGGTATCGAACACTATTTGATATCGTTCGATAGATAATAAATCAAATTGACTTATTTGACTCATATTAGGGACTTATGTTTGAGGACAATATTGTTTACACTAAATAATGTTCCATCGAAGTCTATTGAGAAAGATATCTTACGAGATTTGATCTCTAAGTACATTATTTCTCAAGATTTGGTGTTAAGAAGCTTATTTCAAGGTTTGTTGATTAATAAGCTTTGACCCAAATAGGACGCTTAATATTTTGTAGGATGCCTAAACTAACCGAAAGGTACTACTTCTACGAACATGATAAGAACAATCTAGTTGTTGCTCATCATGACATAGTCTTGGATAATAACGTTCTCAAGATAAAGTAGTGGGAGTAAGGTGAGCATAAATGAGTTTATGTGTCACTACAAGAAGTATCTTTTATGAAAAACTTGTTACTCCATACATGGTGCTTAGTGGGAGTTGAGCGAAACTTCATTCACAAGCCGTTGTGAAAGGAAGAAGTTTTTTTTTAGCACGCTCGCTTCTAATGATGACTTAAACATCTCACGAGCTGATGATGTTTGAGAAACTCAGTACATACGAGGATCGAGAACTTATTCTACAAATCGTTGTGGAAGAGGTTCATGAACCTCGAGTACTAATCCTACAAAAGGTCAACGAAAGTGATTGTCTAACCGAAATGTGCATAGACATCACGACATCCTCGTACCTGGCATATGAGGATCCGTTGATAATTAAAGAACCGATGGAAGAACCCGATTCCACCAGTATGGTTTGAACCCATGTGATCTTTAAGTGCAATCCATGTGTAACAATAAGGTATGGACCTTTGTTGATGTTCATGAATGAGTAATCCGTCAAGAACATTCAGATCTTTAAAGGAAAGATTGACATGGATGGCAAGTCGACTATGTACAAAGCACAGCTTCACGCTTGTGGCTATGTCTAAGTCGATGACGAGTTGACTATGTACAAAGCATGGCTTCTCACTTGTAGCTATTTATAAGTCAGTCAATAAAGATCATTCTAGCAACAGTTGCATTTCATATATATTGATATATGGAAAGGTACATCAAAACCGCCTTCATTGATTGAATGAAAAAAGATGTGTATTTGACACAAATCGAAGTCTCGATTGATGTATTGCTAGAAACATATGCGTACTTCAAGGATCCATTAGTGGATCGAAGAGAGTACTGTGGAATAAATATTTTGACAAGGAAGTCAAGGAGTTGATCTTCGTCAAAAGTATCTTGTATAGACAAGATATTCAGTGGGAGCATAATTGTGTCATCTGTATTGTACAAGATAACTGGATATTAATTGGAAAATAACATTGATTAAATGAATATTGTCAAGATCTTATTGAAGGATGATTTCTTAGGCAAGATCACCTAAATCCTAGGAAACAAAATCTATGGAGATAGATTATGATGGATGTTAGGTTTCGGCGAATGTGCATATAATGACGAAGAGTTCTAGAAACATGAAAGCTGGACTTTATGTCGAACCGCGTCATATGGCATATAACTTGAGTTTAACTCGGTTTATTGCAACTCAATTCGAGAAGAAGTGCGTGAAACAGTTCAAGCATTCTTTCATTATGAGTTTCATAATATATGTCATACTTATGCACATGCCCCAATGTGTAGTATCCAAGAAGTATGACAAACAGTTGTCAAATGGATATAAGAGACACGCATTTGGATAATAATCAAAGGATATTCTCGAGTACCTTATGAGAAAGAGAGATATATTTTTCATCTATAATGAAAAAGAGCTCGTGTAAGTTGTTACACTAATTCCAGATTTCAAAAGATTGATGTAATCACAATTGAGCTACATATTTTGCTTAAAGGTGGTGTTGTAAGTTTAGAAGGTGTTCTAAATGGGATATTACAACCGTTTTCGTCACCAAAGCAAAATAGATAACAACTTGTGAAGCAACGAAAGAGAATAGTTTAGATCAAGAAGTTCTCAGTCAAGTTAATATGGTTCTATGCATCTCGAACCATAGCTTAGTCTTAAAGAACCCAATATCTGATTGGTGATCCAACTATGATCTATGACAGTATCACTTGATATCATATGATGATGATCAAGACTATATATATAGGAGTATATATATGTGTAGGTTCAACCAAAAGTGGATAGTTTCGCAAACACAGCGAAGACTCTGACATAACCTTTACCTTAAGCAGTATACGAGATGCTATTGAGCATCCATGCGTAATGGACGTGTGAGTAACTGGCTATAAGCGTATTATTTCTTTTGAGGTTCGAGACATGTATATATGTAGATATATGACATCGTTCTCAATTATTCACTGGCTAGAAGTCACTATTGATTGACTCTAGGCCAAGTGGGAGATTGTTAGAGATATGTCCTAGAAGCCAATCAGTTGGTGGCTATTATATTAGTTTATATTATTAATGATGCTTGATCATTTGTTCCTAGAGTTTATTGTTGACAGATCATTCAGGTTGAGGATCTGAATTGTAGATCTCTGTGGATCATTCGTCAGAATGACAATAATATCTCTAAAGAGTCCATAATCTTGATAATTAACAAGGAACATTAATTATCATATAAGATTAGTATGCAAGTTAAGTGATGATTAAGTTCTACAAATCATGGGTAAGGAGTTACCGACTTAATTGCATATGTATATGTTACTGGAACATAGTACAGGACATGACCCAATGAAATAAATATATGGATTGTGTTATGTGTCATTATTTATTTCATACGTGTTTGATTCCGAGTTTGAGATGGTTCAGTTTTTCCACATGAGGATAGGTTCTATAAATATCGTCTAACGCTGATTCCTGATAAGGGCTGCTATACGGACTTTATTTATGTTCTCTTGAATTGTGCGGGGAGAAACTGGTCATCAAGACAACCGTATGTCCCTCATTAGTTCACCTAGTGAGTGATGATATCTACTGGGCCCCTTGATGGAGTTGGATCGTATGCGCGCAACTAGGCGATCAACTCTAGATCAAGAAACGTATAATCTGCAAGAATGACACATTCCTATCTTGGATTATACAAGGATATCATGTGACATAGGAATCAAAACAATAAGATATTTTTTCTTATGCAGGATTGAAGTACTGTATTGGTACAGTATTTATTTATGCGAATTGGGAATCATAACGTGTTGCTAGATACCGCTTATGATTAATGGAAATAAATGGTGATTTATTTTTCATGGCCAACATAGCATAAATCCTCAAAGGGTCACACAAATAGGACTTTAACCATACGTGCATTATTTGTTTATTTGCAGTAGCGAGTACTGCGAATATTTGATAAGTTGATTAATTAATTATATACCGTTATGAACCGTTATAATTAATTAACTCAAATGGATCACATAGAAATAATATAATGCATATGCTAATTCCAAATTAATTATTAATATGTTAATAATTAAGTTAGTTCAATGCATATTTATTATACTGAGCTAATTGGCCTTTTAGTTAATCAGTTAACTGAAAGTCCGATATGAGACGAATTAAAGGAGTGATTTAATGGGCCATTATATCATGTGGCCTGACCCACATGAGGGCTGAAAATTTCAGCCATGATAGGGGCAATTTCGTCCAGGAGAAAATAGGAAGAGAGAAATCTAATTATGGAAACGTTCCATATATATATTGATTGTTTCTTTGGGAACAAGTCAGCACAAACCCTAGCAACATTCTCTCTCTTCCTCTCTAGGCCGCATTACTATTCACGGTTACTGTTCATCAAGAGAGAAAAATTGTTTTCTCTCATTGATTGCTCTCTTAGCTCATGCGTTGAGCGGTTCTCCTTCCAGTTAAACAGTTAATCGTGCGAAGGAAATCAAAAGGGAATTAGCTATCGTCTCGGACAAGCTAGCACTTGTCTTGAGACTTTGGTTAATCTTCTAGGTGGACTCGAGGCAACCGGAGGCAGTCAAGAGGGTGACGAGCACGCCACCGACTCCAAGAGATTGGATTCAAGCCTTCCGAATACGATTTCGGAAGAGGTAACCTCCTACGCTTCTCCCTTTATATGTTAAATGACTTGAATAACTAGATCCGTTTTTTCGTGCGTTTTAGTTGCTTGTTAAATGTTAATAAAAATTAAAATTGCACATGGACTTGAGTTCCTAACAGGATCAAGGTCAAGAAAGTGGACAATGCCGCGAACACAGCGGACCCTCGGACAAAGCCTTTATCTCGAGCCGCACATGAGTTGCATGTTGCATCCATGGGGATTAGATGCATGCCTGAGTGGCTTTGAGTGTATCTTTATTTTGAGACTTTAGTATGAGACATGTATATATTTTGATATTGCATTGAGTACTATGCACTGGCTAGAAGTCACATTGATTGACTCTAGGCCAAGTAGGAGATTGTTAGAGATATGTTTTAGAAGCCAATCAGTTTATGGCTACTTCTATAGTTTATGTTATTGATGATTTTAATCATTTGTTCCTTGATTTATTTATTGACAGATCATTCAGGTTGAGGATCTGAATTGTAGATTTTTGTAGTTCATTTATGATTAAATGACAGTAATAAATCTAAAAGGTCCATAACAAGGAACATTAATTATCATATAAGATTAGTATGCAAGTTAAGTGATGATTAAGTTCTATAAATCATAGGTAAAGAGTTACCAACTTAATTGCATATGTATATGTTATGGAACATAATACACGACATGACCCAATGAAATAAATATATGGATTGTGTTAAGTGTCATTATTTATTTCATATGAGTTTGATTCTAAGTTTGAGATGGTTCAACTTTTCCACATGAGAATAGGTTCAATGAATATCGTCTAACGTTAATTCCTAATAAGGGCTGCTATACAGACTTTATTTATGTTCTCTTGAATTGTGCGGGAAAAAGTTGTTCATCAAGAAAACCGTATGTCCCTTATTAATTCACATAGTGAGTGATGATATCTGTTTGGTCCCTTTTGATATCATCATATTTCATTGGTATTTGGACCGTACTTGGCACTCAAAACACACTCAAGCCAACAAATTATTTAATAAATTATCATGTTTTTTCAGGATTTGGTTCTGCCATCATTTCTTCTCTTCTCTGTACAGGTTTTAATGATTTTTTATGATCTTGGAGCGTATAGATGGATTCCCGACGTTTCGTACACGCTAGATGGCTCATTCCTAGCATTGGAGGCCCTAAACCATCCCGAGATACCTCTCTCATTATACTGGCATTCTTGGTAAGTATCAGGTTGTTCTGTATTTTTTGGATGCGACTCTGAACGTGCACTGTCTTGCATGGTCTGGAGAGAGTTGCTGACATTTGGAAGGATGAAGATGTTGATGAAAATATAAGGTGACTCATGATTTCTTCACTAAAAGCCCCTCCATAGGTTTATACTTTAATTGGATAATATTTTCTTTGTTAACTTTACATGAAGGTTCATCATCAGTTCTGTATGATAATGTCAAGCATAGATTAATTGGTGATATCTCTTGTACCAACTGTATGTGATTTTGTTTGTTTAGGCATGGGGAGTTCCAATTGGATCTTGGTTTCTAATTCATTCCATTTGTAAAGATAAAAAACATTTCTATACTTTTCTATTAGTACTCTTTTGATGCTTTTTAATTAATGTATCATAAATAATGTACTTTTAAAAGTGGATGAAAAATGAAAATATCGAAAAATGAAAACATTTCTATACATTCCATTTGCTATCTCTTTTACAGAAATGACCTTACTTAATTTAGTTTCCCTTGAGGTTTAATCTATTTTGGTTGTTTCTTTTCACAGCCTCTGAAGTAGTCTTGGCACATAAGATTCTGAACTTGACGATTTCTGGCGAATATTAGGCAAAAAATCAGAGTACCCCAAAGAAAGGCACACCACACTTGGTACAGAAGATCCGAGACTATACACAGGAAGTCTTGAAGAAGGTACCATGCTGAATACCTTAACCTAAATATCATTTCAACAAGTAATGCTTTGGTTTCTTTTCTTTATTCTTTTGTAGACTATGCTTTAAAGGTGATTTTGTTTGATTTTTAAACCTGCAGACATCGAGATTTTGAATATTTATTTTTATTATGTTATCATAAAATAATGCGGAACTTTATATTTTTTATCTGATTTATGTTAGTTTTTTTTAAAAAAAATAATCTATAGTTGGATTCTTTACAATTTTGTTTTGAATTGAGGCCTTGGTTCATTTCTGAAACTTTCCAGGTCTCTACCAAGGAGGTGTTTGGAGGATGAGAGTTTAATAAGGATTGAAGGAAGATTGATCTAGAACTGTAGCTCAAGAGAGTTGACAGGTACTATTGACTTCCTCCCAATCTGCATAATTGGTTAAACTGTGTGACATTTTGTTTGTTAAGCATATTTATTTTTATGTAATATTACCTTATGAAATGATTGTTGTGAGGCTGAAAGTGGAAATAGTTTTTTCTTTTTTTTTTCACAACTGAAAGTGGAATCGATTTTTAGTAAACTTTCCTATTTTGTGATTAGGATTGTACCCTTGTCTGTGTTCCAAGGCTATCAAATGTGATAACTAATGAACCTGGATATTGTGTATTAATTAGGTTTTGAATTGATCTTTATAAATTATTAAGTGAAGAAGTTAGTTAAAACAAACAATTACTATAAAAGGTACCATCCCCGGTACCAGTATGGAGAATTCCAATCACTTTGCACCTTGTTTACAAATGTGTTTTTATGATTTGACATGACAGGAGATATGGAGAAGCACAAGTAATATGTTGAAGCCTGGAAGAGAGTAAATGAGAGATATGTAGAGGCTCCGTGTTTTGATGGATGGAAAAATTTTGAGATTTTTTTTAAGATTTGAATGTGGTTTGAATTAATTTTGTATCGTTGTCATTGTAATTGTACAATTCTTTTATTTTAATAAATAAAAATAATTTTTATAGTTTCATTTTGTTTCTGTTATCATTAATTATTTCCAAAAAGAAAAAATATTAAAATTAGCTAGAATCAAATGGTGTAGCGAGAAACTCTTGTAGCTAGGATTTTAAATTTGCTAGACTTTTTTTTAGTTGTACCAACACAGACGAAAATCTATGAGTAACACCTTGCTAGATTGAACATTGCAAGACTTGGTTGAGTCTAGCTAAAAAAAATAGCTAGACTTTTTAAGACATTTACAAAGATAATTTAGTCTTGGTAAAGACTATTATTGTTGTAGTGTTAAATCTTATGGAACAAGCGATATGTTGCAAAGTGCCAACATTGTGGTATAAGATACTAATAAATATGTTGCAAGCTTTCAATCAGATCACACAAGACAAGAATTAGGAGGAGATTAAAATGATCTGTTATATGCTTTGGGAGATATGGAAGGCAGAAATGATGTGGTGATGTAGCACAAGAGAATCAAGCCGTATAAAAATTGAAAGGAAGTGTTAGTTTGGATGCAACAGGATACAATACAAGTTGTCCCTCGCACAGTGTGATCATCGAGCCATATATACAACAAAGAATGGAGTTACTAAGGAGGGCATGGATGATATTCATAGATGCTTCTTGGGAGGTTTCTGATAAAACTGGTACATCCTATACAAGGTAGGGCCCACACCTTGGATTATAAATGTCATGTGTGACCAGAAACTTTCCATGCTGAGGCAATTTCTAGAAACAATGAAAAGATTGAATGTGGTTGGATGGTATGGCTAATCAGGAAGTTTACATTTTTTTCTTTAGTTGTCTCAATTTAGTTATGGCAGTGGCAGAGACTACAATAGATATCCTCCCATCATGGAGAGCTGATCCTACCTTGCATGAGGTACTAGTAATTCTTTGGCAAACTGACCACAGCATTCAAGTCAAGCCACAACATTTATTCTCCCCCTTTGCAAGTACCAAGAGGTTGCTAGATGCAGAGGCTAGGTGGAAAATACTCGTGTAGTTAGGCATAGCGCAACAAAGTGGATCATATCTTTTTTGTTGTTAATTATACTACAATCCCTCTATTTTAGATTTTAGTTTGCTTGTTCTCTTAATTTTGTAATATTAGGTACTCATTATTTAATTTCCTTCTATTTTTATCTTGACGATTATAGGGTAGGGAGTCTGTTGAGATTCTAGCCTGTGCACGTTCGTAGCACATTAGGCATCGTTGAAAAAATCATGTAGCGGTACTGCTTATCATTTTTAATGAAGTAGGCTTATGGACAGTTCAAAAAATAATAATAATAATAATAATAATTAATAAAGGAATGCCCCTATGTGGATTGTCAGAACTTTGATAAACTCGATGCATCAAAGAACCTACAAACGATATGCAGTTATTGTAAACAGTAAAGAGTTTAATATTTAATGATAAATGCATTAACCACACTGTCAGGATTCTGAAGAGCGATTTTAAAATATAAAAATTGTGGATATTAGTTGCAGTAGATCCACAATAACTAGACAACTAATATTTCACAATAGACAATTGGTCAATTAAAACAATGGCTAATAAAATTTAACATATAAGACATAATAAAATATAGATTGACTATAGCCATAGCTAATAAATTTAACATATGAGAAATAATAAAATATAAATTGACTAAAGCCATAGCTAGTAAAATTTTATCATATAAAAAAATAATAAAATATAACACACAAAAACTAGTCGCGACAGCTAAGCATGCTAGTCGTTTACATATTTTGTGCCATCATTACTTACATATAAATATCAATGGCAAGCTTTGTCACAAAGTAGCTAAAATGCTTATGGAATCGAAATCTGGCAAAAATAAATAAATAAAGTAACTCCTTACAAGGAAGAGCTAATGCTTATAACGAACTATTGCAATATTAGTTCGTAATAAATTAAGCCTGAATGAAGAAAGTCGATTGTGAATAATAGTATATATGAAATATTAATTGAGGGATGAAAATTTGAGATCAGTCAACAAAAAAAAAAAAAAACAAAAAGACTGCAATGCACAATAATGGCACCACTACTTATGAATTTTAACATAGCACAACAAACGAATCATGTCTTTTTTCTGTTAGTTGGACTACGATCCCTCTATTTAGATTAAAGCTTGCTTTTTTCTCTTAAATTTGTAGCATTTGATAGTCATTATTCAATTTCCTTTTATTTTTACCTTGATTATTGGGATAATTGGTGATACAGGCTTGAAAACCTAGGTCAAATAAATTTATATCATTTGTTCTATCCTACTAGTCGTTGAGCAAAGCTAAGGGTCGATCCACAGGGACCGTAAAAATAATTACTGGACTTAGTTTTTCTTATAAGCTAGACATAATAATTTTTGTAGGGTTTTGAATTGAAAAAAACAATATTAAACAGCAATAAAAATTGAGAAAATAAATAAAATATTTTTTGGTTGATTTTTGTATTTTTCTGGACTTAAACAGATGCAATAAAATGTCTCAGGACTCTGTGTTCATTTAGTTTAGCTTGAAAATGTTTCTATCTAAGATTTTGGCCAAGACAGAAAGCAATTTCGGATCGAAATCTATATAAGTCGTACCGAAACGGACTTTAAATTCTCTGTTTCGACTTGGTAAATTTATACAACACTATGTGAAGAGTATTTGACGACCAGACCTAAATCTTAGCCTCAACCATCATAATTTTGATTTGGATTTGGTAAGGAACTCGGTTTTCACCACGTAAATAACTAAATCTAAACTTTCGTGTCGGATTTTAGTTATATAAGTTTGTTAAGTTGGATTTCCAGAGATATGCATGTCCTTTCAGATCAATGAAAGTTATACCTTTCGATTGTGAACTAACCTCATCTTTCGAGTGTTTGGTTTACCTCAAATACTTAGCTAATTAATCCTTTTACTTCTTCTTCCTGGGTCAGAAATCGATGGAGATCAACTTGCTTGCTGTCGTCGCCTTCAAGCTTGCTTCTTCTTCAACCAATCTCGCGAAAAGAGCCAAAATGCCAAAGTAATAGATGGAAAATGAGGTGCAAAAAGGTAGGATCCTCTTCTGGTCGAAATTACGTGCCTAAATACACCCAAGGAAGGTCCAGGAGGCGGCTAGGGCAAAGGATGCTCTTTCCTTCTTCGAAACTTTCCAAAATCCACTTTCCATACATGGATTTCCGACCGAAATGTATGGATCTCGGACTGAAATTTGGCGCTGGCGATGTGAATTAGGCTGAGACTAGAGCCTTCGCGTGGTCTCTGATCTGCCTCGGCCCATGGAAGGGTTCTCTGGTCCTTGGAACGTGTGTGTGAGCCGGGAACAATCTGAATCCTCTGCGAAGGTCATTTGTTTTGCAAAGTGCGAAGGTGTCCACCTGAGCCGTTCGAATCCATCCAAGGGATCAGATTCAATAACTCTAGATCGGTTAAAAAAAAAAAAGAAGAGGAAAAGCACTGCCCGCCTGCGTAAAACCCTTCGTCTCCTTCCTTTTTCGAATTTCTCCATCCCTTTCCTTACTCCTCCTCCGCCTCCCCCCGCCTCCCCTTGTTTGTTACCTTCCCCTCAGCGTAAAAAATCGCTCTTTCCAAAATCGATGAGTGAGGAAAACTTGCATGACTCACAGAGAGAGAGAATCGTGATTTTCATTCTGCACAAAGGTATGTAATTTGATAAATTCTCGTCTCTTTTCATGGTCAATATGGATAAGCATATGTCCTTGTTAGTCAAATAAATGCTTTGGCCCCGTTTGTTTGTGACTTAAAGGGTGCATAACTTAAGTTATGCATCCTTAAGTCACCAAACACCTCTTACATAAGACGCCTTAAGGGTGCATAAGTTATGCACCGGTCCCCTTTATTTTTTATTCCAACAATGCCCCTTAGAAATAATTAATAATAATATTTAATAATTAACAAATAATGATATTTAATAAGTAACAATAACTATTAAAAAATCATAATTAATAATAAAGATTAATTATTATAATTAATAATATTTAACAAGTAATATTAATTATTAATAATAATGATTTAATAATAATAATAATATTTAATTAAAAATAATTATTAATATTTCATAATAATAAAAATGATTTATTATTATCATTAATAATTAATTTTTATAATAATTAATATTAATTAATAAATAATAATATTTAATAAGTAACAATAATTATTAAAAAATTATAATTAATAATAAAGATCAATTATTATAATTAATAATTAATAATATTTCACAAGTAATATTAATTATTAATAATAATGATTTAAGAATAATAATTAATTAAAGATAATTAATCAATAATAATTTTTTATTATAAAATAAATAATAATATTTAATTACAAGTAATTATTAATATTTCATAATAATAAAAATAATTTATTATCATTATTAATAATTAATTTTTATAATAATTAATAATTAACAATAATTAGGTCACAACGTATAATACATAATACTAATTCAAATTTAAGGGCATTTTAGTCTTTTGACATAAATATATGCATGCATTAAGTTACTCATCCTTACTACACAACCAAACATCCATTACATAACATTACATAAATACTTAGGCATCCTTAACTTATGCAACCTCTTACTACACAAACAAACGCCCCCTTTACCATTGTTGCTCTTAACATCTTCAAAAGAGAAAATTTGCAATTTTAAAATAATTTAGTTCAGTTAGCTTTTAATTTTGGCCAAGGTTATTTAATGCTTCAACATAAAGTCTTGATATTTATAAATCTGTTGTTATGGCTGAGGTTAACAATTTCTGTCCTGTGGTTTGTTGCACGCATCATCAATAGTCCTGCATATGTGAATGATTTTGAATTAATACCAGGTATGCATTATCCTTAATATAGAACACAATTCAGCAATTCATATCTGACAATTTAGCTCATACTAGGCGCATCAGCTTAATATGCATCAATTCATGTCTGACTTAATTAATTCATTCTACAATTGGCACTCAATTTGATAAAATTTAGCCTTAATAATCATGTAGTTTTTTTTATTGTTCATGAAGGATATGGAAGAAACAAAAGATGATTTTGTACCTCATCTAGGTTTGGAATTTCGAACCATAGATGAAGCATGGACAGCTTGGAATTATTATGGTGGAAGAATTGGTTTTGGGGTAAGAAAAAGCGGTGGTCCTAAGAACCCAAAAGATAATATAATTACTTCAAAGGTTTTCTTGTGCCGTTGTGAAGGCAAACGAGGAGTAGATAAGCAAGATGATTTGACAAAGAGGCCTCGAGCGGAGACACGGACCGGTTGTCAAGCTCGTTTACAAATAAAATTTGATAGAGGATCCCAAAAATACAGAGTTGTGGATTTTGTTTCCGAGCACAACCACCCTCTCCAACCACCCGAAGCTTGTTACCTACTACCTAGCCAACGCAAAATACCCGAAATAGCGTTCTTTGACATTCAAGTAGCCGCTAGTTCGGGAATTAGCCCAAAAGATGCACATGATTTACATAGTAGGCAAAATGGTGGTATTCGAGGCATTGGTTACACTATGGTAGACCATAGAAATTGCTTGAGGAATATAAGAAAGGAAGCAATGCAATATGGGGCCGCAGTTGCTATGAGTAAGTATTTTGGAAGGCGTTCTATGGAAGATTCATCTTTCAAACATTTTGAAGATACCTCCGAAGAAGGAGAGATATCGAATGTCATTTGGATGGATGCAAAGATGATTGCGTCTTACGTCCGGTTTGGAGATGTAATTGTCTTTGATACTATATTTGGCACCAATAATGAAAAGTAGGCACTTGGTACTTTCGTTGGCTTTAATCATCTAAGGGAGATTGTGGTTTTTGGTGCGACTCTCATGTGTGACCAAAATATAGAATCTTTTGAATGGGTGTTTACAAAGTTTCTCGAGGCCCATGGTGGCAAGAAGCCCATCATCATATTTACCGATCAAGATCATGCAATAGGGGCTTCTTTAGAGATACAAATACCGGATACAAGACATGGTTTATGTACATGGCATATTAATAAGAATTGTGTAAAACATTTGTCGAAGTTCAATAATGACAAGAAAGACGTAACTTCCAAGTTTAACCAATGTTTGTACATGTATTTTTGTATTTTCAATTTTATTTTTTTAGTTGTGTAAAATAGAAATGCCTTAATATATAAAAGCACCTGTATTGAAATGCTAATATCTTATTTTTATGGTGGTGGTGGCAACGCCATAGCCACTTCATATCTCATGCATTTTATGTATAATAGCATGATTCTGTCCCTATCTCAGTTGCTAGTAAATATGCTCACTGATTTGTTCATATCTCATGCATTTTAAGGTACGAAGAGGAGTCGGAGTTCGAGGATGCTTTTAATATTCTCATGGGAAAGGTGGATGGCAAGGGCAAGGAATGGCTAGAATTCATATATAAAAGGAAAGAAAAGTGAGCATATTGCTTTATGAAAGATGCTTACACTTTGGGAATCCGTAGCAAACAAACAAGTGAGAGCTTCAACTCGAACTTGAAAGACTATTTGAATTGCAAGTTGGATGTGTATAGATTTATGGAACAATTTGATAGGGTTCTTGAACAAAACCGTGAGAAGGAGATAACTTCTGAGTATGATATGAGAAGGAAATTTCCAAGACTCAAGTCCAATATGCCTATTCTTCGTGGAGTCTCCAATTTGTACACACCCAACGTGTTAGAGTTATTTCAAGCGGAGATCGAGTTATCCATGTTAGCTCACATAGAATGCCTAGAGGGTAATACCTATACGGTGGGTAAGAGTGCTTTTGATAATAAAACTCCATGCAAGAATAGGCAAGTTGTTTGGATTCGGGAAGGCCAAATGGTATCATGTTCTTGTAAGAAGTTCGAAAGAGTGGGTATTTTGTGTTGGCATGCATTGAAGGTGTTGGATCGTGAGGATATTAAAGTGATTCCACCGAGGTACATTCTCAACCGTTGGACTAAAGCGGCAAAAGATGATACCGTTGTGGATGTAGAGGGGAGAAGGATTATTGAAGATCCTATGTTGGATGTTAGGAACCGTAAAGCTGATATGGTTCGTATGTTAACACTAATATGTGATGAGGCGGCCAATAATGAAGAAGATACTCATTTTGTGAGGAATGAGTTTCTTGAGTTTCAACGAAAGTACAAAGAATACAAAGAGAAAAAAAAGGATGGTGGTGGCAATCCAACTACTGAGCATGCACTACACTTAAAGAAGAAGAAAGGTGGTGATAGGCGGTCGAAACGAATTCCTTCTTGCATTGAGAAAAAGAAAAGAGCTAAGAAAGCAAAAAAATAAAACTATCTCAAATAGCCAAGATTCGTTAAGATAAATTATTTTAGTAAAATTTAAATTTGTTCACATATATCTTGTATTTAATTTGTATGTTTTAATTTTAGGCCGAGTACTAATCCATCTCAAGATATATCGGATGTGAATGTTGGGTGCTTTAGTGAACTTGAAGACTTACAGTAAGGATTTTGACATATATCAAGTTTGGTAATTACACGCGATATAATCACTCGGGTGCCGATTATTAATAATTTCTGTGGTTTTTTAATTTTTTGTAGCAATATTCAAATTGAAGGGTAGAAAAGTTGTTTTGGATCATTTTGGCCACATTTTGGAGTCAAGAGTAGACAAGTTATTGTTGTGGATAATTTTGGCAACATTTTATAAAAGTGAATGATGTTATTTTGTAAAAATTATGAAAGAATTAAGTTGAAAGAAATCTCTATTAGCAATTTTTTTTGGGCTTATATGCAAAAGTTACCGTTCTTGTCTGTGCTAGCGTAGAGAGCAACTCAGATTGTTTTGGTTCTGGTCTGCAATTTCTTTTTTGTCAGAAAAACTACGATTCTGGTATAGAGAGTGGATGTGAATTGACTAAGTGCAATTGACTAAACGAATGACTTGTTAAATTTAGATTCTTTTACCATTCTTACTACAACACAACTATAAATTGCACTTTTGTAGTCACCATCACATAAATCTCGCACCGTTTCTAGAATAGATTTAATCTTTATATAAATTCAATCTTTAATCTTTAATGCATATATAAATTAATGCATAAACTAATTCAATCTTTTGTCACAACCTGCACAAACCTTTTGTCACTGAGAAAATGTTCCGATTTTACCCTTGTAATTAGGATAACTAAACCATGTTTTTAGACATCTTTTGAATTCTTCATGTATTTATCTTTCCCTATATACAAGCCTCCTCTACAACAAAATAGATATAGAAAAATCATTTGATTAAAATTAAAGATTGTTCTTGTTGTACTGATATTGGTAAACCATTACCAGTAACCTACGATTCTTTTTTCCTTTCAATTCCATATCAGCAAGTGCAAAAATAACTCATTCTCAAATTAAGTAACACCTAACAGAACATTAAGCATGATTCAGTTCCTTTTCAAGTATGGATTAACCAAAATCTCTAGAAAATTCCTTTTCAAAAGACTCTCAGTCTGTGAGTCACGCAGAAGATGAGAGAATGAAATCACGATTTTCTCTCTCTGTGAGTCACGCAAGTTTTCCTCACGCAGCGATTTTAAAAAGAGCGATTTTTTACGCGGAGGGGAAGATAACAAACAAGGGGAGGGGAGGCGGGGGGAGGCGGAGGAGGAGTAAGGAAAGGGACGGAGAAATTCGAAAAAGGAAGGAGACGAAGGGTTTTACACGAGCAGGCAGTGCTTTTCCTCTTTTTTATTTTTTAAGCGATCTAGAGTCATTGAATCTGATCCCTTGAATGGAATCGAACGGCTCAGGTGGACACCTTCGCACTCTGCAAAACAAATGACCTTCGCAGAGGATTCGGATTGGGTTAGTGTTGATAAAAACCGGAATTAGTAAGTTGACGGCGTTTGAAGCGAGTTCCGTTAGTTTTAATATCTGGGACCCAGTAGTCATGACTCCTGAATGAATGGTGTAAGTCGGCGGCCGTTTGTTCTTTTCGCTTGAAGCGACGCTTTTAAATTCGACAGCGGAGAGCCGGAGACGACGCAACGGTCGCCCCCGAATTCAATTTTGCTCTCGTCTCGTCTCGTCTCTCAAAAATCGAAATCGACGACGACTTGGGTTGTTAGCGCATCGGAGAAATCTCTCCGATTCACCACTTCGCTTGCTTAGCGCATCGTCCAGGGAAGAGGGAATGGAAATGGACAGGTAGGCTCCAATTTTAATTTCTACTCGATCGTTTCTTTTTCTGTCATATTTTCTTTATTTTTATTACCTCAAGCTTTCTTTTCAAATTTCCTACCAAATTCCCATGTTTCTTGATTAACCTAGGAGTTCTAGGTCTACAATGGCAAACAGCAGTAGAAATCGGAGGAAGAGAAATCGGGAAGGTCTACCAACTGCTGATGAGGTACGTTTTAACTTTTAACTGTTAGATTATTTCCCTATCTTTCTATTCTAACGATTCTAAGAGGAGGAAATGAGATATTCTAGGCATTTAAATATTTCTTTTGTTTCTCTCTTCCTTTCGTGGGTTTGTCTTCAACTCAACTTTTCAACACATAAAATTGCTTGTAAATATTCCTTAATTCAATTATCAATAGGTTCCAGATCAGTACATCAAGAAATTGAAGGAGTATGAGAGAGACTTCTTCTCAAGTTACGACTTGGGCCAAGTACTAGGAGCTGGTGCTTTTGGTAACACAATCACTATCTATTTCTATTTGAAGAACTTAAATTTTTTTTTATCTTTCGGATGTCAGACTAATATGAATTTGTTTTCCAGGTACCACACATCTGTGCACAGCAAAGGCAACCGGGCTCAAGTATGCATGTAAGATTATTGAGAAAGGAAAACTAATCTCGCAAGAAGACATGGATGATCTCAGGAATGAGGTCAGAATTATGAAGCACCTTCCATTGCATGAGAACATTGTCCAATTTCAAGGTGCCTACGAAGATGATCAGAGGGTGTACTTAGTCATGGAGTTGTGTCATGGTGGCGAGCTTTTTGATAAGATCATGGAGAGGGGCTTTTACACTGAGCCTAATGCAGCTGTTACCATTAAGGCGGTTATTCAAGCAACGAAGGTCAGGTCTTTATATATTTGTTTATTTCTCTCTTCCTGTCTTGGGTTTTCTGACAAAATAAAACTAAGGCTTAATGGTAGTGTCATATCTATGTCTCACTGGACAAATTCCATAACCATAAGAACCATCCATTTTAATTGCTTCATTAATTAATTTAATGTTAATCTATGTTTTTCTGCAACATAGGTCTGTCATGAGAATGGTGTGATGCATCGAGATCTCAAGCCCGAGAACTTATTATACACAAGCAAAGAGAAAACTGCACGCCTGAAGGCTATAGATTTTGGCCTCTCCACATTCTTCTATCCTGGTACTTTGTCTATAATGTGCTTGAGGTTAATGCAGAGGCCAGACATGTATATAAATCAAAGCAAGTATTGGTAAGTTTTCCTTTATACAGATCAAATATGGTCAGTTGTTGCATGCATTTAAAAACTTACAGATTGTAAAGAACATGACTGAAAGTGTGAAACCATCCAACAGGTCATGTGCTTTTCTGATAGTCAAGTTCCATTGGTTTGACAAATTTGATGGAAATTTGATAGCTCACTGGAAGGCCTCATATGCTTTTCTGGGCAGTCAAGTTCCATTGGTTTGACAAATTTGATGGACATTTGATAACATGCTGGAAAGCCGTCAGGTTCCTTCAGTCTAGCTGGCAGGTTAAGGCAGTCAGGCGTTGTCAGGGTCGGTTCAGTCTGGCTGGGAGGTCATGGCAGTCAGGTGTCGACAGGGTTCATTTCAGTCTGGCGGGCAGGTTTGTACAGTCAGGTTGACAAGGTCAGTTCCAACTGGCAGTTAAACCCAGACGGTCTGGTCGACAGGGTCGGTTCCATCTGACAGTCAGGTCTGTATGATGGTCAAGTCCGGGCAGTCAGGTTGTTTGTGAACGCAAAGTAAGATGATGTTATGTAACTTCATTTGTAAATTCTATTCATGTTTTAAATTCTGATATATATACATAGGAAATCTTTTTCTTACAAAAATGCCCTCGCAGAGCGTCCATGGTTGGCAAAAATGGAGGCCCAAACTAAAGCTAGAAAAAGACGACCAAAGCGAAAGGCTTCTTCGTAAGGTCCTTGAAGTAGTTTATGCGTAAGGTCAGTGACAGTAATTGTTTTTATGTTCATTTCGTTTTTCATTTTGAGAAATGTTTGCATTTACAATTTTTCCGTTGGGTCAGGATTGCAGCCAATGGCTGCATGCATCGTTGGTTTTCTGTTGCTACGTGGCTTGGAATTTGCTGGAGACTGAAGAGTTTGATTTGACTTTACACCTCCAGCTGGACTCTATTTCCATCGGTAACTCTTTTTCTTTTCTCTTCAGAAAGACTCATTGTAGCTCGATTGTGAATAGGATGCATCTTATCTTCGTAAATCTGGGTGTTTTGTTTTGTTAGTAAGTTAAATTCTTCAGGTTTCCAGCTTTTAATGCTGCTGTTCTCTAAGACTTGGAGGTCGTATTACTTGTTCATAATTTTGTTTATAATTTTTTTAATAAAAGGTAGTTGTTACTCTTATATTGTTCCAGTGATATTTTTGGGGACTCTTTGGAGGAACTGGGGCTCCTTATCCTTGTAGAAGGAAATTTTGAGTTTTTCCTTTGTTTTTCTTTTCTTTTTGAGGGATGTGTTGGAGGCCGATTGGATGCATTTGTAAATTGGCTCTTTGATTTAATCAGGGCATCAAAATGATATTGGGGATAGGGAAAAGTTTGAATACCTGAACATTTTCTTAGTACAGGTCACATTTTATAGTTTATTTCGTTACCAAGTCATTTTTTTTTTTAATAATACACGGTGTTTGTAGGTCGACAGATGATGGATTGAACTGCAAAAAATGCCTTGCGAGAATTCATTACAGAGTGATAATAAGGATTCAAGAGGGCATTTGTATTTTACTTGTTATTACTACGAAGTCAATTTTGTGAATACTATAAATAGGATGAGGTTTTCGAAAAATTAGCGGTTGAATGACACAATATGCTTTGTCAGAATCAGAATGTATCACAAGGTTAATAAGGAACATGTTCAGTGAGTCGAGAATTCTTAAGTACAGCATGAAATGAAATCATGTTTGAGTTTTGAAATTGATTGAGATTGAGAGAAATTTCAGACGTATTTCAGTTACTGAGTTTTCTCTAAAAGTTAAAATGGTCATATGGCTTTTACCTAAGGAAACTGACAAGTGAAAATATCTCAGTGGGAACAATAGAGCATTACATTTTAAATTGTAAGAATATTAGGCCGATATAGATTAATGATTGATGCCACACATTTTTTGTCCTACTTTTTGGTTTGGGTGGATAGGAGGGGAGTTTACCATTCAATACAGCTACTGTGCCAAATCGGTATAATAAATCGTAAAAATTTACTGTGTGCTGTATGTGCTGGTGTGTGTGGGGTAAAAACGTAAAAGAATATTTAGGAACACATGGCTAATCAATTTAAATTTCAGATGTAGTTTAAAATAGGAACAAATGCAGAGAGCTTTTATCTATTTTGATAGTTTGCCGCTTCATGTCGTGGCATAGTCAGGAATACATAAATGAAAATAAAAAATGGTAGCACTTGCATGAAAGCTGAAGGCAAATGGAAAGGCGCGTGCTTAGCCACTAATTTCATACGTAGAAACTGTATTATAGCACTAGCATTATAAAAATAAAAAAAAATCATCAAATATATATACAAAAGTACTGCCAATTAGGCACAAGATCATTAAAACGCCATAGTATTCTGAACCTAAACATCATCTCCTCTTATCAATTTGACAAAATTAAAGGACCATTGCTAAATCATTTACTGAAATGGGGAAAAAGAATTCCCATACTATAAAAATTAGCATTACCAAAATTGACTACTCAAATTATTAAAAAGGCTAATTTTCTTTCCTTGGGGATTTGAGAGACATTATTTGGGTTGCTTGAATTACCCATGAAAATTAAAATCGCCAGATGGTTTTTACTTAGGATACCGGTAAATTAATAAATAATTACAGTTAAGATTAAACTTGTCTTAATTAGGAGCTCTGAAAAAGTCTCAAAACTGAATAGGACTTCCATCTCAAGTGTAAACCCACTAACTTCTCCTGATACGAAATGTAAAAATAATAATAATAATAAATCAATCAATTTCAGAGCAAAATTTAAAATGTAGGATTGGATGCGCCACAAATTGCTCCGTTTTACTTGGTTCGGATTTCCCAACCTCGATCCATCCCATTTATTACCACTTTGAGGGATATATGAATATGACTAATTATCCCTAAAATTTTTCGTACAAGTCTTTCCAAATTCCGAGCAGCGTAGAGGTATCTGTCAATAGAAGGATCTATTTAAAAAATAAATTCTCATCCAAGTTCTAAAATGCATAGCCATGAAATAATTATGAAATTGATGGTTGGTTAATGGTTATCCATGCAAATCATACATGTCATATTACCAAGAATGATTATAAAAAGACATTGGTAGCTAGTCTGTCACTGCAAATTGCTTTCACTTTGCAGCGTAGGAACCAACCTCATTACAGATTGGTGTCGCATAATGTTTGTTTGCTATCACTAACAAAAGAGAGCACACGAGCACTCACAATTTGTCTGACTACATTACAATTCCAACACTTGAATCGCCTTGAATAGTAAATGGGTTTTGGTTGGGGTTTAGAATGTCGGTTTGATTTTAAAATTTTGAAAAAAAAAATACATGTTATATTTATTTAATTAAATTGTTTTTCATTAAACTCATATAGAAAGAGAGGCATTTCTCGAGTCATGACTCATGAATAACCTTTTAACCCTGGCACTTTTCAAAATTAGCACCATATATGTTAGTGATAGCAGGAACACCATACATGCCGCTAGGTCCCTGCACCATATATGTTGATAATCAGCAGGAACACCCAACAATGAACCATAATTGAACGCTTGGATAACTTACAATGTGGAATTCTTACCAAAAAAAAAAAAAGAAATACAAAAATATTGTCCAATTGTTTGTTGATATATGAGTTTCAAGTACTTGTTGATATTTGAATAGAGGAGGAAGGTTCATGCTCAAGATGTAAGTTTTTTATGTCACCAGCCGGCCTTCAAAAAAAAAAAAAGATGTAAGTTTTTTATGACAACTTGGTAGCCGTCATCAAGTAATTTCCGGGAAAAAAATTCTGACTTTTAAAGCAAATTTTACTTCAGCTATGTCGTATCAAATTATCTTCTTGACTAGGCTTATATAAGCAACTAATTGTTTGTAAACAAAATAAACAATGAAATTGTAAACTTCTGTCAATGAAAACCCATTAGGAACAATTGTTTCTTTATTTTATTTGAATTTATTGATTATATTTGAACTTAGCTTCTCGCAGGCCATCTCCTTTTCTTATATCTAAAGTTAAATTTTATTTGAAATTTTTATTTAGGTAAAAAAGTTAAAAGTTTTCAAAATCACTAATTAATTGACCGTACAGTCTTAGAAAGAGCAATAATTCGGATTCTAAATCAATCTTTCTTAAAATTGAAGATCAGATTGTGTCCAAAAAAAATAAATAACG
The DNA here is from genome assembly GCA_027562975.1 of Rhynchospora breviuscula. NCBI lineage: Eukaryota > Viridiplantae > Streptophyta > Magnoliopsida > Poales > Cyperaceae > Rhynchospora > Rhynchospora breviuscula. Next base: position 6,493,834 of record CM050400.1, on the reverse strand, counting down.
ATTGAAGATCAGATAAAATTCCTTTTCGTTATTGAGGATTCTCGACTTAAAATAATTCGAAAGGAATAAAAAAAAAAACAGAGAATCTCAAGAGAAGCCAATTTAATTTCGGTTTCAGCCAGGACCGGAATGGTACCATAGTTCGATCATTCTATCTGACATCATTGAAGTCAAAGATAAACGATATGCGCATATCACATATGCTTCATTTGGTGGGCCAAGGCGCTGTCCTTCTGATCAGTGGGTCCCACGACTCAGATTTAGGGACCACACGATATCCGATTTGCTATGTTACCGTTGGAACGGCAGCATCCGTCAATTTCTGGGGCCAGCGTGTCCTCTCTTGTCCTCTCTGCTCTCACAACCACCGTCCGATCAAAAACTTTGAAGAACACTTTGTTGTTTCACCCCTGTAAATCTCTAAGGCCCTGATCAAAATCTCATTTTATTAACATGGGATTTCATTTCATTTCGTTGGAAAATTCCTGATCAAAATGAACGGATTTGGTGTCATTTGGTTGGAATTCTCATATAATTAGATTCAACAAAATTCTATGAAATCAATCAAATTGAAATGAAATCCCGTGTAAAAAACATTTTGATCAGGGCCTAAATGTGATTACGTTGTCCGTTATGTAAATTTAGAAGAATCCAGTATTGAGATGAGATAAGATACCTGTCTATCAACCAACGAGGCCGCGAGGCTTTGGTGTCTCTTCTCCCCACCCAACAATAATATTTTCTTTTCGTGTTTTGAATAATTGACTTATGTTTTTTGGATTTAAATCTTTTTGGGCATCCGTGATTAATCATGCAAGTTCTGTTCCTCTTATAAATACTGCAATAAAAAGATATATTCAAAAGAAATCAGAGGTAACTATTTTTGTTCTCAGTCTATTTTTTTTTTTTTAAAAAAAAAGTCCTGTTAAATTCTTCATCTATACGCACACTAATTATGAAATGCAGATAGCTTATGAGCGCACTTTAATTGTAAACAAAAATGAAAATGATATCACCAGTGTTGAGAATCTGCTTCTGGGTTGCAAAAGTATTTTTAAAATGCTATGTGGCTATTATTTGTTTGTGTTTCGATTTCCGAACCATCATATATCAATTGATGTTTAATAAACGAGACATGCACACACGTACACGCATTTCAAATGCAGAAAACATAGAAAACATCACTGATGAATCCTAACTTTCTCCTTCAAATTAAGCTTACTTTAGCTACTATTTTCTTTCTCTATCATGAACTAATGTATGACATGATTGTGTCATGAGAAAAGCACTCATGAAAAAGGGGTGACTAGGAAGTGCACAATAAATAATAATAATAATAATAACTAGAATTTTTATTTGTTTATCAAAGGGTATAAATATTTACTTCCCATTGCATCATATGGTTTTCACAAACACAAAAAATGAAATCAATCATAGTGCAATGCAATACTAATAAGCCCAAAACTCAGGGCCTGGATTGAGAGTCTTTGGAAGAAATTATTCAAATCATAGAATTTGTGATGTGATTTCTTTAGGTTGCAAAAGTATTTTTAATATGCTATCTTCTACTATATTGTTTAACATTATTTTCCTTTTTTTTTTCTTGACCCAAGTACACTTTTGACCATACTGTAGTATGTTTGGTTTTTTGACAACCTTTTTTGTTTCTTCGCCAACTTTTTTATATGGTCATTATCAGCCTAAAATTGACTTGTGGGAGCAATTAATCAACAAAATTGGCATCATCTGGGTTAGTTGATGCGTTGTATTTTTCAGCGATATATACCTGCCTGACATGCGGCTTAATTATAAATATATGTTATATTAAAACACAGAATGAAAAATAAATCATATGAAATACTATTCTCGTTTAGTTGGAAGTTTACAGCAGCAAAACTTTCAAAAATTTTCAATTAATTTCAAAATATAAAATTCAAATAATAAATTTGGGATGTTAAATTTTGCTAGCATATACAAGCAATGTGTCATTTTAAATTATATAAATTTTGAGTTTTCATGAGGTTAAGAAATTAGTGCAACTAAAATTTAGCAGCAAATCTTTCAAAATTTTCAGTTAAGTTTCAAAATATAAAATTCGATTGATAAATATGATCTATTTATTTTGGTAGTATATACAAGCAATCGTTCATTTTAAATTATATAAATTTTCGAGTTCGTTTTGTGCATGATATTGAGGCCAAAAATTGATATAATCAAAATATAGCAACAAATCTTTCCAATATTTTCAACTAAATTTCAAAATATACAATTGAATACTGAACACGGTCCAAAGATATTGCTACCCACCTTAAACATGATTCAATTGGATACTGAACTGCCTACGGGCAGTGATAAAAAAAAAAAAAAAAAAAAACAAAAAAAAAAAAAAAAAAAATTGGATACTGAACAGTGATTAGTTCCTAAATCTGACAAAGCCGAGACACAATTTAAAATAAGAGAAATTATTGAGGGGGCAATCTGGAACTTCCCCTACTACTACTAGTGCAATCTGTAATGTGTTTGGGGTAGTTGATACGTTGCGCCTCAGCAGTCCATTCTGTGTACCCCGTAATGGAGCGCGTAGTGCGATCGTGACCGTCGGATTAGGCTTTGGTTCTCTATCTCTCGATTCGGACGTCCGAGCAACTCTGTAGTGGTCTGTAGTTGCTCCTCTTTTTTCGTCGGATTTGCATGAACTTCAATGTACTAACACTCTCATCCTCTCCATTTTGAACCAAGCATGAGACGTCTTGGTTTTTTTTTTTTATTTTATTTCTATAGGTTGTGCATCGAGTCCTAACTGGATACATTGATGATAATATACCGCTAAAATAAATATATAATTCATCCTATGATTATTTTTTGTTGGGCAATATTGTGTTAGTTTTAACTTTTTCTTTATTACATTCACTTATGTTTTGATATTTATAAAGACAATTAGCATGAGTTGTTGTAAATTCATCAATATATAGAGAATTAAATTGCACTTTTCTGGGTTCATTTGTGCACATTTTCGCCCAATTATTTCTAGATATATTACATATCAGAAAATCACATATCTAAAATAGATAAGTGCAAAGCTTCCATTGTACTATTTTGTAATATTGTGATGCTAGACTTGGCAACATTGAGAAAAGATCTAATATCAAATATTTTAATGAGAAATCGGTGCTGATAAAATTGAATCTCAAATAACTATAATTTATACTTTCAAACAAATAATCAAATTAAATTAATATGCATCATATACTATGCACAATTACACATAAAAAATTATATTATTCAAGTTCGTTGTATTATGCGTTATGCCCAACAAAATTGACAGACGTCAGTTTTCACAATAAAACTTTCTCTTAATATCTATTTTAATTGAAGCTAAATCCTAATTCGTTATATGCACATATTAAATGATATAAAAACACACACAACAGTTCAAATTTATAAACTTAGCTAATTAAGTAATGAAAAACAAAAAGCACTGATAATCATGACATTAAGTTCATCTCCATAGTTATTTCGGTGCACATATCTCTCTTCAATCTAGAAATAAATAAAATGAAGGGAGAACTTTTATTAATTTTTGCAACCATGTTCCCTCTATATTGAAACCCAGAAATATCTCTCTAATATTGAACTGGAGAGGATACAGACGCACTATTAATTCTAAATTCCTCTAAAGAAACACCAGGGACGCGTACGTCTTAACGGATTTAGCCTGATCTCTACAATTGTTTACTGTACAATGGCAATATTATTGTTAGTGGGGACCACATTAATCCTTTATCCACTTTGATGCTTATCCATGCATGATCAAATACAACCGTTTGATCTTGTTTAAACAAGGCTAATCAGATGGATGAGATGGAGCCTTTGGGGCTTTTTTCCTATATAAATTTAATTCAAATTGTTAAGAAATGAAGATATATTAGTTTGACGGTATTGAATTATTCATGACAGCCATGTACACTTGTCAAAATTTTGTTGTATGCGAACATAATCAATTCTTAGGTGGTTACGTGGTTTGCATCAGATACATTGGTTACCTCCACGGGTGCATCTGTTTAATTAATTCAATTTGTTTGTCTAATTTATTCTAGGACCCCTGAAAAAATTTCAACTCTAATTTATTAACAATTTGAAGTTTTGAAGCCAGTCTAAAATAAAACATTATGAAACGAGCCTCTTCTTTGGGTTTGCACATGGGAGTACATTATTGAAGTCTTTTTTTTTATTTGGGTGGTTTACTAAGCCAGATGAGATCAAATAAAGAGCCTTTAACTGGATTAATATGTATATAATATCGTTGTCTAACTGAAATAGGTTGGCCCATCATTGTCTTAATTATTACTTTTTTACACCACAGTTTCAGAGGTTTTGACTTGATGCAAAATTTATTCCAACATCGTTGTACGTTGTTTCTTTTATGTGCCGTACCTTTCAAAGAAAATTGAAAAATCAAGGAAAAAAGTTGGAAACTTGGAATAGAAAATGATACGAGCTAGAAAACTACTGTTTCCAAAACAATTGGTGAGCTCACCTCAATAGGTTACTTTCTTTAATTAAATCTTTTTTTTTTTTTAGAAAAATTGACAGCGGCTGTCAATTAGCTCTTTAATTAAATCTTAGTCCTTCATGCGAACCATTTAGGATATGATGATAATAATTATAATAAGAAAGTGAAGAAAATTAATTTCGCCAAAATATTGTCTTCTGACTATTCATCACAACATTAAAGCATGGCCTATATAATGCACCGTCACAATTCACAACCAGCTTGCTTAATCCTTCTCATTCCACTCCAAACCCCCCTTCGATCTCACACACACACACACAAACAAAGAGACCAAGAACTAATTAAGATGGATGAACTACTCGAGTTAGCCCGGTCGGGTGACCCAACCGGCGGGGCAGCCATTATGCACCACATCGACCAGCTCTTGGCAAAATGGCATGTGTCAGGGAGAGAATTGTCTGTCGATGAATCAACTCCACTCGTCGAGCTCTGCACCGACCTAGTCAAAGATGCTGACTCGAGCATCTCACGAGGGGCACTAGATGCGCTCTGTTTTGTAATGGCATTGTCTGGTGGTGCCGACCAGAAGCTCATGGCTCGCCTTGACGGGATGACACCGTTGGTCCTGGAGAGGCTAGGAGATGAAAACCACCATGTCAGGGAAGCTTCTAGAAGATTTATTGTCTCTCTCATGGAGGTATAATGAAATATTAATTACCTGAGAATATTACTTTTATTACAAGTTAGAATGCAAATTGTAATCCCACACCACATTAGTATTGCTGTTTTTCATAGAAGCGTGAATGGTTTCTTTTGTACATAGACATAATGATTTCCCTAAAGTAAAATATATATATATGTTGCATTGTGCCAAGTTGAGTGTTAAATTGATCTGTTTAATTATTTACAACTTATAAAATTTGATAGAAACTCTTAGCACTTACATACAAATATCTCAAAGCTAGTAGGAATGACTAATATCTCAAAGCAATAATATCTAAGAGCTAGTAGGAATGACTTTGCCTTTTGAATATTAACAATTACTTCTTAAATGTAACTAATTAAAACTAAAATGTCTACAATTATCTCATGTAATTTATGTTACTTGTAGACATAAAAAAGTTCATTTATCATATATGAATAGATATTTATTAAGACGGCATTAAGTACCAAAAGAAAAACATATAGAGAGAAATGCAGACTCCACACACACAATAGATTTCTAGGGAGAATTTAATTATAATTTCTCGACAACTTAATGACACTCATGCCATCGAATTTTATGATAACCGATATAAATTGTAGTGGCACTGGCTTATTTTAATTTGAAGATACTAGTATTTTGATCATGAAACAAAACACACAAAATCTGAAGCCAAAGAAATTACAAAAACAGAAGGGAAGAAGTATAGAAGCAGTTCAGCGTGGAACCATGGATATACATTGCAAATATAAAATTGTGTTGTTGGTTTGTTATAACTAACTACTGAAATTATAATTTTATATATGGAGTTTGATGGAATGACAGATTTCTTCTGCTCTGAAGACCCCATTTTATATTTCAGCGTAATGTTGGAATTGGAGTTTTTAGTGTAGTATATAGATAATACAAACTTGCTTTTAATAATAATTTTTATTTTAAATTAACAAAGACGTCTTATAATGATAGTTTTGTAAATAAGAACTAAACGGATAACAGCAAAATTATTCCTCGTAACATGTATAGATCGTTAATTACGTTAGAAATAGGACGCTACAACTAGCAATTTTATTAGGTTTGCATTTCATTATTAAAGTAATGTAAGTACTGACAGCCTTAACATATAATTTAATAGCAAATATGATCAAGTACGTACAACTCAATAAACATTAACCGATCTTCTGGAGAAGCTAGCAAGTCATTAGGAATTATTATAAATAACTTTCAATGCATCCTCTCTTTTTCTTAAATTTTCAGAAAGGATTCCCATGAATCCTTTTGAAAGGTGTTGTTGTACTTGAATGGAGTCACTTAAGATGTCTCTTCTTAAAAGAAATAATTATATGTACTCTTTTTAAGCATAGAAAGAAGTACATAAAGCTAATTAAAAATTAGACAGTCTACGGATAAGTAGCATAAAGAAAGAGACAGGAACCCCATCAGAAAGCCAGAGAACATTCCAAAAAGATACAGGGACCGAAATGAAAACATGATATTAATTCCTCTCCCTTTTCTTTTCTGATGGGGTCAAAAGATGACGTCAGATGCTCGTTGGCACAACGCAGCAATTACAACTTTGCTAACCAATTTAAAAAAAAAAATTACAACTTTCCTAACGCTTTTTAAAACAAAACAGAAAAACAAAAAATACAAGGACCAAAAGGAAAGAATTTCGATTAATCAACTTTTGCCTTTCCAAAATTTCTGACGCGCGTGTATTCTTTCGTTGCCTCCCTCCATTTCTCGAAGGTTTTCAAAATTTTGATTCGTCTTGTTCGATTCCGAATGTCTTCGCTTCTGCTCGTCATCCAATTTTCGCGTATATCCTCCGAATTTTAGTTCTTGGAGGTGGTTGTCGAAAAGCTTGGGGGCGTTAATGGCGCCTCCGAGCTTGATTGATGGCGACAAGTGCGTCAAAAAGCACGCGAAACGATTGAAATTGTGCACGACTAATGTATCGTTTCATTCTTTTTATTTTTTTTCGTTCTCATTTTTGTGCTTGTATACTTTCAAGAATACTGAATTAGAATTTTAGCTTCTTAGGGCTCATTTATTTTAGTAAGGCGCCTATGGAACAATATTTTCTCAACCGGCTTGTCAACATTAATTAGTTACCCTTATTTTTGTTTATCTTTCTGTTCCTTTAGGTTTTAGCAAATGCTCCTCTAGTGGCCATCTAATTTCTAGTTTATTGTGAGATTTTGTTTTCTTTAGAAGATGAAACAATAAAGGGCACATGTAAAATCAAGTCTTACAAGGGCACAAGGCCCTAATTTCTGTTTTGAAGTGTATACTGTGTACGGTCTACCACATAAACACCATCTCTAATCAGAAAAATGCCAATACAAAATATAATGAAACAGAAGAAAATAATAATAATAATAATAATAATTTGATGACTAGCAGTTATATTCTTAACTTTTTTATTTTTTCAAAATAGTCTTTTAGAGCATCATGTGTGCATGAATATAACCCAACTTTTGTTGTCTTAGTTTTCAGTGTTCAACTTTTTCTATGCAATAAGCAAACAAAAAATTAACTTCTAAACTTTCTATAATGGCAGATGAAAGAGAAGAATGCAAGAGCAGAGAAAGAGAAACAAGATACAAAGGATTTGGTACAGGATTTAAATTTAAGACATATTGCCACCACAACTAGAGAGGTAAAAGGTTCTAGTATCAACACAAAAAGCAGCCCTAAAGCAAAGACTTCAAGTCCAAAAAAGACTTCATTAATTTCTGGTTAGTTTCTTATTTTACTTGGATTTTTTGCTTTTAGAACTTCAGGGTAAACTGCAAAACTTCAATAGAATTTGTGTTACTATCAAACTAAATATCCGGAAGTAAAGAAAATATTTTGGTAATATCAGTACACTGTATTAAAAGAAATTAGTTTGGTGCAGTGTTGGTACAGTAGTAGAAGAAATTAATTGGACAAATACTGATACCAACTGCATAGTATTAATATTATTTCTTCCATTGCTTTTATATTTTTCTTCTGTTTCTTTTATTTTGTTGTAAACTGACGTTACATGCAGGCATAATATTCAATTTGCACTGATATTATAGATATATGTTGTGGCTAAAACAATTTCCAAGATCCCCCATTTTATAAAGAAATTACAGATAAGCCCTTCCTTTTGCCTTTGCACAGAAATACCTATACATTTTAGTTAAGTCCCCTTTATATTTAAGTAATGAACTGTTCATTTTTCACTGTATAAGAGTATGTTAATGGGGGCACATCAAGAATAGACCAAATGAAGATTAAAATTAGGTCCTTTTCTTTTATTTTCTTGACACATTCTTTTTTGCTTTTAAATGGCCAATCTGATTAAGATAAGATTACTGTCGTCTTGGAAGGCTCAACTTTTTTTTTTCAATGTAACGCAAGTGATGTTAAAGGCCCACTAGCATGTGTGCTTTAGTTTCAATTCCAAGCCAAGTAGGGGCTACATTTTTTGTAATTTCTGGATATCATGTGTAGCTGGGTGCATTGATTCTTGCTTCCCTCTTCTCCAGGCCAGAGCGAAAATACAAGCAGAGTTGAGGTGATAAAAATAAGCTCAGATAAGGAATTGGTACGAGAAATAGAACGAATTGCCTTCAACTTACTGCCAGATAAGGAATGGTCTATTCGCATGGCTGCTATGCAACGTCTGGAGGGAATAGTTCTTGGAGGTATGCTTTTTTTTCAGTGGAAGAAATATATTAATTGATGCTATATGTTGGATATTTGGATATTTGTTCTGGTACCAAGTGCAATTTTCTGGCAAGGGTTCTTTCCATTTGGTGCTGCATAGTATAGAATGCAAAGTCTATAGCAGTGAGTGGACTTGTAACAAAATGTAGTGGTAGATCAGGGATTAAATACTATTGCTGATTGTTATGATGAGTTGATGACTATAAAGGTACTGGTACAGTTAGGAGCCAGTCCCACTAAATTTTCTCAAAGTGCAATTAGGCTACAAGCATATGCACTGATTATGATTTTGCATCAAATGATTCATGCACTCATAGCTCAACTTACCCAATTTAGTTAATCCCTGATCCTAACCCTGCAACTGAACTCGAATGGAACAAAATAAAAGAGCTGAAAAGATAAAATCGGAAACAAAAATTAAGAAAAAATAAAAAACCGATAACCAACAAGTTTTGGTAGAAACAGCACGATACCATGTTAGTCTAACATATTCAAGGAATTGTTTTTCAGGTGGTACACATTATAAATCATTTCCTGGGCTTTTGAAGCATCTTGTTACAGCATTCATTGCACAGCTTCTTGACAGACGATCTAGTGTGGTCAAACAGGTCTATAATGCATATTTACTTATACATAAGCATTAGCAGCCTTAGGTCCATATTTGGATTTATTGGCATGCTGTTTTAGCTTGAATTTACCTCTTGGTTATCCCCATTAAATTACAAAAGATAAACAAAACTGCACAGACTAAACAGATTTGTTAGCACAGTTCTCCTTTTGTTGTGTTCTGTGTTTATTTTAAGATAATAGTTAATTTCTTTATCTGAATTCAGTTTGATTCTGTAAGTAAATTTATTCTATTAATTAAAATCGTGCAACTTGTGTCCTTAGGTGTGCCACCTATTGTGCCTCTTGTCAAAGGAAACATTACGTGATTTTGAGGCTTGTGCTGAATTACTTATCCCAGTAAGTTTCTCTCTTCATTTTATTGATTTATGAATTATTTACCACAATACTTGTAGACAACTGTTTACGTAAATAACAGCAAACATTAGTCTTATTTTCAAGCTGAAGCTCTGCACACCTTGCATTATCTGTATGTAACCCCAACATTCAAAAATTGTTGAGTGAAAATTATACCTGGCATTTCATCAAACTCATTACTAGTCAATCATGTGAAAAAAAAAACTGATACAGAAAAGCACAAAATTAGGAAAGAAAAATGGCGGAGGTACAATATTAAACAGGAAGTGTCATTTCTTTTGCATATGGGACTAAAGGCTTTGCTACTGTTGTTTGCATATGGGCTGCAGTTGAAATTTTTATTGTTAATTTTCTGAAAATTATAGTTACCAATAACAAGATTGAACAAAAGTTAAGTCTGATTTGCACAAGTAATTCTGTATGTGAACACAAACCTCATCAATATATATTTCAGGTTCTCTTTAAGCTTGTTGTCATCACAATTCAAGTGATTGCAGAGTCAGCTGACAACTGTATTAAGACGGTATGAAGCTATAAGCCTATAATATTTATTCAATAATGTATTTATAAGAAGGTTTTGTGTGGTCTTACATGTTTATTCTACTTGCAACATTGTGCTTCTATAGATTTTATGCCATTGTAAGGTCACACGCGTTGTTCCTCGAATTATTGATTGTGCAAAGAATGACCGAAGCGCTGTACTCCGTGCCAGGTATGATTCAGGCACATCCCTGTAAATATTCACTAAACACTTCCGGGCTCATTCCCCTTTAAAATATTTCCCAAAAAAAAAATGACCTCTTTGTGTAAAGCAAATAGCTAGAGGACTAACTTCAGTCTTTTGCTCTTTTGATTTGAAGAAATAAGAATTCTACTGGTGATATTGCAATTTTTCATGATCATATCTGATAATTCTTGTCTTAGTTGTACAGATTGTATCTTACTGTTGTGTTGGGCTAAACATAATTAGGGAACTTAGCTTTCTATTTTCTTAATTGTGCTTTAATACAGTCTTCTCTTCATGTAAATTTTGCTTGTGAAGGTGTTGTGAGTATGCACTTTTGATGTTGGAGTGTTGGGTTGATTCACCGGAAATACAAAAATCAGCAGATCTGTTTGAAGATCTTATAAAATGTTGTATAGAAGATGCAACAAGTGAGGTAGTGCCATCTAATAGGAAGATTAAATAAATAAATGAAAGAAAGGAGAAATTTTTGGTGCCCACAAAACAATTGTAAATTCCCATCTATTCTACGAGTAATAAGACTGGTTACTAGCTGTTATAACTAGTGCATGTTAGTATTGAACAGTTTTTTTTTTTTTTTTTTTTGAAGAAAAACAAGGGTCTATCCCTTGCCTTTTTAATTAGTATTGAACAGTATTGTATGAATACATCTTAGTGCTACTAGGCTAGGATGCTACTAAACAGACTGACTAGTACTACTAGACTAATTGAGTATCAATTGTAATTTGTCCTTTAAATGTTGCTTTAGTTTCCACTATTTTCACTGCATTCATACTCTAATTACTGACCTTTTAAAATTAAAGGTTCGTTCAACCGCAAGGTCATGTTATCGGCTTTTCACCAAGACCTGGCCTGATCGGTCACTTCGTCTCTTCGAATCTTTTGATCCAGCCCGACAAAAGGTACAATTACAAACCTTTTACTGTAGTAATTCCTTATTTAGACCTAAAGGTATAAGTCCCCTAAAAAGGTCACTTACTTATTCAACCTTATTTGTGGAATAGAAAACTAAACAAAACAGAGAAAACATAAAAGAACAGGATGGATTAAAAAATTGGTCAAGCTAGTTCATGACAATATTGAAGACTCTGGTATTATAACTCATGCTCTCAGTTTGTCACCCTGATATTAAAAATTGTTCAACTCCTAGGTACTAAATGACGAAGAAGGTGATTTGCAGAAGAAACCAATTCCTTCATTGGATGAACCATTTCTGTTGGGAACCCAAATCTCAAATTCATACTCAAATGGAGCTGAGAATCATGATATTATTTTAGGAGAGGAAAAATGTGAGGTATGTGTCTAATCATTCTTCATAAGAGGCTATTCCCTTTCTATTTTGTGTCTTTTGCAAATTAGTTGGAACCTTTGCCATTCCAAAAAACCCCAAACATTTATTGTACTCTTAGCAAACAACTCGAGTTATCTCTAAGTTACATTCAGCTGTTAAATTTTTGGTGTAAGGAAGCAAAAGAACCAAATTATACACGACAGAGTGAAAGTCCCTGTGTGCATCCAACTTCCCGTTAGCTCATAAGAGGGATAAAATTCTGAATCCATGACCATAAGCTTTTATGATGCCAGTAAAATAAATACACAACTATGGATGTTTGTCTGTAATATAATGAATGTTGTTCTATTTGTGCACATGATTTGGTGTAACTTGAAAAAAGAAATATGAATATAACCAAATTTAATGGTAAGTATAATTAAATTCTTACAGGTAATTAATGATGAAGAAGGTGACTTCAATGAGAAATCTGTTACCGACAGCCATGATATTGTAGGGGTAGAGAACTGTGAGGTAATTATTTCTAGGGAGGATTCATATTTTTCCGAGAAAGAACTATCATTAACTGAAACAGAAATGGAGGAAGAGAAAGCAAAGGAAGAAGAAGAAGTGGAAGAAGGAGAAGATCAACAACAACAAAAAGAAAACGGAGAATTTATTCCATTAGAAATGCAAGATTTGCCTCCTCCCTGCTCAGAGAACCCACATTTAGGTATGTGCAGAGAAGGGCTGGTTTAATTCATTTTCTCATTTCTCAAGTTGTGTATTGGAACTTTATTTTTCTGAGATATATCATAAATAACAAAGTTTTATGAGAAATTTGTTACACTACAAAGTGTCCAAACACTTCAGTAAGATACCAAAAGGAGTTGTTTTAATTTTTTTTAATGAGAAGTCATTTTCAAAGTTATTACTTTAGAGACACATACATATTGTATTTTTTGGAAAATAACAATACCCTTTTGTTGAGAGTTCCATTCTCTTCTCTTTAGCGTTCAGCTGAAACATCACTTTATTTTATTAGATAACTTGCTTGTACCAAACTACCAATCCAGGTTCAGTGAGAGTTATGTGATACCATGAATTATACCTCTCTCTTTCTTCTTTTGGAAGGGTTATATGTTGCCATTTCTTGTTACTGTCATTGTTCCTCTAATTTTATGCCCATTTTCTTGATCAATTACAGGATTTGATCCCCAAAGTCAGTCTCCTGCAGATACAACCCTTTCTCCACAAAACGCAGCAGTATATGACAAAACCATTGTCACCATAGGTCAACAGAAACTGACAGATTCACCAGTGTCAAACCCAACTCGCACAGAATCCAAACCTAACTCAAAGAGCTCAGACGAGACTCGCGCCAATTACATACCAAATTTTCAAAGACCCCTTTTGAGAAAACAAATGACAAATTGGTTCTTGGCCAAGGACAAGAATGAAAACACTGAAAACAACCCTGCGCAAGTCAAATTAGGAGAAATGCCAGGATATGCCGATGTACCATCCTCTCTCACTGAGGCTTTGACCGAAGGATTAAACCCTAAATCAGACTGGATCATGCGTGTTTTTGTGTTCAATTTTTTGAAATCATTATTAAATCATGGGCCAAAAGGGTTGCAAGAAGTATTGCAAAATTTTGACAAGGTGATGAAATTATTTTTTCTACATCTAGACGATCCTCATTACAAGGTTGCCCATGCTTCTCTCACCACACTTGAAGAAATAATTCCCAAATGCAAAAAACAAACCGAACACTATCTAGACAGGATTCTACCGCGGGTGTTTTCAAGATTACATGACCCTAAGGAGTCCATCAGGAAAAATGCTTCAGATATTTTACGGATCATTTCTGAAAATTATGGAGTAGATTCCATTCTTCCTGGTCTTCTTAGGTCTCTTGATGAACAGAAGGCGCCAAGGGCAAGATTGGCAATTATTGAATATGCCAGGGAAAATTTTGAAAAATACACAGCAAACACAGATTTCAGTAACAATAACAGTTTTATTAAATTATGGCTTGGGAAACTGGTACCATTGTTCAAAGACAAGAACACTAGGTTGAAAGAAGCTGCATTGGCTGGTATTTTAATTATATATACCAACTTTGACCCTGGCTCCGTATTGGGATTCTTGACTGGTCTATCAGTTGAACAACAAAAACCTCTTAGGCTTGCTCTGAAGCAGCGTAACCCTAGAATAGAAGTTGATTTGGTAAATTTTATGCAAGCCAAGAAGCAGAAGCCACGATATGCACCTTCCCTGGACCGCTATGGGGTGATCGAGCCAGCGTTCAGTTCATACCCTACATTTAAGTTTAGATCGGTGGATTGTGGTTCCAAATCAAGCTTTCACATGTCAGATAATTCTGAGGGGCTCAAAGGGAGGTTTCAGAAACTTTCAAGCGCTGTGAATCCCATGCATCAGAAATCAGGGTGTGCAGTGAGTGGTTACCAGTCTGATGAAGAAACAAGTATAAATCAAATCCTTAACCAGGTATGTGTCCAATAGAAAGATTTCTTTACCAGCTGGTATGCTTCTTTATCCTGGCTAATTGTATGGCTTCTGCAATTTATATAAATTCTTCACTAACCATTCAATTTAAGAATAAAAAGCAAAAAATAGAAGTGTATGGTATCACGATGGGTCCGGTACAACAAATCACAATCATAATCATAATCAGTCATCAGATGCTTTGTACCAGGATAATGCAACCCAGTTTATCCATGGTACCCCAACTAGACATACTTCAAACTAAGAGCATTAAAGCAACAAGGAAAATTACTAGTCGTAATGCAATGCTACCTTAATATTTTGTATTTTTCATGACTCTTTGCAACAATTAGTGGGTAAAATACTATTGATATGCTATAGGTGTGCAATGGGAATAGTAGGAGCTCAAGTTTGACCAAGCAAGAAGCAATGCATCAATTTGTTGAAATTTCAAAGCACAAAGGAAACTCAGTGTGGTTCAAGGTTAGTTTAATCCAGGAGTTGCTTCCAGTAATTTACTGAACTAAGACAGCACTTAATATTTTAGGTATTTGAGAAAACCACTAATCAACTCTCGATCGGGCCCTGGCCAGCAGCACATTTTTCTGATCATTCCATTGAAATATTTTGCTTATATTCTAATTTTATCTTTTGGTTGCATTTATTTTTTTGTAGCATTTGCACCAATTTTCAATTGCCCTACTTGAGATGATAAACGACACTGATCCATCAGTTAGAGAGCTTTCTCTCTCTTTACTTCTTGAGATGCTCGATAAGCAAGTATGGTTGTATTTCAACTAGAGTATATTTAGAATTTTCTACAATTAATAAAAGGCTCTTTTACAGAGAAGTAACATTGCAGTGTTTATTTTTCTAGAGAGAATCCATGGAGGAACATCTCGAGGTACTCATCATGAAACTGCTCCATGCAACCAAGGATTCTGACATGAAGGTAAATATCTACCCGCTTGCAACATGCACCATCTATTTGGTCATCTTTTTTTCCATTTCTTATGTATCTTTTGTTTTGTGTAGATTGTGAATCAGGCACAGAGATGCTTAAACACGACGATATCACAGTATGAACCACTGAGGTGTCTTGCGGTATGGAAAGTTTACAGGTTTCTTATTTTATTTTGCAATTTCTTTAAAGTTTCTAGATCTTTTCTATTTCTTTATCTTTGTGTAGGCTATAAGGCCATTATTGGTATGCGAGGATGAGAAGCTTCTTATCGTTTGCGCCAATTGCTTGGCTAAGGTAACTTTCACATTTTTTTTTTTTTTTGAGGGTAGGGTGGCCCCTACAACATTTTTATTAAATTAAAGTAAAATTGTACAAAAAGGAAGAAAAAAGTATATACAAAGAACTTTCACATGTTATAAATAAGAAAATTACTCCCCTTCCCTATTACTTTTTACAATTTTGACCAGTTCAAGTAGTCCAATGATTAAACCATAATTTGCCCTTTCCTATGTACAGTTTTGGAAGAATTATGTAACCTTTACTAGATATATATTTGAAGGTATCAAATAAACTGCTTCACTATTTGATATTTATATCCAAGAGAACCAGCTCATTTCAGATTTCATCACTGATCAAACCCACCTAGTCTTTTCTGGACATAAGAGATATATATTACCTTTGGAAAAAAAATTAATTACTTTCTAGATTCTGAATTTCTGAATCTCCATTGAAGCAAAGGTCCTTCAATGTTTAGAATGCATGATTGAACTGTGTCATTTTGTGTGTGTCTTATCTCTATTGTAATTAATATGTATCATTATGTCAGTGCATGATTGCATTGTCAGTGCTTCAATAAATCTGAAGATCATGAAATTTCAATCCCAATAATTTGGAATACTGTAACGCTAGCAAACTTGAAATATCTAGTAAAGTGCAGTTAGCCTCAATTTGACCTAGTTTAACCTCATTAGGCTGACCTTACTCCAATTGGTTAAACTTCAATAAAGAAGCACCAGTACAGCTTACTGTTATAGTGCTCTACTGCTCTTTGTTCATTAATATTAGATTATTACTTGATATCATTTAAATTTCTGTAGCCTGCACCATTCTTCACTAAGCTTTCTTTAATGGTTTTTCAGATTATAGGTAGATTTTCTGAAGAGGACTTGATGGCTCAGTTACTATCCTTTGTGCCTTCCCTTTTAGATTTGATTGGAAACCGGAGCCCTTATGTCAGAAAGGTTTGATCTCTCTACCTTTAGTCATAATACTTAAAAGTGCCCCATGGCTCATAAAAACACCACAGTGTGCAGTGCTTTATATGCACATATAACTTCCTAATTAGGGAAATAACTTGGATTTAATTACTGCAGACTGTGTTGCTTTGCCTTGTGGAAATCTATCTTAAGCTTGGGAAGGCATTCATGCCATATTTGGAAAGGCTCGATGCTGTGCACCTCCGACTCGTTACCACCTACGCATCTCACCTTTCTCAGCCTGAGCTGATGGCCCATTAGATATGTACTACTGTAAAAATCATTTGGTTATTTTGTTCTATCTGTGTTATTCATTGAGTAAATACACGCAGTTATCTACCATTACAACCCCCAACCCTCCAACACCAACACCTCCAATTCCCAAAAATAAAAGGAAAAGGCAGACAAAAAAATAAAGGTTAGTCGCACGAATTGAGAAGTGGTTTTTTGTTAAATAAAAGTTTCGTTTTCACAAAATCCTCTGTACATTAGTGATACCATTGCTCATTGAGGTGTAATGAACTTTATGTAAATGTAAAATTATATGAGCATTTATACTTTTGCCTTTCTATAATTCTATGTTTTTTTTTTTTTCCCTTAAGAAACTTCCAACCGAAAAAGGCCAAAAAGGAATCTGTTTAGTTAGCATAAGTTAAGGTGCTGTAAGCGTGTAAGGAAACTAGGAAAGGATCAACCAAAAGTGAAATTATACCTTTCCTAAATCAAAGTTTCAAATTGAGCTAACACTCCCAAGTCCCAAGCATCAGCTTGTAAAAGGGATTTTGGTATTGTTTCTCATTAAGCTTGTTCCATAATCAACAAAATATGGTACGAGATGGGCAAAACACTTTTTAGGGGCAGACTTGTGTATAAGTAGGTATTGTGAATTCTAGGAACTACTTGTTAAAGGTCTCTCCTTGGCAGCCTTTGTCAAATTTTTCAAAAATTTTTTTTTTTAATTACTTGTAAAAGGTCTCTCCTTATTTTCTAGGGAAAAAAAAAAAAAAAAAAAGGTAAAAGGTCTCTCCTCACACATGCCAACAATAAATTCTGAAGCTGCCTTGGTATTGAAACTTCAAAGAGAGACTTTGCACGTTGCAACTTATATAATTTATAAAACAACAATGGATATGCAATTTAACGTTAGTAGTTGGATCCAATATAACTATGTCTAAATCTTAATTAGAATTGATAAAAAAAACAAATCTGAATAGAATCAATATTCCCATTCGTTATTTTGATGGTATTTTGCTTATATTATCATGATTTGTTCCCGTACAAATTCAACACTACATTCCGCAACAAGAATGTAAATACTGCTCAAAGGCATTCGGAATGCGTTTCCAGTATCAATTTAGTTTGCAAATCCACGATAAAAGTAGATACCCACGAAATGTTGGCAAAGGAAAAAAAAAAAAATAAAGATTATATACAAAAAGTATGTATAAAAAATATATATATTCAGATGTTTACTTGGGTAACCTCAACCAAGTTTATCAATAAATAAATAAATAAATAATTCAGAAGTATAATGGGCTCAATTCGACAAATATAAAACCCAATCTTATCAGGCCATGGGGATAGGGGACGAAATGGTAAATTCAGCTAAAGCAAATTCGGCTTACAATATTCAATGGAAATTACTACCTGTCATCTCTCCACGCGTCATCTCGTGTCATCGCATTTGTATTTGTTCACTTTATTCATTTATATATTTAGTTTGTTTATCTATGTGTTCACTTTATTCAATTATGAGCTAGATTTTTTTTTTGTATTGTTGTTCAGATTTTTATATGCATATTCAACTTATTTTTATTGAACTTATTTGTTTGTGTGTGTTCATTTTGATTATTTAAAGGAAAAATTTTGTTTGTGCCCCCCAAAACAGCGGAAACTGAGTTTTTGCCCCCCAAAAGTAGGAACCCCTGATTTTGCCCCCCTAAATTTCAAAATCCTTCTCTATTTACCCCTTTGTCATATTTTATATCAGAAATATTTGAAAAATAATAAAAATAAATATAGATGACTATTATGCCCTGTTCGAATCTAATCCATTCGCTGAGCTCGAATCGATCGAAACGAACCCAATGGATCGATCATTCTCTTCTCTCTCGCGCACAAACCATGAGAAGATAAACCTTTTTCTCTTATCTTCTTCTCTCTCTCGCAGATCTCGCCAAATCGCAAAATCGAACCCAATTGTTGAGGAATCCTAGATCGT
Source organism: Rhynchospora breviuscula (assembly GCA_027562975.1). NCBI lineage: Eukaryota > Viridiplantae > Streptophyta > Magnoliopsida > Poales > Cyperaceae > Rhynchospora > Rhynchospora breviuscula. The sequence goes on along the minus strand of CM050400.1, from coordinate 6,474,968 downwards.
GTCGCTGACGAACCCTAAATTCTCTTCATTTCTCTCACGATCGCAGCCTTCGTTGCGCTGCCATGCATCGTCGCTTTAGCCAATCAGAATCTGTGTCTCGTTCAGCTTCGTCGAGCATCGCACCCCCGCCAAGTTCAAGGGAAGATTTCCCCCTGGTGCCATGCCCTTCATGTGGTCTTCCCGTGAAGAAGTTTGTTAGCAATACTGATAAAAATCCAGGGAGATTATTCTTTAAATGTGTAAATGAGGTACAAATTTTTTCTAAAATTGATATTATCTAGATTAGACAGCTAGTGGTCGCAATACTCTTTTCCGGTTTTCCCTGATACAAAGTGAGTTGGTTATAGTGATCCTGCTTCTTGCAAGTAGCACAGACAAACAGTTTTAACAAGCGTAGACACAATTGATGGTTTGTTTTACTAATACGAGAGATAAAAGCTAGGGGTAGAAGGTCTGTTTAGGTCTGTCCCTTTTTGGCTTTTTAGAACTGAACAAGAGCATAAACTAAAATTGTTTATCATAACTGAAATTGTTTATCAGAACTGCTGCTGCAATTTCATTAGATGAATCTGTTTATCAAAACTGAATTTGCATTAAAAAAAGATGAATTTGCATTAGAAAAGATGAAATGAATTATCAGAACTGAATTTGCATTAACACCAATTCTGTTTGTCTTAATTAAAAAATGAAGACAACATGTGACTTCTTAAAAATATTGGTACTGTTCTAGGTGCAGATTATGGTTCTGAAATATAATATTTTTTCTCTTTATTTTTTTCCTAAAAGAATTTTAGGTGCAAATTTTGGAAGTGGAAAAATGAATATTTGAAATTTCTAGCAAATGCAAATGTTGTTACTCCATCCCTTGACTTGGAGCTAGTTGGTAGGCTTGAAACTCAATTGGACGATCTTAGTGATAAATTCAAGAAGAAATCTGAAGACGATGAGAAGCGAATTAAAGCACTTATGGCATCATTAGTTAAGATTAATATGCATTTAGGTATATTAGTCACTGTGATTATTGCTCTTTTAATTATTGTGATTGGTATTCTTTTAATTAAGTTAAGGTAGTGATGAGGAAGTTATGTAACTCTTTGAATGTTGAATGTAATGAAGGTTGTTTGTATTGGCAGTATTGATGAATGTAACTCCTCTTTTGTTTGTACTGGCAGTATTAATTAATTATGGTGATTGGTATATCAGTCAACTAGTAGCTCTTTTAGCAAGTAAATGACATCAATATCTGGTACACAAGTCTGGTATCAAATCTGGTAAATCGAAACAGAAGCATAAGCTGGGCAAATCGAAACAGTGAAAAACAAGACAGGCTTCTCAAATTCTATATAAATCTCTTACTCCATGCCTCTCAAATCGAAATAGAAGATGGGCAAGTCCATTTTTCTGGATACAAAATATAGCAAACAAAGCAAGTAGATAACGTCAATATTTCCCTATATCAAAACACTACACCAGATTCTTTCCAAAATGCAGCACCAAATTCTTCATGTCAATAGCCTATATTAATGCATGTCAATGTGACTCCACGGTATCCCCAGTTCCTACATTGCCTTTTGCTTTCCTCTTCCTGAAATGGAAAAAAAAGAAAGAAAAATTACTACATTTGCTTATTTCAAAGCAACCAAAAAATATAGCAGGTCAATTCAGTAAAGATTACCTCTTTTTAGTTCTATTCCTGTTTGTACCTACGTCATCGACCGCTTCTTTGCATGTTCTTGCTTGATGACCAAATCTTCTACATCTCTTACATTGTTGTTTCCTTGTACCCAATTCAAGACAACTTGGTATCCTTTCCTTTCTAGGTCTTCCAGTTGGTCTTTTTTTCATTTTTGGTGGCCATACAGTAAATCCAGGATCAGATTTGACCCACCTGGATGCATCACCTATGGGCATTATCACTCCTTCATATGCTACCCTAAACCTCTCAATTGAGTAATACTCGTGCACGAAGTCCTCGAGACAGATTCCTCTAAGAGTGCAAATGAATGCAATTGTATGACTACATGGCTTGCCGGAAATCTGCCATTCTCTACACGTGCATTGTTGCATGTCTATCTAAACAGCTTGAGTCCAAGAAATCCCTTTTGTTGTTCCACTCACCTCTGCACAATGATCTTCACCTCTACTTACAGTCATCCTCCTGACATCAATATGCCTACTCTTTTCATTTAGGTCTTTCATTCCACTTGGAACAATTTTTCCCTTTAATTTTCTCCCCACTTTCCTCCGTCTATCAAATGCCACCATAAGTCGCCGCCTAATCTGATTAAGCATCTCAATAACATGCAAATCCTTGAGATCTGTTATCCAATTGTTGAAAGATTCTGATATGTTGTTGGTCACATAATCCACCTTTGAGGCCTCCGAGAACTTGCTTCTACACCACAGCCCACGTTTCTCCAAATAGTTGAATGCTTCAGGTGATACTTTCTTGATCAGACTTAGGTGGTTCTCACATTGTTCTATAGTGTTTGCGTAGGAAACCGGCTTGAAATTATCGTCAAATATCTTCCCATGAAATTTCATTTTGAAATTTTTATCCAAATGATTCATACACACCCTGTGCTCGACGTGTGGAAATATATTTGCAAGACCCTTATCTAATCCCTTGCATCCATCCGAGGATATAACGAGCCCCGACACGTCTCCAATTGCCTTCTTCAATTGAGTCATAAACCAGGTCCATGTTTCTGTTGTTTCCGAATCGAATACACCGTATGCAACTGGATACAACCAATTGAACCCATCAACACCACAAGCGGTCGCCAACTGTCCCCTATACTTGCCTATTTCAAATAATAGAAGTGAATTAGTTAAAACAGTAAGGTGAATTAGCATTGTATGGAACTAATAAGTAGTGAATTAGTCAAAACAGTAAGGTAAACAATAAGCAGTGAATTACTCAAGTAAGGTAAAAAAATAAACAGTAAGGTGCAATGACCATGAATTATAGAGCTACAAATATATTTCTGAATTAGTCTTCTCAATAGAGCTGCCAATATATTTGTAGATTCCATCTCTACTAGTTCACTTATGAGTTCATACAGTAAATGAATTAAAGTATAGTAAGCATAGTTTGACAATTATACCTATCAAATGAGTTGAATCCACAGCCAAATAAGGTCTGCAACCATGAAGAAACCCATCTATACACGATTTTAATGCAACAAATATCTTGCTGAACCGCATCTTTTTGCCATCCTTCTGGCATTCTATCTCCATGATGCTGCCGGGACATTTACTTTCCACTTCAGCTTTAAAATTGTATACCAAGTTGAAGCTATTCTCCCATGAACCCTGGAGTCCTACAAGAGCAGCAGTCCTTCCTGCCCAAACTTTACCATAATTCAAGTTTACATGAAAAGTTTCTACTAATTGGTTTTGTACTGCCTTTGCTCCGGCCAATGGGTTTCTCCTTAAGAAATCAACAGCCCTCTCTGCCACCCAAGACTTAGGCATTGCTCCAGAAGGGATGAACGAGAGCTAAGGAACGGAAGCGTAACCATATTACCTTGCTCCAGAAGGGTTTGCTGGGTGAACGAGCAGAAACGGAAGAAACTCACAGATCCCCTAGACTTAAAATTAGAAAACTGCTGGTTACCCCCGAAATCGGGGTGTAACGGAGAAACACCAGGAAATATATTTATTTTCCAATAATACCCTTGGTTTATTATTGCAATATCATTCTTTCGATTCAAATTAAAGGGCAATATTGTCCTTTTACCTGTTAAATAGAAGGTTACTACCATTTACTCTGATGTATGTTTTTTGTAACATGGAGCAGGTGAATTTCATTTTCTTCTACTTCCTTATCTTTGATTTCTCTTCCGTTCCTTTCCTTAGCTCCAAACTCTTTGTTCTGGAGCAAAGCCTTAGAGACCATAATTCCCTTAGCCCTGCCTACGGATGGACAAGTATGCTCATTGGGTAAGACAGTTATCAGCATTACCAAAAATAAATTTTCAGCTAGTAATTACTTCTTACTTATGCTATACAGAACATATGATATACCTTTAAGACTAAGACTATAATCATTTATAATAGTTTCTATATATTTTAGCAAATGAATTAAACTGCATAAGGAGTTAAATATGATATACCTTAAAGGTTTTTACCATCATCTCGAAGCCTAGAAGCCCGAATCCTCCAAAGACAACTTGGATAGGTGCATTTTGCCCTGAATCTTTTTTTGTCTGACTTCAATGCGGTATATTCAAAATCACTTTTGATTGCAAAATGCCTCAATCATTTTCTAAAGGCCTCAACATCAGGAAATAATGCATTAAGCTCTATCCTCGGATTATCAGGATCGTATAGAATACCATATTCATTCTCAGGAAGTGTAGTTGGCTCCATATTGGTTTCTACTTCTACACATGGCACGTGTGCAGCTTCTGGAGGAGCAAGCATTACATAATCTTCATCAGAAAGATAATGTATCTCACCTTCGGCTTCCATATACTGATCGTTCTCATGATCCTCATGGTTGTCATGAATTTGACGACCACAAGCCACGGTAGTTATGTCCATTAGAGATTAATCAGACCTGAAAAGTAAGCTATTACTGTTATTCCACTGTGAATGATATATCATCATTTCATCATTATTGTGCTAGGCTTCAGCTATATACTATAACTATGAATGAGATAGTAACAATTTTTACAAATCACAGTGACATTGGAATTAATTATCATCTAAAACCTACATTGGAACGTGTTAATGCTTCTAAGGTTAATTATCATCTCAAACCTACATTGAATCGCTGACCAAAATTGAATCGCACACAAAAATCAGAATCGCTGACCAAAATCAGACTACCGCAAGAATCACACTACAGTAAGAATCGCTGACCAAAATTGAACACCCAAATCGAAGAACCCAAAATCACACACAAAAATCTAAAGAATAGCATTGTCAAAACATAATATGAAGAAAAAGAGACAAACCTCTGGCGGATGCTAAGCTAAGGCAGCAATGGATGAAGAGAGAGAGACATAAGCTAAGCAGAGAGGAAACGAAGGCTGCGATCGTGAGATAGATGAAGCTTTTAGGGTTAAGAGAGGAAGAGTTCGTCCTGGTTTCTACGCGAGAGAGAAGAAAGGTTGTGCACGACCAAGCTTTTAGGGTTCATCACGGTGGTTCATCCTCGTTTGTGCACGAGACGTAAGAAAGTTTGAAGGGACGAAACTGGGTTTAATCGATATGCATGACTGGGATCGATTCGAGCTCAGCGAATGGATTAGATTCGAAGAGGGGCATAATAGTCATCTATATTTATTTTTATTATTTTTCAAATATTTCTAATATAAAATATGAAAAAGGGGTAAATAGAGAAGGATTTTGAAATTTAGGGGGGCAAAATCAGGAGTTCCTACTTTTGGGGGGCAAAAACTCAGTTTCCGCTGTTTTGGGGGGCACAAACAAAATTTTCCCTTATTTAAATGTTCATGATGTAGGATTTTTGTACTCGATTTCCAGCCAGTTTAAGCCCCAAATTATGTTCAAATGCATGTGTTGTTATTTCATTTCTGCTAATTTAGGTTGTATAAAGGTCTAGCTGTAGCCCGGCAAGTTGTTTTGCAGGTTCATCGCTTATTTGGCACAAAGAACGGGAGAAAACAGCAAAGGAGATGTACTCAGACAAGTCTGGAATGGTCCGTCTGGACTTGAGACGGACCGCCCTGACCAGTGAAGAGAAACTTCAGACGAACTCAACCAGACAAGTCTGGAACGATCCGCCCCAGAATTAGAACGGGCCGTTCCAGCTAAATTTGAGATGCCAAAAATAGAGGAGCAAGTTTGTCATGACGGTTTCCTCTAAATTCGACCTTCCAGAAGCACGTACTCCACGATTAGAACTGTCAATGAATTGTTATAATCTGTCATGTCTTCAACCAAAGAACAAATTCAAATTCCAGATTTTTAGCCTCTTCCCAACTCACCAAGGAGACAGCCCTACCTAAACGATCGACTGCTCTAGAACTACCCGTTCCAGCATCAGGCCGGACCGTCCCAGACAGGACAGAGCACAGAATCGTGAAGTTTTCGAGCACAATTTGTTGTAACTTGAATTTTCTCTCTTTTATGTGTTTGTATTTGATGAAACATGTTTTTTCTTGCATGGATTTGTTAGAGTAGATTAGTTTAGGGGCTATGGTTTGAGAACCTTTCTTTTAGTTGTTTTGATTTGAATATTTAGTTATTAATTAAATTAAATTATGTTTTATTTCTTGTGATCTTTTATGTCTATTTAATTGTCTTAGCTTGTTATTGTTTGATCTGATTACCTTGTTAAACAAAGGCCTAGTTTAATCGTTAGGAATAAAGTCTATCGCAATAACTATAACTTAGCAATTGATTCTGTTTGGCAGGGGAGATCCGGAAGGATAAACCAAACCCTAAGAAATTAGTGTTTTACTTGAAATCGAAAGATTGAAAGTGTGCCAAGACCCAAGAAATAATCTAGAACACCTAAACCAAGAAACGGAAGTTGAAATTTAGGAGTTTTAGGAATTAAACAATTAAATTTAGTAGCTTGACCTGAAAGGAAGTTAGAGTATAAGTTTATAGGTTAAGTATTGTCTGAACTCGCATAAAAATATTTAATTAATAATTAAAATTCATGACAAAACAAGTATCAACCATTGGAACGAACCGTTCCAAGGTCAGAACGGACCGCCCAGAAGAGGGAGTCTGATCTAGAACGGCATGTTCCAATCGGTTGACAGAGGCTGAAACAGACCGTTCCAACTTTGATAGAAGAAGAATTGTTCGAGAACCTGAACCTCTGGTTTTCATCAATTTGGTTATCTTTTTGAGTGATTTAGGATTTGGATAATTAGGACTTGAACTTTACTTTTGTTATCTTTTGTTTTAAACTGTTGAACCACTTAAAATTTATTTGTGACCTTAGAATTTAATTTGAATTGAACAAGTTAAACTTAGAAATCGAATAGTTCGTCTCTGAGATTTGATCCTTAAACTATTTTACAATCGAATTAAAATCGGAACTTAAGGATTAATTTTGACCAGTACACACTGAACCGATCAGTTCACTTTGTTTATTTTGTATGTTCACTTTATTCAAGCGATGATATGCTATAACAAAATTGCAGATTGCAGTTATCATTTTTGATATTCAATGGCACGGTACAATTTTCGTGATTAAAGGGTCTTCAAGCAAGCCACGTCACTGTTTCTTTTTATAATTATTGTTACTATTATACCTCACTTTTTTTTATAATTATTGTTACTATTATACCTCACTGTTCAACTTCAATACTTGTATGTTGAATCAGACCACATTATTATTTATGTTTCACAAATTGCATTAATAAACATTGCTAAAATTGGTGGCCACGTAAAGCCTGCATTGTCCAATTCTTTATATGTTCCATGCATTATCTACTGATGAATAAAGTACAATTAATTTCACTTACTGATTCTGCATTGTAGCTAGTAGGTCCACCTGTAAAGAGTATTCTATATATTTTTTTCTTTTTGTGAGAGAGAGACGACACCCAACTATTTTTATTTTGCAAGTTGTTCAAGAATATGGATGTATACAATTTTTTATTTAGTTTATTCTTTTGTATGATATTTTTAAAACTCGCATTATTTTACTCGTTCATAGATGGGTGAGGCCGTGCGGGGTAATGGTACCAGTACTCTGTACTGGGTGTCAGGTACTGTTATTACTTGAGATAAGATACAATTGTGAAATTTGTTAGTTTCAGTTTGTTTGTTGGATGCTCTTTCTTTAAAAAAGAGTGGTGAGCACCCGAAATTATTATTATAAAGAATTTAACCCTAAAAAATTTTAATAGGAACAAAGATTTACTTTTTATTTTAATAAGAACCAAACAATTACTCACTTATAAAACGCGTTAATCTTTCTCACCTAATTATCCGTTCATAAAAAAAGTAAAAAGCCTTTTTACCCGTTTTATGAACGCATTATTCTCTCTCACCTAATTACCCGTTCATAAAACGGATAAAAAGACTTTTTACCTCTTTTATGAAGGAGTAATTAGGTGAGAGACAACGTTTACTTGGGAATCCTTGTGTATTTCCTTGGGAAAGAATTGAAATCGGGAGTAATTGTAACTCCTCGGTCATAAGGAGAGTTTTTAACACGGAAAAAGTTGTATGTATTTTAAATGGGATGTATAATTAAACCCGTCAATATTTCGAGGGGAAAATCATGTAGAGGTATTGAATGCATTAAAAAAAAAATATTTTTCTTTTCACTTGATGACTGAAGACGATCCATCAAAACGTATTTATTTTATATAATAATATGATACATAATAAGCTAATACGGAAATGCCATTATATTTATTATAGCACTTATTAATAATTATCAAGTGTTTCATTACGGTTATGCGCTTCAATATTAGTAAGTAGGAAACATAAGTTTTACAGCACTAAAATATTTTTACAATTTCAAAAATAACATTCTTAAATTGCTAATTAGAAATAAGCTACTCTCATATCACTAAAATTAGCTTATAACATTAATCTAAGAGATAAATTAAAACCCGTGGCCGCATTTTAAAGTTTAAAATGCGGTAAAAAATAGGATCAATTTTTTTACACTGTTATTTATATAAATAAAAAAATAGTTTAAAAATAAAATATATTTGAAAATCTAGGGTAGATATATTTGGAAGTCTAAGATAGTTCATGCTTAATCTATAGAAAAAAAAATTATCCCCTCATATGACATGCAATCTGAGCCCTCCAATTTTCATTAATCGATCAATCTGAAAATATTCTAGAAGTTTACCCTTCTTAATTAAAAGCCATGACTGCATTGGCTTTTAATTAAAAATATTTTTTTGGTTAAATATATTAAAAATAGTTGTACCAATCATCTAAGATAGTTCTTTATATATAAAGTAGATATAAAATAGATATATTGAAAATATATATTTCTTTATATATTGATAGATTTAGCCATCAAAATTTATCAAATGGCGGCAAAGCCGCCTCCCCCTATCTATCTAGTTATTTCTTAAAATATAGCTAATTAGAAATATACCACTCTAAATCTGTCTTACTTTTTAAAACCAAATATCCTTATGGAATTAAAACACTAAGGGAAAAAAAAAGGAAAATAAGATCCATGACAACTCCAAACTCTAAAGTTTTAAAAAATTAATTTCAAATACAAAAAATTATTTTTGAAATTTCAAACTTTAGTTTTCAGAATTTCAAATAAATTTTGAATTTCAGATTTTCAAGTTTCAAATTTGAAAATTCATCGCAATTTAAATTTTAAATTTCAAGAAATTCAAGATAAGAAATTTTAAATTTTAACACGAGAAAAGTAATTTAATTTATTAATTTTAGCATTACATAGAGAGTACTCCACGTTAATTGACATGTCAAAGTTATAAGGCATTGTATAATAATAAAATATCAATAATTAATATAATAATATGATGAATGGTAATTTTAATTATAAAATTGATACATCATCATTGATATTGACAATCCATATAACACTTTTTATAATTAAATGTAATTTAGTTACAAAACTAAATAAATAACTAAGCGTGTATCACTGGTACAAGTGGTGGCTTTTTGGCTTTAAAAATAAAAGTATTTATATTTCTTCAAAATGACCAAAATGTAACAAACATGATATATTTTATATAACTGAATGGAGATGCTGGGATATGCATAAGATTTTAATAGAATACGGTTGGACGCCAGAAAATTATTCAGTTTTGTTACATTTCAAAATTGAACACCTGAGTGATGATTGCTTAATAAATGAGTAAACAAATCAATGACCATCTTATTTTCTGGTGACCATCTTATAACTTTGACATGTCAATTAACGTGGACGGCTGTTCTCTCTCATCTAATTATCCCTTCATAAAAGAGGTAAAAAGTCTTTTTATCCGTTTTATGAACGGGTAATTAGATGAGAGAGAACAACGCGTTCATAAAACGGGTAAAAAGGTTTTTTACCCCTTTTATGAACGGGTAATTAGGTAAGAGAAAATAACATGTTTTATAAGTTGGTAATTGCTTGATTCTTATTAAAATAAAAAATAAATTTTTGTTCCTATTAAAATTTTTGAGGATTAAATTCTTTATAATAATAATTTCGGGTGGGCACTCTCCACTTATTTCCAAAAAAATAATAAAAAAATAAACTATTATCCAAACTATGTACAAAAGGAGGGTAAGTGTCTCTATTTTCATTACTTTTTGCAGATTCTTAATAACAAAATATTTTAAACTCCAAAAATGAAAATAATTCGCTAGATGGAATCTATGTTTATTTTCTATGTATGCACACAAAAATACCTTACTTAATTTTATTTGATGAAACAACAACAACAACAACTAAGTCTTTTGTCCCAAACAAGTTGGGGTAGGCTAGAAAAGAAACCCAACAAAAAAAAAGGATCCACGAAAAAAATGAGAGCCTTATGTCCCAAACAAGTTGGGTAGACTAGAAAATGCTGAATTTTTACGCTAGCTCGCCAAGCCTATCGCAAGCATGCGGTCTTGAACCCTGGACCTCCTAGAAGAGAGCCTAGTGCTCTACCACCCGAGCTGCTAGACCACATGCAAGAACAATAATAGTAGTAATAGAAATAATATCAATAATAGCAATACTACTAATAATATATATAACAAAAATAGTAATAGTAGAAACCTACACATCAATCAAAATCTAATAAAGTGACCTACAAACCCATGCCATCGCTCCTACCCCTAGGTTCCTATGTCATGTCTCCGGTACATGAATTGCTAACTTCCAAGCGCTCCTATCAGTCGCCAACTCCTTGGAGATGTTCCAATCTTTAAGGTCTCATTTCACGGCTTCATCCCATATCAATCTTGGTCTCCCTCTGCCTCTCCGTGTGTTTTCGAAATGATTTAGAATTTCGCTACGCACTGGTGCCTCCGGAGGTCTACGTTGGATATGTCCAAACCATCTTAAACGGTGTTGGATCAGCTTCTCCTCCATCGGTGCAACCCCAACCATATCCCGAATGTCATCATTTTTAATCCGGTCTCTCCTCGTGTGACCGCAGATCCACCGCAACATACGCATCTCAGCTACACTCATCTTCTGGACATGTCGTTTTTTAGTAGCCCAACATTCTACACCATACAGCATCGCAGGTCTAATCGTTGTCCTATAAAACTTGTCTTTTAGCTTTTGTGGGACTTTCTTATCGCATAAGACGCCTGATGCTTGCCGCCATTTGACCCACCCTGCTCTTATCCTATGACTAACATCTTCATCTATCTCGCCATCGCTCTATAACATCGACCCCAAATATCTAAAGGTGTCTTTCATAGGTACTACCTGTCCGTCTAAACAAACATCTCAATTTCTTGATAGTACTCCACTAAACTCACACCTCATATATTCTGTCTTAGTTCTACTAAATCTAAAACCTTTGGATTCTAGAGTTTGTCTCTACAACTCTAATTTCTTATCGACCCCGTCCTACTCTCATCTACTAGCACCACATCATCAGCAAAGAGCATACACCAAGGAATCTCTTCCTGTAATGTCTTGATATCAATACAGAACTACAGAAGAATTATACCACATCATTAAATTTTCGGTAATGTCTTGATATCAATCAAATTAATAACGTCAAATGACATTACCTTTTGTGTACAGAAAAAAAAAAAATAGATCACTCCTATCAATTTTATATTGACATGAAGTTTTAAATTTTGAGTTATTAAAATTAAATAGTAGAGGTGCCCAGAAAGAAAATATTTGAACCCTCGTTGGTTTTTTTTTCCTTGTTATTTAGTAGGAGCAACACCCGTTTGAGAAAGTTCGTCGCCAAAAAAAAAAAAAAATGATAAATTGCGAGAAGTTTGGTATAACGTTTAGTGGATTGATTTGACTCGATTGCACCTTATACTCGTCGAAATATTTTCATTAATGCTGCATTTATTTTTCTGGCTCTGAGTCAAGCCAATAGGCTCCATCTTTTAATTATGTCAAATTGAATTAGTATAAGCAGCATCCATCTGTTCCAAGTTGGTAGATTCTAAATGCGGGAAGTTTTAGGTGTTATTATTCGTTATTAAATTTCATTTATATGCATTTATATTCTTGTTCTTCTGTAGTTCTGTATTGATATATAATAGACAATAAACAGTTAAGCTCCCGCTTTATTATATTAATAACTATACCTTTTAGGTTAAAAACAATTTGTGCTTGGTCATGTAAATGAATTTATTAGATTTTCTGTATCGATTCTTTGTTTTTTTTCTGTACAATCCTTTTGATGATGTCCCATATATTAAAATAATGCTGAAAAAAGAGAATGGTATCAAATCTTTTCTTTGTCGCATAATGTACATCTACAATGTGACTGGCTGTGGTTTTAATTTATTTTGTATTAACTAAAATTAAATAAATTAATAATCTCATTGTGAATGATTATTTGTCGATCCACCAATAATTACATGAAGATGTCATAAAATAAGCTTTCGAGCTAACGTCCATGACTATTAATATAAAAAATAATTACTATTATTAATAATTTTTTGCCAGACTTAAAAATGCCTTTGCAGCACACGTGTCAATCCTTCTATTGGTGGTGAAATTTGAGTGAAACTAAACGAAATTAAGATTGCTAGAAAAACTCTAAAAATACTATCTATGCGTCTAATTAAGCTGGTTTCAAAAAGTAATTTATAAATATTACTGCGAGATATTTAAATATAAGTGTGTGTATTACACCACACGAAAAAAAGGCTCCTGTAACGGTTAATATAACCCTTTAATAACGGTTATGCTAACGTTACAATAGCCCCCGTTACAGAAGAGTTAATAACCGTCACAAGATCTGTAACGGTTATTAACTAATAACCGTTACAGAATCCTATCTTCTGTAACGGTTATTAGGTAATAACCGTTACAAAAGACTAGATTCTGTAACGGTTATTAGTTAATAACCGTTACAGAAGGTATGACGAAATTAGGTATAAATTTTTATTATATTCTGTAACGGTTATTCAGTAATAACCGTTACAGAATCTTGTCTTCTGTAACGGTTATTACGTAATAACCGTTACAGATAACCGTTACAGATAATTACATAACCGTAAAAAAATTAATTTTTTAAAAATCTGTAACGGTTAATACTTAATAACCGTTACAATTTTTTTTTTTTTAAATAAAACGCCTGTTTTGGGTGGCTAGCCCATGTTTGCTAGCCGTACCAATTGGTACCAAATTGTACCAATATCAAACATATCAAGCACATTGCATATCAAACAATTCAAGCATAACACATATATATATAGCATATATATCAAGTTATATATACCAAGTATAACATATGCAACAAAACAATTAACATATATACAAATAATATCAAACAAGTCATGATAACATATCAAATTTATATTATTCAAATAATACCCCTTGCATGAAGTTCATTAACTCTATCACGATACCGTCAATCGTACTCTTTTCATATGGTTTTCCAACCGGCTCGATCATCTGCATTTGATTATAAACAAGTAAAAAATAATTATTAGTTAAATTATGATATCCTAAACCAAAAACTCTAAATCTTAATTGTTTTGATACTAGCTAAACCCTAATTAAATCGTAATAGTTAATAAAAAATCAACGGGGGTAATTCTCCGCATGCTGTCATATAGGCTATTACGTTTCTCAAGGCGAGCATTGTAAAATATCCACACTCTGTGCCGCCTCTTTGTTTCGGCCCCTAATTAAGATTCAACAAAATAAATAGTTAAGATTTTTTATAGTTTCACAAACCGTAATAATCTTGTAGACACTTATTAGCCAGTTTCATACGTACCTCTATTTCGTACCAGTCAAATACTGTTCTGATCTTTGGGTTATATTTTTCCAATTCCATCAGGTATTGCTTATATACCCTACATGCAATAGCATTAAATTATGTTAGATATCTTAGATATAATCTAATATTTTCTCAATATCAGACATAATTATTTTGTTAATTTAGAAAAGAAAACTTACTGGATTATGAACGGCTTAATTTTGTACTTTTGATTCTTGCGTTTCAAAGAATCAACTAAGTGAACAGTTCGCTTCTCGACATGAATAGCAATGAGAATCCAATGAAACCTGTAATAGAGTTTATTGTTTTGATGGAATTAATGGAAATTAAAAACTTCTTTTGTATCTAGCTATTTTATTCATTATATTGGTTCTTACTCCTCATTATACGCCAGAAGAAGATAGGTGGATGGATATTGTAGAAACATTCTCAGAAGATAATTCACCGCATTATTATTTTCGTGTTGGATTTGTTTGCATTCCAACATCTCTGGATCCAATATAGTGATGCCATCAGGAATGGGTTCCTCCATCCAAAACCTACAAAAAATGGATATCACACTTAATTTTTTTCAAATTGAATTGAATAGTAGGCACAAAATATTTAAGTTTGAGAATTCATACCAGCAGTACAACTTAACTATCGACACGTTTAGAGAATCCATTTTAAAACATTCGATGATGTCGCACAACTCGACATTGAACTTTACCTCCCCATCGTGCGTACCCCAGGGATTGCAATTAAAGAGCTCAAAATTTTTCTCGTCTTTCGGTTGGAGCATCAACAAATTGTACATCTCCAGTTCGGATGGGATAAGTCGTTCAATGACGTCCTTTTCGAGAAGTGCGTCGCGAGTATTACGCGACCCCGCACTTGCAACCTTCGGACTCTCCACCACCTTCTTCCTGATCTTCTCTGCTGGTTTCTTGTTGCTCTGAATCTGCATTCAAGTTAATCATATAATTAATTAGTCACACGTAGAAATGTGTGAAACAGATTGTGATTATTAAATGATACCTTGTGGCATACCTCCACCAGAAATGACGGCCACGCAAATCGCCCTCCGATATTATCGCCTAATAGCTCTTCTGTCCAACCGGGGACTTGCCAGTGACGAAAATCGTCGCCTACTTTGAGAAGTTGGATATAAACATGTTGATCAGATAAGGGCACACCATGTACAATCTGACCAACAGTACTCGGAATAATATTTCCCTCGGCCGTCTTAATCCTCTGACTTTGGTTATCAAGGAGGTAGAGATCGCACGGCGTTTCCTTCTGAAATTCGCAAATAAATTCAGATAATCATTCTAGTTACAAATGTAATAAAATTTATTACTTGATAGAAATGACATAATAATATGAACCTGAACACCGCCACTCGGATCTGGAGGCATATAGCTTGAGGCGACCGTTCGAAATAACTCTTCGTTTGGCAATCCTGAGTCCACCTCGGCTTCAACGAATTGCTGGGGAGTGAAGAATTGAGGTGGTGTTTGAACCTGCACTCCATTCATGGCCAACCATTCTTTGACCTCCTTAAAAGCTTCTTGTCTCGCTGCATTCCTTATCTCCGTAGAGTTAATTAAATCCATTTTAGCTTTTTCGGTGGCCTGGTTCATCAAATTTAAAATCTGGGCCGGTGTCATGCATCCTTCATGCACATTCTTTCTAACATTTCTATCATACAAATCTTTCTTCTTGGTCCATGAAGAGAATCCTCTCATTCTACCTGAATGTTCCGGCCTGTCAACTGCCCGACTTAAGACTTCTTCTGGCTGGATTGATCCGGAACTGATTTCGTCAGACAAGACATGTAATAGACTGAATGCCTCAATAGTCGCCGAATCCGAACTGTGGAATGTGTAACTACCTATTTAGCAACAAAGAATAATTATTAGTGGTTATAAGAGAGAATTTGTGTTAGCATAAAATATAATCTATGTATGTAATTGTACCTTCTGTCTTCGTTTGACAGGTCCTTCCCATAAAATACCTCTGACTCCTCGATTCCAATTCTCCGATGGTAATGCTTGTAGAACCGACCCCCTCGGAATCACCAGGTATGACAATTTTGTCTGTAGGTTTTCACAAACCCTTTTTTCCTCCATAGCCAGAGGAACCCATTCTATGAGGCTCCTTCCATTGCTTTCTCAACTCCTTCGCTTTATTACTCTTTTCCACAAATTGTGCACTTGTCCTCTTATCGTAAAATTCTTCCCATTCTTTTTGTGAGATTGGGTGTTTATCGCACGGATTTTTGGGATTGTTTGGATCGGCATTTGTGATGTACTCGTCAGCAATCCTACTCCTATAAGCCCTATGACTGATGCCCATAGCTGTGAGAGTGCTCTTCTTGGCTGTAGCATCTTCCTTGATGTTGAACGTTTTCTGAAAGATAGCCACACATTAGTTAGGGTTTGTACCTAGGCAGTTTAATTAGATGATTGAATTAAATTAAAACTTTATTTACGTACCTTGATGTCCTTCCATAACTCATTCTTCAATTCCTTTGTAACATCGTGGTGCCAGTTATCAATTGTGATTGGCACTCTTGCCCTAGCGAGATACCCGCAATATGATGCGAATTTGGCCACCAACTCTTTATCACCAGTCGGCACTCCTTCATTGTCAAACTTAATATGAAACTTGTGCCCCGCCGCTTTTAGTTTCCTGAACTCCTCCATTGTCGTCCTACTTCTTTTCTTCGATCCATCAATATCTTGAGTGATCTCTTCATCGCCGGATTCTTCCAAATCATGTCCAGCTTGTAGGTGTCTATCTTTTCCAGACATATCTATTAACAAGTAATTAACAATAACATAGCAGTTGACAATTAAACAAACAAATTTAAACACATTCAATTTCAAATAACATAACAATTGACAATTAAATAAACAAGTTCAATCTCAAATAACATAAAATCTCAAAAACAAACAAGTCAAATATAAAATCCTTGAAACCCTAAGCTAAACTCTAAGCCAAACCCTAATACAACAATTAACTATTCTTCATCCTTCGGTTTGTTCTCGTCATTATCATCTTCTTTCCATTTAAGGTACGGTGCCTCAAGTTTTGCCATTAAGTGCTTAATGACCATTTGAGTCATTTCGCTGACCTGGACGTCTGGAAAAATTAGATTTTGGTTGGGTGGATTTTGGTTGGCGGGGCTTTCGTTGGTCGGGTTTGCTTGGTTGGCACGAACATTACGCTGAACATAAACTCGTTTGATCGGCTTTTTCCCTTTTTGGTTGCTTCCTTCACCTTTCTCCATTACTACCTAATTAAAACATCATAATTAATATATTTAATTAACACTAAACCATCATATATAATACACAAATTCATACGCAATAATTTAGATAATAATTAAACATAGATAGATAATTAATTCATATAAAAGTTCATACACAATAATTTAGAAAATAATTAAACATAGATAGATAATCAATTCATAAAAAAGTTCAGACACAATAATTCATACAAATGTTCATACAAAATAACATAGATAAAACTTCAAATAAACCCAAATTCTAATTTAAACCTAATTCTCATCCTCCTTAGTCTTCTCCTCCTTGTTCTGACTAGATCCCTCATCTATATGAATTTCCATTTTGAAATCATGACTCCTGCCACAGCCTGGAGGGAAACGACGTACAGCAGAGACGGCCCTTCTCTTGGGAGGCCCGTAAAAAAATGTGGGCTTGTTCACCACCACCTTGGGCGTTTCCTCGTCCACCTTATCATTCTCCTTCTCCACCTCCACCACTTTCTGATCCTTCTCCATCTAATTTCAATAGCAATTTTATTTTTTAACCCATTATCCGTATTCAAATTGATGCATGGCAATTCAAAATCCATTATCCACAAGCAATTCAAACCCATTATCCACAAGCAATTCAAACCCATTACCCAATGGTAATTCAATTCAAATCAATTTCATTCAATTCAAATTGACGCATCAAACAAACAAACAATTCAAATCAACAAACAACAATTCAAATTAAAATAGAGAGAGTTACCTTCGAGGGGGCTGTCGAGGGAGTGTGAGAGAGGCTGTCGAGGGGGCTGTCGCCATGGAGAGAGTGAGAGAGAGGCAGTGAGAGGATCTGTGAGAGAGAGAGAGAGAAATCGAGTGAGAGAGAGTAAGAGGCAGTGAGAGAGAAAGGGAGAGAGTGAGAGAGAAATGGAGAGGGAGAGAGAGATTTACCTTAGAGAGTGAGGGACTGCTGTCGGCGTCGAGAGAGAGAGAGAGAGGGGCTGCCGTCGGCGTCGGATCTGTCGAGAGGGAGAGAGAGTGAGATGGAGTGAGAGAGAAAGGGAGAGAGTGAGATGGAGTGAGAGAGAAAGGGAGAGTTACCTGTTAAGAGGGAGAGGGGCTGCTGTCGCCGTCGAGTGAGGGAGCGAGAGAGAGAGAGCGGCGGGACTTAGGTTTAGTCGAGAGAGTGAGAAAGAGAGCGGCGGGACATCTTTTAGTGGAAAAATTGACCTTCTGTAACGGTTAATAGCTATTAACCGTTACAGAAGGGTCATATCTGTAACGGTTAATATCTATTAACCGTTACAGAAGGTCAATGTTGATTTACCATTTTTATATAGTATTTCGTTTTTAAAGAAATAAAATTCAAATATGAAATACAAATCAAAATAAACTGAAATTTAAAATAAAGTACAAATTTTTTTGTATTTTTTTTCTGTTCTTTTACATTTTTCTTTTAACAAAATGAAATTACAATTTTAACTATAATTAATAAAAATAAACTAAAATTAACAAAATGTTAAAATTGACCAATAACCTACAAAATTTAAAAATATATAAATATTAATATTAGAAATGAACATATTTTTAAAATATGTTAAAATTAAATTAGATTTTAACTCACCTGGAATTATGTGGCCGTTTTCTTTTTTTTCACTCGCGTATCGACCCACACGCCTTCGGTGTTATCTGTACGTCGGTAACTGATCGATACTGGCTGTGATGTATCGTCGATACCGGTAGAAAATGGAGGTATTTCCTCGAAGTGGTCGTATGTTTCTTCATCCACGACATCTCCAACACCGACAATACGTCTCTTTCCTGAAAGTGAACATTTATATTGCTTTACATGAACATTTGTATGTAATAGTATGAACATTTATATTGCTTTAAGTAAACATTTATATTGCTTTACATGAACATTTGTATGTAATAGTATGAATATTTATATGTAATGACATGAACATTTATATGCTTTACATGAACATTTATTCTGTTTTAGGTGAACATTTATCTGGAAGTACAACATGCCTTTTCTTATCCGCCGGATCTTGAATGTAAAAAACTTGCATTGCTTGCTTATTTGCAAGTATAAAAGGGTCATCTCGATAAGCCATTTTATTGAAGTCAACAGTTATGAACCTCATTTTGTATTTTTTGACTCCACCATGATCGTTGTCGATCCATGCACACTTAAATAAGGGTATCTTGAATTTAAGGTAATGTAATTTTCAAATTTCCTCGATCCACCCGTAATAAGTAGCTGACCTTCCATTATCACTAGATAAAGCTACAACTGTGACTCCACTATTTTGCACAGCACTCTTACCGTCTTGTTTCTTTGTGTACCAAGTAAATCCATTCAAGTTATACCCTTGATACGTCTCGATCACCGCATCAGGACGTCTTGATAACCATTTCACGGTTTCATCGACCTCTATCCCTTCTTTCAACTGGGACTCTATTTTTTCTTGAAACCATTGGACAAATTTTATTTCATGCTCTACGGTAATCAAGTTTTCAGTGTAAGAAGGGTATTGCTAATGTAACTCGGCCAGATGTTCGTTGATGTAAGGTGCCATAACAGCAAGGTGTTGGAGAACTTTCATATGTGCTTTTGTTCTCGTTTCAAAATCCGGTACATAAGTACTAGTTCCAATTATACTTTTTCCTTCAAGTCTACCCTCATGCCGAGACTTTAGAAGACCGATTGGTTGTACATCTTCCAAATAATCGGTGTAGTACTCAATAACCTCCTCGGCAACATATCCTTCTACTATGCTTCCTTCGGGCTTAGAACGACTACGAACGAGCCTCTTCAATTGACCCATTGCTCTTTCAAAAGAATACATGTACCGTAAAAATACAGGACCGCACATTTTTATCTTCCTAACCAAATGAATGGTCAAATGCACCATGAAGTCAAAAAATGACGGCGAAAAATATATCTCAAGCTCACAAAGAGTCAGTACAACACCTTCCTGTAACTTGTCCAAATTATTCGGATCAATAACCTTACAGCAAATAGAATTAAAGAAAAAACACAACTTAGTAATGGTTTTCCTCACTTCTTCCTTGAGAATTCTTCGAATTGCGACCGGAAGTAATTGGGTCAGCAAGACGTGATAATCATGTGACTTCATACCAAGTAATTTGTTGTCCTTAACACAAACCTTTCTTGATATATTCGAGGAATAACCGGAAGGAACCTTAATAGACTTCAGGCATCCCAACAAGCTTTTTTTCTCTTCCTTTGACAAATTAAATTGTACTGCAGGTAGCCAAGCTTGGCTTTTACCCTTATCTTGTGCCGCTAGATCTTTCCGGATCCCCATTTGAACCATGTCCTTCCTCGCATTCAGGCCATCTTTAGTTTTTCCTTGAATTTCCAACATGCAACCAATCAAAGCTTCACATATGTTCTTGATTATGTGCATCGCATCTAAGCAATGCCTAATCTCCAAACTCTGCCAATATTCAAGATCCCAAAATATAGACTTCTTCTTCCATATCCCCTTCGGAATCTCATTTGTAAATTTCTTACCAAATTTTACATTTATGTCCTTAACCTGTCGATACACTCCTAAACCGGATAACGGTATTGGGGCCTTGTCTTTTTCCACATTACCATCAAATCTTTCCTTGTCTCGCCGGTAAAGATGATTGCGGTTTTTAAGAAACCTCCGGTGTCCCAAGTAAATATTTTTTCTACAATTTTTCAGGTAAACAAAATGGGTGTCTTCCATGCAAATATGACAAGCTTTCGCTCCTTTATTCCTATATCCAGAGAGATTACCATATGCAGAAAAATCGTTGATTGTGCAAAATATCATGGCACGGAGGTTGAACTCAGTTCTAGAGTGTGCATCAAATATTATCACTTCCTTACGCCACAATTCACCAATGTCATCTATTAATGGAGCCAAATACACATCAATGTCATTACTTGGTTGTTTAGGACATGAAATCAATAAGGGCATCATCATGTATCTCCTTTTCATGCATAACCATAGAGGAAGGTTGTAAATACACAATAAGACCGGCCACGTAGTCTGACGGCTACTCATGTTGCCGTAAGGATTCATCCCATCCGTGCACAAACCCAATCTCAAATTTCTAGGTTCACTGCCAAAATCTTCAAATTCTCTGTCTATATTAATCCAATCCGGAGAGTCTGCTGGGTGCCTGAGCATGCCATCGTCTTTTTTCCTACAATCTGCGTGCCATCTTAAAAATTTGGCATCTTTTGCATTAGAAAAAAGTCACTGAAATCTTGGTATTATTGGAAGATAAAACAACACCTTCGCAGCTGGTCCCTTACTACCTTCATCAATCTGATCGTCTCTCGGTCTATACCGTGACGTATTACATTTTGGACATTTATACAAATCTCTGTACTCATTTCGGAACAATATACAGTCATTTGGACATGCATGAATTCTCTCAACTCCAATTTTCAAAGGACACAACATCTTTTTAGCCTCATAAATTGAATCCGGCAACTGGTTATCTTTTGGAAGAAAATCTGTACGCAAAAGTTTGAGCAAAGATGTGAAACTGGTATCACTCCATCCATTTTTGGCTTTAAGATTGAACAGTTTGAAAACAGCATTAAGTTTTGACAGTTCACAACTAGGATATAAAGCTATTTTATCTTCTTCACGTAACATACCAAAAATTTCAGCATTATCAACAAAATTTTCATCCACATTGTTCACAATTTCTTCTAAATCAGTATTCAATTCAGAGTTATCTACATTTCTATCATCGTCAAATACATTGACATCATCAATTTCATCATCCAATAATACATTTTCTTACTCATACTGAGAATCTAATACATTTGTACTAGTACTAGTTCTATAAGATTCCCCCCCAGTCTCTCCATGGAGTGTCCACCGAGTATAATCCGGTTGAAATCCATTTATAATCAAATGAGCTTTCACTTCTTCAAAATTAGACCATTTCAACAAATTCTGACAAATACGACAAGGACAATACATTTTATCATCTTCCTTAATTTTCAAATTCTCTTTAGCACAACCCATAAATTCTTCAACTCCTCTAAAAAATGTAGACGAGAATCGACTACTTGAGTATATCCACGTCCGATCCATCTGAATAATAAAATATATGCAAAAATGTTAGGGTTTCGGATTAGACATGAGTCAATTTGTCATATTAGGTTTTTGGCCCGGTTACCATCCTAGCCCACTCTTTGGATACTCTGTCTCATTAGCGAGCGTACGTTAGATGCAATGTGTGTCTGAGAAAAATTCGACAGCATTTCCCCTTATGTTCCCTGAATACGCCAACACACGATTAATTGCTCGTGCGTACGTATTCGTGGGAACATAAGGGGAAATGCCGTCGAATTTTTCTCAGACAACACATTGCATCTAACGTACAACTCGTTGTCCTAAATGAGACAGATAGTAACCAAAGAGCAGTACTCCCGATCGAGAGTACTATCCGAGATTAATCCCTAATGGATTAATCTCGGACGGGCAATGACCTAAATTCGGTTGTGTTTCCGGTATTTTGGTCTTATATGACAATACGATTAACTAATGAAATGCATATACAAATTATTAATGCATGCATAAAAATAAAATAAATAGAAAAAATTATTAAAATATACCTTAAAGTCGTGATGTAATTCTTCTCCTCTTAAATTATATCTGAAATTATATAAAAAAAACAATAAATCATTAATTAACCATTAAATCAAAATAAAAACCGAAATAAATAAGAAAAAAAAAATACAAATATATGAAATATTGTTCAAATTTAATTTTTTTTACCTTCAATCTGGTCTCCTTCTTCTTCTCTTTCTAATTCTTATTTTTGAGAATTTTTTAGAAATTGTTTGCTATTTTTTTTGGAGTGGAAATGAAAATGGAAAAAAGAGAGAAATTTCGGTTTTAATGAAGTGGTTGCGGCAGTAAGTGAGGAGAGAGATCCAGGAAGAGAAAAATATAAACTGATCAGTAACGATTTTTTCTTTAAAAACCGTTTTAGAAGAGTTACCAAAAAAAAAAAACCATCATATCTTCTGTAACGGTTTTAAAAACGAAACCGTTACAGATTTAATACCTTCTGTAACGGTTTTTATATAAAAACCGTTACAGAAGGTGAACCGTTATTTTTATATTTTTAAACCTTCTGTAACGGTTATTATATAAAAACCGTTACAGAAGGTGAACCGTTATTTTTATATTTTTTAAACCTTCTGTAACGATTATTATATAAAAATCGTTACAGATTTGAAAACCTTCTGTAACGATTTTTATATAAAAACCGTTACAGAGTATTTAGCCGTTTTTTCTCTCAGCCATGACGGAAAAATTATTACGGTTTTTTTTTTAAAACCGTTACTGATGATTGGCGCCAATTTTCCCGCACCATGTCCCACTATTCTGTAACGGTTTTTTAGAAAACCATTACAGAAGGCCCGTTACAGAATCTCTTTTTTCCCGTAGTGTAGTGTTAGCAACTATTAAATTATCCTGTGTATGGGCATCCTCTATGGTGCACTACATATGTTTCAACATGTCAGTGCCTGATTGCACTGTTGCTGTTTTTTTAAAATAAATTTTATCAAACCTCATTCCCCAGAAATGAATGTCTATATTATATCTGTTTTGGAATTTATGAACTAATAATTAGTATTTATAAGGAATTATGCCGCCGTTGTGCCCCGATTTGCACTCAACTGTGTCAGTCTGTTTCAACTAATCGATGACTGTGCAACTAACATCAAATTGTCTATTTAAATCTAGATTTTTTTTTTCCAGCTGTTTAGAAACACAGTCTGAAAAGAAAATGAAAAAAGAAAAGAGGATTGGTTTTCTTTTCTTTCTTTAGCTCTTTTTCACTTCTTACACGTTTCTCCAAGATAGATTTCATCGCATTGGTGGATTAAAATACATCAATCAAACGGTGTTTTCAATTAAATATTTATATAATATTCTTTTAATATCATCACGTATTTAAAAAAATACATCTTTAAAACCATAAAAATGTGTTTATTATTATTTTATCGACTTTCATTAACTATAAATTATATCTGTTATATAATAATTATACTTTATTTGCAAATATTATTAATATTTTACCGACTCCATCAAAAAATTTCGGAAACTGAAAGCAAGCTCAAGTCAAGTGTGATGCGTCTCTCTGTGGATCGAATCCAGTAATCCTCTAACCCGCTTACAGAATTTATGTACTAATAACATTTCTTTGCGGTATGGGTTCTTGCAAGGTACTTACTATTCAGCATAAAATTAGACCCAATTAGCCCTCTATTAATGACTAATTTAGGATTCTTCAATCCAAAGTTGTTCCATACAAACCGGTGCTGTGCCATTTAATTACAACATCAGCAAATGGAACATGCCTATGATTCCAATAGGTCAGATCCGATAAAACTTAACGGGTTCGGATTTGAATTTTTTTTCCTTTTTTTGATGTGACCTGCTCCGCAAGGCGTACTACAGGAGTACAGAAGCACATGATTACAGTTAGACAAGGAAACGCCATACGTATGTTGCAACTTGCAAGATACAAATACAATTACTGCCTTTTAATGTGAAGATTTGATGGATTTAGGTGACCTAGAAGGCTTGATGCTATGTATCTCCTAAATTTTTTGCACTTTATGCGTCTAGCTCCCTTTTTTTTTTATCTCCTTCTGAGCCAGTGACCCATTGTTTCATTGTTTGGAGCGAACTAATTATGACCTTCCATCCTAGACAAATTATCGCTTTGGACAGTCCCAACCAATTAATTCATCTCATTTTTTACCTGGTAAAGTTAATCAGTAATTATAAAAGAGGCAATAATCTTCCTTAAACTGTCTTGATTTGATAGACTATACTCATGAAAAGTAACTTCAGAATCATTCTTCTGATGAAAACTATGATCTGCGATTAAATCATTGATTATATGATTACCCAATACAAATGAGACAAATGTCACCTAACTAAAATCTCACACCGCCCCCAAACATAAAAAGTAATAAATAGACAACGTGAAAGAAGGAGACAACTAACTGGAGTGACAAGTTAAAAATATGAATTCTCCATTATGACAGTGAAGAGAGAGGCAGTGTTGCCCAATTAATTACTAAGTAATTAGTTATAGCTTATCATGTTGGCAAGACAATATATGAGACGTGCAACTGTGAACTGTATAAGGAAACGTGCCATTTAAGTTATTTCGTGGAAGGACTACTCAGCCTATAATTCTTTCCTCACATCTACGAAATTAATTTTCCAGCTCTCTCTACGTTACTTAGCCACTTAGGTGGGAATTGTGCGCCTCTGCCCTTCTTTAAGTTTATATATCCCACCGTCATAATTTAGTATAGGAGAATAGGTGAGAAATAATTTATAAAAAAAAAAAACAATTCCTAGTGAAATTATTGATAACTTTTTCTCTTAGTTATCTGCCTCGACAATGGCGATGAAGTTCAGGAATCAGGATCTTAAGTTCTGTGTTGTTAACAGTTTTAAGTTGATTTTTAGGATACGCTCCATAATAAAAAAAAAAAAAAATTGTAAGGAAAAGAAGAAACTGAAAAAAGAGAAGTGATTGGGCTTGTCTATAGAAGTTTTATTACGCTATAATGGAAACAAAAATTAATAACAAAAAGTAAGATGTACGTATACACTATAATACACAAAATAAATACATGGGCTCAATTATTGCCCTCCGATTTTATAGTCAAATAAACTTTCTTTTACGTTTCATTTCTTCCCTCCTCTGGAGCACAGTATAAATATGCTCAACGAGAAATGAGATATCATATTATACTAGTTAAATAGTGAAGTTCATCATCTGTTCATGTTTCTATATAGTTTTTCTATTAAAAAAAACTTTTTAACTTGATTTATGCAATAATTGTACATAAATACAATGTTATAATTTATAAATGCCTACAGAAAAATAAATGGATTAGGTAGCTAGATTGTTATTTCATTCTTCGAAAGTTAAAAGGTGTAAATAATTAAATAAATAAACACTACAATTGAACGCCGCAAAATAAGTTTTAATATCTGAAAGTCAAATGTCAACATTAGAAGCCTGGGATAAGTTATAAGTTCTGACCAACAAAAAGTTAAAAAAAAAAATTAGTACGATTGCTCATATAACACATAATACAGTATATAAAGTTATAAACGGATACTATGATATACATAACATATAATATTATTCCTTAAAAAGAATATTTTATCGAAGTTAATTTTCAAAAGCAAACTTCAAAGCCTCTGTAAGAAATTTTTGGAGAATGGATATATAGTACAGGCTTTCAAGGTCGATCTCATTATATTATTTTTTTCTTCTTTTTTTTCTTTTTTTTTTTTGGACACGAAACGCAAAGAGAGAGAGAGAGAGAGAGAGAGAGAGAGAGAGAATAGTTGTTGCCTTGCTGGTATCAGACTCGAAATTTTCTGTTTCAGATGTAGCTTTCAACTTGAAATGCCCAATGGAGACGGACTGACCGACTGATGATGTTAATTTTATTAAATTGATATTAAGAAACAACAAGGGTGCAAATGAAAAAATCTTACGTTGAAATTTTCAATTGGTTTTATTTTTCTTAACTGAGCCGTGAATCCGTGATTGTGGGCCAGTCATGCAGATATTCTCGTTGAATACATAACTCTCATTGGAAAAACCAACAACAACAACATAAAATACAAAAACCAAAATAACAATCCGTAATAATAATAACAACCCCAAAAAATTAAATAAAAACCGCGGTTGAAGAGTGAATGCTGGAGACCGTGCAGCAAAAAATAATACCAAAACTAAAACTATAAGACCAAACCAAGCAGCAAGTGGAAACCGCACCAGAAGCAAAACAAAAAACCAGAAAGAGAGAGAGAGAGAGAGATAGAGAGGGCACTTAACTTGACACTCTTAGAACAGCGCATCCAATTAATTTCTCTTCACGTGCCTAAGTCGGTACTGGTCCGCTTAGCCCCGCCTCCTATTCCCTCTCCCCCTTGTCTCTGCCTCTCTTTCCCTTCCAAGTCACTGCACCAAGGTCTACACTCGTGTTGAACTCATATTATCACTCGTTACACGAAATGATGTACGAGGTGTGATCATCCGACCCCACTGTCTCCTCTTCTCCCTTCTCTCTCCTCTGTTCCCTCTCTTACACCTCTTCCTTCCTAGTTGCTACAACTAGTTAGTACTCTCTCTCTCCATCAAACAGTTCAACAGTTCTTCAACCTCTCTCTTCTCTTCTCTTCTCTCTCCACATTACTCGTTTCCACTCAAGCGCGTGAAGATAAGTTCAAAGAAAAAAGAGAGACACCTCTCTCACTCTCTCTCTCTCTCTCTCTCTCTAAACCTCGCCGCCGACGAATTTCAAGCTGCATTGCTCCGTGCCAACTCTCTCTCCTCGCCACGTTGTAAGATCGCTTTCTTCTCTCATCTCATTTTGGCTGGGTTCACTGTGTCGCGTTGTCCGATTTCTCCGATTTTCTGTTTTCATTGGGTCCCTCTGAAAAGTGTCCTTTCTCGTTTCTCCTCTCCAAAAGATTCCCTCCTTTTCGGGTTTATCAATCCTTCAACGGGGGTAGATCGGTCGATTTCCCTTCCCTTCTCTCCAATCGTTTCTTCATTCTTTTTGGGAAATTAGTTGCAGTTGTTGGTGCTGCATTAGTTGAAAATTGCTTGGTCCTTTTGCACTATTTCTTTCCTTCCTTCAAAATATTTCTTTCCTTTTTAAGCTGCTTTATTTTAGGTACCCTATCATTCCTATTTGGTTATTCTCTTCGGTTTCCTTTTCCTATTTGTCTCTATAAAGCCTATATTTATTTGTGGGCTAAAACCCTATTTACCAATCCTCTCAAGTTTACTTCTCTGGTATATTAATATATTATTATTACTCAATACTTGACTTGTTTTCCTATTGGGATTTTTGGGAGGTTTATATTTTCTATAGTAAAGTTTTCTAATTCTACCTCAATAGTGCCAATAAGTATGAATAGAGGATTTAAGATGTACCTTTGGTCTTAAATGCTGGATTTTTGCATCATTAACCTCATTCTAATTGCATTAAATGCTAGCCTTTTAATCTCGTTTCATTTATTTGTTCTCTCAAAGGATTCTTCAAGGGGTGTTTGTCTCTGCCAAACAATCTCCTATGAGCTTGTCTCCATAAGCTAGGTTGGTACTCCTTCCTTTATGTAATAAGGGTAAATTTTGGTAAACATTTTCATCTCACTCTTACAGTTTTAATTACACAATTTTGTTTGATATGACAGGTTTTATTGGAGATATGAAGGGCATTCTAAACAAAAAAGGTGTCGATTTACAGAAGCCGGTGCCTAGTTGTATGGGTAGAGTGGTTAACTTATTTGACTTGAGTGATAATGTGACTGGACCAAAGCTACTTACAGAGAAGCCGCATAGAGATGGTATTAAATCCACTTATTTTTCCCAATACATTGTTCTAGTTAATAATATGAAAACAATGGATTTCACATGTATGGTATTTACCTTGTCAGGCTACCCACCTCGTCGAAGTTTCTCTGATGATTTCAGTATATTCATTGACCAGGCCTTGGTACATAGAGGGGAGAAACAGGTACATTTTTAGGTGGTTACTCATCTACTTTTACTCAAGGAAAATTAGAGTCTTGTTCTCTACTTGAAAGCTAAAATATTCTTATATTATTACAGAGACAAGGCAAGCAGGGTGGAACGCCAATTAAAATGCTTATAGAAGAGGAAATGTGGCAGGAAGAAACTGAGACCAATCAGAAACCGCCAAGTGTTGTTGCAAGACTGATGGGTCTCAGTGAGTTCCCTGAATCCATACCAACATCTGAAGATATTGCTCCTAGAAAAACTGAAAATTCAAGAAAACATGATAGCTCGTATGAAAAGAAAATGGCTCTAGTGCGCCAGAAATTTGCAGAGGCAAAACACATGGCAACGAATGAGAAATTATTCCATTCTAAAGAATTCCAAGATGCGCTGCAGTTTTTGAGTTCAAACAGGGACTTGTTTATAAAGTTCCTTGAAGAGCCAAACTCTTTGTTCTCCAGTAATAATGCACCTCCATCACCTGAAATAAAACAAATAACTGTTCTTAAACCCTCTTCAGAGTTAATTAAGAAGATGCCAAAAGAGCACTGCTCCCTTGAGAATCGAGATATTGACATCTCTCTGACAAAACCACCCCAACCAACCCGAATTGTGGTGCTAAAACCAAGCCTCGACAATATTCATGATACTGGTAGGAGTATTTTTGAAGATGGCTACACTGGAGGTGACATTTCCTTTAGTAAGTGTGATAGTATTAATTTGGATGATGATGCAGAGATATATACACCAAGTTCAGGTCGATCATGGGATTATAACAATAGCAGAATGGGGAGCCCTATTTCTCTCTCTTCTTATAAGGAAGTAAATCAGTCGAATGAGCCAAGAGTGATACGAGAGGCAAAGAAGAGGCTTGTGGAGAGGTGGGAGATGGTATCTTCCAAAGTAGAAGAAAAAAGTAGTGCCACAGGTACCATAAGTACGTTAGGAGAGATGCTCACTATACATGAGCCAAAGAGAGAGGAAGAACGCAGAGAAGCAGAAAAGAGAGAAAATGAGAGTCATGCTTCGTTACATAGATCAAAATCTCTCCCAGCTTGTACGTTGCTGTATGAGGATGGCACTGAAGCTGGTACCAGGTCAGGGGTAGTACCAAAGGAGCTCGAGAAGTCGAAAAATGGCAAGTTTAGGTGGAAATTACCTAGCTTGTTCTTCTCTAAAAGCAACAAGAGGCCAGTAAATTATAGCAGCTGTGTTAACCAGCACAATGCTGGTATTGACAGAGAGGCTATAGAAAATGAAGGAGGTTCTTGTTCCAGTTCATGTCATGACTCACAAGAGAACTGTGATATTTCCACTAAGGTACAATATGTTTATTGCAGTTGTTTCTTTTCAATGTTTGCAAAAGTGGTTGCTGTACCAACATGTATCGTAAAACAGTTGTTCAGCATGAAACTGAAGGAAAACAGGTAAGTATCAAGCACTCAGGAGGCAAAAAGACAGATCGTAGATTAAACTCAATAAATTTAGAAAATGAGTTTTCCAATAGTGAGTTTTATTTTATGAAAAATTTCAGGAGGTTTCTTCCTTGGATAAGGTTGGTACTGGGACCACAGACCAACAGCCAAGCCCGATATCAGTTCTAGAAACTTCATTTGCTTCTGACTTTGCTGACCTAGCCAATCTCTCTGACATTTCAGCTTCTCTACCTCCTCGTAAGTCTGCCTACTCTAATCATTTTAATAAATGCACCTTTTTTTTTTCTTGGTAGTGAAAACACCTGCATTTCTTGATAATTTCAAATTACAGTATTGCCATTCAATCTGCATATAATGAAGCTTCTAAACAGAAAAATTCATACTTATATTAGGTCAGAAATCCAGTTAGGTTTAGCATTTAGGAATTTGAAATACTAGAGGTAAACAATGATGATGGTGATTTTCAAATTAGAGGATGATTTGTGGTGAGATTCAGCTTATAGTAACCTTAAGTGTTTTTTCATAATCCGAATCTGCATTAAATCTCAAGGCGTTCTTTGCACTAAATTAATTAGTTGTTTTGTATATTGACCTGACTGAAGTTATTACTTCTGATACAGAAGCACTATCAAGATCTCCACCAATTGGCTCAATTTCACGGTCTTTATCCTGGGATAACTCCCAGTTTGAAATAGCATCCCCGAATTCTGTAAGATTATCCCGATTTTTCTCCAGGGCAGACGAAGAGCAGTATAATTTTGGGTATATTAAAAAGTTGATAGAATTCTCTAAGTTAGAGGAAGGAAAACCGTGGTATTCTCCTGAGATGCCACTAGACCCAAGTTTATTTTATGAAATTTCTAGTTGTAAATTTGATGGATCGAAATGGAAGGATAGACTGCTGTTTGACTCAGTCAATGAGGCCCTTGTAGAAATTGGAAATAGTACCGAATTGGGATTGTACCCCTGGTCTAGAGCTTCTCATTTGGATACCAAAGAACCAAAAATTGAACTGGAGGCCTTTTTACCTAATGAAATTTGGAGCGTTGTAAGAACATGGTGTATGACTTTTGAATCTCCTGGAGGTTACAATTGTGGTAACCTTGAAGTGGATTTGGTTGCAAAAAAGGAAGTTACAGGGGCCAAATTTGAAAAAGAATTGTTGTTTGAATTATTTGACTGGAACAAGGAGATTTGTGGGTCTATCATAGGAGAGGTAATTGAAGAGCTAATATCAGAGTTTTTTTAACTAATTTTGTGAGAATATGAGGTAATTGGTTGTTTTTTTTCATTATATTACCTCAGATATGAGCGTATGTTATACATTAAGGTATTGATTTGCTGGTACGGGTTACCTGTGACATGGTAATTAGTACATTCATAGGGGTGTTTGTTGTAATTTGATGTATATGTATATTGATTTTTTTTTTTACTTCAACCAATGACGTGCCTCATTTATATGAAAAAGGATAAACTTCCTTTTCACATATACACAATGGTTTATTATAAAATTTCAGTGGCATGAGTGAGCTAATTGTAATTTGGATCAACAACGGAGTCAGTTTTGGTACTTTCTAGTTTTACTTATTTTGAACAGGAAAGTGCAGATTTAATTTTACCTTGGTAAATGACCTGCAAGTAAACTTCCTTTCTTATATTATCTTCAATTAAGAGCATACGATTATTTGTAACCATACTGTGAAGTTCCTTTACCAAGTTTCTCTTAGTACAAATAATTAAGTTCCTTGAAAGTTAACAATGAATGTTATTCTGCAGGCTTGACATGTGTGCATATCCTCGCATGCTTTATCCTAAATTGTCACCAGGCAAAGAATTATTTAAGCAAAATTGTGCTGGGATGCAACATTATCTTAATTGATTTTGTTTATAAATAAGACAATGTGTTAAAATAAAAATGATAAAAGTTCGAGTGGGTGTGAAGATAAGTGGCATGTGATTTCTTTCGTGATGCACCGTACACTTACACACCATAATAATAGTGGGTAAATATCAATCAATAGGCATCAGCGCATGTTTCTGGCTCCTGTTCATCTGACAGCATCAATTGCGGATCAAATTCTCGTCTGTTAAATGTCTACTTTTTAAGAGGTACTTTTCATTTTCACATTCAGAAAACAATGCCAATTATCATTTTGTAAAAGGATTCTTTTGTTTCACTCAAAACTTGAAATGAAGAACAATTATAGTATACTTCACCAATTTGGAGAGCGGAGTTTTATGCACCAGTTTCAGTTTGACAGGAGAAAATAATTTAAAATATTTTGCACTTTGAGGGGTGTGCATAATATTAAGATGGGTTAAAAGGATACAAATGAAATTTGCCTTTGGCAAATTATTTGAGGCTAGTTGTCTGGTAACCGGAGTAACAGGAATCTTGTTTGGGTTGACTATACCACCTCTTCGTTTTAGCCGACAATGGAGGCGCGCTTTTATCGGAATAGTTTGTCATTTCCACTCTCTTTTTATAGCATTTTAAAATAGATGCATAATAAGAGTCCTAGAAAGCTTCTGGCTTGTCTTATTATCTACTGATAAAGATATGATGCGCTGTCTATCAACGTTACTCCTACTTATTTTAGACCAAAAATCATGTACAAATAGTGAAATATACAAGCGTGAATCATACATAAATTTTATTTTATTTTTTTATACATAATTGCAGATACAAGTAACATTGGAAGCATTTGAATTCTAATAGTTAGCTAAAATATGTGCATTTTGTTTTGGATAAAAATGTTTAGATAATACAATAACCAGTCAAATCTTCTGTCCAACTCAATTATGAACAGTTGTTTATTTTATTTTTTTATTGTGTACTTTTTAAATAATAAATAAATAAATAAATCAGAGTTATAAATAAATATATACTTGTGACAACAAGATTCAAAACCAACCACCAAAAACTTGTTCGGCCACCGAGAAAGTTAACGATTGAGGCATTCTCCGTTTCATTAAAACAATGGAGGTAATTTATACATGGAATCTGAAATCTTGCAAGTGGGAAAGTGGCAGAACCTGGGAAAAAGATATGGATTAGTTGAACCATAATAAAGCTTAGATGTGTGTGATAACATTAATGAAGAGGGAACTATATTCTTTCCCTGAGAATAATGCACATTAGAATCCTAATTAATATTGGATATTGTTCTACGCTAGCAGCATGGTCCCAGATATATATAATATTATTTTGTTTTACGTCCTTAATACGACGCACATGATTGATGCACGTATTCATTGTCATGTGAATTCTTGTCTTGTGCTCATAATTTATAATTATAATAATTATTATTATTATTATTTCGGCTTTGAAAATGCTCTTGATTGATCCATTAGTAGCGGTGACATGCCTATAATTCAGCAATGGATAAATTGTGATTTAGTGATTTTATATCTTCTGGCAAGCTATATTTTATGTATATTCCATTTCTACGGCAAATGGTGTGTTACTTTGACTTATTTTTGTTTAATGAATAAAATCAAATTAAGAAAAGGCAGCTGACCGTATTTGGAGCTTTGTTTAAGGTTGCATATCAAATTTCACGAAAAAAGATAGCCAAGTTGCACACAAAATTATTATAACATAGTGATGCTGCGTATAATAGTTAGAATGAAATATTTCACAATTCGATATCGCAATCTAAATTTTAGTAATTGTAACGAAACTTTATTAACCGATAAGGACTGTCCTAAATACA
Organism: Rhynchospora breviuscula; assembly: GCA_027562975.1. Classification (NCBI taxonomy): domain Eukaryota; kingdom Viridiplantae; phylum Streptophyta; class Magnoliopsida; order Poales; family Cyperaceae; genus Rhynchospora; species Rhynchospora breviuscula. Next base: position 6,441,091 of record CM050400.1, on the reverse strand, counting down.
ATCATCTGCTCCAAGAAAAAGACTTTCACTATGTTTGGTTTAAGAGGTCGTTTTCTCATAAAATCTTTTGGTTTGACCTGAGCAGGAGCATACGGGAAGAGATGATTGCACGGCCGAAGGGCATCACCGTCTTTCCGCTTGAGCATCTTGTTCTTGTGAACACTCCAAATCGGAGGAGAACTATTTTAATTTTTTTCCTTCCGATTTTCTTTCATCCAAACACGGCAAAAACAAGAAATTCCCTCTCACCCGTTCCGTTCTCTCCGATCCAAACACAGTGTTTCTGTTGGATTTTTTCACAGAAATTTTGGGAGGAGAATATTATTGTATTTTATGTTTTGAAAAAGGACGTTCTATAACTTTTCACAAAACAGATAATTATATCTTACCGATATCTTTTTCATACGCGCACTCAAAAAAGTCGTTGCATTTTAAACTGTTTTAGTGGATATCAAAGGATTTTAAAACATATTTCTCTACATTGATATATATGTTTTTTTTTTAAATGTTCATCAAAATAAATAATAAATGCTATAATGTATACATATCAAAAGAGACATTTAATATTAATGCATCAATTGTTAACTAAATTAATGTGCCTTGATAGTTGGAGTAATAAGTTATTTTGAAGTTCTTCTAATAATTATACCAACTTAAAATGATTTTTGTTTAAATTTAAAAATGTTTCTGGAATAGCAAAATATATGGAATTGCTTTCCATCGTCCCTTTCACCCCTCCTATAGACGCATTTAATTTTTTTCATTTTTAGAAAACGCGTTAATAACTTATCTTCCATTTTCGGAAGTCTAGGGAATGAGAGGATGAAAGCTAGGGAGGATGAGCGCCAAGGATGAGGACAGAGCGCATCGGAGGGAGAGAGCGAATCAGAAGGGAGGGAGAGGGAGGGGGGAGGAAAGGGGGGAGGGAGGGAGGGATATATATTAACTAGAACAATTGCTATATTAAACAAACGGTTATTATATTAAATAGAACAATTATATGTATTAACTAGAACAATTATGTATATTAACTAGAACAATTATATATTAACTAGAAAAATTATATATATTAAGTAGAACAATTAAATATATTAACTAAAATAATTACTATATTAAATAAAATATTTGTATATATTAGCTAGAACAGTTACTATACTAACTAGAATATTTGTTCTTAGAATTAGAACAATTAGGGAGGGAGGGGTGAGATAGGGATAAGGGGAGGAGCAAAACAGAAGGGATGGGGAGGGAGCGAAACAGAAGGGAGGAGGGATGGGCGGCTAGATGGAAATGAGGGTACGTACACGCGCTGGATTAAATTCCATAAACGGAAATGTGAGGATGAGTTACGTTGGATTTTCCAGAAATAGAAAAAAAAAAAAAAGAAAACACGTCTTGGGAGGATGAAGGGGATGATAGATCTTAGAGATGATCCTTACCCGTCCCGCTAAATATATCCCCCAGCCCCACCAAAACAATGCTTTACCTCACTGACTAGTGACTGCAAGTAATGGACAAAGCCAAACCGTTTCGAACCCCTATTTATTCAAAACGAAGAAGATCATGCGAAAATTAATACCTCGCAAAAAAAAAAAAAGAACGCACAGCACAGAGAATCAAAATTGTAAAACACTGTTTACTCTTTTTATTTTATATCTATTAAATCCCGTACAAGACGCTGGCGACTCGAAGCAATGTAGATGCAACTCTTACCAGTAGGAAAGATGGAATCTATGGGCTACATTCCTTCTCAAACTGGTCAATTTTACTGGGTTAATATGGATTTGATATAGAAATAGAATAGCAACGCGCGCGCGCGCACATATGTTTTTTTAGAACTGAAGAAATCGCATTTCCTACTTCACAAAAAAGAAATTAAATCTTGTTTAATTCTAAATATCTGTGATCAGAGTAGTTCAATTATAAAGTATCTAATGATCATCATATACAGCGCGCTTAGATTTTAGATAGACATATTTTTATAATTTTTTTTGAATTAATTTCTATAATTTTCTTAAAAATGTTGTTTCTAGTTTTATAAAAAAAATTTAGATAGACATATTTTTATAATTTTTTAATTGATTTCTATAACTTTCTTAAAAATGTTGTTTCTGGTTTTATAAAAAAAAAATCTGATAAGATAGAAAATGATTCCACAGTAACAGTACAAAGCTGGTATGAATCTGCCTGCTGGCTGGTTCTGTACATGGGCTTGTACACATGTGATGATCTTTTCCCTACAAAACTGTTGGCGTTTACTCTCTTGTCTGTATAATTTAGCGGTTTAATATTTTTTTTTCAATTAATCAGTATAATAATTCTAAGATCAATTATTCCAGGCTTTTACAGACACAGTGTTCTTGGCAAATATTGCTCACAGAATTTATTTTTTAGCAATCAATGTTACCATTTTCTTTTCAATTAATGTTACCAGAGAAACCTCTTGTCCCACCACCATTATCACAAGAAAGAAAAGAGTAAAATTGAAAATATGTAAAAATTAAAAAGATTTAATGATTTATATGTTCCTTTGCAAATGAGGTAATAATGCCTTTTTTTAGCAACAAAAATTCCGGGACGGGGGTGATATATAAAAATTTGATAAAAATTTGTTGCAAGTTCTTTAGTCATGGCAGTTATGGTGTCAGAATTAAATGTAAAATTACCACCTTTGGCTAAAATAAATATATATAAGGTCAAATTTCTCTACAGAAATGTGAGACAACAAGGTTTCACTGTTTTGGTGCCTGTTCACTAGTCAGTAGTCACTCCCTCTGTCTGTGTAAGTGTGTATCGTTGTCAATGATTTGATTTGATATATCATGTGTATTCGTATATGATCAAATATTTTCCCCTCCTAACTTCCTAACTTCCCATTAAATCACACACCTACATTCCCATTTCCCAACCACTATTTATTGTTCTTTTGACTCCGGCCTACGACTTTATATATATTGTACACTGAGACAACTGCGCCTATTCGTATACGTCTAACTGCACCTAGCTAGGAGGGAATAAAGTGTGCGAATACATAGGGAATAAACTGCGCCTATTCAAATCTAGTGCCGCGCGGCGGCAATCCGAGCCGTCCAGATTAAATCCAATGATGATGGGTGCCCCGTGCATGTAACCAGATTGTAAGGCCCGAAAAAATCAAACCGTCGAGATCAGATCGAACGGCTCGGATTAGTGCGCGGCACCGTGCCGCGCGGCACCGGATAGGGATTCGTAATATTTGACTGCCAAAGCTGCAGATATAGGGGCCGTTTGTTTGTGACTTAGAGGATCACTCAGTCAGTTATGTATTTAAGTCATCAAACATCCATTACATAAAAAGTCTAAGTGTGCATAATTTACTACATCAAAAGAGATTGTATAAGTTATGCACCGGTCTCTTTAATTTTTTTCCAACAATATTTCTTAAAAATAATTAATAAATAATATTTAATAATTAACAAATAATTAATAAATAATAATATTTAATAAGTAAGGATAAGTATTAAAAAATCATAATTACTAATAAAGAATAATTATTATAATTAAAAATTAAATAATAATAATTAATAATATTTAACAAGTAATATTAATTATTAATAATAACAATTTAATAATAATAATAATTAAACATAATTAATCAATAATTTTTTTATTATTAACTAATTAATAATATTTTATAATATTTAATTAAAAGTAAATATTAATATTTCAAAATAATAAAAAATGATTTATTATTATCATTAGTAATTAGTAATTAATAATATTTAATTATTATTAATACATAATAATAATTAGGTCACAACGTATTATTGATACATAATACTAATTCGAATTAAATAATTCAATTTTAAGGACATTTTAGTCTTTTGACATGAATATATGCATGCATTAAGTTACTCATCTTTACTACACAACCAAACGTCCGGTGTACATATGTAACATGGTAAAATTTTTGGGAACTGGGATGCGAAATGCGTGATTATATATAGTTGTATATACTTACTAGAGAGAAGCTGTATTACTGTATAGAGCAATCCTAACAGCGACTTCAGCTTTTTTTTTTTTTTTCCTCTAGAAAAAAAAGTGACTTCAACATTTGAGTTTGGAAAACAAAACTATATACGTGCTTTACATTGTTTGGATAAATTATAGATTAAATTGTACGCATATTAAAGTGGGTAATTCATTAAATAGTACTAGTAAATTTACACTGTTATTTTTTCAGATCACTTAAAATAACTAATTAATTTTATAAATTATTATGTGCAAATGAAACGCAAAAACTAAACAAGTTCGATCTCATAATTGCACGATTTGAAGCAGCTTTTTTAAGTATAAAAAAGGGTGTCTTAAGAGTCTTAATATCTTTTTTTTTCTTTAAAATAAAGTTAAGGTTTCTAACTTAAATATTCATATAAGAAATTCTTCAACGTGAGTGTTGAATCTATGACTTCTACACGATAAGCATTGTCCTAAACAAATTATTAGTAACCATACTAAAAATAATTACCATGTGAACTCATCTTTTTAACTTAAATATAAAAAAAAGTTACTATTCTCCCGCTAGTTTGGTTTAGGATGAAATTAGAGAAGTTAGATGTTGAAGTTACTATTTTGAAGTTAGTAGTTGAAGTTAGTGGAGTAAGAAAATTGATAGAAGTTAGTGTTAATTTGAAGTTTAAATGTTGTTTGGTGTAGTATGTTAAGATTAGAGATGAAGAAATACAATATAATATTGATTTATTTTTAATTTTGTTTGGTGGGTAAATTAAATTCTCTTTTTAATAAACGTCGAAAAGGTGAATATATACTACATGCCCTATGTATTAATGTAATGAAATCTGATTAAAAAGTTCATAAGATTAAGTAAAATATTGAAACAATTAACGGCACATAGCTATTTGTCTTCTTAATTAAATTAACCCAGCTGCACAATTTTATCACAAGATAAATAATAAAAAAAAGAATATCTTTTTGTTGGTTCGGTACTTCGGTAGAGGACGAAGAGGAAAAGAAAAAGAAATATTAAAAAAACACATGAGCTTGGAGAGAGAACATTTTAATAATATCGAGAGAATATATATCTTTTCTCTTTTCTATTCGGCACAGAACAAACAAGCCAAACTTTTTTTTTTTTTTTTAAAGATAAAAAAAAAAAAGCCAAACTCAGCGTTCTGCTGAGTTAGAGAAGTAGGCTCAGTTTAGTGTGCTAACTTTGCTAATTAACTTCATAGATGTTTTGTGTTGTACACTACCTGAGTTAATTAATCTAACTTTGAAGTTTGCTAACTTCAGGTTACCAAACATAAGTTAGACAAAGCTACTGAGAACTGTCCTAACATTTGGCACCACTCTAAGCAACATTTTTATTTTCCTACTCCTAAATGCATACTTAAAATGTACATTTTGGGAAGCTCCTGCCAACTGTTCTAAAAAAAATACACATTTTGAATATGATCCACTTTGTCATTGTTCAAACCATATCATTTAAATACAAATTTTATAACCACATGATGCATACCTGACTGTAAATAATACATACTTGATTTTTTTATTTTTATTTCAAATTCACAAAGAATAGTTAGAAAATATATATTTTAAGGTACGTAACCTGGCCTACTAGATTTCACTCGTAGTAAATTATGCTCGCGTTAAAAAATTGATTTATATTATGCCATTCGTTTCTGGTATTCATTAATTAAAGATCGGTGGCAAGCTGAAAGACTGTTAAAAACGTCTTGTTTCGTTTTATTTGGGGTCAATTCTATTTTCTGTAAAGTACATTAGATGGAATCATATGGAATGACAAGAAAGGGAAAAAAAATTTTTGGCAAAATTAATTGCTTATGGAGGCCAATTTTTTTTTTACTTAAATCAAACTTTTTATTTTATATCTCTTCTTCGAGCAAAAGCCGAATTCTGATTCTGATTTTTCGCTGCTATTTATTTTCTACTAATTGCTGAGGGAGAAAAATAAAATAGGGGCTGACAGTCCAAAATTTATTTTTTTCTGCCCCTAATTTTTCCCCACAATAAGTCTAAGTTGAGTTCACATATTTTGACCAAATTGTGTTATTGTGTTGACAACTTTGAAAGTTATAAAATAATCAGCAACTTAATTTAAAATATATAAATTAGGATATAATTTATTTTGTACATGAAAGCAGATGAACTTTTGATGTAAATTTCATCGTTTATTAAATAACTAGAAATTACGACAGTCTTTATTTAATGGTACTTAATCTAAAATCAAACAATATCCAAAATATGTGCAAATTACTACGTCTAACCTATGACTAAAAATGCCAAACTTCAATCTACAAAACTAAGGTTCAAATGCCTTTACTTTTTATGCTTACATTATGTCCTTATTTTTAAAACTATAATAACTCAAATAATAAAATATAATCATACGATGTAGTGTATATATCATTATTTAAGAATGCACGATATTCAGGGGCGGAGGCAAGTGTAAGCAAAATGGGCATTTGCCTCCTATAAATTATAAATAATTTCTTAAAACTGTCAAATTTACATGTAATACTATATGATCTATTCAATTTGTCCCCCTCACAATTGTGAAATTAGTGTAAACAACTCTTTACCCTCCTTGTTTCAAAATCTTACCTCCGCCCTGACGATATTTAATTTTATTTTTGATAAATATAAGAGCTTGTACAAATATATCAATGCGAGGTACTTCTTAATGTTGATTTTCAAAATTGTAGAGTCCAAACATTGCAATTATAAATTTATGTAAATCTAGAAAATACTATACGAATCCAAACCTAACGGTTTTCATTTGCTTATTTTTTTAGTTTTAAAAATTTTCGTGGATAAGGTTTTCAAATGGTGGTGAATTTAATGAAGTTTAGCCCGTTCAACGAACTGAACTCAATTTTTAAACTACTCCGACTTTTCACGTGTTATCATCCTCGCTGAACCCCACGTGATTTCTCGGCGTGTGCGCCCATTTCCTTGCGTGCGTTTGGTCTAAACCTTTCCATATGCGCCATCGGCAAAAGTGCACAACATGTGGAAGCAATATATTTTTTGAATTATTTCAATATCCTTTCCGCTTTTAAATATTCTTTTATTTGAGTCATAAACGCATCGGAAATTTTTTTTTCATATACTAGACAGCTTGCTATCTTGTTAACGCGTCGGAATTTTGAATGAAAATAATTCATATATTGGGGCATCTTTTCTAGTATATATATATATATATATTTTCGGAGAAAGTTAAATATGTACCATAGTGCATAGAGCTTTTTATGTACCGCAGATTTTTTTATAAATATTTTTATAAATTGACAAATCTAATTTAACCAATTTAATCTACATATTGAAATCTCATAGTAAATCAAATTTTACAATTTTTGAAATTTGCTATTTTTTTCGAATTTTTTTAAAACATGTTATTATTGAAAACAAACTACTATTTATAACATTCTAAAAAAGACATGTTTAAAAATTTCGGAAAAAAAGTAATAAAATCTCAAAAATTATAAAATTTGGTTTGCTTTGAGATTTCAATATGTAAATTAGATTGATTAAATTAGATTTATCAATTTACAAAAATATCCCCAATAAAGTCCGCCGTGCATAGAAAGTCCTATGCACTATAGTGCATATTAAACTTTCTCTATATTTCCGTCTTTTTGATCTATACTACAAAGTACAAACAATGTCTAGTATGCATATATTTATACATCACTCGGCCACAAGCAATGTCTAATTGCCTATATTCATTGACCACTGGGCTACAAGCAATGTCTAATTGCCTATATTCATAATTTCATATACGTATTACTCGGCTACAAGCAATATTTAAATGCATACATTTATTTACTACATGGCTACATGCAATGTTTAAATGTAAATATTCTTTTTTCTGAATGTTAGTTGGCGATTGCCTTAAATGCATATATTCCTGCATATATAATACTGCACGTAAAGATATATAGAAACTGCATGCTCTCTAGCTTGTGCGCATAATTAAGCATGTAAGTATATAGGTCCATACAAATATGACCCAACACAAATACAATTAACTCGGTCCCATATATATTTTTAAATATGACATATTAATTCACAGTTAACAAATTTCTATATTAATTGTACTTCCAATGATACATCATACATCGCACCCCGCTGGCCTAATCTTGCCTCTGCCACTTTTTTATTTTAATTTTTGATGGGATTCCGGAGAGCTTCATTAAACATTTTTTTTTTTTTTTTAGACACAAATTGAATTATAAGCGCACAATCATGTCTTGCAGTTCTACGAGTTGTAAAAAATATGAAGGAAACTTTAGAGGTGCTGGTCAACCAATCAATATGTAGAGAATCGAACGAGAGAAATATAACTTTAATAAAAAAAAGAATGCAATCTTAATTAAAGAACCCCAAATTCCTAAATGCATGTCGACTTCTAAAATGCAATTTTATTTTATAATCACACATATGATACGTATTGTAAAACAGAAATAGAAGTATTAACATCTGCAGTGCAAGGGAGACGACATCTAAATATGATTTTCGCCAAAATGCCTTTAATTACTCTTGTTTGATTAATTTTCTAATATTCATGTTTGCAATGATTGAGAGTTATCATCCCAAAGTAAATATTAGTCATTTTGGTCTTAAATACACACACACACACCATTTGTTCGCGCTCTTTTTCCCTCCAAATACGACATTTAGGCAAAGAGTCCATAGTAATGCATCTTTCTATAAAAAACAAAAATAACATGCAATGAATTAAATGATTTAGAGTTAAACTAAGGTTTAACTATGTATATAAAAAAATATATTTACCATGGTCAAATTTGTTGGCGTGTTTGCTGGAAATTGGATATCCATCACAGTCATTGCCCAAAATTGTTTGAACCAACTTATAACATGGGAAAGCATGAGTTAACTTTTTTTTTATTCGATGTTAACTTGTAAAGTGTTAGCCCGGTACAGATATGGGCCCACATCTCTAAGAGAGTAACAGGCAAAATAGTTGCTGGTACGGTGGTACCGTTGTTCGCATCTCTTTTCCAGATCACAACGTATTTCCTTTGGTGGAAATGGGGCCCAATCTCAAAAATATTTTGGTCCCAAAACATAATTTTGATATCATAAGCATCATGGTCCCCATGAAATACTTAGACCCAAAACCATGAAACCACAAACCAAAACAGCTGAGTGCCTGAATCACTCTAAACTTGGATAGATACGTCTAGTTTCCAACAAACTGGAGATGTCCTTTTATTAAAATAATGAGCCTACTAGAACTAAGGAAGTCTCCATGTTAGTAGAAATGGAGATGAGAAGGGCGAGAGACTAATTAATGAGCAAGTACCAAACACAACTAAATCAACAACTTTAAACTTACTCATTGCCCAATTGCAAATTTGTTTGAAGCAGCTCATGTGGTACAGATACACCAATACTTGTCTATATTGTTTTGTTGTGTTTGTGTATACCAGTTGGTATACACTCACCAGCACATGAAAGCGATTGTACACAGTACCTTGTTCTGATCATTATACGAAACAAAAGGGCAAAATTATTAGGTAATTTTGGGTTGAAGAAGCATCAATTACTATTCTCTCTACTGTCCCTTTAGAAGTTTATATTAAAAAAAAAAGCTTTGAAACGGTGGTGAAATTTGTTGCTGTTATAAAAAGCAACTATTTTAGATAGAAATTTCAAGTAAATCTAGGCTAAATTTAGTAAATTACCTAAAATTCAAGTTAATAACATGATAATGTTCCGAAAATAAAATTTGAACACACAAACACAAAAAGAGAAAAAAAAAATAGAGAGGGTGGGCTTGAACCTTGAAGTTAATTCCGACCTGCAACTACTTTGGGCTTTAAAATTTGCTCTGTTGATATAGAAATAAGAATCTTCTTAACCTAATATAGGCCCATTGCAATTTCTGAAGAAATGGGTGCAAAATTTCTTTATAGTATTATAGATATACATTGCCCCCTCTTTTTTAAATAATATTAAAATATTATAAAATATTGATAATAATATCGAAATAATCTAAATTATTTAAATAATAACGCAATTACGGAATCTGGGATTCCGACGATAATTATGGAATCTGAGATTCTGTAACAAGCTAATTTCGGAATTCGGAATTCCGTAATTAACTTTTTACAGAAATTAGAATTCCGTAATTACTATTCCTCTCCATTTTCCTTTTTTTTCTTTTTTTCTGCCTACAGCGGCTTTTGTTTTTTTATTTTTGTTTTTTATTTTTTTATTGTTAATTTTTTTAAAATTTGATATGTCTTTTATATTTTGTTTTGTACAGAATTTTTTTTTTGTTGTCAATTTTTTTAAATTTCATATGTATTCTATTTTTTGTTTTCGATAGAATTTTATTTTTTGTCTTTTTTATGAATTTTTTTTTGTTGTTAATTTTTTTATATTTTTTTTGTTTTTTATTTTTTTTTAAATTTCATATGTATTCTATTTTTTTAACAGAATTTTTTTTTATATTTTTGTAGTTTAAAATTTTGTATTCTAAAAATATTTCTAATAATTTTTTATTATAAATTATATTTTGATTAAATTTTCTATTAAATTTTAATTATATTTTAATTATATTTATGTAATATATTAGAATACCTAAAACTTGATAAGTCGCAAAGTAAAATAAAAAAAATATTTAAATATTATATTAATAAGCCATAAGCCATAAGCCATAATACAATTAACAAATCAACAGTTTGCCTGATCAATTACATAAATGCTAACCATAAACATTAAAAATAGTACATTCCATACGTATTACACTTAATGTCTTTGACCTCTTGAAAATATTCTTGACCCTAGGCGAAAAATTCCACCACGTATTCCGGTCTGTGCTCTGCTACTCGATGCCCCCTGACTTGTGGAATATCGGGCTGAAACTGACCATGGATCTACGCTAATAGAATTTCGACGTGGTTCAATTTATTCTCTTGCATGATCAATACGACTCTGAGTCCGAGGATTGATACTAATGGAATTACGGCTTGGTTCAACCTGGTCTCTGCAACTAGAAGTTTCACCTTGGTTTCCCGTAGGAGGAGGAGGTCTGTTCCTTGCACTTCTCGTCCTTCGTGTGTTGGTACGGCGACCAGATTGAAGTTCCTCCATGAACATAGGTTGTCGTGGGTTATTATTTGCTCTGGTTCGCCTTTTTTTTATTTTTATTCTTTCGCATCGCATCCATCCACATCCAATTACGATCCTTCTTTCGCCTGCCACGATTAATCATATTCCTATCAGAAAACACTACGGGTCCATCGTACTGAGGCCAGGTCTCTTCGTCTCCATAGCAGTGGAAGTCACTTGAAGACCATATTTTTAACATATTCTCCGTACTGTACCGTTCGTCTACAAAGTCATCTACCTCCCATCTATATCTACCGCAAACGGCAACAACATGAGCAAATGGTATTCCGGTCAATTGAGGTTTTTTACATTCGCACGTAACGCGCCTACTCGGTAGTTAAGGATCTTCCGGTTGGTAATCGCGCTTGATGAGAACTTTGTACTTCCACGTTTTTCCCGAAAAATCTTTCTCGTAGGGCACATGTACTTCGAATTCTCCACGTTCAACGTCAATGGTTACAACTGTCATCGGGGCTGTAAATATGAATTTATATCATTATACATGAAATTAAAAATTAAAGGTAAATATAATGCAACTTGAAAATAAATTTGTACCTGCTTTAATAGTATGCTTCATCATTTTTAATTGCACCTCATTTGGCCACCGTTGTCCATCTGCCTGTCTCTGCAGTACTATTTGTTTCCTCTCATTAAACCATTGCACAACCTTGTACCAAGTGCCTTCCACGAGTCCAACAACGGGTAGTCTTCTCTCAACTTTGTACCGGCTGTTGAGACTTTCAAATCCATTACTCGTCATAAGACCCCAACGAGCACCAGTGTCAAAAGTCTGTGCCCACCTTTCAGGTCTCCAAGGCTCATTGTTATCTATCTCCGGCCCTTCTCACACATGTATGCTTTTTTTTATTCGTTATTATCTTCCAAAATGTACCTTCCCTTTCCGTAAGGGCATACAAACGCCACTTACAACCATATTACTTACAGACCACTATATACTTCTTCGGCGTACTGACAGTGGCTGTGTGTTGTACATTTAAGTGTATTGAGTAATCGTTACAAGTTTGTATTAATTGTATTTTTGAGAGAAAAATTGTCTCTTCCGCCAATGGCTCAGATCCATGCGGTTGAGACGGTTGTGGGATGGAATTTCTATACTCAGAAATATCTAGAAATTGCCCAACGGGATGGTAAGTTTCTGTCCTTCCCGTAAGGTAATACTGGTTATTAGGGTTTACATTTATGTTTCTCTGTGCCTCCATACCCTCACCATCGAGACCCTCTGACTCAAATAAGTCGGCCTCTTCATCACTCAAGTCCTCACCAGTTGCATAGTCTGATTGAAAATCGGGACCCCTGTCGTATAAATCATCAAGTCGACTTGTATCCTCTTCATCTTCTTCGTTCTCTTCATCTTGTCCGTCTTCTTGTTCCGCCTCTTCTTCTTGTTGTTGCCGTCCTCGCGTAGTACTACCACCATATTCCCTACTACTACCACCTTGTTCCCAACCCCCTTCGCCAAGTGTACTAGCACGAGGATCTGTACTAGTAGGGTCCCAAGGATCCCAATCTAATGTAATAGATTGAACTTCTGAATTGATTGCATTTGGTTGTTCTTGTTCTTGTTCCTCATAATTTTGTTGTTCGTTATAATTATAATTATAATAACCACCTAATTAATTAAAAAAAATTTGTTATAATTACAATTTAAATTAATCTATATAGTCATATATAAAAAAATTAATTAATTACATCTAAGCTATCTTAAACCTAATTAATCGTACAAAAATTGTAGTAATTTACCTTGTGCCGGAAGTAAATCTACATGCAGTTCTAGACCTTCTAGTCTCCTTGTTTGGAAACACTCGTATTGAACATATTGCCATTCATTCTGAGAGTTCACCGGCAAAATCATTTGTTGGAACCTTCCTTCAATAATGACGTTAAAACGAGAAATGATTCTCAAATTGAACTGGCCTTGATAATATCCTAATGTGGACAGAATAATTTCTTTAATGGATTCATAATCAGTTTGTGGAGAGGCATCAAAGCGGAAATTGCTTGGTGGATCATACGGAGATTGATTGACGAAAACCATAATTAAATACATTTTTATATGGCTAAGAGATGATTAGAGTGTTTCAAAAGGATTGATGAATTTCAGATTACAATAACAACTAAGTATTTATAGAGCTAATTACGAAGTTTCAGATTCTGATATCAGCAAACAAAATAAATAGTGAATGTCAAATCTATATCACATCAAATAATTCAGCGAATTATCGACGGTAATATATGACAAATGCACTTTCGGCGGGTGAATGTCCATGAAAACAATATCAAATTCCGTAACTACCTAATTACGGAATCCCAAATTCCGTAACAAGCTAGTTACGGAATCTCGGATTCCGTAACAGACTAGTTACAGATTCCGTAATTAGCAGATTCTCGCTCAAATCAACAATTTTTAAATGTGCTGGGCGGTTTGGCTGTTTTGGTGGTTTTGTTGTTTGATTTTGTTGTTTAATAATATATTTAAATAAATAATAATTAATAACAATAAATAATTGAATAAATATAATTAGTAAATATTAATAATTTAAAATAAAAATAATATTAATTAAAAGTAATGGTAATATTTATAATAACTAATAATAGTTATTGTAATATTAATTATTTATTAATATTTATTGAGGATTAATAATAATTAGTAATTACTAATTAATAATAGTTAATATAATAATAATTAAATTAATCAATAATAAATAATTAATATTTTCTATTAAATTATATATTTATTTATATATATGTTAGCTTATTAAAAATTATATATATGTTTATTCATATTCTTAAAAATTATATTCTGCCCTCTGCAAAAAAAATTAACAACAAAAAAAAAAAAACAAAAACAAAAAAAAATTTCATAAAAAAAACTAAATTCTGTAGAAAACGAAAAATAAAATACATATGAAATTTTTAAAAAATTAACAATAAAAAAACAAAAAATAAAAAACAAAAACAAAAATGAAAAAAATAAGAAAAAGATGCTGTCGGCAGAAAAAAATAAGAAAAAAGGAGAAGGAGATGAATAGTGTAATTACGGAATTCTAATTTCCGTAACAAGTTAATTACGGAATCCCGAATTCCGTAATTAGCTTGTTACGGAATCTCAGATTCCGTAATTACCGTCGGAATCCCAGATTCCGTAATTGCGTTATTATTTAAATAATTTAGATTATTTCGATATTATTATTAATATTTTATAATATTTTAATATTATTTAAAAAAGAGGGGGTATACATATAATATTACTAGACTGAAAGAGCCCATTTAAACTTGGAAGGAATCCTTTGAATTAGAACTTGATTCTATCTCATTTGGGAAGGCACGTATGTTAAGAGACCAATCTATACTAGAGCATGCTGCATGCAATGATACTTGTATAAGTTGCAACATTAATTGGTACGTACCATGTATGTATGTATTGACTCACTTTATTATATAATTAAATAACATTATTATTATTATTTGTTTTATTTTTCCTTCAACTAAGATACGCTGCTATTGTTTATAATTTTAATTGGTACGTACCATTTTTGTATGTATTGACTCACTTTATTATATAATTTAATAACATTATTATTATTATTGTTTGTTTTATTTTTCCTTCAACTAAGATACGCTGCTGGTCTAAAATAAGTAAAGAAACGAATCCATAGATACAACTATTTAGAATAATAAATAATAAAGAGGGAGAAAAAGAAAAGGAAAAGGAAAAGGAGAGAACAAAAGAAAAATAAAAATAAAGAGGAAAATAAAGCAAGTCTTCTCTGTGATTCTTTGATTGATTATATCCGCCTCCTTTCTCTCTCTTGCAAAACCCTAATCACCTCTCTTCTCCGATCCTCTCTCTCTCTAGATCTCTTCTCTTTTCAGATCCCTCCATCATCTCTCTCCAATGGCGGATGGGGAAAACAATGCCTCCAACAACTCCGCCTCATCCTCCTCGCCACCGGGATCGCCCGGATCGGACCTCAATCGGACTCTAAGCCACGACGAATCCGACCCCAATTCTACATCTCCTCCGACCACGGAGACCGAGACTGGAATCGAGGCGCTGGCGCGGCGGGTCCAGGAAAGCCTGAGCATGAGCAAGCGCCATAAGTTTTGGGAAACGCAACCAGTTGGTCAATTCAAGGATTTGGGAGATAGTAGTCTGCCAGAGGGACCCATTGAGGAACCTACTCCCTTGTCAGAGGTCAAGCAGGACCCCTACAACCTCCCTGCTCAGTACGAGTGGTCCACTTGTGACATGGAGGATGGGCCCACCTGTAATGAGGTAACTTTGATTTCTTTGCTTTTGCTTGGTCTGGTTGTGTTGAAGTTTGCTTGTTCGATTTAGGTATGTGGTATGAGAAGATATGACTGTGATAATGCTGAGTGAATAATAGTTTGACAACCAGATTTGATAATGAAATTGTGAATAAATGTCTCATTTTTTTTCCCACAGTGTGAAATTCCTACATAGGATAAGAGAAATCCACTCTTTGTGGAAACAAATGTGAAAGGAAGTAAATAGGCTATGATACTTGTGTAACATTTTTCAATGCTGAATAGCACTATATAAAGTTAGTTAGTGGGATGCATGAATAAGATCCGGATATATTTTCAGCTCAAGGATCAAAAAGAAGAGCTGATATTTGTTATATTTCCTATATCATATTATTACTATTTACATAAAATTACAGGGGTAGATTGTTGCTTAAGCATAGTAAATTGGGCAATAAAAACTGTAAAATAAGAAACTCACAATTTGCTTTCTGTTGAAGAGTGGGAACTGAATGGGTGTAATTCCTGAGTTAATGTAGGCTTTATCTTTTCCTGGTACGGGCTGGTAGGGTTCTAGTGCTTTATATGACAATCTCATATTTAGATACCATTACAGTTGAAAACTTGAAATGTTGCTGTTGTATGCCATGCTATTTTGTAGGCCACATTTTACCTAGTTGCATACTATAACTATATTTTAGTCAAAGCTGGATTAGATTAAGCAAAGGTTGATTATCAAAGGGAAACAGAATTTCATGTTTGTGGGTTAGTTAAAGAAGACCTTGGTTTAGATGAGGCTTGATTGACAGATTAAGGTTATTTTGAGGGTTTAATTATCATAAGTAAGAGCCAGATCGGGCTCAGCTTCGGCCTGATCCTGCAAAGCTGAAAATTCTCAGATACCTATACCTCATGCATGGGTGCAGTTACAATGACTTCTACAATAGTATAAGCTGACAATTATTTTCAATTTTGACTAGTTATGGAATCTTAATTAATAAAATCTGGCAAAATAATGCAACAGGTATACGCATTGCTGGCTCAGAACTATGTAGAGGACGACGAGAACATG
Organism: Rhynchospora breviuscula; assembly: GCA_027562975.1. NCBI lineage: Eukaryota > Viridiplantae > Streptophyta > Magnoliopsida > Poales > Cyperaceae > Rhynchospora > Rhynchospora breviuscula. The sequence continues at coordinate 6,424,569 of CM050400.1, read as the reverse complement.
TTTCGTTTCAACTACTCCACCAACTTCCTTAGGTGGGCCCTACGCCCTCCTGCTTACTTCAAATCTTGGCACATTGGTGTGAGGGTCAAAGCCTCCAAAAAGCTTGTGGCCTTTATAACAGGTGTGCCGGCCCGCATCCGAGTCAGGAATGAAGTCGTCAAAATGGCCGAGATCAATTTCCTCTGTGTCCACAAGAAACTCCGCTCAAAACGCCTTGCACCTGTGATGATAAAGGAGGTTACTCGTCGTGTACACTTGGAGAACATCTGGCAAGCTGCATACACTGCTGGAGTTGTTTTGCCTACTCCAGTCACTACCTGCCGCTACTGGCACAGATCTCTGAACCCTAAAAAGCTAATTGATGTGGGTTTCTCTCGCCTTGGGCCTCGCATGACAATGAGCCGCACTATAAGGCTGTACAAGCTGCCGGGCTCCACTGTCACTCCAGGTTTTCGCAAGATGGAATTAAGGGATGTTCCAGCTGTAACTCGGCTGTTACGGGGTTATTTAGGCCAATTTGCTGTTGCACCTGATTTTGATGAGGCTGATGTGGAGCACTGGCTGTTACCACGTGAAGATGTGGTTGATAGTTATTTGGTCGAGAGCCCAGAGACGCATGAAATAACTGATTTTTGTAGCTTCTATTCACTCCCATCGTCCATTCTAAATAATGCAAATTACTCAGTTTTGAAGGCTGCTTACTCGTACTACAATGTGTCAACCAAGACCCCGTTGCTACAGCTCATGAATGATGCACTTATTGTGGCAAAACAGAAGGGGTTTGATGTGTTTAATGCACTTGATGTGATGCACAATGAGGGGTTTTTGAAAGAGCTCAAGTTTGGGCCAGGAGATGGGCAGTTGCATTACTACCTTTACAATTACCGCCTTCGCAATCCTCTCAAGCCCTCTGAGCTTGGTCTGGTACTCCTGTAGGTCTTCCTTGAGTTTGTTCATTTTCTTTTAGGTTGTTTGTTGTCTGTGGTGACGTTCTTCATAAAGATGCAAATTTTCTTTTTCCTCAGATGTATTGTCATCAGACAATCAGTTAGAATATTTAATTTGGGGGGGATCTTTTTTCATCCGAGTTTGAGTATTGGCATTGGACATGCAGCATGTGCTCTGAACTGCTGTTACATTTTGAAATTTGGTCATAGTTTGCTTTTCTCTTCTACGGTTTTTTAGTTTATTAAATATACCAGTGATTAGAAAACACCAGTGTCCTTCATTTTTTTCTCTGTTCTGTTTTTCCCCTAAAAGAAAACACTGATGAGATCGAATTTTATGGATTCATGACAATTATCGTCTTGTATTTGTTGAAATACGCAGCCTATCGCTGACAAGATCGAATTTTATGGATTCATGATAAATCCTGTCCTTTAGTTTATTGAAATTAAATACGCAGCCTATGGTTTCCATACCGGGGAAATTGAAGTTGTGAAAACGGTGCTCCTTGTTTTAACGAGTCATTTTTTTTTTTTTTTTTTTTTTTTGTTGTGAACGAAAGTGGTGCCCAACAGCATTATTGTTTAATTCACGAAAACAAAGTTTACACCCGAATCAACTCCTAATATCTGATTTTGGACAATGCCTCTATTTGAACGTTCCAGCCTTCCAGGCCATTAAGCTGTTGATTGTGCATTTTGCATTTGGCATCGGTTGAAATCAAAACAATAAATTTGCGAGTTTCTGTGCTTGAATGGTAAATGGTGCCTCCTATAATGCATTCCTTAATACAGGAGATATTCTTTCAATCCGGTACCCAAAAGTAGCCCCCAACTCTTTAGTCTCACAAAAGCCCATTTCTCATGCGACAACATCATTATAAACTTTGTTCAAGAATTAAGCAATTGACAAAAATATACAAAGCATACCAACAAGCATATGTGTATATATATATAACATATAATAGACATATAGCAAGAGCATGACACAAATGAATGCACACAAATGATATGTACACCAACAAAGATGGGGCAGAGCACTTTTTCTAGTCATAAACACCCGAAGTGAAGAGAGAAAAATTACATGGCATAGAACACTTTTCTACCTATAGATAGCATAACATTGCAAACTTTTCTTTTAAGCTGTACTGGCACCTTCATTGCTGCTGAAGTGGATCTTCCCATTTGAGAATCCCATTCATACCTTACTGTCAACAGGATTAAATGTGTACTCATTCTGGTTCAATCCATACTGCAAAAATTAGCAAAAAAACATAAACAGAGAATGAGAAGAGTCATCATAATTTATGAGAAGGGTATTTTGTACAAAATATATTCTTGAAAACTTCTCAATACTCCCAGTTCACCATTTAGCCAACACCTCCATCGGATTTATTTGTTATGTCTCTAAGTGAAAAATAATCAAATGTGATAAACCCTTTCAGTTATTTAGAAAAAATGGTATCAAAGTGAAAATATGTGCAACAGTAAAAGTACTGTGAAGACATAACAAGCTGATTCTTTGAAAAACTCCTGGTCCTGAATAAGCCCCTGAATCAGAACAAGAATGTATACTGGAACACCTGATTCCTTCAATCAACTAAACAGAAACATAACCCTCCATATTCAACTTTTTTATTTTATTATTATTATTATTATTATTATTATTATTTTTTGACAAACACGTTCCAACTTTTTCTTGATAATATTTTTCTGTGATATTGCATACTCTTAATGATTTTTCGACAAATGTTGTACTTGCAGGTTATTGACAAGGAGAGAAACATAACTTTTTGCAAATTGCTTTAAAATAACAAATAGACCACAACAATTTCTTAAACAAAATTCCAACATAACAGAACACAAGCTTGAAAGGAAAGTGAAACAATATAGATAAAAATTCTATTAAGCAAGACTAAACTAAGTAAACACATCAAGCAATTAGCTAATGCATAAATTTATATTATTTTAATTCAGTTTGATCATGTGATGTTCTGCATTGAGTAGATTATGGATTAAATCTGAAAGCCTTCAAATATATGCAGTGTGCAACCAGGGAGGCTTTTCAGTTGGCTTAGATGGCAAATGGTCATATGCCCTATGCAATTTTTGTTACTAAATTAATTTGGTCAATTGCTTAGGAAAAACAATGTATTGGTTTGGAAGCAACCAAGGTGATGATCTCATCTTAAAAAGTTTTAGAATGGTAATGCATTATTATATTAAGTTTGAAAACTCTTCTGCCTAAAACTATATCCAATCTCTCTACTGTTGTTAAGATTAAAAAATTAACAAATACAGACTTTTCCAAAAAAGAAAACATAAAGAAAGAAAGAGATCAAAGAGTACACAATAAGATCATGAATAATGAAATTACTATGATGCGAAAATAAAAGGTAGAAGAAGGCAAAGAGTACCTTCTGTCTCATGCGTGAGCTCCAAACATCAGAATGAAACCCTTTACCATCCATAGAGCTCGAGGAGTAACTTGGGGCCACTTGGGGGATGAATAATGGTCTTCTTATGACGACAAAATCTTCATCACTATCATAATCTAATCTCCTCCTTGGAAGTACAGCTTTCAAACTTAGTGCCAAAAATACTGACATTCCCTATAAAAACATGCAACAAAAAAATAACAATAACAAAAATAAAAGAAGAAAAGTAATAAGAGTGAATTTGACAATGTGATAGAAATTTGGCAATGTAGTTAAATATAAACAAAAAGTTAAAAGCCAATACCAAATTATCATGTATAGACTGCAAAACAGCATGTTTTATTGTGTCTATGAATTCACTAGATGCAATGAGTTGCTTTCTTCTACTAGACTAGTATAATTGAAGTCGCTATAAGTCAATTTGCATTATGAATGTATTATGCAGACATCAGATGAAGGTAAGAAATATTAGACTTGTTTGACATACTTTCCTTTTATGCTCATTTTCATTTCATTTTGATCTCATTTGCTAGTCTAAGTCAAAATTGAAGATAAGGAAACCAACTTGGATAAATAGTAATAGTTAGTTCAGAGGCAACTTAGTGAAAACAGTTGAGCTGAGGCCTATCGCTCAATTACAGGAGTAAAATTGGGCTCACTTGAGCTGACATTGGGCTTAAATGGTCAGAAAAAAATTAATAAGCAAGTAGTTGTGAAAAGCCATTAAGGATAAACATTTACCTGAATAGCAACCAAGCTCAAGCCAATCCACTTAAATATGTCTTCATTTTCTTCAATAAATGCAAGCAGAGTTTTCAGCTCTCCAGTCGGGTCATTTGGCAGATACTGACAAATGACGTAATATCAAAATTGGTTATTAGAGTTACTATACGAACTTCACAGAAATTTAGGCAGTTACTTACAAGAGCAGTGCGACTGAAAATTTTAGTTTTTCTAGGATGCATGTGCAGATAAGAACATTCACTATAAACAATGCCATCCATCCATTTTTACAATCTCAAGTCATACATGTACAAATGTATTGTACATGCGCATACTCAATAAGTCTTGTAAATTTCAAAATGTCAATTTGAATACATAGCATTTGTTGTACATATGCATGTACATTCAATAAATAACATATATGAAAGTTCTCAACACACCACTTACTTATAAGTATGTACACGTGAAGATTCAACCCCTAGCCTAAATACATAATTGGAAATATCAAACAAGTACTAATTATTTAATTAGCTAAAGGAGTTGATAGTCACCTCTTGCCAATTCTTGTTGGAAATAACTCCACCAGCTAATGCGGCTTCAGCTATAATCAGCACTATGGCAATGAAAGAATACTGTAATAGATCCGAGTCAAGGAAAAAACTCACATAAATCACAAATTTATCAGCACCATTGTTCTTTTTTTTCAGATTTCACATGCTTACTCTCAAAATGTTTAAAATTTTTCCGACTTAGGTGATGACTGCTTAAGAAAAGACAGAAGTCCTCGGTCCAAGGCTTAGAAGGAGTTAGGTACGAAATTGCCCCTGACGTCCATGGCTGACATAAAACTATAAAGAGAAGGGCAATAAAGGAATGTATAAATGACATTCTGTCAGCTCATTAAGAACTCAGCTCTTATCTATGCCAAAATGCAAGGATCTTACCAGACATGCACATGCACAGAAGCTGAAGAATTTTATACTTTATTGTTTATCTTATAATAGGCAAACACCCACCAAATGAAACAAATTTTTATGTTCTATGGAGCAGAACCAGTAAAACCCTAACCATTAAATTTCAGAAACATAAGAGAGGCAAAAACTACTGCAAATTCAAAATATTCATAATGATCCATTAAAAAGGATACAAAGCAGAGACAACAACCACTTCGAATTTCGGCCGCAACATATCCTGTGAGAACAATCAGGCACATAACAGCTCCAGTTCCCATCAAAACACCAACAAACCTGTTCACAAAAGAGAAGAAATAATAAGAAAATTTCAAAATCTAACCTCTAATGATGTTTCAATCAAACACATCTCATCTATAATTGAAATTCACCATAGATCGGAGAGCTTATTGAGGTCAAGTGTGCCCCCATTTCGGATCCAGTGATTGAGCACCCAAACGGCGTACACAGCAAGAGATACACCGAAAAATGCATGGAGAAAATTGAGAAACTTGAGGAGAAAACCAAGACAGCTCCGACAACAGTTGTCTCCCATTTCTTCTTCTAGCTTCTTTCCTTCTTCCCCAATGGAAGATGGATAAGGATCCTGAAAGAAACCCTAAAACCGATCGCCTCTCTTTCTTCTTCTATTATTAAATTTTTTTTCTTTTCTTTCTTAGTGCCCTGTTTCGGGGGATAGAGAAGCAAAACTTAGTTGTGAACCGGTTCCATAAGAGTTAGTTATACCAAAATATAATATTTCTTGTCAGAACAGTGGGACCGGATTACAGAGACTTCTTTATTAGTCTTAGCTGGAATGAACATGGTTCACGGAAAAGTTGTCGAGAAAAGGAGAGACAACGTGGAGTAGCGGTCGGAATTGTTTTTTAATAGTACATAGCGATAAGGAATAAATTATTTGAAGCGAGTTAATTATTAGACAAAGCTAATTTTAGTTTGACCCGCTTCATATTTAGATATAGTTAAATGAATATGACGCAATGAAAAATGGTTCGGACGTAACAACGTGGCAATGATTGGATGGTAAATTCTTGGTCGAATCTGGAGCACAGCTAAACGCACACGTCTCATTTTCTTTTTTCATCCATCTCTTTTTTTTTATTATTATTATTTTTTTCTGTTGACGAGTCCACACGCCTCATTAGTTGCAGGGAGATATTTTAGTACTTACTATTTTATACAGATGTCAAATTTACTTAATTACCATAATATAAAGTTATTTTGATAAAAATAAATAATGCCACGTTGACAGTACTCAATTAAGGGCACAAGATTATAACTCTGGCGGAACATCCATGGTCAAAAGAAAAGGAACAACTAGAAGCTTGCATTTGATCATGTATTCATGTAATTAAGCCTACAAAAATTTAAAACAATTTCGTATGCAGGTTGTATAAGATGAGGACCAAATTTGTAGTAAGTTTATCATATTAAATTCTATTGTTAAAGTATGAAAATCGTTCACTTTTGTGTTATTTAATTTTTTATTAGTAAAGATTTAAGATACTTTAATGTGTTGTGACTCATTTGTATAAATTAAAATGTGGGCCAATTTATATTGGACTGTATGAACAAGTTAAAATTGTTTGTTGACAAGGGTCATTTATTAGTATTCAATTTTATTTTAAACTGTATATTAATATGCATATTCGTATGTTAGCACAAAGTTGTCAATAGCCGAGTAGGCTTGATATTTAAATCCGGAGTTTTCAGGATGGATATGATAAACACAAGTTTGGACTCAACGGGTCGGATTTGGACTTTAATGTAAACTCGATTCAACTCAGTTCATTGTGGTCCATAGAATGTATTACGATACCTTGTAATGTACTGGAAGATCTGTTTTAAACTTTTAATGGATGCCTATGGGCTTTTTATCTCGAAAAAAAATATTACGATACATTGTTTTTTAATTTAAATTTCATTCAAAACACAAATGCTGTTATCACGTTGGACATCACACATTCACACGGCATGACGCAATTGACGTGCTATGCTACCTATAGTTTGGAACCAGTCTTATATGCATTGAAAACACAAATGTTGTTTATTTTATTTATTTATTTAAAAAAATATCTTCCAGCTTTTAAATTGTTTTAAGTCTTTACCAATTTTTGTCCCATTAAAATTTATTTCCATGCTTAGAAAATTATAGAAAATCTAACTATAGTAATTTTCTTTTTTGGACTTTAGAAAATAATTTATGTATTTTTTCCAGATCTGCAGTGAAAACAAATATCCGAAAAGTATTAGCGTGCTCTGTGAATATGACCATTTTGTAAGAAAAATTCCAACAAAAATATATAAATTATCTGCAGTGAAAACAAATATCCATAAAGTATTTTCAATTTTTTAATTTCAAAATATTTTATATAATTTTTAAGTATTACAATTAAAAAAAATCTAATTTTATATATTAGATAATTTGAGATTTCTATATTTATTTTTTTCATCAAATTTTATATGCATAATTATAATCAATTCAGTGATGTCAGATTTTTTTTTCGAAATATTTGAGAAAAATTTTAATTTACTTTCTACTTTGTTTTTGCATTGCATGAAATTGGGTGTATCTTTCAAAAAAATAAAAATATTTTATATCATCTAAATCATTGAGTATAAGGTTTCGCTTTGCGCAAAATTGACACTAGTGTTATAATAAATGTTCAACTATCAGTCTATCACCGAATTCTTTTATGCAATAGTTAGATTACTTTTGGATGTCAATTACTTATCGAACTGCAATAATTAGTCGTCCAGTCGGCATAGTACAACTTAGTAGCGCAACCTCTTCTGTTGTTTTCCATAATATAAGAGAACAAAAAAACAAAAGAAGAGATAAATAGTAGGTCCAAAAGTGTTTTAAAGTGATCTGTTTATACCATGTTACGATTAACGGATTTTTTTTTCAAAAAAAAAAAAAAAATCATCATCTGACAGACGAGTCCCACAATTCTCACGCATGTTCCTTCACGTTGGAGCCCCTGCACTTTCTAATTTTTGCACAACACATTACACACCAACACAAAAAGAAACTGTGGCTCTTTCCCATCTGATTATGTCTGCCTCGCTTTTTCGCTCCCCCTTCTCTATAAGCACTTAAGGTAGATGATCGGATGTGAAACTAAGTCAAAACAAGTCCTCAAAACTACCGATCTAATCATTTGTAGTAGTAGTAGCTTGAGGGTCAAATCCACAGGGACAGATTGTTCAAATCTTAGGGCTTAAACTATACCTAATTAACCAAATTTAAAAGGGTAAAAAGGAAAAGAAAAACAATTGGTCTGGTAAGGCTATTTTTGGTATTTTCAATTAAGATTATTTTTAGGGTTTTCAATAATCGAAAGTAAACAAAACAACAATTCCAGATTGATGTCCAAAACAGTAAATGGTGCTAGGTTCAACAAATAATAAAAGGTCAGGGTCAATTTCGGGTTCCTACTCCTGGCCGTGTTTAGATGAATCCGCCTGGTTTCTGGTAGGTCCGCTTGAACATGTCGATCGGTCTATTTGGTATGTCGATGCAGTGTTTGGTTTGTAATTTCTTGGGTAAAAGTAGGACTTTGGTTCCTAACTCTCGTTCAAAGGCTTAATACCCTAATTCCTACCCTTGAAACTCCTAGAAACCGTAAATTTCAACTCTCGCTCAATGGCTTAGGTTTTCTAGGTCGCTTTTCTAGGTCCATGACCTCCCGCGCCTCTCGATCGCAGGTGAAAGCACGCTTCTCAGCTAAGCTCCGGGTTCACCTCTTGGTTACTACCTGTCCTAATACAAGTAATCGCGGTTTAGATTGAATTTATAGTTCTTGTTACCTATCGGGTAGACAAGGCCTTAGCCTACCGGGTAAAACCGTAGATTCAAACAAATCACAATCACAAGACAGAAATTAAAGCGAGAAAAGACAAATCATACAAACAAAGCATCAAACAATATCAAATAACACATAGCTACCAAGTATCGATTCCCTACAATTGCCCCTAACTAAATGAACCAGTCACTACTCATTCTCATTATCAAAATAGCAAATAAATCAAGTATACTGTATCAAACCTTCAATTACAACACAAAAACTCAGATTTGAGAGAGATTACAACAAATAATCAAGATGAAATGGTGGCTGGTCTGGTTCAAGCGGAGCCGCAAGGGATATAGCGGGTCCGTCTGGATTGTCTTGCCTTTTCTGTCGTTTCCTCTTCAGATCTTGATTCAAAGTTGAATTCCCCCTTCTCTCTCCTCCTAGGCGCCTTATAATACCCTACTAACGTTGGTTGTCAGCTAGGTTGCCTTCCAAAAATGTCATCAATCTCCAGCTTTGATTCAGCTTTTCTATTCTGGCTGGCGGATCCACCTGGATTCAGACGGGGTCGCCTGAATGCCTGCCTCAGCCGGTTTGGTGATCTCTGCAGCTGAGTCCCACTTGGGTGTTGTCCTTGGTGTCCAAAACAGCACCTATTTTTCGGAGTCTTACAAAATAACAAAGGAAATGACAGTATCTCGATTCTAACACAAAATACTCTTAAATTTGACTTAAAAGCATATTTATTCGAATGAAGTTGAGGCCTAAAAAGTTTGAAATGGTGACATGAAACCCACTGGTCAGTAGAGTTTCTCTTCTTAGGTATATCTTTCTTTCATCTTCCCCACCTCCTGCTCCTCATAGTTTTTTATTGCTTTTTTTTTTTTTTGCTCTTCTCCTATGGAATGTAAGAAAAATGGTAACTTTGTAAGGATTAAATGAGCGATTTAAAATGAATGTCTGATCTTATGAGGCAACTTCTACCCGAGATCTCAAGTGATTTCTACCTGTGCCAGATCCAAGTGATTACCGCCACCATATGGTAACTCAGACATTGCTAGATATTTGTTTGATTGCATATAGAGTTAGAGGAGTATGATGTGTTGTTATGTAGTTACAATCTATCTATCTAATAATTAAACATATATTAAAGTTAGCAATTTATAAATGGAGGGAACCTAAGTTGTGTCTAAAATTGGTGCTAAAAAAAATCTTGGCTATTGGATGTTTTAAATCTGGACATCTATTATTGTGTTTATGTTGGATAGACATATTCTTCAATTGTTTGGACATTTCAATTTTTGTAATTATGTAATGGTGTATGGTATTTAATTAATACCAGGTTTAGCTAGATATCGTGTGTGAAATTGTTAAAATTAGTTTTGTTTTAAGATGTGCATGGTCTATGGTAGACCAATTAAATTTTCTAGATGTTATAAATTTTGTGTAGAAATGGTGTTTAATTTATTTGTATGCTCCATGTTCATTAACATATTAATCTGGACTAAAAATTACAAATGAAATGGAGATGTTTCATTTTATTGCACCGGCCATAATTAATAGCCGATCATTATCCATTAGAGTTTTAAAAATCTATTTTTTTTCTTTTTTTCCAACCGCTATAGTTTGGTATGAGTAAGAAATTTGTGTGCTTAGATATTCACACATTTTCCGTCCACAATAAAACAATTTCCGATCAGTAATAAAGAAAACTTAATTCATTATGCAGTGGATGTATATATAAAATTTGTTTTCAATTTGATTTAAATTTATTTTCTTCTTCATTATGTTGTCATCAATCATGCTGACATTGAGTACTTATATAAATAGTTATTAATTTGCTTCTCATTCAATTCACCCTCGACAAATGCGTCATCAAGAGAAGTAGGGAAAAAAAATACACTATCCAATCTTATCAGAAGATCACTTTATTTTGTTATTAAAGCTCTTTTTTGGTTGCTTTTTTTTTTTTTCAAAGTTTTATGTATTGTTTTCTGAATGATAATTAGCTGAGTGAATCAATATTTGAAATTTTCTAATATCATTCCCCATAGTTATTTTGATTATTATTTATTTTTTGGTGTTATTGTTTTTTTAATATTGTTACGTTAACTATTGTCTTTCATTTCAAAATCTGTTGATAATTTCATTTTATATTTCATTATTTATTGATAATTTCATATATAAGTTTACGTACCCGTTTTTGGTGAGCTGTATTTATTATGTTTTAACTTTAGTAATTCATAATTTTATTCTATCTCAACTTTAATAAATATTTTACTTAAGTTCTATTAAATTATAGTTATTAGATTTAGTTTAATCAAGCACACCTTAATGTTTTAAGTTATTGTTGAAGTGTCTTTTCTCAATTTCGTATTCAATATAGATTTTGTTTATGCGTTTGAAGGCAGATTTGTAAATTCATACTTTCATTTATTTCAACTCGAATAAATATTTTATTTAAGTTCTATTAAATTACAGTAATTGGATTTTGTTTAATTAAACTCATCTTAATGTTTAAATTTATTGTATGAGTGTCTTTCCTCAATTTCGTCTTCAATAGAGATTTGTTTATGCGTTTAATTACGAATTTATAAATTCATACTTTTATTTTATTTCAACTCAAACAAATATTTTATTTAAATTTTATTAAATTATAGTAATTGGATTTTGTTTAATTAAACACACCTTAATGTTTAATTAAAGTTATTGTAGAAGTGTCTTATGTCCATTTCTCTTCAATACAGATTTTGTTCATGTGTTTAAATGCGGGTTTGTTGTTGTTACGTACATGTGATAAATTATTTGTAATGGACGATAAATTTAAATTGCGAAGTGAATGTATATACAAAATGAGAAAGTATTATATTTCTTTCTTTTATTTCCAAATTTAATATTTTTCTCATTCCATGTGAACACCCAAAATTATTTTCATATGTTTATACTGTTAGAGATATGTCCTAGAAGTCAATCATTTTATGGCTATTTCTATGGTTTATGTTATTGATGATATTATCATTTGTTCCTTGATTTATTTATTGACAGATCATTCAGGTTGAAAATCTGAATTGTAGATCTCTGTAGTTCATTTATGATTAAATCACAATAATAAATCTAAAAGGTCCATAATCTTGATAATTAACAATGAACATTAATTATCATATAAGATTAGTATGCAAGTTAAGAGATGATTAAGTTCTACAAATCATAGATAAGAAGTTACCAACTTAATTGCATATGTATATGTTATGGAACATAGTACATGACATGATCCAATAAAATAAATATATGGATTGTGTTATGTGTCAATATTTATTTCATATGAGTTTGATTCTAAGTTTGAGATGATTCAACTTTTTCACATGAAGATATGTTCTATAAATATCGTCTAACGTTGATTCCTGATAAAGGCTGCTATACGGACTTTATTTATGCTCTCTTGAATTATGCGGGGAAAAGTTGTTCATTAAGAAAACCGTATGTCTCTCGTTAATTTACTTAGTGAGTGATGATATCTGTTTGGGCCCCTTGATGGAGATAGATTGTTTGCTAGCAACTTTATACAATTATCTCTAGATCAAGAAATGTATAATCTGCAAGAATGACACATTCCTATCTTGGATTATACAACGATATAATGTGACATAAGAATCAAACAAGGAGATACTTTTATTTCTTATGCAGGATTAAAATAATATAGCAGTACAATATTTATGTGAATTGGGAATCATAGTGTGTTGCTAGATACCGCCTATGATTATTGGAAATAAATAGCGATTTATTTTCATGGACAATATAGCATAAATCCTCAAAGGGTCACACAAATATGACTTTAACCATACAGTGCATTATTTATTTATTCGCAGCAGTGAGTATTGCTAAAATATAATAAGTTGATTAATTAATTATATGCCGTTGCGAACCGTTATAATTAATTAAGTCAAATGGATCATATAGAAATAAATTAATGTATTTGCTAATCTAAAAATAATTATTAATAAGTTAATAATTAATTATGTTCAACATACTTTATTAATTGAGCTATTGGACCTTTTATTTAAATGATTAATTAAAAGTCCGATTTGAGATAATTTGGAAGAGCAATTAAAGGATTGAATGAATGGACCAAGGCAACAAATGTTGTAGCCCATCAAGGCCCATGGAATTTTTGGCCAAGGAGGGATAATTTTGTCCAAGCAAAATTAGAAGAGAGCTAGAGTTGAGTTGCCTATAAATAGGGGTGTCATTTGATGGAAACCCTAACCTCCATCCATTTCCTCTCTCTCCTCTCTTGCTCTTGGCCGAAATCCACCCAAGGAAGAAAAAATTCAGATTTTTCTTCTCCTCTCTTCTCTCTTCTCCTCAATAGCTCATGTGTTGAGCAACCTCTCTCTCCATTAAATAGTTAGTAGAAAGAAGAGGTTCTAAAAAGGGGATTAGCTCTAGCCTTAGAATTAGCTAGCACTAGTTCATAGGCTTTGGTTAACTCCTTGGTGGACTCGAGGCGGCCAAAGGTGGTGGTGGTGGAGACGAGCACGCCATCGGTTTCTAAAGAATTGGTCAAGCCTTCTATTTGCTATAATAGAAGAGGTAAAATCAATTCCTAAACCTTTCTCCTTGATGCTTGATGTGTTTGATGTTTTGAGTAAGATTATTGATGCTTGATGATTAATTAAGACTAATTAGTACTTAAAATTAAAAATTGAGTACCTAAACCTAGTTCCTAACATATACTTGCAGTCCAATATTAACAAATATAATAAAATATGAATGGTACAATTCATTTCTATTTTTACCTCCTCAAATAATTCTCTACTAACTTTAATGTTCATTTGTTTGCCGACCTTAATATCTTGTAATAGTAAGAGAATCTTTATACATAGCTTTGTACAATTTATTATTAAATAAAAATAAATATTAAATTAATGAAATTACAAGATCATTTGTTTGTTCTTTCCTTCTTTCAACTAAATTAAGTATTATGCTATAATCTACAATTAAATAATCAACAATTGGATACAATATGTATATATTTTGTAAAATTAAAATTAGTATTTTATTAGCAAAATTGTGATTCAAGTATGACTATAATTTTAATTCTTTTTCAAACAACACCCACTAGAAATAGTTGTCAAATTGAATTATATATATTTTTATCTATTTTTTTTATCGGGCCGGCGGTCCGGTGGAATGATAAGATGAAATGGTAGCCAAATTGTATTTTAGTTTGTTATTTTATTATTTTTTTTAACTTGGTCAAAGAAGATAAAAGACAGTCACGGAATTATTATGATAATTAAATGCAAATAAATGGAAGGAGACTTGTATTTTGTATCTCAAAATTTGAATAATATATATTGGTTAAAAATATAAATATTCAAATTTTGGAGTGTCACAATATTCAACTAAAATAATTTTTCGTCTTTATTTTTCATACATCATTCTAATATTACTCGATGAAAAACTACATCACCTAGTACATTGATGTATGGTTTTCATACTCAATTTCCAACCAGATTAAGCCCTAAAATTACGTTCAAATGCATGTATTTTTATCAATTTCTGCTAACTTAGTTTGTAGAAAAGTCCAGCCGTAGCCCGGCAAGTTTATTTTGCAGGTTCAGCATTTATTCGGCATGAAGAACAGAGAGAAAAAGCAAACGGGAGTTGCTCATACAGAGTGGAACGGACCGCCCGCACAACGGAACGGTCCGCCCTGACCAGAGAAACCAAGTCCAGACGGACTCGACCAGACTTCAGACGGACTGCCCTGACCAGACTGGAACGGTCCGCCCCAGACTCAGAACGGGCCGTTCCAGCTATCTTTGGATTGCTAAAAATAGAAGGCCATGTTTGTCAAGTCGGTTTCCTCTATTACCGACCTTCCAAAAGCACGTCTCCCACGTTTGAAGCCACCATTGCCTTATTATAAAAGCTCTGTCCTGTCTTCAATTAAGACTAAGTTCGAAATTCTAGGTTTTAGCCTCTTTCCAACTCAGCAAAGGAGACAGCCTGCCGAGACGACCAACTGCATCTGGAACTGCCCGTTCTAGAGCCAGGACGGTCCGCCCCAGACAGGACAGAGCACAGAAACGTGGAGTTTTCGAGCGCAACTTGTTGTAAACTTGATTTTTCTCTTTCTATGTCTTTGTATTTGATGAAACCTGCTTGTTCTTGCATGGATTTATTAGAGTAGAGTAGTTTTAGGGGCTATGGTCTGAGAACCTTTCTCTAGTTGCTTGTTTTTTATTTGAATCTTTAATTATTAGTTAAATTAAGTTATGTTTTGCTTCTTGCACTTTAATTTTCTATTTAATTGCTTAAGTTTGTCTCTGTTTGATCTGATTACCTCGTTAAACAAAGGCCTAGTTTAACTGTTAGGATTAAAATCAATCGCAGCCACATTAACTTAGTAATTTTACTGTTCAGGTAGGCGATATCCGGAAGGATTAAACCAGACCTTAATAAACTAGGGTTTAACTTGAAATCGGAAGATTAAAAGTTTACCAAAACTCGAGAAGTAGACTAGAACAACTAAACCAAGAAACGAAAATTGAAATTTAGGCGTTCTAGGAGTTAAACAATAAAACTTAATAGCTTGACCTGAACGGGAGTTAGAGTACAAGCCTTTAGGTTACGTATTGTTTAATCTCGCATAAAAACATTTAATTAATAATTAAAACTCATGACAAAACAAGTATCAATTGATCGGAACAGACCGTTCCAAGGTCAGAACGAACAGCCCGGAAGGGGGAGTCTGGCCTGGAACGACCTGTTCCGATCAATTGACAAAGTCCAGAACGGACCGTTCCAGAGATGGAACGGACCGTTCCAACTTTGACACAGAGAATTGTTCGAGGATCTAAACCCCTAATTTTTATTAACTTGATTATCTTTCGTTCGAGTTAGAATTTGGTAATTTAGGGATTGAACTTTACTTTATTATTCTTTATTTTAGAACTGTTGAAACTTATTGATTTATATTAAAACCAGAATTTAGTTTGAATTGTTTAAACTGAAACTTAGAAACAGAATAGTCCGTCCCCGAGATTCGACCCTTAAACTGTACTGCAAACGAATTCGCATCGGTAATTAAGGATTAAATTTGACCCGTACGCGCAGAACCGATCAAATTTTGGCGCCGTTGCCGGGGACGGTGCCTTTATCTAAGTTTAGTTTTCAAGTTAGACTAATTTCTCTTTATTTCTTTTCACTTTTTCTTGGTTTTTGGAAATTGCAGGAACACGCGCTGGCTGGAAAGAAGAAGACCACCAGCAGCACTTGCAACTACGACTTTCGACACCCAAGAAAAGGGAAGAAGAACCCCTCTCAGGTGAGCTCTTCCTCATCTGGACCTAACCGTGCGATTTTGCAACAGCAAATTTCAGAAACAGTTGAGCAGACCGAGAGGCAGGGTGACAGTTCTTTGGTTCCGCCTTTTCGCCTTTTCTACCAGCGAAATCGTAGGAATCTCTCTGGAGCACAGCCACCTGTAGCGCAATCCGAGACACTTCGTTTCACATTAGGACGAACCACATCAACCGCATCAACTGACATAGAAGCAATGGGAGACAACTTAAACGGAAACGGGGGCAACAACAACGAAACTGAACTTGAGCGTGCATTGCGTGAGGCACTTGAAGCTGCCAAGGAGGCTGAGGCAACTCGACCTTTGAGGGAGATCGGGGCACCTACCGCAAATAACATCCGACTTGGGATCAAACCACCGAAAGCCGAGAGGACCAGGGATTTCTTCTACAATCCTGGCCTCGTGTCTTTGATCAAGGAAAACACTTTTGCAGGATCTCCTCATGAAGATGCCAACAGGCATTTACAATCCTTCCTGCGAAATTGCACAACCTTGGTTCCTGAAGAAGTCGATCTGGATATAATTCGCCTAACTCTTTTTCCTTTTTCTCTTAGGGACAAAGCCGAAGATTGGTTGAATAGTTTTAATGACCGACCCTTTGAAACATGGAACGATTTGACCAAAGCCTTCCTGGATAGGTTTTATCCTAGGGTAAAAACGACCAAATTAGTTAGGGAATTGTTAACTTTTCAGCAGGACCAAGATGAAAACCTGTTCGAAGCATGGGAACGGTTTAAAGACCTGCAAAGAATGTGTCCACATCATGATGTACCTGATAGTAGACTGATTGTTAGTTTTTATGATGGTTTGGATGACATAACTCGTCAGAATATAAATTCAACTGCAGGTGGTGCTTTTCTGGAGATGGGATGCAGGGATGCAAAAGCCTTGATTGAAAGCATGGCACAATCTCAGACAAATTGGTCGGTTCGCTCAAAGAACAAAGGAGGCGTGTTTGAAGTAGACAAATCCACTCACCTCCAATCTCAACTCGATTCTTTGACGGTCATGCTCAAAAATATAAGTGCAAAATCTTCAAAACCCTCCGAATCCGCCGCCGTATGTCAAATCTGCGAAGAGGAAGGTCACACAGCCAAGTCTTGTCACTTGGTAGCCAGGGAGGACCAGCCTGAGAATGTCAATGCCATAATTACTCCTCCCTCCTTTTTCCCAAGCAATAACTACTCATATCGCGACAAACGGAACCACCCAGGTCTCTCGTACAGCAACCCCAACGGGTGTGCCAATCCGGGCCAAACTGGTCAAGCATCAAACTCCAACAATAGCACTAACGCCCATAGCGGGCTCTCTCAGCGAACAATAGAGAAGTTTATGCAGAACCAAGGGATATTCAATCACTCAGTCCATGACGAGATCAAACTGCTAAGAGAAGACCTAGGCCTACTCATAAACAAGCTGAACCAAGGGAATGATCAAGCCAACTCAGGGGCACTAACCAAGCCAGGCATGTTTCCAAGCCAACCTGAAACCAATCCCAGAGAAGAGTGCAAAAGCGTCACGCACAGACTGAGGAGCGGGACTAGTTACGATGGCCCTGAGATGCCCAAGGATTTGCAGCCGGATTCAGCTGGGACGGACCAGCCAGAGCTGGAACGGACGTATGGAACGGACCGCCCCAATTTGGAACGGACCGCCCCAGACATCCAGCAACCAGTCACATCTGGGACGGACCAGCCTGAGCCGGAACGACAAGCTGGAACGGACCGCCCCAATTCGGAACGGACCGCCCCAATCTTGCCAAGAGTTGAGAAAGTCTTTGCTTACCCCCCCCCCGACGCCGAGCGATCCTCCGGTTGAAGTCCCATACCCGCAGAGGCTAGCTCAGGCTAAGAAGGACAGGGAATACGGAAAATTTCTGGATATCTTGAGGCAAATGAAAATCACTATTCCCTTCACTGACCTCTTGTCAAAGATGCCATCCTACGCCAAGTTTCTCAAAGACCTCTTATCCAACAAGAAGAACTTGGAATTGAGCGGTGTCATGGCCTTGTCAGGAGATCCCGACACTCCAAACATCAAGAAAATGCCGCCGAAGATGAAGGATCCAGGTAGATTTACTATTCCTTGTAAAGTTGATGATTTAGGTATGAAGAGAGCGTTGCTGGACATTGGAGCAAGCGTCAGCCTGATCCCTGAAACTATCTTTCATCGAATTGGAAAACGAGAACTAGAGCCAACCCCGGTGACTTTGAGACTTGCTGATAATTCAATAAGATTGCCATTGGGGGAGGTGAAAGACGTGCCAATTCGAGTTGAAGACATCTTTGTTCCATGCGACTTCGTGGTGGTTGATATGGAGGAAGATCCTGAAGTTCCTATCATCCTGGGCAGACCCTTCCTCACCACAGCCGGTGTGTTCATCAATTGCAGAACCGGCAAGATGAAATTGGAAGTTGGAGATGAGAAAATTGAGTTTGATGTGGAAAAAGCGATGCGGATGCCAGACCATATGGATTCAATTTTTATGGCTGAATCATTGGAAGCCATGGTTGAAGAGACATTCAACAATCGGATTGTGCAAGCATACCATTCCTTCTCGGCTACACCTGAAGAGGAGGAGGCAGACTTGATATTCAACGAAATTCTGCAAACCGTTGAATACTTGGCTGCCAGAGAGGGCTGGAACGGTCCGCCCCAGATCCAGGCGGACCAGGTCAGCATGCAGCTTCGATCAGCGGCTGAAATCGACCAGATTTTCAGCCTCGGTTCAGATCAGAACTGTCCACCCCGTTTTGAAACGGACCGTCCGAGCTGCCAGTCAGAGAAAGGTAAACTAGAATTGAAGACATTACCAGAGAGCCTTAGGTACGAATTCCTAGGTCCCGACCAGACCTTTCCTGTCATCGTCAACGCCAAACTCGACTTGGATCAGACTGATAAGCTACTAAAGGAGTTGAGGGCTCACCGCAAGGCTATTGGATATTCTATCGAAGATCTTAAGGGTATCGATCCCTCGATATGTACCCACCGGATCTTACTTGAAGAAGACTCAAAACCGACAGTAGAACATCAAAGGAGACTCAACCCGAACATGAGTGAAGTCGTGAAGAAGGAGGTGCAGAAACTTTTGGAAGCTAGAATCATCTACCCGATCTCAGACAGCAAATGGGTCAGTCCCATTCATGTCGTCCCAAAGAAGGGAGGCACAACAGTGATTGAGAAAGATGATGGCCAGCTGATCCAAACAAGGATTGTCACTGTGTGAAGGATGTGCGGAGCTTCCTTGGGCATGCAGGCTTCTATAGGCGTTTCGTTAAAGATTTCTCTAAAATTGCTAAGCCATTAACCAATTTAACAATGAAGGATGCTGAATTCCTGTTTGATCAAAATTGTGTTGATGCTTTCAATAGGTTGAAGGAAACGCTTGTGACTGCCCCTATCTTGCAACCTCCAAATTGGGATCAGCTATTCGAATTGATGTGTGATGCTAGTGATTACGCGGTCGGTGCAGTGCTAGGACAGCGGACAGGCAAGAAGCCCTATGCAATCTGTTATGCGAGTAAAGTGCTGGATGAGGCGCAAGTCAACTACACCACAACCGAAAAGGAGCTTCTAGCAGTAGTCTATGCCTTAGACAAATTCAGGTCATACCTGGTTGGCTCAAAGGTTATAGTCTACACCGATCACTCAGCACTCAAATACCTCCTATCCAAAAAAGATGCCAAGCCACGACTCATTCGATGGGTTCTCTTACTGCAAGAATTCGACCTCGAAATACGCGACAAGAAAGGTACAGAAAATAGTGTGGCTGATCATTTGTCCAGATTGAAAATAGAAGACCAAGGAACTGGATCCATACCGATCAACGACTCGTTTCCAGACGAACATTTGATGATAATCCAGTCTGGAACGGACCGCCCCAGACTAGGGCGGACCGTCCCAGCCCCTGAAGACGCTGTAGCAGCAGACAGAACGGCCCAGCCTGAGCCAGAACGGCTAGATGGAACGGTCCGCCCCAATCTGGAACGGTCCGTCCCAAACCAGGAAGTTCCATGGTATGCTGATTTCGCGAACTTTTTAGCCAGCAAAGTCATGCCCTATAAGATGTCTTCTCAGCAAAAGAAGAGGTTCCTAGCTGACGCGAAATATTACTTCTGGGAGGACCCATTTTTGTGGAAACTTGGGGTTGACGGAATATTTCGAAGATGCATACCAAAGGAAGAGGTGCAGCAAATTCTTTATCAGTGTCATTCATCCGCCTATGGTGGTCACGCTTCAACCTCGAAAACTGCAGCTAAAGTCCTTCAATCAGGTTTCTTTTGGCCGACTATTTTTAAAGATTCGAGGGAGTTTGTTTTGTCTTGCGATCAGTGCCAAAAGATGGGTAATATATCCAGCCGACAAGAAATGCCAATGAACCCGATTTTGGAGGTTGAAATTTTTTATTTGTGGGGGATTGACTTCATGGGGCCCTTCCCATCTTCGTGCGGGTATGAATACATCCTTGTAGCAGTAGACTACGTGTCTAAATGGGTTGAAGCTATTCCGAGCAAGCATGCCGATTCAGCCACAGTCAAGAAGCTGTTCACCAAGATCATATTTCCTCGGTTTGGAACTCCGAGAGCTGTCATCAGTGACGGGGGTAAACACTTCATCAACAAACAATTTGACAATCTGCTGAAGAAATATGGAGTGAAACACAAGGTGGCAACACCTTACCACCCGCAAACAAGTGGCCAAGTCGAGGTATCTAACCGAGAAATTAAGAACATCCTGCAGAAAACCGTTGGGAGTACAAGGAAGGATTGGGCACTGAAGTTGGATGATGCACTATGGGCATACCGAACCGCATTCAAGACTCCGATCGGGATGAGTCCATTCAAGCTGGTGTATGGAAAGGCGTGTCATTTGCCTGTTGAGATCGAACACAAGGCGTATTGGGCAACCAGAGCACTCAATTTGGAGTATAAATCAGCAGGAGAACAAAGAGTTCTAGACTTGCATGAGTTAGAAGAGATCAGACTGAACGCCTATGATAATGCTAAGATGTACAAGGAGAGAACAAAGAATTGGCATGATAAGCATATCCAAAGGCGAGATTTTAAAAAGGGTGATCTTGTGCTTTTGTTTAATTCGCGATTGAGGTTGTTTCCGGGAAAATTAGAGTCCCGATGGACAGGTCCATATGAGGTTAGAAAAGTTTACCCATTCGGAGCAGTAGATATTTGGAAGGAAGGATCAGATATTTTCAAAGTGAATGGCCAACGACTCAAGCTCTACATCAGTCAAACCACACCAGAAGGAGGGAAAGTGCGATTTTTGGACAACCCCTCAACCGTAGAGACGTAGCCATACGGGGTCAGGCTCGAGACCTTAAACAAGCGCTGCTTGGGAGGCAACCCAAGGGTTAAAAAAAAAAAAAAAAAAAATAGGAGTAATGATAAATACTTGGCTTAGTCTGTACTTGTTTAATTTCAGTTTTTTTTAGGGATTGGAACGGACCGCCCCAAATCCAGAACGGTCCGTCCCATCATCAGGACGCATAGGTCCATGGCTGGTACTACGCATACGGAACGGACGACAATACCATACGGAACGGACGAGAAAACCATATGGAACGGACCGTCCCAATTTTGGAACGGTCCGCCCCATTGAAACCTAACAGACGACCCAGATCCAAACCCAATAACTACCCACTACCATTAACTACCCACTAAGCCTAACCAACCCGCCTCCTCACCTTATCCGACCCGTCCCCTTCTATTCCTCTCCCAAACCAATCATTCAAAACTCTCCATCTCTCAAACCCATCTCTCCAACTCTCTCTCTCTGCCACCACCAAATCCGACGAGATCGCAACCATTTTCGCCGCCTCTTGCCATCACTCGCCTCTCCAGAGCACTCTCAAGTCAGTGGACTCCTCGATTTCTCCGATTACTCGAAGAAACGCCGGCGCTACCAGCTCCGCCCCGCCACCTCTAGCCCTCGTCAGAAATTTCGGTAACATCACCTTTTTCTCTCCTTCTTTCTATTCCAGGTACCAAACCAACTCAATACTGCACCAAAATCGTACCACAACCTCGAGAAAAATCGAAACCATAAAACTTCACCTTTTCTGTCCAAAGCTAGAGTAGAACGGTCCGTCCCAAACTTGGAACGGTCCGCCCCATAACCAAACCAGATTCCAAACCAGCCCGTCCTGACCGAAATCTCCCCGTCCAACCAATCCAGAACGGTCCGTCCCAATCTTGGAACGGTCCGCCCCATCACCAAACAAGATTCCAACAACCTTTCTTCCCAGCCAAACCGCTCCGTCCCAGGCTTCAAACGGTCCGTTCCATGTCTAACAGCTCATCTTCTGGTTCGTTGGGTGACAAAATCTCTAAATTCTTCCGCAAGGGAGCTAGAAAAACAGGCCAGACATCTGTCCCAATCCCTCCAGAATTCAATGTGCCATGGCCAACAAAGGAATCAAATCCGGTACCGCCTCTGGATAGGCTCCCGCTCAGGCCAGAAGACTTGATCACCACACCAGAACATCCATTGTCTGCCACGCCACCATACTCAGTCAACTATCCACCTCCTGACACAGAAATCATACCCTATATTCCACAGAGACGGATGGATACCGATGCAATTGACTGGTCACAGCTAGAGGCTGCCTCAGACACGGAACAAGTGGAACAAAGTGAAACAGCCGAAGGTGAGACAGCCGAAGCAGAGCCTGAAGAAGATACTGAAGAAGAAGATGCCGCGGATCTTGTCCCTGAGACACAAACCCGGCCAGCACAACCAGCCAGCATTGAGCTAGCAAATGTGCACATCCGCCTCAAGGACAGCCAGGCAAAGCAGCGATACAGAAACCTCCTGAACAAGAAATTTGAGAATACCCGCTCGATCGATCTGCGGGTACTTGACACACTAGGCATTAGGGAGGACTTCTACAGGCTGACCAGAGCAATTGGGTTTCGCCCAAGGTTCTGGAAGATCAGAGCTCCAGCCTACACAGCCTTGACAATGGAATTTCTGTGCTCTCTCGACCTCTATCACAAAAATGACTTGTGGCAACTCACATTTCGTGTGGATGGTAAGAAGTATGTCGCCACAGAGCTTGATTTTGCCCGTATCTTTGGGCTTGAGAATGGCACGATAACTGATGAGTTATTTGAGGATGATCTGTGGGAAGAGCTTTCACTGGAGCACAAAAAACCAGTCAACGAACGCCGCTCCTCTCATATTCAACACCCTACCATCCGGTTCATCCAGAGGATGCTCTCACTCACCATCTTTGCCAAGGGTGAGTCGGGGGTAAAATTGACAAGGGGAGAACAAGCCATTCTCAACCAGATATTTTATCCAAAAGGCGATGCCCAACTGAACCTTGCCTACATGATGATGAAACATTTCGAGAAGCAGGCAAATAACTTGAGAAGCGGCAAAGGTCAGATCACAATCGGTGGCTATGTCACCCATCTGGTGCAGCAATATGACTTGGCGTTGTCTGAGATGCAGCGGAGTGGGGGCCCAAACCGGGTCTCCATGAAACAACTGGTTGAAATGCAGATGGTGGCTCAGGTTGGAAACGAGTACCAGTACATTTATGGTCGATACCGTTTCCTTCTTCCCCTCAATAGGCCTATTGATCTTACCAACAAGAGAACCTGGCTGCTAGTTGACAAGGACGGCAAATTTATAAACCATGAAGAGGAGGAATTGCAGCGGCGATTAGCCGAGATGGAGGCCGCAGCTAGAGCAGCCGGAGCAGGTACGTCAGCAGAGGCAGCCAGCTCACAGCCACCTCCACCCAATCAGCCACCAGTCCAGCCATTCTATGAGCCTCAGACTAACCAGCGTGAGGATATATTTTGGGGAGGGTTGCCGACTCATGAGATACCACATCATCAAGAGCCATCCCCAGGCCAGTGGCAAGGCGGATTTGATCACGCCTACCACAACATTCTCCAGGATATCCACACTGCACAGTGGAACATCCAGGCCTCGATAGATGAAGACAGAGAAGAAAGGAGGCGTGAGCGAGAAGAGAACAGAAACTGGAGGCAGCAGCAGGACGAGCGGAATGAACGAAATGATGACCTGCTAGCACGGTTGGCCAGCCATATCTTCGGACCACCGCAGGACCCACCACATCACTGAGCCAAGTTCAGTAAGTTTTCTGTTTTTCTCTCCTTTATTTTCTTTGTTGTATCTAATCAGGACTAGGGACAGTCCTTTAGATAAGCTTGGGGGGGGGGGGTAAAGATCGAGAAAAATCGAAAACTGGTATGATAGGATGCACTTCATGGCATATTGCATATTTCTGTCAAGGTTGGAACGGACCGTCCCACAAACAGAACGGTCCGCCCCAAAAGGTCGTTTTAGTCCAGAACAGTCCGTTCCAGACTTGGCAGAACTAATAGACAGCTGACAAATGTGCATGGAACGGTCCGTCCCACAAACAGAACGGTCCGCCCCATTGGGTCGTCCCAGCCCAGAACTGGCCGTTCCAAGTACAATTGTTAGCTGGTTTTTGTATATACATGTAGGAATTGCATTTTTAATCATTTAAAGTTGCATTTAGATAAGCTTTAAGGATTTAATGGATAAGCTTAGCGATTGTGACTTAGGAAATTAAGGCATTTTCTGAGAGAAGCGAATTTTATTGAAAATCTTTTTGAAATGAATTTGATGAAACTGATTTGAGCAACCTAAGGTTAGGATTTGAAAATTGTCTGAGAAGTCGTTTTCTTAAGCATTGAATTAATTAATTTCACAAGCAATTGATTGATTTAGTCGATTAGAGCCGGCAAAGGGTGATTAAGTTCGCCTAAGATCATTTTCTCAACTCAAAAACCTGATTAATTGTAAGTAGATCTGCACAAGTTTTAGAAACAATTAAACCACTGTTTTTCAAACCTAAAAAAAAAAAAAAATTCAGAAAAATAACAAAAACAAAAATAAAATAAAATTTTCTTTTCTGGAGGCATAAGGAATGAGGCAGAAAAATTGCCGAACTTCCGTAGTGGACCGTAGCAAAAATGCATAAAAACCGGACCGACCTCCAAGGGGAACTAAAAAGCTGTGCTCTCCAAGTGGATATTGCGAGAGGCTATAGGTAACTGAAGGTAAAAAAATGATCCACTAAATCAAATGGATGAGAGAAAACTCAATGATTCCAAGCCTTCTTTAATCTGGCCGATCCCCCCGCAGCGAGGAAAATTCCCAGCCCCGGGAAAATCTGTATCAATTGTATCTTACTTTCTGTTTGTTTTCGAAAATTTTAAGTGGTTTAAAACAATTTAAAAAACATGTGCATAACGACTTGGAATTAATTTAGATTATTTGAGTTGAGAAGGTTCGATCCCGTTTCTACTTGATTTCAGATTGAATGAGAACTTCGAAAAATTAATCAGATTATTGCTTCAGAAAATGAACCTTGGACAGAAAGATTTGAGAATCCTTAGGTTGACTTCAGAAAAGTTGATTCACTTGAAACAAACTGGTTTAAACTTGTTGAAAAATCTTTTTGACCAAATTGCCCCTATAACCTAATGTCACAGTTTGCTGATTTTAGTTAGGAAATCCTTAGAACTTGTTAGATACACAATCAATTGAACTTAATTTAGGTCTGAACCTGGTCTACGTTTAGAGTTTTGCTTGAGGACAAGCAATGTTCAAGCTTAGGGGGTTTTGATGTATGGTTTTCATACTCAATTTCCAACCAGATTAAGCCCTAAAATTACGTTCAAATGCATGTGTTTTTATCAATTTCTGCTAACTTAGTTTGTAGAAAAGTCCAGCCGTAGCCCGGCAAGTTTATTTTGCAGGTTCAGCATTTATTCGGCATGAAGAACAGAGAGAAAAAGCAAACGGGAGTTGCTCATACAGAGTGGAACGGACCGCCTGCACAACGGAACGGTCCGCCCTGACCAGAGAAACCAAGTCCAGACGGACTTGACCAGACTTCAGACGGACTGCCCTGACCAGACTGGAACGGTCCGCCCCAGACTCAGAACGGGCCATTCCAGCTATCTTTGGATTGCTAAAAATAGAAGGCCATGTTTGTCAAGTCGGTTTCCTCTATTACCGACCTTCCAGAAGCACGTCTCCCACGTTTGAAGCCACCATTGCCTTATTATAAAAGCTCTGTCCTGTCTTTAATTAAGGCTAAGTTCAAAATTCTAGGTTTTAGCCGCTTTCCAACTCAGCAAAGGAGACAGCCTGCCGAGACGACCAACTGCATCTGGAACTGCCCGTTCCAGAGCCAGGACGGTCCGCCCCAGACAGGACAGAGCACAGAAACGTGGAGTTTTCGAGCGCAACTTGTTGTAAACTTGATTTTTCTCTTTCTATGTCTTTGTATTTGATGAAACCTGCTTGTTCTTGCATGGATTTGTTAGAGTAGAGTAGTTTTAGGGGCTATGGTCTGAGAACCTTTCTCTAGTTGCTTGTTTTTTATTTGAATCTTTAATTATTAGTTAAATTAAGTTATGTTTTGCTTCTTGCACTTTAATTTTCTATTTAATTGCTTAAGTTTGTCTCTGTTTGATCTGATTACCTCGTTAAACAAAGGCCTAGTTTAACTGTTAGGATTAAAATCAATCGCAGCCACATTAACTTAGTAATTTTACTGTTCAGGTAGGCGATATCCGGAAGGATTAAACCAGACCTTAATAAACTAGGGTTTAACTTGAAATCGGAAGATTAAAAGTTTACCAAAACTCGAGAAGTAGACTAGAACAACTAAACCAAGAAACGGAAGTTGAAATTTAGGCGTTCTAGGAGTTAAACAATAAAACTTAATAGCTTGACCTGAACGGGAGTTAGAGTACAAGCCTTTAGGTTACGTATTGTTTAATCTCGCATAAAAACATTTAATTAATAATTAAAACTCATGACAAAACAAGTATCAATTGATCGGAACGGACCGTTCCAAGGTCAGAACGAACCGCCCGGAAGGGGGAGTCTGGCCTGGAACGACCTGTTCCGATCAATTGACAAAGTCCAGAACGGACCGTTCCAGAGATGGAACGGACCGTTCCAACTTTGACACAGAGAATTGTTCGAGGATCTAAACCCCTAATTTTTATTAACTTGATTATCTTTCGTTCGAGTTAGAATTTGGTAATTTAGGGATTGAACTTTACTTTATTATTCTTTATTTTAGAACTGTTGAAACTTATTGATTTATATTAAAACCAGAATTTAGTTTGAATTGTTTAAACTGAAACTTAGAAACAGAATAGTCCGTCCCCGAGATTCGACCCTTAAACTGTACTGCAAACGAATTCGCATTGGTAATTAAGGATTAAATTTGACCCGTACGCGCAGATTCGATCATACATATTATTTATTTGTCAAAATTCCTTTGTCTCTAAAACCAAACTTGATACTTCTTAATTTTTCTAAAAAAAATATTTACTTCTTGTGACACCCCGTCACATACAGTGACTAGACAGTACATGACGAAGTGCCCGCCGCGGATGTCTTTGCACCCGCAAGGCTTACTAATACTTAACTTACAAATTAAAATTAAATTATGCACAACTAATAAACATACATGCAAACATATATACTTAAGCACTGTAATAAAATGCAAGTATGCATATCTATATTTGACATGTAGGTTTATATTAAAATCAAATTTAAAGCTAATAATACAAGTATCCAGACTATGCAATTCAGATTTACAAAGCATTTACTTAGTATGCATTACATACATGAACTATACGAGTATCAGATGAAAGAAATTACAAATGCATATGGTTTCAGAATTTAAAATCAAAGTAAAGCTAAATATACAAGCGTTCATAGGTAGTCCAAGTTTACTAAAACATATTTCCATAATACACATACATGTATAAAAACTGCATGCGCATGGGATAACATGAAAGTGCAAATACAACTATCTTCATAATTTAAAACATGAAGATTAATTACATGTAATATTCAAAACTAAAAGCTAACATGACCATCATAAAATTTTATATTATTAAAATATACAAGTGATTACAATCATGTATAACACTACCAAAAAGTTCCAACGTGCATAAAATTTAAGGTTTACATATATATTCAAAGAATAAAGTTGCAAATAGACATGGAGCTTAGCGACCGGTAAAGAAGTAAAAGCTTACAAAATTTCAGATTTACATAGGCACAAGATAAATGTACGATCATCACAACAATGCAAGTATCTACTTTGCTTTATATATAATGTAACATTTACTATACAAGAATGTAAGCTAACTATACTATCATCTTGAAATTATGCAATCAGTTATAAACAATTACTAATGTACAAGTCTGTACAGAAACGAATGTTAGGAACTCATTCCATGTGCAATTTAAATTTTTTATTACTCATTAACAAATAATTAACAATGCGAATAAACGGATCTAGTTATTTATGCATGTTTGACACTTAATGAGAACGGTAGAAGGTTACTTCTTCCAAAATCGTATTTGGAAGGCTCGAATCCTTTCTCTAGGAATCGGTGGCGTGATCGTCACCTTCATGGCTGCCCTCCGGTTGCCTCGAGTCCACCAAGAAGATTAACCAAAGTCTCAAGACAAGTGCTAGCTTATTTGAGACGATAGCTAATTCCCTTTTGATTTCCTTCGCACGATTAACTGTTTAACTGGAAGGAGAATCGCTCAACGCATGAGCTAGAGATGGAATTAAGAGCTTAAAAATGGAGAAACCAATTTTCTCCACTGTGAACAGAATCCGTGAACAGTACGGCCAAGGAGGGAAGAGAGAGAAGGTGGAAAAATTAGGGTTAGGTTGTTGTGTTTCCATAAACAAAACATTATATATATAAAACGTTTCTGTATTAGCTCTTTCTCTTCCTATTTTCCTCTTGGACAAATCTGCCCCTCTATGGCCGAAATTCCATGGGTCCATGTGGGTCAATCCACATGATACAATGGCCTATTAATTTATTCATCTCAAATCGGACTTTCAGTTAACTGATTAACTAAAAGACCAATTAGCTCAGTACAATTAAAATACGTTGAACGAACTTAATTATTAACATATTAATAATTAATTTAGAATTAGCATATGCATCATATTATTTCTATATGATCTTCTTGAGTTAATTAATTATAACGGTTCGAAACGGTATATAATTAATTATTCAACTTATCATATTTTTACAGTACTCGCTACTGCAAATGAATAAACAATGCACGTATGGTTAAAGTCTTATTTGTGTGACCCTTTGAGGATTTATGCTATGTTGGTCATGGAAAATAAATCACCATTTATTTCCAATAATCATAAGCGGTATCTAGCAACACGTTATGATTCTCAATTCGCATAAATAAATATTGTACCAATACAGTACTTCAATCCTGCATAAGAAAATGTATCTTATTGTTTTGATTCCTATGTCACATGATATCCTTGTATAATCCAAGATAGGAATGTGTCATTCTTGCAGATTATATATTTCTTGATCTAGAGTTGATCGCCTAGTTGCGTGTATACGATCCTACTCCATCAAGGGGCCCAGTAGATATCATCACTCACTAGGTGAACTAATGAGGGACATACGGTTGTCTTGATGAACAGTTTTTCCCCGCACAATTCAAGAGAACATAAATAAAGTCCGTATAGCAGCCCTTATCAGGAATCAACGTTAGACGATATTTATAGAACCTATTCTCATGTAGAAAAACTGAACCATCTCAAACTCGAAATCAAACACGTATGAAATAAATAATGACACATAACACAATCTATATATTTATTTCATTGGGTCATGTCCTGTGCTATGTTTCAGTAACATACACATATGCAATTAAGTCGGTAACTCCTTACCCATGATTTGTAGAACTCAATCATTACTTAACTTGCATACTAATCTTATATGATAATTAATGTTCCTTGTTAATTATCAAGATTATGGACTCTTTAGAGATATTATTGTCATTCTGACGAATAATACACAGAGATCTACAATTCAGATCCTCAACCTGAATGATCTGTCAACAATAAACTCTAGGAACAAATGATCAAGCATCATCAATAACATAAACTAATATAATAGCCACCAACTGATTGGCTTCTAGGACATATCTCTAACAATCTCTCACTTGGCCTAGAGTCAATCAATAGTGACTTCTAGCCAGTGAATAATTGAGAACGATGTCATATATCTACATATATACATGTCTCGAACCTCAAAAGAAATAATACGCTTATAGCCAGTTACCCACACGTTCATTACGCATGGATGCTCAATAGCATCTCGTATACTGCTTAAGGTAGATGTTATGTTAGAGTCTTCGCTGTGTTCGCGAAACTATCCACTTTTGGTTGAACCTATATATATATATATACACTCCTATATATATAGTCTTGATCATCATCATATGAGATCAAGTGATACTGTCATAGATCATAGGGGGCGTTTGGATGGTGTGGGAATAAGGGGAATTGGGCGGAAATTTCCGCCTAGGCATAAATCCTTCATATTTCCTTCACAAATTTACACACTCCCCAATAAAGTTACACACTTTCCAACGTTATTCCTTATTCCTTCCTTATTCCTAACTCATCCAAACGAGCCCATAGTTGGATCACCAATTAGATATTGGGTTCTTTAAGACTAAGTTACGGTTCGAGATGCATAGAATCATATTAGCTTGACTGAGAACTTCTTGATCCAAACTATCCTTTTTCGTTGCTTCACAAGTTGTTATTTATTTTGCTTTGGTGACGGAAACGGTTGTAATATCCCATCTAGAACACCTTCTAAACTTACAACACCACCTTTAAGCAAAACATGTACCTCAATTGTGATTATATCAATCTTTCGAAAAATAGCATCAGTGTAACAACTTACACGGGCTCTTTTTTTTATCATAACAGATGAAAAAATATATTTCTCTTTCTCATAAGATACTCAAGAATATCCTTTGATTATTGTCCAAACGTGTTTTTCTTGTATCCACTTGACAACTGTTTGTCACATTCTTTGGATACAATACATTGGGGCATTTGCATAAATGACATACATAATGAAACTCATAATGGAAGAATGCTTGAACTGTTTCATGCACTTCTTCTCGAATTGAGTTGCAATAAACCGAGTCAAACTCAAGTTATATGTCACATGACGTGGTTTGACATCCTTTATTGGAGTCTACCTTTCATGTTTCTAGAACATTTCGTCATTATATGCACATTTGCTCAAACCTAACATCCATCATAATCTATCTCCATAGATTTTGTTTCCTAGAATTTAGGTGATCTTGTCCAAGAAATCATTCTTCAATGAGATCTTGACAATATTCATTTAATCAATGTTATTTCCCAATTAATATCCAGTTATCTTGTACAATACAAATAACACAATTATGCTCCTACTGAATATCTTGTTTATACAAAATACTTTTGACGAAGATCAACTTCTTGACTTCCTTGTCAAAATATTTATCCCACAGTGCTCGCTTCGATCCATTAATGGATCCTTGAAGCACGCATATATTTCTAGCAATATATCAATCAAGACCTTGATTTGTGTCAAATACACAACATCTTTCTTCATTCAATCAATAAAGGCGATTTTGATGTACCTTTCCATATATCAATATATATAAAATGCAGCTATTACTAGAATGATCTTTATTGACTGATTTATACATAGCTACAAGCGAGAAGCCGTACTTTGTACATAGTCAACTCGTCATTGACTTAGACATAGCTACAAGCGTGAAGCTGTGCTTTGTACATAGTCGACTTGCCATTCATGTCAATCTTTCCTTTAAAGATCTGAATGTTCTTGACGGATTGCTCCTTCATGAACATCAACAAAGGTCTGTATCTTGTCGTTACACATGGATTGCACTTAAAGATCACATGGGCTCAAACCATACTTGTGGAATCGGGTCCTTCCATCGTTTCTTCATTTATCAACGGATCCTCATATGTCAAGTACGAGGACATCGTGATGTCTATACACTTTTCGGTTAGATAGTCACTTTTATTGACCTTTTGTAGGATTAGTGCTCTAGGTTCATGAACTACTTTTACAACGACTTGTAGAATAAGTTTTTGAACGTCATATATACTGAGTTTCTCAAACATCATCAGCTCATGAGATATTTAAGTCGTCATTAGAAGCAAGCATGCTCATGAACTTCTTCCTTTCACAACGACTTGTGAATGAAGTTCCGCTCAACTCCCACTAGACACCATGTATGGAGTAACAAGTTTTTCACAAAGAATATTTCTTGTAGCGACGCATAAACTCCTTTAATGCTCACTTTACTCCCACTACTTTTTCTTGAGAACTTTATTCTCCAAGACTACGTCATGATGAGCAACAACTAGTTTGTTCTTACCAAGTTCGTAGAAGTAGTCCCTTTCAGTTAGTTTAGACATCCTGTAAAACATTAACCGTCCTATTTGGGTCCAAGCTTATCAATCAACAAATCTTGAAAAAAGCTTCTTAACACCAAATCTTGAGAAATAATGTACTTAGAGATCAAATTTCGTAAGATATCTTTCTCAATGGACTTCGATAGAACATTATTCAGTGTAAATAGTATTGTCCTCAAACACGAATCCCTAATATGAGTTGATTAAGTCAATTTGATTCATTACTGATCGAACTATATCAAATAAAGTTTGATACCTCCATTCTTGGACACACTATACTAATATAATGTTCCTAACGGAGTGAGTTGTGAAACTATTTCACACTCCTTAGATAATACATCAAATCATATGACTTAGCTATTTACCATGATCAATTGTAAGACTTATACCTTTCTTGAATGGTCTTTCAACTTCACTCTTGAACTCTTTTGAACTAGTCAAAAGGTTCCTACTTACACCTTATCAAATAGATACGTCAATATCTACTATGATCGTTGGTCAAGTAGTAAAGTGTCAACAACCTTTCATTACACAAGTACTTATAGGTCTACATACATCGATATGTATAAGTCCTAATCAAGTTACTCGTCCTTAAACCTTTATAGGTCAAAGGTGCTTTTGTCATCTAACAAACATGATCCGCATATCTCAATTGATTCGCAATCGAATTGATCAACGAGCTCTACTCTATGTAGACTCTTATAATGCGATTCTCGTTTATGTATGACTAAGCGATCATTTCACACGAAAGTCAAATACTTTATGTGAAGTCTTACGCATTCTATTTGTTATTCAAAATGCGTTTATCCATTTCAAGTATATTCAAGCAATAGGCATGAAATCATATAAACAAATCCACAATAAAAAAACATCGCTTGTCTTTTACAAAACGTAATAATCCATCATCTATATGAAAAGAGATAAAGTTTTAGGATGTAAGAAACGAGGCACTCGACCTATAATTTCTATTAGTAAATACAACTCTACGTATCCAATGGTAGTGGTTTAAATGAATAAGTCATTTTCTTATACGGAGTTTACTTTACTACTCTCGAACTTTCTCTCATTCTTCATTGCCTTCACATTTCATTAAATGCGAGCACATGAACTAGTACCAAGTTACTAGTGTGAATTGGAGATAGTGAGATAAATTGAATGATAAATACTTATTAAAGGATTAGAACATTTCTAACACGATAATCATGGTACTTCGGACATTCTTTCAAATGCCTCCATAAACGGCAAATGAAACATCTCATGTGACACATGGTCACAATTGAGGGTCTCGAAGTCTCAACTCATACTTAACCGAAGTATTTCTTAAATACTTAACTTATTACAACTTGCACAAACAAATTTGCAAAATGTAATATCATATCCTTCATTTAATTAGGAAGAGATCGTATGACAATATCAACAATCCTTGATATTGGAGATCTTGATATCTCTAGTTACCAATTAGCTACTCAACGAGAATCTTAAAAGAAGTTTCTCTTACTTAATTCATGCTCCATTACTCCATCATAAATGATTGAGTCAACATCTACTTTCTCTAAGAACTCCTTCTTGAGTAAGTGGATGCGAGCGTAAGAGTCAAATCTAGTCCGTATGAATTCAATAATCCAAAGTTCTAGAGATCCTAAAATGAGAATATCGACATCCGCTTTATTGAATAACTTTTCGTAAAAGTCAATCAATTATCACGATGCTACGTTCGGGAAGTCGATGAAAGAAATTGAGAATTAACATACTCAAGTTTCTCTTCACTAAGAACATGTCTTAGGAATCGGTACTACTTCTCCAAGTAAGTTCCTTTAGAAACAAGCTTGTTCTATTTCAAAGATTGATCGCAACGAAATTAACACATTTAGTATCTATAATAATTTCAATTTAAGGTCATTTAGTTTATGCAATGTTTTATTTATAATGATAAACAAAAACTCCCACTACATTTATTTTATGTCCCAAATGTAGTTGGTTTTCCAAGATTCTCGTTTTCATCAAGTAGAGCATGCTATGGCACGTCACCCTACTTAACTAGACAAGGTAGGTTCTCCAACCAATCATATCAACCATATGACTCTTGGTTTGTGAATATCTATATATTTACAAACTTTGTCCCGATGTCCAAACTCTAGTTGGATCCATCGATAAGCAACATCTCTCTATTTGCTCATAACAAATCCATTTATTTGTACTCCGACTATCTCATGACAACTATGACGTCCGCTTGGGCGGACCGCGCCATGAGAAGGCAAGAGACGTGAAGGGGATAGAGAGAAGGAGGGCGGTCGACTTAATCAAATTAATTGGGACATTCATTATGCGACTTTATTTGGTGGTCGTGTCAACATACACCCATACCTATCCTATGACATTTCATAGCATGCAAACAATCACATAACAATAAGAATTTCAAATACAAATATTGTTGTGGGTTTATATGACTCCAGCTTGCATATTAGTCTTCGCCGCATCTCCATGTAGCAAGACTAATTTAATTCAAGCCCTCCCACTAATTATATTGATCATATCATATAATTAATGGAAATAAATATATGTGAAAAAAATCATAATTCCCTCCTAGGCCTTAGGGGCATGCAAGCCTCACAAGTTACATTAAAATTAATCAAAATTAATTAATGGCACCAAAGGCCGCATTACACACATTCACACATGCATACATTTACAAACCACAAGACATTGAAATCTTGAGCCATACGAAACCCACGATCCTCCTACAAAAACAAGTTAGCACATATACAATATACATGTTTCACTTGTTTTTAATTAACTTCATTAATTAGAATCTTTGTGTATGCTTGTCGCTCGTTTTTCCAAATGCAAATAGGTTTAACATTACAACTACTTGTTTAAACCTTTGAAATTTAATCAACAAATCAAAAACAGAAAGGAGGGTATTTAAGGAGCGTTCTAATTAACATTTCAACTAATTTGATTAATTAGAATATATTTTAACTAATTAAAATAAGCAATTTGGGACTCGATAAAATCTGATATTTTTCGGTCACCAAAAAAATCCGAAATAAATCCAGAGAGCTCCTTACAATGAGTGTAACTACCAGTAAAAATTTCAAGGAGAGCTCCTTACCATCAGGGAGAACTAAAAAGGACAAAATTCCAGACAGCGCGCGTAGCGCCGTTAGAGAAAATTATGTTTTGGCCTCAACCTTTCATTCTGTGTGATCACCCCTTTGATATTTTTCAAGCAAACAATTTGCATAGAAAAATACTTTACATACTAGGCTATCATTCCATGAAAAGAAAAATACCAAGGTCTATTCAAAATCATCGAGTTAAACGGCAAACAAACAAGAAGCCCTGTTCTAAAATAGACTGATGACTGAAACCATTTGACCTAGTTGAAGCATCAAACCTTAATGGAAAATTATGAAACTAGTTTTCACAGATTTGTAACTCGAAATAGAACAATTATATTCAAACACTTTTCTATAAAATTTTTTCAATAATTACAGTTTATCAAAACAAACAGTATGTTTGGAAAAACAGATCTGACGACTTCGTCTCTTTTCATACTTGAACATCCACATAAAATCCGAAATATATAACAATTTACACATATCCAGAAAGAGAATCAAGTTTAGAATAATCCTAACCAAAAGCTACAGGTAGCTATTTTCCAAAAATACGTACTATATGCCATATAAACAGAACTGTGAAGCAGAACGGCAGATCTGCGCACCGTTACCATTTAATTCACTAAAAATTCATAACTACTTATAAAATAGTGAAACCAGTGTCAAAAGAACCATGAATCAAAGATTTACATCCTTCAGGAAGATAGAAAAAAATTTCAGAGAGATTTACATCACGAAAAATAAGCAACAAAACAGAAAAATAACTTTTTCCAGAACAGCAAGCACACACATCACTAATTAACTTAGTTAATAATTAATTTCTCAATTAAAAAATGTCAAACAGCGTAAATATCAACCTGTCTCTGATACCACTGTTAGGAACTCATTCCATGTGCAATTTAAATTTTTTATTACTCATTAACAAATAATTAACAATTGCGAATAAACGGATCTAGTTATTTATGCATGTTTGACACTTAATGAGAACGGTAGAAGGTTACCTCTTCCAAAATCGTATTTGGAAGGCTCGAATCCTTTCTCTAGGAATCGGTGGCGTGATCGTCACCTTCATGGCTGCCCTCCGGTTGCCTCGAGTCCACCAAGAAGATTAACCAAAGTCTCAAGACAAGTGATAGTTTATTTGAGACGATAGCTAATTCCCTTTTGATTTCCTTCGCACGATTAACTGTTTAACTGGAATGAGAATCGCTCCTTCATGGCTGCCCTCCGGTTGCCTCGAGTCCACCAAGAAGATTAACCAAAGTCTCAAGACAAGTGCTAGCTTATTTGAGACGATAGATAATTCCCTTTTGATTTCCTTCGCACGATTAACTGTTTAACTAGAATGAGAATCGCTCAACGCATGAGCTAGAGATGAAATTAAAATCTTAAAATTGGAGAAACTAATTTTCTCCACTATAAACAGTACCCGTGAACAGTACGACCAAGGAGGGAAGAGAGAAAAGGTGAAAAAGTTAGGATTAGGTTGTTGTGTTTCCATAAACAAAACATTATATATATGAAACGTTTCCATATTAGCTCTTTCTCTTCCTATTTTCCTCTTGGACAAATCTGCCCCTCTATGGCCGAAATTCCATGGGTCCACGTGGGCCAATCCACATGATACAATGGCCCATTAATTTATTCATCTTAAATCGGACTTTCAGTTAACTGATTAACTAAAAAGCCAATTAGCTCAGTACAATTAAAATACGTTGAACGAACTTAATTATTAACATATTAATAATTAATTTGGAATTAGCATATGCATCATATTATTTCTATATCATCTTCTTGAGTTAATTAATTATAACGGTTCGAAACGGTATATAATTAATTATTCAACTTATCAGATTTCCGCAGTACTCGCTACTGCAAATGAATAAACAATGCATGTATGGTTAAAGTCCTATTTGTGTGACCCTTTGAGGATTTATGCTATGTTTGTCATGGAAAATAAATCACCATTTATTTCCAATAATCATAAGCGGTATCTAGCAACACGTTATGATTCTCAATTCGCATAAATAATATTGTACCAATACAGTACCTCAATCCTGCATAAGAAAATGTATCTTATTGTTTTGATTCCTATATCACATGATATCATTGTATAATCCAAGATAGGAATGTGTCATTCTTGCAGATTATACGTTTCTTGATCTAGAGTTGATCGTCTAGTTGCGCGCATACGATCCAACTCCATCAAGGGGCCCAGTAGATATCATCACTCACTAGGTGAACTAATAAGGGACATACGATTGTCTTGATGAACAGTTTTTTCCCGCACAATTCAAGAGAACATAAATAAAGTCCGTATAACAGCCCTTATCAGGAATTTACGTTAAACGATATTTATAGAACCTATCCTCATGTGGAAAAACTGAACCATCTCAAACTCGGAATCAAACACGTATGAAATAAATAATGACACATAACACAATCCATATATTTATTTCATTGGGTCATGTCATGTGCTATGTTTCAGTAACATACACATATGCAATTAAGTCGGTAACTCCTTACCCATGATTTGTAGAACTCAATCATCACTTAACTTGCATACTAATCTTATATGATAATTAATGTTCCTTGTTAATTATCAAGATTATGGACTCTTTAGAGATATTATTGTCATTCTGACGAATGATCCATATAGATCTACAATTCAGATCCTCAACCTGAATGATCTGTCAACAATAAACTCTAGGAACAAATGATCAAGCATCATCAATTAGATAAACTAATATAATAGCCACCAACTGATTGGCTTCTAGTGCATATCTCTAACAAAATATACACTACTAAATGTGCCAACATGCTTAAAAATTAAACGCCAAGTTTATATATACATTCCAAGAAGTAAAAGTAAGTAGGCATATAATTTAGACATGGAGTTTGCCAAACAGTATAGAAGTAAAAGCTAATGAAAGATCAGATTTACATGAGACAAGTTAACTATACAATCCTCACAAGAATGCAAACATTTGCTTAGTTTAAAATTAACAGATAATATACAAAGAGTACAAGATGACTAGATCATCATCTTAAAAATATACATTTAGATATAAATAATTACCATTATACAAGTCTGGTCTAGAAATAAAATGTACAGTATTTGGAGATCATGTAATACTCACCAAGTAACAAACAGAATGGCTTACTCCTTTACCACACGATCCCGCTCGGTAATCCTGGAACCCACAAAGTGCTCGTTTTTTATTTTTCTTGCTAATTACCATTAATTAACCCAATTAAACAACAAGCATCTCGATGGATCTTGTTCAAGCATCAACACACAAAAAGGAAGAGTAGGAAGGAGATTTTTAGCTCTTCTTGTATCGCAACAAGAAGGCTCGATCCGAATCAACAGGAATCGATGGCGTGCTCGTCTCCACCACCACCACCGCCTTGTCGCCGGTCTCAAGTCCACCAAGGAATTAACCAAAACCTAAAGGCCTATGCTAGTAAGTAAGAGGTAATAGCTAATCCCTTTATTTGTCCTTCTATTTAATCTACTATTTAATGGAAGGGGTTGATTGCTCAACACATGAGCTAGATGAGGTGGAAAAGAGCAAGAGAAAGAGATGAAAATTCTGAATTTTTCTCTCTAATTTTCGTTCTAGGAGGAAGAGGAAGAGAAAAGACTATGGTGGCTAGGGTTTCTCTCTCCAAATGACCTCCTTTTATAGACCAACCACTCCACAAACTTTAGGGATCTTTTTACCCCTCTTAGGGCAGCCTCTATATGGGCTATCAAGCCCATTTGTGGTGTGTTAAATGTCCACTAATTCAATTAATTAATGAACCTTTCTCTTGTACTCAAATCGGGCATTTAATTTACTAATTAAATAAAGGTCCATAAGCTCTATTTAATTTCTATAATTAAATTGTGTTGAACAAAATTAATTATTAACTTATTAATAATTATTTTGGGATTAGCAAATGCATTAATTTATTTCTATATGATCTCTTTGACTTAATTAATTATAACGGTTCGCAGCGGTATATAATTAATTAATCAACTTATCATATTTTCGCAATACTCACTGCTGCGAATAAATAAATAATGCACTGCATGGTCAAGTCCTATTTGTGTGACCATTTTGAGGATTTATGTTATGTTGGCCATGGAATTAAATCGCTATTTAATTTCAATAATCATAAGCGGTATCTAGCAACACGTTATGATTCCCAATTCGCATAAATAATGTACTGCTACAATATCTCAATCCTGCATAAGAAATAAAAGTATCTCCTTGTCTGATTCTTATGTCACATGATATCATCGTATAATCCAAGATAGGAATGTGTCATTCTTGTAGATTATACGTTTCTTGATCTAGAGATAATTGTATCAAGTTGCTAGCAAACAATCTATCTCCATCAAGGGGCCCAAACAGATATCATCACTCACTAAGTAAATTAATGAGGGACATACGGTTTTCTTGATGAACAGCTTTTCCCCGCACAATTCAAGAGAGCATAAATAAAGTCCGTATAACAGCCTTTATCAGGAATCAACGTTAGACGATATTTATAGAACCTATCCTCATGTGGAAAAGCTGAACCATCTCAAATTTAGAATCAAACTCAAATAAAATAAATAATGACACATAACACAATCTATATATTTATTTTATTGGGTCATGTCCTGTACTATGTTCCATAACACATACATATGCAATTAAGTTAGTAACTCCTTACCTATGATTTGTAGAACTTAATCATCACTTAACTTGCATACTAATCTTATCTGATAATTAATGTTCCTTGTTAATTATCAAGATTATGGACCTTTTAGATTTATTATTATCATTTAATCATAAATGAACTACAGAGATCTACAATTCAGATCCTCAACCTAAATGATCTGTCAATAAATAAATCAAGGAACAAATGATCAAATATCATCAATAACATAAACCATAGAAGTAGCTATATAATGATTGACTTCTAGAACATAACTCAAACAGTATTCAGTTCCAGCCACACGAACTTCAAGTACATGTTTCGAAACTAATTACCGAATGAGTAGAGAAAATACATAGCAATTAGACAATCAATAATACAATCAGATGGTACGAACATATTATGCAACAATTACAGATTTATGCAATGCAAGTGAGCCCGACATTTTATTCAATTCAAATTCAAATAAAATGATAACACAAGAATGTCGGCTCAATTTTGGTAACTTTCAATGCAAGGCTGGTAATCATAAGTCACAATCACATATCAATCAGACATATCAAGTTGTCCATCCCCGAACTCATGAGGATCAGGACCAATTTCAGATTTCAGATACAATTTAGACAATTAAATAAATAAATATACTACAAGCTGAGAACACTACAACTCCACGGGCTGAATACCGTATAGAGTACCGAACTATAAGCGCTCATGATCGGAGTCTAGCTAGACGGGGAAGCCACTCCCCGGCTCCAAACTTGAGAATGAGTGTCTATTCAACCACACAAGTAGTATAACCATTCCACATCATTTCTTTTCAAATTGGATAACCATTCAATATGCACAGATAATTATAAATAATATCAATACAATATCATACGAATATGCTTGCAATCATCAACAATTCAAAGGATGCAATGCAAGTAATTAATTTCTAACATGTAGTTAAAGTTCTGTGGTATCCGCACCTGAAAATGCAATTAAAATCAGCAAGAAAGTATCAACCAAACAAGCCTAGTGCCTCTCTGAAGTATCGACGACACCATTTCGACACTCGACCCCATTCTACACAAATAAGTTCTAAGTTAAGTCCTTACTCAAACAAGCAAAACAAGCAAGCAATGATAGTCCATTTTCAAACAATCTCTAACTGAAATTGAAATGTGGTCAGTTCCTTGGTTAAACCCAATTTACAATAATCCTTACTGGTACCATGCACCATATATAAGTAATTACATAAAATCCAACTAGTTAACGGGTGTTAACTTACTTTAAAATATTCTAATTTGTGTCAAGCGGCAACAAAAATTTCACCAGATTGGGACCATATACTATACACCTGATTGGTGTCAAGCCATTACTATTTGTTTGTCTATTTATTTCTAATTATATTTTGCAAACTTATGGCTGCTGCCCCTAATTTTGAACTCGGTTCCAACAGATAGTAAAAAAATTCATAAAACCCTAACTTTAATATCACATCTAATATTTATTAATAGATCAGAAAAATAAATAAATAAATACTAAGTTCCAACTCAAAGGAATCAAAATCA
The DNA here is from genome assembly GCA_027562975.1 of Rhynchospora breviuscula. Taxonomy (NCBI): domain Eukaryota; kingdom Viridiplantae; phylum Streptophyta; class Magnoliopsida; order Poales; family Cyperaceae; genus Rhynchospora; species Rhynchospora breviuscula. Next base: position 6,382,612 of record CM050400.1, on the reverse strand, counting down.
CTTGCGTTACTCAAAATAAATGATGATGATTCTTACTTATGCAAAATGGTCCTTGAAGAAACCTCAAATCAGATACGGCTTCCACTTTTCAATTTTGCTGAAAGTTATGAAAGAGAGCTTGCTGCACAATCAATTCCCAATTTTTCTATGATTTTTGCTTGGATTTTGGAGATAAAATTCTGGTGCATGCTTGGAAAGAGAGAGGCTCAGTTTGGGAAGAAATGGAAAAGATAGAGAAAAGCTACGGGATAAAGAAGTAAATAGCTCCCAAGGAATTGACCTTTCTAGATGGAAAACTTTCAATTTGGGTGAACATGGTGTATGTTTGAATAATTGAACTATAAAATGATGATGACATGGGGTCCTTATGCAATAGATACAATTAAGAATGAATCTAGAAAGAACACAATTAGAAATGTAAAAAAAAAAAATCTGCTATTCAATAAACCGGTTGTTCCTTTCTAAAACATTTTTTTTTTACTAGTCTTTGACAAAATAAATGGAAATTAGCATTTCTAATCCATAAAATCTTAGAAAAATATAACTACGTTTTTAGAATCTATGAAACTAAATTTTTTTTTCTAATTTTCAAAAATGTATTCTAAACAAACTTAAGCAACCAAATAATTTTCAAGCATCACACAATAAAATAATCAAAAGTAAAAATAAATAACCAAGTCAATGGAAACAAATTTCAGAAATTATATATATAAAAAATCATAGTATTACACTTCTTTAAATCAGCTACATAATCGACAATAATATAATAAACACCTACTAAAATAAAATAAAATTCATCAAATTATTAAAAATACCAACATCAATATTAAAAAATAACTTCCATCAATTATTTTTTTTAAATTGAGTTATGAATATCTAGATTATGGTTGTGGAGGAGGAATCCGAATCCTCTGTGCTCTTTTTTCGATGCAAATGAACGTTTTAACATGAACTTCTTCTCAGCCTGGCTGAAACACCAAATACCATACCAGATATTAACCTAAACAATCCGAATCCTCTGCACTTTTTTTCTCCCTTTTTCCGTCTTCTTTTCCCTGGCCTCTAGCTCCAAGGTATTCTTTTCCCGGCGCCGCTTCTCTCTTCCGACACAGCGACGCGTCCCCCCCTCTCCCTCCTCCTCTTCCGAGTTCGGAGTTCTGGAAAAGTAGCTGCTTTTTGAGTTTCGACAGCTTCTCTTCTCTCCCGTCGCCTCACTCCAACTGCCCCTCTAATCTCATCTGGTTTGTGCTCTTCCCATTCATTTTATTTACAGAAAATTGATTTTATTCCTTTGTCACCAAACATGGTTTCCCCTTCTTCCTTTTCTCTCGCTTCTCTTCTCTGAGATGCAGAGTTCAGCCCTCCCTCACGTCGGATCGCATTTTTTTTATTTTAATTTATTGGTGCTTCTTGTGCTTGCATGCAACCCTGGGTTACTCCGAAAGTGTCAGAAGCTATCTAATTTGATGGCCAGGAACTATGAGATCTGACGAAAGATTGAACATTACTGGTGCATGGTGAAATTGTTGCCACGGAATGGGCAATTGGGCATGGCTATAGATTTTGTTGGTAACACTAATTTAGAACGCGTTAATATCCGCCTATCATTGTCATATCTGAAATAATGGATTTTACATTCTCTTGGCCAATGTATATGTCACTTGAGCAAACACGACAAGGCATATAGTTTTAAATCCTTGATGAACCATGAAGGGTTGAGAAAGGTTCCAGGTTGTAGATTGGTTTAAATTGAAGGGATGGCATATCAGTTCATAGCAGAGGACTTGTTATGTATAAGGAAATATTTGAAAAATGGGTGGAATTGAGAATTGGTCGGTTGCATACAGTTAGTTGGTTGTGTGCCCAATAAGAATGAGGTTTCAGTCGTGAGAAATTGCTATTGGTTGTTTAGAGGATGGCTGATGATGGTACCATTAGGATTGTAAAATTATTTTAATCTTAAGGTTTTCTAAGGTTATATTATGCCAAAGGTATATAGTAGAAAGATAGGACTATGTTCCAAATATTACTTGTTCTTGCCATGAGTACTGGCAGCTAAATTACCTTAACGATTGTTTTGAGTGATACATGATTAAGGATTTGTAGAGATAAAAAAAGTTATTTATACTATCAATTAAATAAAAGATGAGCCATTTCATTATTAATTGAGTTTCAGGATATAGGATCAAGACAAATCTGTACTGCAATTACTTAAGACATTATGTATCCAACAGAAATTATGAAATGCTGATGAATTACTTTTTTTTATATATTTTTCTTTTCTTAAGCTAGGAACATGGCAACAATTAGAAATTTGAAGATTAAAACCTCGACATGCAAGAGGATTGTGAAGGAGCTTAACTCCTATGAGAAAGAGGTGGAGACAGAGGCTGCAAAAACTGCTGAGATGAAAGAGAGAGATGCTGATCCTTATGATCTAAAACAACAGGTATGTTATTCTTTGTCCTTCATCATTTGCCAAAGAAACTAAAATTTCTTATCCAACTTTTTTTTTTTAAATATTTCTTCTGGACCAAAAGGTAGCAACTTTCTGATAGCAAGATTAAATGGCGATCCAATAATTAGATGATTCGCTGTTTTGAATTTATCTTGATTTTAAAAGTTAACTTTTTAGGTTAATTTTTCAAGAAATTGCTTCTGATAAAAATAAAGATTAGTTAAGTTTTTTTGTCTGGCAAGCTGAAATATTCGTCACTTAACTTCCTTTTGTTGGGATTTAACTAAAATGTGTTCATTACACAATTTGATAGAATAGGAGCTGCCTTCTTTCTGCTTTTCGTGTTCTTCTTTTTCTTTAAGTAATTTAGCTGTGCCTTGGTTGAGGCTAAGCTTTAGCCAAGAAAGGGCAATTATAACATAATTTAAAATCAGCGCCAGTGAGTCATCAAAGGGCACCAAATCTAAAATTAGATTATGTTTTTGAAAACCACAGGAAAGTATATACACGTATAGGTGAGTCATCAAACCTTGAACTTAATCTATATGTTGTAACCCTAAGATTTGGTGGCACCAGATTCCTCTTTTCCTTTTAATTTCTTTCACACCATATTCCAGATACCTGTAGTTGTGCGAGCAAAACTGAAGAAGCTATTAGTTTGAAGAAGTACATATTATTGAGTTTGTTTTAACAATCTTATCTGAAAATTCTGGCAGGAGAATGTGCTAGCAGAATCAAGGATGATGGTGCCAGATTGCCGTAAGAGACTTGAAGCCGCACTGACTGACCTCAAAGCTACATTGGTATGTACCAGTACCTGTTTTTGTTAGTGCTACAATCCATGTTGAAAAGAGTAATCTAAACCATATTCTTATCTGGTACATAATAAGAAAGGCTCTCTCTGTGCACAAAATCATTTAATATTTATAATTTCTTTGGTACTTTTTTTTTTGATAGGCTGAGATTAAGGAATCAAACCAGGAGGGAGCTGAGGTTGAAGAAGCAGAAGCTGTCATCACACAAGTCGAAACTGTGGTTCAAACTGCTGAAAGCTAAGAGTAGCAAAAATAATCATGGTTGTGTTTAAAACATGTTGTGACCTATATTGGATGTACTCATTGAGGTACTTTTGTGTATTTTGAATATGGATCTGGCCTTGTGATGCTCCAGTGCTTCGTATATTTTGGCTGTGAATTTGGTTTGAACAAATCATGAGTATTATTAGTTAGCCAATTCGTATAGAATTTGGTACTTAATTTGACTTGCGCAAGTTGGGATGTACTGCCATTTTCAATGTAGCTGCTTATTAATCTTTTTCAGTGCGGTTAAGCCTTTGAACTTGCAATGCATTCAATTAAAGCCCCTTACTAATTTCAATGGAAGGAGGGATTAATATTGAGCCAAATGTTATTAGCTGAAGTGTCCAATCAAAACCAAAATAGAGTATCTGTCAGTCAATATGGCATAAGATGCTTGTTGGTTCAGAATTTCGATTATATTACTAAATAAATTTTATCTAACTTTTGAATAGCCATCAGTTATTTTCCACTTTATTCATTTTAAATAATAAACTGAACATTACCTTGAACTTGATAGCTTTATATATTTTCATCTCGAATTTGCCTCTATCGGACAAACTAAAAATAACCAAACTTTTGAGATAGGGTCATGAGAATACGGAGTACTGACATAGAAGCGTAATAATGGTAATTTACGTCTACCTGATTAAGGTTAGAATTATATAAATAGAGAAAATATTATTAATGACTCGTTCGTTGTATGGGGTATTTCTACTGATCTTTATATTTTGACAAATCAAGCTTTTGGTGTGGCTAGTCAATGAGTCTCTTTAAGGCTCTGATTAGAAACAAATTAGGAATGAATTTGGTTAGAGTTGATTTCAGTAGAAAATAAATGATTTGATGAGCAACTAGAAGAATTGATAAGATTTCATCAGTGACCACAAGAGAGGCACAAACGCTCTATAAATTCTCACCAAATTTCTTAATTTCGGCTGGGGTTTCAAAATAAGATTCGAGGATTGTGAATTCTCATCAACTCAATTACCACCGTTAATTTCTAGTCTTATCAGCAGGTTTGGATGGAATCAAAATTCCAATTCCAATTCCTTCTTTAAAATTCCCCGTGTAGCGGATCATGCAGTGAACGAACTATAAAGAAACTTTTGGTATGGAATTAGGCTCTGATCTTTAATGGATTAGGCATTGGTTCATGCATGAACCTTCCATATGTGACAGTTCCTCGTGTAGCGAATCATGCAGTGAACGAACTGTGAATAAAGATTGCTATCAGAAACTTCTCTCTTCATATATAGTGATAAAAGTTTTATTTCGAATGTAATGTGTTCTAATCCTGTTCCGGCTCTTTGACAAAAGATATGTGTGTGTTCAGGTTTGATTTTGAAAATATTAATTTCAAAGCTCGCTTATTGATATCCATGTAATTTTAGTTCAAATGTTAAAACCTAAAACTATTGGGGCTGCAGCGTGCCCGGGCTTGATTCGTGCAAACTGCCTAGACGTCCCTTTTCATTTTTCTTCGGTTCGTGCAAAGTGCCATACCACCTAACAATGTGCCTATTATATTTTTTTCACGAGGAACCTGATCGTGAAAGTAAAAGGAACCTTATCTTTTTTCCTGTCGTTTTTTTTTATTTGTTATATTCCCGTTGATTTTGCTTATACAATTAAGTTCTTATCTAGAACTTTGTCTAAGAAAATTATGTTTGAAAAATTAAGCAGCTAACAAGACCTGGAGAAAAGTAAGAAGTTTCCAACAATTGAATACTAATTAAGACTTAGTGCAACCATATATGCAATTATGAAATCAATTGAATTAGTTGCATTGGCATGCATAGAAAAATAAGGAAAAAAAAAACAATTATGACCTGTCAAAATTTTCAATATATTTGCCGACCTATAGTTTTTTTTTTTTTTAAAATGATCTATAGTTATAAGGGATAAAAACAGATCGGGTAATGCTCAAATCATAGTCGTATACTCGTATCCATAGATTTTCTCGAATGTGGATATATTCGGATACATATGCAGTTTGGATGTTAAGTAGATACATATATGGTTCGGAACATAAGCGAAAGTAGATATATTTTTTTGGATATAGATCGCATTTCGCTCGATTTTTTTACTCATCTGTTAGCACTTTATTCCATGGTGCACAAAAGTTTGTTGCATATCATTATACACAAACACACGTATGGTTACACATTAATACTATATAATCTATATTAAATTATTAATTATTTATTATTATTTATAATTAGTATAAATTATTATATATAATTTTTATAAATTATGTTGTAATTATTATAATCATTACTTATAAATTGTACTATATTATTTATAACATTATATAACAAAGTCATAGAAATCTTAGGATTGAATAATTATCTTTCTAAAAATAAAATTTAGTGTGTACTATTAAAAAGCTTTGGTATATTGATCAATTTAATGTGTACATTATGAAAAAAAACCATGATAATTTAAAGACAAAAAAACTTTATGTATTTATTGAAGTCAGTACAGTGAACAAGATTGCACCCAGCGTAATCCAGTCTATACTAGATCCATAATTAATATCAAATTCAAATCCAGCTTAACATATTAATTAAATCAAACGTTTAAGTAGAACCACCAGATCTCATTCGATATGACCTTTCATAGAATATCAATGAAATCCAGTGCAATCCATTCTATTAGTAACTTTGTTGGGCCAGGCCTTTAAAATACGAATATTTGTTTCGTAAAATTTTAGATAAGTATCCGCATAAATATACATTTCCATATCCGTATCTGTTTAGAAAAATCAGTATTTGTTCGATCGGATACGGATATTAATATCAGAATCCGTTATTTTTCAGATTCGGATACGGATAGGAGTGGAATTTTATCTGATCGGTTTTAACCCCTACTAATTATTATGTAGGTTAAAATTTGATATCTTTATGTAAAACTTGTTTAAAAATCTTGGGAAAATTGGATATAACCCCCTATAATCTTTGAAATTGGATATAACCCCTCATAATCAAGTCGATCTTGGATATAAACCCTTTTCATTTATTTAAACAATATTTTAAATAAAAAAATTTTGTATTGAATATGTATGACTAAACTACCCTTCTTCTTTTAGGATGAAACCCAAGCTCGTACCTCACAATCTCGCATCTTCCCATATGTTATTCTAAAAGCATATATTATATTACCATTCTATGCAATCTATAATTCCATCTTTAATTAGCGAAGGACTTTGTGGAGAGATGTGGTGTGTCAGTCCCTCCTTTCGTTTTTTTTTTGGAGTTTGTCAATTTGGACAAGAAAAATGCACTATCGAAGCCCAATCCAAGCACCTACGTAACTGATCCAAATAATTTTCTATAATTACGTATATTATCTTTGTAAATTCAATCCCGAGTTTGCAGTTCACAAATTAACCTATTTATTTACATCTCGGTGAATGGGTGTTGGAGCGAACAAATAATGTAACGGAAGGCATGGTTTGAGTCTCGTTGAGGAAGATGAAGGATATTTTGGTCATATATATTAAAAACTGAAATTTTTTATTTAAAATATTGTTTAAATAAATGAAAAGGGTTTATGTCCAACATCAACTTGATTACGAGGGGTTATATCCAATTTCAAAGATTATAAGGGGTTATAATCCAATTAAGCAAGATTTGAGGGGGTTATATCCAATTTTTCTCTTTTACTTCAATATGACCAGGCTTATTAAAAAAATATTACTAAGCAATCCTAATCTAGCTACAGTGAAAATTGAAATAGAGAGATTTTTGAGGATTTATACTTTATAGGGTCCCTACAATAATTTTGCACTTGCGTGTAAATCAAGCACTTAGCACGAAGAGCCAATCGTTTGAGTCATTAGTGGACTATAATACAAAGCGACCGACTTACGACTGATAAGTGATAACAATTTAATTTAATTTAATCCTCCATCTATATATATATATTTTTTGATTCATCCCCGTAAGGTCACACTCACACACACATCATCACTATCAAAAGTGGGATTCGAACTTGAGCCACTCCCGTAGGAGACTCTGTGCCTATCCAGCTGAACTAAGCAGCGGAGGCTCCTCCATCCATATCACTCACTCTTCATAAAAATAATAATAATAAATAATGGGATGAGAGTCTTTATATAGGAGCGACTCCCAGACTATGTTCCTATTTATTACTTCAATTCAATCGTTGAAAAACATAAAGAAATATTAACCAAAAATGAAAGTAGTGAGCGGTACCGAGCAGCTGATAGGGAAGAATGGAGATTTCAATTGTACCCAGTTGAAACGCCTCTGCTCAGAAGAGAGTGCTACAGCCTCCCATACACCCTGCACCGTCATCTCCATCGTCGGACCCCAGAACACTGGTACATAGACCCCTCTCATAGGCAGAACAATCAAAACCATTTAGTAGAGTTCAACTACTATAGGATGTTGATTTTAATATGTATATAGGTAGATATATATGATCATTTCTTTTAAGAAAAAAACTAAGATGTATTGCAATGCACAGTGCATTATGCCCATGTCCTTCAACCTGCATCAAGATTTCTGATGCAATATGGTCCCGCGCACACTTCAATAAAATGGATGTAACTTTTGATCCGACTGTCGGATTGGGCTGAAAATTTAACCGGAGCTCCGTGATCCAAAGCCCAAACAAAACCAGCTATGCTGCGTTTTGGTCAAATCGTTAGCTCGGATTCGCGATCTGAGCCTTCCTTCATGAACTTTTGGGCCTGTCTTTATAAATTTTATCAATTTTAGGATTGTTTTAGTAATTTTTATGTATTTTATCTTTTTAGGGTTTTGTATTAGTCTATTTAAGACAGCCGTCGTGTCTTATGACAGTTAGTTATGTTTTGAGAATTAAAACTTTATAAAAAAAATCTGAGAATTTGTGTGATTTCAGAGTCAAAATCTCTCTTGTTCGTGTTCTTTTCCATTATCTTTCTCTATTGTTTGTGCATCAATTTCCGCCATCCTAATCTCAAAATTTAATTGGAACAAGGTTGTTATTTTAAGACAATCACAGTTTATGTTTGTAAACAATGTTGGCTTGTCTCTCTTTTCGTTGAGCAGGTAAATCTTACCTACTGAATCATCTATTTGGCACTTCCTTTAGAGTCTCTGAAGCAGAGCTGTAAGTTGCTATCATTTTCAGTAGGCTATCAAAATATTGCTCTCTAATTGATTTCAAGTTACTAAATCAGCAAGTGAATAATAACTTAATGTTTGCACGAGAAACGTTAATGAGCATCTGAGTTTGCTAAAATTAGTTTTGATTTCAATGAGTTTTAGGTGCTATGAACAAACAACTGTTGGAATCTGGACAGCGAGATGCATTTCCCCGAGCATGATTATCATGGATGTAGAAGGTTCTGACTCAGGAGACAGAGCATTAGTACATCTTTCTTTCTCACACTTTTCAATTATTTTCTGCATTTTGTTTCCTTGTAATCACCATGCTGTAATATAATTCAATTTACCTTCTTTTCAGGAAGGAACATCTTTTGAAAATAAAATAGCTCTGTTTGCTTTGGCCACATCTGATGCCATGCTGTTGAACATGTAAGTTTTAGTTTTTACCTGTGGTTTTGCTTCAAAAGATATTGAATAATATTGTTAATGAAATTTGTTGGGACCATAGAAAAGTACAGGATTTTGGCAAATACAATGCTGGATGTAGACCACTCCTCAATATTATTTTTCAGGTATAATATGCTTGTAATCTCATTACCAGGATGGCTTGTTTTCAAAATGGATCTTAAAAAAATGGATCTTCCAGAATTGCACCTGAGCCATTTTCTGCAAATTCTGTCTCGCTCCTCTAGCTTTTCTGCAGAGCAAATTTCTGTTTTCGAGTTCTTTGTGAATATGGTTCTATAATTTCTAACAGCTATTAGATGGAAAAGATAATTTTAAACTATGTAGTGATATATCATACTTTAACCGTACCATTAGCAAATAATTAGCTTTATAGGTTAAAAATCTTACTAATAAGTCAGCTAGTATAACAGACGATCCAACTGTAGATACTTTGGAAGTCACGATAATTGACACCAAAAGGTTTTAACTTATATATTTCCCCCGTAAAACATGCTAGGCTTGCTTCATGGGCGGAACCAGTGAAAGTTGTAATTTAGTTTACTGTATTAATTTTCATATGATATGGATAAAAATACAATTTGGCCCCTTCTAAAATAAAAAATTTTAAATTGGCCCCCCTCAAATGGTGTTACTGGTTCCGCCCCTGGCTTGCTTGTATTATTTCCAGCAATGGATTACTTCTGCTGTTTTTTTTAGAAAAGATAATTCTTTCGTTATTTAACTGATTGAATTCTTTTCATTTGAATATATATTTAGGAGCGAGCCAAGCTAGCTCAAAGAAGAACAAAGCTTATTGTTGTCTTCCGTGACTGTAAAAATCCAGTATGTTTCTTTCTTTTTTTTTGAAGATACAGTATGTTTCTTTCTTAATGCCTATTTCATAAATTCAAAATCATATGTCATAAAATTGTGCATTAAATAATAAAAAGTTAATTTGTAGAAGTATCTGGTATCCTTGAGCACACCTTGTTTTCTTAACTTAGTTTTAATGAAGGTAATGATGAGTAAATGACCTGAACTAGTTTCTATGTAGTCCCAGAAGCATGTTTCCTTTGCATGATGAGCTTGGCGATGTGAACAGGCAGAATATACTTAAAATTTTGACTGCTTTTAAATAAGAAATTAACGACTTTTTTGCACACTCACTTTTTACATGGTTGGCTTTGATCCCAATCCCACAGTTATAAGTATATTCTCTCATGAAACTAGTTGGTATATTAGCATTGGATCACATAGTATTCATAAATAATCATATTAACTATTAATGTTTGTAATTGTAGGATGAGGTCAAAAAAACTTCCAGCACAGTATACTCCACCCTGAAAGAGGTATGTGTTTTCCACAATGAACCAAGCATTATTAATTTTGTATTAACCATTGCATTGACAGTAATTTCTTCTATCAGATTTGGTTGACTGTCCATCCTTCTGATCGTATAAGCCCAAAGTTTGATGACTATATTGAGGTAAGTATTACAACAGAAGAAGATAATTCAGTTCAACTGCAAAAGCATTACTGTGTTAAAGAAGGTGATATGAGATTCTATTTTTTTTTTTTTTCCTTTGATTAAGAAAAGATATGAATTGAGAGATTGAAAGATCAATTATGAGAATGTTTCCTAAATTAAACTGACTTCTAAAATTACACCATTAGGAAGAAGTTATTGATGGTTGTCAATAATCACTAACAGATGTGTGATTTACAGGATACAATGCTAGTGTATTATATCTATAGAAAGTTACAAACCATACATACATGCTGTTTAACTGATAAATCAATTGATTTATCCCTGTTTATAGGTTTTGGTTGAAGCATTTCCCTTCTATGAAAAAGTGGAGTACTTTGAACAAAAGGTCTGTTTGTTTCATCAAGCTTTTATATTTACTGAGTTCTGGTATACCCTTAAACACTTTTCACTATCCTTGTTAATTATGATTCATCTAATCTGAATTTAATTAGACAAATTACTGCAGAATGTAAGAGTGTAGGAAAGTATTTTTAGAAGTTTGAGCAAAAATTAGAGGGATACGTTTCTGTTTTATGTACTCTGCAGCTATTGTTTTTTTTTTTTTTTTGTATATTCTACTTCAAAATCCACTCATATTTAATTAGGCTTCCCATCTCTATCCACTCTTTATTAGTGTTCAGAAATGAGGAAGATGCTAATGTGGAAGATGCTATCTTCAAGTGGACACGAGGGTTCTCATCTTACTCACACTGCTTCTGGGTTTCCATCGGTGGCAGCAAAAATTTGGGATGACATTCAAAACAATAGAACCCTTGACATTCCATCCTTACAGGTAAAAATTGAAAATTGAATGAAAGAAGATGAAAGTCCCGCTGGGAAAGTTGGATTGATTTAATTAAATTTGCAATATAATATGAAGAATTTACATTGTCACTAAAAATCCTACGAGTCTGTTGAAATACAATTGTGTATCACTATCTTGTCCATTTGAAGTTTTATAATTTCTGTAAGTGCAGATTTTGCAAGCGAACCATATGTGTGATGTTATTATTGAAGAGATCAGAAGTTCCTTAGGGAAAAATACGGTACCATTTTTTTAAGATAAAACACACACCTCTAAAATTATATATATAAAAGAATTTGATATTCAACATGTTTAACTTTTTGAAGAATTTTCTTGCGCTGGAAGATATGAGTGATTCAACTTCTCCTGATACATTCAAAGGGGGACTTAATGCGCTGCTAAATTCAATATCTTCTCGGTTAGATAAATTCTAGAATTCTATACATAAGACTGTATACGAATTTTGGTATTATATTCCAAAAGGTTGAAATGTAACACACAAAAGTTAATGGCGGTCAAATTATGGTTTGATACTTTGATGTCATCTGGTTTGTAATTCAGTTTATTTTTCCTTACCAACTTAATTTTTTAGTTCCCGACCCAGTAATTTAGGGTTGTTGTTTCAAAAGAAATTGGTTGCATTATTCTATTGGGATCCAAAAACGATATATCAGCTCAATGATCTTTTAATAAAAAAAAAAAAACAATTAGGTGGTCCCTAATATTGTGAAAGCATCAACAAGTTTTCTAAGGTCTCCTTGTGTTTCCATAGTTTTATATACAATATGCAAGTTTCACTAGTCAATTTAATATTTTTTATACTTGAATTTCGATGCGTAATGTGGAAAATGTAATTTCTATTTTGTTATTAATATGATTTCGAATAGGTTTGAGCAAGTGACAAACATTCATGTGCATAACATCAGGGATAAGAAAAAGGAAGATGTGGTAACAGAAATATTAATGGTAAGAGACTATATAACTTAGTTTTTTTCCCTACATGTTACTCCAACGTACGTTATGCTTTTCATAGTCGATATTTGGAAGGACCTATGACTCTATGAGAGTGTCCGCTCAATAAAAGATGGAAGGTTTTCTACTCTTTCAAAGCGAAAATAGTGTAAGATGTGTTCCACTCCCAACACTTAGACACCTTGAATGGCACCACAATGAAACAAAAATGTATCTAATAGAAATTGCTAATGGCCTAATGCTATTTCCCTGTTATAGATAGCGCTTAGGTGCATGATGAGGTATAAAAGACTAAGCCACAAACCAAAGTACATAAAGAAGCATATCATAGTATTAGTGTTACAGAACTAAAGTCAATTGTCTACTAGAAATTGTAAGGTATGATCTTTAGATTTTAGCTTTGTGACAGCATTGTGCGCCAAAAAGAATAAATTTCCATGTTAGGGGTGATAAATATCCATGGAACCAGAAAAAGCCTATCAGATAATTATTTCAATTTGAAAAAAAAGAGTGAAATTAATATATTGAATGTATGTCACAACATTTTTTTTTTGTTCAGATGTGCCATAGTTTTTTATTACGTAACAATTTCAAATATTAGTTAGTTCATGCCAATTTTATCCATTTGCAGAAATTCCAAGATAAATTTGAGCTCATTGTTCAAAACAAGTTGAACAATTTTATGGAGGAAAATAAGAGCTTAATTTATTATTATCTTTTGGATGGTGAACGGCATGACGATGTAGTTAGTGATTGCCTTAAGAGGTTTGACAATTTAAAAGAAGGTACTTTCTAGCCTTTTTGTATTCTTACCTTTTGGTGATGTGATGGTCCGAAAGATTGACTTATGTTGCTAGTTGGTCATTCATTCCAACACAAAATTGGTACCATTTTTGCTATCAGGTTTTCCCACACAGTACAAAAAGGTTTTTCAAGACTCTGCTTGCAACCTTGAGAAAAGGGTTCGTGATTACATCCAACAAGAGGAATATTCTGACAAGGTTTGTTCTTAACGGATGCTTCAGATTTTCCAGTTTCTATTTTCCGTCAGAAACATTTAATTTATTGATTATCATACTTATGTGCAGAGGATCAAACGAGTTATTAGACATTCTCTTGCAAAATCTCTGGCAACTGTTGCGATGCCATTTTTGGATTCTGAACGGTTGTATTATGTCATATCTTCTACTCTTGGTGCTCCACGTGCTGACAGCCGGTGCATCAATCGTGCAGCTCCTGCTGGTTTCAAAATAGTTCTAAACCAATGCACTCAGTTGATCGTAGGATATAGGAGATCTAGTTAGACTGGAGAGGTAGTGTGCTTGGATGGAATCTGTCCCGGTTTATGTATTCCAAAACGATGTTAGTTTGTGATTGTTTTTTGAGGTTTGATATAAAGAACTAGAAGGACAGAAAAGTTGGTTAATAATTACTTCTCTATAGTTGATGTGTGAATTACTGGGAAAAAAGTCTACTAGGCGACAAAGGCGATAGCGAAGGCGATTGAGAAGGCGACGACCATGGATTCCGATGGATGGCAAACCGTATGCCGGCGCAGAACCAGAGTCGCTCCTAGTAGATCCAAGCCGCAGGGACTCACATCGGCCTCCCCTCTCTCCGTTTACGGAGGAAGACCGTCTTATGCTCAGGTCTTGGCAAGACTGACCACAACCACCACTGCTCAGCCAAAGAAAACAGCCCCTTTCAACAACCTCCCACCACCACACCCTGCTAGACCCCGGCAGCCGACACTCATCACTTCACCTGATAGCCCAACAACCCTTGCTTTTCCACTGAGTATCTCCGACCCAGACTGGTTCAACCGATGCTTCAAGTGTTTCCGTAAAGGACACACGGCCCCCAAGTGTCCCAATCCGCGGAGATGCGCGGCATGCTGGAGTGAGAACCATGACTTTAGAGGCTGTCGTAAGTTCAATAGAAGAACTTATGTAGTGAAGAGGCGCCCCGGAGACGGTGTGCCACCACTGAAAGCCCCTGCACACCAGAAAACACAAGGAACTTCAACAATTTTGGCAAAAACGGCACAGCCACAAGCAATTTTGGCACAGCCACAGTGTACCCAGGCAAAGGAAATCAGACAACCACCTCGTAAACTGGAGGAGGAAGCTGATTTTCTGGACCTCCTCACTGATCCTAAAGCATCAACGGTGCTGCCACCGGATGAGAAGAGGCCGACCTCAGTTACTTGCTTTCTCTCTAGAGATGCTGTTTACTTCTCTGAGGTAGCTTCACTTTCTAAAGCACTGGTTATCACTCAACCAAAGGACACACCTTTTGAACTTTCCTTGGATTATGTGGCACAAATGGTTGCTGATACTGGACTGGTTAAGGCCGATCAACTCAAGATGGGAACCCTAAATGGGGGAAGGTTCTTAATCTCCCCTCCAAATGAAGTCTCAGCTTTTGACATTTGTATGGCTTTCAAAGAGGATTGGTGGAATGAGGGGTATTCTGCTGCTCTCTGGTCGCCATTGTTGGAGGCAGAGATAGCAATTCCAAGGTTCAAGGTATGGGTCAGACTAGTAGCACCACTTCCTCACCTTTTGAGAGAAGATTTTGTAATTCAGGCAGTGGGTATGTTTGGCAATTACTTGGGGACGATTGTTACCAATGAGCCGGCCAATCTTGCAGCTTGGGATGCGGCGGTGGCGGTGCCAGATATGGAAAAGATACCTCATAGGGTTAGTCTGTCAATAGGAGGTTTGGATTACAAGGTTTCTATGATCATTCAGCAATGGTTACCTTGCCAAGCCTTCACAATAGCTGACTTACCTAAACTACCGCCGGTGGTGGACAGACCCAGTCGTCGCAATTTTCCTTCCCCTTCTCCTTCGCCGGAGAAAGAATCTGAGGAAGATGATGCAACTGTCACCTTGACAGTTAAAGATTTGAGACATATCTTCAGAAATGTGAACCCTAATGAGATTCCTGAGCACTTCTCTACTATTTTAAGTAAAAAGCCAGAAGCTGATCGGAGGGGGAAGAGACCGGCGGAGGGAACAGTCACTCTGCTAAAGAAAAACTTCACGCCGTCACAGCACGATAACGGCAGAAAGCTTATTACAGGTGGGACCAGCAGTTCAGTTGTGGAGCATCATCTTAACGCCGTTAATCCTGTTGGACAACAGGATCTGGTTGCAAGACAAACGCCACATAAACGCCTTTCAAATGTGGACCTAGAAGAGCTAAGAGCCTCTGTACTGCCATGTGCCCAAGATGCAAACAACGGCTCTCTACTGATAGAAGACGACGCTGCACAGGTCCTTTTTTCTCAGAACTCAGTTTCTGATTGTGCAGATTTATTGGCTGTTTATGCTCTATTTCCTGAATTAGAAACTATTAGTCCTTGTTTACAACTGGCAGTGGTTAATTTAGATGCAATTAATGCCAAGCAATCTTCTGCTCCCGATAATTTAAAGCAGCACAAAACAAAGATAAAACCAAAGGCAACTTTGATGAATGGCAAGAAAGTGCTCTCATCTGGAAAATGTCAAACCAGATTTTGCAAAAAAAAGCAAAACTTGTCTACCAAAGAACCCTTAATTGCTACCTTGGATGCAAACAATTTTGTTGATGTTCCTCTTACTTTTGCTGAAGCATCTGATTTAGCAAATCTTATGGGAACTAAGGCTGATTTGTTGTCACACTTAGCACCTAAGTCGGTTCACAAAAATGCAACTGCTTTGCCCAGAATAGATGTAAGGCCTGCTAACGTTTCTGAGAAATACCAGGTGGTGAGCCCACTAAAGAACAGAGGCAGGCCCAGTAACAAAAGGGGGACAAAGGTGGCCCGCAGAGAATTCCAATCAAGGATCCAACAAGAGATGGACCAGGCTGGCAAAGAACAAGATATTGGGCCACGTCAAATCCACAGTGATGAAGAACATTGCCTCCAACTGGATGCAAGTTCTGAAGATGATTTCTCAGAATAAGCAATGGGTTTCGACTTATTTCTGTTGCTGGTGGCATTAATTTTTTGATGAATACAAAACCTTTGAACTTGTTAACTTGGAATGTTAGAGGGTTATGTGATTTGACAAAAAGAAGAGTTGTAGCAGATACTTTGAGATCGTCAAGATGTGACATTGCATGTTTACAAGAAACAAAACTTGCTTCTCCTGATTATTTTTGCATTCGATCCTTACTCCCTTCTTTCTTTGATATGAATGTGGTTGCTTTACATGCTTTGCAAACTCGGGGGGTTGCTTGATTTGTTGGAAAAAATATTTCTCTTTTAAATCATTGGATTAATGATTACTCTTGCTCAGCTTTGCTGTTAGACAAAAGAATTAATAGTTCAATTCTCATTACTTGCGTGTATGGGCCACACAATACACCTCAGAGAGTAATATTTTTCAGGCAACTTTTATCGATGCAAACTTTATCTCCTGGACAATGGGCTGTACTTGGTGATTTTAATACTGTAAGATGGATGTCCGATAGATCAACCACTTGCACTGATTTTAATGCTATGCAAAGCTTCAATGATTTTATTAATGATGCTCGGCTGTTGGATATCCCAATCTTGAACAAAAGATACACTTGGACAAATATGCAGCCGGAACCAATTCTATCACATCTGGATCGAGTACTCTTATCAAACAATTGGCAATCTATTTACCCAAACATCACTTTAGAAGCTTTGCCCATGACCGTGTCAGACCACTCTCCACTTCTGTTACGTTGCAGACAGTTACCTACAGCTCCCAAACCGTTTACAATTGAAAGGTTTTGGTTACAAAACCCAAAAGCAAATCAATTGGCAGCACACATTTGGACCAATGAAGGGTCAGGACAAAATATTATGGGGACATTTAATTGCAAATCCATTTCTGTACATAGAGCTTTGAGAGAATGGCATCTCCAAAATTTTTCAAATTTGGCAGTTTATTTAATGAATGCAAAGGCTTGTGTTAAATGCTTTGATGAGCTACAAGAGTTAAGACAGTTAACCAACCTAGAGCGCTCTATTCGTATCATTGCTAAAGAAAGAGCGTATGAACTTGCTAATATTTTGGAAATTAAGTGGCATCAGAGAGCAAGAACCAAATGGGTGACTTGTGGAGATAGGAACACAAGATATTTCCACACTTTGGCAACCATAAAAAAAAGAAATAAATTTGTGCCTATGCTATTGGTGGACAACAGAGAAATAACAAGTAATGCTGATATGAATTCAGCTTTCACTGCATACTACAAACAGCTTCTGGGAACCACTTGTGTAACTGCTGACTTTCTTCCTTCAAGGTTATATGAAACGCACAGTTTAGAACTCCAGTTGTTAGCCTTACAGTTCACAGAACATGAGATACATCGTGCAGTAATGGGTATGGCAAATAACAAATCTTGTGGTCCCGATGGGTTTCCTAATGAATTCTTCAAAGTTCATTGGGAACTTTAGTAATTTGTTCAACTGTGAAGTGTCGAATCTACCTCTCAATTACCTTGGATTGCCTTTAACACAGCATAGACCTGGAAGACAGGAATTCCAACCCCTCATTGACAAAATGCAATCGAAATTGGAAGGTTGGAAAAGTGCGCTTTTGTCAAGAGCCGGCAGATTGGTACTGGCGAATGCTGTTCTCTCTTCAATCCCAGTATTTTACATGTCGGTTTTTAGGCTGCCAAAGTGGGTGATAAAGGAGATTGATAAGATAAGGCGCCAGTTTATTTGGGGAAGAAATATCTCATCAAATAACCCCTCTGGCAGGGGGATGCCTTTGCTAGCTTGGGATAGGGTTTGCTTACCAAAGAAAGCAGGTGGCTTCGGAATAATAAATCTCAGAATGCATAATGTGACTTTGTTGCTTAGATGGTGGTGGAAGAATTATCATGATCCAGAATCTCAGTGGGCAAAAATTACAAAAAACCTTTATGGAAAAAGAGACTCAAATATCCCACCAATTGGCTGGAAGAAGGAGGGTTCTTTCTTTTGGAAAGACTTAATGGCTTTAAGATTTTATTTCCAAATCTCTACAGTTACAAATGTACTCTCTGGTAAACAGACTTTGTTCTGGTTTGACAACTGGGCAAGTCAGAGGCTATGTTATTTTGGGGCCGAAAATGAAATTTCTGCTAGAAGATGCATCACACTTTGCGATGCTTTGCCAATTTGGAAGCAACTGCCGCCAGCACCTCATACCTTAAAAAACTTCATGGTAGCAGAAATAGCAAGTCAGTTTCAACTCACACAAGGAAATGACCACTTGATTTGGAGATGGAATGCAAACGGTAACTATACAGCTTCATCTGTTTATCGTACTCTTATCTTAGCTGGAAAAACTACTTTCCCTTTAAAAAATATTTGGAAGCTCAAAGTCACTCCTTCTATCAAATGTTTCTTGATTTTACTTGCACATGGAAGAATTCTGACACAAGACAGTTTACAAAGAAGAGGGATCGCTTTTGAGGAAAATTGTGTTCTCTGTGACCAGCAATTACTAGAAACTCCTTCACACCTTTTCTTCTCTTGTCCAATTTCGAATGAGATTTGGAGATACCTCAGTAACAGAACAGGGTTCAATCTCCCACAAATGAATGACTCTTGCATCAATATTTTGGTGAAGCTTTTTCAGTCTGCTGGAACAGACTCTTTCCACTCTACAATTATTGCTACAGCTTGTTGGGCAATTTGGTTAGAACGAAATAACAGATGCTTCAGAGGAGAGTTTCGTGGGACAAGTGCAGTACAAGATTGGATAGTGTCAGAGGCTACGTTTTTCTAGAGGCTTTGTTAGTGTTGGCTTGCTCTTCTGTTTTTCTGGTTTTGTTTTACCTCTTTGGTTTTTTTTTCTTCTTTTCTTTTCTTACTTTATGCTTCTAGATAGCCTATCTAGTGTATCAAAAAAAAAAAAAAATTACTTCTCTGTAGTTATTCGTGTCCAACTATTGAATTGATTTTAAATTTATAGAAATGAAATCATCTTATTATCTAACTCTATATTACCTAAAGAGCCCCAGTTTTATTATACATGATGTGGGGTTACAAATTTACAATGGATGTACTTATTGATCGAAGTACTCTGGTGTATTTTGATATGGATCTGGCCTTATGATGTTCTAGTGCTTCCAGACTTCCAGTATATATCTTGGCTGTGAATTTGGTTTGAACAAATCATGAGTAATATTAGTAAACCATGGGATGTCTGCTAACTTCAAGGTAGATTAATTTTTTTTGTTTTTTTAAATCTAGTGCGGTCAAGCAACCCCCTAATTGAACTTGCAATTCATCAAAGGCCCTCACCTAAAAATTTCAATGGGAGGTAACCCCTTGAACTTGCAATTCATTCAGTCAAAGCCCCTCGGAGAGTAATTTCAATGGATGTAGATTGAACTAAATATTATTAGCTTTCCGCGCGATATTAAACCAAAAGGATGCCGAGTTGCGCTTGATACAATTCACGTTGTTTAAGGCAGGAAAGCAAGGATTATCTTGATTTTACTTAGTCTGTAGGAAAAAAATGATATGGGTATAAAGAAGATCAGATATTCAAATCGAATCTAGCTTTAAGTTTGTCTCACTCGATTTATTTAAGCTAACTTGAGTAGTTGAGTTCGATAATAGTTAGATCGATTGATTTGACATAAGATGCTCATTTTTTAGACCCGGATGTAATCTTTTTTATAATTTTTTTTATTACAGGACAAACGCAATATGAGTACAATAATTTTATCTGAAATAGTATAGTTATCAGTAATTTGGCACTTTTATCATTTAAAATATAAAAAAATTTAAAAGACAATAATTGTAACAGAGAGTTCAAATTTGAATCAGCCCGAATTAGATAACTCAATATTTTTTCATGTCGAAGTTGACTAGATTCGTACAAATACGGAGTTCTGACATATATATGTATGCATAATCCTACAAGAAAAACACTGATAAGTTAAAAAAAAATATAAATTAGAGAAATGAATTATTTATGGCTTAATTGGGATCTCAATTTATTTTGCTGGGCAGAAACGGGATCTCAATTTTCCACCGATTCTATCTTAAAATTTCGACAAATCAAGCTTTTGGTCTTGTTAGTCAATTAGTTTTTTTTTTTTTGGAAAAGAGCCCTTAGGAGTAGTGTTCTCTAATCGTGCGTGTCGTGTCAAACACGATCGTGTTAGAGTCTCGTGTCGTGTCGTGTTGACACGGACTACTTTTTTAATCGTGTCGTGTCGTGTTGTGCTAAGTGGTGAGAAGAGGCAACATGACATGCATTCTAACACGACACGACTGACACGATCGTGTCATGTCATGTTGACACGTCATGTTAGTCGTGTCAAATTGTGTCAGATTATTTTATTATTTTTTAAATTAAAAAATTATTAAAAAATTTAAAAGTAAGGGAAAAATTACTAAACATCAATAATTTATTATTTGATTAAGTTTTAACTTTTTATTAATATTTTTTATAAAAAAATAATAATTAGATTAGAATAATATTATGATTTAAATGATAGTAAATAATATGATGTAGTATTGTAAATTGAAATTAAATTATTAATTTGCTTAAATAATCAACATTAATAATTAAATTTGTGTTGAGGTGTCGTGTTAATTCGTGTTCGTGTCGTGTCGTGCCAACACGATCGTGTCGTGTCATTTTGTAGAACACTACTTAGGAGTCAACGAGCCCTTGAAGAATTCTCAGAAAACGAGCCATCTAAGGGATTACACATTCCGAAAGTAATATTCATAATAATTACAGCTCCTCTTTTTTTTTTTTTCCACGTATGGGTTAATGGCAGAACTTTTCAGAAATGACAGTTCCTCGTGTCGCGGATCTGCAATGAACGAGTTGTAATAAAAATTGCTCTAAGATTTTATATTGCAATGATTTGATTTAGAATTTAATGTGCGTTTTTAAGTATTTTTATTTTCCTTCTGTCCCTTATTTTACTACTAACTCTCTTTCTTTGTTTGTTAGTAAAGTTTAGTTGGAAATATTTCTAAAAAACAAGACAAGAAAAAGAAAAGACAATAATACAAGCTCATACATACACCTAACCAGTCGCATCAAGTGTAGCTATGGCAACAGAACGGTTCCTTTAACATTTGCATGCCATTTTATTACGTGTCTAAATAAACATTTACTCCATGAGGAGAGTGTGAAATCTTTTGAATTTGTTTAGGACATACAATATCATCTAAAAACTTCTATCACATTTTTTTTTTTTTTTGGTTCTTATTTGTTTTGATTAGTAAGTTTCCCTATCATGTTTGTTTTTCAAGTTAAAAAGAATATAAGTTTGATATGTCTAAGGCGCAAAACGAGTCTTAAATCAATAAATTTTTTTTTTGTGTCACTCGGCATGAAAAAAAAAAATACACAATCCATAAATGGATTGTTAATCTTTTAATTATTTTAATACATGCAACATCATGTTTTTCTTCGTCTAATCATATTTTTCATTTTTTTCTCGTTTTGTTTGTCTCGATTAGATAGTTTCTATATACGTTTTAGTGTTTGACAAAACAATATTAATTCGTATACAAATTTTTATTTCTGCTATAATTTTATTAAAGTTATCTCTCTCGGGGCTGATAACTATCATCTCCAACATCTCCCAGCAGTTAGATTAATTGCATTCCAAAAAATGAAAGAGGATGATGGGGATGAGCATTAATAATGTACTGCTTTCTATTTTCAGAATGCTTTCCCCATCATCCCTAGGACTCGTCCTCTCTTTCCCTCTCTGTTTTGCTCCCTCCCCTCCCTTCTCCCTCCCTCCATGTTTCCATTAGTTTTTTTCGAAAACAGTTAATAACATTAATTAGAACAATTAGTATTTTTTTCCAGCACAATTACTTTTTTCAGAGCAACTAAAACAATTAGCTTGCCAACTAGAACAATTAGTTTACTAACTTAGAACAATTAGCATTTTTTTCTAGCACAATTATTTTTTTTTTCCAGAACAACTAGAATAATTAGCATTTTTTTCAAGAACAACTAGAACAATTGGCATTTTTTTTCCAGCACAATTATTTTTTTTTCTAGAACAACTAGAACAATTATTTAAGATTTCAAATAATTATTCTAGTTGGTAAGTTAACTGTTCTAGTTGGCTGACTAACTGTTCAAGTTGGCCTCTGGATGCTGGAAATTTTTTTCACCTGCAAAATAGACATCTCTGGAAGGATACAAGAGATGAGGATTAATTACATTAATTGCATTTTGAAAAAAGAAAGAGGGAATGGGGATGATGGGGATTAATTACATTAATTGCATTCCCCTGGACTTATCTATTAAAGATGATGTGTTAATTTAGTGAAGACGGCTGGGTTGATGGGATGATGGAAAACATTTCCGCTTTTAAATGTATTAGTATTTCTTTTGTGTAAATACATTTTTTTTCTTTCTGTGGGAGCAATCCTGTTCTGGATATATACAGTAAAATAGATAGATTTTTGGCGGATTTGTAGGGATCCCCGTGAAATAAATTTTTATCTCGCGTGTCAAGAAAGCACACAACACGAAGCGCTAATCTCTTGGACTTCCACTGGACCAGAATACGAAACGAAGAACAGACATGCAATTACTAACAAATAAATCCAACCATCTCTCTCCGAAAGGAAAAAAAAGAATAAAAATAAAAATATTTAGTATATGTGAAGCACCGAGTTGATAGTATTACAGTATATGTCAGTATATATATATTTATGTTCTCATTTTTCACTTCAATACTTTGTACTTGAGAAGTGAGAACGGAAAAAGATTTTCCCAAAAATGAAAGTTGTAAGCGGTACCGTGCAGATGATCGGGAAAAATGGCAATTTTAATGGTGCCCATTTGAAACGCCTCTGCTCAGATGGGAGTGCCACTGCTTCCCGTATGCCCTGTACTGTTGTCTCCATCATTGGACCGCAGCAGTCCAGTACGTAATCCCTGACGGATTCAGTAAGAAAAATAGAGGACCATGTCTTCTTCTTTTGATCTTTTCTTTCTTTTATTGAATCATATGTAATTTTTTTTTAGTGTTACATATATTTTTTTTAAGAAAAATAAAATACATAAATAACCCCATAAAGTTATATTTGTTTCCCTATTCCGTAATATGATTTTAAATTATTATATTACTTTCAATATTTTTTTTTATGATAATATTACTTTCAATATTTGATATGACGCGTGAACTCATCCAAAATAATTACACCCCTCTTGATCCTTGGATGGACGAGATACGTACACATGCACCAGCACTACCCAATGAAATGCCTCTAGTATTTGTATGTATGAAAGCCAAATGTGACATTAAAATTTGACTGGAACCAACAGCATTGTGTTTTTTTTTTTTTTTTTTCTTTCTTTTTTGGTTGACTAAGAATTTTATTTTTTTATGTCGATGTTAGGTTATGTTTCTAAATATATTTAGCTTGTCATGCTCAGCTACCTCCTCCTAAATATTCTGTCTCTCTTTTTGTTGAGTAGGTAAATCTTATCTAATGAATAATCTGTTCGGCACTGATTTTAAAGTCTCAGAAGCAGAGTTGTAAGTTTCTGTATTCTTCTTTAGTGGCATATAGAAATATTTCTTTCTCATTGACATTAGATCACAAAATCAACAAGTTAATAATTATTAATAACTTGCTTATGTTCAGTCAGAAATGTTTATGAGCATCTGAGGTTGCCAAAATTGATGTCAATTTTAATGAGTTTCAGATGCTATGAACAAACAACTGTTGGAATCTGGACAGCCAGATGCATTAGCCCGAGCATGATTATCATGGATGTAGAAGGTTCTGACTCAGGCGACAAGGCACTGGTACATTTTTGTTTCTTTGTAGTTTTCAATTATTTTCTGAATTTTGTGTCCTTGTAATCAGCATGCTATGATCGAATTTATTTTGCTGTTTTCCTTATAGGAAGGTACATCTTTTGAAAATAAAATAGCTCTGTTTGCTTTGGCCACATCTGATGCCATGTTGTTGAACGTGTAAGTATTTACCTGTGCTATTTCATTCTAAAGATGTTGAATAAATACTGTTTGGTATTTACCATTTATATTTCCTTCAAACGATGTTGAATGAATAAAATGGAAAAATAAAATGATGGTTGCATCCAGTAATAGTGTTTTTGCTATTCTTTGTTGCCTTCAGGTGCTTGAGTTCATGCTGGAGAGTATCTTTGTTTTTATTTCTAGTTTACATTTGGAAAAAGAAGGATGTTAATAAATGGCAGAGAGGATGTGTTCCTTCTCTTGAGTACCTTTAGTTGTTTTAGGGGTTGATCTCTTATTGGGATGGTAGTAGCTCAGTTGTGGAGCTATTTAGAGTTGTTGATCTAGTTGTATCTTTTATGTTTCCTCTGTTTTTTTTTTGTAATTTTGGCTTTTCATAATAGAAAAGCGGTAGAGCGCTCCTCTACTTATTTCCAAAAAAAAATTGAATATTGTTAACTAAATTTGTTGTACCACAGGAAGGTACAAGATTTCGGCAAATACAATGCTGGATGTAGACCACTCCTTAATATAATTTTTCAGGTACGTTATGTGCAGCGTCATGTGAATACTATGATTGAATCTATAACAGCCATTAGATTGTAACAGATGTGGTAATTTTTAAAGTACCTACTGAAATATCATGGTTTAACTGGTCCTGTATCAATAGAATGATTATTAGGTCAAACAATTATCATTGTTATCAACTATAATGGGCATCATACTGTTATTGCTAGGCATGTCGACGCATGACACCAAAAGGTATATGTATCTGCAAAATTGTTATTCTCGTACAAGGATTACTTGTGCTGTTTTTCTATATAAATAATTTCTTGGTAACATGACTGAATTCTTTTCAATTGTACATATATTTAGGAGCGAGCCAAGCTTACTCAAAGAAAGACCAAACTTATCATTGTCTTCCGTGACTGTAAAAAACCAGTATGCTTATTCTCAAAGCTGTTTCATAATTACTAGATTAATTGAGTTTCATATAATTGTGCATCGAGTATAAACATGATTAGCAGGTCATCCATAGTTTTGCACAATCATGTTTTGCATAGTCTTATAATAATGCTCTCATGAAGTTCCTAATAAAAGTAGCTGGGAATTTGTAATATTTTAATGTTTAATATTGTAGGACGAGGTTAAAAAAAATTCCGGAAAAGTATACTCTATCCTGAAGGAGGTATGTTCGTGCAATAATATTGGTTTAATAAAAGGTATGTTCGTGCAATATGAAATTTGTATCATGAATTGCAATGACATTGGTTTCTTTTCTTAGATTTGGTTGACAGTTCATCCTGATGATCATATGAGCCCAAAGTTTGATGACTATATCAAGGTAAGTACACAAACAACAAAAGAAGCTAATTCAATTCAATTTCCAAAAATTTACTATTATATATGATTTTCTGGATACAAAGCTAGTGTAAACCATGTATATACGCTGTTACTGACATTTCATATGACTATCCCTGTTTGAAGGTTTTGGTTGAAGCATTTCCCTCCTATGAAAATATGAAGTACTTCGACCAAAAGGTACGCCTCAGCATGCTTTTATGTTTGTGGAGTCCGTTACACACCAGAACACTGTTCGACTCTTTTCACCATCACATGGGATGAAAAGTTTGTCCATTTAATTGTGATTCTTATAATTTGAATTGACATAAATCTACCGAATTTAGAAAAGTGTAATTTCAAGAAGCTTGACCAAAAATTAGAGACGAATTTTTTTTTTGTGTTTTTCTGATTCTGTAGCCTCTTTTTCTTATATTCTATTTCCAAATCCAGTCATATCTAATTAGGCTTGCATCTATGTTCTTTCTTAGTGTTCAGAAATGAGGAAGATGCTTTCTTCAGGTTTGTATGAGGGTTCTCATCTTGCTCACACTGCTTCTGGGTTTCCATTAATAGCTGAAAAAATTTGGGAAGGCGTTCAAAATAATAGATCGAGCCCTTGATATTCCATCCTTACAGGTAAACAATTGAAGCTTGACTTAAAAAAAAAATTGAAATCTTGCTGGAAAAGTGAAACCTGACATCACTTTAATCATCCATTTCAGTATTTCAGGCATCTAAGATGTTTTGAAGATGTATACTTACTATATAACTTGTTACTTAAATTTAATAATAGTGAATACGCAAAAATTCTGCCTGAAGCTAATTTGGATATGTAATGTGCCATGTTCTTGGTATTGTGAATTAGTAAATTAATTGGACCTATGGTTTGATGAAGTTAAATCTGGATAATAGAATACTCTTATGTACTGGTCAATGTTAATTTGTTTCATCATAACTGTATTTGACTATTTGTAGATTTTGCAAGCATTCCATTTGTGTGGTGTTATTATTGAAGAAATCAGAAGTTCCGTAAGGCAAAACGAGGTACCATTTTTTCAATTTACAAATAAGCACCTCTGAATATATATATATAATTCAACTCATTTATTAACTTTTTTTTTTCTTGTGAAGGATTTTCTTGCATTGACTAATATGGGTGATTCAACTTCTCTTGATACATTTAAAGCCAGACTTGATGCGCTGCTAAATTCAATATCTACTAGGTTAGATGACTTACATTTTTCCATACATAAACAATTTATTTTGGTTATATATATAATTCAATAGGTGGCGGTAGGACACTAAAAATTATGTTGGTAAATTTTAGGGTCATGTCGATTTTAATTATTTCACTTTTAATTGTATCTGATTTTATGCCATGAGCCCATGATTGCCAAGTTAAGAACTTAAGATATTCAAATTTTGGTTTCAGGCAAGTCTGGTTTACAGTTCTGTTTAATTTTCCCAACCAACTTGATTTGAGTTCCGGTGACCTTTCTATCACATATCTGGTTACACAACCAACTAAATTGGGGTTGTTGTTTCAAAAAAAATTGGTTTTGGTCGGTTTGGGATTATTTTGTTGCTTGATTCTCAATGATTAACATGAAAATGCATTCTAATTGTTATACATGAATTTTCCCAACCAACTTGATTTGAGTTCCGACCTTTCTGTCACATATCTCGTTACACAACCAACTAAATTAGGGTTGTTGTTTCAAAAGAATTTGGTTTTGGTCGGTTTGGGATTATTTTGTTGCTTGATTCTCAATGATTAACATGAACATGCATTCTAATTGTTATATATGAGTAGGTTTGAACAGGTAACAAACGTTCATGTGCAAGACATCATGCCTAAGAAGAAGGAAATCATGATAACAGAAATTTTAATGGTAAGAGAATTATTACAATATTCAACTTATTTCCAACATGCTACGTTGACCTTATGTTTTTCATATCCGATATTTGGTTGTACCTATGAGAGCATTTGCTCGATTAAAAATTGAAGGTTTTGTATTTGTGCAAAAGAAATATAATATAACATATGTCCATTCCAACGCTTGAATCGAAACATCTTGTGTGATACCGCAATGAAACAAAAATGGCCTAACAGAAAATTCTAATGCTATTTGCCTGTTATAGAAAATTCCTAGTTGCATGGTGCGGTATATATAGGATTAAACCACAAACTGAAGTACAGAGATAGAGTGATATCATAACAAGTGGGAACAACATAGTCATTTATATATAAGTTCACAAAAATGAATTTCAGGTGTCTACTTCAAATTAAATAAAACATTTTATGTGCTTCAATTTAATTTATAAATTATAACAGCATTTGCTCCCCAAAGGAAAAAATTTCCATGTTGCTGGTGATAAATATTTGAGGAAACAGCAGAAAAACGCCCATTTGTTTCAATATGAGAATTGAGAAAAAGGTAACTGGGGGAAAAAAATCAGATAAATTGTTTCTATATGAGTAAAGGAACTTGAAACACTTGGGCTTTTTTGTGAAGACAAGGATCGAAATTTTAAACTTGTGTATCCATATTTCGTATATTGAATGTGTGTCATCCACAGCAATTCTTTTCATCAGATGCCATAGGCGTTTTTTTTTGTACTTGTAACAATTTTTAATATTAGCTCGTACATGCATTTCTATCCATATGCAGACGTTGCAAGCTAAATTCCAGAGCATTTTTCTAAATAAATCCAACGATTTGATGGGGGAATTTAAAAGCTTAATTTATTTTAAACTGTTGTATTGTGTACCACATGATGACATAGTTAGCGATTGTCTGAAGAGGTTTGACAGCATATATGAAGGTATTTTCTAGCCTTTCTGAATTATTCTTAGCATATATTTGGAGCTCTTATATTTTCAGTTAATGTGATAATTAAAGAGAAAGATCAACAATTTATTTCTGTTTTTTCATTCACTCTAACACATAATTGGTATCATTTTTTTATCAGGTTTTCCAACAGAGTACGAAGAAGTTATTCGAGATTGTAGGTGCAACCTAGAGAAAAACGTTAGGGATTGCATCCGACAAGAGGATAATAAGGTTGTTCCTATCAGAAGCTTTAGATTTTTGAAATGTTAAATTCCAACAGAAACATTTACTTTATAATAATTATCGTTCTTTTGTGCAGTGGTTCATACGAGGTGTGAGGCATACTGTTTCAAAAACAGTAGCAACTATTGCAAGTCCATTTGTGGATTATGATCGGTTATATTATGATGTATCTTCTGCTCTTGGTGCTCCACGAGCTGCAATCTGGCGTGGTTTTAGAAAGGCATCGGCATAAGAGATTTTAGTTAGAAAGCGTTGTGTGCTGAACTGTTTGACATTTATTCACTGGAATTATTATGTCGTGGTGCTCTGTGTTCCGATCTAATGTTATTTTGTGTTTGTTTTGATGTTTGATATTATGATCAGGCAAAGAATTACTTATTCGTGGCCATTTTATTAATTTATTATGGTTGTTACTTTTTTTTTTAATTATTTGGTTAGAAGCACTGGCGGATATTGAATTTTTTTAAGGCCGGTTACAATTAAGTTCACTAAATTTAATTTAAAAAATAGTAATAAAATAATATTTTTAAAAATCTAATCACTACTCCACCTCTAGTGCATATCAATGTCTCTCTCGCATAGGAGTCATTTCGAGATACTAACCTCCTCTTTGGAAAATTAAATCACCGCCAAGAGTTAAATTTTCCTTTGGCTCCTTCTTCTAGATCGACTATTAACTCAAGAGAATCTCCTCCTTCGAGGTTGGCCTTCTTCCTCTACTTGTCCGAGTTGTGATTTTGGCTTATTGGAATCAAGAGACCACCTCTTCTTACACTGTAATTTTGCGAAAAATGTGTGGTCTCAAATTTAGTCACGCTACAGACTTCCTTTGATTAACTTCACACAAGACTTATCTAGCTTCTGGTTGGCATTCAAAGGCTTACGCGTCGACAATTGGGACATTATCTAGGCAGCAACCACTTGGAATATTTATAAGGCATGCAATGCCCTAATTTTTCGGAGAATCAACTCTACTCCACCCTCCATTGTAAAGAACATCAACGCCTGCATCAGTACTTGGACTAAACATGCCTAGTTCTTTTGTTTTTCTTTTCCTTTTTCCTTTTATTAGCAATGTACATAGATAGTTAGGTTTCTCCTTCTTATTCTTTATTTTTTTTTTATCTCTTTGGAACCTCTTTGTAATTTTTTTATTTAATGAAAATTGTCGGTGTGGTGATTGTCACATGACCCTAAAAAAAAAAAAATCTAATCACTAGTACCAAGGGGTGGGTTGATGATATTTTAGCAAAATTTGAACCCAATTCGATGATATCGGGTTAGAAAATAAATTTAGTTAACCCACCCGTAACCCAATCCAACCTGTCAATTTTTTTATGTACGGATTTTTACAGGTTAAGCAGGTTTAGTGGATTAAAATTTTGATCAAATAAAAAAAATCATTTTGTGGCTATTACAATTTATTTCAATACAAATTAGAGACACGTTCGAAGTATTTTTCAACTTTCGGGGCCTTGTGAAAGGCATAGAGGGCGTGCATGACTATGAAGGAGATTGAAACTTCGTGAGAAAAGAGATATTTGAGTAAGGACATTAGGTAATGCGAGGTGGAGAGGAGTAAAATAATGATAAACGGGTGGGTTGAAGTATACACGGATTACTAGTATAAAATCCGTAACCCAACCCGAAGTAACGGGTTTGCCAAAATTACAACCCATACCCGACCCAACATCATGCTAACTAGGTAAAAAACGGTTCGGGTCGGGTGGGTTGAACAGATTGATTAACGGTTTTTTTGTGGCGGATATAGAAAATTTAGAGCATAGGCAGAACTTCAGAAAAGTTCCATTTTTTTAGGATGAACTTTAGTAAGAAAAGTTATCAGACTTGAAATGTCCGACTCAAATCGGCCAAGTAGGACCTGACTGAACTCAGCCGAACTATTTTTCAATTTTTCAAATTGTCTGTAGTGAAAGTCAAAAGGGCCGGGTCGGATTTCAAAGGACCGGACTTAACGGATTTGGTATAAGGGCCGGACCGGACCGGGTTCGAGAAAGGGTCCAAAAAGGACCGGATTTAACGGATTTCTTTTTCGAATAGGTAGCCCGGACCTTTGAAAATCCGGCCCTTCTAAGTCCTTGGTCTTAAATGGCCGGGCTCAAGGGTCCGAAGGATTCAAAGGATTCCATACTAAAATGCTAAGTTTTAATTTCTGGTAAAAATTAATCAATTAATATATTAAAGAATAGTTCATACAATGCAAAATTCAATTTCTGGTATATATGCAATTATAAAATCCAGAATTTTCTTTTTAAGTATGATACCAGAAACAAAAAATCCACAATTTCTTTGTTTGAAGGTTGGCATCGGCCAACGATTTGCATTAATAATAATAGCATGTACAAATAATTCAATGGCCCTTCCAAATAAACTAAAGAAAAGGGAACCGGCCCTTCCAATATAAATGATTTGTATTTCTTTTTATTCTCTTGACTTCTATTGAACCGGCCCTTCTAAATAAACCGGGTCGGATTGGGCCGGACCTAGCCCTTTGATACCCGTCCTATCAAAATCCGTCTTTATCGAAAATTATATCCGGCCCTTTTAAAATCCGGCCCTTCTAGGCCCTTGCCCGTTGTAAATATTTGAAAGGACCGGTCCGGTCCGGGTTTAAAGACGGTTTTCTGAAGGACGGGCCAAGGGCCAAGGACTTTTGGCATATCACTAATTGTCTGATAAAGGCAATTTCTTCAGAGAGTTTATTCTAGAATCTAGATGAGGTATGATATTGACGTGCTATTATACGTCGTGATTTTAATCTGAGGCACTGGTCATGTAAACATTTCAAATGCTAAGGACAGAAGTACAAATAAAAAAAAAAATGAATATATTTCCAAGCCGAATTGAGTTGCGTAGCATCAAAAGTAACCAAAACAGCTGATACTACAAAACTGAAACTTTGTGATATATATTCTATAGTTATTTCCAATGACTTCTGTTACTTTTAAATTTGCGGAGGCATTATAAACAACATAAATAGTATATGTTACCTAATACTATACATGTACAAGAGAAAGAAAAAAAATGAAGTCAAAACTAATCTGTGCAATAAATGATAAAGCTCTATGAAAAAGCTTCTCGGATTATCCGAGCCATTATGCGAGAAGAAAGTCTGCTCAATATATCAGGTAGCACCTTTGCAGATATCCCCGGCAATATAGGGAGCAGCTCTTGAACAACATTCACCAGATTTGCATTCTGCCAATAAGATAGTACAGAAGAACTAAGATTACTAGCAACATAAACATTTCATTGAGGCTGTACAACGTGTACACATCTGATATTTTGCCTGAAGGGAGGATAGTCCAAGTGGGGAAAAGGACTTTTGACAAAGTAAATTGCATGAGAAAACATTAAATAAATAGGAATGCCTCAGCTCAAATTGAGATTCAGATAAAATGCTAAATTAACAAATTATTTTTCTGTCAAGGGAACAAATTAAAGAAATATATTATTACCGTGGAAGATGTAGAATTTGAAGTCCCAGCTGTGAGAAACGTAACCACCTTCTCCACATTGTTTAAAATGACCTTGTCTTCTTCAGTAATAGTCGGTAGAAGAGCTGTAGCCCTTATAGGAACCATTCCAAAAACTGGCGCTGGGCTTCTTATACCCAAAGCAGCCGCAATTTGTACCAATTGTTCCCGTGAAACAGCATCTATGGCCTTCACTATCTACACTCCATACCATGTAAACAGTGTTCAAACACAAAGTAACATCTATCAAATCAAAAGTAAGTAATTAATGATGAAGCATGGCCCATTTATGTTTCATATCTGAGAGTAATGCCACTCAAAACTGGGATAAAACAACTCGTAATACCATAATTCTAACTTATTTCAGAGAGTTTAAAATAGCGCCCCAGTCAAATTTTGGCTGTATACATTATACAGGACTTGCAAGCATAATCAGACAATAATATTTGTACTAAGGTAATATACAATACAACTTTTAGCCCTCCAAGTTGCACCATAATCAAACACAAACATAAAAGGCAAGGAAGCATTTTTTTTTTTATACTTCTGAACAATTTGAAAAATAGAACCAATCACATACCTCATCTAGAATAAACTCTCTAAAGAAATTGCCTTTATCAGACAACAGAAATGAAAGTGCTGCTCGAGCTTTGACTGGTCTCTCTGGTTGAGAAACCATAGACGGTAGCACTGGCACTAAAGAGTAACCTGGTTGAGTTTGTAAGACACCAAGTTCAGCCATGTTTCCTTTCAAATTTTCACCACCGCCACTTTTTGCTGCTGTAATAAAATTTTCAAAGGCTTGCATCACATCAATAAATCTCTCAGCATCAAATACTCCGGATTTCCCATAAATTGTGTATCTTAATGCACTCCTTAATCGTGGTGATTCATCTGTTAATAGTCTCTATTTAAAGAAATATTGAAACAACTATAAGAAAAAAATACAAATGCTAAATTTAAAAGAGAAAAACACAAGATTACGTCAGGATACTATACAGTACTATAACTAAAACGTAACATGTCAGTTAGAAAATATTTCTTCAAGGTTATATACTCCTGGGAAAATACAGATATAATTGAAGTCCTTGAGATATAGAGATATAATTAAAGTCCCTAATTTTCAGTCCATTTTTTAGACTAAGTTAGCACTACTGAGTATTGATGTATATGTGCTCCATGGAAATTACTGAAGGAGCACAATTTTGAGGACCTTTTGCAATTGTACTAAGTTTGTCTTGTTCATATATCTTAACATTAGGATCCCAAATTTTCTTTTTTGTCATAAATGCAATTAGAAACATTCCCATACAAACAAGGAACTCAACAATATAATGAGAAACTTATAGGATTAGGACATGCTTACCTGAGCAATGTAGGGATAAGCTTCATCTACAATAGCGAAATCAGGATCCCCAACCAATGCAATACCTTCTAGAACACCGATAGCTCGAATAATCAAGGCAAAGTAAGGAGGGATTCTAAAAGGGTAATCAAAGGTTATCTGCGCAAGATCAGATGCTAATTCTTGGAAATTAATATTCTTGGCACCTCCTCCTTCTAAAGCCTGATCAAAGACCTTAGCTAACACAGGTAGAATAGGGTCAAGGTTAACCCCATCCGGAATAAAACCAAGCTTGACAAAGTCTTTTACAATTGCATCATAGTCACGGTGGATTAGATGTGCTATGGCTTCTATCATCCCATACTTTTGATCATCAGTGAGTTTTGTCACAAGCCCTGCATTTAGATAATATAAAATTACTGTGAGTGTGCACAAACAATACACTGCCCAAACCTAACCGGCAAGAAATAAGTATTTTTGGTGCTATATGAAGAATTCTAAATAAAAAGCGGACTAGAAAGGAAATGACAAAAGCAACAGAAACAAATTACAATTGAGATCCAAACAGCATGGGTCTCATCAGTGGCCAGAATATATGTACCTATAGCACAACTGATTGGTTCACATTAGAAACAAAAAAGGATAACCCGTATCCTTCATTACTTTCTGATATGTACACATTGAGAGAACAATTGAATATCAATTACAATCTAAACTGATGTTGACATTTCACAATACAAAGAAAAAAAAATAAACAATGAGATAAAAAGTGAAAAAGGAAAGAAAAGGAAAGAAATGCACACCAAAATCGAGTATGGCCAGCTTGCCCTCTGGGGTTCGAATCATGTTACCAGGATGGGGATCAGCATGAAAGAAGCCAGTATCAAGCAACTACAATAATTTCATAAGTTTCGTAATTAACATAGTATTCTGAAGAAAAATGGAAAGGTCTTTGATAAAGTTAAAAAGTTATCTGATCACACTTGTCAGCAGAAATATGTGGCATAATTTTTACATAAAAAATGCATAGCGCACACAGCTGGTGCTGCTGAATGCAAAAGATTTCTTTGGCAGATGTGTGCTCACATACACAATCATAATGTGTGAAGCACACTAATCCAACATGCTGGTTATACTTCAGCAGTAAACAATCAAAATCATTGCGACACGTGTGGAATTTCTCAAATATTCTGTAAGATAACCGTAGATTCTTGAATTTAAAAGAGGAATCTCACAAAACTTAAGTTGCACTGCTGTCTACATAAATGTCTGGATAAAGTTGGCAAGTAAGATGGCAGAACATTAGGTCTGTACTGTTGGTTTATACAAACACCAAACCTGAACTGTAATCAGTAATCTTTCGACATTGTTTTGTTTGATTTTTGGAGTGTGCAGCTCTCATGATCAGACTGTAGGTTATACTAATAAAGAAATAATGAGTCATTAAAAACCAAACCTGTTTTAGGTAGCAAATTACTCCTACACTGACGAGCTCTCCAACATCACTTTCTGTGCTTTGTGAAAGTTTTTCTCCTTCAATCCATTGTGTGGTGAGAACTTTTCTTGATGTGTATTTATGATATGTTTTTGGTATGACAACCTGGGATTGCAAACAAAAAAGTATGCAAGATAATGAGGTGAACAACAGGTTGCATATCAGATAGCCTATATACGCAAGCAGGTCAATTTGTACTGGCAGCATATAGAGCGAACAGTACATAAGGATATCATAAAATCCTTGATATACTTACCCACTACAGATTATGATATTGGAAGAGGTAACAATGTACATTTTAGCCACTTTAAACTAAGGTAAAAGGCATTAAAAAATAATATATTTTTTTTCCAAAATAACTAAACCAAAGGGTTTTTCATATGCATACTTGGGGAAGATCTTTCCTCATCATTTCAGCAAAGCGGTTCCCATTCTCTCCTTCATTCACATAATCAAGTTCTTCAAAAAAGCGAGAAGCCCATTCATCTACCAACCCTACCACGTCAATTGAGATCTACCACACAAAATTACGATTTCTAATAATTAGAAGAAAATTAGAGAAGTGTAAAGGGAAAATGATCAAAGATTGCCCTCTTAGTTTAAGAATTGACCAGAAGGTCCAGAACCAAGAAAAACCAACTTAAGTCACAAATAAACTCAATGTAACATATTTGGTATATATTCCAAAGGATTCTGCATGTAGGATTTTGTGTACAACATGGTTGCCAAAATTATTAAAAGATGAGCAAGGTTGGGGTTGACCATTTTCATCCTTAACAAACTTATAAATAACCCTAAAATCTTCATAAAAGTAAACTTCTGAAAAAAATGAAAATGCTCTTTACCTGTGGAAACCTTCTTAGTACTAATCCTAACTTTCTAATGATGAATAGATCTATAGTGACGGTCTCAAGCACAAAGGGCCTTTGAACTTTCACAGCTACTAATTCACCTGTTTCCTTCAAGCAGCCTTTATACACCTGCCCCAGTGATGCTACAAGTATAGCAGACAAGATAAAAGCATCAGGAAAAATCTTACAGTGAAATAAATCAAATAGCAAGACAAAACATATTTCTTCTGCATACTGAATGGCACTATGGAACTATTACACCCAACTATAATTTCTTTCTATTGAATCTCTTTTCTTTTGACTCAGAATATTAAAGTATATTGGTCAATTGAGGTTTACAAGATACATAGCCAATCAACAAACAGTAAAGAAACATTCATCTCCAAAATGGCTACGTAATGTACCCACTATAGCCCAGTAAAGGCTAGTGGTTCAGTTTGGCCTATGGACATAGGATAGATGCAATTTCTTCTCTCATATTTTGGAATTAAACATGCTATCCTACTAAGCTATTTATAGGCTATATGCTGTTGTTACACTTTTAGGTAACTTTCAGATGGGGTGGTTAATATCTAGAACCTCTTCAAGTGAGCAGACAAAATCCATGTCTTTTTCCCTACGAATGTGTGTATTTTACACAGTACTGTCAGATTTTTCAGGGCATGCATGGAAGTTACCCAAAGCATAAGAATGAAATGAGTGATACCAGCTGCAATGGGAGAGGGAGACAGCTCAGAATAAATTTCTTGCCAGGGCTGACCAAGTTCTTCTTTGAGCAAATCCATTGCCACATCATCAGGAAAAGAAGGGACCTTATCACATAATTTTTGCAACTCTGTCATGGCAGCGGGAGACAGTATGTCAGGTCTGATGCTCAGTGCTTGGCCTAGCTTTATGTATGCAGGACCCAGGGATGTCACTATTTCTCTCAGCTCAATTGCTCTTGCCACCTCATTCTACAAAATCAGAGAATTAAATGATGAAGACGAAAAAAAAGACAGTCAAGTCAAGGAAGACATAATTGAAAAGACCAAGACATGTCCAACTTCATTTTACTAGTATCAAAATTCAAAAGTAAGAAAAATCATGTGTGCACTCTCCCCCCAAACCAAACAAAAACAATGAGAATTGTAGAAAGAAAGAAAGAAGAACAATTCAAACAGAAGAAGAACATTCAAGCCAAGTACCCGAAAAAGAAATGAATAAATACTTTATACTTTTTGACAAATTTAGTGATAATGGCTAGTTTAACCTCAAGCAACCAGCTCCACTTTTATAGTGGCCTCTCATTTATATATCGACACCCTTATGATTTGTCTATAGAACTCTAATATTCTTTTAAAAAATTTTATTTACTTTGTTCATGCAGAATTATGAATTGCCATGTATTACTTAGTAATTTTGGAAAGATTTAAAAATTTTCAATTTGGCATAATTTTATAAATATAAAGTTCACAGGAGACCAATCATCCCACAAATCAAATTAAGTTTCTGCACAATCGAACTTGAAATCATCAGAATGAACAGATTTGCAATAGTTTGTATGTCTAGTGTCATCAACAGAGAAAGATAAGAGTGTCCCAACTTAAGTTTTCGTATTTACTGACATCATGTGGATAAAGTCAATGTGTGACCTGAGACTAAACTTCACATTGAAGACACTATGACTAAGAAAATATCTGATGCAATCAATTTGTGATTCTTACCTCTTTGAGCTTTTTGTTGATCAAATCAGAGATGAGATGGGATAAGAAACCACCAGCCACAGAAAGAAGTTGCACAATTCGAGTGGCAACAGCTCTAGGTCTCTTGCCCCAATAACCTGATATTATATCTGGGTCATAAACCAATGGCAATGCTTCCTTTGTATTAACCCCATCAACCTGAGAAGTTAAAAAAAAATATATAAGTTACAGCATTGAAAGTTAAACAAGTTGTTATGCATAATCTACTGTTATTTAGACCATAAATAATCTAATTTTGTTGCCAGGTCCAAGTGCTGTTTTTAGGTCCATATCAAGATATAAGTTTAGTTTGGTGATTCTGTTTTGAGAAACATTATCACTGGTAATTCTTCATTTTTCACTAGCTCATATAAAATTCAACCATAGAGAATCAATCATACCTCTACAAGACGAAGCTGGATATTCTCATCGGCGAACTGGGAATCTCGAAGATTCTGGCCACGTAGACCCCGCATGAGAGACGCCAGCTGTTCATCCTCCTCCATTTGTTTCCTTACCCTCTTTATCTCCTCTGACACATTTTCAAACCTCTGCAATTCCCATATTTCCCTTTAATAAATCCATAATCCAGATAAAAAAAATAGACAAAAATTAGACTGAATTTGAGTTAATCTCTCACAGTGGGGACTGATTTGGGTTCAGTCGCAACAGCTACGACACGCGATCGCCTGGTTTTGAACCTTGCGAAGGAAGGAAAGGTCGAAAGAGGAGAATTTGTTCTGGATTTGTTAATGGAGAACGGAGATGGTTTGAAAGGGTCGAAGCCGCGCTGGAGGAGGTGAGCCCCGGCTTCCATTGGAGAAGAAGCCGAGATAGACCTCAAGCTTTGTTAGTTCAGAGAAGAACTGGAGAGAACCAGTCGAAAATCGCAGTATTGAAGGAATTCTCAATTCTCAGTGTGTAGTGAGTAGGTGACAAGTGAGAACTGAGAAGAGCTCGCCTCAGAAAGTGGGAAGGGGAAAGGAAACGAAGCGCGCACCGTGGCCTGTAATTTTGTTGTGGTACTAAAAAGACTCTGGTTTCTGGACACTTTTGCTAATGCACTCCAAAAGATGTCCCCAGGCCTTCAAAGTGCTATGATTGAGAGTGTTACTGGGTAAAGTTTGTGGAAGCGTAACAAATTGTAGATTTTTTCGCTTGTCGCTTTCTGTATTTGAGGTGATCGGACGGTGGAAAAGCGTTGGACCGCACTGGAACGCGTGTTGAAGTTCCGAGGAATCCATGATGTCGATGTGTCTCTTTTGAGTCGTGACCGTCCGTTTGCACCGTCAGCGATTAACCAATGAAGTACTGAGTGCAGAGTGGGACACGTGGCGAAAACTGAACCGGCGAGGTGAGTGTTTGTCTTTTATCTGGGGTCTCTTTTTTCATTTTGTTTTGCATGCAGCTCCATTGAATCTGCATTAGGTACATATATCTTATCAAATATCAAATAAAAACAGAAAATCTAAAGTAGGTATTGCTCACTCCGAAATATAAATATAGCAAGTATAAATCTCAGTCCTTGTGTATTTTTCAGGCTGATAATAAAAAGGAAGATACAAATTACGGGTCTTAATTTGAAAAATTTTGTTCTTCAAGTTTTGAGATTTCAAAATCCGACCCTTTCAAGAGCCGCTTATTGAAATTCTGGCCCTTCAAAAAAATTTAGGGTTCATATTTAAGTAGCTTTATTTCAATTAAATTTTTTATTTATTACTTTTTAAGATTATTTAAAAGTGAACATTCATTAAAAAAAAAAAAATCGAAGCTCAGGCAGCCTATTTGTAGTGGCGGAGTGTCATGAGAACTCAAAATGTTCACCATATATCATAAGTTTAATTATATATTGATTGAAATGCTAATTTGTTCGATCAATTTTTCTATAAAAGTTTAATGCATTTCCGTTCAAACATAATTAATTAGATATTTTCCATCTAAACATTAAAAGTTGGATAATCTTTTAACAAGTATCTCAATATGATCAAACATGATGGATGAAAGAAAGGCAACGTAAGCTAGTCATATAACTAGGTCGACCTGGGAGAGAAATTTTTATATAATGCCAATCAGACCCCTAGATAAATTCAATAAGAACAATCACATAAAATGACAATTAACAAAGAATTAAGTTCATAGATATATAAATGTATCACGACTAACAAATCCTATTTAACACTTATATAGTTAACTTCAATAATATCCTGTCTTCATTGGCCTTCACTCTGCCTCCTTCAGTATTTATGTTCTCAAACCCAAAAAAAAAAAAAGAAAGAAAATAAAAGAAAAACAAAAAACAACAGGGTGAAAATATGTGATTCCCACACTTCTTTACTCTTGAAAGCACCTTTACCCCTCGTCTATTTGGTTTCCATGGCTCTGATAAGCTTTTCCTTTCCTATGCATTCACTCGGAGTGCTACCTTCAGATCCCCAAAAAAGAGCAGCTCTGTCGCCTCTATTTTGCTCGCTCCGATCGATCTCCATTGCAATTGAGAAAGGATCCACAATAGCCTGAATTGAGTTCCAGCATTATTATATCAGAAGATGATTTGTAACTAAAACTGAACCAAATAGAGGTTAAGCATCAAGAGAAAATGTGTGGTACCTCCTAAGATCCTGGTTCGAGCTTAGCAGCTCGAAGAATGGAGTCAATCGCTGTGTTATTGCTCTTCATGCCTTCCTCAATACTCAGGTAGCAACACATTTTAGCTCCTGAGTCACCATCGGTACCTATAATTGCACGAACAGAAACTTAATTTAGTTTACACACTTCGATTGGACATGTACCACTACCGTCAAATATCGATTACCCATCGATCAACGCCATCACGGCTTAGTTTGGGCCTAGTTTGGGTCCATTGTAGAAATAGGGTCAGCTAAGCATTTTATTTTAAGTCCAGGGGTCTATTAGAAAAGTGAACCTGGTGGGTCCTTTGCACATTTTCTGGTCTCTCCAATTCAACCTTTAAAGTTTACTTTGCTGCAGCTTCTTTTCGGTTTGATATCTCTTTCATGTATCAAAATTGATGGGCGAAAATTTTGTTACAGGATCAATTTAGAGAGGCATAAAATAATAAATTTATATACCACAAAAATAAAAATTTAGCTACATTTCAATGCCCTTAAATAAAAACTATCAAATTTGTTATGGAAAAATTGTTGGTTCTGGAAGGGTAGATCTACAGAGGTGTAACTTTTTTTTTTTTTTTTTTGGTTAAGCTGAAAACAATTTTCCTTTTCTCTCGACACTCTTCTTTTTTTCCTTCCTCCTCCACCATTTTCCAAAAAGAAAAAAAGTAATAGCTTTTAAAAGCTTATTAGATGCATACCTTCTTGAGCAGGGAGGATGAAGCACAACGAATTAGACAAAACTTCCTTGAAACAAATTATTTACATATCATAAAGAATGAAAAATAGAAAATTTGCACCCTTCTCGTCTCTCCAAATCATGATATAGCTTCTGCGTTTGTTTGGTTACAGTGTCCACAATCTTTTTTTATAGTGCAAAAGAGTGTCACGTGTCGGATGATGGGTGCCACGAGTCTCAAACTTGTTGTCGTGTATTCTACGTTACAAAAGAGTGTCACGTGGTGGATGATTTAGTGCCACGAGTCTCAAATTTATTGTCGTGTATTCTACGTTGCAAAAGAGTGTCACGTGGTGGATGATTTAGTGCCACGAGTCTCAAATTTATTGTCGTGTATTCTACGTTACAAAAAAGTATCACGTGATGGATGATTTTTGTGCCATGAGTCCCATACTTATTGTCGTGTATTCTACATTACAAAAAAGTGTCATGCGTCGGATGATTTTAGTGCTACGAATTTCAAACTTGTTATCGTGTATTCTATTCTACGTTAATTTCATGTAAGGCTTCTTATAAAAATTCCTTTTTTCCATTAATATACAGTAAAAATTCTCAATTGTACCCCTCAAATATGTATAAATTTACTTTGTTTTTTCTAATATTTTCTACGGTGTGTTTGGCACCGGTTTGAATAAGGGGTTGAATAAGCTTTTCTCTCTTCTCTTTTCTCTCTCCTCTTATTCACTTTTGTTCCAACAATATGGTGAAATTAGAATAAAGAGTTGAATAAGCCCTTATTCGGAATAAGACTTATTCAAAACGCGTTTGGTTTCATCCCGAATAAACCTTATTCGGAATAAGGCTTATTCAACTCATAACAAACAAGTGACAGAAAAGAAAACCTGTCAGTTTACAATATGCTAACCTTGATGTATATAATATAGCTCTCTTAATTTAGAAACTACAACAAGTGATATTTTCTTACTCCAGTTAATCCTAAAAAAAATGATATTTTTTTTGTAAAAATAAAAAGCAAGGATTAAACATAGCCACTTTCTATAACAGTCCACTTTTACAAACTGCAGCGGTACAGCCCATCCACATATGCAAAAAGCCTCCTACATATAAGGACTTGTAACAACATAAATCCCCAAAACCCTCTTCTAACCAAATTAAGAACGGTGTAACAATGGACTGGTACCGTATTCTATTTCTAGGTACCAGTGGCAAAAAAGCTCGTGGCTCGTGGCTCGCTAGAGGTTAATTCGATTTTTATTCAAAATTGGCTCGATTTATTTAGGCTTGAAGCAAATTCAACCCGCTCGAATTTAACTTGAAATTGGCTCGATATATAATTTTATTAACTAATTTATAATATTTAGTACCTAATTTGATATATAATCTATTTATTTCTTACATATAAATACTACTTTTCTTTAAAATCTCATTATAAAATGAATAAAACTTTAGTTTATAAATAAAAACAAAGTAAAAATTAATAAATATTAATTAATTTGTACATTCTTGCTTGAAATATCTATGCAAAAAGTACTAAAATTTAGCTCGATGAGCTCGTTATGAAACTCGATACTAACTTGATTCGATTCGATAAAACTCGAAATAATTTCAAATCAAGTTTGGGCTAACGCCAGCTCACTCGAGCTCGACTCGTTGCCCAGCCCTAGCTTATTCCTATGTGAAATTAAATTAATTCAGCTAGGCCACACAGAGCCATATTACAGGTAGAGATAAAAAAAAAAAAAAAAAACTCTTTGTTATAATATTCTATTTATCAAATTTATGAAATTTTTTACAATTCGTAATATTACTATTAGGTTTTAAATCCAGAATCCGCCACCTCCCTCTTCAAAATCAATCCATCTTTTCTTCAAATTCCGAGATCTAAGGAATCCAGCCAAGGCCCTATTATTTCCTACTCAGCTATTGCCCTTCTTTTTTTTTTTTGATGAAAACCTATTGCCCTTCTTAAGGCCGAACTTCCAAAATACACACAAGATCTGATTTTAATATATTGCGACGGCCACATTTTTTTTTTCTTTTTTTTTTTTTAGGAATAGACCGCAACAATTTGGTAACACAAATATTATAAGGCAAAAATTGTTGTACGGCCATGTTAGTGTATGTGTAACTGACTCATTTATATTTGTACGTAAGCGGAACTTTGGTTAATATTTGTTATTAGTTGAGTTTATATTAATTTGCAACTTTACAAACATTAATTTATTAATTCATAAAAAAAGGATATAGGGAAAAAAAAATACAATAATGAATCATTTGATATTATATATGTAGTTATAGATGCTAGGTGATTAGGATGAGGAAATTAACTATAGTTTTTATTATATTTTTCATGTAAAGGTCCAACATCTTTTTGATTGAAACTGACTAATCGAAAATATCCTACACGAGACATACAAGTTCGGAATAATACATGAGAAATATAACTGGTCAGTGTCTGAGTGACAGGAGCCGGGTGGTGAATTAGTCTCAAGTACTCTTTACAGTTATTAATATAATTTCATTGTTTCTTGTTGAAACTATAATAATGAAAAAAAGAAAAAGAGAACAAAAGGAAAATATAATGGGAAAGAAGTAAGACTGACTGCAATTTGGGAAGGCATGTGGTGGAAGATTAAATTGGTACGTGGTATTAGTCAACAGAGGGCC
This sequence comes from Rhynchospora breviuscula, assembly GCA_027562975.1. Lineage (NCBI taxonomy): Eukaryota > Viridiplantae > Streptophyta > Magnoliopsida > Poales > Cyperaceae > Rhynchospora > Rhynchospora breviuscula. The sequence goes on along the minus strand of CM050400.1, from coordinate 6,338,924 downwards.
CAATAAAACTTCAAAGTCACAACTAATAATTAGGCCGGTCAAACGTGGACAAAAGACACGGAACAACCTGTTCCGTTAAGGAAACGGTACAATATTTTATTTCGCAAACTGTTTTGTTTTGAAAAAGAAGCAAAATTCTGTACCATTAACTGTTTCACTTCATAAATTACACGCATAACAGTTCGAAATAAGGCTTAACGGTTCAAAACGACACAATTTTGTATTTCGTTTATCGTTTCGTTATTGAAACGAAACAAAAATCAGTGCCGTTATTTCTTCCGTTTCAGTTATACGGAACGACATAACGGTTACGGCGGTACCGTTGACAGGCTACTAATAATGCTAATAATTAAAGGTGGAAGGAGACAATTCACCAGTCCATTTCGACAATTCAATAACACAAAAAAAAAAAGGAAAAAAGAACAAAAGAAAACAATAGGAAAGATATAGGTCTGATTGGAAATTCGGCAAGGAGGCATGTGGTGAAAGAATAAATTCATATCTTTAGTCAACAAAGGCCAGATAAAAGTCAAAACTTCAGTGTGGCACCTAATAATTATAATCACTAAAATCGGTAGGAGGCGATCGATTCACCAATCCATTTCCACAAGTCAGTCAACCCAGACAGTAACACCCTGGTAAGCGGTAACGTGTAAGACTGGGTTATTGTTGGACTTGTACGTCTATTTTAGTTATAAAAATTGCATACTTTTTCTCTGCCTAGTCTCTCTTAAAAGAAAATTTGCATACTTTTTACCATAATATATCCATTTTCAAGAAATTGCGCAACAATGCATGGGACCAAGCATGGAATCCACCATTCGGACAAAGTTATATACTGTACCTATAATGCGTAGCAAAATTTCTACTTGCATTACACATAGTAAACCTTTATAAATTATAAACCCAAAGATTCAGCGCAGTTGTAAATCTACCTACTCCCTTCCGATTATTTTCAGTTACTCTCAAACGATATTATTATGGAACCCAGAGCAATCGCCCAAACAATCCCATCATTTGTGTCTTTATTATTGATTCTCACAATCACGGCGCTTTTCATGCCGGTCCAGATTGTTGCATCTGCCATTACATTACCGGGATGTCCAGAAACCTGTGGTGAAGTTCAAATTCCTTACCCCTTTGGCATCGGCCCAAACTGTTTCTTGCCAGGCTTTGAGCTAATCTGCAACATGTCAAACGGCTCGCCCGCACCTTTCTTGTTGAACAATATCTCAGTCCTGGATATATATTCCTCCTCGCTAGAAGCACCACAAGTTGTGGTGAACAACAACATCACCTCTATCTGCATGAATAATACTACTAACAGTTTGAATCTGTCTGGCACACCTTACCGGATCAACAATAAGAACAAGTTAACTGTCATTGGTTGTGATATACTTGCCTCTATTACTTTTGGCAATGAGACAAACAAGCTCCAGGGTTGGTGCAGCGCAATGGGTTGTTTCAGTCGGGACAGCGTGACTAATACTGTTTACAACAATTTTTGCTCCGGAGCAGGCTGCTGCCAAATGTTCGTCCCTGAAGGCATAAATTATTACCAGGTTAGCTTCCAATCTCCGTATTATAATAGCTCGAAGCAGTATAATTCTAGCCAGTGTGGTCGTGCTGTGGTCGCCCATCGCTTTTATGGAAACTCTGATTTTTACGAATACTTTGATTCCGATATTGACGAGCTATATGAGCAGCAGCAAATGCCACTCTATCTTGATTGGAGTATAGGAAATGAGGGGTGCAAGACGGTGCAAGCCAACAAATCCTCCTACGCCTGTATCGACGATCACAGCGAGTGTGTAGAGTCTGAAAATGGACCAGGTTACTTGTGCATGTGCTCTAATGGTTATGAAGGCAATCCTTACTTGGAAGGAGGCTGTCAAGGTCTCTCTCTCTCTCTCCCATGGGATTAAATAGTATGTGGTAGTTAAACCTGATACTTAACGAACCCATATATATGTCGAGTGTATGTATAAATTAACCATCTTCAAGAGCATGATTATTCTAGAATTCTTAAATTGTGTTGTACAATGTGCACGGCAACATATAGTTTGAAGATTGGACATCATGATGAACTAAGTTTACCTGGTCACCACTATCAATTACCATATGAAAATAGATACTGTAGAAAAAAAATAATCTTACTATCTATATTGTACAGTTCTTCCTGTATATGAGAGCTATTCTTGCCCGGCCTTCATGCGTCTTAAGAAGAACACAAGTGGAGACTGTCAACTATACGTGCCATATGTAATTGGTACTTAATGAACTCTCCCTTTACTAGTTAATAAATTTTGATTATACCATACAGAAATAAAAATACAAATTAAGAATACTACACTAAAAGTAAAAGGATGCGTTTGGATGCACTGATTTGAATTAACTCTTATATCTTAATTGATCAGATACAAAATTGATGCAAGCAAATTTGGATTTAAAATTTATTCTAAAATTAGGATTATTTAGAAATAACATTTTTAATCCAAACATGTTCTTAATATTCAGAAATGATATTTCTATAGAAAAATAAAGAAGAGTTAGAATAATTTTTGTGGGTGAAAATAGAACTTATCCTTTTTCGAATGTTGTTTGGAGAATTAAGAATCCATATCCTTAGGTTTGTCGAGGGTAGATCCATGATCCGAACCATCCGATCAATGCAGAATCCCCTTTTTCTTAAGAAGCTCATGCTGAATCCCCTTTCTCACAATGAAATAATTAATGTTGTGATCAGAATTTAAAATTTTGGACTTTTGTGCCAGATCAAGTGAGTTGAAAGACATGTAGGATAGAATTATAATTTCTTAATAAAAGGAAATTTAGTGACATATCTTACTTTTTTTTTTCTAACGTGCTTTATTTACATGTGCAGGTTTGATAGTTGGAGTCAGATTTATTATTGGTTTCGGTGGTTTACTACTGTATTTTGGGATATGGATATGGAAGCGTATCAAATTGGTTGAAAAGATAAAACAACAAAAGTTGAAAGAGAAGTTCTTCAATCAAAATAAGGGTTTCCTTCTACAGCAACGGATAGCTTCTGATGAAGATGCAACACAAAGAATGAGAATTTTTAGCTTAGATGAGCTTAAAAAGGCAACAAACAAGTTTGATAAGGCACTCATTCTTGGTCAGGGAGGTCATGGAGAAGTCTACAAGGGTATTTTGTCAGATCAGCGCATAGTGGCCATCAAAAAGTCCAAAATTGTTGACCAGGTCGAAATCGAACAGTTCATTAATGAGGTGGTTATTCTCTCCCAAATTAACCATAGAAATGTTGTGAAACTCTATGGCTGTTGCCTAGAAACTGAAGTCCCATTGCTGGTTTACGAGTATATTTCAAATGGTACGCTTTCTAATCATCTCCATGCAGAATCATGTAATTTGACATGGAACCACCGGTTAAGAATTGCCTCGGAGACTGCAAGAGCAATTACCTACCTACACTCATCTGCTTCCATATCAGTTCTTCATAGAGACATAAAATCAGCAAACATCTTACTAGATAATTATTTCACAGCAAAAGTATCAGATTTTGGGGCCTCAAGATCTGTTCAAATAGATCAAACGGGTATAACTACAGTTGTTCAAGGAACATTTGGATATTTGGATCCCGAGTACTTTTACAATCACCGATTAACTCCGAAAAGTGATGTCTACAGCTTCGGGGTCATTCTAACTGAATTGCTGACAAGAGAAAAACCAAGCTCCTCTACGATGTTACAAGTTGGTGGTCTTGTTACATATTTTACCTCTGCTATGAAAGAGAAACGTCTCTTTGAGATTCTTGATCCACAAGTTGTGGATCAAGTTGCTTCTAATAAAGCGCAGAAGACAGAAATTGAAGCTGTTGCCAATCTAGCAGAAATGTGCATAAGAAGGAATGGAGATGAACGGCCAACGATGAAGGAAGTGGAGGTACAACTTGAGGTCTTGTGGCGATCCAACCGGCAGCATGAACATCCTTGCACATCCCAAACATTGGAGGAGAGCCAGCTTCCACTTCCTGACTCTACATCAGAAAATAGTACAACAAGGCAATATAGCTTTGAGCTAGAATTACACTCATCATTTACTTTCCCTCGGTAATGTAATTCTTTCAGTTTCAGTATAAGAAAGCTGGATTGCCAAATTTTAGTTGTATTATGAGTGGCTTGTTGCTCAGTAATTGTAACATTAACCTTCTTTTATATTACTGAAGAACCTAAATATTTGGACATTTCTCTTTCAATAATACTACTGGTGCACTTATTTAGCTGATGTAATTTGAATTCTCAGTATTAAAATTCTACAGTAATGTAATTCTGGAAAATTTTACGAACTTAAATATTTTGTATATTGCATGAATGCATCAGTCATGAATAACTAGCAACTTTGCAAATTTTCTGTGTTTTGTTTTGTAACAATTAGGTTTGGGATCTACTCTAATTTACTGTATTGAGAGTGTGTTTGGCAGTGGGATGAATAAGCCTTGTTCACGAATAAGGGAGAGGGCACAAGATTCAAACGTGGAATGAATAAGCCTTTTTTCAAATAAGCTAGTTCACACCCAATTCTTGTTCTCCATTTTCTGAGAACAGGGGAACAAATAAGGCTTGTTCGAACAAGCTTATTCACCCTTGTTCCCCATTTAGGCTTTCTTTCACTTTTCAATCGACATGATGTGGGTATAGAGACTCGATGCTAACTACTGATGCCAGGTCCACAAAAGATTTTTTTTTTTGGCAAGAAAACTCAATGGTTGATTATGCCTTAGACTTTGTCTAGTAATTAAGGCATCTTCATCTCCAAACGACCAAACCCATTGAAAGACCAAAAATCAGATTATAAGTTTGGAAATTTAGAATTAGATGGACCAAGACAAAGCAGCATTATATCATATATACTTTGTTATTTTTTATGTTCCCATGCTCATTTTGCATTTTCATCTATTTTGCACGCTTAATTGAAAGCCACAGTCCATCCTTACCAGTGCAATTTTTCAGGCTGGCAAATATCATTTGAAAATTTAGTCGCCTTGAAATATTGTTGATTAAGCTGTTTTGATTGGTCGAATAAGACCTGATATTTGGGTACAGTCCATTCTTTTTTTTATTTTATTCCGGTAGAATAGAAAGTTTCATATCACACAGCCGATACATCAATTTAATATGAAAATAAGAAATCTAATGGGACAAATCACAACAATATGTGCTGAAAAAAATAAGAAATCAGATCAACAAACGGTCAATTTAATATGAAAAATAATTTAACCCATCCAGCAGCCAAAATAAAGTTTCAGGGTGCAAGGCGTAAGTCAGACGGATATGCTGCAGAGCTCCGCCATGGAAAGCAAAGGATCTGGCTAGGAACCTTCCGTAATGCTGATGAAGCTGTGTTAGCATATGATTTAGCAGCCCTCCGACTGAGGAATAGAACCTACAATTTCCCTGGAGGAGCCAATGGTCGGGTCATCTCTACCATTGATCCAGCAAAACAGGTTAGTGATTTTTAACAAAAGTGAAGAGTGTAATCCAAATTTACCCCTAATAAAGTGATATTGACCAACAGGAAGCAATTGAGAAGAAGGTAGATGAAAAAATTGGGAGAAATACCAGACCAGGGACTGATAATACCAATGAAAGGCCAGATACCTCCAAAAAATGGAAACGAGCCTATAAATCTAACAAGAAAGAATTTGAGCAGGAAGGAAAGGATAGAAAGAAAAGGGAAGTTAGAGGACAAGCAATAGTTGTACCTTGCATTCAGATTTAAATTAGCTTGACGTTCGATTTCAATTTGAAATATTTTGAGCTCTTATCTTGATAATTTTTCCTCGATAGGTGCTTAATAAATATTCATTACGAAAGGAAAATTCAAATTGCTTTGCGATAGCTAGGAATGCTATAACATAGCTCCAAGAGCAATGTCGATTTAACATTAATGCAAATTAAAACATGCCATAAAATGAGACTTATTACCTGACAAAGAAACAATTTTAAATTAGCTTTCAAAACATGATAGTTTCAATTATAACTGATCAATTTGATTTGAAAGATCAAACCATCCAAGGGAGAAGTTTGTATTCTCAAAGATTCCAACAAATTTTCTTTTTTTCTTTTTTCAATGAGGTCAAGTTTTGCCTCTTGATTTCTAAGTAAAGAAAAACTTATGAAACAACTCCTAGTAACCTTTCTACTTACCCCGCCTTCCTGTTAGAATTCTTTTTGTTACCTGAGTAACATGTTATTTTCCTTTTATGGGAGGCCTTAGCCCTTCGGCTTATATCATAAGCATTGAATCCGATATTGCTAGTTCTTTCAATTTCTACCTTACTGCTTGTTGTGGTCAATACACTTTTTCAAACATAAATTTGGACTAACACTCTTCTCTCATGTTAAAATTCATGTACCTGTTTTGTTGATCATTGTGATGGTGTGACCATCGCCACCGACATGGAGATTGTATATCTCGGGCTGCCAACTCATATGCAAACGTAGTTTCGTCCACGATACGCAAGATCCTTAGCTAGATCTTTTCATTTGCATGGTGATTTCTGTGGCATATTTGGCTGATTTAATAGGCCTCCCACCCTAAGTATTTTTCTGTTGTAGTTATTGTCTTGTCCACTCTTGTTATGTTGGGATATCATTGGGATTGTTGTAGGATAAGGAAAGGTATTTTTGATAGAAATTGATTGAGCTTTTGCCTCAAAAAGAAAAGGATATGGGAGTAAGGAGTGGGGATGAGATATAAAAAGTAGATAGACAGATAGATCTAGATCTTTGCTTACCTTAGACAAATTATAGAGATGTAGAAAATCTTTATATAAGATTTTGAAGGTTCACCATCCAAAATCAGCCTCTGCCATTGTTTCTGGTTGAGCTAATAGATTAATATCTATCGATTGCCTAGAGGTTGTGCAAGAGAAAAAGCATATACAAAGAGATGAGGAAAGATCAGAGGAAATAGAGAAAAGGAGAAAGGATGAGAAGTATGGCGGCTACAGAAATGGAATGGATAAATTTGAAAGAAAAAGTTTAGGGTTTAAATGCCCTAGTCTCACCAATATATTTTACGGCGCAACATCTTATATTCCATCTATGAGAAACCTAACATTTTACGGTTTAGATGCCCCCACATCACCAGTAATTATTACGGCGCAACATCTTGTATTCCACCCATGAGACACCTTTCATACCTATTTTACTGTTATAACCTTAAAGGTTGACATATAAGGCAAACATCACATGGATGTAATTGGAAATCAATTATACACTTGAGAAATCATAGACCAATTTGCTTGACCATAAAACCATAGTTTCATATGGCAAAAATTATGAGAAAATTTAGAAAATTTAAATCTTGTTGTGGCTATTTTCTCTTTCATCCTTTAAAATGTTTAATGATGAATCTAATGACGACAATTGTCCTTTACTTAACTATATCCTTCGATGATGTTCCCTCCCTGTTAGCACGAGCCTGAGTAGTCAGTTAACCCAATTAAGCTTAAATTAGTCCTTACCTGTGGAATAAAGCTCAGTTATCTCAATTATATAATTAAGAACAATTAACCAAATTCTGCCAAAGATCATATTGTGTACTATGCCCCCTCCAAATTAATGTTAGTTTGTTCTCACATGCGATACTAAGCATACATTAACATTGAGATTAAGATTCATTTACCCCAAATTAGAGTTAATTTACTGCAGTTGTGTAATTATGAATAGTTAGACCATTTAATTCAAATATCTAGACTCCATATTTTTGCTGACTCGACACTGGAAAGGAATTAGTTAGTACCAATTAACCCTCAATTTGAAGACCTCAACTAAGCTCAATAGCATTAAGTCATTAACTGAACAACCAACACTAATAAGACTCTCAGTAGTCACTAATGTGATTATTCTCATGAGCCACTAATTTAGTTTAACGAAATCAGGCCTCTCAAGCAATTTCGATCTTGCAAATGAAGCAATCAGTGGCCTAGATGGAGATATAAGGATAAGTAGTTTTAGTCGCTGATTAGATACCAGTTCTAATACAGCGAGCAGGTAGGATTGTAGTTCATTGATTGGGTCAATAAGGGCTTCCTGACCAAATTCTATACAAGCCGGGTGAGTTGTTGTGATATCTCTATTACTTTGAACAAGAAATTTACATGTGCAACAAAAGTACTGATGAAGCGCAAAAATGAAAAAGTTGAGACCTGAAAATAAACAACTACCCTATGTTTAGTCTTGCTTTAGATGGTTTAGTTTTAATGGTGGGCTTAATTTGTATGTGATACTTGAGGATTTGCATCTGATCCTACGTTTAAATTAGAGTCATGAGAGAGAGAAGATCTGACCTATGACCGCCTAGCGATAACAGTTCTGCGCCATGTGAGAAATAGAGAGAGCGAGTCTGGCGCTTCAGTAATGAACTTCGGATTTCGGGGGAGCAATTGAATTGAATTTGGGACGATTGATTATTTATTTACTGACACAAAGCTCAAACGAAGAAAAAAAAAAAAGAAGGTTAAATATTGGGTCTTACTGTCTTTAGTGGTTTTATTAGGCAGCCCCCGCTGCGGGACCGTATCCTCTGCCAACTTTGTGCCAACTTTTGATCTGGACTGTTCGATCTAATCTCGATGGTTAAAATTTTTCGACCCTATCAATCTGTATTATACACTGGCTCCCATAACCGTTGACATTAGATCTAACGGTCCAGATAAAAAATTGGCAGAGTGCCAACTTTTAAGATGTCTAAAAAAATAAATAAATATTGAGCCTTAGTGGGCTGATATTTGTAACATAGAGAATAGAAAATTGAGGCCGACGAGTTGGCCCAGGAAGCCTTGCTTCCATTCCAAACGGAATGCATTGTCAGAGACTCAGAGGGGTTTCGTACCAACTCTGCGAACTATAATATGTAAATACAGGGATGATAAGCGTCATCCACGAAAAAACCATTCACGTCATCCACAGTATTTTTTTTCCTCACCCTCCCTCCCCCCTAGCGCTCGCGCTCCCTCTCTCCCCTTCAACTTCTGATTTTTTTTTTTCTGCGCGTCTCTGGAGACGCCTCTCCCTCCCTCAAGCACCCTCTCTCCCTCACTCACGCGCCTTTCCTCCCTCGCGCCCCTTCCTCCCTAACACGCCTTCCTTCCTTGCCAGCCCTCCCTTCTGTCCCTCCTTCCTCCCTGGCGTTCTATTTCTCCTTCCCCTCCCTTACACTTTATCCTGCTTTCTTAAACTGAACAAATATAACAACTAATTGAACATAAATAGCAAATAAATTGAACATATGTAACAGACAATGTGTATTCATAAAAAAAAAAAGTAAAAGTGAGCAAATAAATTGAACAAAAATGACAAATAAATTGAACAGTTATAACAAATAAACTGAATAGATATAACAAATAATGTGGACTCATAAAAATGATAAAAGTGAGCAAATAAACTGAACAGAAATGACAAATAAATTGAACAGTTATGACACATAAACTGAACAGATGTAACAAATAATGTTGATTCATACAAAAAGTAAAAGTGAGCAAATAAGCTGAACAGAAATGACAAATAAATTGAACAGTTATAACACATAAACTGAACAGATGTAACAAATAATGTGGATTCATACAAAAAGTAAAAGTGAGCAAATAAACTGAACATAAATGACAAATAAATTGAACAGTTATAACAAATAAACTGAACAGATGTAACAAACATGTTGACTCGTATAAAAAAATAAATAGTGAACATAAATTGAACATATACAACAAATAAATTGAACATAAATGACAAATAAATTGAACAGTTATAACAAATATATTGAACAGATGGAACAAAATAATTTGAACATTATAAAAATAAAAAGAAGGAAGGGCCAGTGAGAAACCAAAAAAATCAATAGAGAGGGAATAGAGAGAGCAGAAAGGAAATGAGAAGGAAGAAAGAAGAAGGGAGCGAAGGGAGTGAGTGGAAACTCACGAAGAAAGAGAGGGAGGGAAGATAACGCATGAGAGCCACGCCTGGGAGAGCAAGGGGAGAAGGAGCCACGCTTGGGAGAGGGAGGGAGGGAAGGTAACGCGTGGGAGAGGGAACTGGGTGAGAGTTGCGCTCGGATCAGAAGGAGATCGCTGAAATTGAAGGGCGGCGATTAATTGGATGACTTGGATGGCGATTAAGAGGATGGTAAGTAGTAATTACCTATGTAAATATACTGCAATATAGTAAATATACAAATATACTGCAATACAATGTTAAACAACATATTGAACTATTTTGGTGCAATATAAGCTGCTTTTTTTTTTTTCTCTACTTTTAAATTGAATATGTTTGTTATTTTAAAATGAACTCTTGTGTTGGATGAAAATTAATTTCACGTAAAATTTCATTTCATATTGATTTTTCGAGATTTTACTGGCTCTAATGACATGAAAATTTCGATCAAATTACACTAAATCCATCCATTTTGATCAAAATATTTTGATGTAGACTAAAATCAGTTGAGACCGTCAGCTACGATCAAATCTCAATTTTCCAGATTCTAACAGTCGATCCGAACCGTTCAATGTGTTCTCCATATTGAAATCTCATTGGAGGCAAAATTTTATATTTTTCTGAAATTTTTTAGTATTTGTTTTGTATTTTACAAAATTCTTAATCTAAACAATTTTGGACCCTTTAATAACTATGATTTTTAAAAATCTCAAAAAAATAGTAAATAAAATCAGAAAAATATAAAATTTGGTCTCCAATGAGATTTCAATATGGATAACACATTGAACAGTTCAGATTAGCCATTAGAACCTCAAAAGTTAAGATATAATCGCAGCTGACGAGTCCATCCGTCAGTCGTGGCTGATTTTAGCCTATAATTAAATTCAATTCAATTCAATTCCATATTAAAAAAAATGGAATTTTTTTGTGGAGTAAAACCTTCCGACGCTTCAGGAGTAAAGAGATAACTTTCTCCAAGTATACAGGAAGCACAGCTAAACCATTCAAATCAGTCATAAGTCAAGTCGTCCCTGGGAATTTAAAGACTGATCTTCCACGTGACTTGACTGGCTTGAGCAACATTATGGGTTTTGAATTGTTGGAATCAATTATTTGAGACACGATCTACATAGCACTAAAATAATTCGTTATAGTCTGTACACTCGGCCACAATCTGTCTTTCAAGAGTGAGCAACTCTTGTACAAATTAAGGGGTTTACTATGATCATATCATCAGTTGCAAGTATTTTACAAACAAAAATATATAAGCTATTAGCTAGTCGAGTTTCTTCGCTATAGCATGTGCAATTTGGGGCCTTTAACAAAAAGGACTATTAGACTAGCTCACAGAGTCACACTACTAAACTTTGATATTATTATTTTCTTATAAAAAACGATCATAAGTTTTATAAAATTTGGAGTTGTAAATTTGATACTTGATCAAAATGTAAAATCACGAACGTATTAGAATTATAGTTAACCAGATTTGTTCATGATTTGGCCACTTGATCGAGTATCAAATTAACTCTAAAATTTATAAAACTTATATGAAAATACATTTCTTGTTAAAATGAACAAAATCAACAATTTAGATTTGATGTTTGAATTTAAAAATTAAAAAATATTGATGAAATATGAAGTTGTGATATTTGGTGGCACCAAAAAAATGATGGCATTGGAACATTACTCATTTAAAAAAAAAAAAAAAGGAAAACAATAGGAAATATAGGTCTGATTATAATTTGGCAAGGAGGCATGTGGTGGAAGATTAAATTCATAATATCTTTAGTCAACAAAGGCCGGATAACAGTCGAAACTTCAGCGTCGCAGCTAATAATTCTAATCGCTAAAAGTGGTAGGACGCGATTCACCAATCCATTTCCAAAGTCAATGAACCCAGACAATAACACCCTGGTAAGCGGTAACGTGCTGACTAAATGATATACATACATGGATTCACATCCTCTACAGCCAAGCATTCGGCTGTACCGTCCAGCCAAAGTATATATTTTTTAATATTTAAAATTTTTTAAAATTCAAATGTTAAATCCAAACCATTGATCTTGTTAAACTTTATGGACGATAAATTTTCATATAAGTTTTATAAAATTTGGAGTCGATTTGATACTTGATTAAATGACCAAATTATGAACGTATTAGAATTAATCAGTGACAGTTAACCATATTCGTTCATTTGTTAACCACTTGATTTAGTATCAAATCAACTCCAAATTTTATAAAACTTATATGAATATGCATCGCCCGTAAAATTGAACAAGATCAACGGTTCAGATTTAACATTTAAATTTTAAATTTTTTTAAAATGGCTTGGCTGGACGGTACAGCCGAATGCCTTGGCCGTTGAGGATGTGATCCTATACATACATACCCCTAAGTCGTTATGTGTGCTAGTAAAAAAAAAAAAAAAAGATATTTTAATTTTCTCCAAACAAAATATAGGGGGATTTTACACATTTCTGTTTTCAGTAGGTGTGTTTGTGGTGCAAGTATATACCAGAAATTGTCCCAAAACCAACAACCAATATTAAAAGCCTTGTTATCCTCATTATCTTCCTGCTGATTAATTGGAGGGGACACTGAATTTTTGACACAAAATAGAGCAAACAATGGAGCCACCTATATCAGAAATTTAAAACATTACCAGATAATATGAATTAGGAAGCAAACAAAATTACCACATCAGCAGTGTGGCCCCGTAGTGTCATGACCACCTTCCAATTTTCGACATCGGATGGCTCACCGCTGCCAAACTCCACAGTAGCAGACCCTGCCTTTCTCTCATGGATCAAGATCATCTAGTCATCAGAGCCTGAGGCCAGAAATCTTCCATGATGGGCCCACCTGACACAGTTGACTGAGCCAAAGTGGTCTCGCACTGTGGCAAGAAGTCTTTGAGGATTATCTGTTTCTAAATCCTTCCCGATTGATTTCATGTTCCATATCCGCACCTTTCATAATGAAAAGAGATAATGATCTTATTAAAACTGTCATTGTTAATGTTGCTTTGTTTAAAACTGCAGCTACATGAAGCCAAAGTGATCTCGCCAAATCTCCTCGTTATTTTACTTTCTAACTTTTTAAACAAGATTTGGAAATTAGTTTTTCCTATAATGAAAATATTCAATAACAAGAAGGTCCTTCAATAGGTTAGAAATGAGGATATGCTCTTGCATCAAAAGTGGCAGATGCTTAATAAATTAGGTCTAGTGTTAAAGTTTTCAAAAATTGAAGTTTAGAAATTAATATTGTGGAACTAAACATATACTTGCAGATTTCTTATACATTGTCTTTATAATTCACCTTCTAACATTCTATTTGATCATTAAAGCTATCCCCGTCTGCTAATTGCCACCTCCATTACACCTAATTAAATTGAGATAATATTTGCACCTGGTCTCAAGTGGTCATATTCATTGTGCAATCTTTTGGGCAAGTAAAAGCTATCCCATTAAACCGACTCAATACAGATTTTCAATGTAGCAAGGGTCAGAGGATATAGAGTTAGAAAAAATAATTACTCTACTAATTTTCATAAGAGTACTGTACTATACCTCAATTCATCTACATAATTATATCATATAAATTTATTGTTAGCCAAATCCAGAATTTCCATTCCTAATCCATGCTATAATACTTGGTCAGTATGCAAGGGTCATTTTAAAAATCAACTAATTAAGAAAATCAGCATGTGAAGCACAAATACAGATTGCAGAGTTGAGCTATATACAATTCTCCAATTAAGTTTTTCAAATTGGGTTTGTATGACACATTGAAGCTTAATTTAGAAAATGGTACAGATTGACAGTGAAGGGGGCAATAATGACAGATGTTAAGCAAATTTGGTTACTAACCACAATTGACAGGTAACAGCAATGATAAGTTAAACCCAGAAAATAAAATGGATCAAAGGAAATTCAACCACTTTTAAGTTGTCATTTGTGAATATTTAACTCGCTGTTTAATGTAAGCAAGTTGTAATGCTGTACTCCAATGCCATTTCAGATTAAAAGAAACCCACCTAGAACTAAAATAGAAGGAACAAAAAAAAACAAACACACCTTTTGGTCACCGCCACCAGTTGCGAATCTGAGGCCACCAGGTTGTATATCGATGGAGAAGATTTGTAAGCCGTTGTGTCGAATCCAGGTAGGTTTTTCTGTGATCATCTCGCCTCAAAATTCAGAAATTTGAACCCAGGCACTTGCCTGGTGTCGTTTTTGGAAAATTAAGGATCCGGATAGAAGAATTTGATAGGTGTCCGGATTTAAAAAATCATAGTGCCTAGGCTAAGATTCAGAAAATACTAAGCATGCCTAAAAATAATGTGTTGTTTTAACTTTTTTTGTGTTTTTTGGTGATTGATAGAGAAGTAAAGACCATGAAAAAATGATTAGATTTATTAAAAAGATGATGCATTTTGTAATATTTCAATTATATATGTTTAGAATGACTTTGTTTATTAAATTTATTATTTATATTATTTTTTAAATTTTATTATATTATAATTGTGTTTGGGTTAAAATTTTTTCTAGATCCACCCTTTCCTAGAGGGGGTTTTAGTGGAGAAAAGTAACCTCAGAGAAGTAACAATCGACGAGAGAATTAGAATTTATTGAGTAGAGGTAAGTAAAGTAAGGGAAAGGAATGAGGGTTTTGGCGATGAGAAATTTGGAGATTAGAGAGAAACTAGGGTAAATCGTAAATGAAATGAAACCATGAATAAAAAGAACAAAAGCGTTATTAAAACGGAATGTTGTAGGGCGTTGCTTTTTTCACTCTGACTCATGCGTGTCAAAGCAATAAATCTGATTTAAAGTGTATTAGCCGTTGGATTCTGAGTGGGATAAATCTGAGCTGTTAGATTTATTAGCCGTTGGATTCTGAGTGGGATAAATCTGAGCTGTTAGATTAAGAAAAGATATAAAGAGGGGGTGTGATGAGTGTTTTTTATACGCATATTCAGGTAGGATTTTATGTCCAAACTAAACCAATTGCCTTGAGTTTAGATAGTTTAGATAGTTTAAATAAGTTTAAGTTAGTTTAATTAGGGTTTTTGTGTCAAGAATGAGTTACTACCATAGTTTCTAATTTTATTGCAGACTCTGGATAAGAAATGACTTGGATGAGTCCATTAAGTTGAAGAGCTCGTTCTAAGCTTTTCAACGGTTCTTGAATCACCTCAAACGGAGTTCGGATGAAGGAGATATGTCCAAAATACTGACAGGACGCAGTGCTGGCATTTTCCGGCGACCCGCTGAAAGCTCCAGCGACCCGCCAGACCTGGAACCGCCAGATTTATCAGAATTGCCCGATTTAGCAGTTCTATGTTTGGACGACGGTTTCCACCGACTCCATGTGCATCCAAAGCGCGTCTTCAGTTATTTCCAGCGTTTCTACACCTTCCTAAGGCCTATAAAAGACCAGTTTGAGGAGATTTCGAAAAGGGAGAAGGAGAGACAAGAGGGAGATCAAATCCAAAGTCATAGTTAGGGTTAGACATTGATTATTTGAGAGTTGAGTCTCAAGTCCAGATCGTGGCAGCGCCAAGCAGGTCATTTGCGACAGCAACAGACGTGTTTGATAGGAGATTTCGACACGCAAGAGAGAAGCAAGAGCAATTGGTTGTAATCTTTCTTTATTCTCATTTTCTCTTGTGTTTGTATGATGTCTCTTAGTTGTTGATTGTTTGTTCTAGGACTATGGTTGTAAACTCGAATTCTTAGTTGTTGATTGCATGTTTATTTAGTTTATTTGATATATTTGTGTTTTATACCTTGCTTGAATTGCTTTAATTGATTATGCCATGATTATCTAAGTAGATTTGTTTACACCCGTTAAGTAGAGCTCGCTTAATTGCTAGGTGGTTAAGTCCAAACAAACTTAGATTATTAGGCATGATTATGATTAACATGAAGGTTGATACCGAGAGGTTAAACCAGGACCAATTAACGAGAGTTTAAGTGCTTTCCAAAGGTGAGAACCAAGGAATTCGTAGGTTAGAAAGGTATAAACTTATAGAAACTAGACCACGAAACGAGAGTTGAAATCTAGGTTCTATACGAGGGAAATTGAGTTAATTAATTGGTAACCAGACCAGAAACGAGAGTTTGATCTAGGAACCTTAATTAAGCCATTATCCCCACACAATTATCAACTAAATTAAGTCAATTTGCATTTACATCGCTAATCCTAGCGGGCCGCTGAGTGAACCAGCGAGGTTGTCTGTGCCCGCCAAGTAACCAGCGACCAGTTAAATAGGTTAGCGACCTGAGTTCTTTTAACGGACCGCTACAAGAGTCAGCGGACCGCTGGAACTGGGACTAAGAAGAAGTGTTAGCAACCAGAAACCCTAGAATTACGTGACTTGTTGAATCTCTCTCATTAATTCTTGTTTTGACCTTGAAACTAGACTTAGGATTTAGACCCACCTGCAACCCTTAATTCACAAAAGAGTTGAAAACCGTCTAGCTAGTTTAATAAAGTAAAAGACCGATATTCCAACACCGTCCTTGTGGATTCGACCCTCAAGCTGTTCTACAAACGATTAGATCGGTAGACACGAGGTTTTTATTTTGAGACTTGGTTTTTCCATCGATCAGGGTGGTACTGGTACGCTGGTACGTCTGGTACCGCAGTACACAGTACTATTTTTCATACAGCCCAATTTCTCAATCTGGCCCAACCAAGCCGGACCGGACCTGTTAACCCAGCTTTTGATTGGATCAAAGATTGCCACTCCCAACTATTTTGGGCCTAACACATTTTTATCATGTTCGGTGGCGGTAACTGTCATATGTAGTTTTGCCATTACTTGACACTTGATCAAAGCGAACACATAAAATAGATAATATAAACATGTAGATGATTGATGTGAATTTTCCTGCTTTTAAATTTATACCCTAATCTACCTAAATTAAGTCGCAAGCGCACGACAATCGTCTAAGTATTTCTGGGTCGAACTGATCGGAGGTAAAACCTAAGTCAAATTAAACCTCAAATCTAATCTAATGCAATATAGCTTGAGGGTCGAATCACAGGGACGGAATTTCTAAACTTTTAGTTTCTAGCAATTCTATTCTATTTAACCTAGGGGTATAATGGTCAAAAACAAGTAAATCAAGTTTGTTTAATTTAGAACTAAGAATTAAACTAAGGAAATTAAACCTAAATTACTGGAATACTCTCTAAATTAATCTAAGACTTAAAGGAAATTAAATAACTCGAATTTATGGCTTAAACTAGGGTCAATTGATCGGGTTCCTCTACCTGGCCCTATCCAGGCGGATCCGCCAGCTTCCTGGCGGGGTCGCCAGAATAGGTCGTTAACTTTGTTTAATTAGTTTTATATCCTCTCTAAGTGCAGGTTGTTGATCAAACCTCAGGTCAAATATAAACTCTCGTTCTCTATTTGGATAACTAAGTTTTAACCTTCAAACCTCCTAAAAATCCTAAGTTTCAACTCTCGTTCCTTGGCTTAGGATTTCTAGGTTTACCTTTCTATTCGGTAGGATATCCTATATCTCTCGATACTAGGTAAAGACATACTTCTCAGCTAAGTCCTGGTTTCTCCTCTCGGTTACTCCCTATCCTATATTGTGCGACTTTGAACTTAACTTGAAATTAGGGTTTTTGATACCAAACTATTAGACAAGGCCTTAATCTAACGGATAAACTTTCAAATCAAGCAATTCGAAATCACAAACTTCAAGCAATAAAGATCGAGAAAGGCAAAGCAAATAGAAAAGATATAATCCTAATTAAACTTATATTAACTACCAAGTTAAGAGGTTCCCTACAATTGCCCCTAAACTAAACTACTCACAACTTAACATACTCAATGTACAAAACTCAGGTTTTATCGAATCAAACATCAAAGCAAATAAATAAAAGGAAGAATACAACAATAGGCAATGATTTCTCCTCTCAGCTTGGATTCAGGCGGGGTCGACAGAATCCTGGCGGGGTCGACTGGATCCTGGCTGTGATGGTTTGCTGCAACTTCCTCCCAAAATTTGCCCTAAAATTTGACTCCCTTGAAATCTCCTCAAACCATGTTTATATAGGCTTTAGCATTGATAGGAGACGCTCATAATAGCAGAGAAATGCTTCTGGACGTGATGGGAATAGGAAATAACCACCTTCCTAACATAAAGCTCTAAAACGGGCACTTTCTGCTAATTCTGGCAGGTTTCGGGCGGACCCGCTTGAATCCGGGCGAACCCGTCTGAAATCTGGCCGAGAACAGGTCGTTTGGAAATTTCAGCACTGCGTCTTGTTCGTATTTTGCCCATATCTTCTTCATCCGGACTCCGTTTGAGGTGATTCAAGAATCGTTAGAAAGCTTGTGAGAAGCTCTACGTCTTTATGGATTCATATATGTCATGTTTTTGTCCAGAATCTGCATAAAAAAGAGAGATTATTGTAGTAACTCCTTCTTTGACTCAAACTTAATTAAAACTAACCTAAATATATCAAAATCTAACTAAAACACAAACATTTAATTGAAATTAAGGCCTAAAAGCGTTGAATATTTCAATGTGAAACCCGTCTATCAAATCTCCCCAAACTTAAACTTGCTTGTCCCTAAGCAACAATTCAAACTTAGAAAGATAGTTTAGGACTTAATTGCAATTCAATGGTTGGTTTTCTACAAATCTAGGAAGGGTTCTTGACAACAATTAACATTTAAACTTGAGCAACTTCGACTTTGAACTCATCAAAACATTTTTCAAATCTAATTTCAAATCAATTTGAGTTCAAGTGACCAATGACTTCACACAAATTAGGTTTTTAAAGCAATTGTTTTTCATTGTTCAAGATTTATCTCGTTTTTCTCCAACTCCAATCGGTTTTCGAATTCCCAATTTACATTAACAATCAAGGCACGGGATCTAACCCTTCCATCACAAACGTTAGCTCAACAAATTTAATCACACGCAAGAGTCAAGAGGTATCACCACGAATTTTTGAAAACGCACTGAAAAACGACTAAAGTGGGGCGGAAAAAATGGTACAACTCCCCACCCATCGTCTCCAAAGTTTTTGGGTTGGAACTTTTAATTTTTTCTCCCGGGGCTAGGAGGTTTTTCTCGCTGCGGGGGGATCGGCCAGATTAAAGAAGGTTTGGACTTTTTGAGGTTTTCCTCGTCCTTTTGATTTGGTGGATCCTTTTTTACCTTCAATTACCTATAGCCTCTCGCAATGTCCACTTCAGAGCACAGCTTTTTAGTTCCCTTTTTTTCTTTTTTTATTTTGTTTTTGTTTTTTTTGTATTTTTTTTTGTATTTTTTTGTTTTTTTTTTGTTTTTTTTGTCTTCGACTTTTAATTAAACTTGAAAACAGCGGTGAAATTACTTAACTCTTACAGCTCATTCCTTTGTTGAATCTCGATTTTGTGTCGCAAGAATTGATCTAAGGGCATTTTTGGTATTCATTTTGGGGTGGATGCCTAAAAAACCGAAATCTCAAGTTGTCAAAGCAAATAGTTAACTCAAAAACTCAATTGAACCTAAAGATCTACGAGATAACTCATGCACAATGCTTTCTTTCACTTTAAAAACCTAATTGTGTTAAGGTTGGTCAAATTCAAATTCAATTTTCTCAAAATTTTATTTTCACGACACATTCAAACCCTAATTTGCTCAAATCTCAACACTAATTAATGCCAATTATCTTCCTAAACTTCCTAAATGCAAATTATATGAAATTATAATGCAAATCTTCAATGAATGCAAATCGATAACTTAAATGCCATGATGCAAATCCTAGATACAAATTCCTATTCTCTCCCCAAACTTAAAACTTTGCATCATTTGATGTAAAGAAAATAAAACTTAAAAGAGAGAAAGGAATAGAGAAACTTATCGGATCTTTGTAGAGGCTATGAAAGGTCGAGTCACGCAACATGAGCCTTGCTTGCTTTCATGAATCATTGCACTTCAAGTTGTCTCTAGGTTCGTCTCGTTGGAGAAGGCATGTCTTGAAAATAGTGGAGATGGTTGGTTTTGGTTAAGGATAGAAATTGTTTAGGGGTTGGTACAATTCTACCCTTAGGTTAGGGTTTGGTGAGAATTTGATGAATGGCAAGATTGAGCAAAAATTTGGTTCGTCGACTAACCAATGAAAACTCAAAATCTAGCCATTGATATGAGTTGGTTTAGGTTGGGTTTAGGTCTAGGTTTTGGTCTCAGGTTGGTTTCAGGCGGGGTCGTCTGGTTTCTGGCGGCCTCGTCTGGAACAGGTCTGGATTTAGGTGGTCTCGGGATAGTTTCTGGCGGGGTCGTCAGAATTCAGGCAGGGTAGCCAGAATTCAGGCGGGGTAGTCTGAATTCAGGCGGGGTAGTCTGAAATGGTTCAAGTATGGCACGAGATAGTTTTTCTCCGCTATTTTAAGACTTGTTGGGTTGAGTCGACTCATATGCTCCTTCGTGGTGTGTTCCCCAAACTTGAGTTCTTTCATATGGTGCGATTTTTCAACTTCCTACATCCTTCTTCCATGTGTTGTGATGTTTGCGTTGAAGTTTATTTGACCTTTTGACACTTGCATGACTCGAACGGTTGTGCTTCTAAAAAGCTTGTATTCTCATTTAAAATCTGAAACCAATCAACAAAGATCAATAAGTTCTACCTAACTTAACTAAACTAAACTAAATTAAACTAAAGTTAAACTAAATGCAAGAAATTGAAATTTTTAGTCTTGGGTTGCCTCCCAAGAAGCGCTTGTTTTAGGTCATTAGCTCGACCCCTTGTGTTTGCTCATCTTATCTTCGCTTTTCTTCCTCTCAACGCATCATAGTCTTTCCAAATGTGCTCGAAAGGACGCCTTAAAACATGCTTGGTGTGTTCTTCTTTAGATGTCATCTTCTTTGGCTCGATTTGGATGTGATATTTGAATGAAGTTTTGTTGCTTTCCATCACATCGATTTTCTCCAAGCGTAGTCTAGGCGTGCTCAAGTTGATGTTGTGGCCTCCTTGGTTTCTATTTGCTCTCCCGGAAAACGAACGGTTTGGGAAGCAAATGAAGCGGAAGGTCGGGGTGTCTCGTCGCTCTTCGCTTGGCTCTATGTAAAGTACTTGCACTCGCTAACGGGTTGTTTTTGCTTAGGCTTCTTCTTCCCGGCCAGCGTGTACTCCTACAAGACAAAGAGTAAAGAGTGAAAAGACAATAGATCAAACAAAATAGAATTACTAAAAACCCTAATTTAGTCACCGTCCCCGGCAACGGCGCCAAATTTGATCGGAGGTAAAACCTAAGTCAAATTAAACTTCAAATCTAATCTAATGCAATATAGCTTGAGGGTCGAATCACAGGGACGGAATTTCTAAACTTTTAGTTTCTAGCAATTCTATTCTATTTAACCTAGGGGTATAATGGTCAAAAACAAGTAAATCAAGTTTGTTTAATTTAGAACTAAGAATTAAACTAAGAAAATTAAACCTAAATTACTGGAATACTCTCTAAATTAATCTAAGACTTAAAGGAAATTAAATAACTCGAATTTATGGCTTAAACTAGGGTCAATTGATCGGGTTCCTCTACCTGGCCCTATCCAGGCGGATCCGCCAGCTTCCTGGCGGGGTCGCCAGAATAGGTCGTTAACTTTGTTTAATTAGTTTTATATCCTCTCTAAGTGCAGGTTGTTGATCAAACCTCAGGTCAAATATAAACTCTCGTTCTCTATTTGGATAACTAAGTTTTAACCTTCAAACCTCCTAAAAATCCTAAGTTTCAACTCTCGTTCCTTGGCTTAGGATTTCTAGGTTTACCTTTCTATTCGGTAGGATATCCTATATCTCTCGATACTAGGTAAAGACATACTTCTCAGCTAAGTCCTGGTTTCTCCTCTCGGTTACTCCCTATCCTATATTGTGCGACTTTGAACTTAACTTGAAATTAGGGTTTTTGATACCAAACTATTAGACAAGGCCTTAATCTAACGGATAAACTTTCAAATCAAGCAATTCGAAATCACAAACTTCAAGCAATAAAGATCGAGAAAGGCAAAGCAAATAGAAAAGATATAATCCTAATTAAACTTATATTAACTACCAAGTTAAGAGGTTCCCTACAATTGCCCCTAAACTAAACTACTCACAACTTAACATACTCAATGTACAAAACTCAGGTTTTATCGAATCAAACATCAAAGCAAATAAATAAAAGGAAGAATACAACAATAGGCAATGATTTCTCCTCTCAGCTTGGATTCAGGCGGGGTCGACAGAATCCTGGCGGGGTCGACTGGATCCTGGCTGTGATGGTTTGCTGCAACTTCCTCCCAAAATTTGCCCTAAAATTTGACTCCCTTGAAATCTCCTCAAACCATGTTTATATAGGCTTTAGCATTGATAGGAGACGCTCATAATAGCAGAGAAATGTTTCTGGACGTGATGGGAATAGGAAATAACCACCTTCCTAACATAAAGCTCTAAAACGGGCACTTTCTGCTAATTCTGGCAGGTTTCGGGCGGACCCGCTTGAATCCGGGCGAACCCGTCTGAAATCTGGCCGAGAACAGGTCGTTTGGAAATTTCAGCACTGCGTCTTGTTCGTATTTTGCCCATATCTTCTTCATCCGGACTCCGTTTGAGGTGATTCAAGAATCGTTAGAAAGCTTGTGAGAAGCTCTACGTCTTTATGGATTCATATATGTCATGTTTTTGTCCAGAATCTGCATAAAAAAGAGAGATTATTGTAGTAACTCCTTCTTTGACTCAAACTTAATTAAAACTAACCTAAATATATCAAAATCTAACTAAAACACAAACATTTAATTGAAATTAAGGCCTAAAAGCGTTGAATATTTCAATGTGAAACCCGTCTATCACGAACCACAAGGATGGTTTGGATTATTTGATTCAAATTCAATTCAATTTGCTAAATTAAATGAACAACAATAAAAATTGTTTGGTCACAGAAACAAAGTATTAAAAACTTGCAGTAAAATAAATCCTAAATTAACAGATCACAATTGAAGAGGATTAAAACACAATTAATTAAAACTAGGGGCTTAAGGCAAGTTAATTCTTCAGTTTACTCCAGTTCTAGCGGCCCGCTGAAAGAACTCAGGTCGCTAATCCTATTGACTGGTCGCTGGCTACTTGGCGGGCATAGACCACCTCGCTGGTTCACTCAGCGGCCCGCCAGGATTAGTGCAGATTCAACAGTTTAGTTAATTTAGAAGTCGCTTTGTGTAAGGAATAGGGTTTGGTTGATGTTTAACAGATCAAACTCTCGTTTTAGGTCTGGTTGACGATCAATTAACTCAAATCCCTTCGTATAGACCCTAGATTTCAACTCTCGTTTCGTGATCTAATTTTTATAAGTTTATACCTTTCTAACCTAATGAACTCTTCGAGTTTTCACTCTTAGAAAGGACCTAACTCTCGTTATTAGTTCTGGTTTGAACCTCTCAGTTCAAACCTTCAAGTTGGTACAATTGCATCAAATATCTTAAGTTTGGTTTAGACTTAACCATTAAACAATCAAGCAAGGCCTATACTTGACGAATGCGAGCAAATCTAACTTAAGCAATTCAAGCAATCAGATCAGATATCAAAGAAAGGAAATAAAACACAACATGCAACGAAGAAATTAACTAAAAAGTATATTATCTAATCATAAACTAAAAGGTTCACTGCCATGGCCCCTAATCAGTATCTACTCGTTACAGCTCATCAAATAAAATCAAAAGGTATCAAAGATAAACAAAAACATAAGAAAGAATAAAAAATTACAACAGATTGCAACTTGGACTCTATCTTTCTGTCTTCTGCTATTCTCCAGCGGTCCGCTGATGGTGTCGGCGACCCGCTGGCGATCCTGTTGGCTGTCTCAACTTAGCTGCAATTAACCTCCCAAATTGCGTCTCTTCTGGCATCAAGGCTTCTCTCTTTTATAATAGGCATTGGCGGTTCTGTAGAGGTCAAGGACGTGCAATTAGAGGCTCCGGAAATAGCTCAGAACGCAGTTGAGAAGTTAACA
Source organism: Rhynchospora breviuscula (assembly GCA_027562975.1). Lineage (NCBI taxonomy): Eukaryota > Viridiplantae > Streptophyta > Magnoliopsida > Poales > Cyperaceae > Rhynchospora > Rhynchospora breviuscula. The sequence goes on along the minus strand of CM050400.1, from coordinate 6,314,939 downwards.
AAACTGGCTGTCTATATTTGGCTGTGGTTTCCTCCTTTCCAGCGGCCCGCTGTCGAACCTAGCGACCCGCTGAAAACTTCTGTGTCGCCAGTCTTCTCTTCTACCCGCTGGTGATCTTGGTGGGTCGCCAATCAATGCAGATTTCGCCGTTTTGAGTAGCTTATCTTCAATCATGTACAAAAACAGAGCAAACATGGCAGTACCTAGATTCTAACCTAAATTATCAGTTAAACAACAAAAATTACGATAAAATGCATGAAATTAAGTCCTATAAATGGCTGAAATATTATGTATGAAAACCATTTATCAATGATCAAAGTGAATCCATACATATAAATAAGTTCAATAAAAATAAGCTGAATATGCATATAAAAGTCTAAACAAGGAATGACAAAAATTTTTTGTTTGTATGAATTCACTTTAATCATCTATATATTCACTTTATTCAAATGATGACAAGCGATGACAAAACTGCATATGATATAGAAATTCCGCTACCATCGCTAGTCTAAAATAGAAATTCCGCTACTTCACTCCTCTCTTCTTTCCTTCCGTCACTCGTTTCGTCCTATCCGCCACTCCCCTTCCCTGGCGCATGCTCTCTCCACCTCTCCATTCGTTGAAATAGATATTTTAAATTATGCATACATAATTATTTTTTTATCACTTACATAGACTATCATTGGAAAGCCAATAACAGAACCACTTAAAGTTGTGAAATTGTTTTACAAGTGACTATATAATTTCAAACTGTATCTAATGAGGTACATGGACCCCTTGCTTTCTTCAAAAAAAAATTAGGTAAATGACTGACTGACTGGCAAAGCTGATTTAGGATATAATGACAGTTTCATTCCTTGGATTTTTCTTAAATTTTCATAAAAATAATTGCAACCGTTATCAAATAAGTTCTATTAAACAGAACCGAGCTAGTCTATCCTTGCCAAAAGGTCGTTAAACTGATTTTGCATTACAATTAAATTTCGTCACATTTTATATTAATAATATTGATTACATAGCAATGACTCCAAAGAATACATTAATATAACATTCTAAAAACCCTCATAAAACCCAGCTCTTGCAGCCTATAGGAGTTATGCGAAAAAGGAATGACGTTGAGCCCTTCCTTTCACTAAAAGAAACCACAACAAACCTGAAAATATCACCAGTTACAAGAAAATAATATAATCCATCTTTGATATACCAGCATATGTTGTTTATGGTAATTCATTTGCGAAGAAACTTCATTACACCAGGAATGTGAGTTTGGTGAAAGTAGTTGCTCCAGTCTAATATTTTCGGGTCAAAACAGAAAATCTCAGCATCAGTTGGATCCTTTTCGATCTCAAGCCTCAGTTTTTGCAAGTTCATGTCATCAAATCTTAAATTTAGAAAACAAAGCAAAAAAAAAATAATGTTACCGCTGACGTCAGAAAATAAACATATCTGTTATGGTTATTTCAGTAAAACCTAAAAGTGCAGCTATTTTTAATGCCAAATTAGTATTTGAAACATGATTTCAGAATTGCTTTCTGCTATTAGTTTGATACAGTTAATTAGGAGGTGATAGAGAAAAAATTATGAACAGTAATTGGGGGTAAAATGCGTACCGTCCTTTGAAAAAGGAATAGGGGGCATAGAGGTCAACAAGGAGCATAATAAACCGGAAACGCTGACTTAACTCCTTATATGATTGCGTAAATCGCCCACATGATAGCAAGTTTACCATGTGCAATGCCTGAAACAAAGCACCAAACAATTAGTGCGTCCAAATGGCAAAAAAGTGAAGGACAAAAGGAACTTTGCAATAATTTGGAGGTCTATTTTGCAAATGATCATCTGTGATATTATGCTGCTTATAGGAACCCTATTGCAAAACTCTGTACTAATACATGAGATTGGCTTGGATCTACAAACATTAATATGCTTGTTGATAAGCCCCAGGAGCACTTGTAACTGCACTGGTAAAAAACAGTAAAATTGAACTTGCATTGTTTCTAGAGTAAGCCCAAATTGGCCATAGGAACCAGAGAATGGGAACTGGATTGCATGCTTGTATGTCCCACTTACGAACATATTTGGTCAAGTTAATGTTAAAAACATGGTGGAGAAAATTTTCATTGGTTGGGTGAGATTTGCAAATCACACAAAATTGTCATTGTTGATTCAAATAATAGAAGTTCTGCTTTTTTCCAATTTGCTAATAAAAATTCCATTTTTCGTCGCAAACCTTCTCATCATCTAAAATAATACAGCCATTAAATAAGGAAGAAGAAATGAACCTCCAAAGGTAGGTTGTACCGAAGAGTCATGTATGCCTTGAAACCCCCAATAGTGTTGAAGAAGTGCACTCTTTTAAATCCAATCGTTTTGCCATTCTTTCCTACACGAGGGTTCTCTCTGAAGTATCGGTACCCACTTTGTTCGAATGTTCTAAACAGTATTGGGTTTCTTAGAGAAGAGCTGACATGGTATATTGTCTCGGTATTTTCTCCAGAATGCATCACTATTGCAGCTATCAATTCACCACCATATCTCCTGGAATCTGCATTCATATTTTTTTTATTTGTTTCCTACATTAGGCTATTTCAAAGTTGTATGAATAAAAAATATGAATATTTAAATTTCAAATTTTAAAATAAATTTATTATATAATATGGTGTAACTAACCACATCCATAATCTCATTGAGATCTGCTAGGTAGCACGAAAGGTTTCCTTTTTCATATCCAAGTAGAAAGCTATCTATTGTCCTGCAACAGTAATGGTAGCCATTTCAGCTTCACAAATGAGTCACAATTTTAATAATTGCACTCAGAATCAAGTCCTTCAGTTACAATTTATTACATTTCTAGCATTTTTACAATTGCAAAGAAAAATGAAGCAATGTATTATGTATCTGTTATTAACACTGCAGAATAAGTGTGCACTGTGCAGCGAGCAGGTCTATAAGCAAAATACATTTCCACTTGTAAATAATGCAACAGAAATTCCTGATTATTAATTTGTCTCAATATGAACTTATTAATGAAATAATAAATGAAGAAAAGAAATGGTACCGGATTCCTTCCATCCAACCAGGTAGGGGATCCTTGTGCAAGCTAGTAATAATAGTAGGTCTTATGATAACAAGAGGTACATCTCCTCTCATGTGATCTAGTACCATCTCCCCCAGTGCTTTTGTGAATACATATGTGTTTGGCCATCCGAATTTTCTTGCTCTGTAAAAAAATAATTCACTTAAATATCGATTGCATTTAATAGATGTTGAAGAAACATCACTACATTAGTAATTGTGGCTCAGGCCGGCATACATTGTGTGTGTGTGTGTGTGTGTGTGTCTATATGCACACTGCAAAACTTGTCACGTACTGTTTATGCATGTATATATGTTGCTGTAGGCAGTACAAACGAGTACTAGGAAACATAACTAGCAGTGCAATTTTGAAACCCATAAATAAAAATAAATAGACAAAATGGAAACAAAAAATATGAAGAGGTTGCTGCCTTCATGTGTGGCACTTGATAAAATGTTAGGCCCTTTCTTGAGAGAACAATTCTAACCTCTTGATGCCGAGTTCTTTCATGACCGTTCTCTCTAACTTTCCAGTATTTTTAAGTGAATCTGTCTCAGACAAATGGAGTGCTTTCTTTGTTTCTTCAACCAATCGGATCTCTGACTCAATATCTAAGCTTGTGCTTCCATTCAATGTTTCACCCATTTTAAGTGGTTTCTCTTGGATAAGGCCTTCTTGCAATCCAGCAACATATGCTGTTCGTTTTTTTAAAAAAAAAAAACAAAACAAAAGGATGAATGATTAAGTTTACAAATTAAAGTACTGGAATTAAAACAGCATACCAGTTGAGAATTTCTTAATGCCTACCAGTTGAAACATGAAGAAGCATCTTTAAGTTAACACATTTCTTTGTAAACTCCAAGACATGCTTAGCTCCTAATGTATTAACATCTAGAGAGACGTCATACCTAAGTACAAACAAATAATGGTTAATAACAAACTTTATTTTCTTGACATTGTTATCATGTTATGTCTTAATTATGTAGAATAGTTATTTACCTCTCATAGAAATTTGTGGTAGCTGCGTTGTTAACAATTATGTCGATCTGGTCGAACAAATTGTCCACTTGAGAGCATTCAATTCCCAAATTTTCATAGATGACATCTCCAGCAATTGGAGAAATCTTTTCTTCCATAAACCTGTTGAACTCCTTTCCATGTTTTTCTTTCAAACTTTGAACAATTCCTTCCCAATCACCTAGTGAAAATTAATTGCAATTAATCTGATGATTAATATTAATAATGGTCTCTCCTAAGCTTTTACTGTAACATAAATTCAAGTCTATCACGAAGGACCCACAGACAAACTAATTAATAAAATTTTAATTATGAGATTATAATATTTTTTAGAATAAATATTATGATAATTAATCGGTGCGCATCATATTGTATTGCTAAGAGTATAAAAGATCAAATAATGACCCGTAATTTAAAGAGCTTATTTAAGCTATCGAACAAAAACATATAATAGTCATTTCATTTTATATATGCTAAATGCGCCAGCTCAGTAAATGTAAATAATGAATTTGTACCGAACTCTTTGCAAGGGAAATTACTAAACGTCAGACAGAAAGCTATACGATACATGCTAGTATGCTACATGTTACAAAACTTTTGTAAAACGCTAGTATCGCTGGAATCTTAAGTATCGCCAATGCACTTGCTTCAACCAATTTTTGTAGGTGAATATAAATTAAATTAGAAGGAGAAAATCGTGTCGAATAATTGTCCTTAGGAAAATTTAGGAAATGCTCTGTATGGCCTTCGTTGCAAAGGATGCGAACGTATTATTAAAATCTGGCATTAATTGAGGGATTGTTTGTGAAAACTAAAAATGAAATAGCATACGATTAATGTATATATCAGTTTTTTTTTTCCAAAATAATATCACACCTCACATATACTAATTACCTTTCGAGAAAGGGGCATTAAAATTAAAAAGAAAAAAGAGAAAGAGACGTTAAATTCTTCATGTGTCCATTAATTATTGACCGAATTCCCAATACTTTACTTTCCTTTATATTAATTTGCATTAAATTTAGTTACACATACGTATAAATATCTTCTGCAAGAACCAGCTATTGGTCTTGTGATAAAGAGCAATGCATCTCGAGTGAAAGGTCGCAGGTTCGAAATCTGACTAGAGGGTCTTTCATAAACATTTAATTTAAAATAACTTGGGAGGCTTGACCTCTAATTTATCTTAAAAAAAATATATCTTCTACAAAATTATGTGAAAACGTGCAAGTGGCTCCTCCCGACCCAATAAAAAAGTCTAGTGGAAACAGAGCATGTAGTTCAAAAGGTTAAAATTTAATTGAAACGACTTAAATAGAGAGGAGCACTTCCAAGGAAATCCAAATCCTACCTATAGAACAGTTGGATAAGTCGAGGCAGAAACTGGAATTGAAAAAGGCGCTCGAGTTCCTGGAAATCTTTAGGCTTTAAGTCATCTAAGAATGCACAGTTCAGGGATGGGAAGCACAATGGTATATTATCCTTTTAATTATTTTCGGCTCTTAAATATCGAAAAAGCTCACGTTCTGCATTTTATTCCAAGAAAAGGCTACTATTGTCTGCAAAAATAAATTACCAAATTACTTTTGGTGTTATGCTGAAGGTGTACCTTGTCCAAAAAATACGTTCACATCAATAAGTCGTGGGGAAAGAAAATGTTATAGTCCTAGAAACATTGTTCATTGGCTGCAATTCATGATTCATGGTAAAAATTTGGGGTTGAAATTATTTTCTTAGGTTTTCTAATGCACGTAAAATATTATAAAAAATCTTTCTTATCCATCGTTGCTTTTGTAACACTTGTATTGTACCTTTCCTATTGTTTTTAAAGGGAAGTGAGTTTGAAGTGAAATTTTGAAGAGTAGACCTCCATAGAAAAGTTTTTCTGATTTTTTTTCCTTTTTCTTTGATGAAACCTCAAAAGAGGAGTGTCAATAAATTTGTTTCTAACAAAAAAGTCACTGATACACATCAGTATTATAAATAAAGATGCGTGGGTGTCATGAACTTTTTTTTTAGGCAAAATTGGATATAACCCCCCACAATCTTAGCTAATTGGATATAACCCCTGTAATCTTCAAAACTGGATATAACCCCCTCTAATATTCTTAATTTAGGATATAACTCCTTTTATTTAATTTTGATTAAATTAGAAATTAAAATTTTTATTTTTTACATATGTGGACAAAATTACCCTTATCTTTTTACCGATCATCTCATACCAAACAACCTTTCATATTCTCGTCATGTATTTCCTTCAAAACTTAAATTATTTTCTTTCCACTCATGTTTGAGCAGGCCAATTAAGTAAACTTACGCTAGTTTTCTTCTTTGAAGAATCCTAAAAATACTTGGTAGGTGTGCCTTTTCTTTGATGGACTATTACCATCCATTAATGGTCCCTCTGTTTTGCAATTACTTCAAGTAATTCTGTCATTCATGAATCAAGGATTTATTAACACTTTGTCTTTCATCCTATTGGTTAAGAAACCTGTGGACCTATTCCATTAATTTAGACATGAGATGCAGTGTGAAAATTGAGAAGCCATAAGATCAGTGCAGTAGAAATATCTTTTCGGTGTGCTCGCAGAAAATAAGAAGGCAAAAAGTTTCAAAAATAAAAAGTTTGAGGCAGTACGAATATGGAAGCCATGAATTTAAAATATTAATTGTTAGTTGCAAAGATGCATAATGCCTTTAGCTTCATGGGTTTGTAATAGCGACCTTTTGGAATGAAATACACAGCAGGGAGATGAAAGGTTGCTCGATAGAAGAAGGGTAATTTTGTCCGTATATCTAAATATTGATTTTTTTTAATTTTAAATTTAAGTTAAATTAAATAGAAGGGGTTATATCCTATATTAAGAAGATTAGAGGGGGTTATATCCGATTTTGATGATTGTAGGGGGTTATATCCAATTAGCTAAGATTGGAGGGGGTATATCCAATTTTGCCTTTTTTTTAATATAGCACGACACGGCAATAATTTTTCATTTTGCTGGATTGTGCGATTTAATTATTTCTGATTTCTGCAACCTTAAATCATGTAAATATTTATGTGACGAGTATTATTGACAACGGAATTGACCCGCTTGCGCAGTGACCAAATATTTGGCAGCACGATGTTATGGATTTCTTATTTGCGATCCCTTCCAATCTTGACAACCAATGGCATTTTTCTTTCAATCTCTTCCTCTTCTCTCTATTCTGTCTCCAACCAAAAAAAAAAAACGCAGCCTCCTTCCTCACTTCTTTCTTACCGAGAGAAAAAATCGCAGACTCACCATCTTTTCTTTCTCACTACGGGAAATAGCTGCCTCCTCCTCTTCCGCCACCCTCGCCTCACCACCGATCCCTCTTCGCCAATCGATTCTTCTCCTTGCAATTGCTATCTTTTGAGCAGAGAGACCAACGCTTGGAAAAAATGAGAGGCCAACCCTAGATCTGTTATTTGCCAACTCCTCTCCTACTCGGGTATGCCCCAAACCTGTTTAAGCTCGTCAATCTCTTCATGACCTCCTAATTGACAGTGAAATCGAGGCACTCGATCCATGGAAAGATGCACAATACGAATTTATCTGTAAGCTCCCTTTATGAATTTAATTTGATTTTTCTTTGCTGCAATTATTTCTATATTTTTTAGAAATTAAAGATTCTTCAAAAAAAAAAAAAAAATCAGTTTCATTTCTTTTTTCAATTACTAGAAATTAAATTTGTAAAACGTGAAGTAAAACAAGAATTACTAGAAGAAAGAACAGTATATATCATGCCTTGGCCATATCCAAATTAGAAAAAGAAAACATGATAGGGGCATTGAACCCATTTTTGGGTCCATTGGATCAAGAGAATTCCAATTTTTCCTAAATATTCTTTCAAATTAGATAAAGAGAAACTTTTCGTCTGCTTTTTATAATGTTAAAAATGAAATTAGGTAGTTCAAGTTTTATATAAGTTGATTCAGGCTCAACAGATGCATTCAATTAAGTTACGCTTGGCTTTAGTCAAATAAGCACCTCCATATGCAACATAATAGAATAGATTGATTAATTGAGAAAAATGGTTTAATAGTGAGCAAGAAAGGTGAAACTTCTGGATTTACCTGTTGCCTTTGATTCAGCAACAAGCTAGCTCAAGAGACAGCAAAAGTATGGTCAAAGGCAAAATTACTCTCTTAATTACTCTCCTTCTTTCGTGCTTACTTTTTAATTTTCTTTTGTGCTGCTATGAAATTAATTAGAAATTATGTAGTAACTACTTCTTTTTGCGGTTGGTGATGCTATTGTAAGTTTCATACCTTTAGTTGATAGCTTTGATATTTAGGGATTATTATTATTATTGGGAGCTTTATCCTTATGTAGCGAATAGGATCAGAGGGTTGGTTTTAGAAAATGCCCATGATTGAGGCTATTGAAATGCCCATGATATTAAAGATACAAATTGATTCAAGTTTTATGCTGCTTTCGGGCATTTGGAAGAATAGAAAACCATTATTTTATTTAACAATGGTTTTCTACCTACTGATTCTCACCTCTTGGAAAGTGTGGTTAAAATTCGTCATATTAAAGTTATCATATGGTAGTTTCTATATTCACATGTTATTGTCCAAAATTTTGAGATGCATCTCATATTCATATCAAGTAAACTATGTGCTGGATTTTTTTTCGATTCTTTAGGGAATTTTGAATTTATCCAGATGGTCATTGATTAACAAATAGATGCACACACATTGACAGTTAAAGAAATTATCTTCTATGTTGTTACTCATGCATTTTTTAAATGACTAGGTATGCTGTGTTTGAAACAATAACAACGACACTGATCAGTATAAAGGATTTCAAAGTACATATTTCATGAGTTTTAAGATTATTTTTGGATATTAAGTATTATTCAAAAATTTTTGTCTATTAGTAAATATTGTATAATACTTCAGATTTAGGTAATGATACGTTAATATATATTTTTGTTGGCAGATTGATGTGGATCTTTTTTCTATCCTTGATGCCGCATACCGCACGGTGCGTTATCTTCAGCTACCACTGGCTTCTTTCCAGCAACTGAACCCAGGTCTACCTTCAGATACCTAAGCCAAACCTTCTATTCCCAACCCAGTGAGCTCTCAACCCTTTGACTTATTTGCTTCAATCCATTGAACAATTGTACTTTTGATCCTTTTGGAGAGTTCATCGCAAATGTCTCTACCACAATCCAGTGGTTTTGCATTGTGTCATATTGATATCGGCATATAGATTTATTGAAATTGCTAATTTATATACCGCTTTAATTATTTTGTGTACATTATTTGTGTTCTTGGCAACAAATATTACAAACTGGAAATTTAATAGACCATCTCAGCAACCTCATCTAAGGTATTCCTAAAGCATAATAAGATTTGATAACTCCATTTTGTATGTTGCGATATTGTTTATATAAGTATGCTGCTCTGAAATGAAAAAATGGCCAACCTGCGAAGAGATCAGATTTCTTTCAATTATTTATTTCAAAATTGCAATATTATATGAGTGTGCTTATAACAATCAGATCATGATGATATTCCTTTGGACAGTTGCCAACAAACAAGATGATTCCCTTCAACAGACCTGGACCGTTACTTTTTATTTCTATTTCCATGTTTTTTTTGCTCTCATTTACATTAGAAAATTTAGATTTAATTGTTTCATCGGTGAGTGATTGTTAGTTGTGACAAATTATTAGGTATTCTTAGTTTTTGTATTTAACATTGGGAATGCAATCTTATTCGTTTAGCATGAAACGGAAAATTAGTTAATAAGCAACTCAGCTGCATATTTTTGTATTCAACTTTTGTCTTAGTCACTGAGCTTGCATTGCACATTTCAAAAACAACAAAGCCTCACCAGCAAACCAATGGTTCAATTCATTTAATTTGTTATTAGTTGTGCAATTTGTGCTAATATTTTTTAATATATAATTAATGAGATGTTACATGGAAAGGCCAACTGGTATAGGGCGTAACAAGGGAGAGGTGACGAAACCCGTGAAAAGGGGCATTGGCCGCGACAGTCAAGATGATGGCAAAGGTGGCAGTGGCTGCAATAGGGGCGGTGGTGGGCCTGGCGAAGGCGTTCCCAAAGTTACCGACATGTTTACAATTTTGACCATCATTATATGATACTACTCAAAGGAATTCATGAAATTTTCATTCAAGGTAATAAAATTAAAATGGGAACTCTTATAACAAGTAATATTTTTGTTCTGATTGAAATGCGATCTTAGTACGCCACACGTCAGGTTGTATACTTATCTCTAACTTTATGAAGTTTTTGAAATTAATTTTAGGATAACGAAATTAGAATAAAAAGGTATATCCATGAAAACATTAGAATACAAAAAGAGAAATATCATGTGAAGTGTCTCTTAGCCTCCGGACCCTTATGCCTACTCTTACTTTGTGCAAAATACCCTTATGTAAGAGGTCACATATAGCCCCAGAAAATACATTTTTTCTATTTTTAAAATGCAAGATGTTTATTGTCAAATTTCACATGGTGCGTTCAATATATAATCTAAAATTAATTAATGTTAAGAAAAGACATAAACAACAGAAATCTCGAGTAAAATGGTAAGAAATTTATGTTTTATTAGTTTAATATAAAATATATTATTAAAAAGAAGGAAGTGGCAATTAGGGAATGAGGTGGTGTTTTAGGATGGAAAAAAGAGAAGAAGTTAATTTTGGATGGTAAATTCACAATTTCCTCAGTTTTAGATGGCACAGAGAAAATTTTACCTAAAATTTAATTTTACTAAAATGATAATAAATTTTATATTTATTCCCATTAGCAAAAAAAAAATTAATACATTAATCTTTACATATTCTAAAATGATAACATATTTTATATTTATTTGTAAGTCAAATATCGAGCGAAGCTCGGTTGTCCCGCCTAGTAATAATACAAAGCTAAGAATGATGTGTACTGCACAAGAACTGCCGAGCTTGTAAATTGTGATACTGAGCTTACTGCAGTTTTTTGTTTTTATAGAATCAATTAAAAATCGTTTGTGAATGGATCTCTTGAAAATAAGAATAAATACAATTGTGAATGGAGAGGCATTTGTTGTTGTTTTCTGGTAATTCATTTTTTTACTTCAATTTGAGTTCAATTTGTAAGAATTTACAATTTAGTTTGTCAACTCATTTTTCTTGTAGAGGAATTAATTGTACTTTAATGAGAGATATTTTTTCCCTATGATATTCATAATTAGATGTTTTGTAGAGAGCCTTCATGTTCATATCAAAGAGGTCGAATGCAAATCTGACGAGCATAGCTGACAACTATTTATGTATGGTCATGCGAAGGCAGGAATTTTTTTGTTTGTCGTTGTGCATTATTATGATAAATATTAGAAGTTGGAATGATATCAAACCTCAGATTGTACACGCTGCTTAGCTGATTCGGTATCTTGCGCCCTTACTAGGAGAAAAAGCTTCTTTACCTCTGGCTCGACCCGTAGAATTTTCTCCACCAAAACTACTCAAGCATAACAAAAAAGAAATTAAATAATGCATCTTTAAAAAAAGAGAAGTTATTCCGCATTGAAAATGTACTAACATTGCACACTTAAAATATTCGATTTTACTGCAAACCGAAATGAAGAAAAATAAAGTGTAATAATTATTTAATTATGCATTCTGAAGCCCCGCTTTCTTCTTTTCTTTTTAAACTTCCCCCTTTAGTGCATGTTTAAGTTTTCTCTTTTAGTACTTAATCTGATGAGAGTCACGTTTTTCAAAGTTAATAATACCTATATATACCTGCAACAACTTCATTTTGTACTAGCTTCTTTTTTTTTCCCGTTTAAGTGGAAATAAGGGTCGAGACTTTTATGATCATCATTATCATAATTATAAATTGCATGTTAGTTTTGTTTTACAAAAGAGAAGCCATTGAAGTATTGAATTGCATTATAAAATCTAGAAAAGTAAAACATGTAGCATCATAACTCAGCTCAAAAGAGCAGGATTTATATCTGTTTTCCTTCTTTTTCTTTCTATTTTTTGTTTATTGTGCGAATATAAACTGGAAAAACGTTTAAAAATGCTAGCTACATTGATTTCTTTGATATTCGTTTCATCATCTTTGAAGGTAAAAAATGCACACACACATATCAAGTACCAACGAAAATTTTATCTTCAATGCATGCATCGAGAATGTCATGATGAAGGAGAAGGAAACTATAAGTTGATCGAAAATGTTCTATGAATCATACAAATTAACAATTCTATATACACTGCCTATAATTAATTTGTATACTCATAAATTAATATATATAAACGCATACCCTTGCCTACGAAACCAGTTGAGCCAGTGATGAGGACACTCTTTCCTTTAAAATAACCAGCTATTTTACTTCCTTCCATGAGTTTAATTATGTTCACTCAGAGATAGAGAGAGAGAGAGAGAGATCGAGTGTGTTTGTGTGTTTGAGGAATGATGAAGAGACGGAATGGTTGGGTACTATATATATATAAGCTAGTCAAGTTTCTTCGCTATAGCATGTGCAATTTGGAGCCTTATCAAAAAGGACTATGGGGCCGTTTGGATGGGGCTAGGAATAGCCTCTTCCTAGAAATAGACTATTTATAGTATTAAATCTCTCTCATAAAGTTACACACTTTCCAATATTTTCCGCCTAGGAATAGACTATTCCTCTTATTCCTAACCGATCCAAACGGCCCATATAAGAATAGCTCACACGAGTCACACTACTAAACTTTGATATTATTATTTTCTTATAAAAAAACGATTATAAGTTTTATAAAATTTAAAGTTGTAAATTTGATACTTGATCAAAATGTAAAATCATGAACGTATTATAATTATAGTTAGCCAGATTTGTTCATAATTTGGCCACTTGATCGAGTATCAAATTAATTCCAAATTTTATAAAACTTACATGAAAATACATTTCTTGTTAAAATGAACAAAATCAACAATTTAGATTCGATGTTTGAATTTAAAAATTTAAAAATATTGATGAAATATGAAGTGTGATATTTGATGGCACAAAAAAAAAAATGATGGCATTGGAAACTTCCTCATTTTAAAAAAAAAAAAAAAAGGAAAACAATAGGAAATATAGGTCTGATTATAATTCGGCAAGGAGGCATGTGGTGGAAGATTAAATTCATAATATCTTTAGTCAACAAAGGCCGGATAACAGTCGAAACTTCAGCGTCGCAGAGGGCTGTCAAACGTGGAGAACGTACACGGAAATAGTTACTTTCGTGTACGTTCCGCTATAATTAATGTAACCATTTTCATTTACGTTTCTGTTTCGTTATTAAAACGTAAATATAATATCTGACGTTTTCTGTTCCGTTTTCTTAAACATAACAAACGTTAAAAACGTTTAAAAACATTAAATCCAAACAGACAAGTTATACATCCAACAACAGATTAAATAGGAGAGATCCGTATTTACTGTACCATTTCTCCTTTTGAACACAGAAAGATCAAATAGGATAACAATCGATTAAATAAAAGTAAAAAATGATAAATATTGAACATCATTTTCCTAAGCTCCTTGCTCCTTGCTCTTTGGCACCTAAAAATAGCATACCAGCAGGCATGACAGAGCTGTACCTAACTGGTACCAAGCTCGTACCAACCTCAAGCCTCAACACCACTGAAACAGAAAGAAAAAGAAAACTTATTTGTGGCTGCCCGTGTTATGGATGTAGTGCATTTATGCTACATAGTTCTATTTGCACTGCTTGATTCAAAACAAAGCATTCTCAAAACCATCCAGGGAGTAGCACTAGAATAGAAATGTTCATTTTCGTTTCAAAATAGTAGTAGTTCATAAAATTGAGCAAATTATTAAATAAAAAAAAGAAAAGAAATTCACAGATACGTTTTCTTTCTAAAATCACATGAGAAAATTTTACAGTAACATAAAAGAAGGATAAAATTCAGTTCAAATAGAAGTGAAATTGTGCAAACCTCTCATTCCAAGATCAGAGGAGAAGCCAGTAGAAGTAATGATGCTGTAATTCTGTTAAGAAGTCAGTAGAAGCAGCACAAATTGCCCCAAAATCAAACCAACATCCTCTTTCCTGTCAAGAAGCGATCTATCCAAGTCACTACAAATTACTGACAGGGGAAGAGTGACGTTCAAAACGTTAACAAATCCAAGCTCACAACAAAAAACCAGTGTTGATATAAAAAAAAACCACTAAAAAACCAGTATAAAAAAATCAGTAAACCAGTGTTGATATGAAAAACCAGTAAAGAAACCAGTAAATTGGTACCAAATTCTGTTTTACAAGCAAGAAAATAAGGAAACCAAATCAGGAAATTAGGCAATCAGGAAATCAGCAAATTCTATTTTACCAGAAAATCAAGCTGCTACAGTTTTGAGAGTTTGATTTTCTGCTACACTTCTGCTCATCACCAATCTTTTCCAACAATTCTGTTTTACCACCATTTCTGGACTTCTGCTCATCTCCTGCTTTAGCTGATCTCTATATCTTCATGGCTGGTGTGAGTTAGGGACTTAGGGTTTCGGCCAAGAGGGGGGATGACAAGGAGAAGGGTTTGAAGTTTAAAGCAGAGGGCAGGTGAAGGAGAGGAGTCCCGGTCTGGTTCTTAACGGGTCGGGTTTAGGTTTAGGTGTGGAGTTAGGGTTTAGGTTTTGGTGAGATGGGGTTTTGGAAGAGGAGAGGTAGGGTGGCAGTGGAGAAGAGGAAGGAAAAAGACTGGCCTAGGCGGAGGTCGCGAGGTTGAGGCTAGGCCTGTTAGTGGACGGATTCCAATTGAAGTCCAAGTCCGTCCAATTATTAAGATTTGAATTCCATGTCCAATCCATGTCCACAATATTTAGTTATTTTCCGTCCACGTCCAGTTCAACTATTTGTCCATTATTGTCCACAAGTTAACAATATGGATCAACTTTCAAACAAACTTACCTATAAAAAGAAAGAAGTGGATAAAAATGCTATGATAGTGAAAAGATTTTAAAATAGAAATGAAATTTAGAAAATTTAAAATAAGAAAATATTTTTTAAAATTTCATATAATGAAAATTTGAATTTTGAAATTTTGAAATTCGAAAATTTGAAATTTCAAATTTGAAATTCGAAAATTTGAAATTCGAAAATTTGAAATTTCAAAATTTGAAAATTTCAAAATTTGAAATTTGAAATTTGAAATTTGAAAATTTAAAATTTCAAAATTTGAAATTTGAAAATTTAAAATTTCAAAATTTGAAATTTGAAAATTAATTTGAAATTTGAAATTTTTAAAATTTTTTAATTTCGTATTTTGAAATTAAAAAATTTAAATTTTAAAAGCCATTAATTTTGAAATTTCGACATTTGAAAATTTTAACAAAATCAACAAGAGTTAAGAAATCTATAAGTTTCACATCCAAACTCTATTCATATACATGCATTAAACAATCATATCCATTTAAATTGAATCTATTTGTACTTAAAATCCACATTTGTCCACAATTCGTCCATAATTGTCCATAATTCGTTCATATAAGACTTAATAATTGGACTTGGACTGGACGTCAATCCAAACCAAAAGTAGTCAAATCCATAGATGTCCAACATTGTCCAGTCCACATTGTCCATGGACCGTCCCGTCCATTAGCAGCCTTAGTTGAGGCGGAGAGGGGGTTGCGGTTTGGTGGGGGCGAGCTAGTCGAGGTTGAAAGGAGGGAAGTGGGTTTGAGTTTAGGTGGTTGTGCGTGAGAGACAGAGAGAGAGCGGAGAGGGGAGGGGTTGCATGGTTTCGACTTTCGAGTGAGGGAAGACAGAGGCGGCGAGAGCGAGAGAGAAATAGAGAAGAAGGGGAATAGAGAGAGATCCGAGCGGCGCTACTAGTCTCCTCTAGTGTTTACCACATACCCGGCGGGTCAGACCCGACCCGTGTTAAACCCGTCCCTTGGACCGGACGGGCCCGGACCGTGCATGAACCGTGATGGACCGAGGGGGTGGTCCGGGTCGGGTTTATCACGGGTTTAGGCCGCCATTCTAGTATAGACCCGCCATAAACCCGTCCCGTCTTAACCCGTGGACCGGCTTGGACCGGACCGTAGACCCGCGTTAAACCCGTCTAAACCCGCTTTGTACGGCGTTAAACCAGCAAAAAACCCGTCTAAACCAGCCACTCACCTCTCGACACGTCCCCCAACCCCAAGACGTCCCCCACTCTCCTCTGATTTTCGCGCCCAACCAAGACCCGACACGCGTCCACTCCCATGGTCCCACCCACCCAGACCCAGACTCACGCGTTGACTGACGCTCCCTCTGCCTCTTTGTTTTTCACGCCCATCCCAACCAGCCAACCAGGCCTCGACACATGGCTGGAAATTGCCAAAAAAAAAAAAATCAAACGGCTCTTTTAGCCATTGTAAATTAAAAAAAATTACAAATCAAGTTTTTAAAATAAAATAAATTTAAAATAAACTACAAAATTATTTTATTATTAATTTTATTAGACATAATATATTTTAACTAATTTTTATAACTTATATTTTACAATCTTTTGTCATGCAAACCATTAACCATTAACAATAAAAAAAAACATTAAAAAATTACAAATCAAATTAAAAAAAATAAAATAGACTACAAAATTATACTTAATTATTTGATCTATAAATATAATATATTTTAACGAATTTTTATAAATTTATTTTACAAATTTTTGAGATGAAAACAATGAAAAAAGAATAAAATAAAAATTTGAAAAAAACCGCCCTTGGACCGGCCTGGACCGGACCGGCCCGCCTTTACCCGTCCGGTTCACCTAGGGTCGGGTCTATCAAGGGTTTGGGTCAAGGTTTGGGAGGTGGACCGTGATAACCCGTCCCGTTTTAATCCGTGAACCCATGCTAGACCGGCCCGGGATAACCCGTGGACCGTGGGGGTTTGGACCGGACCGGACCGTTTGGTAAACACGAGTCTCCTCTATTTCTCCGCCTCTCCATCTCCGCAATTCAATAAATTTTAGAATGGTGCAATTGGGAACGGTATAACGTGGAACGACGGAACAGAATCAGCCCATTTCGTTTACGTTTCGTCCTTACCAACGTAAATGGTTTCATTTCCGTTTCTGTTCCACTGAGTGAAACGTAACTAAATTTCGCTCCGTTTTCGCTCTGTTTCAGACGGAACGGAACGAAAACGTGCGAAACGGCATGAAATTGACAGCCCTACTCGCAGCTAATAATTCTAAAAAGTGGTAGGACGCGATTCACCAATCCATTTCCACAAGTCGATGAACCCAGACAATAACGCCCTGGTAAGCGGTAACTTGAAGACTGGGCGATTTTTTTTTTATTTTTTTTTTAAAGATAAATTAGAGTCTAAGCCATCCAACTTATTTTTAAAGGCAAAATTGGATATAACCACCCCTAATCTTTCCTATCCGGATATAACCCCCTGTAATTTCTGAAACCGGATATAACCCCCTCCAATCACGCTAAATAGGGATATAACCCCTTCTCATCGATTTTAGTTATTTTTTAATTAAAACAAATCAGCAGCATAACTTTTATGGCCAAAATACCCTCCTCTCTAAAAAACGTTTGATCTTCCTGTTTGATAGATACGCAATTTTCCCTATTCAAAATTGTATCATCTTTCTTAAAACCGTTTCATCTTCCTTCTCTTTGAAATTGTGAATACCATATTCTTTCTCGATTGTTAGTTTCTCTCTACACTGAATAAGAATGGAGACTAGAGAATCAAATGAGGACCCTTTCTCGTCCTTGATTATTCAACAAGAAACTTTTCAAGATGATATTTCTTTTACTAGAGAAGAACCTCATCATAAATTAAGAGCGAGAAGAAATGGAAAAGGGAAAATTCATGAAGATTCAAGGTAAATGTTAAACTCAAGATTTGCTTTTACAATATTAGTTTGGATCCCGTAATTGGTCAAATATCTTAAGTTCTTCTCTGGTATTTTCCGTAATGGGTGAAGGTTGATTTAGGTTACAAGATGCATCCACCAACACAAAAACGTCCACCGGGAAGGCCTAGAAAGAATCGAATCAGACCGTCAGATGAAAAGAAGAAGAAACCTCATAAGTGCACGCGCTGTGGTTTGTACGATCATCACAAGAATACGTGCAAGAATCCTATTCTGACACAAGAAAGTGAAGATAATCCTCATATACGTAGGACAAAATCTAACAGGTCTGTTATTTTTCATATATTTATTTTTTATTAAGTTGTTAATAAATCGTTTTCACTAATATCAAAACCTTTCTTGTAACAGCCGACCAAAGAAGAGAGCATGTCCTTCAAGTATCTTCAGGATCCTCCAAGAAGAAGAAAATTAGAATTTCATAGAGCGTATTAAGTAATTGACAATGATAGGTTAATTAATGTAACAAACTAGTATTTGATTTTTACAACTTTTTGTGAGTGCTGGTTAAAATTAATTGCTACTATGATCAAAGTTTGATGGCACTTCTCTTTTCACTGATTTTAGAAATTTATTTAAAATTGCTTCTAATCTATTATGGTGGATTCTCAATACCAGAAATGATACACAAGATAAAGTATTTGATAGCGAAGGAAGCACATGGTGTAATTTGAATAGGTTAAGTAGCCTTTCTGATGAAGTTCTTCTCTGTGTCATTGCTTTTTTAAGGCAATTCAAGTCGTGAAAAGAAAATTGCATATTATCGAAAAGAAGGAAGAATCAGTAAAGTTGTATACTGCCAACCTCAACTTTTAACTGTCATCAATTCAGAAATGGTGGATTATCAAAACCATAAATGATACACAAGACAAAATATTAGATAAAATTTCAACCATTTAATTGAGCACTATACTGGTAAATGTCTTTTATTACATGAGAACAAAAGATCATCTGGTGAGTCATAGCTTTAACTTAGTTCCAATGATGGTTCTTGTCGTTTAATAGGCAAAGTGTGGCGTCTCCACAATGATAGTTCGTTTTTTTTTTAATCTGGATTCATTACTTGAAGTCTATATATCTAAATTATTATCGGCAAAAAAGAGGAGGGAGGGAGATCGAGAGATCGGAGTCCAATGATAGAGAAGAAATTGGTCTCTGGTATACCAGGAAGTTGAAAGATCTTTTTCTCTGAAGGATGATACAGTTTTGGATACGTATCTATCAAATAGGAAGATCAAACGTTTTTTTGGAAAGGAGGGTATTTTGGTCATAAAAGTTATGCTGCTGATTTGTTTTAATTAAAAAATAACTAAAATCGATGAGATGGGGTTATATCCCTATTTAGCGTGATTGGAGGGGGTTATATCCGGTTTCAGAAATTACAGGAGGTTATATCCGGATAAGAAAGATTAGAGGGGGTTATATCCAATTTTGCCATTTTTAAATTAAATGTTCATGAAAGACTCTCAGCCGGATTTCGAACCTGTAACCTTTCACTCAAGATACATTGCTCTTTGCTACTAAATCAAGAGCTAGTTCTAAGACTGAGTGATTGTTGGACTTGTACGTCTATTTAGTAAGAAAAATTGCATACATTTTTCAATAATATTATCCAATTTCAAGAAATTGCGCAACAATGCATGGGATGGGACCAAGCATGGAATTCACCACTCGGGCAAAATTTTATATTGTACATATAATGCGTTACAAAATTTCTACTTGCATCTGGGGTGAAAACGGAGCATATACAGATTAGATAGTGGTGAAATCATATATGTATCCATATTTTTTATCGGATACGGATACAGATACGGTTCGGATATTAAACGGATACGAATACAGATTGGATACTGTCGGTTACGGATACGAATACAGATACGATTCGGATATTAAACGGATACGAATATAGATTGGATATTGTCGGTTACGGATACGAATGCGAATATATTTCGGATATTAAAACGAATATTTATAAATTAACGATCTAATAGAAATAAAAAATAAACAAGATATATAATCGATATCAAATGTCATCATACATTAATCATATATAATCATCATGATTAGAGAAAAAATTAATTTTAACATTGTTATCATATATAATCATCTTGATAATAGAAAATGAAATTAATTTTATATTACTAGTCAAAATCCATATATTATTGCAAGAAAATTTATCTAATAAAAATTAAGTATTATCTAATTAAAAGTTTTCTCTAATTTAGAGAAGTAATTATATTAATAATCTTGTTGTTAGGAACTTAAGTCCATGTGCAATTTTAATTTTTATTAACATTTAACAAACAATTAACACGCACGAAAAACAGATCTAGTTATTCAAGTCATTTAACATATAAAAGAAGAAGCGTAGGAGGTTATCTCTTCCGAAATCGTATTCGAAAGGCTCGAACCTATGCGTAGGAGTCGATTGGTAGCACACCACCACCACCTCGTCGCCTTGAGTCCACCTAGAAAATTAACCAAGGTCTCAAGTCAAGCGCTAGTTTGTCCGAGACGATAACTAATTCCCTTTGAATTCCTTCGGCACGATTAACTGTTTAACTGGAAGGGAAATCGCTCAACGCATGAGCTAGAGATGGAATTAAGAGCTTAAAATTGGAGAAACCAATTTTCTCCACTGTAAACAGTACGTGAATAGTACGTGAACAATGCGTGAATAGTGCGGCCAAGGAGAGAAGAGAGAGAGAATTAGGTTTTTCTCCAACTTATTCCCAAAGAAACAATCAATATATATATGGAATGTTTTCCATAATTAGGTTTTTCTCTTCCTATTTTCTCTTGGACACAAATGCCCCTCTATGGCCGAAATTTTCAGAGATTAAGTGGGCCAAATCCATATGATATAGTGGCCCATTAATTCACTCTTTCAATTCGTCTCATATCGGACTTTCAGTTAACCGATTAACTAAAAGGCCAATTAGCTCAGTATAATAAATATGCGTTGAACTAACTTAATTATTAACATATTAATAATTAATTTGGGATTAGCATATACATTATATTATTTCTTTATGATCCATTTGAGTTAATTAATTATAACGGTTCGCAACGGTATATAATTAATTAATCAACTTATCATATATTCGCAGTACTCGCTACTGCAAACAAATAAATAATGCACGTTTCGTTAAAGTCCTATTTGTGTGACCCTTTGAGGATTTATGCTATGTTGGCTATGAAAATAAATCATCATTTATTTCCATTAATCATAAGCGGTATCTAGCAACACGTTATGATTCTCAATTCGCATAAATTAAATACTGTACCAATACAGCACTTCAATCATGCATAAGAAATGGTATCTTATTGTTTTGATTCTTATGTCACATGACATCCTTGTATAATCCAAGATAGGAATGTGTCATTCTTGCAGATTATATATTTCTTGATCTAGAGATGATTGCATAAGTTGCTAGCAAGCAATCCATCTCCATCAAGGGGCCCAGTGGATATCATCACTCGTTAGGTGAACTAACGAGGGACATACGGTTGTCTTGATGACCAGTTTCTCCCCGCACAATTCAAGAGGATATAAATAAAGTCCATATAGCAGCCCTTATCAGGAATCAGCGTTAGACGATATTTATAGAACATATCCTCATGTGGAGAAACTGAACCATCTCAAACTCAGAATCAAACACGTATGAAATAAATAATGACACATAACACAATCCATATATTTATTTCATTGGGTTATGTCCTGTACTATGTTCCAGTAACATATACATATGCAATTAAGTCGGCAACTCTTTATCTATGATTTGTAGAATTTAATCATCACTTAACTTGCATACTAATCTTATATGATAATTAATGTTCCTTGTTAATTATCAAGATTATGGACTCTTTAGAGATATTATTGTCATTCTAACGAATGATCCACAGAGATCTACAATTCAGATCCTCAACCTGAATGATCTGTCAATAATAAACTCTAGGAACAAATGATCAAGTATCATCAATAACATAAACTAATATAATAGCCACCAACTGATTGGCTTCTAGGACATATTTCTAACACTTGTGACATTAAAGATAGGAATAAACAGATTAATATCTATTGGATACAGATACGAATCGGATAGTGTCAAAATCATATTTGTATCCATATTTTTTTTATCGGATACATATACAATATGTTCGAATAAGTATACGATTTTGATATGAGATAGGCTAAAATCAGCCACGACTGACCGATGGACCCGTCAGCTACGATTATAACTCAACTTTTGCGATTCTAATGGCTAATCTGAACCGTTCAATGTGCTCTCCATATTGGAATCTCATTGGAGACCAAATTTTATATTTTTCTGATTTTATTTACTATTTTTTTTAGAGTTTTAAAAATCATAGTTATTGAAGGGTGCAAAATTGTTTATATTAAGAATTTTGTAAAATACCAAACAAATACTAAAAAATTTCAGAAAAATATGAAATTGTCTCCAATGAAATTTCAATATGGAGAACACATTGAACGGTTCAGATCGACTGAGAGAATCTCGAAAATTGAGATTTGATCGTAGCTGACGGTCTCATCCGTCAGTCGCGACTGATTTTAGTCTACCTCTTTGGATATTGCACGCATTTTTCGAATTCGGATATGAAATCCCTAGCACCACACATAGTAAGCTTTTATAAATTATAAACCCACAGATTCAGCGCAGTTGTAAATCTAGCTAATTCCTTCCAATTATTTTCAAGTACTCTAAAACGATATTATTATGGAACCCAAAACAATCTCCCGAACAATTACCCCAGCATTAGTGTCATTATTATTGATTCTGACAATCATGGCGCTTTTCATGCCGTTCCAGATTGTTGCATCTGCCATTGCATTACCGGGATGTCCAGAAACCTGTGGTGACGTTCAAATTCCTTACCCCTTTGGCATCGGCCCAAACTGTTCCTTGCCAGGTTTTGAGCTAATCTGTAACATGTCAAATGGCTCGCCCGCACCTTTCTTGCTCAACAACATCCCAGTCCTGGAAATATATATTTCCGCCGGACACAACACAACTACCACATGTTTTGGTCAACAATAGCATCACCTCTATAGCAGTTTAAATCTGTTGGCACACCATACCGGATCAACAATGGGAATAAGTTAACTGTCATTGGCTGTGATATAACTGCCAATATTACTTTTGGCAATGAGACAAATAAGCACCAGGGTGTGTGTAGCACGATGGATTGTTACAATCCGGACAGCTTTTGCTCCGGAGCAGGCTGCTGCCAAATATCCATCCCTGAAGAAGTAAACTATTACCAGATTACCCTCCAATCGCAGAATTACAATAACTCAAAGCAGTATAACACTAGCCAGTGTGGTCATGCTGTGGTTGCCAAATACTATGATTTCAATATTGACGAGCTATATGAGCATTAGCAAATGCCACTTTATCTTGATTGGAGTATAGGAAATGAAGCGTGCAAAACGGCACAAGCCAACAAATCCTCCTATGCCTGTATCGACAATCACAGCGAGTGTGTAGACTGTAGAGTCTGACAAGGGACCAGGTTACTTGTGCATGTGCTCCTATGGTTATGAACGCAATCCTTACTTGGAAGGAGGCTGTCAAGGTCTCTCTCTCTCTCTCTCTCTCTCTCTCTCAATATATCAAAAAGCAGCTACCAAACACTCTCTTGAGAGTGTGTTTGGCAGTGGGATGAATAAGCCTTGTTCACGAATAAGGCAGAGGGCACAAGATTCAAACGTGGAATGAATAAGCCTTTTTTCAAATAATCGCTAGTTCACACCCAAATCTTGTTCCCCATTTTCTGAGAACAGGGGAACAAATAAGGCTTGTTCGAACAAGCTTATTCACCCTTGTTCCCCATTTAGGCTTTCTTTCACTTGTCAATCGACATGATGTGGGTATAGAGACTCGATGCTAACTACTGATGCCGGGTCCACAAAAGATTTTTTTTTTGGCAAGAAAACTCAATGGTTGATTATGCCTTAGACTTTGTCTAGTAATTAAGGCATCTTCATCTCCAAACGACCAAACCCATTGAAAGACCAAAAATCAGATTATAAGTTTGGAAATTTAGAATTAGATGGACCAAGACAAAGCAGAATTATCATATATACTTTGTTATTTTTTATGTTCCCATGCTCATTTTGCATTTTTCATCTATTTTGCATGCTTAATTGAAAGCCACAGTCCATCCTTACCAGTGCAATTTTTCAGGCTGGCAAATATCATTTGAAAATTTAGTCGCCTTGGAAGTCTTGGTTAAAAGAAATATTGCTGATTACGCTATTTTGATTGGTCGAAAAAGACCTGATATTTGGGTACAGTCCATTCTTTTTTTTTATTTTATTCCGGTAGAATAGAATGTTTCATATCACGCAGCCGATGCATCAATTAAATATGAAAAAAAGAAATCTAATGGGACAAATCACAACAATATGTGCTGAAAAAAATAAGAAATCAGATCAACAAACGGTCAATTTAATATGAAAAATAATTTAACGAAAGGAAAAAAAGATTTCTAAATATATTATTATTATTATTATTATTATTATTTTTTTTTGCAGAGTAATGTGAACCGTATGATTTATAACTCCAAGATTAAATGCGACCTATGCATAAAATTGATGTAATATATTAAGTGTGAATGTGAATGCGAATCATATAAAAAGTCAAAAAAATTATAAATAGTTTATATTTTTTTGTGCATGAAAATTCCGCACCGATTATTGCCGAAAATCGTTTTTATGAAGCTAAGTCAATTCTATTTTGAAATAGAAAATTTGTGTGCTTGAACACATCCTTACAGAGTTCATTTTTTTCTTTTTTGTTGTTTTGAATTATTTCACGAAGAAAATGCAAGTATGTGTTTTCGATTTTGTTTGTGCTGATCCACTCCACACTAATTGATCGCATCACAGTGTAAGAGAGAGAGAGCGAGAGAGAGGATCTAGATTTTTTTAAAAAATAATAAAAGAAACACAGAAGAGAAATTAAGAAGGGGAAGGGGGCAATAGTTACTCTGATATTTTCAAATTCATGTACAATCTACTTCAATGATATTATTGTTTCTTTTTTTGGAACGTAATTCAACTCTGGAGATACAGCAACAATTATTATTAATATTTGCCTTTCTAACATGTGTTGATCCATGCTTCCTAAAAAGATTGGCTTAAAGTAAAAAACAAAAAAAAAAACAAAAAAAGAAAACAAGTTGAAACGCGCATAGGTTTGCAAAACCAATGAACGATAATCTAATGCCAGATTGCCAGTGGAATGATTCACTGAACATGATGATTACAAAAATACACGAAAACATGAAAGTATTAATGGATGAATTTAACAAAGTTCATGCCAGCTCCATTTGATATGCATGCATGCAGAACAGTAACACAAATTTTACTATTCTTTGCATTTGCTATTTGAAAAGGATCGGGGTCAATGACATTTAATTTACAATATTGCCACAGATCAACCATACAGACGATAATCTATGGCCAGTAGGATGTTTCATTGAACAAGACGATTACACAAAAATACGCTAAACAGAAAACATGGTGGACAATGCATGAGTCTGACAACTTGATTCCGACCCCATTTGATATGGAGAGTTAACAGTAGCACGAAATTCTGTTATTCTTCATACTTCCTTCCTAATTGATATCTTTTCAGTCCAAAGAAATCTTCTCGGTGTGGTTATCTGCACACTCCAAGTGGCCACATACTTGTCTCAGGTTATGGTCTCCGAACCTGCCGGGGACAAACAAAAAAGCTATGGAACTTTCAATTTATTCACCATGCTTTCTCTCTAAATTGAAATTGAGTGTAAAATTGAAGTTGCAAATTTCCTATGATAATTTGTACCTGCACCGAGGGATCTCACCCTTTAATTATTGAATAGAAAACAAATAAGATGATAAAAACTCAAGTATAGACATTTGGACGCTATAATATCTGGTTATTTCACAAAAAGGTCCTTTGTATAATCAAATAAATTATATGAGGAGAAAAAGTGCTCCAAGTTTTTTAGATACCTGATGAAGCAGATGTACGACTATTATTGCTGCTGACGTTTACCTCAACTGGAAGTTGTAGTGTCTATCATCATTTTTGTGTGGAAACAGTGTATCTTGCTCATTCATTAAAACATTTCAGGAAAGCAGAAAACTAAAAACAATGTGCCCAATATCAAACATACATAGTTTGATTCTGAATGTGACCATGACAGTGGGTCAGGTACGATTTGCCCGCTTGCCCTGAGAGGTTAATAGTGCACAATATCAAAGTATAACGCATGAAAAGTGCCATCATTTTAGGTTATGAGTGTTTAGGCCCAGAAGCAGCAGCACATTGAATTCTGCCATTCAAGTTCAAGGTGAAGTGACACAGTCCGACAGGAACCATGTCCATACTCGAAATGCATAAATTTCTATGAGTATAAATTTCTTCCCTCTATGATCAGCCACTGCCGCCGCATCATTCTCTCTCTCTCTAATTTTTATATCCATATCTTTCTATCAGCCTTATTTTTATCATCATATATTTTTCTTTTTCTCTTCAAGCCCAACTCAACTAATGGCTTCCATTGAGACTCACCTTAACTGTAACAATGAATCTTGTTCTAAATCAGACCCCAACCCCAATCCCGAAAAAGAAGTGCAGGCAATAACCCATCCAGCAGCCAAAATAAAGTTTCAGGGTGCAAGGCGTAAGTCAGACGGATATGCTGCAGAGCTCCGCCATGGAAAGCAAAGGATCTGGCTAGGAACCTTCCGTAATGCTGATGAAGCTGCGTTAGCATATGATTTAGCAGCCCTCCGACTGAGGAATAGAACCTAAAATTTCCCTGTAGGAGACAATGGTCGGGTCATCTCTACCATTGATCCAGCAAAACAGGTTAGTGATTTTTAACAAAAGTGAAGAGTGTAATCCAAATTTACCCCTAATAAAGTGATATTGACCAACAGGAAGCAATTGAGAAGAAGGTAGATGAAAAAATTGGGAGAAATACCAGACCAGGGACTGATAATACCAATGAAAGGCCAGATACCTCCAAAAAATGGAAACGAGCCTATAAATCTAACAAGAAAGAATTTGAGCAGGAAGGAAAGGCTAGAAAGAAAAGGGAAGTTGAGGACAAGCAAAGGTCCGAGGAGTTAGTAGGGTTTTTATAAGTTTTTTTTTTTTGTATTTTTCTTTTATAAATTACAGTTTTTTAAGGTTGAATGATTGAGTTGTAATTGCGTTTCTGTTGGCAAGTTGGTAAGAATTGGTTATTTATAGTTAGTTGTACCTTGCATTCAGATTTAAATTAGCTTGACATTCGATTTCAAATTGAAATATTTTGAGCTCTAATCTTGATAATTTTTCCTCGATAGGTGCTTAATAAATATTCATTACGAAAGGAAAATTCAAATTGCTTTGCAATAGCTAGGAATGCTATCAAATAGCTCCAAGAGCAATGTCAATTTAACATTAATGCAAATTAAAACATGCCATAAAATGAGACTTATTACCTGACAAAGAAACAATTTTAAATTAGCTTTCAAAGCATGATAGTTTCAATTGTAACTGATCAATTTGACTTGAAAGATCAAACCGTCCAAGGGAGAAGTCTGTATTCTCAAAGATTCGAACAAATTTTCTTTTTTTCTTTTTTCAATGAGGTCAAGTTTTGCCTCATCATTTCTAAGTAAAGAAAAACTTACAAAACAACTCCTAGTGACCTTTCTACTTACCCTGCCTTCCTGTTAGAATTCTTTTTGTTACCTGAGTAACATGTTATTTTCCTTTTATGGGAGGCCTTAGCCCTTCGGCTTATATCATAAGCATTGAATCCGATATTGCTAGTTCTTTCAATTTCTACCTTACTGCTTGTTGTGGTCAATACACTTTTTCAACAACAACAACTACGCCTTTTGTCAATACACTTTTTCAAACATAAATTTGGACTAACACTCTTCTCTCATGTTTAATTCATGTACCTGTTTTGTTGATCATTGTGATGGTGCGACCATCGCCACCGACATGGAGATTGTATATCTTGGGATGCCAACTTATATGCAAACGTAGTTTCGTCCACGATACACAAGATCCTTAGCTAGATCTTTTCATTTGCATGGTGATTTCTGTGGCATATTTGGCTGACTTAATAGGCTTCCCACCCTTAGTATTTTTCTAGTGTTGTAGTTATTGTCTTGTCCACTCTTGTTATGTTGGGATATCATTGGGATTGTTGTAGGATAAGGAAAGGTATTTTTGATAGAAATTGATTGAGCTTTTGCCTCAAAAAGAAAAGGATATGGGAGTAAGGAGTGGGGATGAGATATAAAAAGTAGATAGACAGATAGATCTAGATCTTTGCTTACCTTAGACAAATTATAGAGATGTAGAAAATCTTTATATAAGATTTTGAAGGTTCACCATCCAAAATCAGCCTCTGCCATTGTTTCTGGTTGAGCTAATAGATTAATATCTATCGATTGCCTAGAGGTTGTGCAAGAGAAAAAGCATATACAAAGAGATGAGGAAAGATCAGAGGAAATAGAGAAAAGGAGAAAGGATGAGAGAAATGGAATGGATAAATTTGAAAGAAAAAGTTTAGGGTTTAAATGCCCTAGTCTCACCAATATATTTTACGGCACAACATCTTATATTCCATCTATGAGAAACCTAACACTTTACGGTTTAGATGCCCCCGCATCACCAATAATTATTACGGGCAACATCTTGTATTCCACCCATGAGACACCTGTCATATCTATTTTACTGTTATAAGCTTAAAAGTTGACAAACAAGGCAAACATCACATGGATGTAATTGGAAATCAATTACGCACTTGAGAAATCATAGACCAATCTGCTTGACCATAAAACTATAGTTTCATATGGCAAAAATTGAGAAAAATTATAAAATTTAATTCTTCTTGTGGCTATTTTCTCTTTCATCCTTGAAAATAATTCTATTTAATGATGAATCTAATGACGACAATTGTCCTTTACTTAACTAATCCTTCGATGATGCTCCCTGTTAGCACGAGCCTGAGTAGTCAGTCAACCCAATTAAGCTTAGATTAGTCCTTACCTGTGAAATAAAGCGCAATTTTATGAATTATATAATTAAGAGCAATTAACAAAATTCTGCCAAAGATCATATTGTGTACTATGCCCCCTCCAAATTAATGTTAATTTGTTTTCACTTGCGATACTAAGGATAAATTAACATTGAGATTAAGATTCATTTACTATAAATTAGCGTTAATTCACTGCAGTTGTGTAAGTATGAATAGTTAGACCATTTAATTCAAATATTTAGACTCTACAATTTTGCTGACTCGACACTGGAATGGAAATACCAATTAACCCTCAATTTGAAGACCTCAACTAAGCTCAATAGCATTAACTGAACAACCAACACTAATAAGACTCTCAGTAGTCACTAATGTGATTATTCTCATGAGCCACTCATTTAGTTTAACGAAATCAGGCCTCTCAAGCAATTTCAATCTTACAATTGAAGCAATCAGTGGCCTAGACCCACAGGGAGAAGTTGTCGGCGGCGAAACGGCGACGACCTCTCGACACGGCGCACCGCCTTGGAGGAGAGAAGGTCGAGTACTCGAGTCTAGAGCTACATCGTGCGTGTGTGTGTGTGCGCGCGTGTGTGTAATCGTGTGTGTGGAGACCCTTTTTTTTTTTTTTTGTTGCGAAGAGGAAGGAAGGTGACCCTTTTTTAGTTTTTTCACGGTTTCGTTTTGGAAATCGCTAACTTTTACTATTTTAACATCGTTTTGGACTAAATTGCCCTTCCATAGAATTTTTAATTACAATTTCTAACACTATTTAATGCGCCTTTAGGCGGAGGGTCCCGCAGAGTATTGCACGAATCTTAATGTTGATCCACGGCTCGTATTAATTTTCACTCTGAACGCTACGTTCAGACCCCCCCTGACCGCAAAAAAATCTCTGCGTTCAGACTCCTCCCTCGGTCGGATCCACAGCGCGCCTATTGTGGGCTATTACGGGCTCCCCTATTCCATGCTTACAAGGTCTATGGAATGGAATGGTTTTCTTCGGGGCCAGGCTTTTACTACTAGGTCTGTAGGACTGTAGGTCATGAATCATGATTTTATTCTCTCTCAAATCTTTAAAAATTGATTAGTTTCATCGCACTAATTACCATCGCGCGCCATCACTGAGAGAAGCGCCTCAGCGATGATGCCTCACCCAGCGCACTTATTTTGTATCTAAATGTTCAGTTTGATAAGTATAAATATTTAGTTATTTAAGTATAAATGTTCAGTTAGTTGCAATAAATAATATAAATATTATAAGAAAAAATGTTTATTTTATTAAGTATAAATGTTTAATTTAGTAAGTACAAATGTTCAGTTAGATAAGTACAAATGTTCTGTTAATTGAGTATAAATGTTCAGTTAGGTGCAATAAAAAATATAAATTTTATAAGAAAAAATGTTATTACTAAACCAAGCGAAGGGGTCACGAATCGAACACAAAACACATGAAAAAATCAGAAGGGGTCATGAACCTGTCCGGTTCAAATTAATTTTTTTCTGACTCTGCCCCTGGCACATCCCTCTCCGAGATAGACGCGCAATTTTATATTAAACCATAAATTTACGCATTTAACTGAACACTTTGTGATTATTAAAGTAAACAAAGTTCGTTATTAAACTGAATATTTGTAACAGACACATTTTTTAGTCACGCGAGACTCACGCACGCACGGCAGCTGTTCAGCAATGGCGCGCGATGGTAAATCTGCCGATCGCAGTTATCATTATTGTTGTCACTTGTAAGAGGGGTTTTGTACGAACTAATATTTAAATATACTACAATGCATTGTTAAACAACATGTTGAATTATTTTGATGCAATATAAGCTGCTCTTTTATTTCTCTACTTTTTAAATTGAATATGTTTGTTATTTTAAAAAGAACGCTTGCGTTGGATCAAAATGAATTTCATGCAAATTTTCATTTCATATTATTTCATTAGAATTGATTTTTCGAGATTTCGTTGGGCCTAATAACATATAAATTCCGATCAAATGATATTAAATCCATCCGTTTTAATCAAAATAATTTCAATAAAATGAATTGAAATTAAATTCCATATTAAACAAATGTGATTCTAACTCGGGCCTATCTGTACCAATTCAACTTGCTCGTCTTCATCATGTGTACTGCCCTGTTTCATTTGTATATGGGCTGTGGGTCTATCCTGTAGGCTATAAATGCCATTCGATTCGTATCTGAGCGCGTTCCTTAGGCTTCATTTGATCTGTCCTTGATTTGTATTATAGTAATTGATTCATGGTTATTACATAAAACTACGGAAATAAGGAAAATTCTAGAGAAATGAGAGATAGTAGTCTTACACATCAACAGAAATTACGGTAAGTAAAAGATATAATTAACTGAATTACTCCTAAACCTCAGATTCCTTCGTAAATTAATAATTACCCAGATAGGTAGGCAGGCAACTCATCTAGTTGGCCCTTTAATTAATCGGATATTCCCAGCATTCTGGCAATCTGGCATTTGAAATTCATGGAATTTACCTTCTTCTTATCAGTAGATTTGTACATGGAAATCACAGCCGGCCTGTTCCACATCTATCTCAACTCTCACAATGACTTGTTAATGTAGTAGTCATTAACAAAATTAATGGAGCAGAATTACTATCAGCACCCTTTTCTGGCTAACATCGATACATTCATTTCCTTTATTTACTGCTTGAGAATCCTTATGAAACATCTGATTGCAACCATTGATGAGACCGTTATGGACTTCATAGTGTTGTATGCCAAGGATGTGAACGACTGCATGCAAAGGTGCACCGGCTCGAGAATCATCCCTAAAATGTCTATTAATGGACCAAGTTTGACTGGATTTGGGAACAAACACCTCATCCCATGAACAAACACGAGCTACTACTACAAACAATTAATTATGGAACTTAATTAAACCGAAATTCCATCTCTTGACAAAAGTTAACGCGCAATAACAGTAATATGTATGGAGTTGCAAAATATCATGGCCTACCCCTATCTCTTATCCTAGCTGCCATTGGTATGCCTTAATTGGATTCTGAATGCACATTCGCACAGCCTGTCAAAACACCACAAGGCAATTATTTTGGTATGATACAATGGTGAGTGCAAAGAAATATTTTGAAATGAATAAGCAGAAAGGAATACGGATATAAGAAATCTTCTAAAAATTTAGACTCCAGCCATGAATTAGATTAATTGAAGGAGGAATTAGCAAAATTGAATTGTTTAATTTTAATAATATTTTAGGCCATGAGGAGGAAAGGGAGATAATGGTGAGTTGGTGACTAATTTGCTCAAAAAGCAGGGATTTTTATTTAAAAAAAATATAACTAAAAAATGCATGTAGTCAAACCTTTACTATAGGCAGAGCACCATTGGATTGGATCATTGCGGATGAAGTTCTACGGTTGTCCAGTCCGTGCATGGTTATCTTTTTTGTTTATAGAATTCAAATAAACAGGTCAAAGTCAGGCTACGTCGAAGGAAACTAGTATGGTAAAGTGTAATAAACACACTAAGGCTCAAGCAAGGAAAATGACTACAACACATCAATTAATCCCTCCCCAAAACCTATAACATATCGGAGATTCGGAATAGATATCGATAGCACCCTGCCTATATGGTAAACAGAATCTCACTAATCTAAGAGCAATTTATAGTGACAGAAAGAAAGCCGAAATGAATGGATATATATCATGTTATTTTTATTCCTATCTCTACTCCTTGGAAAAGCATCATTGATTCATGGACTATCAAATTTTTATACTTTAATTTAATTAAATATAAATATAGGTGGTATAAATGTTAACCTCAAGTGAACAATGCATCTAAAAATTGGTTTGACAAAAGTTGAGATGGCCGAGTTGGTCTAAGGCGCCAGATTAAGGTTCTGGTCCGAAAGGGCGTGGGTTCAAATCCCACTCTCAACAAGTTATATATATTTTTTTATTTTATAGTTCGAACCAAATTGTTTTACGGAGACCCCTTCAAGTCGGCAACCGGAAATTCGGAATATTGCATGTCAAAAATTTCGATTTTAGTATGTTTTATTATTATTATTATTATGTTGGATTATTTCAGTCTAGAAAGATCACGACTCATATTACGTTCTACTTAATACAGTTTCTTTTTCTTAATATTATATTTCTTATATCAGTTTCAACAAAAAAAAAAAAAAGCGTTTTGATTTATAACATTTATGAAATTATCGATTTACCGTGGTGTAATCAATAATCAACTTAAGAACTGGGTCCTGTATGAATTGCCTGATGAATTGAGATATCCCATCAGCATATTTTTTCCGACTCATCAAACTCGCATTGCCTATTTGCATAGTACAACGTGGCTGCAAGCTTACAATATAATTTGAAGACCACTACATAACATACTTTTCGAAGATAGAAGAAAACAAAAAAAGAGTTGTTCTGTATGAATTCTCTTTCTTGAATGCAAACGTCATTATCATATTTCTAGTCTTTCTCAAGATCCATGTTCCTTAAAGAATTATACAAAGTATATTTCCTTTGAAAGTGAACTAAAAAAGTTATATTGTCAAGGATCAATTTGAAATAAATATAAGATTACTAAATGGAAAAACCAAAATTATCCTCTAGCAGTTACAAATCCTACCCACTTCCATGTCATAAAATAATACTGGTATTATAGGAAATCGATCACACTTCCATGTCATAAAATAATACTGGTATTGCAGGAAATCCACCAATGAGCACTGCAGTCTGCAGCACATGTTGACGCAAATCCAGAAACTAAATTTGAAAGAGGAAACCATTTCATGATTTTGTACTCAGTTTCACATCTCAAAGCACAAAATTTCTAATAGACAATGACACATCCAAACTAAATACACTTTTCATGAACTGTAAGAACAAGAGAAAAAGCAATTATTTTAGAAAAAATGAAAGAACTCTACTCCTCTTCCACCTCTGTAACATTAATCATTGACTTCTTGTACATTTCATCTTCTTCATCTTCAAAACTCAAGCTCAAAGTATGCAATTTGAAGCCTGAGCTTTGAATTAGTTCTACCAATTTTGATGCCACCCCCGTTGCTTGTACCGTTGTCTCTTTCGTTAACTAAACAAAAAGATACAGTGCATAATAAATTAATGGCGTTCAGCAATTCAGCCAATTTTACAACATATTTGCTAGTTATACCCAGTATTTCTTAAATCTTTTGACTAAAGCCAAACCTTTAGATTCGCTGGTTGAATATTATAGAAAGAAAAGGCATAGTCCACCAAATATTGAAACTTTTTGTCTCTACTCTGGTAAGCAATTTATTGTCATCAACTCGTTATTAGTAACCTTCAGCTGGTAACATATTCAGTTTTCAAGTTCAAACAATTTTGGCGAAGTAAAATATGGAAACATTAGGAGCAAATTAACCATTCTATAAAAATCATTGTTTGGTCTTAGCTGACAATTTAATTGCACAAGAATTTACATGCAAATTTGAACATGTGATGGGTTTGAAGAACCATTTCCGAGATGGTACAATAGGGTTAGTTAGCATACTATCCTTAAACCAATAATGATTGCTAACCACACATACCACAGTAAGTAAATGCATTGGTACCATGCCAGTAAAATAGAAAGTTCCATACCAGGCAACAACTAAACTGTCAGGTGCAGGAATTAAATGGACAAAAAAATCCTTGAAAAACATAAAGCTGTAATTTTGTTTTGTTCATACCAGAACTGTATCATATGAGATGCTCGACAAAACTGGTATGATATCAAAAACAGAGATAGCGACACAAAATTATTAGTCTTACCACAACTGTAGCAACGCCCTCTGAGTTAGTGACCTCTAAATCATAAATACCGTCCTGTGCCTGAACAATAAAAAATACAAAAATAGAAAATATATAACACAGGTACAACCACTGAATCCTATACATTAACCAAAATCTAGAGCAAACCTAAGTGCAAAGGGAATCATGCATTTGTTAAATTAGACAGCCATAGAGCCATCACTATAGATTAAATGCATTGTTTATACATATATGTTTCTTTTCCTTTCATTGGTTGATACATCAGTTCAATTAAGGGAACCGAAGCATGCACATACCAGTGGGTAATAAAGTTTACACAAAATAATAAAAAAAAAAGAAGAAGATAAAACTCTAACCTCTAAAACCCCTGTAACTCCTGGAATTGCCGTATCATCCATCGTTCCTTCTGCCTAGGAAAAGCCAATTTCACAATGCAAGTTAATCAAATCTAAACAAAGAAAGAAAAATAACAGAAATTAGTGAAATTAATTAATAATTCGGTACCTTGAAGTACATTATGAGCATGTCAGAGGGAGAGACTGGTACAGAGACGGTATCTTCGCTAGGCGCATTCGCAACCTCCTCTCCTCCTTCCGAAACCAACCCTGCCTCTTCCTCAGCCACAGCCTTGACGACTAATCGAGAAGCTTCAACATGCTTCGAGCTGTACCTGAGCGACAACGAGACAGATCGGGCGAATTGAAATGAAGGGAACCAAAGAGAGGTGGGAGGAGAGGTGGCACGAGTGGAGCTTCTAATGGGGTTGAAGAAGAGAGAAGAAGTGGAAGAGCAAGAGATGGTCGCCATGGCTGGCTAAAGTTCTGGAGAGAAGATAGGAGAAGATTTCGGAGGTTTTGTGCGCCTTTTCTCAATTGCTATTCGGATAATGTGGATAGTGGATAATTTTGGGTTTCGGATCTTTCCTTAATAAACCCATGCCCAATTGGAGAGTGTTACTTGCAACTGACGGACGGACCCCACTGACAGCTGTTATTATGAGAAAGTTCAGTAAATGCCCATATAAACTTTGCATTTTGGAAACTCTCTCGCCAAAATTTGACTCATTGGTTATTTACCCCTTATTTTTGTTTGCATAATTTAAAATGAAATTGTACAAATATATATATACTTGGAACCAAAGTAGCCTTCTCTTCTTTTCTTCTTATTACAATCTCTCGTTCATTGTTCACTACTTCACTACAGTTCTTTTGATTATGTCTTCCAATTTGTTATTTCCCAATGAGAAATGCTAGTGTTCAATATATTGGATGGATGGGTCTGTCCAATATGATCGTTTTCACGTTTTTAAATTTCTAATGACCGATCCGAACCGTTCAATATGTTCTCTCTATTGAAAACTTACAAGAAACCAATTTTTACTATTTTTTTGGTATTTTTGAAAATTCATGATATAAACATTATGGATTGTCCAATAACAACGATTTTCTAAAATACCAAAAAAATAGTAAAAAAATTTTGAAAAAATGTAAAAATTAGTTTCTTATAAAGTTTTCAATATGGAGAACATATTGAACGGTTCGGATCGGTTATTTGAAATTTAAAAATATAAAAACGATCGTATTGGACAGACCCCATCCGTCCATTATATTGAACTCTAGCATTTATCTTTGCCAATTAATAATCATCCGATTTAGCAAAATCTTGTAGTCTGAGTGAAGGAGAAAATAACAATCATACAAGTTGTGGAGCCATTACCATTATTGTCCGATTTGATTTGACAACTCATCCGTATTAGTCGCACATTCTCACATCCGCTTTCATAAATTGAACCTCTTTATTGATTAGATGTGTATCAATACTAATTTTTCAAAATTTTATGTTAAATAATGAAATAAAATAATGGTCTGGCTGTCATATATATAACCAACCTGAATTTTCAAGATATTATTTTTAATAAGAAATTAAGGAAGCATTGAGTTTAGTGAAACATATGAAATAATTAAAAAAAATGTTTCATCTAAAATCAGCAACAAAATCAATTGAAATAACATTGGGTGTAGTTTAAGCTCCGAATGATAGTAAAAAAATTATCTAAAATCCGTAACAAAATTATTCAGCGTAATTAAATATATTTTTTGGTGGCACACTTGATACATTTTTAAAATATACAAAAATGTTAAAGAAATTAGATTCATAGGAAATGAAAAGTTAAACTGTAGATTTAAGTATCAAATTTTAATAAGCAAATTCTAATAGAGTCTTTGAAATAAATTAAAAATTGTTGGGACAACAACGTAACCATATTATTATTTTCACAACAATAAAGTTAATTTTGTCAGTAGAATATATAGGATTGTACTAAGACTTTTGCTTTCCCAAGCAAAGATGACACATGACATTACTCGTTTCATCATTAAAATAAAAACAAGTCTCAAGTCTCAACTGGAATCATGGAATGTTCATAACTAAAACCAGGACCTGTAGAGAACCAGCTCTTGATCTAGTGACAAAGAACAATGCATCTTGAGTGAAAAGTCGCAGGTTCGAAATTAAATTAGGAGATCTTTCATAGACATTAAATTTAAAAATAAGTTAGAAAGCTTGATCTCCAATTTATCTTCAAAAAAAATTCTTTCTTCCCAAAGATAAACCCTACCTTAAACCACGAATCTCTCATCTGTGCCCACTGCCCACTGCCCACTGATATGTTTGTTTCGCCAAAAGGTACAAAACGCTAAAGGAAAAAAAAAAAAAAAATCTAAATTTCTGGGGCGATGCCGAAGCTCCCAGTGTCTCTAGCTTCCCGCCTATCCGCAGCTCTACCTCTACTACCACACTGCCGCCGCACGCTAACTTACTCAATCAGTGCCGGCGGCGGCGGTGTCTCACCCTTTTTCTCTCGCTCTCTTTCAACACGGTCTCTTCTCAAGCGCCGCCGGCCAGCTGCTCCTCCTCCT
This sequence comes from Rhynchospora breviuscula, assembly GCA_027562975.1. Taxonomy (NCBI): domain Eukaryota; kingdom Viridiplantae; phylum Streptophyta; class Magnoliopsida; order Poales; family Cyperaceae; genus Rhynchospora; species Rhynchospora breviuscula. Next base: position 6,277,140 of record CM050400.1, on the reverse strand, counting down.
CTCAAACCTGCCATTCCAGATGTCCTTGTCACCCACCTCGGTCCTTCCAATCACTGGCACGTACTTCTTTTTTTTTGCAATTAATTTTGAAATGCTGAATATATTCTGCGATAATTTTATTATTGAGGGTTGGTGTCTTTGTAACTGTAGGTATCCACACTATGATCGGCTGATGCCATGCCCTTCTGAAAATACCATTCCTAGAGTCGAGCATTTGGTTTCCTTTAATGGAGGAAATGTTGTTGATTTTATCAGTAAATCTCTCAATCTCCCACCCTTGTAAGAACTTGCTACTACTACCTCTTTAATTTCTGTTTTCCCCATTTAGTCCTTGTTATTATGAAGTCTAACAAACTAAGGACTTTAGCTAAGCGTGATTTAGTAATTGGGTTTTGCTATGTTTCAAGGTATGTTGCAGATCTTATTCATTTTGGGGCTGTGTTCTATGCGCTGGTTTGCCCAAATCCTCCTCCAACTGCAACACCACAACAATTTCGCGTATTTAAAGAGGTAACAGACCCTGCAGTACTAAAGAAAAGGTCATCTATTAGAGGAAAAACTCTCAGAGAAGCACAGAAGACATTTAGAGTAACTGATCCAAACCAATTTCTTGAAGCAGGCACATATTTGCGGGTTCATGTCCACCCAAAACGCTTCCCACGGTAAGAAAATGAATCATTTTTTAAGTGAATGATTGGTAAAGCATCAAGGCAGAAAACTTCCCAATTTAAATTGTGTAAGAGCTAGCTGGACAACCAGAACGATAAGAATTTCATTGTGTACCCATAAATTTGATGGGAATATCTAAATTGGGTCAGGTTGCGGTGCTTATATATGGGGTTTCACATATCGACCTGGTGTTTATTGGGTTAGGCATTGGACTAGCTGGATTATATGAACTAACCTAAAAGTAGAAAAGTGTTAAATGGGTCAGGTGGTGATCCACAGAGTAGAACTGATATGAAAATTTTGGTTATAGAGTCACTTGAAATTGTCACCCTACTTCAATGGTCTCAACAATTCTGTTGTAGTTGCAATTTCACCCAGAACAATTTTCGATTTGCTAGCTGACATGTGAAGCTTCCTTCAACTTTTCAATTTCGGTTTGAACTTGCATAATTTGGTTTGTTACCACCAAACTTCAAAATAGCAACTTGCTTCTTCACTTTGACTAGGAGACATTTGTTCAAGAACTATTAGCTCCTTTCATCAGTAGTGTTATATGGCATGCAAACTTGAAGGACAAACGGTTATAGTGATTTAAAATACTGAAGTTTTGTTGGCTATTTTGCAATTGTCCATCTTCATTGTTTTAGTGTTGTTTACTATTGATCAGGTGCTATGAAGTAGACTGGAAAAGAAGAGTAATAGAGGTAGCTGATTCCTATGTGGTCCTTGACAAACCAGCTGGAATCTCAGTATGAATCTCTTTTCTGATGATTATGATCGATATGTTTCTGGTTCAATTGGACAACATTTGTAGTTCTAGTTGATGATACATTTAATAGCTTGTTCATTTAGTTTGATTGGTACTTATTAAAGCATAAGTTGACGAAACAAATTGGTTAAATCATAAATGCGTAAATCAGTACTGGTCAGATTCAATACACGTTTGGCAACCCTTGCATTCTTTTTCCAGAGCTTTTATGTCTGCGTTTATTTTCATATTTTAAATTTTTTCACTTCTATGCTTTGCATAATTAAATTTCATATTCAAATGTCAGGTAGGAGGCACAACAGATAACATTGAAGAATGCTGTGCCACGTTTGCTTCTCGTGTCTTGGGTTTTGAGGACCCCTTATTAACTACACACCAAATAGACAACTGCAGTGAAGGCTGGTTTGTCTCCCTTTAAATCCTTGTTTCTGTTTTTGCTTCCACACTTAAATCTTAGAACTTAGAAGGGATTTGACCTATTAAACTTTGGTATCATTTGTGCAGTGTCGTATTTTCTAGAACAAAAGAATTTTGTTCTTTCTTCCATAGATTGATGAGGGTATGCTATCACATATTGATAATTGATTATTTCAGCTGCTTTTGCTAATAGCACCACAAAATTTAGAATTCTCTTGATTATTTTATTTTCTATAATTCAGGAACATCAAGTTAAGAAGCTTTATCTTGCACTTGCCTCTGCTCCTGTGCCAACTGGAGTCATCTCACATTACATGCGTCCAGCAGTCCTTGCCCCAAAATTAGTTTCTGAAGGTTAGTATGACTGTATGAGGATCTTTGCTTCATTTTTCTCTTGTTTTTCTTTCCGGGATTCTGGAAGTTTTGTAGGTCATCTAACATAATGCCATTAAAGCATTTAAAGATTGTATTATGCTTCAGGTACTTTCAGTTGCAAATGTGTCGTTATCTACCATGTAATGCTGGGCAGAAATACTTTTTTGCAAGTTACCAAAATTCTCAAAACGGGTTAAGCAATGATGTGACTTCACTAGAACTGTTTTCCTTTTGCAGTTCAATATGAACCCCATCAAAAGTGCCATCTCAAGTTTACTGTAATATTTGAAGACTGATTACCCTGATCTGTTTACACAGAAAATGAGGAAGGATGGCATTTATGCCAGTTGGAAGTGTTGGAGTGTATAGAGGTGCCATGGCCGAGTGCTAATATAAGAGAAGCACATAGCATTGAGGACAGTGGATGGTCCCCACAAGAGTATGCTTATGAGTGTAAAGTAAACCTCTTGACTGGGAAAACTCATCAGGTATTGTTGTTCATCTATTGGTCTTTTTTCTTGGATGTTTGATGCTTAATATAGCTACAGACACATGAGTACTGTATGTTGTTGCCCAACCAGAGCGGCACAGAACATGCTGGTTAAAGCCTCTATAGGTGGTCAAAAGTGAGAAGAATCTATATGCTTACAGTGCTCTATTTTAATTTCCAGATGCAGGATAACAAAGGAAAATAATAGCAAAATGAATACAGATTTTTGCTGTTTATATACAATGCTATAATAAAATCTGTAATTTTGTTTCAGATCAGGGCTCAGTTTGCAGCTATTGGTGCACCATTAGTGGGAGATGCAATGTACATGCCAGCAGCAGCAGCTGAAATGGCCAACCCTGACATCAACCCTTTTGGCAGATGTAGAAGACAGCATGGTGGCAGCTTAGCTAATGACAAAACCATTGAAGCGTGGATTGCTGCTCACGGGAAGGAACCAAAGTTAGGAATCGGCCTCAAAGCTTCACACGTCTCATGGGGCGATGGGAAGTTCTCTTATGAAGCTGGAGTCCCATGGTGGCAGCAGTAATCAGATAGAAAGTAATGGATTCACTGTTGCATATTTGAACTGTGATCTGGATTTGGTGGTTCCCAACTTCCCATAACGGTGCTAATTGAATGTAGGATGCAGGGAACTAGGTGGTATATTGATGGATTTAGGCTTTAAAAAAATATGAACAAAGTTTGGCAAATTTTTGGATTAGAACATGAGACAGGATAGAATTTTTTTTTTTTTTAATTTCAATAAATGTAACATGGGGTAGAATAGGCTAGCCTTTGGATTTATTTTCTTTCTGAACAAAATAAGGAAGGAATTGAAGCTCCTAACATATTTTCCCTTTTAGTATTGTACGGATATTTGAAAAGAGACTCAGGTATATAAACTATGAAGCTAGAATCAAGGTGTGAAGGTGATATGTTGTTGTTGTTGTTGCATATGTACAGTTGTCTGGCCATGTGTAAAGAAAATATGGTACCCGGAAAGCCATGTGGAGAAGTTACAGTATTGTTTTTGGGTACCGCTGCTAAGTAGTGTTATTCTAGCATTTTATATCAAAATGATATCATTATAGAATCCAACATCATTAAAAATAAAAATAATAAGTCCAAAGAAAAAAAAAATTTACCGAACTCCGTAATTCCTCACAGAACATCCTAGCAGCGTCTTACAAACAAGCTGATCTGCTCACGGCTCTACAACTCTGGTCTGCATCCTTAGATGCATGAAACTGCATGGGATTGTATAGTGGATGAGCTTGCAGAAGATGGTTATCGAGTTCATATAATGTTACTATGAGTATTTTTCTTTCGAGTTGGTAATGGTACTTTTAGTGTATTATTGAAATTATTGATCTTCTACATATTTAATATTGATTTAATTATGATTAATTTTCTTATATGGAAATTTAGAAGACAATATAACTAATGTGAATTAGGTATTCCTTTTAGTGTATTCTTTCTTATTGCTCAAATTGTATGAGAATGATTTCAATAAGTCAATAAAGGATTAAGGAATTCACCTCCCTTTGGTTCAGACAATCAATATGGTTGAGTAGTCATTTATAACTTTAGATTCTGTCAATTTGCCAGTTTTCAACAGCGGTTGTCTGAAAAGTGAAAATTAGGAAAGACAATTAGTTTAGCTTGAGACGCAAAAAGAGCCAATTTCAGTTGTATACACGAGCAGCATTATATTTTGCATGTGATTGTTATAAAAATCTGTAGCTGGATAGGCGATGCTATCCTCAATACAGATGTGAGTTGTTTTGCATAGAAAAAAAAAAGAAGACTTGAGGGAAATTAAATCCAGAAATTAATTGAGATAACTCCTGCTTGTGGAGAAAAAAATATCCCAACACCACATGAATAAAAAAATAACTTTCAACCATTTTATAGCAAGTGCAGTGCAGCTAAACCATTCAAATCACCGTCAGAAGTTAAGAAGTCGCTGGGAATTTAAAGAGTGATCTTTCACGTGACTTGACTCACTTGAGCAACATTATGGGTTTGAACTTTGAAGTATTGGAATCAATTATTTTTGAAATTAATTATTTGACCACATTACTTTCATCATCGTTGTCTATAATAAATGGAAAACGACTTATTATTTTTGAAAAAAAATTCCTATTGGATGGGTAAACCTGTAGTTACTACAGGTCTACAGCCGTATTCCTCATGTCATTACTTATCAAAATAAAGATATTCAGCATTGTGAAATTAACTGGGAAAAATAATTTAACTATAAAAAGAGGCGTATACTAAAACTCTTTTTGAGCCATACAGAGCTTGCAGTTACATTCTTCTGCCAAAATACTCTATTCTAGAGAGCACAACATGCAAAATTTCTTACCCATTTTCCTCCTTTTCCTCGTACTCATTCAATCCTTCCCAGCGAATTGTTCCATTGAACATGAGAGACAGGCGTTATTGAAATTTAAGGATAGTGTTAGTGACCCAAGCGACCGTTTGGCTTCCTGGAGTGGCAACAAATGCTGTAATTGGACTGGAATCGGATGCAGCAACACAACAGGTCGTGTTATCAAGCTTGAGCTTCGGAATTCCTACTTTGACACACTCTTCTTTGGACGTCCTGACTTTGGGTGGAATAACCATTGCTTGAGTGGTAAGATCAGCCCAGCTTTACAGATTTTAAGTGATTTAGAGTACTTAGATTTGAGCTACAATAATTTTAGTGGCAATAAATTTCCAAAATTCGTCAGCAATTTTAAGTATCTGAACTATCTCAACTTGTCTTCAACGGGTTTGTCAGGAATAATACCTCATGAACTTGGTAATCTATCTAAATTGCAATACCTCGACCTGCATTTCATGCCTGATATCTTTGTTTCAAACGTGTGGTGGTTGTCTCAGCTTATATCCTTAGAGTATCTTGACCTGACGGATATCAATTTCCTAGATTCAAGAGAGTGGGGCCTTGCATTAAACACACTACCGTTGCTCCAGACTTTATATTTAGGTAGGAACAATCTTACAACAATTCCTGCATCCATCAATGGGCCGAATTTCCCATCTCTTAAAATTCTTTCAGTATGGGATAACAAATTTAATACTAGGATACCTGACTGGATAGGAAATCTTACTAAAATAACAAAACTCGAACTTTGGGATTGCTCATTTGTTGGTCCGATTCCAGATCAACTTGATAACCTGACTTCACTCGAAATCCTTGATTTGTCAAGCAATAACATGGAGGGCCCAATTCCACCCCTCCATAATCTTAAAAATTTGACCCAACTTTGGATTAATGAAGTAAATATTGGGGAGGACATAAGAGAGGTAATGAGCAAATTGTCCAATGACACTTTGGACAAACTTGAAGTACTGCAGCTCTACAATAGTGGTTTGCACGGAAATTTAACGGGGTGGGTGAGCAAGTTGCGTAGTTTAAATATGCTTGACCTTTCTGACAACAACCTGAATGGCACGATACCAACTGAAATTGGGAACATTACAAGCCTTGAAAATATATTTCTTGGTGGAAATTCTTTCACGGGAGAGTTTTCTAAAGCACACATTACTGGTCTATCCAATCTAAAGGAGTTGGACTTAGGTTTCAACAATATCGCCATTACGGATGGTAGGAATTGGGATCCCCCGTTTCAATTAGAAATACTTTCATTGTTTGATTGTAAAGTGGGACCTCACCTTTTACCATGGCTTCAAAATCAAACCCGAATGAAATATATAGATCTGTCTAATACTGGAATCGTTGACATTATTCCTAATTGGTTTTGGAATGACTCAGACCTCTATCTTATAGACCTGTCCAATAACCAAATGACCGGTTTGCTGCCATTGAGCTTGGAGAACTTGAAAAACCTAAATTTTCTAGATTTGAGTGATAATTTGTTTGAAGGTGGACTTCCATCTCTTCCTCATTCAATTAGGATCGTTAATATATCCTACAATCTCCTCTCAGGCCCACTACCCTACCATATTATAGCACCATATCTTTCTATCTTGGATCTCTCAAATAATTCACTCAATGGCACCATAGAGCATCTTACTTGTGGTTTAGAAAGATTGGTGTTCCTAAATGTAGAACAAAACAATCTCATCGGAAATCTCCCTCGTTGTTGGCCTACTACATTAAAGGTTATGAATATGGCACGTAACTTACTCAATGGTACAATAGAGCATCTTAATTATGGTTTACACGGTTTAACCATCCTAAATCTAGCAGAAAATTACATCATTGGAAATCTTCCTCGTTGCTGGCCAACTACACTAGAGGTTGTGAATATAGCGCATAACAAACTTACTGGTGCTATTCCAAATTCTATAGGTACTTTAATTGTGCTAGAGGTTTTGCAGCTCAATAACAATAATTTGACTGGTGAAATCCCATCCAAAGTGCAATTTTGCCAAAATATGATTGTCCTTGATATTGGAGAAAATAAATTATCAGGACAAATACCATATTGGATTGGACAAAGCCTAAATAATCTAACAATTCTCCGTCTACGATCTAACATGTTTTCTGGAATAATTCCCATACAACTAATGTATCTAACCAAGCTTCAAGTTCTAGATTTGGCGAGCAATAAAATTTCTGACTCGATTCCACAAATTTTTGAGCATTTGACTACAATGGCTTCCTCAAAAGGCGAAAACAATTCTTCCTACGAAGATTTTATGAGAACTCACAATGACAAATTTTGTAGCATCAACGTATTAATATCAATGACGGGTTTGCAACTTCATATCACGAAAACTCTTTCTTTTCTGAGAAGTATTGATTTGTCAAGCAATAATTTAATTGGAGAGATACCACAAAAAATAACCACACTTCTTGGAGTGAGAAATCTAAATCTGTCCAACAACCACCTCGAGGGACCAATTCCGATGCAAATCGGACAGATGCAATTAATAGAGTCTCTTGACTTGAGAATGAACAAGCTTTCAGGCATTATACCAAAGAGCTTGGCCAATTTGAATTTCTTATCCACATTGAATCTCTCTTACAACAATCTCTCTGGTCCAATCCCAACTGGGAATCAATTGCAGTCTCTTGATGATCCATCCATCTACATAGGTAACAATTATTTATGTGGCACCCCATTGAGTAAGAGCTGCAACAACAATGAAATTCCCAGTGTTTATGAGACGCACGATATTGATTATCGGGACAGAGTACTGTCGTACTTGTTTGTGGTGCTTGGTTTTGTGTTGGGATTTTGGACGATAAACGGGTTACTTATTTTCAAAGTAAATTGGAGATATCGCTTTTTCCAGATGGTTGATAATAAGTTTGATAGTGTTTATGTATTTACCAAGGTCTATATTGCAAGGATGATGAAGGCCCCTCATTTTTTTGTCAAAAAATACCGATGAAAGATCTGAGTGAATATATTTCGAGTGAATTATGTGTTTTGTTGCAACTTTTTAGGGGCTCATATGAGAGCTTCTTAATCAGCATACTTTTTTTTTTTAAAAATATTAGTACTTGTGTATGTTGATTCTCTTTACCTTCCACTAAAATTTCACATAGTAGCTTATCAGTAGTTCTATTTCCAAGCTATAGACTATAGTTGTTATTTTATTTAGTCTTTTTTTGGTAAGTGTATCCATGTTGCTATGTAACAAACGAGATTTGCGTAGATTTTTAATGATAATAAATCCATCATTATAATAAGTTATGTTATTCTTGTAATGTAAACTCAAAATGAAAAAAAGATATGTCGGCACAAGTATAAACATGGATGGTCCAAAGTCAAAAATTGAGGCTAGTAGAATTGGAATTGAGTTTGATATGCCAACTAAGTTTGAGTTGTAAAAATTTGAGTCGGTTAGGCTTTAAGCCGGTTAGCAAAAAATGAAATGGAGTCGGTTTTGTTTTTTCTATAAGTAGCCATTGATCATGTATTGTAAAAATGCATATTGTAATTTTATAATAGAAAAGATAGTTTGAATTTCTCCTCCTCTATTTATTTAGAGTTCTATTTGAATTCTATTTGCAACAATTCTGCTCAGTATCTATGCAGAGGTCAAACGCTGGGAGTGTATTCTCCTCGTACCTATCGTAATAAGTGATGACCAATGACCTATTCTTATTATTATTACCTTATTAAAAGATTAATCAATGTTAAAAAGTTTTGGGGCTTGACCCTTCCTTTCTTCAAAAAAACAATAAAAAAAAAAAATCAATGTTACCACGTACGTAGTTGACCATCTGTCGAAATTAAATTAAGTATATTTCCAACAAGGGATTTTTATAGTTGCGATGGAAATTTGTAGAAAAAAAAATGAGCGTTATTTAACCAAAACCATGAAATAGGAACAAAAGCAACAGGCCTCGCACTCGCAGACAACTAAATCTCGCTTGGGAATTTCGCCAAACACTTTGTGTGCGAACGGTTGAACGTACCGTACCAGTAAGATTAGATATTTCAGATTAATACCAATTCTCTAATGACAAACTAAATTTAACCAACGACAAAAAAAAAAACGATTCCAGTGAACCAAAGTGAATCCGCTATTTTACAATGCTCCAAAGCTAGGTTACCCCGGTACGTGGGTTGAGCAGCTGTACCGGTACCGGGTACCAGTACGCGTACGTACGGTACTAGCCGGTACAGTCAACAGTCAGTCAACGTGTAAAAATTGTTGAAAGTGAGAACTGAACCCAAGATGTGTGCTAGACAATCAATCCAGGGCAACAACCAACAGACCAACTTGCCTTTGTTGATATTAATGTTTATAGGGGCCGTTTGGATCGCTTAGGAATTTGAGGAATAGCTTATTCCTAGACGGAAATTTATTCCTAACCATCCAAACTCTTCACAAAGTTACACACTTCTCAATGTTTTCCGCCTAGGAATAGGCTATTCCTCAAATTCCTAAGCGATCCAAACGGCCCCATGTTATTTATTTATGTCTAAACTTCAAGTTTTAGTTAAACAAAATTAAGTTATACACATTATATCTTATAATATAATAATAGATCAATAAAATATTTAAATAATATATATATATATATATCGCCGTACTTATAGCGGAGATTGTTGAAAATTTTCATACCGCCGTACCCGGTATGGTACTCGTACCAGTACCCATGCAACATAGCTCCAAAGCAAAGGAAAAAAATAAATAAAAGGGGAAAAAAGATTATTCAGCTAATTACACACAGATTGCTGTCATTTTTTTACAACAAAATGTTTAGTCGTTTATAACCGAAGTGGGAACCTAAGGGTGTCCCAGCATAGCGCTAGCAGATATACATGTCACACCATCGTGGAATAGTTTTATTTTTGGAGCGGTTTTGCAGCTCAGGAGAACTATGTGATGTCCGTGTGGTAGTTTGCAGTTTCGTTGAGCAAGCGCACAATGCAAGTGTAATTAACGGGCTAAAATCAAGATCAATATGGCTTGGGAATTGGGATGAATCTGTTTCCTTATTGCCTTTGGGACAATTGATCAGAAATGTCGGGTGTCCAATTAGTAGGAATTCAGAACCAGGTGAAAGCACAAAACATGGGTATAGCAACAGGTACATTACGTACCAACATCGCGTCAAAAGAAAAAAGCTTCGCAACGAAAAGCCCTACTACCTAAAACCACCGACTCTGAAAAGAATCCGGAGGAATCTCGCTCCCATTCATGGTATCCGGAGGCTTCCGGCCTATCCGCATTTATCTCTCGCTCTCATTCCACGCGATCTCTTCTCAAGCGCCTTTTTAGCCGTTTCGAGAAGGAATTGGACTAGCTGGATTATATGATCTGACCTAAAAATAGAAAAGTACTAAATGGGTCGGGTGGTGATTCAGTAGAACTAACATTACATTTTGGTTGAAGTTGGGCAGTTAAAATTGTCACTTCTACTTTAACTTCACAATTATTCTGAGGTTATTGCAATTTGATCCTGCAAACAATTTTCTTTTGCTATGAAACTGCCTTGGACTTTTCAATTTCAATTTGAACTTGCATAATTTGGTATGTTACCACCAAACTCAAAACATCAACTTCCTTTTTCACTTTTGACCGGGAGATATGCCTGGAACAATTAGCTATTTTCATCAGTAGTGTTTACATGTCTTAAAAACTTGAATGGTTAGCAGTTAGAATGATAAATTGAAACACTGAAGTTTTGTTGGCTATTTACAAATAGTGTTTTGTCTTTGTTTTAATGTTCTTTACTATTTGGCCAGGTGCTATGAAGTAGAGTGGAAAAGCCGAGTAATAGAAATAAATGATTCCTATTCCTTGACAAACCATCTGGAATCTCAGTATGAATTTCTTTTGTGATGATTGGATCAATATGTTTCTGGTTCTATTGGATTTGTTTGATTGGTATCTATTTAAGCATAAATTGACCAAACAAGCTGGTCAGATGTGTCAATTGGTGCTGATCAGGTTTAAGAAAATTTGACAACCCTTGGATGGTTTTCCAGAGCTTTTATGTCTCTTCTTTATATTTCTATTTTAAAAATTATCACATCTGTACTTATTATAGAATAATAGAAATAAATTTCATATTCAAAATGTCAGGTAGGATGCACAGCAGATAAGATTGAAGAATGCTGTACCTCGTTTGCTTCTCCTGCCTTGGGTTTTGAAGTCCTGTTTAATTAATTACAAACCAAATAGACAACTGCAGTGAAGGCTGGTTTGTTTTCCTTTCTATTTTTGTTTCCTTCCTTGATTCCTCGCTTTAATCTTTAGAAGGGATTTGTCCTATTGAACTTTGTATCATTTCTGGAGTGTCGTACTTTCTAGAACAAAAGAACTTTGTTCTTTCTTCCATGATTAATTAGGGTATGCTATTTCACAATTGTTTTATTTCAGCTTCTTACTTAATAATGATTTTAGCACCTCAAAATTTAGATTCTTTATTATTTTACACGATAATGCAAAAACGCAACAATTTAGAAGTTTTATCTTGGAATTGCCTCTTGCTCCTCTGCCAACTGAAATTATCTCGCATTACATGCGTCTGGCTGTCCTTCCCCAAAATTAGTTTGTGAGGTTTATAATGAGGATGTTTTTTCTTTTCTTTTAGATCAGGGCTCAGTTTGGTGCTATAGGTGCAACACTAGTAGGAGATGCAATGTACATGCCAGCAGCAGTAGTAAAATGGCGAACCCTAACATCAACCCTTTTGGCAGATGGAGAAGGCAGCGTGGTTGCAGTATAGCTAATGAGAAATCATTAAAACTTGGATTGCTACTCATGGCAAGGAAGTGAAGGAACCAAAGTAAGAATCAGCCTCAAAGCTTCACACATCTCATGGGGTGATGGCATGTTCTCTTATAAAACTGGAATCTCCTGGTGTAGGCAGTAATCAGATAGCAAGTAATAGATTCACTGATGCATATTTGAACTGTGATCTAGATTTGGTGATACCATCTAGGGTGCTAATTGAATGTGGGATGCAGGGAAATAGTTGCTATATTGATGAACTTAGGATTACAAAATTAGATGGAAGTTTAGTAAATTTTTGGATTAGAAGATGAGGCAAAGAGTTTTTATTATTTTTTTAAAAAAAAATTATTTTAAAAGGCTAGCCTTTGGATTTTGTTTTTCATTGGACAAAATAGGCAATGAAGCACCTAAAATGCGTCTACTCAAATTTGAATATATAATTCTAGCTTGGGTTCTCACCAGTCACCACCTGGCCTAAAAAATAAAAATAAAATAAAAAAAAACCTATTTTAGGACACAGACCGAGAGCATATCAGTTATATACCATGGCACTACGATCCTTTGTATACGTAATTGGTATAAAAATGTTTTTTGCGGGATAGTCAATGCTATATATCCTCAAAAATAGATAGATGTCCGTTGTTTTGTGCTCTAAAAATAGAGACTTTTTAAAGACCAGTGTAGTGGTCTTACTACTGAACCACTGCACCACATGCAAAAAAAAAAAAAAAAAACAGAGGGTTATTTGAGACGACTGATGTTTGTGGAGTAAAATCTTCCGACGCGTTAGGACTAAAGAGATATTGTCAAAAGTAAAGCGCAGCTAAACCATTCAAATCATTGTCGGAAGTCAAGTCGTCTCTGGGAAGTGGGAATTTAAAGACTGACCTTTCACGTGACTTGACTCACTTGAGCAACATTATGGGTTTTGAATTATCGGAATCAATTATTTAAGACACGATCTACATAGCACTAAAATAATTCCTTAAATACACTCAAATAAAATGTGTCTTTCAAGAGCGAAACTATCGTACCAATTAAGGGACTTACTATGATCAAATTATCAGTTGCAAGTATTTCACAAGCAAAATATATAAGCTAGTTGAAAACCAGCTCTTTGTCTAGTGGCAAAGAGTAACACTTCTTCGGAAGTCATTTGTGATATTTAATTTCGAAATAAGTTGGAGGACTTGACCTAAAAAAAAACATGAGTGATAGACTGATAGGTGCAATCCTGCATGAGGTAGACTAAAATCAGTCGCGACTGACGGATGAGACCGTCAGCTACGATCAAATCTTAATTTTTGAGATTCTAATAGTCGATCCGAACCGTTCAATGTGTTTTCCATACTGGAATCTCGTTGGGGACAAAATTTTATATTTTTCTGAATTTTTTTAGTATTTGTTTTGTATTTTACAAAAATTCTTAATCTAAACAATTCTGGACCCTTCAATAACTATGATTTTTAAAAATCTCAAAAAAATAGTAAATAAAATCAGAAAAATGTAAATTTTTATCTCCAATGAGATTTCAATATGGAGAACACATTAAACGGTTCAGATTAGCCATTGGAACCTCAAAAGTTGTGATATAATCGCAGCTAACGGGTCTATCCATCAGTCGTGGCTGATTTTAGCCTATCTCATCCTGCATTGTATCATTCGTATCATCCCAACTAAAAAATGGAAAGATACTTCAACGTTCTTTCTATTTTAACCTCATTTATACTTAATAAACTAAACATATATATTTAATGAATTGAACATTTATATTTACTAAACTAAAAAAATAGAAAGACACTCTAGCATCCTTTTCATTTTAGAGCATCCTCCCTCTAACTTCTGTTTCCCTTTCTCCTCTCATTTGTCTTATTTATACTTAATAAACTAAACATATATACTTACTAAACTGGACATATATATTTAATAAACTGAACATTTATACTTACTGAACTGAACATTTATACTTCATAAACTAAACATTTGTACTTACTAAGCTGAACATTTTTCCGCACATGAATAGAAATAAAAAAAAAAGCCACGGATTGAAGGGAGAGAAACACTACAGTGGATGAGACATGATGATAATAGTGAGGATTGGTTGAAGTAATTTCCAAATATATATATATATATATATATATATATATATATATATAGAGAGAGATTGGCTAAAGTATACTCCAGCATACGGATCAAACCCGTATGCTGGAGTCATTTTTCAAAATCTAAAATTCAAACAGTCGATTCAAACCGTTCAAGTTGTTCTCCATATAAAAATATCCTTCAAAACCAAATTTTACATTTTTTCGAAATTAAACCTTCGGTGAGATCTCTGCAGTTGCATACTCCCGACCAACAAATGGTTTTTTATAAAGACAGTGACAATTTGGAAAATGTCTCTCAGAGGGATAAGGCAAAGAGGACTATGCTGACTGAGTTTTTTGAGGCGAACAAGAGGTTTCCAGAGGCAAAACAATACCTCTATCGGGAGTTTCCTGAGCATTTCACATGGGATGCGAGCCGTAAGGTGTGGAAGCGACGTCAAAAAGGAGGTGAAATCGGTAGGACGGTTCATGCTAAGATATCGGATGCGGAGAGATACTATCTCCGTACTTTGCTTAATCATAGGAGGGGACCAGAATCATATGAAGATCTTAAAACGGTGGATGGGATACAACATTTGACTTTTCAGGATGCAGCAGATGCAATGGGACTGATAGATAATGATGAGACTTTCTCAGAATGCCTCTACGAGGCGGCAACATACCAGATGCCGTCTGCACTCAGAAGACTGTTCGCCACGATTCTGACTTTCTGTGAGGGGGCTAAAGCTCGAGAGTTATGGGACAGGCATTTCGCGGACATGTCTGAAGATTATCGACGACGGTATTCATCCGACGAGATGGTTGAACAGAGGACCCTGATAGATATCAGCAGGTATCTCGAGTCGATGGGTAGACACCTGGAGGACTACAATCTCCCTGAACTCTATGAAAATACTGAATTGGATGACCATGGTAATTTTCAAGAAGTTACTGATGAAAAGAGAATAAACGTATCTGAGGAGGACTTGCGGGTCCACGGTTCGCTCAATCCCGAACAGTTGTCGTCATTTGAAGAGATCATGCAGCATGTCACGGAAAAGAAGCCGGGGGCATTTTTCATTGATGGTCCCGGTGGTACGGGTAAAACATATCTGTACAAGGCATTATTGGCTGCAGTTCGATCCCGAAAACTCATTGCAATTGCAACTGCTACTTCGGGTGCAGCGGCAAACAACATGCCTGGAGGAAGGACAGCACACTCCAGGTTTAAGATTCCCCTCAAGTTGGAAGGCACTCCTATGTGTACAGTGAGCAAGCAGAGTGGGATTGCAGAGCTTCTTCGGAGGGCGACGCTTATCATATGGGACGAGGCATCCATGTCAAAAAGGCAAGCCGTCGAAGCGCTCGACAGAACATTACAGGATGTCACAGACTCCCTTCATCCATTCGGCGAGAAAATTGTCGTATTTGGCGGCGATTTCAGACAAGTTCTGCCTGTGGTTAGACGTGGGACCAAAGCTCAGATCGTCGACGCGACACTGCCTATGTCCCCTCTATGGACATATATTAAAAAGATAAAGCTGACTCGAAACATGAGAGCTTCGAGTGACCCATGGTTCGCTCAGTTTCTACTTAATGTCGGCGATGGAACTGAGCCCTCGATTGGGAATGGCTTCATACGTATCCCACATGAGATGATAATCTCATACACTACAGAGGAAGAATCGGTAAATGAACTAATTGAGACTGTATTCCCCTCTCTCAATGAAAATGGCCATAGAACAGATTACATTGCTTCTCGGGCAATTCTCTCCACTAAGAATGAGTATGTCGACAGGCTCAACCAGCATATGATTGAGTCTTATCCTGGAGAAGAATTGATATATCATAGTATTGATACAGCAGAGGATGACGCGCGTGACAACTACCCCTCTGAATTTTTGAACTCTCTAACACCCAATGGATTGCCGCCACATATCCTCAAACTTAAAAAGGGATGTCCAATAATTCTGTTATGTAATCTAGATCCTGCAAATGGACTTTGCAATGGCACAAGGCTGGTGTGCCGAAATTTTCAACGGAATGTAATTGATGCAGAGATCGCTACCGGAGGACATGCGGGGAAAAGAATATTTATTCCCAGGATTCCGCTAAGTCCGCCGGATGATGATTTATTCCCTTTCAGGTTTAAGAGGAAACAATTTTCTGTTCGATTGTGCTTTGCAATGACAATCAACAAAGCACAGGGACAGACTATCCCCAATGTCGGAGTTTACTTGCCAGAGCCAGTGTTTTGTAGGCATCCAAATTTTGCGGATGCAACTGATATAGAGCCGATGCTATTGTTAGAAAGCTGATGCTATTGCTGCAGTTTCCTGTAGTGAATATTACTCCCGTATTCCTCATGTCATGACTAATCAAAATAATGATATTCAGCATTATGAAACTAACTGAAAAGAAAAATAAACCAACTATAAATAGAGGCTATACTGAACTCGTTTTGAGCCATACAGAGCTTGTTACATTCTTCTTCCAAAATACTCTATTCTAGAGAGCACAACATGCAAAATTTCTTATCCATTTTCCTCCTTTTCCTCGTACTCATTCAATCCTTCCCAGCGAATTGTTGCATTGAACATGAGAGACAGGCGTTATTGAAATTCAAGGATAGTGTTAGTGACCCAAGCGACCGTTTGGCTTCCTGGAGTGGCAACAAATGCTGTAATTGGACTGGAATCGGATGCAGCATCACAACAGGTCGTGTTATCGAGCTTGACCTTCGAAATTCCGACTTTGACATACTCTTCTATGGATTTCCTGACTATGGGTGGAATAACCATAGCTTGAGTGGTAAGATCAGCCCAGCTTTACTGATTTTAAGTGATTTAGAGTACTTAGATCTGAGCTACAATAATTTTAGCGGAAATATATTTCCAAAATTCATTAGCAATTTCAAGTATTTGAACTATCTCAATTTGGCTTCAACGGGTTTGTCAGGAATAATACCT
The DNA here is from genome assembly GCA_027562975.1 of Rhynchospora breviuscula. NCBI lineage: Eukaryota > Viridiplantae > Streptophyta > Magnoliopsida > Poales > Cyperaceae > Rhynchospora > Rhynchospora breviuscula. The sequence goes on along the minus strand of CM050400.1, from coordinate 6,260,184 downwards.
CCTGAACTCGGCAACCTATCTAAATTGCAATACCTCGACCTTAATTACATGCCTGATGCCTTTGTTTCAAACGTGTGGTGGCTGTCTCAACTAAAATCCTTAAAGTATCTTCACATGAGTGAGATCAATTTCTTAGATTCAAGAGAGTGGGCCCAAGCATTAAACAAACTACCACTGCTCCAGACTTTATTTTTAGGTCGGAACAATCTTACTACAATTCCTACATCCATCAATGGGTCGAATTTCCCATCTCTTAAAATTCTTTCAGTATGGGATAACAATTTTAATACTAGGATACCTGACTGGATAGGAGATCTTACTAAAATAACAGAACTCGTACTTTTGAATTGCTCATTTGTTGGTCCAATTCCAAATCAACTTGATAACCTGACTTCACTCGAAACCCTTTATTTGTGGGAGAAAAATTTGAATGGCCCAATGCCACCCCTCCACAATGTTAGAAATTTGACCCTACTTTCGATTGGTGATGTGAATATTGGGCAGGACATAAGAGAGGTAATGAGCAAATTGTCCAATGACACTTTGGACAAACTTGAAGTACTGTGGCTCTACAACAGTGGTTTGCACGGAAATCTAACGGGGTGGGTGAGCAAGTTGCGTAGTTTAAATATGCTTGACCTTTCTAACAACAACCTGAATGGCACGATACCAATTGAAATTGGAAACATTACAAGCCTTGAAAATATAGGTCTCCAAAGAAATTCTCTAACGGGAGAGTTTTCTGAAGCACACGTTATTGGTCTACCCAATCTAAAAGGGTTGTACTTAGGTTTCAACAATATCACCATTATGGATGGTAAGAATTGGGATCCCCCGTTTCAATTAGAAGCACTTTCATTGTCTGGTTGTGAAGTGGGACCTCACTTTTTACCATGGCTTCAAAATCAAACCCGAATGAAATATATAGATCTGTCTAACAATGGAATCGTTGACATCGTTCCTAATTGGTTTTGGAATTATTCAGATCTCCATGACATAGATTTCTCTGATAACCAAATGACCGGTATGCTGCCACTGAGCTTGGAGAACTTGAAAAACCTATTATATCTAGATTTGAGTAATAATTTATTTGAAGGCGGACTTCCATTTCTCCCTCATTCAATTAAGTACGTTTCTCTATCCCACAACCGCCTTTCAGGACCACTACCCCACCGTATTAAAGCACCATATCTTTCTTCCTTAGATCTCTCAAATAATTTATTCAGTGGCACCATAGAGCATCTTACTTGTGGTTTAGAAAAATTGATCATCCTGAATTTAGAACAAAATAATCTCTCTGGAAATCTCCCTCAATGTTGGCCCTCTACATTAATCATTGTGAACATGGCACGCAACTTAATCAACGACACCATAGAGCATCTTAGTTGTGGTTTACATAATTTGATTATCCTAAACCTAGCAGAAAATAGCTTTTTCGGAAATCTCCCTCGTTGTTGGCCCACTACACTGAAAAATGTGAATTTGGCCAATAACAAACTTTCTGGTGCTATTCCCACTTCCATGGGAAGTTTAATCTTTCTAGAGATTTTGCAGCTCAATAATAATAGTTTGACTGGTGAACTTCCGTCTGAATTGCAGTTTTGCCATAATTTGATTGTCCTTGATGTTGGGGAAAATAAATTTTCAGGACAAATACCATATTGGATTGGACAAAGCCTAAATAATCTAACAATTCTCCGTCTACGATCTAACATGTTTTCTAGAAAAATTCCCACACAACTAATGTATCTAGGCAAGCTTCAAGTTTTAGATATTGCAAGCAATCACATCTCTGGCTCGATTCCTCAAAATTTTGAGCATTTGAATGTAATGGCTTCCTTAAAAGACGGAAACAATTCCACATACCAAGATTTTCTTAGAACTAATGAGCAGTACTATAGCATAAGCATGTTAATAGCATTTAAGGATTTGGAGCTTGAATTCACAAAAACTCTTTCTTTTTTTAGAAGCATTGATTTGTCCAGCAATAATTTAACAGGAGAGATACCACAAGAAATAACCACACTTCTTGCACTAAGAAATCTGAACTTGGCCAACAACCATCTCCACGGTTCAATTCCATTGGAAATCGGACAAATGCAATCAATAGAGTCTCTTGACCTCAAAATGAATGAGCTTTCGGGCATTATACCAAAGAGCTTGGCCAATTTGAATTTCTTAACCACATTGAATCTCTCCTACAACAATCTCTCTGGTCCAATCCCAACTGGGAATCAATTACAGACTCTTGATGATCCATCCATCTACATAGGTAACAATTACTTATGTGGCACCCCATTGAGTATGAGTTGCAGCAACAATGAAACTCCCAGTATTTTTGCGATACGTGATCATGATGATCGGGACAAAGTACTCTTGTACTTGTTTGTGGCGCTTGGTTTTGTGTTGGGATTTTGGGCAATACACGGGATTCTTATTTTCAAAGCAAATTGGAGGTATTGCTTTTATCGGATGGTTGATAATGTGTTTGACAGTATTTGCCTATATGTTGTGGTCTATATTGCAAGGCTGATGAAGGCCGATGAAAGATACAATTGAAAAACATTTCGTGTGAATTATATGTTTTGTTGCAAGGGTACTCATATGAGAGCTTCTTAATCAGCATACTTTTGTAATAAAACAATATTTTACTTCTGCGTGTTGGTTTTGTTTACCTTTCAGTGAAGTACAATTTCATGGACTAGCTTATCATTACTATTTCCAAGCTTTATTCATTTTATTTATTCTTGTTTGGTCACGGTATGCTATGTAACGAAAGAGAAGTGTGTAGATTCTAATCAGTATTATAAATAAAGATGCGTGGGTGTCAGTTTAAACACGGTTAACTTTGGACGGACACGGGAATCAGCATACAATTTGGGATGAAATTTGTTTCGGTTTGTGAAACGTCGTCTGTATAAACCTTGGTGTGGCGAGTATCATAGTGGAAAAAAGTAACCCGGTTCATCATCATACAATTAATTCGTTGCACAACATATATTTTTTTTTATGTTGCGTTCCTTCCCATCTTAGTCCATCGTGTCTGAAAGAAAAAAAAAATCACAACGCCTTCTTTGCACGTCTCCGCCGCCTCCTCCGCCTCACCTCACCCATAACCCTCTCCGCCAACACCTCCTCCACCGACTTCGCCCCACCCCTAGTTGCTCCTTTGTGCGCCCCTCCTCCCTCTCCATCTCCTTCTCTTTCATGGATTCAAGAGAAAATCAAAATGATTCAAGACCTCAGAGGAGGAGGTTAGTTTACTGGCGATTTCAAAGGGATTGAAGGCCTGATGGAACTCCAACAGGATGCTCCTCGCACAAAGGTCCCTTATTCTCCCCCTTCTTATTTTATTTCATTTTATTAGAAAATTTTCTTAGAAAATTACAAACTATGTTTTATAAAAAATCAGAATTTAATTGGGAGCGGAGGGAGATGAGAGAGGAGAGGGCAATTTAATAAATACAAAAAATTGAATTTGGAGAGAGATGATTTATACGATAAAAGTAGCATTTTCTAATTTAATTCGGTTTAGGATGGCATTTTCTAACCTTTTAGTGCAATTTGGATTTCAAAATCATCATTGTTTCAAAGACCTCTTTTATGTAGTAGTAAACATATAATTTCAACTATGTCCTTAAAAAAATTAAAAGAGTGATTACTGAGCGAATTATGGTCCAAATGGTGATTGTGATGGCATTGGTCATTTTGATCTTTTATCGTCATATTTGTGTCTACCAGTATTGTGTTGTTCAACTCAATTCAGTGCAAGTTTTATCCAATATTAATTTTCTTTTGCCAGTGGAGTTAGTATTGCAAGATGATGATGACCCACTAAGCATTGTCAGAATCGCTCTGTAAAACTGCTATTACAATTTATCTATAAAAACAAAAAGAAAAAATGAAGACCTACTTAACGGGTTGATTTGTTGTGGATCACAGACCTTTCACCGTGTTAGGAGGAGAGGAAGGTAATTTAATTGGGAGCGGAGGGAGATGAGAGAGGAGAGGGCAATTTAATAAATACAAAAAATTGAATTTGGAGAGAGATGATTTATACGATAAAAGTAGCATTTTCTAATTTAATTCGGTTTAGGATGGCATTTTCTAACCTTTTAGTGCAATTTGGATTTCAAATCATCATTGTTTCAAAGACCTCTTTTATGTAGTAGTAAACATATAATTTCAACTATGTCCTTAAAAAAAATTAAAAGAGTGATTACTGGGCGAATTATGGTGCAAATGGTGATTGTGATGGCATTGGTCATTTTGATCTTTTATCGTCATATTTGTGTCTACCAGTATTGTGTTGTTCAACTCAATTCAGTGCAAGTTTTATCCAATATTAATTTTCTTTTGCCAGTGGAGTTAGTATTGCAAGATGATGATGACCCACTAAGCATTGTCGGAATCGCTCTGTAAAACTGCTATTACAAATTATCTATAAAAACAGAAAGAAAAAATGAAGACCTACTTAACGGGTTGATTTGTTGTGGATCACAGACCTAATAAGAAGGAAAGACCTATGTTGATAGCTAAAACCAAGAAACAGCTAGGAATAAAGCAAAACTATTTCAAATTCCTATTTAATGTCTTTGTATAGTGTTAATTGAAGGACAAATAACATGACAAATGAGGATGGATCGGATTGTTATTGGGTATGTCTAAGTTAGATTCGGAAAACTTTCATGAGTCCGACAATATATCAAATTCAAGAATAAGTTAAGCCAGTTTATATTTGGTTTGATACATTTCTAGATTCAAATCACTATACAATCAGATCATTCAAATGAAGATGCAATTATTTAGTCATTGCACATGTCATGACTCAAGTGTTCTTCTCCTCTTTTTTTTTAGAAAAAGGGAAAAGCGTACATCGATCGCTACAGAAGCATCAAATGTTACATGAATCAAATGTGACAGAAAAACCGAGCAGAACCACTCCGCAGTAATGCCACATTCACAATTTCTTCTTCTTCTTTTTTTGTGAACTTGGAACTGGACCCATCTATGCCAGTTAATAAAAATTGATATTTTCTTTTGTCCTGCTCTTGATTTACTGGTACTACGTCAGAGTAATTCTATGTTGATGTATCAGGTCATGAACAACGCTAGAACAAAAATATATCTTTTCTGGAGTTTTATTTATTGACTATTTTGTGTCTCTCTATAATCTTTAAAGTGAAATTAATTTCCTACAGACTTTCTGGAGTTTGTTGACAATTTTCTGGTGTTAGATTCGGATCACTTTCAAGTAAATTTATTTGGGGAAAAATATTAAATCAGGTGAGTTGGAAATAATCTGAATTGGGTTTATAAATTTTTGGACAATTGTTAAAATTATACAATTGTATCAATTCTCAAGTTTGGAAATTTGATTAAGGCTTGACAATTTGATTTGACAATTATAAAAAGGATCAAACTCTACCAATTCAACCAACTTAGAAACAATCAACTCACAATTATAACTTTGACCTTCTACACCGTTCAATTTTTAAAAAACACATTGAAGAATGACTAAATTGAGGTGGAAAAAAGATACAACTCCTCACCCATCACCTCCAAAGTTTTAGGGTTGACACTTTTTAGGTTAATAGTATTAAGCTATACTTTCTCCTTTTATCAGCTACTAATAATCAACATGGTTTTAGGTTAATTTTGTTCGAGCAAGTCATATTTGTAAATAGCTATTGTCCTAGATATTCTGGATATAATTATTTATTCTAACTTGCATGCTCTACGTGTCTCAGCCATTTTCAGAAATTGATAAATTTTTATGGATAAATTGCAGAGAAGATGTTAAGAACAAGGTTCCTTATTAAGTAAATAGCGATTTTTCTCAATCTTTAGTATTTTCGTTTTATTAAAGTAATAATTCATTGCTTCATCTGTCATGCTTAAATTTAAATTGACCACGCCATAATTCTATTGTGTTCATGGTTGTATTATGCCAGACATTTGATTATTTCTTTTCTAAACTCATATCTGATTGTTGCGTCTGCTCCTTTATGTGATTTGCAAGAGATGTAGGACTAAGCTGAATATGTTACATGTAATCTGATTGTTACAACTTTTGAACAAAATAAAGAAATATTGACCAAAAACTAACATTAATTTTAATTTATATGCGCTTCTTTATAGGATGGAGCCTCAGTAATCCCACCATATGTGTAGTTGAAAGAAATAATTCTTTTTGGCATTTCACAAAATTTGGCAATGGAAGGTGCGAACAAAGGCAACTAAATGAAAATCTCGGAAGATTTTTGAGCAAAACAAAAAGTGTCTGAAATTTTAAAAAAAATGAAATTCTACTATAATCCATTTTAAACCAAAAAATGACCTTTTTTTTTTACCAAAAATTTGATGACAGTGTTCGTATATTTTTTTTGGTTCATTATTCTCACATTTCTTTCGCCAATTTTCTGACATTTCAGGTTTAGAGTTATCTATTGTTTGGAAGTTTGTTTGTCTAAGTTCCCAACAGTTGTTTTACACTGGAGAAAAAAAAAAAAGGAATTAGGTTGGCACCTGGTGAACCTAATTGTTATTTTAGGAACCAAGGTATACAAATTATTGAAAAATTGAGAGAGATTGATATTGTTTCTGCCAACATTGATTAATTGTTTTCTTTGGGGATGAGAAAGAGTATATATTTTTCCTTCTACTGTAATCGTTTCTGCCAAGATTGATTAATTATTTTCTTCGGGATGAGAAAGAGTATATATTTTTCTTTCTACTGTAATCAGGCCTTATTATTATTGAAGTAGCTCTTTTTATTTTGATTGTACTACTGTTGAGCATTTTGTACCAGTTCCACAGGCTGGCTGGTATAATGGTAAATGGTTAGAAAGACAAGGTAATATGCATAAACCCAATTATTTTTCCACCCCTCATTGTTCTTATATTTTTAGGTTAAAAATTGTCAATATATTTTGTTACAGCTAAATAAAAATAAAAATAAAAAATATATAATTTAATTACAAGAACAAAATAAAAATTGATATAATAAAACCTCATGTATCGAGCGAAACTTGATTAGCCATTAAATTACATAGATATGTAAAAATATTAAAATTACGTATTTATTAGAAACGCATGAATCGAGCGAAACTTGATTACCCCACCTAGTGATAATAAATCCATTATTATAAACTTCAATTACTCTCCCACTTTGTTTACTTTCCTGACCTTTATTTATACGAGAAATATTAAGAAGATATCGAAGACAGAGAAATGCTATTCCGCTTATACTGGTACCTATGCAAAGGTCAAACACAGGAAATGTTATATTCCTTGTACCTATGTGATTAAGTGAATACCAATTTACCAATTACCATTGACCTATGCTTACTATTACCTCAAAAAATAATTGATGTAGAAATACAAGTACGTAATTGACCATCTCTCTAAATTAAATTCAGTTGATTTCCAACAAGGAATTTATAGTTGCTATGGAAAATTTATGAAACAAAAAACGGGAGGTTCAGTGTACAAATTATTTAACCAAAACCATAAAATAAATAAGAACAGGCAACAGGCCTCGCTGACAAATAAATCTCACTTGGCAATTTCAGCGAACACATTGTGCAAACAACTGAGTAAAACGTACCCGTAAGATTATATATTACTAACCAATTCTCAGATGACAAACTAAATTTAACCAACAACAACAAAAATAGAAAAAAAAAAAAAAAAAAAAAATTCCAACGACCAAACTGACTCCTCTATTCTACAACGTTCCAAAGCCAGGGGAAAAAAAAAAAGGTACTCAGCTTATTACATACAGGCTGCTGTCTTCCTTGATAACAGAACTGCCAACCAGGACAGCCACCACAACTTCAACACCACAAGCTGTTCAAAATGGATAATTACGCTGATTCCATGTGAATAGCAGATTGACGTGCTTTGTTGCAGCAATTAACTGAGGACTGAGGTCATAAAATATCCAGTCACATTCCAAATTAAGTAAAAAAAAAGGAACAAGCATCGTCAGAAACATTGACAAAAGCTACACGATGAACTACACTAGGAAAGAACATTTAAATATTTGCATTTGTTCAAACTTGAAGTTGTAACAATTTTCAGAAATGACATTACATGTACATTGTTGATTTCCTCTAAATAATTGCTGTTGGACTATCTCATGACTTCACACCTGATGCTGTCCCATTCTTCCCAATTTCTCTCTGCCTAGCCCGTTCAATTTTGCGTTTCCGCCATTCTTCCAGAGCTGAAATTCAAGTGCATGATATCAAGCAGTGAAAAAATAAAGAAATTCAATGCAAGTCCCGTTAAAGCCTGCAAAGGCCACACCAGACTGGACAATGTTGGGCACAGTGTACAATTCACTTGGGCTCAAGCCTCTGGTTTTAACCCTGTATCAATTGGGTTGGGAAGAAGCAAATGGAGACTATTGCTGGTACATTGCACTTCATTTAAACCCTGAAGATGTGAAAGCAAAAAATTGGAGGAGAGGAGAAATGGAATGTCAGGGAGGGGATGGAAGGAATAACAACGTTCATTAACCTCCTCTACACCCATATTTAGGGATAAAAAGAATGCTCATTTCAAGGCTAGAGGTCCAGAGGAGGTACGATTCATTACCCCTTCCTTTTCATAAAATTATGGAGCATGCAACATCTAAAGTGTTCCCTTCTCTCCCCTCTCACCTCTTCTTCAACTTCCATCAAACATAAGAACCATCAAACTCAAAAAGAAATTGAAAGCACTGGTTCAGCCTCTTTTTTTTTTTTTTTTTTTTTTTTTTGAATTATTCAATTTATCATTTTTTAGGAATTTTTGAACCATCCATGTTCCGTATCATTTTGTTAGCGTGTTCGGTGCTTCACTGCAATACTTAGGTGGCTTGACTCCCAAAATTGGAATAATTCAAAGTAAAGACAAAGTGCAATCGCCATAGCAAATTTGAGAGCCATTATCATTCACACTGTTAACTAAGACTAACTAACAATGTAAGTCCTTCAAGAGACGGAAGGATATATTTAGAGGTTTACCTTTTTGGCTATTTGCTTCATTTACTGCTCTCATATCTTGCAACCGCTTGGACAGGTCAACAGCAGCTGTCTGCTTCTCTGCATTCTCGGTTTCCACATCAGCATCAGCATAAGCTTCTCGCTCAATCTCCTTTATCTACTTCATTTATGAAAACAGAACAGTTAAACTTGGAGCTTTTCTAGAAATTAGAGAACGAAGACAAAGGTAGCAGAGATAACATGTCTGTATTAATCAAATAAAGACAGATCCCAAGTAGTCTTTAGCCCCTCACCAAATAGAAAGAGAGAACTTCATATGCACAAGCATGTTCAGGGATTCCTACAGTGATAACATTTGGATAGTACATGTTATGTTGAGATTTTAACTCACTCTCTTAATTAAATCCACAGGCTCCATAACACGGCGTAGTTCCTCTGATTCCCATATGTACTTTAATTGTGCTGCATAAAACAATAAACAAGTTTAGAACTTCCCCTTGGCTGACTTGAGTACAACAAAAGTTGGATAAAGTAGGGTAGGAATCAAAGATGGCACCTAATGTGTGCTAATGTTTAAATGCATTGTAAATCAAATGTCACTGTAATGGACTAATATGATGCTGGTAAGAATAGGTACTGGTACCTGACCTCTGCTGGCTAAATCTCAGCTTTAAGACCCTTTGCAATTCTTTTCATTTTGTTTTTCAACTACTACTCTTGCATACTTCTGTTTTTAGTAACAGTCATGCATGAAATAGGGCTTTCACTGGGGCTTAATCGTTTTACTTTTGGTATGCTATCAGCAAGATAGCAGATATAACCAGGATGGAAATGAAAACTGGAACTAATAGCAGCTTCTGGATAGTGTCATATATGAACAAATAGCTACTATTGAGACGTTTTTGTAGACTAAATTTTGCAAGTTTAATAGCACTCCAAGTTTGGCTGAAATATCACAATTATTAGAACTAAACCTAGAGATGAAAATGGGAAGTTAAACCAAAACCTTCTCCAAATGACCACATTACCTTAAATTATTGTAATTAACACCAGTAGTTGTTTTTTTTTTCTTCATATTATCGTATAATTCATATCACTATATCAGTATCTCAATTTCATTAGTACTGACTGGCTCAGATCAACAAATTTATGTTCAATTTTACCAGATACATTTCCTAGAATCCCCAAAAGCAGCATTTTAACAATTAACAGGACAAGCTGGTTCAGCTCCCAGTATTTTCTTCAATTAGTAACCAAAAAGGGAAGAAAAAGAAAAGAGGAAAATGAAAATCAGACCGGAACTGAGGTGGCGGGAAGAGGAAGAAGAAGAGGAGGAGAGGCGGTGGTGGGAAAGGGAGGCGTGGCCGCGGAGGAGGAGGAAGAGAGTGGCGACGAGGTTGAAGAAACACAAGGCGATGGTGGCGTTCTTGTAGGACAGCACTCGCATTGTTAGTTTTCAGATCTGAGAGATGAGTCTCGCATAACCTAACCTAACTCCTGCTATTATTTTCTGGACTGAGAAGGAGGATGAAAGAGAAAAAGAGTATCCACTATCCAACCACTGCCACCACCAACTCACCAAGACAGCCACCACCAGGTACAAGTATAAGTAGGTAGGAGAGAGCGTGGAGGGACGAATCCAGTGAGGTCAATTACTTGTGAAATTAGTAAATTAAGATTTTTAACTCATTCTTGGGCAACCCTGCCCGGGATGTTATATTGCAAATTTCACAGGAATTTGTCTGTTAGGGGTCACTGTCGGGCGGGCTCCACGGCATATAATTAATTCCTCAGACAGCCAGCTTTGGTTTCAGTTCACTTGTGCCTGGTCCTATCGATTTATCCTAAAGATTTATCAGTTTTATCACAGATGATTTGGCTGCTTCTTATTTTTTTAAGGAACTCGAAGATTCCATTTTCCAGTACATAAATATGTACAGACGAACGGAAGAATATAGAGGTGTTCAAACATTTTTTAAATGTAAGGTCAACTGTCTTATTACTTTTTTTTCCATGGACTTTTAAAAGAGTATATAAAACATTACGACGATGCGACACGTCTACCTAACATTTGGAACTCGAAAAAACATGGTTTGTGTAACGTGACCTTTACACCCAGATCTACATGGTAGTCGCGGTCAAGCTCTCTAAAAAAAAAAAAAAAACCTTTACACCTATAGGGCCGTTTGGATGGTATGGGAATAAGGAAGGAATAAAGATTTTAGGAAGAAAATATTGGAAAGTGTGTAACTTTGGGAAGAGTGGGAAGAAGCTATTCCGGACGGAAAAAATATTGTTTGGATGATGTGTTAGGAATAAGGAATGAATGTGTGGTAAAATAAGGAATGTGTTAGGAAGAGTACTATTTCGAGCGGAACTAGTCCCACCTTACGTCTAACACGTTTGGATGCTTAGGAATAAATTTCCGCCTAGAAAGAGTTATTCTTCCTTATTCCTAGCAATCCAAACGGCCCCTATGTGAAGTTCAAATTCTCTGCGTACGATTAGACCTGTCAAACGTGACCAATGATCACAGATTTTTGTCTGACCGTTATCGTTTCGTTTAATTATGTGGCACAGATTTGTGTACCATTAATCAAATCGTTTATTTAACGATAGAAAAATCAATTTTGTTAATCGTTTTGTTTAAGTAAACGGCTTAAATGATTATTTAGTTGTTTACTATTTTGCCAATAATAAAAAATTGACAGAATTATATGAATAACATGTCCAAATTTCATACATCAAAATCTGACCCAACAACGTATAATCATGTATAATTGACAGAATTACATATAAGTCCATATTTTAAACCAAGCACCATTGAACCCTAAATTTCATCAAGCTCAACCCAGATCTCAACCTCCCTTCTCAAATTTTATAAAATTTGAAGTTGATTTGATACTCGATCAAGAGGTTAAAAAATGAACGAATCTAGTTAACTATGACAGATTAATTATAATATGTTCATGGTTTGACTTCTAGATCAAGTATCAAATCAACTCAAAAATTTATAAAACTTATATGAAAATGCATCGTTCGTTCAAACGAAAAAGATCAACGGTTTAGATTCAAAATTTACATTTTAAAATTTAAAATATTAACGAAAAAGTAATGTTGTGGAATTTGGTGGCAATCTAAACTTATGGCACTAGAACTTTACTCATATGCTTAAACAAATTTATGCATTCAATATAATTTTTTCAGCCATACGGATCTTGTTACATTCTTCTTCCAAAATACTCTATTCTAGATAGCACAACATGCAACATTTCTTACCCATTTTCCTCCTTTTACCCGTGATCATTTAAGCAACTAAGATTCCATTTTCCAGTACATAAATCTGTACCAACGGAAGGCATAAAACCAGAAGGTTTCAAACATTTATTATTGTAAGGTCAACCCTTAACTTTTAAAGAAATATATTAAAAAATAAAGACGATTCGACACGTCTACCTAACTTTTGGACTTGAAAAAATTACAACCACAAAGTTCAAATTCTTCTGCATCCGATGAACATCGAGTATTAAACAAAAACATTATACAGAGAATGCAATTGAGAGTCTACAGCTAGAAATAAAGAACTCATCAGCCCATGTAAGCACTCTCCGAATAATTGGTCCGGTCATCTAACATCATCTGTGTTCCCTAAAAAGGCCTATGACATCCACTATTCCACAGGGCTCAAATTAGACTTTTCATTTGCATTTCAGGACGGGGGCCTATTATTTTCAGTGTACAACTGAGCTCATAGAGTCCGGCTTCTTTCTGGTAGAGTAATAGTATAAGTTTAGTTTATGAGACATTCTGCTTTCAGATGAACTTCGGCATTCTATTCCAGATGATAATCGAATTGAGCCTAAAGCATCATGAGCAGTCCGATTAGGGGTAGTCGAATATAAACAGTTCACCACCAGAAAGAAGATCCAAGGACATACAGTTTCACAATTTCATCAACAGCTTTACATAAGAACACTACCAGCTTTGCATTGTACTTGAGAGATTAAAAATTTTTATTTCCATACAGAGGGGAACAGAAAAAGAAACAAACAATCAACCAATCTGATAGATGACCTGAAAACTATAAATGCAAATTTTCTACTCTAATAAAACAAGGACAAAGAACAGAGTACTTGATTCACAAGAAACAAGGTCCAAGTATTTCTACAAACATCAGCTGTCTATTTTTCCCATGTCTCATGAGGCAAGATCAAAACTGATGCCTCATGAGAATAGTAGCTGAAGCAAGGTGCTAGGCCTGTAAGTAAGAAGAAAATAACTAGCATTGTTGCCAATTATTGTAATTAACAAATGAATAACAGCAAGAAGTCAAAATGTTCTCTGTAAAAACAGAAGTCAAAATTTAGAGAAACAAGAAAACCAAAAGAAAAGTAACTCTATGCCTTCATCTTGCCCTTGGACTTGGACTTTGACTTTGACTTGCTTTTTGTCTGGGTTTTAAAAATCTTATAATCAGGCGCCTTGTACTCTGGCACGTCCCGAAGCCCCAACCTTGAAAGCACAAGGCAGTATGAATCCCAATCTGTTCTTCTTAGGTACTTGAGGAGCTTCTTCCTCCTTTGTACCATCTCCTGTAGTCCCTTCCTCGAGTGCTTATCCTACAATCAAGCCGTAAATATAAGAAAAATTCTAGGCCTCTGCCGTGGTGCATCAATGCTAATGGAGCTTAGGTTTTACCTTTTTGTGCAGAACAGTAGAGAGATGCTTAATTTTTGTTGTGAGTTGAGCGACTGCAAAACAAAAGATGATGTCAAATCCATTCAAAGGATAATGACAACAGCAAGCAATAAAAAGAACAAATCATTTCATTTGGGTAGATTCAACAGACATGAACACTGCAATTATTAAAGAAAAGCAAAAAAATGTAATATAAATCCCCACAAAATCAGAAAATATTTGGTATACATCAAAATCAAGAAATATCATGCATATAACCTCCTCAAACATTCCAAACATATCCTTCCCTGTCCAACTCAAGAAATGGTCATAATGTGCTGCCCCTCCTCACTGCTGCTCCATAAGTACATGAGCAATAATAAGGAGGGTAGTTGATATGCTAAGTAGAAAGGGGGAACTGATATTCCCAGCCTTAAAAGAGTACTCATGTTATCTCCTCTTTTGTCCCTACACGGCTCCACCTACTTTGATGTTTTGTAGGAGAGAGATAAGATTATTTGCAAAAAAAGAGTACCTTGAACTCGTGCAGAGCCACAATCAGACTCTGACAATTTGAACTCATCCCTGACTTTCTGAAGCTCCAATTTCATCTTCTCAGCCGAGGACATGTGATCAGGATGGAAATACTACAAAAAAGACAAGTGTGAAAAGATAATATTCTCAAGTTGAATCTGAGTCATGCAAACATATGTACAATTATATACAAAATAAAATAATACAAAATCATTAGCATACCTTTTCTAACAAATGCTCCTGTGGCGGCTTAAGCATGAAGGTTGGTTTAGCAAAACCTCCTAGGTTTGACAAGATAGGCATGCGCTGCTGCCCTGCTTACCAAAAAATAATAGTTATAACTATTATAATTAAAAAATAATCAAGAATGTTTACAGTCCCTTGCCTAACTTTTGGTGGTGACCTGGGTTAATCCTAATCTTTTAGGTTAGCTATAGCCTCACAAGTTAATGGCTCATTGTCTCACATTGCTTTTTATTTTAAACATAAAAAGAGTACTTCTAGGCAGATAATTGCAAATCAGCATGAAGTCAAAACAGAATTTATACACTTATAAAAGGTGATGATAATGAAAGTCCTGTAGAGTACATGCTGATCAGTATGCTTCATGACACGACTATGCATTCCTCTTAAAATAATTTCTCTCCATAAAAGTGGTATTGAACAAGTCAGTCATATTACAGTATTAGCGGTACTCTGGCAATTTGCTTTACCACTTAATAAAAACATCAAACAACCCAAAATCTATCAGCAAGAGTTTTGTGTTTATACAGGGACAACAACATTGCACTTCCTATGTTCTCTGTAAATGAATTTGGGCCATTGTAAAAATAAACGAATGAAAAGTAATTTATGCAATCAATCCTTAATCTGGGCAGAAATTTTTACTTGCTGGTACCTAATTTCATATACAATAATATAACCATTATACACCACATACCAATATACTAAAAAAGAATTAGCAGTGAAAGAAATAGAAATTGAACAGGCACATACTCTTTTTACTCTCCTCAATATTTTGAATATTTCGAAGACTCTCTCTGAGTGCCGCGAAAGGACCACCTTTATTTTTGGCCTCTTCCTCCTCCAGTTTCCTTAGTTCAACAAGCCGCAGGTTTAACTCAGTCAAAGAGAACCCTTGCTTCTCCTTCTTCTTCTTCTCTCCCTCCGCCGGTCTTAGCTTCACAAGCTTCTCTCCAAGCTCCTGGTAAGTGTATGACTTGACAAACTGAGTCTTCAATCCCTTGATCTCACCTTCTCCTTCCTCCCTCTTCCTCTCATTCGCCTCCTTCCCAAAAATCGAATCAGGCAAAGGTCCATCAGATCCAATAACAGAGGGTGCAATTGGCGATCCTGGTTCAGGCGCCTTACTCCGAAGGCTTTCCTGGAGAGTCTTGAGGCTGAAGAATGCATCGCGGCCGCGGGATTGATGCAGGCTCTCACGAATAGATTCTAAAGATGCACCGGGAGGGGATCCCGGGGGATTGTTAGGGAGATTATTTTTGAAAAGCTCATGGAACCGAGGCGGGGAAGTCGAGGGAGGAGCAGACGGGGTGGAAGGGTTTCGGAGCCGGAAATTAGCGAGCTGTTTGCGGATTTCATCGAGGGATACAGAAGGTTTATCGGGTTTGGGAGGGAAAAGGGAGGGAGGTGGAGAAGGGTTGGTGGGAATGCGGCTGGGTGGAGATTGGGAAGAACCGAGACGCTGCCTGATGTCGTTAAAGTATGAGGAGGAGGAAGGTTGGGATTGGGATTGGGATTGAGATTCGGATTCGGATTCGGGTGGAGATTGGTCGGAGGGAGGGGGAGGGAAAGGGGAAGAGGAGGAGGAGAAGAGGCGGAGGGAGGGGTGTGAACGGGGTTTGAGCTTCAGTTGGAGTGCCATGTAGGAGACGAGAGGGAAGAAAGGAGAGGAAGTGTGATCCGAAGGGGTTTATGGGTTTTCGGATTCTTTTAAGGCTGTTTAGGGTTTTTCTTTAGTTTTTGGGCCAGAAATGCATGGAGTAGGATTGCGCTCTGCGGTTTTCACCTGAGGAGAATACTTGGGCCGAGTTAAGAAGGAAATTTTTCTGCGACTTTGCATTTATAACTGTCAGGAATATTTTCCGTTCCGTCCAAACGAAACGTTAAACAAAAGAAAAAAGTTTCTTAAAACAGAACGGAAACGAAACTTAAATTTGTAAACGTTACTGAAGCAGAACGAAATGGAACATGGAAATAGGCTGAAATCAATGGAAAATGAAGGACGAAACGAAAAACGGAATAGAAAACTGTTTCGTTTGACGAACGTGTACGTTTCGCACGTTTGACACCTCTACTTGCATTCTCAACTCAACGGATGAAATTCCGTTTCCCAACATATACCACAAATTTGTGACATCCATTTTGAACGGATCCAATTCCGTCCTAAAAGTACTGGCTATGTCTAATAGAGCCTCAACATCAGCAACTTGCTCTCGTGGCTTTTGAACTGAAAAATAACCATACAAATTAAAATAAAAGGAAAAAAAATAATAAAATTTTAATAGCAATTGTTTTTATATATACTTGCAACCAGATTACTTACGCAATTCATAGTTATTTGCAGACAGATGCTAAACATACAAACTATAAGTCACCTAAAAGGCAAAATCTATCAAGTTTATCGCTTGACTTAGGCAATACTACAGAAAGGAGAATAAACCAAATTTACTAATAAACCCTTTTGACCTCTCAAAACCATGTATTATTCCTTATTCAAAATGTGGAGATGAGGATGTAGAAAATTGGATGATTCTAGCTAAACAGGAGCATGGCGAATCCAAAACTGCCATTGTATAGGAAGAATTACCGACTTGATGCAAGCTTTAAGCTTCAGTAATATAACCTTGAAATTTTGTTATTTGATGCATTAAGCTTAACCTATTGAAGTGGCTTCACTCCTAGTTCCTATGCACTGGCAATGTTTCTAATTTC
Organism: Rhynchospora breviuscula; assembly: GCA_027562975.1. Taxonomy (NCBI): domain Eukaryota; kingdom Viridiplantae; phylum Streptophyta; class Magnoliopsida; order Poales; family Cyperaceae; genus Rhynchospora; species Rhynchospora breviuscula. The sequence goes on along the minus strand of CM050400.1, from coordinate 6,243,025 downwards.
TAAAGCATAGAGCCCCTGGTTACAATCCCCGCAAAATTGCTTGCTTTCCCTTTCAACAGTATTTTACTTATCCACAAGTGTAATTTAATGCAACTTCATATAAGAAAGAAGGAACTAATTATTATTTGAAAATGCTGCCACAATTATTATTATTACACCACAAATCCCTCAAAATTCGAATTTTGGCAATGAAGTCAGATAAAAGGGGTGTGTGTACTAAATTATAGTATACTAAATTACTAATCAAATCCACACATTTGGGAGGGAAGAGGGAGGAAGGGAGTGAGGTGGAGAAGGGTTTTATACTGCTGGGAGGAGATTAATTTAATTAATTGGGAAGAACCGATCGATCCAGTCCCTGCTGAAGTATGAGGAGGGAAAGGGGAAGTGGAGCATCTAGGACAAGAGGCGGAGGGAGGGATGCCAACGGGGTTTAAGGCTTTAAGCTTCAGTTCGAGAGGGTCGAATTAAAAACAAAAATTTTCTGCCTCTTAATCCGTTAAGAACGGAAGGGCCCCCAATTCCCAAATCCCTTCTCTGGACAATCCAATCAGGTTGAGAACGGATCATAATCCGTTAAGAACGGAAGTGCCATTTCCAAATCTCTTGCAATCCAATCCGTTGAGAACGGAAGTAAGGAATCTCTTTGCATAATCCGATCCGCTGAGAACAGAACTGCGAAACCCCTTTGCACAATACAATCCGTTGAGAACGGATCTTAATTCCTTGAGAACGGCAGTGCGAAATACCTTTGCTCAATCCGATCCGTTGAGAGCGGATCCCAATCCGTTGAGAACAGAAGTGCATGAACAATCCAATCCGTTGAGAACGATACCTTTGCTCAATCCGATCCGTTGAGAGCGGATCCCAATCCGTTGAGAACAGAAGTGCATGAACAATCCAATCCGTTGAGAACGGATCGCAATCCGTTTAGAACGGAAGTGCCAAATCCTTGCTTTCTCTCTAAGTTGAAATTGATCGCCTTGACTCCCTCTGTCTTCCCTCTTTTCTCTATTGAATAGAGAAGAAACATCCGAATTTTGGTCATGGAGAGAGGAACAATTCATCGCTTGAGACGAGACTGAGAGAGAGAATGAAAGTACACAAGGGTCGTTTTTCAAAGACCTCGCCGCCAACGTTAGCCTCCTCGCTTCCTGGGCCCCACTCAGCCTCTGCCGCCCCTGGCTCGTACAACTGTCGAGAACTTCCCTGATCGTTGCGGCACCGTCATCGTCATCATGAAAGTTTTTGAGATGAAAGAGTATGTATTTCTAGAAGATGGTGCTGATGTGGCAGAGTATAGAGTATAGAGTATTTCATGTGTATTTTGAGCCAACTGGAATGGAGCTCTCGTGCCCTTGTGGCCTTTTTCAGAGCAAAGGTATACTTAATTTGTAGGCACACCTTGTCAGTTCTGAAGCTACAACAGATTTTTGAGATACCAAACCCAGCCGGTATATAAATTGACTGCTGGAGTTTAGATTACTACTTTAGACAGTTTTATAATATAATTCAATTACAATTTCTCTACAAGCAATTATTTATCTAAAAACCAATTGGAGAGGTCTCAAAATTTGGCGGAGAGGTGCATTAGGGTTTCCAACTTGGGAATGGCTTCAGATCAGAGGTGTGAGGTTCTAGTTACATTGATGGCGGAGGTAGAGAGGATTATGTTGGCCACTGGTACAATTGGTAAGATCCGAATTTGTAGGATGGAAAGGAACAACTGAGATTTCCACGATTCTTTTAGAATTTCTCTTTGCACTTGGGTTTTTTATTATGATTTGTTATAATGAAACTGTACAATTGGGTTTTTTATTATGATTTCTTTTAGAACTTCCTTTTGAATGCCCTCAAGTTGTGCAATGAAAAGCTTGAAGCAAGATCTATCTATTTCCATGAATGAAGTCTATGGAACACAAACTCAGCTTGTTACACAAGTTTACTTTTGGTGATGACCTGGGTTAATCCTAATCTTTTATGTGAGCTATAGCCTCACAGTTGTCTCAAATTGCTTTTTTATTTTAAACATAAAAAGCATACTTCTAAGCAGATAATTGGAAATCAGTATGTAGTCAAAACAGAATTTATATACTATATCAAAGATGATGATGATATGAAAGTCCTGTAGAGTATATTTCTTACCACAGCAAAGCATTCCTCCTAAAATCATATATCTCTCTCCATAAAAGTGGTGTTGAACAAGTCAGTCATATTACAATATTAGAGGTTTCTATTAGCAAGGACAAGAAAACAAAATTGCATTTCCTGTGTTGTGTTGTGTTGTGTATAAATGAATTAGGGCCAGCCATTGTAAAACGTAGAATGAATAGAAAGTAATTGATGCAATCAATCCTTAATTACTGGCTGGTACCTAATTTCATATACCAAAAAAGAAATAGCAGTGAAAGCTCTCTGAGAGGCGCAAAAGGAGCACCTCTATTTTTGGCGTCTGCCTCCTCCAATTTCCAAGCCGCGGAGGAGAAGTCGCTGAGGGAGCAGATTTCATCTAGGGATTAGGGATTCGGAAGGTTGGATTATCGGATTTGGGAGGGAAGAGGGAGGGAGGGAGGGAGGGAGGTGGAGCAGTTGGTGGGAAAGCTTACTAATACTATACGGCTCGAGGAGGAGGGAGCAGGAGAAGGAGAAGAGGCGGAGAGAAAGGGTCAAAGCCTCAAAGGGGTTAGGGGACGAGTCACAAGAAGAGGCGGAGTCGGTGAAATTCAGATCCGCTGCCGCGCGACACATGGTGTAGCGCGGCATGCTGGCCGTCTGATCAAGATCCAATGGACAAGGGAGCCCCGTGCATGTAACCTAGATTGATAGGCCCGTAAAAAATTAACCGTCCGATCAAGATCAGACGGCTCGTACGTGCGCTACACCATTTGTCGCGCAACAGCAAATTCGGATTCGAGTCGGTGGGTCTAATTAAAAACCAAACTTTTTTTGCCTCTTCCGTTCTCAACGAATCAACTTCCGTTCTCAACGGATACCCTAGGATATCTACAGATTTTTACGGATATTTGACACCAAAAAATCGTTTTCTCACGATAAATCACTAACTTAAATTCAACCGCACGAGTCCACCGTGCCCGAATTTCAATTTTAATTTAATATGTGAAAGTTCATTATTAATAATCATGTGCTTGGTTCATTGAGTTACTATTCCATGAAGATAAAACCAGTGTAGGATCTCGTTACAAAAGAAGAGGCTGGATGAAAATCAGCCAAAATTTCCACAATATGCTTCAATTTAGGCCAGACCATCTTTTTACAAATTTAGTGCGAATTAAAAGACCATACGTTAAGTCAAAAAAGAAATTATTTAGACTACTTCAAAATGATAATTACATTGTCCTGATTTGGGGAAAAGGAGCATACAACCCATTTCAATAACTTATAAGAAACGTATAAGAAACGTATAATCAACTAATTCATCCAAGAATTTGAGCTAAGAAAGAGTTTGTGATTATTGCCTTTTTAAGTGCTAATAGAATCTGCCAGTGTTTTTGATAGCACACCGAACATTGAACCAATGAAGCAATTGGCCACAGAATTTTATTAGTTTAAGCAATAATTTAATCAGATGTGATAAGAATAATAAATGGTGCCTCCAGATACCCAGATATCTGATACATATAGTAAATCAAGGGCTGATACAGAATCTCACCTCAAACACAAGCTATACAAAACAACTTCAACACAACTCAGTTTGATTTTTTATTTTTCCAAAACATGTGGGCAAAATGACCCACCACTTTTTTATTAAAAACGAAAATGTCCCTATTACAACACAGTTTTATCCAATCATTCTGACATAAACATCTCACACTACTTATTCCCCCACAAAAAACTGCTTGGACTGCACTGCTACCAAAGATCTTAGGTACTGGTGCGCCAATCTTATCTAATACCTTCACAAAACAAAGAGGTCTACATCCCAATACAAAAAGTATAATATAGATAGAATTTATTACAATCCAAACAGGTCCTACAAAATTCCTACAAATCCCATCAGCAAGAGAGTTGCCATGGTCACACAATTTTTCATGCCGTATTTTCTAATATGTTATCCAGTTTTTATTCAGCCTTTAACGCAAATCCCCTCATTCCAGCTGCAACATCAACTTCTCCAGTGCAAAGTTATTTCTTGCTCTTGCTTCTTCAACTTGTTTGTCCATAAATCAGACCAAGTATATAACACACTGTGAATTTGAGTTGCAATATATAGAACAAATGAGGTTTTTTATCTTGGGAAATCATTTCATTTCTGTATATAGAATCTGATCTCTAGTGGGGAAGGTCACTGAATTAACTATATTCAAAACCTGTTCCATATCTCTAACCTGGCCCGAGGATATATGTCTATTGAAGATGAAGGCATGTTGTAGATCACACTTAACCTGCATTACTGTTAACTCTTTATCTCTACACACATCATACAGAGAGAAATCAAATTTTCACAGGCATACCTTCATACCATCTGTTGGACAAATACTTTACACTTTGACCATCTCCAACAACACAGTTACAATGAATCTGTGCTATCTGGTCTATTTGTTTCAGTTTTTACACATAGGAGTCCAGTTGTTTATTTGTATTATTATTATATCAGCTCAGTTTGATTTAAGGAAATACTAGCCTGACACCAAACTGATCTGACACACGCCTTAAAGAAACACCGGTGAGGCAATTTGGACATAAGGTGACTCAATAAATACTTTCATTTGCGGCTGTCTAAATGAAACATCAGAGTCAACTCATATTGTTTCGTCTTCTCTAAATAAAAAAAAAGGCCACAAATGGTTATCTAGACAAACATAACCTCATCCTCATGTTATATTTTGAATGGACTTGTGTTCTTAAATTTGAGCTGAAATCAAAATCAACATGGGACTTTTGGCGCACAATTGCTCAGCACAAGGTCAACTCAGGCAATTATAGTAAAATTGAGGCTTAGATGCAGACCTGTAAGTCTCATTGAGGCCAAATTGTACTCAACTTTCACTTAATTCCATGTACCAAACTTTTAGATTACCAGCAGCAGAAATTATAATTTGTCTTTAGATACTGTACATTCTGACAAAGACAAGACTCGACTATTTTTGTTGGAGACTGTACATTCTGCCAAAGACAAGACTGTACTTCAAAGTAATCATATTATATAATTTTGTTTTAACATTCTTAAGTTTTTTTTTTTTTTTTCTGTTGAGTTATATTTAGAATTATCTTTATGGTAATTAATCATCTATGGTATTGAGTTATTTATAGAAGTCTAGTTATATTTAGAATTATCTTTATGGTAATTAATCATCTATGGTATAGGTTATCTATGGTATTGAGTTATTTATAGAAGTCTAGGGTCATATTTGTAAAAGAGAAACTTTTTGATTAATATAAAAAGGGAGCCTCTGTACAGAGGTCAAAATCCCTAATTTTACTTAATTTTTGTCTTCATGGTATCAGAGCCGATTAGGGACGGCTGTGTTTAATCTTTCTCTTCTCTCATCTTAGCTTTAATCCAAAAAAAAAAAAAAAAAAAAAAAAAAATTCAAAACTCCATCGTAGCTTCCTCTGTGAGCCGCGATTGTAGACCAAGGGTGTGCGTGCGTGAGACCCGGTGAGCCGCGCGTGCACCAAAGCTCCTGGACGGCGCCAAGCACCACCACGGCAGATCACGGCACCACCACCACCACCTGACCCGTTTGACCTTTCTCTCTTCATGTCTTTTCTCAAGTGTTTTCTTTCCTTCTCTTGTGACAATTGTTTTGATATATGCTAAAAAACCGTGATCGTGTGCATCCGCACGGTTTGTAGTTGAGTTATTTGATCTCGTCCTCTAGCTGTGTTTGAGATAAAACAAAAAAAGAGGTTGATTGTGAAAATGGAGACACCTGTGACTGGTATGGAATTGCAGATGTTTTTGAAAAGAGTGGCCAGAGTGTTACAGGCCAAGCTTGATGAGAACTCATCCGGTAAGACAGCCGGATCTGTGTCAGAACAGCCACAGGTGGTGCAGGAGATAGAATTGTTGTCAAATGACATCAAAGTTGAGGGGACGAGAAGCTACTGAGATGATAGAACTTGTTACAGCTGTGGTAATACAGGACATCTCAGTTTCAATTGTCCTCAATCCCGCAAATCTGATGGCGGGCGACATAATAGCCAAAAAGATTGGGGGTTAAGAGGTGACTAGAGCTGTACGGAAAGAACTAGAGGAACTTCGTCAGTTCAAGCGCCGGATTGAAAAATCTAGAGCTGAGTTGAAAGAACTGGATGAATTACGTCAGTTCAAACTTCAGGTTGAGAGATCTAAAGACAAAGGACGAATCTCTCAAGATCTTGGTGATACTACCTGTATCCGCAACTTTACAGGTTATGCTCATGTGAAACAAGGTACTCAGGCACATGCACTTACATCCATTAAATCTAATGCTGATTGGATCATAGATTCAGGTGCATCGAGACATATCACAGGGACATCTAGTGATTTTGTAGAATATTGTCCTAGCAAGCAAATGCACCCTGATACTGTTCAAACTGCTGATGGTACTTCTCGACCGATTAGTGGCACCGGCATGGTGTGCTGTAATTCATCCATTACTCTATCATCTGTGTTGCATGTTCATTCCTTTCCAGTAAATTTACTTTCTGTCAGTGCCCTTATAGATCAATTGAATTGCATTGTCACCTTTGATCAAGATATGTGTGTGTTTCAAGAAAAGAAAACAGGAAGGAAACTGGGGACTGGCATCAGGCGTGATGGTTTGTGGTACCTGGACAGGAATGCTGCAATGCTTGCTCATAAAGTCGATGGAGGATTGAAAGTGGAAGCGATGCTCCAACATTGTAGATTGGGACATTTATCATTTGATAGTTTGAGTAAGTTAGAACCTGAAATGATGAGTAAAGTAGATATGAAGAAATTGTTTTGTGAAGCTTGTGAACTTGCAAAACACACGCGTTCTACTTACAAAATGGTTGGTTTAAGAAGTTTGGAGCCTTTTGCACTCGTTCATTCTGATGTTTGGGGACCTTGTCCTACTACTTCTGTTAGTGGATTTAAATGGTTCGTCACCTTTATTGATTGTTACTCACGTATGACTTGGATCTACATGATGAAACAGAAATCTGAAGTATTGAAATGCTTTAAGAATTTCTCAGCTTGTGTAAAGACCCAGTTTGGAGTACAAGTGAAGGTCATTCGAACAGATAATGGGACAGAGTATGTCAATAATGAATTTGCTACCTTTGTTTCAGATCAAGGGATCCTCCATCAAACCACTTGTCCAGACACTCCAGCTCAAAATGGAGTGGCTGAGCGCAAGAACAGACATTTACTAAAGGTAGCACGCTCTCTGATGTTAACTATGAATGTACCCAAGTTTTTGTGGAGTGAGGTTGTTTTGTCAGCAGCTTATTTGATCAACAGGATGCCATCAAAGATGTTAGGAATGAAAACACCATGTGAGTTGTTGTTTGGCTCTAATGATTTTGTTGTTCCTCCAAAGGTATTTGGATGCACATGTTTTGTGAGAGATCACCGGACAATGGTTGGTAAGTTAGATCCACGTGCAGTTAAGTATATCTTTCTGGGTTACTCATCAAGTCAGAAATGATACAATTGTTGGAGTCATGCTGAAAGAAGATTGTTTGTCAGTATGGATGTGACTTTTCGAGAGTCTGAACCATACTATGTAGAAAAGACAGAGTTAAGCTCTTTGTTTGAGGACGGCTCTACTAGTGCTAGTAGAGAGGGGGAGAGTGTGAATGAAGCTGTGATTGGTACAATACCGAGTGGCGACGGCGATGATGATGATGATGGTGATGGTGATGGATGTCTTATTCAGTCATTGAGTGACAGTGATGATGATGTTGGTGATGGTGATGGAAATGGTGATGGTATCTCAGAGACTCGTAAGCAAGGGAAGATACTAGTTTATAAGAGGAGACAAAGACAGCACGAGCAGCATGAGCAGCCCGAGCAACATATTGTTCCTGAGCAGCATATGCAGGGGGAGTTAAATGTTGATGTCCCAAGTAACTCTTCCTCAAGCCATTCTTCAGAATTGATGGGTAACAATCCTCCACCTGTCTTGCCCCGACGAACTCCTAGAATCAATGCTGGAAAACCACCTGTCAAATATGGTAGTTGGGGAAATGATATTGCAAATTATATTTCATATGCATCTGTTCCACCTGCATATAAATCATTTCTTGCATCTCTAGATTCTGTGCCAGTACCTAACACATGGCAGGTAGCTAAGCAAGATCCAAGATGGTTCAGTGCCATGCAGGAGGAACTTCAAGCATTGAAAAAGAATGACACATGGGAGTTGGTGCCTCTACCAACTGGAAAGCGTGCTGTTGGATGCAAATGGGTTTACACTGTCAAGGAAACTCCAGAAGGCAAGGTTGATAGGTACAAGGCTAGATTAGTTGCAAAAGGATACAGCCAGACTTATGGAATCGACTATGATGAAACTTTTGCTCCGGTTGCAAAGATGAGCACTGTGAGGATGTTGGTGTCATGTGCTGCCAACTTCAATTGGCCATTACACCAGTTGGATGTCAAGAATGCTTTCTTACATGGGGATCTTCAAGAAGAGGTGTACATGGAGATTCCACCTGGATTTGCTACTCCACAATCAGCTGGAAAGGTATGCAAGTTGAAGAAATCATTGTATGGATTGAAGCAATCTCCAAGAGCATGGTTTGACAGGTTCAGACTCGCAGTCTGTGGCATGGGATACAAGCAGTGCAATGGTGATCACACTGTGTTTTACAAGCACTTGAAAGGGCGTATCACCATCCTTGCTGTCTATGTTGATGATATTGTGATCACTGGGGACGATACTGAGGAGATCATACGGCTAAAAGGAAATCTTGGAAAAGAATTCGAGGTGAAGGATTTAGGACAATTGAAGTACTTTCTTGGGATTGAAATTGCTAGGTCGAAGACAGGCATAGTGCTTTCTCAGCGAAAATATGCACTAGATCTTCTTTCAGAAACAGGGATGCTGGGCTGTAGGGTTGCCCCCACTCCTATCGAGCCAAATCAGAAGTTGTGTGCTGAGGGAGGTGAATCAGTGGATAAGGAGCAGTATCAAAGGCTAGTTGGTCGGCTTATTTATCTATGTCACACGAGACCCGATATTGCTTATGGAGTGAGTGTGGTGAGTAGATATATGCATGATCTGAGAGAACAACATTTGGATGCTGTTCACAGAATTCTCAGATATATCAAGAGGAGTCCCGGAAAAGGATTGTGGTTCAGAAGTCATGGGCATCTGAGAGTTGAAGGCTATTGTGATGCTGACTGGGCAGGTTGCGTAGATGATCGTAGATCCACCACAGGATATTGTGTGTTTGTTGGAGGTAATCTTGTGTCTTGGCGGAGCAAGAAGCAAGATGTGGTGCCAGATCTACAGCTGAGGCTGAGTACAGGGCAATGGCACTCAGCCTATGTGAATTGATGTGGGTGAGAAATCTCCTATCTGAGTTGCGAGTGTTTCGAGGAGAGTCTTTATAACTTCGATGTGACAACAAGTCAGCAATCAATATTGCAAACAATCCAGTTCAGTATGATCGCACTAAACATGTGGAGATTGATCGTTTCTTCATCAAAGAACAACTGAATAATGGAGTGCTGACGTTGGACTATGTGAAATCAGAAGAACAGTTGGCTGATTGTCTAACCAAGGGTTTGGGTTGTAAGCAGTTTGAGAGTTCTTGTAACAAGATGGGGATGATTGATATCTATCGCCCATCTTGAGGGGGAGTGTTGAGTTATATTTAGAATTATCTTTATGGTAATTAATCATCTATGGTATTGAGTTATTTATAGAAGTCTAGTTATATTTAGAATTATCTTTATGGTAATTAATCATCTATGGTATAGGTTATCTATGGTATTGAGTTATTTATAGAAGTCTAGGGTCATATTTGTAAAAGAGAAACTTTTTGATTAATATAAAAAGGGAGCCTCTGTACAGAGGTCAAAATCCCTAATTTTACTTAATTTTTGTCTTCATTTTCCAATACTGAGAATGAACTTAATATGTTCCTCCAAACAAAGCTAAAGCAAAAGCATCCACATATAGTCTACAACACTGTACCAAGCACCATTCTCTTGTTTTTCCAGATCTAACACTTAATTTTTGAAACTTGAACAGCTGATGTAGCTGTCCAGTATGATCGAAATGCCAAATTGTACTAAGCACTATTTCTCTTGTTTTTTGTTTTTTTATATAATATTAACTGAACACTAAAATTAAATATAGTAACAAATTTATAACTTTTTACTACAGTGAATGCAACCTTTCCCTCCACCACCATCGATCGCCAAATCAGCCTTTCTCACCAGCCACACTCGCAAGTCCTAACACCAGAGCAAAACCTACTAGGTTTTCTCATCACTTAATTATGCTCCTAGAACACTAATCCAGTTCCTAACTAGAGAAAGAAAGACGCGAAATCACTCACAATCTTCTTGGCATGGTGAGCCTCGGAATTCGCGTTGGCGAGATGGCGTGGGATTACCCCGTTGTCAGAGCTCCTAATCGCCTCCAACACCATCGCCATTGTTGAGTTGGAGAGAGAGAGAGAGAGAGAGAGGGTTTAGGTTTTCGAGTTGGAGTTGGCGCGTGGAAGAAGAAGAACAAGTGGGGTTTTGACAAACCTTTACTGCCGAGTGGTGAGTTGTGACTATACCAACTCTCCAATTTTTAGAGGAAGTCACAAGATTTTGTGATTTTTCGGAAAAATTAGTAGGCTTAAAGTAGTGTCTGCACTGGGTGTATGTTCTAACGAGTCAATGAATCGTGGGTCCCACTATTCTACGCGACTAAGCGGGGGAGATCAGTTGCGATGGACCGAGATCCAATCCGATCCGATAAGATGGACCGAGACCCGAAAACCCAGGCTGAACGCAGAAAAAATGTTTGACTCTGCGTTCAAACCCCCCTCTGAACGCATGAAAATTCTCTGCGCTCAGCCTTCAGCCCCCTGTGCGTTCAGCCTTCAGCGCCTATTGGGCTTTTACAGGCTTTTATGTTCTGTTTCAGTTTCACATAACGCAAGCCAGACACGTTGTTCACTTGCGGCCTACAGCGCTAAGGTCCCAGCGCTTAATATTAGTTCATTTTTTATTTATGTACGAAGTTTGTGAAGTTCTTCACATGATTTAGTCCCAGTAATTTTTAGTCTGTTTACATGTCATCATCTGAAATAGGACAACAAATAAAACTGTGAACTTCATGTGAAAAAATGATAAATTTTAATTGGTCAAGACATGTTTTTATTTTCCTTCTTAAAATTTCAAATTTTGGGTTTACAACGAAATAAAGAGCAAAAATGAACAGAAATCTAAACAATACCGCCGTTAAGAACCGCACAAAATGAATTTGTGCAAAATCAAAGCTGCTAGTGTTTGCTACTGTTATTGCAGTTCGAAATAAATCAGAAAATACAGACAAAAAAGTTCTATTTTTTCTTCATTTCGAGGACAAATTCGATAGAAAACTACTAAATTTACGATAAATAACACAGATCTAATGAAGAAAATAGGTACTTAGCAACGAAATGAAGCAAAAAACAAGAAAAAAATGGTGTCGTACCAAAACTATACCTCCTCAGACAAACTCTAACTCCCCATGGCCATGCATATTAAGCAACATATAGAAAACCAGAAAATAAGGTCACGAGGATTAACAGGTAATGTGTCAAGATTGAATTTAGAACAGGTAAGGTTGCAGCTTGCACCATTTACTCCATACAAATCATAACGTTACCTATTATTTTGTCCCTACACCTGATGTTTTGCAGGAGAGATATAAGATTATTTATAAAAAAAGATTACCTTGAATTCGTTCAAAGCCACATTTTGAACTCATCCCTGACTTTCTGGAGCTCTAATTTCAAAAGAAGACAAATAAATTAATGATTTAAAAAGAAGACAAATAGCTTACCCTTTGTACCACTGTGCGACTTCAAACACTTATACTGGACCTACTGGTGTAAAATGAGTTGTATCCAGAAACTTTCGCCAAAAAGTTGAACCACTTATTCACATTTCTTTTCGAAAAAGTTTAGGGACTAATTTGGTTCTTTTTTGGAACTTCAAGGACCAAGTTGCTGTAAGTAAAGCTCAAGGGCTTAATTTTTTGAAGAGGGTTGAAAACCAAAAGTGAATTTTCAATCCGCAATAAATATAAAATATTTGCTACCCCATCCATTACTACTACAAAATAACATTTTACCCTCATTTAACCTATTTCTCTCAAAGGACGTCCCAAGTCCCAACAACCTCCTTCCCTCGTTTCTCTTCGTTGATGATGCTTCCAATATATTCAGGGGAAGGCCTGAGCTTCCCTTCATTTGTCTGGCCAACATTTTTAATGCGTTCACCTCTAGTCAAATTTAGAGGTAGACAGTATGGCATTAGGAATTTTCCCAAGGAAATAAACAAATATTAAGGATGGAAGATTGTAGAATTTTGGTAAATAGTAGGGTGCTTCCAATAGTTTTGTTTCTTTTCAGAGATTGTAATTTCTCAATATTGTAAGGTTGTTTCATGAAAAATGCAACAACAGGTTTTTCTGTCTCTTATTTTATTTTATTATTTGAAAAAGAATAGAAATAAACAGAAGAAATCAGATAGAAAGACAGACAGATGCTGTTGCTGCTTCCTGCTGAACATACCTTTTTTACTTGGTGATGCATGACTGGCTTTTGCAACAACTGATCTCATATGCGAGAACAATCATTGTGCCTAGCTAAGCATGTCACTCAGCATAACATTTATGAATAAGGGCGATGATTCCCAGAAAAAGAGATTTCACCAGATTACTGCCAAATCCAGACAAGTTAAAAAATACGTTGGGGATGGCTTGGTCATGTTGCTTTACAGAAAAAGAATTCTTTCTGGGAATAAAACATACATCATGGATAGAGGAGCAATGAGCAAGTTTCAATCAGTCTTGGCATGAGTATAACACTTTCGACTGACTTCTCATGTTTTGATGATTGGTTTTCATAAGTTCAAATAAAAAGTTATTAGATCATTAAACTGATTAGTCAAGCTTAGTACTATCTAAAAATAGTCGGCACAGACATACAGTACTTCCCGTCGATATCTAGAAAACAGAGAAACACTTACCGGAATTTTAAAGCCTCTCCACAAGGTCAGGGTATCCCCACATAAGTACTGATACGTGGAGAGGTGGGATTCAATCTTATCCAGTGTTGTAAATAGTTCATTAACTGCAGTGTCATAAGCCTCTTGGCTCTGTGTGCAAAGCCACGTCTGTAAATTGAAATTTATGATTTTTTCAGTGGAATCAAATTACACCCTTTCATTTTTTTTTTAAAAAAAAAAAGAAAAATCTCAATGGACATATGCATTCAATAACGCGCAAAAAATTTGCATACCTGTAAAGTCCGTTGTTAACAGCAGAATAGATAAGCTGACTCCCCTCTCAAGTTTTTTTTTTTTTTTTTTTGATGAGAAGCCCGTAGGCATAAGCATTGAATAACAACAGAATTACAACTAAAGTTTGAACATCAAAAACGAAAAATACTGGTGCCCAAGTAAACTAACAGTATCATAAAGTAAAGTGAAAAAAACAAAGAAAGTTAAAGTAGTCTAGTACAAAAGATTCATAGACCAGCTAGCATAGAACCTAAACAACATAAGAACACCTACCAAACGGCACCAGTAAAAAGCTCAGAAAGGAAAATAATCAAGGCGGGTCGTGCTGCACCTTCTCAAAAAAAGACATATCTAATTCATCTCTAATTCCTTCATTTTGTTGCAAAAGCCAGTCTGGTTGGCCCCTGTAGTCATTCCCCTGCCTTCTGACAGAATTGGCCAAGTTGTGCGCTTGATGCACTGCTTCCCTACATACATGATGCAGAGTTACACTGTGTTGCCCTCCTAGTTGATGAATGATACTTTCCACAGTCTGCCTTGCCCTCCATGACGGTAGGTCGTCTGTATTCCCCTCAAGCGGATAAATTAAGATGGGGACCTGACCCAGCAGCAAAAGCCGAATTCAAGAACTCAATTATCCCATAAGTACTCTGAATTCACACCACCTCTTTTCTCTTGACATCCCAAAGCAAGGGAACCGTTGATCGGCCATCATACCCCCCTTGCCAGAGGGAGGGAGCAGGAGCAGGAGAAGAGGCGGAGTGGGTTGCCAACGGGGTTTGAGACTTTGAGCTTAAGTTGAAGTGGGTCGAATTAAAAACCAAAATTTTCTGCTTCTTGCGTTCTCAACGGATACCCCCAATTCTAACATCCATTCTCAACGGATCTAATTCCGTTCCGTCCCAATTAGTCTGCCTCTCGTTGCGTTCTCAACGTATCAACGTTCTCTACGGATACCCACAATTCTAACATCCGTTCTCAACGGATCTAATTTCGTTCCATCCCCAACAGGTCTGCCTCGCGATTGTTCTCAACAGATCTCATTCCGTTCTCAACTTATACCACAACTGTGACATCCGTTAAGAATGGAACTTCATCCGTTGAGAACGGAAGTGCAGAAAATTTAAGAAAAGTTCCTTGTATTGACCAAGCCAGTGTGGATCCGTTAAGAACGGAACGTCATCCGTTGAGAACGGAAGTCGACGGGAAAATTTTCTATGTTCCGCTTATACTGGTTCCAATGCAAAGGTAGAACACAGTAAATGCTATATTCCTTGTACCTACTGTGATAATTGATTACCATCGACCTATGCTTACTATTACCTCAAAAAATAATTAATGTAGAAAAACAAGTACATAATTGACTATCGGTCTAACTTAAATTCAGTTGATTTCCAACAAGGAATTTATAGTTGCTATGAAAAATTTATGAAACAAAAACTGGAGGTTCAGTGTACAAGTTATTTGACCAAAACCATAAAATAAAAATGAAAAGGCAACAGGCCTTTCTGACAACTAAATCTCACTTGGCAATTTCAGCAAACACGTTGTGCAAACAGTTATGCAGACCGTACCAGTTAAATTATATATTACTAACCAATTCTCAAATGGCAAACTAAATTTTACCAACAACAACAAAAATAGGAAAAAGAAAAAGAAAAATAACAATTTCAGTGAACCAAACTGATTCCTCTATTCTACAATGTTCCAATGCAAAAGAAAAGGAGAAGAAAAAAAAGTTTACTCAGCTAATCACAAACATGCTGCTATCAATTCCTTGATAACAAAATTGTCAACCAGGACTGCCACCATGACGTTGCCACTGTTAAAAATGGATAATCACGCTGATTCCATGTGAATGTGAATAGCAGATTGACGTGCTTTGTGCAGCAATTAACTGAGGTTGTAAAATATCTGGTCACTTTACAAATTAAGTTAAAAAAAAAAAAAGGGATTAAGCATTGTCAGATGCATTCAAAAGCTACACGATGAACTACACTAGGAAAGAACATTGTAAAAATGGGAATCGGGTTCCCATCTTTTCAGACTTCAGAGTACTAAAGTCTAGTCGCCTCATTTTTATGCCTTACATTAATTTGGGAGAATAAATTTATAAATGACAAGAGCCAGAATTCTTTTTGAGGATGGTTCCGGTGCAACAAGTTTAGGGTGCCACTAAATGCCACGATTTTACTTTTTCATTAATATTTTAAATTTTAAAATATAAATGTTCAATCTAAACCGTTGAACTTCTTCGTTTTAACGAGGGATGCATTTCATATAAGTTTTATAAAATTTGAAGTTGATTTGACACTCGATCAAGAGGTTAAAAAATGAACAAATCTGGTTAACTATAACAGATTAATTATAATACGTTTATGGTTTGACCTCTAGATCAAGTATCAAATCAACTCAAAAATTTATAAAGCTTATATGGAAATGCATCGATCATTAAACCGAAGAAGATCAATGGTTTAGAGTCAAAATTTACATTTTAAAATTTTAAATATTGAAGAAAAAATAAAGCTGTGGAATTTGGTGGCACCGAACCCTCCTCTTTTTTTTACTATTAATTATGTTCTACATTAAATCATCTTAGGGCAATCTTATTTGATTGTTGCATTCAAACAATGTTACTGGCGAAATTAGCTTAAAAAAAAAATAAAAAAAATAATGTTAAGAGTTTGAAGTTAGAAATGGGCTATAACGGCGGTCTTGAAGCCAAGTGCAACGGGCCTTAAAAGGTCGAAAATAAAAAGAAAGCGAATACTTTGTTCTCCACTCCAGTAGATTAAGATTTGAAATCGTTAAAAAATGAATTTATGAATTTATTTTAATAATTTAAACTCCTATTAACTTTATCCATTTTATAGGTCTTTATATTTTCTAATTTCTGATTCTGTCAAAAAGTTAGGCCTCTCTCTCCTCTCCATCAAAACGGAGGTTCTCGACGATTTATAATAGGATTAAAATTAATATTCCAGGCTACCTATTGATATTTCAAACAGAGTAAAAAAGTAAGTGAGAGCAGATATATAGTCAACGTTAATGTGGACCGCCCGATATATAATGGATGGTATAGTATTTCTGTGAACTCTTTCATTAGATATAATGTGTATTCCGAAACGGATCCACATCCTCAGCAGCCGGATTTTGGCTGCTCCAAGCAGCCAAAATTTGTTTTTTTTAATATTTCAACATTTTAAAATTTAAATGTTGAATCCAAACCGTTGATCTTGTTCAATTTTACGGGCGATGTGTTTCCATATAAGTTTTATAAAATTTGGAGTCGATTTGGTACTTGATTAAGTGATCAAATTATGAACGTATTAGAATTAATCAGTGATAGTTAACCAGATTCGTTCATTTGTTGACCACTTGATCTAGTATCAAATCAACTCTAAATTTCATAAAACTTATATGAAAATGCATCGCCCGTAAAATTGAACAAGATCAACGGTTTGGATTCAACATTTGAATTTTAAAATGTTGAAATATTAAAAAAAACAAATTTTGGCTGCTTGGAGCAGCCAAAATCCGGCTGCTGAGGATGTGGATCCATTCCGAAACATAGTCACTCGAACTGAGTTGAACTGCAAGTCTGCAACGTGGTTGTTTCAAAATTAGGTTGAGAATTGGCCGTCTCGACTCTGCAGAGTTCGGACTTCGGAGAGAAGGAGAAAAAGGCCGTAAATGAACGATCGTGGGACAACCGGACAAGACATAATAGGCCTAGCAAAGACAAATATATTTATGATGCTTATTCCCTTCTTTTGTCTTAAAAAAAAAAAGAGTCAAATATCAGGTCTCCAGAATTCAGTATTCTATATTTCTATGCCTAACATTTTGTCTGTATGGTACAAATTGTGTATGGTTCCTGTATATGTTCAGATTTTATGATTATGGAAGTAAAAAATATATATATATTTGTGCGAATTTTATGTAACTAAACTTGAATTAATAGATATTTACGTAATATTGTTTACGTCTCTATTAATGTATTTTATCGATCCGTGCCTATTTTTTAATGTCAGAAATTCGCTGAAATGATTAGTTATCCTCTACCTTGTGAAATATTTGGAGAATCTTATTTTTAGTAATTCAAATTGAAACATGAAATTTATGCAATAAAAAGCTTCTGAAATGTATTTGAGTCAAAGTGTTTTTGTTTTCGATAATTCTAAGCCTTATCTCTAGTTGTAAAATCATCAAAGCCAATAATTGCTTGTCGATTGTCGTCAACAAGTCGCTATGTGCTAATTTAAGATTGATATATCAAAATTTTGTGGGGGAAAAAAAAGTTGTTGGAACATTACAACTAGCTTTTGCACTTATTGAAGTTCTTAATAAATCCAAATAATTACAGGATCTTGTCATAAAACCATCAAAGCCAATAATTACTTGTCAAATATCAATTTGCTGGTTGCATAAATAATATAATTTTATTTTTTTATTCTTAATGGTATATTAATTTGGTCAATTAATGATATTTGAAATATGTTTTACAGTATGTGTGATGTATAAATTTCAGTTGCAAAGAAAAAGACGTCTACAATTGTTTTATAACACGAGTGAACGCACGATATTTGCATGTATAAATTTTAAATTTTGACTCATTGCTAATTTATACAAGATTGCATGTACATGTGGTCGAAAAGGAAAAATATTACTGTACTTTGACATGGCCATTATTAGAAGATACTGCTTGTCTTGTTGGAAAAATGAGTTGACTTCAACATTCTAATCTCCGATGTTCCGTAATTAATGATCTACTAATCAAGCTCTTAATTTTATTAGTCCAAAGAGGCTACTCATGGGCCATGGCTGATTGCATTTTCAATCTGGCCGTTCTGACAACCGGGGCCCAAAGTAAAAAAATATGCTGATATATCCGTGATTTTTCACCTAAATATTTATAATTATAATTTTCCAGAAATAATAAAATGAACAGTCTTCTTCTGCCTATTGTCCGATGCACGCTCTCGTATGTATTATTTGATGCAAATTTAGCTGTTTAATTAAACACAATAGTTAACACTTAACAACCGCCAACAACTGTCATTGATTTTCAAATTTATTTTTTGAATCTTCCAAAGTAGACATCCATACATTGTCTAATACACACCCATTTTCTAAACTATACACAATCGTTCGGTAATTTACTGAAAGGCTTCACCTTATTCTTTTAGGCTTTGTTTGGATCATATAAGATTAAGGGTATGATTAGTTATTCGGGATTAAAATTTTTATTCCAAAACGATCAAGAATAAGTTTTTTGTGATCTAGAGTGTTATTTTTAAGTGGTCCAGCATCTAGATTTAGAAGTCAAAATATTCTTTGTGTAAAAACAAATGTCAAAATTTAGAAGAGAAATAAGAAAACCAAAAGAAAGTGTATGCCTTCATCTTGCCCTTGGACTTGGACTTTGACTTGCTTTTTGTCAGGTTTTAAAAATCTTGTAATCAGGCACCATTGTACTCTGAAACGTCCTGAAGCCCCAACCTTGAGAGCACAAGGCAGTATGAATCCCAATCTGTTCTACTTAGATACTTGAGGAGCTTCTTCCTCCTTTGTACCATCTCTTGTAGTCCCTTTCTGGAGTGCTTATCCTACATCAATGACATAAGTATAAGAAAAATTCTAAGCCTCTGCTGTGGTGCATCAATGCTATTGGAAATTAGGATTTACCTTTTTGTGCAGAACAGTAGAGATGCTTAATTTTTGTTGTGAGTTGAGCAACTGCAAAACAAAAGATAATGTCAAATCCACTCAAAGGATAATGACAACAGCAAGCAATAAAAGGAAGTTCAAATCTGTTCCTTTGGGTAGATTCAACAGACATGAACACTAAAATTGTTAAAGAAAAGAAAAAAAAATTGTAATATAAATGCCCAAAATTCATGTATATAACCTCGTGAAACATTCCAAACATATCCTTCCCCGTCCAATTCAAGAAATGGTCAAAATGTGCTGCCCCTCCTCTCTGCTGCTCTGTAAGTAAATGAGCAACAATAAGGAGGGTAGTGGTCAAAATGTGCTAAGTAAAAAGGGGGCCGAACTGATATTCCCTGCCTTAGAAGAGTACGCATGTTATCTATTATTTTTTATTTTGTGCCTACACCTACTTTGATGTTTTGCAGGAGAGATATAAGATTATTTGTAAAAAAAGATTACCTTGAATTCATGCAGAGTCACAATCAGACTGACATTTTGAACTCATCCTGAGTTTCTGGAGCTCCAATTTCATCTTCTCAGCTGAGGACATGTGATCAGGATGGAAATACTACAAAAAAAGAAAAAAGAAAAGACAAGTGTGAAAAGATAAAATTCTCAAGTTGAATTTATGTCATACTGGCTAAGTACCTAATTTCATATACTATAACCATTATATATCAATATAGAAAAAAGGATTAGCAGTGAAAGCAATGGGAATTGAAGAGGCACATAACATAATACTCCTTAATTTTAGTCAGAGTCAGAGAGTCAGAGAGCCGCAAAAGGACCACCTGGAATTTCCTCAGCTCGACAAGACAAGCCACTGGTTTAACTCGGTCAAAGAGAACCCTTGCTTCGCCTGGTTTAAAAGCTCCCTGAGAAGTCGCAAAAGGAGCACCTCTATTTTTGGCGTCTGCCTCCTCCAATTTCCTCGGCTCGACAAGCCGCTGAGGAGAAAGTCGCTGAGGGAGCGGATGGGGTGGAGGGGTTTCGGAATTCGGAGCCGGAAATGAGTGAACTGATTCCAGATTTCATCATCGAATTTGAGAGGAGAAGTGTTGGTGGGAGGAGATTAATTTAATTGGGAAGAACCGATAGATCGATCGGGGAGAGTATCCTCTGCCAAGGTTGGCAGTGCCAACCGTTTAAGGTTGGCAGGGTGCCAACTTTTGATCCGAGCCGTTAGATCTAATCTGGACGGTTCAAATTTTTCGGGCCTATCAATCTGTATCATGCACGGGGTTCCCATTAATCGTTGAGATTAGATCTAACGATTCAGATCGAAAGTTGGCACCCTGCCAACCCTTTTAGGTCGGCAGAGGATGTGATTCCGATCGATCGAGTCACTGCTGAAGTATGGGGAGGAGGGCAAGGGGAAGTGGAGCATTTAGGAGAAGAGGGATGCCAATGGGGACGGGGTTTAAGCTTCAGTTTGGAGTGGCCCGAATTAAAAACGAAAGTTTTCTGCCACTTGCGTTCTCAATGGATTAAGTTACGTTCTCAACGGATACCCCAATTATAAACCCCGTTCTCAACGGATTTTATTCCGTTCTGTCCCCAATAGGTATGTCTCTCGTTGCATTAGCAACGGATCTCATCCTTTCTCAACGCATACCACAATTCTGACATCCGTTCTGAACAGATCCATTCCCCCAGATCATCTCCCTGCAACTAAACTAGCTAAAAATGACAACTTCCGTTTTTCTGGGTTTTTATGTCCGTTCCCAACAGAACTTTTATGCAAATTTCGTTGTGTTCACGAAGCCAATTTGGATCCGTTAAGAACCGAACTTTATCCGTTGAGAACGGATTCTAACAGGAAAATTTTCTATATTCCGCTTATACTGGTACCAATGGAAAGGTCGAACACAGTAAATGCTATATTCCTTGTACCTACTGTGATAAGTGATTACCATTGACCTATGCTTACTATACCTCAAAAAATAGTAATTGTGTGTTTGGATGTGCAAGAATAAGGATTCGGATAAGAATAAACTCCAAATTCCTTATGCGCAAGAATAAGGATTCGGATAAGAATAAGCTCCAAATTCCTTATCCTTGTACAACCCAAACAACACAAGAATAAGAAATTTGGGCCCTTATCCATATTCTAACAAAATCATAGAATTAGAATAAGGAATTTGGACAAGCATGCATTTCGAGATCCTAATTCTTATTCCTTATTCAACCCCTCATCCAAACACAAATGTAAAAATACAAGTACATAATTGACAATCTGTCTAACTTAAATTCAATTGATTTCCAACAAGGAATTTATAGTTTCTATGGAAAATTTATGAAACAAAAACTGGAGGTTCAGTGTACAAGTTATTTGACGAAAACCATAAAAAAAAAATGAAAAGGCAACAGGCCTTGCTGACAACTAAATCTCACTTGGCAATTTCAGCAAACACATTGTGCAAACAGTTATCCAGACCGTACCAGTAAGATTATATAGTACTAACCAATTCTGAGATGACAAACTAAATTTAACCAACAACGACAAAAATAGAAAAAAGAAAAAGAAAAATAACAATTCCAGTGAACCAAACTGATTCCTCTATTATTCTACAATGTTCGAATGTAAAAGAAATGAAGGAAAAAAAAAGTTTAGTCAGCTAATACATAAAGGTTGCTGTCAATTCCTTGATAACAAAATTGCCAACCAGGACTACCACCATGAATTCAACACTACGAGATGTTAAAAATGGATAATCACACTGATTCCATATGAATAGCAGATTGACATGCTTTGTGCAGCAATTAACTGAGGTTGTAAAATATCTGGTCACTTTACAAATTAAGTTTAAAAAAAAGGAAATAAGCATTGTCAGATGCATTGAAAAAAGCTACACGATGAACTACACTAGGAAAGAACATTGTAAAAATGGGAATCGGGTTCCCATCTTTTCAGACTTCAGAGTACTAAAGTCTAGTAGCCACATTTTTATAATTTATATTTGACCGCAATTTTATAATCTATATCCAAGAACACGGGTTTTGGATCCAACCAGATATCACATTAAAACCCCATTTGAAATCTCAACAGATCCAACCAGCCAACTTAACATTTTTGCTTAGCAGCCCTCAAATTCCTTTTATTCCCATATCTTTAAACTAATAACCCACTAATAGTTTTATTCACACAAAGGTCCAAACCTAGTTCAAACAAGTTTAATTATGGGTTCTTGAGAACTCTTTTTCCTTACAATTCAGTCCCTAGACTAAAATTCTTCACAAACAGATCCCTGGTTCTCAACAAAAGCGTACCAGTAACCAATTTAAGACTGGTACCGACCTGTACCAACTCCAAAAACACAATCTGACCCTTATTTCACACTTTTTTGACCTAGTGTTATAACTATAAAAATTGCTTATATCAACAAATATATCATTGAAAGAAAAAAAATAAATAAATGAGAGCATTACTATCATTTAATTTTAAAGTCTGATAAATCATACTGTCATTTCATTTTTAAAAATCCAAATAGAACTCCAATAGAAGAACCAATTAACACAACAAAAGCAACTTACTTTAAGAGACAAGACACTGAGAAAATCTCTGTTTATTGATTCTTTTTTTTTTATTAAGAAGGAGAAACAGTTCATTACAGGAGACTTATCCAATTTCAATTAACAGTGACTAGTACAGTATATATCTGGTACTAGTGACTAGTACAAAACCCTGCAACAGATAAATCCCATTACAATCACTGTAGTGTAGAACAAATTGTATGTATCCAGACCCAGCCATGAACACATGAGAAACACCATATCCTAAATCAGTCCAATTGAAAACAATTGGGCACTCAATTTCATTATTTAAGGGATTATTATTTTGCCCAAATTTCTCCACTAAGCTATGACCATGAACACATGAGAAACACCATATCCTAAATCAGTCCAATTGAAAACAATTGGGCACTCAATTTCATTATTTAAGGGATTATTTTTTTGCCCAAATTTCTCCACTAAAGCTGTGACAAAGTCAGACGGTGTGATTCCTTCGCTCGAGTGTGAACGCACCAAAGTCACAAGAGTACTAGGCTACTGGCCATGTCTAATAGAGCCTCAGCATCAGCAACTTGCTCTTGTGGCTTTTGAACTGGAAAATAACCATACAAATTAAAATGAAAGGAAAAAACATGATAAAATTTTAATAGCAATTGCTTTTATATATACTTGCAACCTGATCACTTACGCAATTCATAGTCATTTGCAGACAGATGCTAAACATACAAACTATAAGTCACCTAAAAGGCAAAGCCTATTAAGTTTGTCGCTTGACTTAGGCAATGCTACAGAAGAGGGAATGGTCCAAATTTACTAATAAACCCTTCTGACCTCCCAAAACCATGTATTGTTCAAAATGTGGAGATGAGGATGCAGAAAATTGGATGATTTTAGCTAAACAGGAGCATGATGAATCCAAAACTACCATTGTATAGGAAGAATTTACTAAATTGATGCAAGCTTTCAGTTTCAGTAATAATACCTTCAAACTTTGTCGACTCAGCGTTTACCATGTCATCTTTCTCATCTGAAATAGGACATCAAATAAAACTGTGAACTTCATGTGAAAAAATGAAAAATTTTAATTGCTCAAGACATGCTTTTATTTTCCTTCTTAAAAATTCAAATTTTGGTTTTACAACGAAATAAAGAGCAAAAATAAACAGAAATCTAAACAAAACCGCCGTTTAGACCTGCACTAAATGAATTTGTACAAAATCAAAGCTGCTACTGTTATTGTAGCTCGAAATACATCAGCAAATTTATTTTAACTATTTTGGTTACATTCAGTATCTAGGTTGATTGATTTACTTAAAATAAAAGGTCTTATCAGTGACAAAGAACATCAATCTTGACTCATAAGTTTATCAGATTAGCACTATATTTTTCCTTTTTTCTGCAAGTAAAACCCAAAGGGCCCAATTGGCAGTTCCTTAGTCCAATTGAACAGGTCTAAACAGGATATGTCAGGTGAAGTCATCAGAAATTCTTCCCCTAACTTCAGTGAGCTACTCAGATCCAGCCAGATTGTTTGTCAAATAGGAATTATTGATCCAACACACTGACACAGAACAAAGCATCATAGTAGTTCACAGGTCCCTTTTTTTTTTTGGTTTATCAGATTGTACATAAAAGGAAATTCAAGAACAATGACAGTTGATTGTGGATACTGTATACCGATCAAATAAGAAATGCAATGCATACCGTCTAAAAGAAAATGAAAATAACTTGCACACTTACAAAGCACATAAAATGTTCTCTGTACAAAATAATGGGTCATTTGGCTAACTTTGAAACTTGAGAGATGTCTAGACATACAATATTTTACCATATCCCATACTTTGGACGTGTGAGTGAAATTATTCTTGTTTTACACATTCATACACGACATAGGAGCAAACAAGATTGGTTCTGAAATAAGATAAAGTATACTTTTAAGAAACTTAAAATTTGTAATTTGATATCTAACGTCCATAAGCTGAACCTGAACACCTCATAAATGAGCATGGATCAAGCCTGAATTTAGAACAGGTAAAGTTGCAGCTTGCACCATTTACTCCATACAAATCATAACGTTATCTATTATTTTGTCCCTACACGGCTACACCTATTTTGATGTTTTGCAGGAGAGATGTACGATTATTATTTGTAAAACAAGATTACCTTGAACTCGTGCAGAGCCACAGTCAGACTAACATTTTGAACTCATCCCTGACTTTCTGGAGCTCCAATTTCATCTTCTCAGCTGAGGACATGTGATCAGGATGGAAATACTACAAAAAAAAGACAAGTGTGCAAAGATAATATTCTAAAGTTATGTTTGCATGTAAAATTATATACAAAATAAAATAATATGAAATCATTGGCATTACCTTTTCTAACAAATGCCCTGTCGTGGCCTAATTTCATATACTATAACCATTGAATTATATATCAAAAGATCAATATACCAAAAAAGAAATAGCAGTGAAAGCTCTCTGAGAGGCGCAAAAGGAGCACCTCTATTTTTGGCGTCTGCCTCCTCCAATTTCCAAGCCGCGGAGGAGAAGTCGCTGAGGGAGCAGATTTCATCTAGGGATTAGGGATTCGGAAGGTTGGATTATCGGATTTGGGAGGGAAGAGAGAAGGGAGGGAGGGAGGTGGAGCAGGGTTGGTGGGAAAACTTACTTATACTATACGGCTCGAGGAGAAGGAGAAGAGGCGGAGAGAAAGGGGACGAGTCACGAGAAGAGGCGGAGTCAGTGGGTCTAATTAAAAACCAAAATTTTTTGCCTCTTCCGTTCTCAACGGATACCCTAGGATATCTACAGATTTTTACGGATATTTGACACCAAAAAATCGTTTTCTCACGATAAATCACTAACTTAAATTCAACCGCACGAGTCCACCGTGGTCGAATTTCAATTTTAATTTTATATGTCAAAGTTCATTATTAATAATCATGTGCTTGGTTCATTGAGTTACTATTCCATGAAGAAAAAACCAGTGTAGGATCTCGTTACAAAAGAAGAGGCTGGATGAAAATCAACTAAAATTTGCACAATATGCTTCAATTTAGGCCAGACCATCATTTTACAAATTTAGTGCGAATTAAAAGACCATACGTTAAGTAAAAAAAGAAATTATTTAGACTACTTTAAAATGATAATTACATTGTCCTGATTTTGGGAAAAGGAGCATATAACCCATTTCATTAACTTATGAGAAACGTATAAGAAACGTATAATCAACTAATTCATCCAAGAATTTGAGCTAAGAAAGAGTTTGTGATTATTGCCTTTTTAAGTGCTAATAGAATCTGCCAGTGTTTTTGATATCATACCGAATATTGAACCAATGAAGCAATTGGCCACAGAATTTTATCAGTTTAAGCAATAATTTAATCAGATGTGATAAGAATAATAAATGGTGCCTCCAGATAACCAGATATCTGATACATATAGTAAATCAAGGGCTGATACAGAATCTCACCTCAAACACAAGCTATACAAAACAACTTCAACACAACTCAGTTTGATTTTTTATTTTTCCAAAACAAGTGGGCAAAATGACCCACCACTTTTCTATTAAAAACGAAAATGTCCCTATTACAACACAGTTTTATCCAATCATTCTGACATAAACATCTCACACTACTTATTCTCTAATACCTTCACAAAACAAGAGGTGTACATCCCAATACAAAAAGTATAATATAGATAGAATTTATTACAATCCAAACAGGTCCTACAAAATTCCTACAAATCCCATCAGCAAGAGAGTTGCCATGGTCACACAATTTTTCATGCCGTATTTTCTAATATGTTTTCCAGTTTTTATTCAGCCTTTAACGCAAATCCCCTCATTCCAGCAGCAACATCAGCTTCTCCAGTGCAAAGTTATTTCTTGCTCTTGCTTCTTCAACTTGTTTGTCCATAAATCGGACCAAGTATATAACACACTGTGAATTTGAGTTGCAATATATAGAACAAATGAGGTTTTTTATCTTGGAAAATCATTTCATTTCTGTATATAGAATCTGATCTTTAGTGGGGCCCAAGGTCACTGAATTAACTATATTCAAAACCAGTTCCATATTTCTAACCTGGCCCGAGGATAACTGTCTATTGAAGATGAAGGCATGTTGTAGATCACACTTAACCTGCATTACTGTTAACTCTTTATCTCTACACACATCATACAGAGAGAAATCAAATTTTCACAGGCATACCTTCATACCACTGTTGGACAAATACTTTACACTTTTACCATCTCCAACGACACAGTTACAATGAAACCGTGCTATCTGGTCTATTTGTTTCAGTTTTTACACATAGGATTCCAGTTGTTTATTTGTATTATTATTATATCAGCTCAGTTTGATTTAAGGAAATACTACCCTGACACCAAACTGATCTGACACATGCCTTAAAGAAACACCGGTGAGGCAATTTGGACATAAGGTGACTCGATAAATACTTTCATTTGAGGCTGTCTAAATGAAACATGAGAGTCAGTTCATATAGTTTCGTCTTCTCTAAATAAAAAAAAAAGGCCACAAATGGTTATCTAGACAAACATAACCTCATCCTCATGTTATATTTTTAATGGACTTGTGTTCTTAAATTTGAGCTGAAATACATGGGACTTTTGGCGCACAATTGCTCAGTACAAGGTCAACTCAGGCAATTATAGTAAAATTGAGGCTTAGATGCAGACCTGTAAGTCTCATTGAGGCCAAATTGTACTCAACTTTCACTTAATTCCATGTACCAAACTTTTAGATTACCAGCAGCAGAAATTATAATTTGTCTTTAGATACTGTACATTCTGACAAAGACAAGACCCGACTATTTTTGTTGGAGACTATACATTCTAACAAAGACAAGACTGTACTTCAAAGTAATCATATTATATATTTTTGTTTTAACATTCTTAAGTTTTTTTTTTTTCCCAATACTGAGAATGAACTTAATCTGTCCCTACAAACAAAGCTAAAGCAAAAGCATCCACATATAGTCTACAACACTGTACCAAGCACCATTCTCTTGTTTTTCCAGATCTAACACTTAATTTTTGAAACTTGCACAGCTGATGTAAGCTGTCCAGTATGATTGAAATGCCAAATTGTACTAAGCACCATTTCTCTTGTTTTTTGTTTTTTTATATAATATCAACTGAACACTAAGATGTAGTCTAAAATTAAATATAGTAACAAATTTATAACTTTGTATTAGAAAAATAATATTCAAATTGGCTAAGTTCCAAAATCTCAACCTGCAAGTGTTGAAGTGGCTTCACTCCTAGTTCCTATGCACCGGCAATGCATGGAACAATAGGCAAGACATATACTTTTGCATTTTGTGATATTCAATTAGGATAGCTTGGATCTCAAAGAATTAACAACCCTGAGAACACATATGGAGCCCAGAAATTGGGGCAATCTAACCTCCTCTTATAATTCACCAAATTCAGCAAGTGCTATTCTGATATTGTTCTCGGTTGCATCTTTATCCAAGCCACCTAAAAACATCTCAACCTCAAGGTTCTCTTTTTGATCATTATCTTCTTCATCTTCGTCATCTTTTGTCAGTTCTTTTTCTTATAAGAATTCTCGCTCTTCCCTTTCTCAATCTCTGCCGTCTACCTGAGATGTGCAAAATTTATCTATTTTATTTCTTTAGTTTCAACAAGGAATTTTCAGGCTTAATACTATATATATACTAGTAGATAGCAAGAGGCTCAGAATTCATAGAAAATTTCCAAAGGGCTCTGTATATGAAAGATCCCACTCAATTTTAAGGAAAATTTGTAAGGGCTTTGTTCCATACAGAGCCCTTTGAATTTCAACCAAAATTATAAGGGCTTTGTTTCAGTATGAGCCCTTTCGATGTTTAGAAAAATTAAAAAGGGCTTTGTATGGAAGTGACCCCTTTGCATTATTTGCATATGGCAACATTGGGCAAAAAAGATTGTGCGTCAGATCATATATCGGACTGTGTACCAGTTTGGCAAATCAGATTGCGTAACACTCGATACCAGCTTTTGTCAGATTAGCAGCTCAACAGATCGCGTACATTATGCAAAAGAACTTGACGATACCATAGTTGCCACAGATGATCTCCCTGACCAGCATCACGGCGCCACCTTTTCGCCAGCTTAGATCAGATTCAATTCGGCACCACCTCCATCCAACGGTGGATGCAACCTTTCTCTCCACCACAGTCGATCACCGAATCAGCCTTTCTCACCCGCCACACTCGCAAGTCCTAACACCAGAGCGAAACCTACTAGGTTTTCTCATCTCAATAAGGTCCGTCTGTCACATGGATCCTCTATTAAACATGCCTCAAATGTTACTCAGATCCACCAGCATAACCGCTCCACTTCACTTACAGATCCGAACCCACTTACATTCCACCAGCTAAGCCCTGTCAAGGTTAAATCCTTTGTGACCCTTACAACGCAATCATCCATGTAGTTCTTTTTATCCTAATTTGAAGTTGAGAAACCGAGGAAGAATATATAGATTAACAAAATTTTAATAAAAACAAGACCATGGTACATATAATATACCCCTCATATTTCTAAAGTACGCACAAATCTTAATAGAGATCGACGAGGACCATAAAAAATTACATATATTTTAAAAAAAGTATTTTGAGCTTCCTGAGGTGTAAATGTGTACTTCACCCATAAGAAAAAAGAGTGACTAGAACTATAAAGAACATTTAGAAACAGATATCAATACTACAATTTGTAGAATTATAGCAACAGAATAATGGCTCTCTATAAAGACCCTTAATTAATTTTGCTTCGGAGTCAGAATTTGTGCAAATTAATCACAAGTTAATAGAATATGACAATTCAACCGTCAAATTAAAAGGGATACTCAGATAAGAAAGGGAAAAAAAAAACTGATTACTCCAAAATGCTGCCACAGTTACACCATAAAATCCCTCGATATTCTGATTTCTTCCAAAATACATTGAGTTAGCTCAGATAAAAGGGGTGTGTGTAATAATAAATCAGTATACTAATCAAATCCACACAGCAGCAAACATACGACTGAAAAACCACGAGAGCGATACAATACTGGAATGATCCCCCTAACTTATGCTCCTAAAACATTAATCCAGTTCCTAATTAGAGAAATAAAGACGCGAAATCACTCACAATCTTCTTGGCATGGTGAGCCTCGAAATTCGCGTTGGCGAGATGGCGTGGGATTACCCCGTTGTCAGAGCTCCTAATCGCCTCCAACACCATCGCCATTGTTGAGTTGGAGAGAGAGAGAGAGAGAGAGGGTTTAGGGTTTAGAGTTGGAGTTGGCGCGTGGAAGAAGAAGAAGAAGAAGAAGAAGTGGGGTTTTGACAAACCTTTACTGCCGAGTCGTGAGTTGTGACTATACCAACTCTCCAATTTTTAGAGGAAGTCACGAGATTTTGTGATTTCTCGGAAAAATTAGTAGGCTTAAAATAGTGTCTGCACTGGGTGTATGTTCTAACGAGTCAATGAATCGTGGGTCCCACTATTCTACGCGACTAAGCGGGGGAGATCAGTTGCGATGGACCGAGATCCGATCCGATCCGATAATATGGACCGAGACCCGGAAACCCAGGCTGAACGCAGAAAAAATGTTTGACTCTGCGTTCAAACCCCCCTCTGAACGCATGAAAATTCTCTGCGTTCAGCCTTGAGAGCCCCCTCTGCGTTCAGCCTTGAGCACGGTTCCTTGTGTTGAGTGTTGACCCAGCCAGTTTGGATCCGTTAAGAACGGAACATCATCCGTTGAGAACGGATGTTGACGGGAAAATTTTCTTCTTAACCAACGATATTTTCTCTTCCCGTTGCGTTCTCAACGGATCTCGTCGTTCTCAACACTTACCATAATTCTGACATCCGTTCTCAACTGATCCAATTCCGTCCCAGATCAATAGATCATCTCCCTGCAACTAAACTGGCTAAAATGACGATTGACAACTTCCGATTTCTGGGTTTTTACGTCCGTTCCGAACGGAACTATCGTGTCAAAATTCGTTGTGTTCACAAAGCCAGTATGAATCCGTTAAGAATGGAACTTTATCCGTTGAGAACGGATGCTGACTGGAAAATTTTCTTCCTAATCCAACAATGAAATCAACACGGAAGGAAAATAACGACACTGGGCAGTCTAATAAAAACTGTCGTAACTCGTAACGTTAAAAATTGATTAATTTCAAAATATTTAGTTTTTTTCAGTCTGATAAACAGTATTGTCACATCTGATAGGTGTATGGATGATTTTACTGCACTACGCCTGTCCTAACAATTGACTTTGTCAAACCAGAATGTTTCAATCAGTGCTAACTGCTAAATGAACACCAGATAGTTAGTTTGAGTTAATTGTGTACTGGATCTCTCCATTAAT
This sequence comes from Rhynchospora breviuscula, assembly GCA_027562975.1. Taxonomy (NCBI): domain Eukaryota; kingdom Viridiplantae; phylum Streptophyta; class Magnoliopsida; order Poales; family Cyperaceae; genus Rhynchospora; species Rhynchospora breviuscula. The sequence goes on along the minus strand of CM050400.1, from coordinate 6,211,976 downwards.
CTTGAATCAGCGTTAGTCTTGTGTATTAAGCTGCAGTCTATATATATATAGAGGTAGATAGTACTCTGTAAATTGATGCTTGAATTATTCAATAAACAATATTCAGTTCTCTCTTCTATACTCTCTTCTCCTCTTCCCCTCTCTTTATTGGTACTGTAATTCTCTACACTGGGATATTGTAACTTTGTAAGATTCTTGCTCCGCAATACATACACAATATAAAGCATCAAGACATCATCCAATGATATCAACGTCAGAAACATAATTATGTGAATATTTTTCATTGTTTTTCTCTGCAGCAGCCAATGGTAAATGAATATTTGTTTAACTTCATTTGTGAATTGTGAGCACTTAACGAAAACAAACCCAAAGAAACTAATTGCCCAAAATGTAAATCTGGAGATTGATAATGAGAACAAATTTTATGGGAACTTTGCTGGACACGAGATCCATTAAGCCTGTTCCTTTCTAATTTTAAAAATATATCAACATCATATAAAAAACTATAACTGCATTTTACAATAAAGGACGATACTAGTGCAAGATTGCATTATGATTTATGATTAACTCATCTTTACGGTAATATATTGCAACAAAAAAAAAAAGAAATAATTCTAGAGTGACGAAATCCATCTCAAATTAGCTCTGCAAGAAAGCTTCTCCATTTAAGATATCTTCAATATTGTACATCCCTGCAGAATTTGAAAAGAGTATGAAATCATGGAGTAAGATTGTAATTCTATTCAAAGCAACATAAACTTCATCACACCTTCTGAAAGGGAAAGATAACAATATTTTGGTGGAGAAATTGAATTTCCTATAATGCCCATCGTTATTACATATATGCTCACTTCACAAATGGTTTTAGTGCGGAGAAGAATGTTCCCTCTAAATGAGTTTTTACATTCAATGAAGAGATCTTTTGGTTTTCACATGCGATGAATAGATTTTTTGGGAGGGATGAAATAAATTAATGATTTAAAAAGAAGACAAATAGCTTACCCTTTGTACCACTGTGCAACTTCAAACACTTATACTGGTGCAAAATGAGTTGTATCCAGAAACTTTTGCCTTCTAAACGAGTTTTCACATTCAATGAAGAGATCTTTTGGGAGGGATGAAATGAATTAATGATTTAAAAAAGAAGACAAATAACTTATTCTTTGTACCACTGTGCAACTTCAAACACTTATACTGGTGCAAAATGAGTTGTATCCAGAAACTTTTGCCAAAAAATTGAAACACTTATTCACATTTATTTTCGAAAAAATTTAGGGACTAATTTGGTTCTTTTTTAAAACTTCAAGGACCAAGTTTCTGTAAGTAAAGCTCAAGGGCTTATTTTCTAAAGAGGGTTGAGAACCAAAAGTGAATTCTTTGATCCACAATAAATATAAAATATTTTCTACCCCATCCATTACGACTACAAAATAATATTTTCCCTTCATTTAACCTATTTCTCTCCAAGGACGTCCCAAGTCCCAACAACCTCCTACCCTCTTTTCTCTTTCTTGATGATGCTTCCAATATATTCAGAGGAAGGCCTGAGCTTTTTGGAAATTGCAGCATGTTTTTCATGTTTTGTATGGCATTAGGAATTTTCCCAAGGAAAAAAACAAATATTAAGGATGGAAGATTGTAGAATTTTGGTAAGTAGTAGGGTCCTTCCGATAGTTTTGTTCCTTTTCAGAGATTTTAATTTCTCAATATTGTAAGGTTGTTTCATGAAAAATGCAACAACAGGTTTTCCTGTCTCTTGTTTTATTTTATTATTTAGAAAAGAATAGAAATAAACAGCAGAAATCAGATAGAAAGACAGACAGATGCTGTTTCTGCGTCCTGCTGAACATACCTTTTTTACTTGGTGATGCATGACTGGCTTCTGCAACAACTGATCTCATATGCCAGAACCATCATTGTGCCTAGCTAAGGGCGATGATTCCCAGAAAAAGAGATTTCACCAGAGTACTGCCAAATCTAGACAAGTAAAAAATGCTTTGGGGATGGATTGGTCATGTTGCTTTACACAAGAACAATTCTTTCTGGGATTAAAACATACATCATGGATATTATAGCATGGATAGAGGAGCAATGAGCAAGTTTCAATCAGTCTTGGCATGAGTATAATACTTTTCGACTGATTTCTCATGTTTTGATGATTGGTTTTCATAAATTCAAATAAAAAGTTATTAGATCATAAAACTGATTAGTCAAGCTTGGTAACTATCTAAAAATAGTCGGCATAGACATACAGTACTTCCTGTCGATATCTAGAAAACATAGAAAAACTTACCGGAATTTTAAAGCCCGGCCTCTCCACAAGGTCAAGGTATCCCCACATAAGTACCGATAAGTGGAGAGGTGGGATTCAAGCTTATCCAGTGTTGTAAATAGTTCATTAACTGCAGTGTCATAAGCCTCTTGGCTTTGTGCAAAGCCACGTCTGTAAATTGAAATTTATGATTTCTTCAGTGGAATCAAATTACACCCTTTCATTTTTTTTTTTTTAAAAAAAAAAATCTCAATTGATATATGCATTCTGTAACGCACAAAAAATGCGTTATTGTACTTTGATTTCACACCACCTCTTTTCTCTTGACATCCCAAAGCATGATAGCAGTCAATCAGCCATCATAACCCCCCTTGCCGGAGGGAGGGAGGGAGGGAGGTGGAGAAGGGTTGGTGGGAATACTTATACTATACAGCTGATATCGCTCAAGTATGACTATGAGGAGGAGGGAGCAGGAGCAGGAGAAGAGGCGGAGGGAAAGGGGTTAGGGAGAGTGGAAGTGGAGGAGGAGGAGAGGCGGAGTAGTGGGTCGAATTAAAAACAAAAAAATTTCTGCCTCTTCCGTTCTCAACGGATAAATTTCCGTTCTCAACGCATACCCCCAATTGTTGCATCCATTCTCAGCGGATCTAATTCCGTTTCGTCCCCAATAGATCTGCCTCACGTTGCGTTCTCAACGGATCTCATTCCGTTCTCAACTTATACAACAATTGTGACATCCATTAAGAACGGAATATATATTACTAACCAATTCTCAGATGGCAATTTCATCAAACACATTGTGCAAGCAGTTATGCAGACCGTACCAGTAAGATTATATATTACTAACCAATTCTCAGATGATCACGCTGATTCCATGTGAATAGCAGATTGACGTGCCTTGTGCAGCAATTAACTGAGGTTGTAAGATATCTGGTCACTTTACAAATTAAGTAAAAAAAAAAAAGGAATAAGCATTGTCAGTGCATTGACAAAAGTTACAAGATGAACTACACTAGGAAAGAACATTGTAAAAATTTGAATCGGGTTCCCATCTTTTCAGACTTCAGAGTACTAAAGTCTAGTCGCCTCATTTTCATGCCTTATATTGATTCGGGACTATGTTGCCCGGATACTTCAATTTACTGCCGTATCCCGTGTCGGATACGTATCCGACGCGGATACTCGTGCGACGCGCGTGCGATACGCACCGGATTCGCCACGTGGCGTGTCTGTTTATTTTAAATTGTTTGACCACAGGATACGGTCCACGCTACGTATGGATACGCATGTCGACCACTCATGCAGCTCCACGTGGCACGCACATTGCCATCCTCGCGCGTATGACAATGTGCATAGCGGACACACAGACCGCCACAAAGGAGGGGACAAACTCATCACTTGGCCGCTGAAAGCCAGCCTATATATAGTGTTAAAATGTGGTTAGTTTTTCATTGTGGGACTAAGGTAAAGCTCCAAAACCGGACAAGCCAACAACCCTCTTTTCTTTACATCTCAATTGCGGCTAAATGGACATATCCATTTCCGATTTTTCAGAAAATTGCATTTTAGTTTCTTAATTGTTTGAAAGCCTTCTAAAACTCATTTTTGCATAAAATTTTATATGCATGCTCACAAAAATATGAGGAATTTGAGAGTTTAAAATTTTCGATTTTAAAAATAATTTATATAATTTTTGAAGTCACATCAAAATGTCATAGTTGGCATGTTAATAACATATATATATTATTAACATAATATTATTAACTATTAAATTTCTCAATATAAATTAAAAGATTATAATATAATGTTAAGAACATTATATTAGTAATATAAATAAATTAGTTTTTTAATTAAAAAATATATTATTTTTTTATTTTATATATATAGCCGTATCCGAGTTTTTTAAAAAATACCGAATCCCCGCACCCGCACCGTGTCGGATACGACACCCGCACCCGCACCCGTGCAACATAGATTCGGGATAATAAATTTATAAAAAATAACAAGAGCCGGAATTTTTTTTTATATTAATTATGTTCTATATTAAATCATCTTAGGACAATGTTATTTGATGCGTTCAAACAATGTTACGGCGAAATTAGCTTAAAAAATAAAAAATAAAATAATGTTAAGAGTTTGAAGTTAGAAATGGGCTATTAACGGCGGTCTTGAAGCCAAGTCCAACGGGCCTTAAAAGGTCGAAAATAAAAAGAAAGCGAATACTTTGTTCTCCACTCCAGTAGATTAAGATTTGAAATCGTTTAAAAATGATTCATTTATGAATTTATTTTAATAATTTAAACTCTTATTAACTTTATCCATTTTATAGGTCTTTATATTTTCTAATATCTGATTCTGTCAAAAGTCAGGCCTCTCTCTCCTCTCCATCAAAACGGGGGTTCTCGACGATTTATAATAGGATTAAAATTAAAATTCCAGGCTACCTATTGATGTTTCAAACAGAGTAAAAAGTAAGTGAAAGCAGATATATAGTCAACGTTAATGTGGACCGCCCGATATATAATGGATGGTCTAGTATTTCTGTGAACTCTTTCATCAGATGATGTGTATTCCTAAACATAGTCACTCGAACTGAGTTGAACTGCAACGTAGTTGTTTCAAAATTAGGTTGAGAATGGGCCGTCTCGACTCTGCAGAGTTCCCGAAAAAATTAAAACTAACGTTACTGTTCACACGAATTTCGAGAATAACTGTTAAAAATTCGAAATTTTAAAACTAACGTTGTTGGATCGGCATTCGGATTGCCGAAATTGAAAACTGCTTGGATCGGCATTCCAATTGCCGATCCAAAATTCATTCCGGTTTTGTCAAATTGTTTTTGTCTTGTCACATGTTTTGCCACATTAAAAAATGTTTTGTCACATTTCTCTTTTATCCCTCAACTTTTTTATTATTACAAAATATATATTAAACATAATTGAAACTTTTATAATGAAATATAATTATATAATTAAATTATTTATGTTAAATACATAATATTGTATATGTGTATAATACTTATTTATACATATATATATTATGTATCATATATTTTATATATTAAATACATATTATTGTATATAATTAAAATATATGATAAATATTATTATATGTACATATATTTCTATGTATATTTATTTATACATAAAAATTTTTATATATTAATATCTACATTTAATGTATAACAAAAGTTTTTTATTAGACTATTTTGCAAAAATAATAATTTTAGGGTCATCGGCGAATAAATTCAATAAAATTATATTCAACTTTTTCGCCGACGACCCTAAAATTATTATTTTTACAATATAATCCAATAAAAATTTTTGTTGTACATTAAATGTAAATAAAAATATATAAATTTTTTTTAATGTATAAATAAATATACATATAAATATAAAAAAAATTATATACATTAAATATACATACAAATATGTATGTATATTAAATACGAATGAAAGTATTACACATGTCGTAATATAAATTATATTTAATTTTATACATGTATATTATATTTATAATTATATATATTTGTATTTATATGTATATTTATTTATACATTAAAAAATTTTATATATTTTTATTTACATTTAATATATTTTGTAATAATAAAAATTTTAGGGGCTAAAAAGCAAATTTTGCATTAAAATAAAGTCAACCTGAATTTTGTTGTTCGGATCGGCAATCCATTTGCCGATCCAAACAAAAAATTTCGCCAACTTTTTTTTACTTTTTATTTTAATGCAAAATTTGCTTTTTAGCCCCTAAAATTTTTATTATTACAAAATATATAATTTGTGATTAGAAATTAAACATAATTAAAACATCTATTATAAAAATATAAGTATATAATTAAATTATGCATGTTAAATACATAATATTGTATATGTTTATAATACTTATTTATACATATATATTATGTATCATATATTTTATATATTAAATACATATTATTGTATATAATTAAATTATGCATGTTGAATAGTTAAACAAATTATTGTATATAATTAAAATATATGATATATAATATATATGTATAAAGCTATTCAACATGCATAATTTAAGATATAAAAGATCTTTTATATATTTAATGTATGTATATTCAACATGTATGTATATTTAATGTATACAAAAAAATCTTTTATATATTTTTATTTACATTTAATGTACAACAAAAAATTTTATTGGACTATATTGTAAAAATAATAATTTTAGGGTCATCGGCGAAAAAATTGAATATATTTTTATTGAATTTATTCGCCGATGACCCTAATATTATTATTTTTTCAAAATAGTCCAATAAAAAAATTTTGTTATACATTAAATGTAGATATTAATATATAAATTTTTTTTAATGTATAAATAAATATACATAGAAATATATGTACATTTTATGTACATATAATAATATTTATCATATATTTTAATTATATACAATAATATGTATTTAATCTATAAAATATATGATACATAATATATATGTATAAATAAGTATTATACACATATATAATATTATGTATTTAACATAAATAATTTAATTATATAATTATATTTCATTTAGAAATTTCAATTGTGTTTAATTACTAATCACTAATTATATGTTTTGTAATAATAAAAAAGTTGAGGGCTAAAAAGAAAAATTGTAAATAAAAAAAATGTACAAAAGTTGGAAACGGAATGTTGTTCATTGTTATATGTCCATTTAATTGGATCGTTATTTGGAATGCCGATCCAAGCTTGGATCGGCAATCGGAACGCCGATCCAAGCGTTATGTATTTTCGGCAATCCGAATGCCGATCCAACAACGTTATTTTCAAAAATTCTGAATTTTTAACCGTTATTATCGTAATTCGTGTGAACAGTAACGTTAGTTTTAATTTTTTCGGGCAGAGTTCGAACTTCGGAGAGAAGGAGAAAAAGGCCGTAAATGAACGATCGTGGGACAACTGGACAAGACATAATAGGCCTAGCAAAGACAAATATATTTATAATGAAAATTGATTAGTGCCATCGCTAAAAAAATCATCTACGCCATCGCTAAGCCAGCGATATCCTCTCATCCAGCTCATTTTATCTCGTACGTAAATGTTCAGTTAGATAAGTACAAATGTTCTGTTAATTGAGTATAAATGTTCAGTTAGTTGCAATAAAAAATATAAATGTTATCAGCAAAAATGTTCATTTGAATAAGTATAAGTGTTTAGTTTAGTAAGAACAAATGTTCAGTTTCGTAAGTACAAATGTTCAAGTTATTACATATAAATGTTCAGTTTATTAAGTATTACTTTCAGTTTTTTTTAAATATGTGCATGTCAAGCAAAGGGGTCACGAACTGGAAAAAAATCACATGAAAAAATTAGAAGGGGTCATGAACCGATCCGGTTCAAATTAAATTTTTTCCGACTTTGCCCTTGGCGCAACTCTCTCTGACGCGCGACTTTGACCATGCGGCCATCCGCGACTCTCCCCATTAGTTGACGCATTTAACTGAACACTTTTGAATATTAAACTGAACACGTATGATTATTAAACTGAACATTTGTAACAGACACCTGCCAGTCAAGAGAGAAACTCATGCGCGCGCTGACTGTTCAGCGATGGCACGCGATGGTTATTCTGCCGATGGCAGTTATAATTACTGATTTATAATGCTTATTCCCTTCTTTTGTCTTAAAAAAAAGAATCAAATATCAGGTCTCCAGAATTCAGTATTCTATATTTCTATGTCTAACATTTTGTTTGTATGGTACAAATTGTGTATCGGGACTGATAAGGATCATTTCCTATATTCATCATCCCCATCATCCCCTAGAATCCTTAAGAGGATAATGCTTCATTAATGAGGATCATTACATCATCCTCTAGAATCATTAATGAGAATCATCCCCTTCCTGGAATCATCCCCTCCCTCTTCTCTGTTTCGCTCCTTTCTCCTCCCCATCCCCCTCCCCTTCCCCCTCACCCTCCCTCCCCTCTGATTCAAAATAGCATTAACTAGAACAATAATTTTTTTTCGAGAATAATTAGTAACATTAACTAGAACAGTTAGCATTTTTTTCCAGCGCAATTATTATTTTCCAGCATAATTTTTTTCCAGAACAACTAGAACAATTAGTAACATTAACTAGAACAATAATTTTTTTTTCGAGAACAGTTAGTATTTTTTTTCCAGCACAATTTTTTTCCAGAACAACTAGAACGGTTACTAACATTAACTAGAACAATAATTTTTTTTCGAGAACAGTTAGTAACATTAACTAGAACAATTAGCATTTTTTCCAGTGCAATTATTTTTTTCCAGCACTTTTTTTTTCCAGAACAACTAGAATAGTTAGAAGGAGAACTGTTAATAATATTAACTAGAACAGTTAGTATCCACAGTTAGAACGGTAGCTGATTTGACTAGAACAATTACTTATTTAACTAGAACAGTTAGTATTCATAAAAAAAAATGTGCCAGTGGAAAGGGAGAAGGAGCGAAATAGAGAGGGCGCTGGATTTTAATTGTCAGGGGATGAGGGGCGCTAGATTTAATTGCATTAATGAGGCAATTAATGGGGTACGGTTGGGGATGAGGGATGAGACAGTTATTAACGCGTTTTTAAAGAAATTAGAATTAAATGAAAATAAATTAAATGCTTGGAGATGCATTATCTGTGGGGATGATAGGGATGATCCTAGGTAATTCCCAATTGCGTATGGTTCCTGTATATGTTCAGATTTTATGATTATGGAAGTAAAAAAAAAAAAAAAAGTGCGAATTTTATGTAAGTAAACTTGAATTAATAGATATTCACGTAATATTGTTTACGTCTCTATTAATGTATTTTATCGATCCGTGCCTATTTTTTAATTTGAGAAATTCGCTGAAATGATTAGTTATCCTCTACGTTGTGAAATATTTGGAGAATCTTATTTTTAGTAATTCAAATTGAAACATTGAAATTTATGCAAATAAAAAGCTTCTGAAATGTGTTTGAGTCAAAGTGCTTGCATTTGTTTTTGTTTTCGATAATTCTAAGCCTTATCTCCAGTTGTAAAATCATCAAAGCCAATAATTGCTTGTCAATTGTCGTCAACTAGTTGCTATGTGCTAATTTAAGATTGATATATCAAAATTTTGTGAAAAAAAAAAGTTGTTGGAACATTACAACTAGCTTTTGCACTTATTGAAGTTCTTAATAAAATCCAAATAATTACAGGATCTTGTCATAAAACCATCAAAGCCAATAATTACTTGTCAAATATCAATTTGCTAGTTGCATAAATAATATAATTTTATTTTTTTATTCTTAATGGTATATTAATTTGGTCAATTAATGATATTTGAAATATGTTTACAGTATGTGTGATGTATAAATTTCAGTTGCAAAGAAAAAGACGTCTACAATAGTTTTATAACACGAGCGAACGCACGATATTTGCATGTATAAATTTTAAATTTTGACTCATTGCCAATTTATACAAGATTGCATGTACATGTGGTGTTAAAGGAAAAATATTACTGTACTTTGACATGGCCATTAGTAGAAGATACTGCTTGTCTTGTTGGAAAAATGAGTTGACTTCAACATTCCAATCTCCGATGTTCCGTAATTAATGATCTACTAATCAAGCTCTTAATTTTATTAGTCCAAAGAGGCTACTCATGGGCCATGGCTGGTTGCATTTTCAATCTGGCCGTTCTGACAACCGGGGCCCAATGTAAATAAATATGCTGATATATATATCCGTGATTTTTCACCTAAATATTTATAATTATAATTTTCCAGAAATAATAAAATGAACAGTCTTCTTCTGCCTATTGTCCGATGCACGCTCTCGTATGTATTATTTGATGCAAATTTAGTTGTTTAATTAAACACAATAGTTAACACTTAACAACCGCCAACAACTGTCATTGATTTTCAAATTTATTTTTTGAATCTTCCAAATTAGACATCCATACATTGTCTAATACACACTCATCTTCTAAACTATACACAATCGTTCGGTAATTTACTGAAAGGTTTCACCTTATCCTATAATAATAATAAAACGCACATTGGATTATTTCGTTCCTGGAAAAGTCAATGAAAAATTAATGAAGGTATATTCAGAAAATAAGGATTACAATATTCGATGAAAACAAGTATAATATTCGATAGTAAATTACTGCCTCATTATGCAATCGCAATTAAAATAGAATCTATTTCACAGGATCCAAGACTTTAAAATTTTGACTTTAGCTCGTGACTTGGTACCGAAAAAGGTAATTGCTTCACGTGTCCTCGAGACCTCGACTCGTTCGATCGATAAAACGAATCCAACGGCCGAGATTGAATCACTGGCCTGATGGAGCCTCGATGACGTGGCATCTCTGAGGGAAAAACGTGCTAGGACAAGGACACGCTCGTGACTCCGTGTTTTGTTGGGATTTTGGAGAATCTTTTTTTTTTTTTTGAGGATAATTTTGGAGAATCTCCATTTCTATACACAACCGCAAAACATGATCTGGGCCCCACATTACTCGGTCGGTGGATTTGGGGTATTAATCCTGACCGCATATCCTTTGCTCTTCGCCGCTAGGTGCCAGGTTCATGATTATTATTTATTTTCCACACTAACTCTCCAGTTTTGGTGTTTTATATTTTAGTGCGGATCTTGTCTTTTGCCTACGTGGCATGATGTTTGACAAAATATAAATAGACAAATAAGGATGAGGGGATTTGGTGGTTTGTAATTGTATTGGTAATTAAGTCATTTTTTTGTTATGGTTTAAATTGCTTCCTTTTTCATTAAAGTGTTCTATATTGTGACCAAATTAACGTAAAATTATAGATAGAAAAATGATGATATTATCATAATCCCCATTTTATGGGGAAAAATATTAAAAGTACATTACCTTTTTTGATGATTTAAGCTTCCCGAGTTGGAATCAAACTCACTTTGACTTATTTTTTTTGCTTGGGAATTAAGCATTAAGCATCATTGGTCAGCTTTCATGTTGCTCTCTCGGGAATTATTAGGGCTTCAAAAACAAAAAGGGAATTGGTGACGGTGACAAAAAAAATTGATATAATGAAGTTAGTTATCAGTCGGTGGTTGATCATTGATGGGGATTGTATCATGACACTGCTCTAATATTAAATATTTTTAGGGTTTATTGGCTGGGGTCCATTTCATTTCATGACCTCGCATTTTGTCTTGGGTCCCTCTCGTTGTACCGTTTTGAGCCTGACAACTGAACCCAGCAAAGTGATGTCGCTGTTTAGTCTTTAATTTGGCTTAGGTTGGTGTTTTGATATGGTAGACCATGACCAAGGTTCCATGGTGCACATTTGTCTAATCCCTTGCAATGATAAGTAAACTTGACAAAATATTTGTGCTTGTCAAGCTATCTGGTCCAGACGGAGTGTCTGGTCTGAAATATTGTTCTATGTAGATTATCAGAGTCAATTATACTTTAAAAAACTCTTATATATTGCTTTTATTATCAACAAGAGCAGCGCCTTTGATAATATATTACAAAAAAGATAACTTTAGTGTACATTTTATTATGGAATATAGTATTTTATTATATTCAAATAATTCATTATGAATTTTTTTTGTTAATATATTTGTAAAACAGCAAAGTTTGAAGCCTAGAAGTACTTAGCATTATTTCAAAAAGAAAATTTAAATTGCAGATGCACTTATTGTCGTGTGAATAATTTACATCGATTTTCGTTTGACCTAAAAAAAATGGTTAGCCGCCGTCAAATATAAAAGAAGTCCTTGAGCAAATATTTCTTATAATTGTTTCATTATTGCTAAATTTTTGCATGATTTGATACCTACAGTCGACCTAAATGACAACGTATACTGGTATACACTGTTTCGATATTATTGACAAAATTTTGCATGATTTGGTTTTTTTGAAGGTTGGTTTGACATCAACAATTATATTATTTAGAAATTTGAAAATAAACTTTTGCACGATTTGTTGAATTTATCAAAATAGAGGCCTCAATTATCAGTGCAATTACTCTGCAGTGAACCCGGCCATGCTTATTTTAGATTTCTAGTTTATTCTTTTTCGTTGAGCTTCATGCTTTTAACTATGCGTACTTCCCTTTTTGTGCGCTAGATTTAGAGTCATGTGAAATGCCATAAAAAGCATGAAACAATGAGCCCAAGTGCCCAACCACATACTCTACTTAATCATTGCATTTTTCTTTTATTATAAACGGATTCCGTTGCTTTATTATAAAATCATGGTTCTCTGTAATATTTATCAACACGTACATGATCAGAACCGTTTTTATTTTAAGGTAGATATATTTTGTCTGAAATTTTGCACCTGTATGAATAAAAAATATTGACTTCGTATTATTTTTTAAGTCCATCTTGCAATATAAAAATTGGTTACAGACTTAAATATAAGGACTCTAGATTATAAACTTTGTTGTTGTAAAATATTTGACAGGGATACATACGCAACATCAAACATTATTAAAAGGAGATGGACGTGACAGATGCATAGGGCTGGCATGGCATGCATGCCACCACTTAAGGGCTCATTCAGATGGGGCTAGAAATAACTTCTTTTTAGACATAAAACTCTTCATAAAGTTACACACTTTCCAATATTTTCTTCCTAAAATTCTTATTCTTTCCTTATTCCCATACGATCCAAACGAGCCCTAAAGGAATATTATAGTCTCTTTGATTCCTCCACGAATTAATTGTTTACGAGAGAGCAATGGGAAAAAAAAAAACTGAGAAATTTTGCACATAATTTGTCAGTGGCAATTTCATCTGGCGAAACGGATTTTATGACCTTTTTTTTTTTTTGTCAACGCACGTTGTATCATAAATTAGTTTTTTTCAATTCGATTTGAGCTATGTTTCTGCTCAAATTGATCGCGTCCATTTATAATTCCGAGGGAATAATTAAAATTTTTTTTATTCATATAGAATATTTTCTATTTCTAGATATGTTGTGAGAGTGAGACGATTTTTCTCAATCAAAATGCTGTAATTTGTAGAGATTAGTTAGTATTTAGTAATGATGGTATTAACACATATCGCCCTGTTATTTCCCATTTTCGGCATATGAATAAGTTATATATTTCTGCGACCGTCGATGAAAACAACGGATGAGTTACATATATACTATGTAAATTTAATATTGACTAATGTTAGAGTCAAATGCGTTTGACGTCAATGGTGAACTAAGATTTAATTATTAAAATTTCAAACAGTTGATGAACCACTCAATCTGATCTTCATAATGAAATTTTTTTAGAACAAACTCTATATTTTTTCGAAATTTTTAGCTACTTTTTTCCGGTTATTTAAGACTACAGGTCTTAACCTAATTAGATTGATGGTTTTCGAAAATAGAAAACAAATGTAAAATATAGAGAACAAAATTGACGCGGTTTGGATTGTCCGTTGTAATATCGAAATTTTATCGAATCTTGTTTGGTGGGCTCAAGTGTCAAACGCATTCGACTCTAGCATTACTCTAATACTTTTTAAAATGACCCATTTAAATTTATCTATTTTCATTATTTTTGGAAATTATTATTAGCTAGCCTCTAATACATTCAGACATATCACAGAGATACTGTGTACGCGATACCAAAAATTTAAGACAATGCATAACTTTTTAAAATAGATTATCACAGTACCTAGACTTTTTCTAATCGTAGGAGTCACGGTTTTTTTGTGATTTTTTAAATTTGTAAATTTACAAAATTTTTAAAAAAACATCTGATTGTTTTGTGATTTTCTTTTCTAAAAAAAAAAAATAGTGAACTAGACATATTTTTTGAACTTTTATTAAGATCAGAAGTTGACAAGGGCCTTTCTGATATAACGTGACTTCTCATTGCACCCGACAGGCCCTGTGAACCGCCAAAAAAGAAAGGGGCCTTGTTAACAAAATATTCCTTACAAGGTTTATGTCGTTTTTAAGCTTTATAAAACAACAAAGAAGCATGTGAACTAGTATTAGCTAGCTCCTACATCACTCTCAACAAAACATTTTGCACCAATTAATCGTCTTCATTTTTTAATTGCGCAGTGTAGTTGTATGTTGTAACAAACATATTTTTTTCGGTTTTTGTCATGCATTTATTCTTAATAAAAATATAAATATTTTAAACTATAAATATTCAAAAAAGATAATCGAACTAATTTACTTCACCCTTTTACGGCAGTTAAAATAAATACAATATTTTAATTATACTTTAATAAGCACCACGTGTATATTAATTATCGATGGAAACACAACTTTTGAAAAAAAATATATCATTTTTTTATTCTCATAGATATGGAGCCCAATTATTGCTATTTTTAATATGCAATGCAAAAAATTGATATATACTGCACAAACAATGATTTTGTTTAATCAATTCAGTATTGAATTTTTTTTTTATATGGAAGTTAGAAACATTCAGATGCTGCTTATTTATGGACGGTTAATTCGCTCATTCTTTTTTTTTTTTTGATGAACAATTCGCTCATTCAAATCCACCGTAAATAATAAGAAATATAAAAACGCACACAAGAAAAATAAGAACTGGTTGCGTTGCGTGTGCGTGTAGTTGTGAGGAAATTACTTGTCATACAAGCTAATTGCTCCGAGACTTCGGGGTTTAGCCACAATTTTTGGACTCATAAAAAAAAAAAGCCACAATTTTTGGGAACTTGGATTTGGGACATAATGATAGCTGTAACGTGAGATGGCAATTTGTAATAGTATCTTGCCTTTTGCTGTCGATATCATCAATAACAAATTTCTTCAAAGGTCAAAAAAAGCAAAAATGAAAAAGAATATACACCAAACTGCAGGACGATTATTTTTTGCTAGCAAATTTTCAGTTAAAGATTTAAAAAAAGTTACGAAAAATATATAAATTTCAGATTGAAATTTTATGATTGCATTGAGTCTTCCTTTGAAATTCTCACTAGTGGATCTTTTAAACAAATACAGCAAAAATGCTCTTCTATCATTTTGATTAAAGAAAGCACGCAGTAGACCGTATCCAGTTACAGAAAACATAAATCACCAAATATTTAATAGAATAGTGAAGTTCATCTAAACTTTTTATGGAGTAAGATAATTCATATTATTTTGTACCAAAATTCAATGTCATGGTGTATTGATAAAAAAAATTAATGAGATTCATACGTGGAACGATCTACCATATTAATGTATTATGATTTATTCGGTCCAAATTTGTATCCATAAGTTCAAAAACATAAACAAAATATCAATATTATAGTGGATACATATATCGTCTGGGGGCTTTCTGATGTAGTGATTGGGTGGCATAAATATCTTTATTCATGAAACGAACAAATTTTATAAAATTATATAATTTGAAAAAAAATTAAAATGAAAAGAGTGAAATATAAAATACACGAACTCTTCAAACAGAATAAAAAGAATAAAACTGATCAAGACATGAAACACAAATATGAGGTATCACTAGAACTCAAAAGATCCCACATTGTTCTTTTTTTTGCGCAAGTCAGGACCGTAGTACGTCGCGGAGCACATAGCGCAAGTACCGCTAGTCGATCCCCACAAGTAGGAAGATTTCTGCTATGGAGGACCTCAGTTCATCATCTCAAATCATTCTGGGACCCACAACACAGTGAATCCTAGAGAAATTAGGTCCCCTAGCAATAGCATCTATCTAACTATAAATAAGAGAGAAATGGTGCTGAGCCTACTGGGGCTACTGATCAGATCCTCCGCTTATTTTTGTTTGCGTTGCTTGGGAGCATTACCGTCTGATATTTGTTGATTTCTTATCAACCATACGATCTGCCCTACCTTCTTTATGGCATTGGAGATGGTTTCAACCACACTGACTATATATGACATGTTGTTGTACATAGAGAAAGAGTGCATTCAGGGATTTCAACAAATCATATGATTATGTTTGAAAATTAATTAAACAAAATATTATAAATAATTTTTAATTGAAAATATTGACGAAACAATAAATTCCTTATTGCCTCATATTATTTATGTTTGAATATTACTACAGTTTGGCAACAGTAAAAAAAACTTATGTTTGGGGATGTTTGGAAGCCTTGGAATAAGCCCTTATTCGGAATTGCTAGTTCCGAGGGTTGCCAAACACATTTTAGAATAAGCCGAATAGCTTATTCGGCTCCTTATTCTTGTTCTAACAAAATGTTGGAACTAGATTGAAACAAGCTAACCATCCAACAACAAATCATTATTTTATACTTTTTTTCTTGTTCTTATTCTTAACTAACCACCCAAACAATATCTCTTAATTTAAGAATAAGCAATTATTTAACATTCCTTATTCATCACTCTTATTCTAAAATAAGCTATTCTATTCTTATTCACCACACTTCCAAACACACCCTAAAATAACAAGATTATATTGTTTTATTATTAATAAGCGAGAATCAGTAAAAAAAAATGGTGACAAGAGTCTGATTTTTTTACTTTTCATTTTAATCTATATTAAATAATCTTATAAAAATTTTATTTGATTCATTGAGATATTTTAAAATATTTCAATATACGCTTCTCCATTGCAAACAAAACAAACATCGTATGATCAAAAATCAAAATCTTTTGATGTAACAAATGCATCCGCATATCGTTCAGAAAAAAAGGGAAAAAAAAATGCATCAGAAATTCAGAATTATGGCGCGGAATGCGGAATCGGAACAACGATCCACCAACAGCTTCGGTCCAAAAATGCTAAGCTGGATTTGTGTGATGGCTCATGGCGCGGCCATGAAAATGGTCCACCATTACTCGTGAACCGAGACTATCCAACTATTTTTCATAGTGGGCCACCTACCGTTCTAAACCGCGTGAGCATCTTAAGCGGCATCCTAATTTTTGTGCTCTTCACTAACAGACACCTTAATGGGAAACACATTCGCATCACCAATTTGCTATGCGTACCCACGTTTTACCACTAGAAACTCACAACGCAACGAACGCCCTCGATGGAATTTACAAGCGAATCTTAAGGCGATACAAACGGTTCAGATATCAGGAGATATTTATGTTGGTTTAAATTGTTCGTTGAATCAATGAGATGTATCCTCGAATAATTTCATTTCCTTAACCGAAAGGATTCAGAGCGGTGTCTAGGTGGGGACACATATTGCCCCTTCCGGACTTCCTGTAATTACGGATGGGCCCGGATTTACTTGATTTATCCTAGAAAAAAAATATATATTTTTATGTTGGTGCTTTGTTTTGCAAATTTACCCCATTAATTATTATAATAACATGATAGCCCTTTTTATTAACTTGTATTATTTCACATGACCATGCAAAAGTAGTTATTTTTCATGAAAATGTCGGGGTGTTTAAATGTTGTCTTCTACCGTTAAATTTTTTTCACTGCATCGCCAAAAAAAGGTAATTTATTAGGACATTTTTGTTCTCTTTATTTTTAAAATTTTCCTTAGTGACGGACAACTCAGATATCCTGATTATAGTACGTAGCGAAATTTTTTTTTTTGGTTGCTCTTGGACTGTGGGTAATGGATACATTTATTTTTTGTAATTTCCCTTTCAAGGCTTCTCTTTCATTATAGAGAAACAATCTATACTAGAAAATCTTTTCTTTATGAAAAAGATATAATAATTCCTTTTGCTGTCTTAATCTTGTAATTATGGATCTATAGCAAATAATCACGCATATATAATTTGGCATTTAATATTATTTGATTAAAAATCTGATAAATGCAGTAGCAATGTGTAAATTTAATTTATGTAGTTTATTTGGTTATAGAAATACAATTTATTTGAAAACCCTTTTCACATATCACTTATATGAAAAGACATAAGATTTCTTTTGCTGTTTTCATATTATAACTATGAACGCGCAATAAAATATTGGTGCCTTATGTCCCTCTTCATTCCAAAATATTTAGTTGAAGCATTTGATGACCGTAGTAATATAAAAGAAACATTCAACCAAAATGAGAACCATTTGACCATTTCTACAGCATAATTACATGTTTGTCTGCACGTACCACAGTCCACAGAGGATCTAATATTCCCAAAACAAATTCGGATCTCCACTGATCCGACCCGGGAAGACAATCCGACAAAATAATTAACCATTATTGGAATTTGGAAGACCTCTCTCATTAAGTAAAACAAAAACATTAAAGAAAAGAACAAAAAACAGTTTATTGACTGGGAAAAGAAAGAACCGGCTCACGCTCACCACATCGCAGATAGCTGTGCTGTATTTTCTGTATTGTATTCCTGTGAAAGCAAAGGGAAAGCGAAAAGAAAACAGAAACGGAGAGAGAAAGAAACAAAGCATAGAAAGGAAAAAAAAAAAAAAGATAAAGCAGAGTAAAACTGAAAGCCGGCGCGCAGCTGAGGTGAGAAAACAAAAAAGAAAAGAGAAAAGAGACATTTTCGTTGAGGCCGCGATTTCTCAGTTTTGCCCCTTTCCCTCTCTCTTTGCACGAACTTCATTCGCACAAGCAAAAAAGGAAACAAAGAAACAAACGCGGAGAAGAGACACGATCTAATCTTTGCCACATTTCCAATTCTGCTCCGATCTCGGTCGGATTTCGTGGAGATTACTTGCCTGAGGATAGAGAGAAGACAAGAGAGAGACTTCTTCTCGGGTTTCTGTCGCTTACTGGATCTAGAAGGGAGACTAGTCGTCCGATCTTTGCTAGGGTTTTTGATCGAGGAATTGCTCGTTTCCAGCTGCTTTCTCGACTGAGCCGCCTGAGATCTGGCGAAAATGGTACTGCATTTTGCGAAAATTTGTTCTGATCATCTTTTTAGCTAATTTTATTGATTTAGTATTTGGGGTTTATGCGGAAATAACTTTTTTTTATTTTTGTTTTGAGCAATCATGTTGTTGACTATAGCATGCATGAATTAGCGTCGAAAATTATAAAGCTGTCAGCTTTTCATTTCATTTTTTTTAAAGTTTTTCTATTCTGTTTCCTCTCTGTGGCATGTGATTTTCTACTCATTGCTTATCCTTTAGCCATACTCATGTGAGTTTATTGAATCAGGAAAGCTTTCCCTGCCTTTTCCCTTTTTTCTTCTGGTATTTCTGAAAAGGCAAGGAATCTGTAGATCTCTGACCTTCAAATTAATGCCACTTCCCTCATTAATTATCTTAATTGATGTCAACTGGCATCGATCATGCAACCTCTCAGTTAACTCTCAGTGAATCATTTAAAAACCTGAAAATTTTAACAGTTCTCTGGGTCAGACTCATACAATCATTAGCTACCTGTTTAATTTTGTTATTGATTTCGTCATTGAATTGCATAGGCGGCTCAAGTCAATATAGTGGTGGGTTCACAAGTTTGGGCCGAGGATCCTGAAGAGGCATGGATTGACGGTGAAGTATTAGAGGTCAATGGAGATAGCATCAAAATCCAAGCCACCGATGGAAGGACGGTTAGTTCAATTTTTATTTTTCTTACTGTAATTTGCTTCTTATTTTTGTTGGCCTCCAAACTGCTGAAAATTCTTTTATGCCATTCTAAAGCGCCATAACCACTCCTTTTCTAAATTTTTCTAAATTGTACCACCTGTATCATTTGCTACCTATCAATTTTATATGCAAAATCTTCACTATTATAACTCTCCTGGCATGCCAGGCTGTTACAAAATTTATCCAAAAATTCATGAACTTTAACAAGCATTTTATGTGCAGATTACTGTTAAAATGTCCAGTGTACACCCGAAGGATCCTGAGGCATCACCATGTGGGGTCGATGACATGACAAAGCTTGCATATTTGCATGAGCCGGGTGTCCTTCAAAACCTAAAATCGAGATATGACATGAATGAGATTTATGTGAGTCGTATTATCCTAACATCAATTTAATGCTTTTGCAAGAGAGAATTTCTCTTCCCAGTTTCACAACACTTAATCATCATCATCTGAGCAGAATATTTCCCAATTCAATAAAACACGGTGATTGTGAGGTGCTTAATAGAATCATGTGGTATAGGATTACTTTTGGAAAGGTTGCAAAATGCGAGGTTTATGAGAGAGCTCTTGATGTTCGTTTTCAGATCATTTATGAAATTTCTCAAACATCTGATTTTATTTTTGTCAAACCAGACTTATACAGGAAACATCTTAATAGCAGTCAACCCTTTTCGGAGGTTGCCACATTTATATGACACTCACATGATGGAACAGTACAAAGGTGCAACTTTTGGCGAGTTAAGCCCCCATCCCTTCGCTGTGGCTGATGCCGCCTATAGGTATGCTTTGATACAGTACCGTATATATGATCAATATATTGATTAATATGTACATGCTCTAGTTGTAAGTATATTTAGATAATTACTCACAAACGAGGACAATTGAAAAATGTTTCACTATGATCATACCTGGGAACACTAGTGCCAGTGCCACCAATATGGTTACAATTTATACGTGTGTAATCTGCTGATACTTGAGGGTTTCAATGGCATGCTTTGGGCTGTTGGACATATGGATGGATGCTTTGTCACAAAATTAATGTTAAGTTTTTATTTGTCAAAGACAAGGTAAAAATGTTGGGTACCAGTAATGTCTGTGACTTGTACATTTATGTTTACTTCCTGCCATGGAGCAGGACATCCATTATTCCAGTATAATATGAAACAGAAATCCAGAAAAAGGTACCATTGTACCAATTTAGTGACGATTGTAACCAATATTGGTTTTGTGTTACAGATATATGATACATGAGGGTAAAAGCCAAGCAATTCTAGTAAGTGGAGAGAGTGGTGCTGGTAAAACAGAAAGCACAAAGATGATAATGCGTTACCTTGCTTACATGGGTGGTAAGCCAGCTGGTGAAGGCCGAACCGTTGAGCAGCAAGTCTTGCAAGTGAGTTCTGTTTTTCCTTATCTTTTTTTTTATTGTGAAGAAGTGTTTAAGCGGTGAGACTGGAATATAATTGTGATTTACAATAAAGAGAGCTTGTAATCATCTCTCTCTGTCTCTCTCTATGAAGTACTTTTGTACAGTACAAAACTGTCTTGAAATGTTGTACTTTAATCTAATTTTAGGGCGTTGCCTTTGATGTAGATACTGATCTATTTCCAATTCTTTTCTCTGTCATTTATTAGTCCAACCCAGTTTTGGAGGCGTTTGGAAATGCAAAGACTGTAAGAAACAATAACTCGAGGTAAGCAGACAAACTATATTCCATTTCTGTTGTTTTTTTCCTTTTAAATGTATATCCTTTTGAATGGAGGCTTTATTCTCTCTCTCTCTCTCTCTCTCTCTCTTGCCCAGTCGCTTTGGCAAGTTCGTGGAGATTCAGTTTGACGAGAACAATAGGATATCTGGTGCAGCAATTAGAACTTATTTGCTCGAGAGATCTCGGGTTTGCCAGATTTCTGACCCCGAGAGGAACTATCATTGCTTCTACATGCTATGTGCTGCCCCACCTGAGGTTTTTCCCTTGTTTTTCTACTCCTAGCCAATAACATGATTGATTCATAGGATATGATGCTGTACTACTGATATGGTTATTCCCTGGTGCCAGCCACCTACATTGTTTTAATTAATAGAATAAATAAGAAAGGAAAAAAATTTGGACTAACCTTGAAATTATACTATCTGACAGCACACAGAGAAATACAAATTGGGGGACCCAAAAAGTTTCCATTATCTCAACCAAACAAACTGCTACAAGATTGATGGATTAGATGAAACTAAAGAATACTTGGAAACAAGAAAGGCTATGGACATAGTTGGAATTAGCCCAGAAGAGCAGGTTTGAATCTAATTTATTTATTTTATTAAATATTTCCTCAAATCACTTCTGTAGGTGCAAATAAAGCTTCCTCCCTTATCCAATGTATTCTATTTTTAGGAAGCAATCTTCCGGGTTGTGGCAGCTATTCTCCACCTGGGAAATATTAACTTTGTGGAAGCAGGAGAACCTGACTCTTCTAAGCCGAAAGATGAGAAATCATGGTTTCATTTGAAGACAGCAGCTGAACTCTTCATGTAAACCTCTGGAAGGCTACCTTTGTTTCTTTATTACTTTAAGTTGAAATATTGCTTATTGAAGCAGTGCATTGTACCATTTCTTATAATCATACTTACTGAGATAAAAAATTCCAAAACAACTCAGGTGTGATGAGAAGGCACTGGAAGACTCCTTGTGCAAGCGTGTCATTGTGACACGTGACGAGAACATCATTAAAAGCCTGAGCCCTGAAAATGCTGCACTCAGTAGAGATGCCTTGGCCAAGACTGTTTATTCTCGCCTGTTTGATTGGTAAGCCTCATTGCCTTGGCTGCTTCTAGGAAAAAAACATTGAAATGTCATGATACATGTATCGCAACATGAGAAATATCTTGTATGACTCATTGATGGAGAGATGAAAAATCAACATATACCTCTTCCCTTCTCTCATTGATGGAGGGATAAATACTAAGGGTAGTTTTTGGTCTATTCTTGGAAAACTGGAGACCTGGGGTTTCTACTGGATTTTTCAGGTTTGTTGTTGTGTTTTTGGTTGGTTGAGGTGTTGGGGGAGGGATTATTCTCTTCCTCCTGTTTCAGGGTGAAAGAGGAAGAAAAAGGACATCCACAAAACACGTGTTGAACTAAGGCAAGAAATAGAAATAGGTGTTATGAATCTAATTTATGTTTTTGTCAGGCTTGTGAATAAGATAAACAGCTCAATTGGTCAAGACCCCGACTCAAAGGTGTTGATTGGTGTTCTCGATATATATGGCTTCGAGAGCTTCAAGACAAACAGGTGCTTTCCTGGTACGCTTTTGTGTTGTCATCAAACAACCAAACCCACCCAAAATGATCAGGCCATATAATTTTCTCTGCCTTACATTTGACTTGTAATTTTCTCTGCCTTATGTTTCTGCATTAGATCAATTAGGGATTGGATTGGCACCTTACCTCCATTGTCTATTAACCTGTGCTCATGTTCTTACCTTATGCACTTCTGCTTGATAACATTCTCAATTTTTTTGATAGTTTTGAGCAGTTTTGTATAAATTTGACAAATGAGAAGCTACAGCAACACTTCAATCAGGTTAGCTTCATTAGCTTTTCTCATCATTAACTTGTCAAAAGTAAAAACTTTAGCAACTGAATTGTGTTGAATTGTCCAAATGTTTGCAACTGAAGAAATTTAGAGTGCACATATGCTCAGCTTTTCATTATTTCTTCTTATTTGGTCATGTATGCAGCATGTCTTCAAGATGGAGCAAGAAGAATACACAAAAGAAGAAATTAACTGGAGTTATATTGAATTTATTGATAACCAAGATGTCCTAGATCTCATAGAGAAGGTTTGTTTCCATTGAATCTATGATAATGCTTTGTGGACTTGTTTTGTGCTTGTTCTTGTGATGCCATGCCTTAGTTTTTATAAAAATCGTATATAATATTGTTGCTATTCACATCATTAACTTTATCTGTTGTTCTTCAGAAACCAGGAGGGATTATTGCTCTTCTGGATGAGTGTTGGTGCGTACATCTTAAAATTCTGAATATTATCTTCATTTCTTCTTGGTTCTATTTGTTTTATTATTATATGATATATATTGTAGTTATCCCAATTCCCTTTTTTTTAAATGTACTACAGTATGCTTCCAAGATCTACACACGAAACATTTGCACAGAAGTTGTACACTACCTTTAAGAACAACAAACGATTTGCCAAGCCAAAGCTGTCGCGTACAGATTTCACTATATGTCACTATGCTGGTGATGTAAGTGTTCTTTGTTCTTTCATCTCTATGAACCTTTATTTTTCAGAAAATATTGGGAAGGGCCACTGAAGTTGTTAAATTTTTTTTTTCAGTCTCCGGAAGTTCTAAGTGTAGAGTTTTGGTCCTCACAGTTTGCTTCTTTTTGCAATACCTTTTTAACTTCTTAAAAGTTGAGCATACAAAAGAACTGAATTTTAACACTCTGTTGGCCAAAATGCTTCTTTATTTTCTTTCTTGTTAAATAATTAAGATGGAGTAAAATTACAAAAATTGATTTCATATCTGCTTATATTCAGGTAACATATCAGACAGACTTGTTTTTGGACAAGAACAAGGATTATGTGATTGCTGAGCATCAAGCACTGCTCAATGCCTCCAAATGCAGCTTCGTTTCTGACCTATTTCCTCCTTCTGAGGACGCCTCAAAATCCTCAAAGTTTTCATCAATCGGCTCAAGATTTAAGGTTTGGCATACACTCTTCTGTCTTCAATGAACTATAGTTTATAAGATGACTATAATGCACCAGCATGGCTTTTGTTTGAGAAATTTATTTTGTCACTGTACTATGTTCAAGTTAAAGGTTTGTACATCTACCTAGTTATAGTGATAACAATCTCTATCTGACCAGCATGCATGCACCAGTATCTGCACAAGACAATGAGCTGTATAGACTTCCTGAATATAAAATATGTGCTGGCAGTGTCTGTACAGCTTCTATTGGAATGCAATGCAACTGTTTCTTCAAACTAAACGATCTGTTATAATTCTGTGGCAGCAACAACTGCAAGCTCTTCTAGAAACTCTGAGCTCGACTGAACCACACTACATTAGATGTGTCAAGCCCAACAATCTGCTAAAGCCAGCTATCTTTGAAAACCAAAATGTCCTCCAGCAACTCAGATGTGGGGTAAGAACTCAATAAGAGCAAAAAAAATAATAATAAATGAATAAATAAATAAAATTAAGTAGAACAACCAATTGTAAGTGTTGATTTTAAAATGTAAATGATGGTGCAGAATTTATTATCTTCTTTTATAGTATCCTTCTTCTGGACAACTTGAAACACATTTGTTTTGGGTTGTTTAAGGGTGTCATGGAGGCAATCCGTATCAGCTGTGCTGGTTATCCAACTCGAAGAACCTTCTATGAGTTCATTGATCGTTTTGGCCTTCTTGCTCCGGATGTTTTGAGTGGAAGGTATGGTTGAATCTTTTTGGCTTGTTTATTTTAATAAGGTCCTATATTAGAACAAACACAGAATATCAAATATAACATGCATTTCTCAAAAAGGCAATGGTCTTCTTAATACATGGAGTTGTGACAACTTGTAATTAGGATACTAAAATTTAACAGGCATCACTTGAAATGCCAATGGTCTTCTTAATATATGCATATAATTTAACTTTTGAAAGGGTTTAATATGGAACAACCCAACAAAATTTAAATATGAAATTATACTGTAATATATTAGCTCGCATGGGGAGTTATGTTAACCGATTTCTTTCTTTTCTTTTTTGTATGGCATGCTTTAATTTCTCTTTTGCAGTATGGATGAAGTTGCTGCTGTAAGAACATTGTTAGAGAAGGCTAATCTTGAAGGCTATCAGGCAAGCTTTTAAATAGTCAATTGACTATTTATTTTTGTTTCCAAATTGTTTTTGATCTTGCTCTATTATTGATGGAAAATTACTTTGTGAAGATAAATACACACTAAATAATTCACAGTTCAGGATCTAAACTAGGCAGGGAAAACATCAGGAATTTATGTGTCAAAGCTTAGTAGTTTAGGAAGTCTCAATGAAACAGTAATTAAGCAAATTAAACATATGAGAAGGAATAATTGATGAGCCAGTTCTTTCAAAAAAAGAAAAAAGAAAAAATGATGAGCCAGTCAAAAAACGCCTCAAGCAAGCAACAATAAGTAGATGTGATGTGATATATGTCAAGGAACAATCAGAAGATTATTTACAGTCATGTTTTTGTATTTTCCCACATTTGGCATCTGTGGTCATTTGCCTTTGTCATTCATTGACATTTGTAACATTATATTAATGCTATGAAAATTACTTCAGATTGGAAAAACAAAAATCTTTCTTCGAGCTGGCCAGATGGCAGAGCTAGATGCGCGCCGGAATGAGGTTCTAGGAGCAGCTGCTAGCCTAATACAAAGGAAGGTGCGGTCGTATCTCGCTCGCAAGAGTTTTGTTTTTGTAAAAAAAGCGGCTATTCAGATCCAGACAATCTGCAGAGGTATATGCTCTTATGAAAATTAAACAAATTCATTGTGAATGCTTGTATCTCTATTATTGGTAGACTTGTTCTAATGAAGACGCTATAAATTCACTCTGCTTATCTTATATTTCTTAATTCTTAAAGGGGAGAATGCAAGGAAAGTGTACAACAACCTCCGCAGAGAGGCAGCTTCTCTCAAGTTACAGACATACTATCGGATGCACCATGCCCAGAAAAACTACAGCATACTTGTTTCCTCTGCTATTGCTGTACAATCTGGTCTCCGTGGTATGGCAGCTCGCAAGGAACTGCTTTTCAGGTGCCAGACAAAGGCCTCTATCATTATTCAGGTAGTAAAAAAATGCTAGAACAGAGAGAAATGCCCTTTCTGCCTCATGCTCATGATAAACTTGCTCTTGTTTTTACATTTTCTCTCTGTAAAGTTGACCTTCTAGACTAATATATTTGTAAACCTAGTGGGCAGGGTGTATTACTGGTATACAATGAAAGCATTTTCTCAGGGCTTGAGATCTATTGTTTGAGGATAATGAAGGATCCAGCACTTGGAATAGGAAATTTATTACAAGATGGGGGGCAGAAAAGAGAATTTATTTAATTAATAAAAGGATAAATACTATCAGAGTGTTGACTGCTTTAATGCCAAATATATCCAGCATTCTACTATGCATAATTTTGTTCTAGCAGTTCCTTGGTTGACGTGATAGGCACACAGGTTTACTTTTAAGGATCAACAACGTTAGTTTTTAGAAAGGGTTGACATTATAATCAGCCTCTAAAATCTAAATGGATTGAAGATATTAATGGTTTTTCTGTGGGTTATATTAATAATAACCACCCCTTGCAGAGTTGCTGCCGGCAATACTTGGCACACTTGCACTATTCAAGAACAAGAAAAGCTACAATTACAACACAATGTGCCTGGAGAGGAAGAGTTGCAAGGAGAGAGCTACGCAAACTTAAAATGGTAAAGAACATTTGTCATCCTTTTTCTTTTTCTTGTATATGTAGTCAGCATTCTATGCTTCTTCTGGTGCCATGCATTTCTTTGTCAATCCTGTATACAGGCCGGAACGTAACATATTTGATGGTATATTAATTCTTGAAAAACTATACTCTTTTAAGGGTTGCTGCCTGTGAACTATGTGTAAGGGTGATTGGGTCCAGTTGCAATCTTAATACATTGTGTGAAACGACAAAAGAGCCACTCTGATTTTTTAACTAGTTTCTTTTACTTCTCTTTCTTTTTAACTAGGCGGCAAGAGAAACTGGTGCCTTGCAAGCTGCCAAAAATAAGCTGGAGAAAGAAGTTGAGGAACTTAGGTGGAAGTACAACCTGGAAAAACAATTGCGCGTAAGTAGACAGAAGGAATATGTATATTTACCAATACTATATTATTGAATTGATTTGATTGTATGTATATATGCTCTGTTAATAAATATTCTAAGGTATCCCATTCATATCAAAGAAAATCTAAGCTTTCCTTATTCCTTAAATTCTGTTATACTTAATAGTAACTGCAATATTATTGTGATAGCAATTCATTTTATAACATCTATTCATCATGACTTTGGTATTGGCGAAGTGAACTCTACCAATCTTTTTTTTTTTATTGTGTAGGAAAAATTGGCAGAGCAGAAAAAGGAAGAAACCACAAAGTTGCAAGCGGCACTGGAGGAGGTGCAAGGGAAGTACAAGGAAACTAAAGAAGAGCTGGCAAAGGAGCGTGAGGCTGCAAAGAAAGCTGCTGATGTTGAGCCTATTGTTAAAGAAGTACCTGTTATTGACAATGAACTCATGGATAAACTCCAAGATGAAAATGAGAAGCTCAAGGTTGCACACTGCTCAATGTTCTTTTTTACAATTTATGTCTTATGGATATTAGGAGTGTTATGCATGTGCAAAGTTAGTGGATTATTACTGCAGTGGAGCTGTAGAATTACCAAGTTCCTTGTGTATAGGTTTTCAAAACCAATTGATTTGAATTACTTGGTAGAAACTTAGCCAAAAGAAGTGTTGATCAAACGAATCATTGTGGCCTGGAATGTATTTATGCAAAGGTGCAGTTCCATTACAAAATAATGATATCTGGTGTATTTGCTCGTGTTGCTGGAGTTGTTTATTGCTCTTGAGTGTTATAGATTCAACAAGTTCTTGTGCTGCTTGTGTGATAGGCATTGGTTGGTTCACTCGAGAAGAAGATAGATGAAGCAGAGAAGAAGTATGAAGAAACCAACAAACTCAGTGAGGAGAGACTGAAGAAGGCAGTCGATGCAGAGTCCAAAATTGATGACCTCAACAAGGCTATGCTAAGGTTCTTGTTTATTTTTTTTTCCTCACTTCCAAATGTGTTGTTGCTGTAAGAAGAAAGACAATTTTTTATCTCATTTTTATATTTTTATATCAACTCTATCAATGTCTTATCCTATTTTAGGCTTAAGGAGAGGTTAGCAACTATGGAAACTGAGGACAAAATACTCAGGCAACAGGTGTTGAATTCACAACCAGTCAAAAGCATGTCAGAGCATCTATCAATTCCAGTTACACCGGAGCGACAGGTATTGTCACTCTATTCCACAATTTTGATTTTTCTTACATATATACCTCTAGAATATTGAAGTACGGATACATGTCAATATAAAAAGCAAATTAAGTCTTAATACTGGTGAAATACGATTGTGGGAAGCTGAGGATAGAAATTCCATAAATTAGAATTTGCTTTTTTTTATTGTTGAGATTAAATGAAGTTTCGAAAAATCAAAACTAATTGGTTGGTTATGTGTGACAAAATTTTAGCTCGAAAAGGGTAGACTGCAATGATCACGTTTAAGGACAGGACAGTTGCATTTTATACAATCAAGTCAGGCAAACAAAAAAAGTGAACATTGATCAACACAATGTAGTTTTCCTCGTGGGATAATAGATTTGATTTTTTTTTTTTTTTACTTAGGCATACAATGATATTGATGCTCTGTTCATATGAACATGATTAATCACTTTTGTGTTTTTGCTTATTCATTTCAACATTTTCTGATACCAACTGCCTTTATTTCTTTTCCTTTTTAATGTTCTTAGGTAGTGGCAAATGGTTTCCATGAGGCTGTTGAAGAACCAAAGGTCAATTCTTAGCCTTCTAATATTCTGCAGAGATTTTCTGAAGATATAATTTCATTCAGTTTATTCTTAATGGTGTTTATTTCTCTCTTTACACAGGAGCCTCAAAGTGCACCTCCAGTTATGAAGGAACATGAACCTACCGAATCCAAATTGAAGAGAACTTTCACAGAAAGGCAGCATGTATGTGTATCCTGGCTTGCTTATTCTTTTTGTTACTTTGTTTGAAGGACTAAGCAGATGGTTTTTCTAGTCAAGAATAACAAAACAACTGTTTAGGTAGTACATGTCAAAACACAAAAAGTCATTATTTTTTAAGAAAAATGGACTAAAGATGTTCAACTTCGTAAGAACTGATGTCCATTTGGTACTATATTAGTTGCTTGCATATATAGATTTTCTTGATTTTAACTATTGCTTGGTTCTGAAATAATTTGATTGTGCAGGAGACTGTTGATACGCTTGTAGACTGTGTGGGTAAGAATCTTGGATTCAGCCAGGGCAAGCCAGTTGCTGCTGCTACTATTTACAAGTGCCTTCTAAACTGGAAATCTTTTGAGGCAGAGAAAACGAGTGTTTTTGACCGCCTCATCCAGCTAATTGGCTCGTCCATTGAGGTAACTTTACTCTTTTAGTCTGCTTGTCACTCTGTTTATACGATACAACAACTATCATAGATATTCTATTTTGTTGTACATTGCAATAAGTACAATAAATACAACCCATTGACAAACTAAAAGAGTTGATTATCTACTCTATATTATATATATAGTCAAGTAGCTGATGTTCTGTACTAAGTACAGGAGCACAGTATCTGTGTGCAATATTGACATTGATGCACCAGTATTGGAATGATAATTGCCTTTTTCTTTTATGTATTTTCTGTTTTTAAGAGAATTAGGGGATAATATGAATATAGTGCTGTTGGTTAAGGTATAAATGTTTGACAATCTACTTTGTGCATGCTATATTTACAGAATGAGGAAAATACTGAGAATCTTACGTACTGGCTGTCCAACACATCATGTCTACTCTTTCTCCTTCAAAAAAGCCTGAAAGCTGCTGGCTCAGCTGGGTTGCCACCACGCAAGAAACCACCACCTACGTCTTTATTTGGCAGGATGGCCCAGGTATGTCATTTATGTATAATTATTACTTAGTCGTTGTAAAATGTAAAGTTTTGACTTGGTATCCTAATGTACCTTTCAGCATCAGATTTTTCATTCTATTAATGGGTTCTTTAGCTTAATTTTCATCTTTATAGTGAAGATTAACTTCTTTGGAGGAGAAAATTATCATTTCTGTGCATATTTGTTTTTCTTTTTTCACTAATTGATAACCTCTATTGCCTTGAGGAAGATATTTGTCATATAATATCGATACAATCAGCAAGTACAAGCTTTACCAACTTGAAAATGTAGTAAATACTTATTTCTTGTTGTTTGTTATGCAGAGCTTTAGGTCACCTTCTCTATCAAACATCAACTTTGAAGGCACAGAATTTGTGCGCATAGTGGAGGCTAAGTACCCAGCTTTGCTTTTCAAGCAGCAGCTAACAGCTTATGTTGAGAAAATATATGGAATTATTAGGGACAATATTAAAAAGGAGATATCTCCCTTGATTTCTTTATGCATTCAGGTTTGTTAGTAATTTTTTTAAATAGTTCGTCTAGCTTTTTTCATCTTGAACTTGTAATCTTACGGGACATCTCTTTTGAAAAAGGTCCTTGATAAAAGTAGAGTTTATCCATATTTGCATCTGTGATTTCTTATGGGGCTTAGATACTTGGAAAATGTAGTGAGATTAGATTAAATATAAATTTAAATGTAATGTGAGAGTTCACATGCATTGGAAATGAGCAAAACAGAAATTGGATAGCACGGTAAAATATTTGTTTGAATTGAATAATCTAGTTGGAATTATTAGTGCACCAGATATATCTTGAATCCAAATGTATTTAGTGTTTTTTCATGTTGATATAGGCATATAGCATCTTCAGATGTTATTTTCTATGTTACTGAAAATACCATTTTTATTGTGTGAAGGCTCCGAGAACAATGAAGGCGAGCATGGTACGTATTTCAGGTCGCTCGGCAGGGAATCAACCTCAAACCAACCACTGGCAGAGCATTATTGATACCCTTGATAATACTCTGAAGATGCTCCAAGATAATCATGTATTTATTTCCGCAATTACTTTTTTTTTTTTTCCTGTACTTGCAACTTGGCTGTGGACGGTTTACCTTTTTCATAGTTCACTTATGTAACTATTGCTCCTCTGTAGGTACCTTCTGTTCTGTGCCAGAAGATCTTTACACAGATATTCTCCTACATTAATGTCCAACTATTCAACAGGTAATAATTTTTCATAACTTGATTTTATATTTGATTCATCAACTTCACATGTGCATGTTTTTTGAAATTTATTTTAAAGACATTTCCTGAGTAAAAGAGAAAAAGCAGCAAAATGTTTTAAGTGGTACTATCTACAATTACAATGCTGTTACTATATATGCAGTCTTCTTCTTCGCCGTGAGTGCTGCTCCTTCAGCAATGGAGAATATGTCAAAGCTGGTCTTGCTGACCTGGAATTATGGTGTGCCAAAGCAAAAGCTGAGGTAAGTAGATGAGATGTAACACTGTATTTAGATTTTTAATTAACTAGTTAGTACATTAGAGGCTTTCTCGTCAAGGGTTTGAACTTGTTTGGTGTGCCTAGGAAAACTCTCAGATGTCAAGGTTTCAAGCCACACATGCTTATGATAGGCTTGGTGAGCCAATGTAAAACCTAGCCATATACAAAAGAAATGACCAGGGCTGGGGTGTCATTTCTAGCCTACTTCAACTTGTTTGGGACAAAGGCTTTGAAACCTTTTTTTTTTATTTATTTATTTTTTTTTACTTTAGAGGCCTTCTGAAATCCTGTGCAATTGTTCGTGTCATCCTGATCTCTCTTTGTTTTTTTTTTTTTAGTATTGTGGTACTTCATGGGATGAACTGAAGCATATAAGACAAGCTGTCGGCTTCTTGGTATGTGCTCCTTTACCGGTCATCATTTCCCTTATTATAGATGCTCTTAAGATGGTCACAGGATTATTGATAATATCAGAATGAAAAGTGAGCTGAATAGTCTTTATTGCACCAAGATATTCACCTTTGTGAGTTTTTTTTTGCAATTTTCAGGTAATTTTCCAGAAGTACAGAATCTCATATGATGAGATTGTCAATGATTTGTGTCCTGTACGTAACTGTCACTATAGTTATTTTATGATCTTTTCCATTTATTATTTCTTATTGAAACTGTCGTTAATTGTTGTTATGGTAATGGTTTTGTGGTTGCAGATATTGAGTGTGCAACAACTCTATAGAATTTGCACGCAATACTGGGACGACAAATACAATACCCAAAGCGTATCATCAAATGTAAGTTTAGAAATCATACTTCTTCTGAAGATGAAGGCAAAGATACAATTGAAATATGTGAAATAAAAAATGTTTTCAACCAATTGTTTTTGTTGGTTTTAACCTCTGGGCAGGTTCTAGCTAGTATGCGTATATTAATGACAGAGGACTCCAACAATGCGGATAGCACAGCTTTCTTGCTGGATGACAATTCAAGGTATTACTTTTTAAAATAAATATGCAAAAAAAGAAGTATAAAAAGAAATAATAGAGTCATACCCCTCTAACAAATCATTTTATCTATATACTTTTAACATGTAATTCTGGGAATAAGATCCCTTTAATGCTTTTGTGGGGTGCACCATACAGCAGAACTTGGTAGTGACACTTAATTTAGGGTAACCTTATCAAGCCTGTGAAACTCTTTAAATTTAGTTGAGCAATTAGCATTTTCAAATTATTGTAATCATTATTATTTTTTTTTTACTTGAAACCTCAGACAACTGCTTAAATTGTCACCCCGATGTTTATTTTGTTTTTTGCAATTGCTCTTGCAGCATTCCCTTCTCAGTAGACGATATATCAAACTCTCTACAGGAAAAGGATTTTGTGGATGTTAAGCCAGCAGAGGAGCTTCTCGAGATTCCCGCCTTCCAGTTTTTACAGGATTAGGGCTGGAGAATTTGCATACTGTTTTCACCCATTTTGTTCCCATTGGTTTTGCAATTTCATGTAAATCTTCTTTTTCTTTTCTTGTTTTTTTTTTCTTTACATGTTTACATTATTCCTTCGCGCCACCTATTTATTATCATTCCCTCCATCTTTGCTTGGTGTCTTATATTCTTTAAATTTGTTCTTTTTTGGGGGGTTGGATTAGTTATGTAAAATTTTATAGGTAGATGATATAGGGGTTTGGATAAGTTACATCCTGCTGGCTTGATTGGCCGGTCAATCATTCTTTGTAGGGAAGTTCTTTTGTTAGAGTTGAATTACCCAAGGGTGGTACATTACATACAAAAGTTGCATGCTTTGTAAAGCAAGAAAAGATTGGATTTTGTCATAAAGCAAGATATAAGTTATGTTTCCTCTTGTGGACTTTAGTTTTGACAATTCTGTGAACTTGATATTCTATTCCTTTCCAGGGACATGA
Source organism: Rhynchospora breviuscula (assembly GCA_027562975.1). Taxonomy (NCBI): domain Eukaryota; kingdom Viridiplantae; phylum Streptophyta; class Magnoliopsida; order Poales; family Cyperaceae; genus Rhynchospora; species Rhynchospora breviuscula. The sequence goes on along the minus strand of CM050400.1, from coordinate 6,178,061 downwards.
TTAAAACTGTGGTTTAAGCACTTGTGAATTCGATTGTAAGACCATAGAAAACAGAGAATGATTCAATCCCAAAATTTTGTACAAACAAAGAAATTTGGCGTTTTATATCCACACAAAAAAATTGATAGGAGCACAAAATATCACTAGCTTATTGTTCTGTCTGACTATCAAATCCTGTTTTCATTTCCTTTTACTTTAATAGAAGCTTTAATCACTGGAGACTCTGGTTGAAGCTTCTATAGAAACCGTGATTACCTTTTTTTTTTTTACTTACATTTTCGGTAAGATGATCACATGACTTAACTTTTCTTTGGAATGAATATAGTGATTACATTGTTGATGGAATCAGTATCCTCGTTACTCCTATATTTGGTTTCCCATTAATGTCATTAATTCTTCTAATTTATTTTTCTCCACCTGAAATGTGGAATCCAAATCCTGTGGCGCGCGACACAGCGTGTAGCGCGGCACAGGACCGTCCGATCAGATCTGGATGGATGAGGGAGCCCCGTGCATGTAACCGGATTGTAAGGCCCGAAAAAAATGAACCGTCGAGATCTGATCGGACGGTCCGTGTCGCGCGCTACAAGCTGTGTCGCGCGCCACAGGAATCGGATCCCTGAAATGTGTCATCCACTTGGACAATAAACTTCCACATGGACCACATGTGAACTATATAATTTTCTTTTTCCATTCTCGAAAGGCACAAGTCTATGCAAATTCTAGTTGCAATAAGTTAAATTAAATAAAATTTGGATCGATAAAACATTCACTAGCACATCACATCAGGTTGCAAGGCCTCAAAATTGGTCTTCTACAGGCCAGTAAATATATATATATATATATATAGAGTTTTGCTATGGTGAGTTGCAACTCACCAAAGGGTCGGTGAGTCGCCCTCAAAACTCCTAAATCTAGTTTAAAATGACCGATCCAAACCGTCCAATATGATCTCTCTATTGAAATCTCCATGCAGACCAAATTTTATATTTTTTTGAAATTTTTAAGTATTTTTTTCGGATTTTTAAAAACTGCTGTTTTTGAACGGTTCAGAACTAATTAGATTAACGATTTTCTAAAATTTCAAAAAAATACTTAAAAATTTCGAAAAAATGTAAAATTTGGTCTGCATGGAGATTTCAATAGGGAGATCGTATTAGACGGTTTGGATCGGTCATTTTGAACTAGATTTAGGAGATTTGAGCGCGACTCACCGACCATTTGGTGAGTTGCAACTCACCATAGCAAAACTCTATATATATATATATATATATAGTTAGCGTGCTTACAAAACTTCACATGCTAAGAACAGAACACTGGAAGGAGCAGGTTTGGAAATTTTACTTTATTTTTTTTTAAAAAAAAAACTCTCATTCAGTTTCTCTTTAGCGTCTATATTCATCACCACAGTCGCCAATGGTGTTCATGAGATCTCTCCCACTCTTTGAGACTTCATTAATGGAATTGAAGTCTTCTTCATCCAATTTCAATGAGAAAATCGCACTTGTATCCTTTATATGCTCTGAGAGGCCCAATCTCACACCTACCATTGATCCTGCCACACCAGGCTATTTGCATAACCCAGGTCAACGTAAAGATCAAAACAATAAAAACTGAAGAATGATATTAAGTTATTTAACAACATAGAAAACATCTTATTTTGAAGTCACCAACTGGCTTTATATAATAAAAAAAAAAATCACATAGTATAACCTCTAATAACATTTTTTAGTAGAGGTATAGGGACCAAAAGGTAAACCTGCCAATACTCAAAAGCCAACTCAGTTGTGTTTCCAGGACTTCTGACAGATCAGGAGAAGCAAATCAAGCAAAAACCATGGAATTTCAAGTATTGATATGTATAAATGAAAGTTACCTGATCAAGAATATATCTGACAGCTACAGTAGGAATCGAGACCATATGTTTTGAAGCTACCTTCTTTAGGGTTTTAAGCAATGTTTGGAATAAGCTCCATCCTCCCCATGCATCTACCATCTAGATTTACATTCACATAAACGTACACACTTTTATTTTATTTTTTATCACAAACATTGAGGCTAAAACTAGTACTTAAAATGATGTCGATGAGAGGCCTGAATCCCTAGTGGCAATTTCTAAATTGCTTTTATAGCAAAAATAAACAATTTTGATCTGTCAGTCTTAAATTAAAACTGACTAATAGGAAGGAGGATGCTTACCCGCTTATACTTTTGTAATGAGGGAGTATTGAGAGGGGGCCCCGCAAAAGGGATGCTAATGTTTGTATCTAGGAACTTCTCGGACAGCAAACCACCCATCACCGTTCCATACCTGCTTTCCATGACATAGTTACATCCCAATGTTAAAAAAACAATTTATGTACATGTTTGCATGAGAGAAATGGAGAGAGGGAGAGAGGGAGAGTACGTGATAAGTTGAACTCCAGTAAGCTGACAAAGCTCAGCCATTCTTTGCTGGGGCCGCATATCCACAATTGAATGTTGAACCTGCGCAATTCCATTTTTGATATAATTCAGATCTGATAAAAACTCCAAAAGAACGAATGACAAATTGGCCTAGGGATCACCAGAGAGAAAGGTATCAGGTAAACAGAAAAGGAAATGCCAAAGGAAACAGAATTGCAAGATTTCACATGTATTATAGGTCAGGGAGAGCTTCCAGCTTGTACCAGTACAATAAAACTAAGGCTTGTAACTATTACAACACTATAATTACCATCTATGAGAGCATACAAATAATGTGTGCAATAGGTTGATTACCTGATTGCTAACAACCGGGATGCCATTTTCCAGAATTATGTGCAACCTTTCAGTATCGAAGTTGGTCAAAGCCACAGTTTTTATTTTTCCTGTAATGCTTTTTACACGTGAAATAATCAGATGAGATTATGAACCCATGTGAAAACATCATTACCATAGGTTCACAAAGATCAAAGAAAATAAAATAAATAAATCATTCTAACCTTCTTCTTTAAGATCAGTGATGTGCTTTAGTGCATCCAAATATCCAGGATTGGAGTAATCCCACCTGTTCCAGAGTGCCACAATTAGTAACTGAGAATATGTGAATTCAGTGAAGCGAGTAGAATGAATTGTACATAATGCAATTGAGAAATAAACATGAAGAGAAAGAAAGAGAATGAATACCAGTGAAATTGCAACATGTCTAGGGAAGCAACATCCATCCTTCTGCGCGACCTGCTGATATTATCTCTGACATATTCGCTTGTCATCTTCACTGGCGGCGGGACCCACTTCGTCAGACCCCTGACTTGCTCGAGCAACTCGGGAGGCCGCTCTCTGCGCACTCTGTTTATAAAAATGCCATAGAGATCCTCAGCCGGTCCATCTGTTTATACAACATCCCCAATTGAATTACACTTAGCAACATACAATTAACAAATAAAGAGAGATGTATTATGTATATATATAGAGAGAGAGAGAGATACAGTGATCGGCCATGTCGAAAGTGGTGAGGCCAGAGTCAGCGTAGTTCAACATGGCATCGACGGCGTAGTCTCTGTCAATGGGGCCCCACCCTCCACTGGTCTGCCACATGCCATTCAATACGCGGCATATCTCCAGAGAATCCTCTCCGTTTTTCACAACCGTCGTCGTAGTCGCTCTCTTCGTCTCTTCCTCAGCGCCAATCGCGCACCTGACTCCAAATAGCGGCCGTGATGGAATCCTACGATTTCTGATTCGTGATCTGAGCCGTTGGTTCGAACCCACCGGTGGATGGATTTGGAGTTGGAGAGTTGTGCTCGTGCAGCCTGACATGTTTCAGCTCAACTGGTACAGTGGTATTTGAATTTGGTTTTATATGAGAAGAATGAATGGTTTAGTTTTCTGTTTTACGTGGCCGGGGAAGAGGCCGGGTAGCCTGCTCCCTCAATTAGATAAGATTTTTGGCAAATAGAATTGTTGTAATATTTGCAAGTTTACCACTCCTTTTTTAAATTTTGTTATTTCAGCCCTCTGTGTCTTTTGGTTTCAGCTGAGGATTGGTCCAGTTGAATCATTGGCGGTTAAAAAAAAGAAAAATTGTTGCTCCCTTAATTTCATAGCAACTTCATTGGTTTACTGAGCGGGGTATTTTGGCATCATTAAAATTTAATTAATACATTGGATATGGTATGAGATAAAAAAAAAAAAAATTCATAATTTAATCTCGATGATGATAGGTTGACTGTCAGGTGCTGGTACCGACGTTGTTTTGGCGAGAAACAAGATATCAACGGGAAGATAGGAATGATAGTTATCGCTAACATGGATAATTAATCTAATGTGATTAAATTACTCGCTGAATGTGAAATAGAATCTTGAACAGCAGAACAGATGCAAAATTTCTCCAATCAGATCCAATCGCATGAGAAAGGCCTTTGTGTTTTCAATTCTAGAACAACCACCCTATTTCAGAATATTTAGATAATTGCTTATAACAGTAATTTACAAAATGTATTATTTATTTATTTATTTGAGATCTAAAGGGGAATGAAGAAGTTCAAATTCACATTCAAAGAAGCTCGCACTGCTCACCACCCGACTCACCAATGCATACTCGTGCAAAGAAAAAGCAATAAAATAAAAGGTTCAATCATACAAAACACATTATATATCTAACAACTGTTCAAATCTTGGCCGCAAATTGAAGCCCCTCCTGTGTAAGCACATTCAAGTCTGACACTGCCGGCTGGACCCGTGCAACCTTTGCTATGGCATTATTTTCGTCAGCAGAACCGCCTTCAAGGAATGCACCGAATATTTTTCCATCTTTGATCCAGTATGAACCAAACTTGGGTTTAGCTGAGGCGGGGTCGTCGTCCCCGAAAAGAACCGTGTCACCCACATTGTCCCCATAAAACTGCCATGCCAGATCAAACGAGCGAGAATAGAAGTATGGAAGGTAGTCGTATTCTTCAACCGACTTTCCCTCCTCACTTGCCTTGATTGCCTGAAATTGATAAAGGGAGAAAAATATAAGAAAATTCAAAGGATTTATTTTCGAGGATGTATTAAAGAGAAAAGCCAATATAACTTTCAGAAAAAGGATTCATTTTGAACTCTTGTTTCGTTAAAAGTGCTTGCACCGATATAAAAATTTATAGGAGGCACTTTGCCTACTGATAATAGTAAGGGTGTTTATACAAATAATACTAAACTGACCATTATAGCCAGCATTGTTCTCAGACAAATTTACCAGCATGGCAGGACCACTAAAACCCACAATAAGGAGGATTAATAATACTTCCTTTCAAACAGTAAAATGCAAAATGCAAAGAAAATACAAAAAAGAACAAAAAAAAAAAAAGGCAGAAATGGTAAAACAGAAACCTTGACAGCCTGCTCAGCAGATTTCCTGGCATGGTCAACATGCTCAACTCTACGCAAGTCCCCATACAACTTCATTGGAAACGTAGCCACATCACCCACTGCATACACACCAGGGACACTTGTCTGGAAGAATGCATCAGTCTGCAACACCAAGCACGCCAGAGAAAGTTGTTAAAACAAAAAGAGAGAGAAAAAGAACAAAACCGAAGAAAAAAAAAAGTCACCGTACCTTGATTCCACCTTTCTCTTCAGCAAGTTGACCTTTGAATAGAGATGTTAGAGGTCTCCCACCAACACCGACAACAACAATATCGGCATCAAGCACCCTTCCATCCTTGAGCTTAACCGCAGTCACCTAATCATGGAAATAAATCAGGAAAATTTTGTTATTACTGTTAAACACATCCAAATAATAGCATTGTAAGATAAGCTATTTACCAAGAACTCACATCTCCATTTGTGTCGGATTCAAAGCCCACAGCAACAGTGCCCTTGACAATTTCAACTCCTTTATTGGCATAGTAACCCTCATAGAAAGCAGCAATTCCAGCTGTGAACAACCGAGGCACTGAAATTGTACAAGAGGAACCAAATAATTTATAAATTGAACTAGGAATCAATAAAATAATGATTAAAGAGTAAAGACAGATCTAAAAAAATGGGTTAAATATACATACTGCACCAAGGCTCGGGATAGACCATTGTTACATCCAAATTGTTAAGGCGCAATACTGCACTGAGTTCAAGGCCAATATAACCGCCTCCTACAATCACAGCCTTGCCATCCTTCTTTGCCTGAATTGCTGCCACTAGCTTATCTGCATCATCTATCTCCCTTAGGTAGAGGATATTGTTTGCATCTGCCCCTTGTACCCCAAAATCAGTCAATTTTATCACCTGCCATAACAGGCAACGACAGGTTACTAGACAATCTTTCTTACTCTTAAGTACATGACAATCAAATCAAAAGTAAAATTTTGATGTAAATTTCATGAACATGATCATACCGATGAACCAGTGGCTATGATCAAGATGTCATAGGTAAAGGTTGCACCAGCTGCACTTGTCAGAGATTTAGAACTGAGATCAGCCTTCACTATTTCAGTGCTAAGTATCAGCTCAATTCCTGTGAAACACAGAAATGATGAATCAGCATAAACAGTGATGGCACTGCTGCACTGGTACATTACAACAGACAGATAAAAAGTCGAAGACTAAGATATTACCTTTTTCATCATACCACTCTGGCAACAATCGCTCACCGCCACTGCCAACACATGTGTGGAAGCCTGGAAGTCTTGCAGCACCTGATCCAATAACACAAATTTATTAGTCACATGGGGAGATTTTACCTATAACAGAAAATAGATGAGGCATTCATTGAGAAGAGATGAGATAAGATTTAATAAAATAGAAAAGTCTTACCTTGAGGAAAAAGATATCCCTTGCTAAGCGCAGGCCTCTCATATGGAGCAACCTAAATTTTCAATTTTATCATAAATTATAAATATTTAGCCCTGTACAACTAGTGGGGAAAAAAAAAAATCTGTTTCCCTCTCTCTCTCTCTCTCTCTCTCTTTTCTATTTTTTGCATTATCATACCGCTTCTTTAGAGATGATAGCAAGTTCTCCTTTGTTGATCCCTTGCTTGGCAAACTCCCTAGCTGCATAACCCTACAATTTCATAAACACAGTCATGAAATTCACCAAAAAAAAAGTTGAAATACAACTAAAAAAAGGGCCAATTAGAAAGTAATGACAATATTTTGGTTAAATGTACTATTCCTGTACATCAGAAAGACATAAACAACAATAATGATTCGAAACTTGAAATATTGAAAACCTTCTCGACAGATTTAACAAATCGATCCCTGATAGAGTGACGATTAGCTTGAAATCGACGTAAGACGAAAAATCGCGCAAAATCAAATTATATACTTCATTTTTTTTTTCTTCTAATAATCAGAGAAAGAAAAGAGGAAAGCACTCACAGCGGCGACACCTCCTCCGAGGATCACATACTTGAAATGCTTTTCCGCCATGGATCGATCGATCTAAGCACGAACAAATATCAGGAAAAAACGATCTTTCTTTTTTTAGGCTGTGAAATGAGTGAAATAGACAAATGGATTGTGTCAGTAGAGTGGGTATATATGTATATTTTTATCAGACAACTTTACAAAATAGCCCCTAATATTTATGCAATTTAATATCATGGAAAAATGTCTCCAGAGGCCAGATATCCAGTCATGGATTCACTGAACCTGGTCAAACTCTCAAATTACGTAAATTTACAAGATCTAAAGGGCATCAGTAAGAGTTTCCTTTGGATTTCTTCAAATAAAAACGAACATAAGGTGAGATTATTGGCCTAATGACTTGATCCAATGATGGAGAGATAGATTATGACACGTGGAATAATCCCAGGCGTCAATTTAGATGATGATGAAGGAGGCCACGTTTGACGAATGGGATCTTCTCGAGTTCCCATTTTCTGTGGGGGCTTGCAGTGTGAACACGTCTGGATTCTCAATTTGTCACAATTTTCATCCTATTTTCCGACTGGTCAAAAAGATACTGCAGTATTTCTATGGCGATTCTTTGTTGAACTATATGTGACCTGGATGCCAGCTGCTGCAATTAGAGTGAACAAAAACAAATGTAAAATAAATTAAAATACTACAAATTTCTATATGAAACTTGTGATTTTCATAAGGTTCAACTGTAAAAACATACAACTCTTCGGAATAATATGTATAATTTCACACATGTACTACTACCCAGTGTCACAGAAGATCAAGTTATAAAAAAAGTTTGACGTTTGTGCTTTGATGGGCTGTATTTGTGCATTAGGTAAGTGGATAGATAACATGGAATGATCGTTGTTTTAATTAATTTAATTATTAATGAATCCTCATACTGTTCTTATGACATAGACAAATGAGTTGAGTACATTGATTAAGGCTTTAATTAATTACAGGTTGAGTCGTTGAAAGTGTTCCTTTTGTATGGGATTTTAAATTTTTCGAATATTTTGTTAGACAATCTTGACAGACGCTGCCAAGTAATCGTTGATAGTGCATTTTTATTTATGTGATGCGCATTTAGTAATAACATAACATGTATATGTTTTATGGCAAATTCTGCTGTGGACATAAATTTTAAATTGAACAATCCAGATCGTTCGCTTAAAAATATGAACAGCGACGAATGATCAGGATATAAACCAGATTTAAAATTCTATTCACCACAGAATTACCCTTTTTTATATAGTTGGTGATATGAATTTAAATTAAAAGTTCGAGACGGCTACTATATCAAAATACGTTTTTTTTTTTTTGAAAAAAAAAGAAAAGCATCAAATGCCCTTTTCATTAATGAAAATGAAACAAGTACAAAGACTTCATCAAAATGTGTTTTTACTATTAAAACGTGTGATAATTATCATCTGTTGTATCTAAAATAAAATAGACAAATGTGAATTATGATAGTTTAATAACACATTAGACAAGTGTTTACACGCAGAAAAGTCTAAGTTGCCTAATAAGTTTATGAAGGATGTGTTAAGGAGTGAATTTGTGGGTAGTTATCATACCAATTTTTCTAATGAAAATTGTGCGAGGTTGACAGGTCTCAGCAACCCTTTTTTTTATTTTTTATTTTTTACTGAGATTTGAGCTACATCGACAGCCCTTGGTATTTACCAGAATAAAACAGTTTCTCTTTTGTTCATCATACAATAGAAACGCTTTTTGTTAGCCCTAAATTTTAAGACGTAATTTGCTTTTCTTCCTTTTTTTTTTTTTGGGTAGTCCCGACAGGCTGTCGTAATGGTATTGACGTGTCATTATTTGATGTGAATGTGAATTGTTCCCTCAAAACTAGACGGTCCCAGCTGCAATACTATTAGCCTTTAGAAAAGAGAGAGCTTTAATATTATGCGAAATGCGAAATATCAATTTAAACAGCCTATATTGAATTGAATAATAACAACATTAGAATGCTTGGCACATGGCAGAGATCTCAGTGGATAGAAGTATTGTAAGCACAAATTACAAACTAAACATGTTAATATTCTAGAACAATCTCGAAAGGTAGCTTACTGTTCATTAATAAGTAATTAATAATGTTTTTGTGCTCCTGATTCTCACTGGTTCAGATTGAAGTTCAAATCCTATTGCTGTGTCCGGCCACACGCTTCCTAAATTGTTTGACAATTTCTTCCTCACTGGTTCAGAACTTCAGATTCCCAACTAAGGGAGGCAGTACTGGGTCAGGTTGAGTCAACGGAACAGATCCAACCCACATAAGTTGAAAACTAACCTACTATATTTTGTTTATTCCTCGTCCGACAAGAAAACTAGAGTGTGGTTTTGGCAAAAGCTTAAAAACCATGAAATCCAAATTCTTCTAAATCTTTTGTAACAAGTTTTGACTCTCCATTCACATCTGTACAATGGTCCCCCACCCAATAATGCAGTTTATAAGCCAAACAAGAAGACGTGACAGTAGTAATGTGAAACTGTCAAAATAAATTTTGAGCCATCAATTTGAACCTGAACCAAATATACCCAACCACTAAGTTATAGAATCCGCCTTAGATGGATCGAATTGGATTGATCCATTAGTTGGATCAGGGTGTACAACAATAAGAACCTCCTAACCAAAACTTGGATACGCCATGCAATATGTCACATTTAAAGAAAACTCAGATAAGTATATTGGAGTAGTTGATTAATTCCCTGCAAGCTGAGAGAGGGAAGATCAAACAACTAATAAATAATTTGTTTCTTTTCTGACAAAACAATGGATTAATTCAAACCACATTACAGAACTGCAAAAATGTTAGAATAATTCAATTACAACAGGCTCATTTCACAATTATATCCAACTTAAATCAAACTCGAGCAACAAATTAATACAGCTTGATCCTGTAAGCTCATGGCCTTCTCTTAGTAAGGGTCTTGTGATATAGAACAATGAAAATTGCTCATCCTACCTAGCTACTAGCACTATTTGTCCATCGGGCAGAGGGTGGGGGATGATTCAGACCTTGGGAATAGTAACATTGAGAATCTTCACATCCTGGTGTGGTTTGTCGTTCCTGTCTGTTTTAACCTTCTCAATGGACTGTTTAATGAGGTAAATTTATCCTCAGTTAATATTAAATGCCAACTAATGAGAAAGAAAGAAGTTGACCAAAGGTTGCTTATTAAAAGTGTACCTGTACAACATCCATTCCTTTGACAACTCGACCAAAGACAGTATGTTTGTTATCCAACCATGGGGTAGCAACTGTTGTTATGAAAAATTGGGACCCATTTGTATTGGGTCCTGCATTTGCCATTGACAGTGTAAATGGTCTATCATGTCTCAAGCTGCAATGCACATTAAAGAACCAATCGATTCATCATCCTTGGCATTATTATTATATTATTATTGTAACACTATTAAATTATTAACTAAAAAATGTGGTATCAGTTCACACCTCTTATGAAATTCATCTTCAAATTCCCTTCCCCAAATGGACTGGCCACCAGTGCCGTCACCTAAAGGATCTCCCGTCTGAATCATGAAGCCTTTTATAACTCGGTGAAAAATGAGATTGTCATAATATCCATTTTTGCAGTGAGTCGTGAAGTTCTCGACAGTTTTGGGGCACTCTTCTGGGTATAACTTCAGGTGTACATCTCCCATGGATGTGTGCAACAACTATTTTATTAATCATCAATAATACATCAGCATTTCACTATTGTTAGAATGAAAAAACACAAGACGAGAAAGAAATATATCAGAAAAGAGAAAGGTAAGGGAATGAAACATACAACATTGTCAGGGAGAGAGGAGGAGATGTGTTTGCCTAAATCAGACACAGCCAAAAGCTCTTCAGCTGGTGGCTTCTCATTAAATACATCTCTTCCCTTTGTTGCATCTTCCGGTTCCTCTGGCTCCCTTCGACTAAAAGAGCATAATTATTAGACTAAAAGAGCATAACTCAGTTGGAATGTTCAGATTGTTGAATAAATTTTGGTGCAATTTAAATCCTACATTTGATCGGTTGAAGAGGTCAAACAGAACATTTTCATGCAAGTAACTTACAAAGAAAGAATTTTGGGTTATTTGCAAATGATACTGAAGCTACAAAAGTTTTTGGGGAACTGAACCCCACATTTATCATCTAGTAATCTTGACTCAGCTAAATTGTTTTGAACCAATTAAAATCTAAGAACATAAGTCTATTGAATCCTCTTTGTTTAGTTCAAGCTTGACCTTTGGATATCAGAATTTTCAATCACATTTGTCTGAAGGACCACAGTTGGCATATATTTGCCAGAACTCAAGAATAAAGGTGCAGATAAGAGTGTCACAGTAAGGAACCTGAAAAGATAGATGCGGTGCTTCTTGAAAGCACAGCAGAGGAGAGTGGGGTCCGTCAAGGGCTCCTTCGCCTCATTCACATTTGCAGCTAATGTCGGTAATTTACGAACTTTCTTATTTGACTTGTCCCCTTGATACAGTGCTATTCTTAGAAACCTTTCATTCTCCACTTTTCCCAGTATCCTTGCTACTTTATTTGTGTGTAAATTCACTATCTATACATCCACAAAGCACCAAATAAAGACGATCAGATAAAGATCACCACATTAACAATTTCACTCACTTTTATCTTCCCGGAAAAAGAAAGGAGTAAGAGTCATATTAAAAAATGGGTCTACCTTAATTCCTATAAGTGTGGGATAAATAATAAAATTGGAGCTCTCATCAAAAACAGCATTTGGTTGAGGGGCACTTTCGGTCTTTTCTAATTCCTTCTCAACTGCCATTCTTCTCCCAAAATCAATTGCTTCAAGCCGGTACATTGGGGCATCACTTCTCTGTAGATCTTGTGCGACCTGCCATTCATGGTCAGAATGTTGTCAAATCATGATTCAAATTGTTTTAGTTTCCATTGAATCATCAATTCTGAATTGAATCAAGACCAATAAGACTCACTAAACTATTTTCAGGGTCAACTACAACTAGTTACCACATACAAATAAACAAATTTCATTACGAAATATATATATTAACACTTGGTTATATGGTCTAACATTACACTAGCACCAATGTGAACGTAAACTATTTACAATTCACATCACAAATATGTGCGACTTGCATAAATCGTTCACAAGTTATTCTCAGGGCATGTTTGGCAAGGGCCACGAACTAGCAGTTGGTGAACAAAGCCAGTCCACGCCTGCCAAACGCGGAAAATTTTTTTGAGAACAACGAACAACAGGCTTGTTCTCAATTCCACCTTTTCTCTCGAATTACGAATAGTGAACAGGTCTGGTCCCTTGTCCGTTGTTCCCTGTTCGTGGGTATAGCCAAACACACCCCATGCTTCTTTGCTTGTGTTTTGTTTGGCAAGTGAGACCAAAAAGCACAAAGGACACAAACAAGAATATTTTAGGAGGTGTAAATATAAAAAAAGGAGTGTTCTGACATATTCATTTAAAAGATTTTAGCCGGTATGGACCCGCTTACCATAAACATAAATCAACACACTCACATATTAAATTGAATTTAATTGTTCAAGCCGTGAATTGCAAGAGTCTAACTTCATCACAAAAGAGAGTGTGTGTGTATATATATACATATTCATAAAACAAGATTAGTGGACAGAAGTTCTGATTGCGTAACTAACCTCAAGAGATTCATCATATACACGCCTTAACTTCCCAGTTTTGAACCAAAAAACGCGAATTCTACGGTCAGGAGATGTTATTGCAAACTGATTTCCATCACCACTCACCTACAACAGAGAAAATTTGAAGTACTTTGGTATCTTTTTACAATAAAACTTCTGTAATTGAAGAACAAACACTTTGGTTCCCCAAGCAAGCAATAGCTCGATCTGTTATTTCAGAGTATGTGTAGGAAAAGACAAAAAGTAAACAAGCAACTCAAAAGTCAAAAGGCTTAAGAAAACTACCTCAATTGCAGAAACAGTTGTCTTGCATTTCACAATTTCAAAGAGATTTGTATCGGTTTTCAACTTGAACTTTACACTGCATAAACAAAATTCAAAATATAATTACAAGATGGTCCATGTCTTAGCTTTCATAACACTTATGATTCTTCCTTTCACGGCACTTCCTTAAGTGCTATTCTGTTTAGTTATATTCAGAGCCTGCAACAGCCAGCTTTGACAATAATCTAGCATCAACTGGGGATACTGATATGGTACCAGTAGTGCTGACACAGACAATCTAACCTCCGATGTTAGGTCAGTGTCACATGGTTACATTCACCATTATTCATTTTAGTCCTTACCGAACTGGATAAAAGTGAGTTAAGCATATGAAAAAGAGAAATTCATGAAATAAAATGAAATAGAATACTTACACATCTTCAGGGAACTTGAGATCAGAAGGAGACCAATATTCCAAAAGACCTTTAGCATCAGCAGATATCACCACATCATAAGCCGCATTATATCTCATAGCTTTAACTGGTCCTATGTGAATCTGCATGAGAGCCAAATGTCTTAAGTATGGCATCATGCCATCACAAGATATTAACAGTTTAACACACTAACCCCCAAACTTAATTTAAGAGAAAAAAAAAGAAGTAAAAAGTGAAACCTCTCTAGACATGATAGATTCGTTTAAACCAGAATAGGCGTCGAAAATATGAACTGCCGGGGAGTTTCGGTCACTAACAGCAAGTTTCGGCTTAACATCGCCTTGGCGGTAGACCCACTCGACCGTACCAGCGACAAAGGAGAGGCGTATCATCACCATCATGTCATAGTTAACGACATCGTATATCTTCACAGATCGGTCGCTGGATATTGTACTGCAAAGCAATCCATCCGCACTCACCGCCAGGCCTTCGATTGGGCCGAGGTGAGACCGGAAATGCTTTGCAAATTCAATTCCGGCAGGTTTCTTCTTCCAAAACTTGAGATGACCTGATTCAGTACCGAATTAACCAAACAATCAGACCACACCACATTTCCTATTCTCAGCATTAACAATGCATTATTATTATTATAAGGGGAGGTAGAGAGAGAACCATCCATGCTGCCGGTGATGAAGAAATCGGATGAGGAGACAGCAACATGGGTTACAACATCCCTGTGCATATAGCTCTTCTCATACCTGTTCTGGCAATACACAATTGGTTAACATTTTCGAACATCTTCTTTCTAAAATGGAATTGGGAATCAGTTGGTACTGGCACTAAGTAGACAAAAAGAGGAGGGAGGAGTGAGAAGGGAAGGTTGAAATTACATATGAGCGGAAGGGAGGGCGTCGAGGAAGGCTTGTTCGAACTGGAGAGGTCGCTTTTTGCGCTGCCGAGCACGAGCGGGACCGGGCCCAATCATTGCGTCTTCTTCTTCTCCAGTTGCGTCCACCGCCGGTGAGCTCCCGTTCGGATCTCCCTCCATTGGTTTGAGTTGTGTTGGTCTGGTTAGCTGCTCGCTCCGGTTCGCTCTGGTAAGTTCCGACTTCCAACTAGGAGAGCCACTTCAGAGAGAGAGAATCTGATGGAATTCGGACTGATGGAGGGTCTAGGGCTTAATGAAGAGTATTCTATTTGGACTTGGCGCTCCAACTCGGAAAGGCTCATATGTCGGTACAATCTAATTACTCTCAGTATAATTACACTTAAAATAGAAGTTTCAATAAAATTATTAAAATTGAAATTAAAATTTTACCGCGGGAAATATACTATTATATCATCAGCACACAATGTACTAGTTCGAATTTTGAAAGATAACAGTATACAATACAGTAATCAGAATGTTGCATAAAAAATATTGAAGCATTCGTGAGCTTTAAAATTTTTGGCACAAAACTGCAAAAAATAAACAAAAACGGTTGCTAAGCTTGCTTATTGTTGCACGTGAAATTTTTTTTAATATTTCAAGTATTGATATTTGATATTTGATATTAAATATCCTCTGTAGTTAAAAAAGGAAAACATCATGATTGTTGTCGTTCAAACAAATATGTAAAATCTTAAAATATGATTGCTGTAGTTCTAAATATTGAGATTCATATTGAATTTTACTTTTTCAAATATATTCTCATATTTAGGCTCACTTTTTTAAGAGAATTACAAAAATCTAATGAATTAACACATCATTTTGCTGTGAGTATTTCTACCTTTGATACTTTTGATAATTTGATAAATTGATTTCACCCATGCAAGGAAAAAGTATTTTTCTTAGCAATTTATCTTTCATGAGTAAAAAAATAATTTCCTTTAAAAAATGCATAGAACAAAAAAAAGTCGATATTAACGCGACACAAAATATCAGTGAATTCTAAAAAAAAAAAAGGAGAAAATGGCAATGCACTCTCACCTGTGCAATACTGTATTTTTTCTCCACTTTATAATCAACTTAAAGTATGACTAACATTATCATATTGAGTATTTTCAGTAAAATAATATTCAAATATTGAAACATTTCTTCCGGTGCAATTTTTTAAGCTCACTTCAATATTTTATTGTAATCAAAGTTTGAATCTATCTTATCTTTTACTATATTCATTGTACTTGAGCTAATAGAATTATAATTTTTAGCTAGCCGTAACTGTTTTATCAATATCAAGCGCTGTAGTTTAATGTTTAAACCTTATTTATTTATTTATTTTTGTGTATAACAGAAATTAATTAACTATCCAACCGTCCGTCATGTCCTACTCGTCTCATGAGCTGGTGCTCCGGGATCTTCTATGTCTTATGCTCTAAACGGGTAGATACCCGTTACTCCGTGTTGGCTTATTCGGGTTTGGATCAGTTATTACTGGATTTCCTATTGTTTTTTACATTTTTCTTGCTTGAAGCTCAACCAACCACTCAATTTTTGAGATGAATATAAGCACTCTGATTCTGTATCCAGCAGAGACTGGAGAGAGAGAGAGAAGCAAGGAGGGAACTGGGAAGACATGAGTGGCCTTCTCGGATTTAATACCTTTATAAACCCGAACTTAACACGCATTTGCAATCCGAATACCCGTTACCCGTTTCCTCATCGCACTTCTACTAATCTTTGTCTAAACAATCATCATCATTGTATAATCAACGCAACGCATCTCTCCTCATCGTCTAATAAAGCTTTGATTTTTAGAAGATTTTCATCCATGGCGACTGCCTCTCCATCTCCTTCTACCGAAGAATCTAAACCTTTCTCTGTACTATTCGTCTGTCTAGGTATTTAACCTCTTGATTTTCTCCCTTTCTTTTACCCTTTTCTTGCAACTGATCTAATACTAGATTAAGGCTGTTTTTTTTTTAACAAATTTGAGAGATTGAAAGTAAAATGAAGTTCTTTGTTTCATATTACTCGTCTTTTTTTCAATTTTCTTAACTGATTGGGCGGACTTGAACTTGAGATGGATTTTGCTCTCAATAGGAGTTCTATTTTTTTTGTTTATTTAGTTAGGTTTTAAGAAGTCCAGTGAACTTTGAAGGACTTAAACTTTCAATTTGATTGTTGTACTTAAACAGGAAATATATGTCGAAGCCCAGCAGCCGAAGCAGTGTTCAGAAACCTAGTTGAAAAGAGAGGACTGGCATCTAAATTCAGAATTGATTCGGCTGGTACAATTGGTTACCATGAGGTATATATCTTCATCAATTGATGATAAGTTATTTAGATCATTTTGCTTGTGATTGATTAATTGATCGATTGTCTCATGTATGGAAAATGCACAAAATTAGGGGGATAAAGCTGATCCAAGGATGAGAGCGGCATCAAAGAATAGAGGCATTGAGGTGACCTCCATTTCAAGGCCTATCAAGCCCTCTGATTTTAGAGATTTTGATCTCATCCTTGCCATGGATTTGCAAAATAGAGGTACATTGTGTACCTATTTGTTGTAACAAGTTCTGTTGTTATTGCCTCTTTCAAAAACTTCATTGTTTACTGTTGGATCTGTCATTGAAAATGTAGAGGATATTATGAATGCATATGAAAAATGGAGATTCAAGGAACCCCTCCCTCCTGATGCACCCAATAAGGTTATTTCAATTTTTGGGGCTCATATCAGTCTTTTATATTTGCTTTACCTCCATTATCCAAATGAATATTCAGGTTTCAGGGTTTTGAGATTGACCTTAATGGTAATGATGAATGCCATATGAATTTTTTTTTTTTTTTGTGGCTTATTAATTACATAAGTATTGTTCAAAATAGGTAAAGCTGATGTGCTCTTATTGTAAAACACACTCAGAAAGGGAAGTTCCTGATCCTTATTATGGAGGTGCTAAAGGATTTGAGAAGGTTGGTCCTTTCTTTTATTTGCTGTTTTCAAATTCATCCTTTTTTAAAATTATTATGTTTCTTTAATTCCATTTCTGTTCCTGTTAGTCGTCTTTTTAATTTTAGTGGTTAAAGGACTGCATGTATACACTGACCTCCTATTATCAGCCCTCCTTGAATTTTTTTGGGGAAAAAGGGCAAAGATTTGAGGGGAGACAAACGTAACCTTGTAAAGCACCATTCTTTTTCTTTCCATGATATTCTGCCTTTCCATTCGGCTCCGTCTCATTCGCAACTGGGGCGATCATGTTGAGCGCCCCACAAAAGAAGGAAAAAAGAGAGAGAAAAAAAATGAAAACATTGCCATTCAAGATGAGAACTAATGAAAAAAGTCGAACATGAAGGAATGCTGCTATCCTACCTCTCACTGCTGTCTTAAGTGGTGTGATACTCATTTAGACTTGGGCAGAAATTGAAAAATTGAGAAGCTTTAAATAAATATATTCTACCGCCAGTCCTCCTCATATAAACCCCTCCTTATGGCAGCAGTCACCTAATTCTAGTCAAGGGTAAATCTTCTAGATATTTTTCTTGTAACTCTAAATCTTTTTGTACAATCCACTTGAAAGAGTCCAACATGTATGCTTGATTCTAGTTCAAGTAGTACGTTACAAAAGATGCTTTGTATTCTTAGGGGTATCTCTGTCAGCATTTGACAAAGAACATTGATGGTTAACAGGAAATATCAGGTGTTATTTGCTAAAGAGCTTTTTTTTTTTACATCCTATTTTTTTTAATCTTTTTTTGGATTGATGAATAATATAGGTATTGGATTTGCTGGAAGATGCATGCGAATCGCTACTCGACAGTATTGTTCGGTCACAGAATACTTCTACCTCGGCTTCTACTTAGATTTCTTCCTCATTTTTATTCATTGTTTAGAATTGGGATTCATCTTCAATTTGCCATGAGATTTTTTCTCTCATTTGTTTCTCTTTTTGGTTTGGTATAAGTGATGATGTAATCGAACCTTTGAACTGGGATAAGAACGGACGGCTGATGTAACAGAACCCTTTCCCCTATGTATCGACTCCGTGACCGTGTAGATATCAATAATGGGAAATGAAAAAAGAAAACTTTCGTCTCTACAGCTTTATAAATCTTGGAAGTAATGCCTCAATGTATATGTTACTAATTAGAAACAAAAATTGTAGTTTCGTCTCTACAAATTTATAGATTTGGGAAATGAAAATGTGAAATAAACAAACAGTGAATTTATAATATGGATCAATGAGGAACTTGCCAGCCCATGTTGAACGAGCCCAATATCTCGGAACTCTAATTATCAATTCAATCGACCGAAAAAATTAAAACTAATGTTACTGTTCATACGAATTTTGATAATAACTATTAAAAATTTGAAATTTTAAAAATAACGTTGTTAGATCGGCATTCGGATTGCCGAAAATATAAACTGCTTGGATCGGCAATCGGAATGCCGATCCAAACAAAAAAAATATACACGGCAATTTTTGTTTTTAACTTTTGCTTTGAGTAAAAAAAAGCAGCAACTTGAATGGCGGTGAGAGCAAATGAATCCCTAGCAAATTGTTTTCAAAAGCCATTCCCAACATGAATGGTGGTGAGAGAGGAATTTTTGAAAAGCTAAATTTAATAAATTGAGACGATGTAATCTAAAGATATAAAAGCAAATATGACATATGCGGGAAAATTGTGTGGCTGAGGATTTATACCATTTAGCTTGATAATTTGATAATATATTAAATATATTTTTTTTTAAAATTAAAAATATTGAAAAACTGTTAGCTTTATGATAAGTTGTATATATAATTACAAGCAATTTAAACGTCATATAGTCTGCCATGAAAACTATTAAACTTTTATCTTTTGAAAATTTAAGTTTTTGATGAATTTGAATTGCAAAACTTACGAAATTTTTCAAACCAATTTGTGTAATATTAGTCTTTCATTATTTATTCAAATATTTAATATTTTAAAATAAAATAATAATTTTTTAAAATAACTAATATTATAATATTTTAAATATTATTATAATAAAATAATTAATATTAATTTATTTAAACTATTATTTTAATATTAAATAAAGTACTAATTAAAAATAATGATTACAATATTACAATTAATATTATTATAAATAATAATAATGAATAAATAATAAAAATAATTAAACTACTAACTATTATTAATAATAATTACTAGTTATGCGTAAACTACACTAAAAGAATTATTATTTTAATATGTGATATTTTAAAATATAAAATTATTATTATTTAATACTAATATACTATTAATAATAATAATAATAAGAATTATTAATAATAAGAAGAATATTTTAATAAAATTTAAATGTGTTTTACCATTATTAAAGTTCCCGTGACAATGCAAATGTAGAAGTCAAGAACATATATTTATGCTCTGTATACATATTTTTATTCAATATTCTTGTGACAATCCAAATTTCCGACCAGAGTGCTGTGCATTCTCTCTCTTCAAACGGGAAATGGAAAAAGACGAAAAGTAGACGTGAGAATCAATAAAAACAGCACCATCAAATATTTTATTACTTTTCCCTTCTTCCCCGTCTCTATATTCCAGCTAAATTGCCGCTTTTTTTTTACTCAAAGCAAAAGTCAAAAACAAAAATTGCCGTGTATATTTTTTTTGTTTGGATCGGCATTCTGATTGCCGATGCCGATCCAAGCAGTTTGTATTTTCGGCAATCTGAATGCCGATCCGACAAGGTTATTTTTAAAATTTCGAATTTTTAACAGTTATTATCGAAATTCGCGTGAACAGTACGTTAGTTTTAATTTTTTCTGTTCAATCGAAGTATCCATAATCCATTAGGTCTTCAGATTGAACTTCTCACGCTTCCCTGTGCGACAGTGCGAGCGAATCCACGAATTGAGGGTTTAACCTACTGGACAAGTCCAGTACTGTCCTCGCTCTCTTTCTCCGTGCCACATCGACGACTTTCTTCTCCTATCCACTCGAGGTTCTCATTCTTCTTCTTTTTTTATTATTACTATATTACTGGAACCGCACAGTTTCACCATCTGATTTCAGTTCTCTGGTCTAAAACATACTTGTTGAAACTGATCTCATTGCATCTGTTATAATTGTAAGCAGAAAAATCAACTAATCAAGCAGCATTGATTTGAATTAATTTAAACGTCAATTAGTTTGTTTTTAGCTGCTGCTCAACCTACACTATTACTCAAGTACTAATTCAGTTGCAATATCAAGACCACTAATGTTTTCTCTTTTTTATTGCTTACTATAATAATACTGGCTTGATTAAGGTTTTAATTGTATTGCCTGGGTAACACATTCTTGGCTTTTCCGAAATCAACAGCAGAAAATTTTGAAAAGAGAAAAACAAAATTGTGTTTCTCATAATTATTTATTAATCAACATGATCAGAAGCTTAGTTATTAATTGGCTTAACTCGATTACTGTTGATTGAATAGAAATGCCAAAAATAAAGACTGGCAGGGTTAACTATCCTGATGGATGGGAGCTTATCGAGCCTACCCTTCATGATCTCCAGGCTAAAATGAGACAAGGTCTCTCTCTCTCTCTCTCATGGCGTCACCCCTCTTTTGTGTGTGTTTGTTTATCTTAGTGTCCATCTTTCAATCCAACATGTATTTACCTTCTGTTTTCTGAAATTAAGTTTTTTGATACAGCTGAAAATGACCCAAATGATGGGAAGAGAAACTGCGAGGCATTGTGGCCTATATTTCATATTACCCACCAAAAGAGTAGATACATCTACGATTTGTATTACAAAAGGCAGGAAATTTCAAGAGAGTTGTATGAGTTCTGTCTCGAACAGGGTTATGCTGATGCCAATCTCATTGCCAAGTGGAAAAAGGTGTTTTTACTTTGTCTTTTTCTGGGCCTTGTTTATATCTTTTTGTGTATAATTCAAGGCTTTTAAACACAAAAGTATGTTTTCATCGAGTATATAGAAAAGTTGGATTATAACATGTCTTTGTGAAAATTTCCAATTTTGGATTTTATTAAGAAGGCAACAAGGAAGAAATAGATAAAATTTCATACTAGGGACAAGTGATTTTAGATTTATACAGTAAATTTCTTTACCATAAAAAATCAACATGAACAGAACTAAATGCAAGTGTCAATCTCACAGATGATTTTTTTTGAGATAGCATTGTGAACTTTGAATTGTTCATACAAGGAGAAACTTTATGAAAGGGATTTTAGGTGTACTCTAATGTCACTGTTTCAGATGGTAGCAATACTAAACTGTTTAAGGGACATACTGAGTCAGTATATTCTCAGAGTCATGTTTATCTCTTGTTGAACCAAAATCTGTCATATCCTAGCCTCTTAAATGCTATCTGTTATAGACTTTGTCCCCCTTTGAATTCAATTGACTAATTCAATTAGAAAGGTTGGATATGGCCTCTTTACCAGGCTTTTGGTCTTATCCATCCGTAGGCCCCTACTATAGAGTGGGAGCAACCGGTATTATTAGAGAATTAATCAGTAATTATGAAATTGAGTTTGCTTTATTCAGAGGGGAATTGCATCTGATGGAGGTGGATCAATTGGTAGAATATATTGTTACTTCAAGAAATTGCAATTACCATTAATAGTTTAATACAAATCTTGCGGGTAACTTCTCTTGCCTTCCTATCGTAGGACCAAACAATTAATGCATAGACTATAGTTAAGGCTGTTATCTCTACTAGGTTAGTTCAGGATTTGAAACATACTTTAGCTGTCTAGCAATTTATAATTAATGTACAACTAATGACGAGATTCTCTGTGGACATAAATGTGCAGCCAGGATATGAGAGGCTATGCTGTCTTAGGTGCATACAGACAAGAGATCACAACTTCGGGACGACATGCATGTGCAGAGTGCCAAAACACCTCAGAGAAGAGAACAAGGTGATTGAATGTGTGCATTGTGGTTGCACCGGCTGTGGCAGCGGTGATTAATTTAGTGTTGCTGTTTGACTAGCTGCCGTGTTAGAATTTAGATGGTTGTGTTGCTGTTGGTTAGTGTTGAATTCCACTCAAATAGTATTATCGTCTTTTAGCCAAATTCCTTGATATTAGATGGAAATTTCTATTGCTCGAGTTCTAATCCTTCATTATGGTATCTGACTTTTGTGTTATCTTGTTGATGGTGTCTAATACTGGGTATACTGTCTGAGAAAACGACTTTCTTTTCTGGACAAAGAGATGCATAGTTTAACTTAGAAGAGCAGGAGTATTCCTTCTAAACTTATTTGATTGTAAGCAAAGTAATTGACATATCCTTGATATATATCCGATTAATTCTTAACACATTCACATGAGGTACATATCGCTATGATCGAAGTTTCTCACCGCGTACGCTTGAAAGCTTTTCTTTTGATTAATTATCAACAAGTTGAGACACTTTGCGAAGAAAGTGAAATCAGAGAAAAGGAAAACAAATAAATATACATCACTTGTGTCATGTCTCCTATCGTGAGAAAAAAAATTAATCAAAACTAATCTCAATTCCAAAAGAGCCAAAGTAAACTAAAAATGGAAAAGAAGAAAAAAAATCACCAAATATCATTGCTTCTTGAATGCTTGAATTTGGAGGAAAAAACCACTGCCCCTTCCTCCACCAGCGGTAACAGATGGCCCTTGGTCTGATTGATACGGGTCTTCTTCGAGCCAGATGCGGCCGTCAGCTGAGGTCCTTGTTTTAAACATGAAAAGCGCACAGCCGTGCGGGTTGCAAAACCACCAATCATGTATATCCCACATCATGTCAACGACTGCTCCGTCGACAAATATCATTTGGTTCCCTCGAAAGTTCCATTTCAACTTCCTCACACTCACCACCCTCTTCTTGTCTACACTTACTGTCAACTCAGAATTACTCGAGTCCCATTCGTCTCCTTTGCAGTATATCACGATATCATGTTCCTTACCTTCGTCTCTGAATTTTGATTTGGTTGAATAAGTTGCTGTACCTCGTGTCTGCTCCTTCCGGCACAGAAAAGAGAACCGGGCGATTGGAATATCTTCGAATTTTCTCACAAAGTCCCTGCTCATGTCCCCGATTAGGAGGCTGAACTCTGCATCTGCTATGACCGCCATGAAGAAATCCTTTATGGGTTCAGGTCCTGACCCATACTTGGCAGATCCTATATCCCAGTGTAACCCAACAACTGTGCGCTCTGTCACAAATGAACGGCTGCCTCTTTTCTTCTGTAGTAGAATTGGCGTGTCGGCCGGTATAGGTGTGTTGCTAGACATGCTGGTTGTGGTAACTGTGCTCGATTTTGGCGGTCTCGAAGAAGTAGATGAAAATGTAGAGCTAGAAGAAGAACCATCTTCTATTGCGACAGAGAGAGAGTACTGCGAGTGGCTGCTTCTTGACCAGATTAGTTTTATTATGATCTCTTTTCGGTTCGACAGGATCGCCTTGTAGATGCAGGTATGGACCGCCTGTAGTGATTTGTCTAGCAAAAATGCATTTGTACCTGCACAGGCACTGTTACCGATACTTGGTTCCGACAAGCTGACTGAGCTATCTCCGAAGCAGGAAGGGAAGTCTTTCATTGCCTGAGAAAGGAACTACAGGAGTAGAGATCCTAAAACTCTCCCTGGCTTTGTTTTTTTGTATGTTTTGTCTTTGGCAATGACTCAAAATGTTTTAGAAAGATATGAGTCGATTCCATGACCTAATAAAAAAGAAAGAAAAAAAAAAAAGGGAAGGCTGAAAAAGGAAAAAGTCTAAAACGTTGTATTCGTTGGGAATATATTGATTGGAGACGTGAGGGTATGTTTCTATATTATTGGTTTTGGATTTTATTTCTCCCCCTTTTTGGTATATTCTATCAATGAGAAAGTTAACGGATCTGCCAACCTGCAATATTGCAAACTTAACCAAACCGCAACAAGCTGGTCGGGTCCGCATTAAAATGTTAATCCGCAATGGTGTACTAATTGGTCAATTTGAAAATATCGTATTGCAAAGTTATAATCTAATCTGATAAAACATATCTATATAAAAGTAAAAATATAACATTAAATTGACCTTTTACAATTTCAGAATATGTGAAAACTTTTATCAACTTTTAAAATACGTAAAATTATTATTAATTATTAGCTCGAAGGCAAATTCAAATAAATATTGTAAACATTTTTTTGTAAGCTAAATAGTAAGGTCCAACTTAACATAAAGTAAGATACTTTTATATAGATTTGTCGAAATGAAACACACAATTAGATAATATGATACTTTCAAATAAATTTATTAAAGTGATTGTACTATTTTTATAAAACTTCATTGAAGGGACTTTACAAATAAAGCCAAAACATAATGCCTAAATTTATACCTTGTTTCTCTATTCAATTTAGTAATTTATAATGATGTCATATCTCTTGACTAGGCTCTATTACGAAATCTTTATTTAATAGTTTAAAGTGGCTTAACGATAAGAACATTTTCATCCGGATTACCAAAATGAATCTGATATATTTAACAAACTTTGATATGTTAAATTGGTGTAAGTAAATCCTATTTTATTCAAATTTGTACAAATTTTTACATTTTAACAGATAAAAGATATACCGGAGTACACGTAAAGAACATCAATTTTATCCCAATTTATGCATGGGTCATACTTAACATAAAAATGTATAGGATTTATATCTAACATTAATTTGTACATCATCCACAATTATGACCATTTAGACTATCAATTCGTGCTGGTTCATTAAAAATTGTGTTAGTTAGTCTTAGATAATGGAACACTATCAATAAAAATAAAAAAATAACCAGATTTAATCTAAAAGTTAAAGAAAAAAGTCAGAAATCAGAAACTTGATTGTATTGTGAATATATATATATATATTTTGTCATTTCGTATTGTGAATATTTGAAGTCGGAAGGTTTGATTTTCAATTTTTATCTTAAAAAAAAAAAACATTAATAAGATAGCCTAACAGGTTTGAGGATTCCAATCCGAATTAGTGTACGGCTTCAAATTGGCTCATAGATCCGCTCGTACCATACCCGCGTTCACATATTGTGTTTTACTAAGGCTTCTTGGCCTTATTTTAATATTCAACTCAATTGACATTTTGACGAAGTATGAACCATTTTTCATGTATGCCCAAAATTTTTTTAAATTTATGAAAACTTTTAACCTCTGAGCATTAATATATTTCGTTAAAATGTCGAGTGTTGTCAAAAATGTGTTTTTAATGGACATTAATAGTTGCACAGATTCTAACACGAATTGTGTGCTATGTGCAATGTGGTATGTCATTATTATGATACTCAGGGAGTAGAAGCCAACAAACTGATCCTATCTACATATTTTTTTTTTAGA
The DNA here is from genome assembly GCA_027562975.1 of Rhynchospora breviuscula. NCBI lineage: Eukaryota > Viridiplantae > Streptophyta > Magnoliopsida > Poales > Cyperaceae > Rhynchospora > Rhynchospora breviuscula. Next base: position 6,152,069 of record CM050400.1, on the reverse strand, counting down.
ATATTTGATTGCATCATTTTGCTTATAACATAAATTGTCTCAAAGTTGTTAATTTTTTATATAAAAAAAACATAGTGATGTGGGCGACGTGGGTGATGGCCAACGACTAACTTATAAAATATTAGATCAGTTAAGAAAAGTTTCCTATATATAATTGAACTATCCTAATTTATATAATTCTCATACACATTAATGGTTTTGATTGGATGAAATGTGTTTGCTCATGGACCCACTAACAAACGGTCACAGTCACAACTTGCAAATAGTTAATTATGACCGTAGTTATTTTATCGGATTAAGCTTAGAAGTCACCGTAAATAAATAATTTTATAACTGATGTTTGCATGCCACATTTGTTCTTTTTAAAGAGATTTTTTGTTTAGCAAATCCTAATCTTTTCTCATGCAAAACTAGCCAAACTTATGAACGGCTTGCTCCGTGATGAGGTTTTTAAATATGATAGCATGCCATGACTATAATAAATGGGTCTATGAGAATTAAACCCCAAAATCCTAAAATATATTTGAAGGTTTACATGAGTTGTGAATGGAGTTCTCTTAGTAAAATAATATTGTAAGTTCGTGTAGAAATTTAAGAAAAAGTACTAAATATATCTTAGAGTCAACTTTGAAGCTGAACATAGATTCCGTAATTATAACTACTATAGTAATAAATAGCGAATTACGCTGAAAAATTTGAACTCTTATTTATTAATATTTTTTTCAACTTATAGCTGGAGGCAATAAGAAAATATTAACTATAGGATTTTCTTGTGTATTGAATTTTCTGAAGACTGGTACATTCGTATCGTACTTTTGATATTTCTAGATTAATTATTGGTCAATGTTTGCTACTGACAATTCAGCATAATATTGATAGTTTATTATGAACCATCAAATTTACATCATATATTGTGATTTGCGTATTACAGATTTATAGGTCACTCTGGGTGCAACTAGAGGGTCTAACATCTATACATCACAATTTTATACGAAAACGATCTTAATATTTCTAAAATATTATTTTTTTCTTGTAGTTCTATCAATGGAGGGAACAATGCATGATGGCATCCTTATGATTTACATCAATCAAATTTTTTTTAGGTTGATCCATCTTTATTCTTTGTTATGAACTTATGATATAAATGACAAATCAAATCGGACCGCTCAAGTCGAGTCCCCCCCCGTTAACAATACTGTAATAGTTTAGTTTCTAAGTACTATATATAGGAGACAAATTAAATTAATCAATGTTCTATAAAATTTTATTGATTAGATAATAAATGAATCAGGGGGACCCAAAAAAATAACACATAGGATGTAGCGCTACAACTTAGCTTAGACAAGCACATAGATAGAACACAGGAGTTCAACACCGAAAAATATATGATTAGTGGTTCTGTCGCTATTCTAGAGATAATAGGTTCAATTTCCGCTAGGCAGAAAAGAGATAAACTCTATTTCAGAGAATGGGCTACCTATCTATAAATAAATGGTCTTCTTTCAAAGAAAAAATAAAAAACACATAGATAAGAATTTTAATTTTAAAAAATAAATAATTTTTAAAAAAAAGGGTAATTAATTTTAGCCTTGATTTGCGGCTTTTAACAAGTCAACAAAAACTTAGTCGTACATACGTTCATTAAATTGAGAAGTAAAAGATTATTAAAAAGTTTTTGTTTCTGAAATTTCTGAAGTCGTATGATTTTATCTTATCCGTAAACTACCTTTAAAATATGGTAATTTGAAATTAAGAATAACGGATACTTGCTAAATAAAATGATGATTTATTAGTTTATAGTAAATAATAGCAAACATATGGATAAGGATACAATTACACCCCGATTAAAATAAAATCAAATGTTTATGTAATCTTCCTATAGAAAAATAAATTAATGTCTGTATGACCTGTTTGTAAAACAGGTCAAATATATGTATAAATAAAACAAATTTGTGGCTTTTAACAATTCGACCAAAACTTAGTTTTACATACGTTCATTAAATTGAATATTAAAAGATTATTAAAAAGTTTTAGTTTCTGACATTTCTGAAGTAAGTCGTATGATTTTATCTTATCCGTAACCTTTAAAATATGGTAATTTGAAATTAAGAATAACGGATAATTGCCAAATAAAATGATGATTTACTAATTTATAGTAAATAATAGCAAACATAGATGGATATGGATACAATTACACCCCGATTAAAATAAAATCAAATGGTTATGTAATCTTCCTAGAAAAAAATTAATTATTTTTTGTAAAACAGGTCAAATATATGTGTAAATAAAACAAATTTGCGATCTTAAGTGATATTATAGATCAACCAATTTGACGTTGTTTATGTATATAGAAAACCGCATTTCATAATTATTTTAGTTTAGTTTAAAAAAAATAAAATAATTTCAGTGGTTTGACCTTAATTTGAAATAGGGTAGTACGAGGGGGAAGTAAATCAACTATACTAATCCGACCAAAAAAAAAACCCGTCTACAAAATAGAGGAATATTATCATAATTTTCACGAATAATCAGTTCTATATATTAAGAATGAACTTGTTTATCCATCGATCTCAAAAACAAAAAAGGGCTTTTCCCAAATTCAATTAGGCTTTGATCAAAATATATTTTTACGCGGGATTCCATTCATTTGAATTGATTTCTCAGGATTTTGTTAGATCTAATAACATGGAGATTCAAATCAAATGTAAATCCGTTCATTTTGATTAGAAATTTTCTAATGAAATGAAATTTCATGTTTTAAAAAAAAGAGAAATTTTGATCAGTGCCTTAATTTGTCCTCATCTAATTGTTTTATTATTTTTTATTTGAATCGCTTTTAATTGTTAACATTGTAGTCTTAGACAAAGAACACGATATCCTCCATTGAAAACTGCATAAAATATCAGTCTGAAACACTTTTGCTTTAGAAATTTAAAAAGAAGAAAGCACCGCTCAAATAGCTAGGTAGTGGTAGGTCAATCAATCTTTATCTAATTTTCTAGTCTCCATTTTCAAAGTGGGATTCACATCTCAGTCATACATAAATGGCAGCGATGTGTGATAGTTTCCATCACCATTTACTACGACTCAGATTTATAGTCTATTTCTCTCTAATAATCATGTTTTTCTCCCCCATATAAGACAACCAACAATGATCCCTTTTTTGTCATAAAGAGGATTCAACTAAGCAGAAGTTTGACACATCTGGTCAAATTTGCGTGCTTGCTTGTTGCAAAAAAACGGGAGCCTCTAAACCAAACCTTCAAAGATGATAACTATTCAATGAAAAGGTTTCAAGGCCAGTCATATGGTTAAGGCAATAATAACATACAATTTCAAAATATGATGGCCATTCTCAGGTTAGATTTTATGCCTTGGAAATCTAAAATAAAACATTTAGTAGATATATATTTACCTTAGGCAGCAGTGAGAATCGTATAATTCATGATCATTGTCGAACATCCAATCAATTTTCCATAAGTTTATATGCGCCTCTCTCTCATTGTTGTTGTCCCTCATAAAAAAAGTTTATAGGATATGCTCTCCAATCAAATAGATATACTGACAATTATCAGAGAAAAACGTCATTTTCTTACGTTCCTTTAGTTGGATTGGCAAGTTTCCAATTGGCAGATTCTGCAAAAGAAATACCCATGAGCTAAATATTTTTTGGGAACATGTGATCAGTTGCATGACAAATTAATCGATCGCCTGTTAAAAGGAATTACGAAACACCCTTATTTATTTTGCCACAGCAACAATTTCTTAGACAATAGGCATGCAACTTTATCGTAGTTCTACGAACCGAATATAAAATATTCTTCAAATATATAAATAAATAAATAAAGTTCTATGATTCAAATATTGTTACGTGCGCAACATTGACATAATCATGTTTGAGCTACCAGGCTAGTTTACTTTCTGTTAATATTTTTCTTATAGAACTGTCGCATCGTTATAGCTCTATCATGAATACGCAGATCTACTGAAGAATAACAAATCATATATAATTGATTAGAAAATAATTGTACCAGTGATAGAAAATTTTAGTGAACTGCAACACAAACATAGCTGAGAGGTATCCAGGGAAGAAAAATAAAATGTTATGAACTTATGGCATGTCAAATTCCTGTCTGTTCAGGACAGAACAAGGAGTAAGATACAAAGGTATTATTTTACAACATATCAGATCACTAAACCTAGCCAAACGTTGCTTAATGAGTAAATAATGGAACAAAAAATACAGAATCATATTATTTTACAACATTACTTCCATCTGGTAGTGATTTCTCTCCCTACATTTTTCTCGGAGGAAAAAGGATGAAAGTGTAAATGCAACAAACCCAATAAAAAGAAGAGCTAAATAATAAACCCAAATCATTTTGCATCTTGTAGTTTGTCGATGACTTTATTTGTATCACCATCTTGTTCTATGTTTTGTAATCTCTTTGCCTCTTCTGCCTCTCTTCGTCTCAGTTCACTAGAACTGACCTTTTCCCCAGTTTCCTCTTCTACCAATTCCACAACTTCTATCTACAATTATTTTGTAAATTAAAAAAATTACAAAAAAATAAGGCATTCAGATTTTTTATGTTTTTACGACCGGTAGTGGTAGGTTGGGGTGGAGGGTGAACACCTATGATTGAATGATCTTAAGGACTTGTATCACCACATACACTAATATGACAGAAAAGTATATTCAGGAGTCAGTAGCAATTATGCTTACTGGTGTGCAGCAAATAATTGAGAGAAGAAGACGAAGCTTCAGTCAGAGGGAGGATAACAAGAGTAATTAATTAGGGAAATGGGCCCAAATATTAAGTTCTAAATTGGATCGCAAGAGAGTGTGGAAAGACGCAAGCAGGAGATAAGCAGACAAACAATCTGTTTGAGAGAACCATGGGAGAGCAAGAGGGAAAGATAATTAGACTTATTGACTGGACTATACAGTAGGCTTCAATCATTGAAAAAATCAAAATGATGCCAAATGTATAAATGGGGCTTGTGAGTTTGGGTACAGGCATCACCAGAAGCCATGTCCTGAGAGATAGATCCAAGATAATACTACTCTTCAATGACGTGTGAAATATAATGTCACAGCCCAGTGTGGCCGAGATCTATCATTACTTACCAGTAACAAAATGACAGTTTGTCAATGTTAAAATTACATGAGAACTGAGATATGTTCACTGCAAACAACCAACACCAAATGAAAAATAGCAATGGTGTAAACCTGCTAACATTCAGTTCCTCTTGGTTTGAGCTGGTTATAAAGATAATTGACTTGTCAATACGAAAATGGAATAAAAAAAACCCTACACAGAATTTTGACACATTAAGAAAAAGATAAACATATGGTACCTCTAATTGAGATAAACCCCTCTCAGCTCTTCTCCTATTAACCGCAAACCCACCAGGTAACGTCTCCTTGCTGTAAAAAAATCAAGAAAACTTGGTTCAGTTCTGGAATCTTTTTTCCTTGGTTCTTTGACAAATACACCCTCCAAAGGACCTATTTTTCTCCCCAATACATTTAAGAAATCTTGAGTTGAATTTTTGTGAGTCCAATTTCTACAAATTTTGTTGCTGCACAAATTGCGCTGCTGACTCTCAAAATTTGAAATAGAAAGTATCAGAAGAGGAAATCTAGATACGTACAACACATATTTCTTTCTTTCTAATTGCCTATATTTAAATAAAAAGAGGTTTTAGATCTCAAAATGCATATGTGATTCTTGGAATTCAGCTTTCAAATAACAATTTAGACAAGGATACAAATGGAAAATATGATAGAAGCATAACAAAGATATATCACAAAATCACCTGACTACAATTGCCTCCAAAGCTTCATCCACGATAGAGGGCCCAAAAGGGTCAGTAATTGGTTCTGTCTCTACTGTCAAATTGGGCTTGATTGACTGCAGAAGTATTGGACGAAGTTTAAAAACAGAAAAAATAGAGAGGGAAAGAGAGTTCAAAATTGCAATGTCTCCATCATGCATACATAACCTTGAGAATTCAAGCAAGACAATAAAACTATCAGATTGCATTTTCTCTGAGTTGTAAAAGATTAACACATGAGAGTTTCATTATAAAATAAAAGCAAAAAAAAAAAAAAAATCCATCCTCTTAGGTGACTTTTTGAGAACATCTTCATACTAATGAAAATCAAACAAAACTATGGAGCAGAGAAAGTTACATAAATCACATTTTCACAATATTTTATCTTATTTGAGTATCAGATTTCCTTTCTATGCTCACAAGTTTTTTAGAAGTGGAAGTATAATAGAGGTACAAAAAGTGGATTAAAACCTTCTAAGAAAGTTACAAGAGAGATATTTATCCTAGCTACTTCACCTAGGATGCCTACAAGATACCCTGAAAACATGAAAACAATCGACCATGCCAGCATATTCCACCAACCTACTGTTTCTATAAACAAAATTATGTGACAAAGCAGTTATCTTAGACAGTAGGGTATATGTGACATTTGACAAGTTTTGAAAATAGTGAACATTTTTTATGATGGGGAAAAATATTTCATGTTTTGGATTTAGCGAACTTGATCACTTACTTTTGAATGGTAATAGAATTAGTTGGCAACGAGTACCTTAATGTAATCCTTCACATTTTGCATCCTCTTCGTAATGGGTTCAATTAGGTGTGCATACTGCAACATGAAATTACCAAAAAACAAAATTATTGAAATTATGCACACAAACAATTTAAACCAACTGATATCATCTTTCATGTCTAAAACCAGTATGTATCAGCACCTGCTTAGTATGTTAACTTTGAACAAAATAAGAAAAACAATTAAAATGAGCAAACCTTTTTCTTACTCAGCATGGGGCCATCGCAAACACCAATAACTATGCGATTTCGTGCCAGCTCAGCAGCTGCCTGCTCAAGAAATAAACAGGAAATTATTGACTAAACCTGTTCTACGTTAATTCAGCCCAAACGAAGCACTTTATGAAAGCACAACAGAATAATACATCTTTATAACAGCTTTGGCGAATTATGTTATTAAATGGAAGTCACTAGAACAGGTTTAGCTGATAATTCCTCGGTGCCATAACAAATCAAACATTAACCATACAGGTAACAATATAAAACCAACGATAGAAAAACTATAATAAAAAACTCAGCGGTCGTAGTAAAGAAGTGAGGTATTTGGGATCATATCTTTAGGTAAACTTATACTGGCTTATGATCTGAAACCTCACGAAACAAATCCGAAATCCCAAATAAGTTTGAAAAAAAATGGCACAATTGGAAGCGATCAAGTAATTGGCAAGTTAATTATAGATATTGAGAATGATCAAGTGCATTAAACATTGAACGGAATAGTTGAGCAGGAAAGTATAACTAAGTTGCCGTGGTTAATCACCATTAATTACAAACAATTAATAAGCCAATTAGAGGAAGAGAGAGAGAGTACCTTAAGGAAGAGATGGTGACCTTGGTGAAGCCTATCGAAAGTGCCACCAATCACAACAGCACCGTAATCTCTCTTCCTCTTGTTTTCTACTCCACACGACTCCATCAGCGTCTATGCGGAAGGAGGGAGGGAGAGAGAGAGAGAGGGAGAGAGGGAGAGATGGTTTGGCAAGGCAAATAAACAGAGAGAAGTTGGTTTGCTCTTTCAGGGAAGGATTCGCGAGATTTGGAACAAAATCCAACCAAAGTAGGAGAGAAATTCTAAAAATAATAAGCGAGTAGCAGAGAAAGGGCGATTCGAGTCGAGTCGAGTTAGGTAGTAGGTAGGGATCCTTCACATTCTCAGATTTTCTGTTGCCTAACACCGTGTCCATTCACACGTGCTCAACCTAGCTCCCTCGTGCCGCTTCACCCCCGGATAGAAAAATCTCAGTCCCTCAGTGCACTGATTAAATTCCAACCGTCAGATCTGAATCAGACAGCCTCTATCACATTCACATATCACATGCAAGGCTATACCCGTTTTGGCCAAACCAGCCCGGATCCGTATCCTCTGCCCATCTTAATAAGATGGGCAGAGTGCCCATCTCTTGTTCTAAGCCGTTCGATCGAAATCGACGGCCGGATGTAAAGCGCTAAGAGGTTATCTTTTTTGGCGTTAGTTCCTTGAACTCTCCGTCTCTGTCTCCTCTTTCTTCTAGCCTTCGCTCAAACCCTACGCAAGCACGAGCACCTCTCTTCTCGCTCCGTGCTTCGAACTCTCCTCGGCCTGATGAGAAGTGAGAGAGAATCCTAGATCGAGCGATGGACAAGAAGCGAGAGAGACAACCCTAGATCGAGCTCGTCTGCACTCCCAGTCGCTGCCCAGAAATTTTCTCTCCTCGAACTCAGTGGAAAAGTATTGAAGAACAGAGAGAGATATGAAGAAGAATCTTGTTCTATTGATTTTCCTCTCATCTGTTACATTCCTTTACAATGTATTTATAGACCATGGCCTAGTATACAGGATTCCTCAAGAACTGAGCTAATCTCCTAACTGAAATCTGATACACGATATTTCTATTGAGGCTAACTAACTGTGTAAATCCGGTTCACATAACCTTTACCATTGTGTACTGGTAAAGTTGCGCTATCATCAGAACCTTTACCAGTGTGTTCTGGTACACCTGCTCCATCATCGAGTGCTGGTACAGAGGTTATGCTATCAAAAAGGCAAGAGAGTATTTTTGGCCCCTCAGTAATGATGAGGAAGAGACAAAATTAGTTGTATGTTGTAATGAATGAATTAATACTATGTAATTGTGTGTTATTAGATTCTCAATTCTTTCGGAGTATTTTTTTGCAAAAAGTTTATAAGCTCTTGTAATATTTAGTATTGGCACAATCTTTGTATTTGGAAGTATTTTGTATTTGCTATGAATATTTAGTATTGATCTGATCTCTGTTCGTATCAAGTTTGCTTTGATATTTACGTACTAGTTTTCTTACTGTACAGGCCTCCTGATATTTATGATGCTGGTAAAATTATAATGTTGCAAGACCTCTAATATTGGCTTGCTGGTCATGATTAGTTTGAATCAATCAAAATTGTCTTGATATTCAGTAATTGATTAATAAGATAAGGCATTTACTTGAATAATACATACAATGGAGTATATCAGGGGTAGAAAAAAACAACACTTATTAAAAAAAGCTTGTGCAATTCTGAACATGTTTCCAGTTTGTCTTGATATTCAGATACAAAAACATAATACAACACTTATTAGAAAAACCTAGACATTACAGATTTTGCACTAACTGGACATCACAAAACTTAGAAAAATAACAACACTTTAAAGATAATACAACTATAAGGTCTAACATATAACAACATTCGTTCATCTAATAATTTTATCAAATGCAAATAAAAAAATTGAAGTCTGACATATACTACAAATCAGTTTCGCAAGTACAAAATGAAGTCTGACATAAGAAGTCTTCCTTTTCGTTATTGGCCAAGTCCTCTTGCAATTTAACCAAGTCGTCATCTTCTCAATTTTGAACCTCGTAGTCTATTATCTCTGTACCATTTCCTTCCACTTTCTTTAGCTAAAAGTAATAAAAAATAAATGTTAAGAACTACTTTTACAAATGCTGTAGACTTAATTATAACTTGAGGAAAATTATTCGGTATTGGACAAGTTCCAATCTCTCCAAGATACATTCAATTAGTACATTTAATAAAGGAGAAGCATATAAAATGGTGAATTGCTTACATTCAACTAGTACATGAAGTAGGTGCCCAAATTGCAAGCCCAAAATCGAATAGTTACAATATGCAAATTAATACAAATAAGTAATAAACAGCATCACAAGTCAATTTTAGAAGGCAAAAATTATCAGAAGATAGCAAATTCAACAACATCCGATGATTTGTGCCAATTGTAATTCTCTAGATTGTCTAATATCAAGCTAATTTTTAGAAGGTGCGGTACTCATTTCAAGCCAAATGCACAAATTTTAGGAAAATAAAGCATGGGAGATCAAATTGAACGGGTTTTTAAAATTAGAACTAAAAAATTCACAAATTACCTATCGAGATCGAGAACACAAGGGAGTGAAGTGGATCAGAGGCGAAATTCTTCAATCTACGATTTACAGGGAATGAGGAATCACTGTAAATCGGACTGATTTAATCTCGTTTGGACAACATTTTCCTTTTTTTTTTAATTATTGGGACTCGGGGGAGGGGCACAGCAGAAAGAGAGAAGGGGATCGATCCATCTTGCGCGTCGTTCGATTTTGATATGACGGATCACAATAAGCGACATCAGAGGATGCGGCCAAGTCGGAGGAGAGGAGCGATGATCTGATAAAAGCACGGAGTGAGGAGAGAAAGACTTGTGTAGGGTTTTCGAGAGTTCTGAGCGAAGGCCAGAAGAAAGAGGAGACAGAGAGACAGAGAGTTCAAGGAACTAACGCCAAAAAAGATAACCTCTTAGCGCTTTACATCCGGCCGTCGATTTCGATCGAACGGCTTAGAACAAGAGATGGACACTCTGCCCATCTTAATAAGATGGGCAGAGGATACGGATCCAAACCAGCCCGGGCATAGCAATTAGCAATTAATACACCCGCAAGAGAGAGAGAGAGAGAGAGAGAGAGAGAGAGAGAGAGGAGAGGATTCTGTTCTGCTGTCTCCTTCAGCTTGTCGATGGTCGAACCCGATCCAACAACTGATCAAACCACTTGGGCAACACAAACACAATTCAACCCCTTCCCTTCCTGACGAGGCACACCACCACCAGTCACCAGTCACCAGTCACCACCAAACAAAACAAAAGAGGGAAGGGAAGCAAGAGAGAAAGAAAGAAACAAAGGTAGAGCAAAAAATGGAAATTCCGAAGCGAGGAACGAATACCTATTCGGTACTAAACCAACTCTCCGACGACTACGATCCTTCCTTACCTCCTCTCCCTCTCCCTCTTCCTCTCCAGTTACAGCGCCAGTCCAGTGGCAGCAGCTATGGCGACAGCTCTCTCTCCCTCTCCGGCGACTGCTGCTTCTTCGCGCCTCCTCTCGACGCCATCACGGGCGCCAAATCCGAACCCATTACTGGTGGAAGCGGAAGCGGAAGCGGGTCGGGTAAGAGCTGGGCCCAACAAGCCGAGGAGACATACCAATTGCAGCTAGCACTGGCTCTCAGGCTTTGTTCTGAGGCTGCTTCTGTTTCGGATCCTGGCTTAATGGAGTTGGGTGATGCTTCTACTGCGCCCGTTACTTCCTCTGCTGTATCCGCTGAGGCTCTTTCACACTGCTTCTGGGTTTGTTACTTCAATTCTACTTTTATCTACCAAGCTAGTAGCTAATTGTAGCTCCTGAATTTTGCTATTATAGAATTTATCATTACAATTCGTTCAGTGTTGTCAATTCTTACCAGACTGGTTTTACCGGCTTCGCCTGACCTGACCCTAACCAATTCTGACTCGCTAGGAAGTAATTATAAGTAATTTGCACTATAGTTGTACATGCACTGAATGTATATTAATTGTAATTACTGGTTTCACATGCTCCATGGAGTTGCCTATTGAAATATCCCTAATTTTTTTTTTCAGGTAAATGGGTCATTGTCGTACATCAATTCTATCCAGGATGGGTTTTATGTGATAAGAGGGATGGATCCGTTTGTCTGGAGCCTATGTACAGATGTGCAGGAAGAAAGTAGGATGCCGACCCTCGATTCCCTAAAAAATGTTGATTGGAGTGATTCCTCAATCGAAGTGGTGCTCTTTGATAAGAAAATTGATTCTTATCTGAGGCAGTTGCACAGCTCTGTTGTCTCTACCTTCTCTTCTTTTAGCGCCACCGCTAGTACTAAAGATATGGTTGAACAACTCGCTAAGCTTGTTTCATCTAGGATGGGGGGTGCTGCTCTGAATTTGAAAGATGAAGAGGCTTTACTGAACAGGTGGAGAGATAGCAATTCAACTGCCAGGATGAGTACCCATTCAGTTGTTATACCACTGGGTCAACTCTCTGTCGGTCTGTGTATCCACCGTTCCTTGCTTTTTAAAGTACCATTTTTCCCCACACTCTTCTTTATTTTCATAACACTTTCATTGTGTGTTGCACTTGTTTTTTTGTAACGATTCCCATGTTACAATAGAATTAAAAAATGTGCAGATGTTGGCAGACAGTGTTAATGTGCCGTGCAGAGTTGTGAAGGGGTGCAAGTATTGCACAAGGGATGATGCTACCTCATGCCTCGTGCGTTTTGGTCTTGAAAGGTTTGCTTACACATGTTATTTATTCATATTATATCCTATTTAGTGGTGCAAAACAAATAAAAAACTATCTTTTAACCATGTTGACGTTTTTTGTTGAGACCAGGGAATATTTAGTTGATTTAATAGGAGACCCTGGACATCTGTCAGAGCCAGACTCACAACTAAATGGGCCCCATTCCATGTTTGTTTCATCGCCTCTGCACCCACCAAGATTCAAGTCGATGGAAATAAATGGAAATTTTAAATCTTTGGCCAAACAGTACTTTTCGGAATGCCAATCTCTCAATCTCATCTTGAAAGATACCAAGACAACATCTGATTTGGTTAGCTCTGATCAAACCGGTGCATATGTTGTTCCAGCCGCAGCTCCATCGTTGCCTTTCTCTAATCTGAGACCACCTGACATGAAGATTACAGACTCACTAGCAAGAATTAATCCTAGCCGGACTACTAACCCTAGCCCTAACAGAGATGTAGTCTTCTCTGTTGATGATCTTGCCATTCCTTGGAGAGAGCTTATCTTGAAAGAAAAGATTGGTGCAGGTATTAGGTTTAATTTACTATCTATTAAAAAAAATGCTTGTCTTACTACAGATTGATTAATCTTTTTTTTAATCTTTTTAGGTTCTTTCGGTACTGTTCACCGTGCTGACTGGCATGGTTCGGTATGTATATCTTTTCCTGACTACAGTGATATAATCGATACGTCACACAAAATACATCTTACAACCTTCTTGCAAAAATATATCATTTACTGTATTCTGTAACAATTGTCAGGATGTTGCGGTTAAGATACTGATTGAGCAAGATTTTCATGCAGATCGCCTCAAGGAGTTCATGCGCGAGGTACTACAAATATGTCCATTATATGCATATGCATAAACTTTTACCAAATTGTTTTTATCTAAGAATTTAGCTACTATTTGATTAGGTGGTCATGATGAAAAGTTTGAGACATCCAAATATAGTTCTTTTCATGGGTGTTGTCACTGAGCCTCCAAATCTCTCCATCGTCACTGAGTATCTTTCTAGGTTAAGTATTCTCTGCTTTTAATTTGTTGTGAATCTTTCCTGATAATTTAAATTTAGTTATCAGTCAAAACTGATGGCAAGTTTACTCATTATCCTTGCATTACAGAGGAAGTCTTTATAAGCTTCTGCATAGGTCTTCAGTAAGGGAATACCTGGATGAGAGACGTCGACTACATATGGCATTTGATGTGGTATCCTTTTTATCTTTCATATCAGTACCTAAAATACATTTATGATATGGTTTGCTTGCTAAGATCATGAGGGATGTGGTCCATGTTGGTTCATTCTGAAATTTACAATTGTAGTATGGTACTGTTTAATGATTTCCTAGTGTGGCATTGACAACTATCATTGAAAGCTAGTTTTGTACAATAGTATTCCATCAGCTTATGGTATATGCTTATGTAAAGCATAAACATACTCCTTAAAGTAGTAGGTTTCTTGAAAGGCATGAACATTCCTTCTTTTTCCTCTTTTTATATAGGCAAAGGGGATGAACTATCTACACAGGCGCAACCCTCCTATTGTTCATAGAGATCTGAAATCCCCTAATCTTTTGGTTGACAGGAAGTACACTGTCAAGGTTATTTCTCATTCTCACCACATTTTACAACTTTTCAGGATATTATAATCAGTCCCTTGAACTTTCTTTTGGTAACGGCCCTTGCATTATTCCAATTGTGCCAGTATGGTCTCTGAACATTTTTTTGGTTCATTTGGTTCCTTCAATTATTATCACCTAAAGTATTCGCATGGCACATGTCTGTGCTGATGTGGCATCTTTAAGACTGAAATATTTGAGCACAGGTGGATATTGATGAACTTTTTATCTGCAGATTAGGTCTTTGTAATTTTGTATGGATCTATGTATGTGTGATAAATTTTTATTTTATTAACATCTATTCTTAAAGTGATTGCCTAAAACATCACTTAAGTGGCGCCATGTGACTCTTTTGCATATTAACTGATGGAATGGCCAAACTTAATTTATACCAAAAGTTTGCAGACTGATAAAGGTGCTCGTTGAACAAAAAGGTTGTCAAGCTCCTCATTGTGATTGAGTGCAATAGTTTATGGGGTCAAAATTAAAATATTTCCTCTGCTCTGGCCAACTGATAAGTTTGTTTGAATATTTTTTTTTTCCAGGTCTGTGATTTTGGTCTTTCACGATTAAAGGCAAGCACATATTTATCTTCCAAGTCTCTGGCAGGAACTGTAAGTTTCTTTGAAATAACTCCAAACCATTTCATATCATGTCCCTTACTAAATTCTAAGTCCAAAAACTAAAATTTGAAATTCAGCCTGAGTGGATGGCGCCAGAAGTGCTGAGGGACGAGCCATCAAATGAGAAGTCAGATGTATATAGCTTTGGAGTTGTTCTGTGGGAACTCATGACTTTGCAACAACCTTGGAGCAATCTCAATCCTGCTCAGGTATGAACCATATAATCATCACAGGAAGAAAATTGTTTTCTTCTAGATCTGTTGTTAAACACATGTAATGACTGCAGGTAGTCGCAGCAGTAGGATTTAAAGGGAGAAGATTGGAGATTCCAAAGGAATTGAATCCACGTGTGGCTTCTCTTATTGAATCTTGTTGGGCCGAGTAAGTGAACTGTATTTTATGTCTCATTTATATAAATCATTGAGAATACAGTAATGGATTATATATATAATCTGATATGATATGATATGATATGATATGATATGATATATATAGTGAACCATGGAAAAGGCCGTCATTTGGAAGCATAATGGAATCATTAAAACCACTGCTTGCCAAGTCTCCCCCTTCTCCACAACAAAGAGAGCCTTCGACATGACTTGACCCTGGTATTCCTCTTTGCATCTTCAAATTTATCCATCAAGTCAATTATCGATCTGTATATAATCAAAAGCATGTTTATATGGCTTCTGACCTGGGATTGTCTGCAAATGATTTTGCTTGCTAATCCAAGATCTCTTGTGGCTACCATGGAAAACCTGGGTTTTGAATGGGCTGGGTGCCAAGAACCTTCAACTCATGCTTGTCTATGATTCTTAGTTAAGGATAAGGTTGGATGAGTATGTTATGAGGTCTTCAAGGAACATTGAAAAAAGGAGATAATTATTTTCGGGGCCCGCCAGCCCACCCACCCACCCATCTTGTTTATGTGATATGTAGGCTAGAAAATACTTCTGTACATTTTGTGGGAAATAGTTTATGTGAATGTTAAAAGGCTGGTCTGGAGAATTAGCTCAGGAACGCAGAGAGTATTAGAGTTTCATTGTAGTGCATTATGTACATCCCTTAGGAAAGAGCGAAGAATGGAGAACAAAAATTTTCCATCTGCATTGTGCATGTAATATTTAAGTAAAAGTTCAATTTTGTATTGATATTGTTTATGTAAAAGTGAAAAATCTTGTCGTGAGAGAGTAATTTCGGGAAGATGAAGCTCTATTTAAGTGTCATGTTTCAAATTGGCACTTCTTTTAGTGGAGAGTGAAGTGGAAAATTGATATGTTTTTACTCCCTGCAGTGTGTGTTTAAAATTAAAGCTATTATGTACAATTTTGTTTGTTGTGCTAATATAGTTATATAAAATGGAAAAATCCCGATCAATGAGCAATTAAGGCTTTTTTTTTTCCTTCGAGTATCACTGTCTCTAATAGTCTAATGTAATGTATTATGTATATATTGATATATGATATGAAGCAAAGGGCGTATGAGGCCTTTGCATTTCTGATGAACGTATATAAAATGTATCATGTATCAGTCTCTAATGTAATGTATTATGTATATATTGATATGTGATATGAAGCACGGGCACTCCAGATGAGGCCTTTGCACTTCTCATGAACGTGGGCTCACACATGCTTGCCCGGGTGGTGTTGAAGAAACAGTGTCATGTCGAGTTTGGACAAGCGAGCTGGTGTCATGTTTTTCCTGTTCAACCTCCACTAATTGCATCCGGTGAAGTTGTATCGATGCAAGTCTCCTACTTTTGTTTATGCCCTACTGTTTATGCTTTTATGCTTATTACGCTTCATAGACATGCTGGTACATTGATTTGTGGCGCCATCAGGACTGCCACCATGTCGTTGCATCAGTTATTATGGATAAAGCAGCCACATCTTTCTTCAGCGGCTCTACTGCAACAGAGAAATAGCAAGCACACAATACCACAAATCCGTGATAGTTTTTGGAACTGGTAAAAGATGACTCCTGGTACTGGAGACGCTTTTGTCTTTAAGAAAATTTCAGAGAAGAGGGTTAAAAATAACAGCATCATGAACACCCACATTAATAAATCTTTTTTGCAAAACAGCACTGCATTTCTACAGACGGTGCCATCCCCTAGTTCCTCTCGCAGTAAGTTAATAGTCACATTAACCCTGTACTGTAATCCTTAGTAGAACAGTCTAACAACCTTTCCTGCGTGAGAGATATCAGCTCGTATCAGTTTTCGACCATACACTGCCTACATTTTGCACTTGAATCTATGGCCGCAAACCTACACTTTGTTGTGTTTGCAACCAAATCTCCAGCCATCTCAAATCATAGCTGTACTTCCCGTTGTGTTTCCGAGTCCATAACCAGGGCTTTGGCTACACAGCAGCTGCAGAACCAGCACCGTTGGAGAAATTAGCTCTGGAGGGAATTGTAACATCTCTTAAAAGAATTACCTTATGATATACAGCCAACTGCTGCTACAGTGATTACTTTTTTTTTTAGAGGTGTAATTCTAATACACCCAATATTCGTATCAGCCCTATCAACGGTAATTTTTTAACTGAGCAAAAATATCAATAGTATGAATAGAAGCAACTTACCTTCTCTTGAGTAATAAAAGAATTTATCGAGTATCCATGTCGATGATTTCCAAGTTCTAACAGTCATTAACTGTGGATCTAAGCTCCAGAGCGAGCTAATTCACTTCTAATTTAATTTATTTAAATATCAAAAAGAGTGTAGTCCAAGGTGGAGAGCAATCAAGCTATTGAGTTTAAAACTAGTTCAAGCCTCAACTTTACACAAGTGTGATTAATACCTTTTCATTTATTGTTATATTATTCTATGGAAATCAAATATAAAATAATTAATAACCATTTTTAGACGAAAATTTTTTGTTGTCAATATTGTGTTAATCTTATAATAATTTTCTTAGAAAATTTACATTTCGGACACAAAGTAGAAAAACAATTTAATTTAATAAGTGGAGCCTGTGAACGACAGAAGCTGATTTGATTGAGGAATTAGGATAGTGCAGTCATGCTGTCACTACCGCAACGGTAGAGGGATTACATCGGACGGTCCAGATTGGAATGGAATAATGGCACGCCTTTCCTGTGGGTACGGGATATGTCCATTTTGGGAAACTGGAGAAGAAAATACGCGCCGGGATATCATGGAACAAAATTTCCAGTACCCAATTTGCCCTACTCTCCGTCTTCTCTCTCTACTGCTCTCTCCTTCAGCTTCTCTCTAGGTTTCGCTCCATTTCCAATCGGGGATTTTTCATTTCATTTTCCCCCCAATTTTTCCTCTTTTTCTCTCCTTTGTATCGGCTTATCATCTTCTCCCAATCGTGGATCCACCAAATCAGCTAACCTTCTCCGCTCGAATAAAACCCTAATCGGCGATGCGAGCAGTGGAGATGGAGAATTCGCGCAGATCGACGGGGTTAGACCGGATGCCTGAACCCGGTTCGAAGAAACCCCGACTGGGCGACTCCAGTCTCAGCAATCTGAATCTGAATCGAGACAGAGCTCAATTCAGAGGAGGTGGAATAGTGGGAGGATCTACTCCTGCTTATACTCCTTCTAGTGTACCAGCTTACGAGCCGAATAGCACCGGGAATAACGGCGGCGGGAATAGCGAGCTCGTCGGGCAGTATAAGGCAGCTCTAGCTGAGCTCACCTTCAATTCCAAACCTATTATTACCAATTTGACCATTATTGCTGGGGAGAACCTCCATGCTGCCAAGTCTATTGCTTATACCATTTGTGCCAATATTCTTGAGGTTATTCCACTTCTCTGTTCTTTTTTTTTAATCTTGAATTTTTTTCTCTGGAATATATAATGATTTACCAGTATCTATTGCATTTATCTAGTTGGCAATCTATCTGACTAGAAATTAAATTGTATTGTATGAAATAAAGGTACCTCGGGACCAGAAGCTACCGTCTCTGTACCTTCTCGATAGCATTGTGAAGAACATTGGAAGAGATTACATCAAATACTTCTCTCTACGCCTTCCTGAGGTTCCTATTTTTCTTTTCCCTTTATTTCTGTATCAAATTTAGTTATAGTTTGTTTGATATAGCAATAGGTCCACCATATTGGGTCCTTAAACTTCAAAGGAAAAAAATAAAGATTATTCTACATGATTCGACTTCCATCTCATTTAGTTAACAGATATTAAACAATTTATGAGTAGGTGTTTTGCAAGGCATACAAGCTAGTGGATCCATCGTTGCATTCAAGTATGAGGCACTTATTTGGTACATGGAGAGGGGTTTTTCCTCCTGCCACTCTCCAGGCTATAGAGAAAGAGCTTGCATTTCAACCAAATGCTCCATCTTCTAGTGCTGCTTCTGCTGCTGGTCCAGCTGCAAAAGGAGAGCCACCACATGGCATCCATGTCAATCCCAAGTACCTTGAAGCGAGGCAACAGCAGCAACAGCGCGTGCCACCTCCATTGATGAAAGGGGTAATTATATTTTCGCTTTTCTTACTACAGTAAAAATGTCGTTTATTTAATCCAAGTTTCAATTGAAGTTACTTTAATTTTTTTAATACAGATACAAGGAGCACGCAATGATGAAAGTAATGCAACTGCTGATACAAATAGCCGTGCCCAAAGACCCGAGAGGCCAACAATGGAGAAGAGTAGCTTAAAATGGACCCAAGTGTCAGCCAGCACCAGACCTGTACGGACTTATATTAATCCCTCATTTTCCAAAAGCTTGCAACCTAACCAAGTGTTAATTGACCATATTTAATTTAAGCAAGTCGTTTTATAAAATAATGTTGCAGATGCAACCACGTGTGCCACCAGAGGTGCTCGGTATTTCTAAAAAGCCAGAAATGGGGCCTGTCAGAAGAGCAGCAAATGATAGACTTCGATTGGGAAGAACAAGTGATGGGATGTTTGACACGCATAAAGAGATAGGAGGTGGAGGTCCCTCTTCTAAAAGCTGGAAGAATTCTGAAGAGGAAGAGTATGTATGGGATGATTATAATGGCGATAATAATGTTATTAGTAATATCAAAAGGGAGGATGGAAATGCTGGTAAGGGTAAGTTAACGAACTTGCAGAGGACAAAAATGTTACGTCCTGATAACGCCCCTAGTATTAACAACTACAAAAATGATTCTCCGGCTCCCCGCCTCAATAAGAAAGGCCTCCATGACCCAAGACTACTACCTTCTAAGGTTTTCACTACTCTCTCTCTCTCATACACTCTTTCTCTCAACACATACTGTGCGCATGCAGGTGTAAGTGTAGCCAGAACACAAGAAAATGCTACAGTACAAATGATACTTTCTGGCATGTTTAATTTATCACTGCTAGTTACCAAAAATGGTACCCAAGGCACATTTTCACCATTAATAGATTACAACAAAAGAAGAAAGTTCAAGTTTGACATTGTGTGATTTATGCTCGTTTTTTATTATGGCAGGATATAGAAGAGCATGTTACACATATCCGACCAAAGCAAGAACTGCCCTCCAATGTTGATTTGGATTTGTTACGTGAGAGTATAAGGCAATACGGCAGCTCCTCTCAATCAACTCCACATGATGCACCCCTGCCACTGCGACGTACTCCAATTCACTCTGAAGAGAAACAACCGACAGTACCACCTCGTTCTTTAGTTGGAAAAGTAACCCCGACTGCTCGTGGACCTCTGCGGGTTTCAAGTGTGGTCCCTACACGTGAAACTCATAATAGTAAGACAGTCGCTGGCAACCCATTGGCCGAGTCATTTGTGCACGAACAGAGGCAACGGTATGTTCCATCATCACCATCTTCATCTGAGCATGATTACTATCAACTCCCTGAATTGGGTATGCAAAAGCATCTCCACAGCTCACAACCTGTTGAGCCCTTGTCTCATGTGACCCGTCCTATTAAGCCGCCTCTACAGAGCCCCTCTTCTTCCTCTACTTCATCAGAACCCTTTCCAGATTTAAAACCCGGCATCACATCTATCCTCCAACCTAAGCAACAAGCTTCCTCTACTTCCATCTTTAAACCTTCAGTTCCCTTACCTTACCCAACTCGTAAGGATGGACATTCAACAGAGGTGGCTTCAATTTATAGAAAGGGCGATGCAACAAAAAATGATCCTACAATAAACCATTTGACTGGTTTGGTCAGTGCACAGCCTCCCCTTCCAAGTGGACCCCGTCCTACTTCGAGCTGGTTGGCTGCACCTGGTGCAAAAAGTGCTGCCAGCCATCCTAATGCTGCATCAGCAGACCCCCCATTGCCACCTGGACCGCCGCCAACCTCTTCATTTGTTCGTGAAGATAATCCCCTCTCGTCTCTTCTGAGTACTTTGGTCGCAAAGGGACTGATTTCTTCACCAAGTACAACCGAACAGACATCAGTTTCGAATGTTAACAGGGCTGAGGATACTCGACCTGGTAAGGCAGAGTCTGTTGAACTCAAACCTGTCATGCAGGAAGTAAACCTAGTTGGTTATGAATTCAAGCCAGAGGTGATGAGAGAATACCATCCTAAGGTAATTGATAGCCTGTTCGATGATATATCGCATCAGTGTCAGAAATGTGGTCTGCGTTTTGAACTGAAAGATCAGCTGGAGTCCCACCTTGAATGGCATGAGTCGGACAAACCATGCACAAGTTGCTATGAAACTACTCTTGGTGTTTCCAGAAGATGGTATGCTGATTCTGGCAAATGGGTTGATGGGTCATCTGGGACTGACATGGACCAACAGGATGGACCAACTGATTCTTTGCTAGAAGATGGTTGGCTGGAAGAGGAGAGATCTGTGCCTATGGTTCCAGCAGATGAGACGCAGATTCTGTGTGTGCTTTGTGGGGAACCATTTGGGGATGTATATTGTTTTGATACAGAACAGTGGATGTACAGAGACACTGTGTACTTGGACGCAGCGTGCAATATGGAGGGGAGATTAATTGTTCATGACAAATGTGTTGCTCTTTCGAGATGATCTTTAGGTTGGTGGTCGGTTAGATTTAGTTAGTGAGTTCATAATTCATCCAAAATTTTGATCGGATTAGCAGTTCTCTTGAGCCCTTTTTCAATTTTCATTCCTCTCTTTTCGTGTTTTCCTTCTCGTCTTGTTTATTTAATCTATTGATAGTGGGCACCATATAGCTGACTGTTGCTGTATTCAAGTGTCAATGTAATGTAGGGTAGGAGGACAGGAATATAATCAAGCTGCTGCTTATCACCATCTCTCTTTCTCTCTCTGTCTCTCTGTCTCTCTCTCTTTCCCCCTCCATTTCTCTCTGCTGCATGTGATTCAGTGTTGGATGTTTTTGTGATTTATTTGGTTTTGCTTGATACCAGAAACTATGTTTTGGTACCGTACTGTTACTGTTGTATGTTTATGTAATTCTCAGATTTTTTTTACTGAAGCAACTCTAACTCTGTAAGTCTCTAACTGGTCAAGTTTGGCAGCCACTGCCCAATAATTCTAAAAAAGTCTCCAACTGGTTGGGTCAGTTACTGTTGGTGCACTGCTTTGTAAAATCACATAGTCGTGTAGACAAATCCAATCATGTATGCTCTGAAGTAAATCTGTGATAAGTGATAATTGATTGGATATATATATATATATCTCTGAATTCTAAAGTAAAATAGAGGTGGTTTTTATGTGGTTCGAAATAAATCCCATTTTGTTTTCCCTGTTGGGTTGCTGGCCTGGAAGGCTGGAACTCGTATTGATGGGTGGATCAGGGGCCTTTGTTGTATGGGTTTAAGAATTTGTCGTCTCAAAAGAGACTTGCTATTTTTAGATGAATCCGTTCTGAATCTTATAGTTCAGAAACATTTCAGATCTTTTGTGTTCTGTCCTCCTCATGGATGATAATGTGATAAAATTGCAAAATTCACAGATCTATTCAATGTCCTTTCATATTTTTAAAACTCCAGCTTCGGGCTTTGCTTCTGCTTCTGTAAATTTGTCAAAAAAATAACAAACGAACTACATTTATTGTTTTATTGCTCTAAAAATAAAAATAAAAAAATAGAAAGATGATCCTGGTCGCAGATATAAGAGAAATGCTAGCGTCCAATATATTGGACATATGGGTCCGTCCAATATGATCGTTTTCACGTTTTTAAATTTCTAATGACCGATCTGAACCGTTCAATAATCTCCCTATTGAAAACTTACAAGAAACCAATTTTTACATTTTTTTCAAAATTTTTTACTATTTTTTTGATATTTTTGAAAATTCATGATATAAACATTATGGATCGTCCAATAACATCGATTTTCTAAAATATCAAAAAAATAGTAAAAAATTTTGAAAAAAATGTAAAAATTGGTTTCTCATAAGTTTTCAATATGGAGAACATATTGAACGGTTCGGATCAGTTATTTGAAATTTAAAAACATGAAAACAATCGTATTGGACGGACCCCATCCGTCCAATATATTAGACTCTAGCATTTCTCCAGATGTAATAGTAAAAGAAGTCTTTCAAAACATGTTAATAGTAATAAGAAACAGTGGAATTAATCACAAGCAAGACGAACAGCAAGTACTAAGACTTACTGGTAAGTGGTAACTGACAACGCATATATAGATATTTATACAGGTCACCAGGTCAGGTAACAGTACAAGTCTCTGTCCAAGCCAAGACGGTACCAATGGCAATGCAATCCAGATCCTGTGCCGCGCGGGACCGTCCAGCACACAGGATCTGGACCGTCGATGAAATCCAAGGGCTGGGATTTGTTAATTCTCTGATCCCACTCGATCCGCCTTTTCGGGTTTTAAACTTTTAATTGGCTCTGTTTCTGTGCGTTGTACTTCTTCTCAACAGGATCCAAAAAGCATCAAAACAAAAAAAAAAGAATCGGAGAAATAAGAGATAAAGCGAGAGAGAGAGGGGAAGGAGGCGATCGACGGCTAGCTCGTCGAATCCAACCTTCTTCCGTGCTGATGCGATCGTGCGACCCCTCGACGAGTGGAAGCTCAAAAACGCGCCTCTCACTTTCCTCCGCCAAGTCCCCGACGTCGACCTACTTCTCCGCCGTCTCCCAGACCCACACAAGCGCAAGCGCGACGAGGCTGTCACCACTGGTACACTGTACATACGCAAGGTAAGTGAGATACTTATTTCATCTCCAATTTAATCTACAAAGGTTTTATTGTACGATTTATTCCAACAGTGCGATGGTGCATGTTTGAAGTTGACCATCTCTTTCACTATATTGATTTTGTCTGAATTTTTTTTTCTGTTGAGACCCATATTGAACTTTGCAACTGAAGGATCAATTGAGGACAATTTGAAGTTAAACTTAGGCTTTGTTGACAAGTTGAAGATGTTTGATGTAGAACTGATTTTAAGTTGAACTGCTGCATAATTGACTGTTAATTAATGACTTGATTGCATGTTTGGATGAACCGGCAGCACTGCAGTCAAATACAGTACATGTAATGTAATTTTGGTTTACTGTATAAACTGAAATTCTTGGTTCAGGTCACATGGAATTGAGAGAAAGTGGTCCAGCAGCAACTTTTTCCTCGTACAATTGACATAGTGGAGTATCTCATGATTTATTTAGTTTTATTTCGCCTATTGCTCAGGTCTCCAGGCCGTACAAGCAAGCAGAATTTGAAATCATATTTGGAGAAGGTGTCAGTAAACTTGTAAGCTTTTGACTTCTCAAGTTGTTACTACTTCAGGATCATGCTTTTCTTTTCTTTTCTTTTTTTTTTTTGATGACTAGCCCAATCTGCTTAACCAATAAAATGTTATACTAATTCAATTGTTTCTTTGTCTAGGGATGCATTTTGGATTGTGCCGAAATGATGGATGTATTGGCAAAAAAGGAATCATGGTATTACTACGGAGACCAAAGGTACGTGCTTTTCTTTTTCTCAGGACTTATTCCCGATGGCATCCATTGGTATGAATCACATGTACCAGTATATCCAGCCGTGTCAAGTATATACCATGAATAGAGCTGTAGCAAGCGCATCATGGGTTATTTTGATAATGCAAGTTTTGTTGTTACCTTGTGTGCTCATCAAGGATTAACAAGAAATCATGCTATGCAGGTTATACATGAAATATTGATGTTTTCAGGAAAGAATAAGTTTTCCTTATTGTATTTACGAGTAGCTTTTCTATCTATAGGCAGTAAGAGCAATGATTCCAGATGGGATCCGTCATATGAGCCTTCTTGCTTTTGGCCAACTGCCGAGCACTGAGGATGAGGAAGTATTTGATGAAGTATTGTGATTTTCCATATGGGAAGATCATTGTTGTCATGTGGAGATGCAGTTTTGCTGCTGCATGTTGTAGATGTAGTGAAATTAGCTGATAGCTTTTGTAGTTGTGTTGAATTATTAATTTTTTCGGGTATTGTGATTTTCAAATCAAAGTTCATTTTGTTTAAATTTTCATTGTTTATAGTATGTATATATATGACAGAGAGCAAGTCGGCTAAATATGTGCCATACTCTTTGGTTAATATGCGCAACTACTCTTTAGTTAATTGCAGCCAATGCTAAGCTTTATATTTTCTTAACATATGCAGCCAATGAAGCTTAACAGAATAAGAAAACTGATAATCAACATCTCATAAGAAAATCAAGAGAACAATATAGTGGTTCAAACCAACCCATTTGAAAAGACATTTGAAGCAAATCAGCAAAACATTTAAAGCTATATTAATAGCATTCACAAAATGAAGCTTTATCTTTAAAAGCTATACTAATAATATTCACAAAATGAAGCTTTTTCTTTAAAAGCTATACAAAAATGTAGTTCTATTCATCTAGTCAATAGAGGCATCTCTTGACTTGTAGAGGCAATTTCAAAATGAGGCAAAGGTAAAGGAAATGTGGAGTCCTATTAGAAAAAAAAAATTATTCAAATTGATGTAGTCAACAAAATTATTCAAAAGTACTAACCATTAACAATCGTGCATAACTAACATAGTCATCCACTTGAGAATTCTGTGTTAATATAGGAGTTAAAATGTCCTCGCAAATCTCCTGAAATTTAATTCAAGGAAAAATCATAATTATAAGAGCAAACATGAAATGCGAAAAGTTTATCAAAGACCTGATGTATGAACCCTTGCAGTATCATTTGGGTTACGAGTGTGAACCAGGTGTGACAGACCTGATGTATGAAGTTTATCAAAGATGGCAAATTTATTCATGTTGACAGACCTGATGTATGAAAAGTTAGTGATACAACCAGCATATGAAAAATAAAGCATTAGAATGGCAAAATTAGTGATACAACTAGCATATGAAAAGTTTTCATACAGTTTTAATACACCCAGCATATGAAAAGTTCAGAATATCTGTTGCTATCCTTCAGGTTATCCCTGAAAAGGGGAAAAAAATACATAGCCTGATTCATTTATAAATTAAAAATAAACATGATAAGTCAAATACACATTAAATTGCAGCAGTGGAACTCTAGAATTGACAAAAACTTAAAAAAAATGCTGATGATTCTCTGGTATCATAAACCTTGATTGAAAAACTTTCTCATCTAATGTAGGTACAGATAATAAGGTCTCTTGAAGCTGGAAAAACTAAGGGCGGTTTCTCCAATGGATCAAGACAAGAGTTGCTTGGAAGTTCTCAAACAGGCAGAAATAATACGCAAATGTTCAAAGAATTGGAGGGGTAGGACTCACCATACATGATGAACTGGTTGGACAGGTGTGATTTAGAATCAAGAAATGCTTTCCTTTCTGAAATTTTTATGAAGATACAGTACTGCAATACAAGCATATGTCAAATACTACTATATCTAGATTTAAGAAGACAATTACCATTTGGTGGAGAAGTGCTTGCAGGTCAGTAATGAGGTTTTCTGTGATGTGCTTGCATGAAGGGAAGTTCCTGCTAATTTCGGTTTCGGAGGAGGAATTGGAAAGGAAATCGCTGGAGGAACTCTCCTGCCCTCTCGCGACTCCAATTGTCCCTCCAATTTCATCTCCGATTTTCTTGGGAATTGCTTTCTACACCTCTAAAAATGAGAGATGCACTCCCCTATAACAAAAATATCCACCGCACTCCTCTCTCTTTTGTCACTCAGAAAATAATAAAAAAAAATAAAAAAGGAGTGCGGAGGGTATTTTTGTAATAGAAAGTGCATTTCTAATTTTTAGACGTGTAAAAAGCAATTTCCGATTTTCTTTCCTTCCTTTTGATTTCGATGCTTTTTGGATCCGGTTGAGAAGAACACACAAAAATGGAGCCAAACCCGATAAGGAAGGGAGATCGAGTGGGGGAGCCAAAATCCCAGCCCTTGGATTAGACGAGCGGTCCAGATCCTGTGCGCTGGACGGTCCCGTGCGGCACAGGATCTGGATTGCAAATACCTGTCCAAGAGCTTTCTTTTTTTTTTTTCACGTGGTGGCTCCACTTATCCAGAGTAAAATCCAATCCCCTGTGCATCTCTCTCTCTTTCAAAAAAAAAAAAAAAAAAAAAAAGGGTGGATATCTAGTTCATTCTTAGGGGCTAGTAGTCTACTACAATTCCACTACATTTTTTCTGATACCTTCTCGAGTTTTTGTCAATAAACTAACACATGCATTAAAGAGCCACTGTACTTAAAATATTATTTTATTATGACCTGTAAAAGCTGCGCTACTCTCAAGTTATAAATGGGCAAGTCTGAAATGTATAGACTCGCTACACAGTAAGACAATCTGTAGCAAACATAGAGGATCATACTTAAAAATATTGTCATGGTTGGTGGTGATAAGCTGAGTCCAAAGGCGCTCCGTGCCCGTTGGATTAATATGGTTGCAGGAAATGCCGAATCGTGAAGCATTCATTCGTGGAAGACCTTCACCCGTTGACTTTATCTGTTCAAGTTTGTCATTTTTTTTTGTCTATTTTGAGTTTTTAATTATTCATATATTCTGAAAAGTAACAACAATACTTCAACATTTAGACATTTGACAAGATTTAGACTTCACCCGTTGGATTAATTATTCATTCTAAAGAAACTATATACATGTTTTCGAGGGCACTAAACGAATTTATCTTAGTCAGAACTGAGAAAAACTAAATTAAATGCATGCACTTAGAGCCATTTAGGCTTTAGTTTAGTTTCCTTCACTCGTCGCTAAGGAAAAAAAAAACAATTTTCTTCCTTTTTTTTTGATAAACTTAATTACATATTTTCTTTTAAATCTTGTGAATGCATGCCATTCAAATTTATACATAAATTATTGAAATATTTAAAATATGATACTAATATTGTTATCTTGAGAACCCAAGAAAGACCAAAAAGACAAAAAGAATTGAATTTGTTACGACGTTCCAATTTCTCTGTTATAAATTATTGGGCTTTCCTTGACTAGTCTTTTTCGGATGAGGGCAATGTAATTTTATACTTCGCGAATTTGTTTTTCATTTTCGATCCGCACATTAATTATCAATTAAAACTCTTTTTTATAAATTATTTGAAATTTATTCATGCGTCTGCAGGCAAAAGTAGGTTTGAACAATCGGCTGATAGAATCCCAAAAGCATTTAATGTAACATGCATGACCCTTAAACAAGGGGAATGATTTGCCCTAGTTTAATACTTCATTTTTCATTATTTATTCAATTATTTATTTATATTTTTTTAAGGGAGTATTTTTTCCAATGATGCAAAATGAAACATGCATCTCATCCATGTCTACAGACTAAGTCAATCGATGGTGACAATATTTTGTGACCTTGCATGTCATTTGATTTTTATGCATATGTGGAACCAATTTAACCTTTAGTTAATTATCCATTATGCCAAGGAGAAAGTTAACCCTATCATTTTCTGAAAGAGATGTATCATCGTTTAGTGTGATCTAATGTCAATAGTAAAATGGAAAACATAAAAGGTACTGACAATGATCTTTTTATTTTTTTCAATTTAAAATGAGCAGAACCGGTTTGCATAATGTAGTTTGGTGTGAAATCGTTGCGTATCCAGAGTCCAGAACTAATTTCATGATCCCTCCTCTTCCGACGCAAACAATATTTGAAAAAATAATCTGTGTATGTTTCCGTGAAAAAATAATCTGTGTATGTATCCAGAGTCCAGAACTAATTTCGTCATCGTTTAGTGTGTCCTCTGTCTCCAATAATTTTCTCAAATGATACTTAGCGCAAGCAGCGCACCTACTACAAAAAGCTCCAAAGTGCCACCCACTACCTTCAGTTTCTTTGAAAAAATAATCTGTGTATGTTTCCGTGAAACCAGGACCCTGATTTGATTATTAACATCATTTTTAGTTATCTTACTCGCGAAAAAGAAAACCTATCGCATTCAACAAATTCTTTTTTTTTTTTTTGTAGTTTAGTACAATTCAAACATGAATAGTTCTCGCTAAAATCAATATTGCACTCTGAAAATAATTAGCTATATATTCCAATAAAACGTGCTGTTAAAGAAGAAAAACGAAGAGATTTTAGTTTATAATATTTCCTTGTTTCTAAAAGTTTAATTCCATATCTCAATTTCTTAATTATTTGACAATTATACACCTCATTTTGAAAGTATGTTGAAGATTGCTGAAATACTTAACAAAGCACGGCTACATCTCATACATTGACATTGAATTCTCAAATTTTGTATTTCGGATAACGGATCTTAACCGCTCAACGTCTTTTTTATTTTTGCAATCCTATTGAAAATCAAATTTTATATTTTTCAAACTATTTTTAAAAAATATTTAAAAACAATCCTTACTAATTAATTTTAAACTCTCCAATAACAACAATATCCTAAAAATATAAATAGGGAAAAAATTGGAAAAAAAATTAGTTCCAATAAAATTTTAATATACAGAAAAAAAGTACTTTGCAAAGCATTTTAACAAATCCTCATCCATGAAAAACATTTCTCGAAATACATAACAAGGATTAGATTTAGTGACGAAGCTAGGATTTCGTATCAGCAGGGTCCGTAAAATTTTTTTGCTAAAAATATATGTATGATGTAATGTCTAATATAGACATAGTATAATAATAATTCTTAAATAAACAATTCTAAAATAATGTTTGATAAAAAGTCATGAGAAATCAAATATATATTATAATAACAATAGAAAATCTAAAAATAATATATTTAATATACAAGATAATAATTCAAAAGTCAAGACAACAAAAAAGTACAATAATTTCCTATGGATTTTCATTTTTTTCATAATTTTGCATAATAAGTTCTTTAGAAATCTCATTGAACACTTATTTTTCTTATTTTTAGTGGCAGTTTTTATATAATATCCAAGTTGTATTTTTTATATTTTGTGGTAGCTTTTATTTATAATGTCCTAAAGTTCACAAAACATTATATAGACGAATCACGTAATGCGCGCGAGAGATTCGCGCTAGTATATATATGCTACAAATAATTTTTCATCTAAATATTTTATTCTATTCGAAGTTTTGTTTTAATAAGATTCATTGGATAGGAGGGAAGAAAACGATTAGCCGGAACAAATGCTACCTGGATCACTATGTGGTTTTTTACTTGATCAGATTGAAACCCTAAACCCTAAACCCTAAACCCACCAAATTGTATATAGCTTCGCCCCTGATCAGATTGAAACACAGACGTTCAGATTGAATAAGTAAACCGATGTCTAAATACACGAGTTACAATCAAAATAAATGTACGTACAAGTTCAGAAAAAGACGTTTTTATCCAACAAAAAATAAAGAAAGAAAAGTCAAACGAAAAGGAGAAAGGCAACAGAAACAAAGGACACAGAAAAACCGAATCCTACCCACCAAACCTACCAGGCTGCCACTCACACATCTTTATCCACCCTACGTCACACCTCTCTCATAAAAAATCAACCTCTCTAACTAGATTTCCACAGATGCAATAGATCGACCAACCCAAAATTGCGCCTAAGAGAAAGCGAAACACATGCTTGCTTTGCTCTATCCACCATTAATGATTTGTTATCTTCTTAATATAACAAGTTACACCCGTTTCATTAATATAAAACAAGTTGTTAACCTTAGAACTGACTGCCAACTAAATACTTCTACACAAAGTGAAGACACCCTCAAACCCAGACCCGAGAAAAAACCATGGTACTTTCATTTCCTGTTTCTTGTTTACCTTCAAAGCAATACTATTAAACTACATAAACAGAATTGTATAGAAAGCAAACATAAAATAAAGTCAACATACAGAGAGGGTGCTACTTGGCACTCCTTGTTCATACTAGTACCAAGCATTTGATTGCAATAAATGGAATCAAACAATTTCACTCATCTATTCCACCACTTGTGGAACCGATCCAACTATAATTTCATCACCAACCCACAAAAACAAGATCTAACTGTTGTTTTCTTAAAAAAAAAATATATATATATCAAATAATGGAAAAAGAAGATTCTGTTGGGTGGCTTTTTTACAACTCAATTGCTATTAAATACCAGTATACTATGAAGAAGGGGGTGATGATGAAGGCTTACTATTGTTACTACTACTGGCATTATTATTATTTATATTATTACTATTATTATTATTATTAATTGAAGAAGGAGATGAAGGAGAAGGCGGTGCCGAATTCCAGGGTGTCATATCCATCGGATAACTACCAAGCACGCGCAAAAATGAGGTGAACTCTTGTATCTCGGAGAGTGCATTTTGGGCGCGCACATCAGCCATTGAGGCCTGAAAATCCACATAAAACATGTACTCAAAGTGCTTTGCAGTGCCAACATTAGCATCGTCAACTAGCCGGATAGGGCGGTGGCGGTGGGGCCGGCTCTCGATTTTTGTCAGGCTGATGTCTCGAAATGCAAATGCTGATAAGACCTTGAAGAGCACCGACGTGCCTTCACGGTCATGTGCAAATACAATGCTTGTCTTGAATGGGCGATCAGTGCGAGGTATGATTGGTTCTCGTGCCAGCATCACGAAACGGGTCACATTTCCTGCATCGTCTTGAATACCATCTGCCAAGACCTGTTGTAATGTGCAATTTTACCAGTTCATGGCATATGTGGAAAAACTTTAGCTATGCCAGTGAACAAACTATAAGAATTAATTTGATTAAGGGGTAAATAGGAAAAATTGGAATTATTTGAAGAGGTGGGGCAACCCCTTTTCTTATTTGATTTGACCCGTGCAATTCCAATCTTACAAAAATGTACTATTTCTAATTATATAAATAACACATTGTTTTTAGCAAGATTATATGAGTCATGACCTGTCCCTGTTCATACACTCAACCCTTTTTGGATGTCTGTATCACAGTACTATTTTGAGCAAGTATGAGCTAAAGGGATTCTTATATGAACCAAACACGGATTCATACTGACAGAAACTAAACATATCTAACCAGATTTTTGAACAATTAATAAATTCAGATATATCAATCCCAGAATTTTGTAATGGGTGATTCATGATTAAATCGGCTTCAATCCTTCTTATGCCTAAAGCATCATAGCTACAAGCCCCCTTAAATTAGTAGGAGTACAAAAACACATAAAAATAGATAATCTATAATATTAAACCAAAGACACCAGTAGAGACCAATAATCAAGCAATCAACCATTACCTGCAAACCATAGAGCTCTGCAGCCCGAGATGAAGCAATTGCTGCAGTGTCACGCAGGCTGTTAGTAGCAATATATTCGGCAGCTGCTGCAGTGTCATCGAACGATTCCCGTGCCACATTGAGCCCCATGGAATTAAGCGTCAGTTCGCACTGCGCCAGAGCCTGGGGGTGGCTGATAACCCTTGTCAGGTACTCCTTCCTCACTCCCGGCAATGCGAGAAGGCAATGGTGCACCGGCAGCTGCACCTCTCCCACTATGTGCAGCCTGTGCCTTAGAAGCAGATCATAATTCCTATGGATGCTACCTCCTAGCGAGTTTTCAACTGGAAGCACAGCCCGGTCAGCGATCCACAGCTCCACGGCTTGAAATGCAACTTCGAATTGGTCGCAAGGTATGGCTTCACAATTTGGGTACGCCTTGGCGGCAGCCGCCTCACTGTATGCACCCGGCACGCCCTGGTACGCAACCCGAAGCTGCGAACCATGCATGGGAGCCGGCGACAGATCAGCTATACTCAGTGGCCGTGGAAGATTAGACATGGGGGCCAGATCTAGCGAGCCGTTTGAGCTATTGCTCCCGTTCACGGCACCGGGGGCGTTAAGCGGGTTGCCGGAGTCGTTGATGCGGAGCTGGGATTCTGGGTCAGTGCTGCCGTGGCTGGTGCCCTCTTTGTGGTTGTGTGGCTGGTGTTGGGTGGAGAGGGATTTGCTGGAGAGGATGGCGCAGGAGGACTGCCAGTGGGCCCGGTCGAAGCCGTTGGGGCCAGGGAAGGAGGAGGAGGAGGCGTCAGAACGATGGACGGATCGGATGGAATTGGATCGGAGGTGTGGAGCTGGGTGCATTTTGGGGGTGCGAATGAGAGAGGGATGGTAGATGTTAGGGTTTGGTTTGGGAGAGAGCATGGTGGCCATTGCGCAGATTCAAATATTGGTTTGCTAATTACTAGTGTTGTGTTCAATTTGGTAATCTTCTTCTAGAAAGGAAAAAGGGATGGAGTGGTTTGAGAGAGTAGAGATCAAAACAGTTCGATTTGACTCTCTCTCTGTTGGAATGGAGAAGAGAGTTTAGAAAGGGAAGGCCTTTTACCAAACACCAAACGGGAAAGGAAAAGAAGAAGGTAGCGATGACGATTTTCATATGGCCGTGGTTGGTGGTTGCAACTTGCCACTTGCAAGTTGCAACACTCCTTGTTCCCTTTTTCTACCTCTGGCAACTCTTGTGTGTCCATCACGTGGCGGGTGCAAATGAGGAAGGAATAAAGGATGCTAGTTGGTACTGTCGGGTTTGGTTTAAGTCATTACACTTCTTCAAAATATTTTAAAAAATAATTATCATATTTTGCCGATTTTAATTATTTTTTTCTTTTTTGTAGTTCACTCAATTTCACTTTTATTGAATTCATTGTATCGTTTTCTTTTTGTTAGTTTTATTACAGACTGATTATGTTAGAGTTGCATCTTTGTTGTCTTTATAATTTGATTATTTTTTAAGTTTATGCCAATTTAATGGAATTAACATAATATGCAAACATATTTGGCCACAAAATTAACGAATAAACAAGTTGATCATTAAAATTTAAGTAGTATGGACAATTTTGTCATTTAAATTTCGAAAGTGTTCGGAGAAAACAATGCTAATTAAACTGCACCAGGTTTCACTTGATAGCCGCTACCAAAAATTTCTTAAAAAAAAAAAAAAAAATAGCACCAGGTATTCTCGACTGTTGATTAATGACTTATTATTCATGTAAGATTATAATCGTCTGATTAAAATGATGATATTGTTTTTTCCATTTTTTTCCCCTCTATCCTCTATGCTTGGAGAGCATTCATTAAAATGGATATCATTAACATTTATACGGTATTTCGGTAATACTTATAATCCACAGGGATTTCAGTAAATGGGTCTACTTGAATGAACTGTGGCAGTTGGGTTGTTCTCTTAATAAAGAACAGCAAATTTATTTCAAAGTGTTATCGGCTGCTTTCCTTTGGGAGACCTGGAAGTTTAGAAATAATTATACTTTTCAAACTGCAAGGGATATTGGGGAAATTAACACATCCAACCCTTATGTTGCAATTTTAAGTCTTTTTTATTTCTGGAGACCAAAAAGACAGGTTTGGAGCAACAATTTCAGTCAAACAGAGATGGGCAGGGTGAAGAGGAAGCAGATGAAGATCTTCTTGATTGATTTCTTTATTAGCTTTTCTTTCTACGCTTTCTTAGTTTGTTGTTGAAATTTGTTTTGGAGCTATTGTCTGGGTTGTATGTTTGATTTAGGAGTTTATTGGTAGGAGTAGGAGTAATTGCTTACTTTTAGTCACTTTCTGTGCGACTTTTTGTATCAGCTGTGTTTGCATGCTTAAATGGATGCAGGCGCCCTGGTTGGGTGCTATTTATTTATTTATTTTTTTAAAAAATAACTTATACGGTGTACCAATTACTAAACATTTTTTATATTTTTCTGTATTAGGCCTCTTTTTCCTCTTGCATCCTTGCCTTCCACAATCTAATATTTTTACATTTGATTGATTAATTGGTTAAATTATCCACATATTCTCTGTTTACAAAATATTATAATAACAATTTTTTAAGAAATGACTAATTTCACTGTTTATAAATTTAATTTCATTTGTAACTCACTATTTATAAATCATAATAACTTATTATGTCAAATCTAGCTAAAATTGGGGAAAAATAAAATTTGACAGTGAAATAAGCGGGATGTAAGAACTAGAAGAATTGGTCTTAATTTTTTAAAAAATCTGCGAAGTATATGCAAAAAGAAAAATGGTGAATCTTTGAGGAAAATAATTTTGGTAAAGAAACTCAAAACACATCTCTTAGTGCGCATGTCCTCTTGATTAATCCTTCATTCGCCTTATTGCATTTGTATTTTGGGATTAGAGATGAATAAGGAAATGCGAGTTATTTAGGTAAAGGCAAAATTTTCCTATAAAAAAGATAAATATTAATCTAGTTTCATAAATTTGAATAGATGTTAGAAGCGATGTTAACCACAATTTATTCATGAGAGACGAGTACTGATTCTAGAACAGAAATGTTGGTCGACTTGAGGTTCCAATTGTTTAATTTAATGAAGTGGCGAAGTACAGAAATGCTTAAATATGTGTGCATAGAAAATATGATTACCTAGAAAGGTTAAAAATGGACCATCGTTAGCATATCATTACATCACTCTTCCACCGAGTATTAGTGGATCCAAGCTGTAAATTGCAACGAGCTCTCGCGTGCTAGTAAATTTTTTTCATTTAATCTACTAAGTTTTTATTTAGAAAGTTTGCTGGCTTAATTAAGACAGATTAATCTTTTTAAAAAAGATATAGAAAACAACGAAATATTTTTGACATCTGTCACAAAAACGGTTCTCAAAATTATATATATATATATATATATATATATATATATAGAGAGAGAGATTGGTTAAAATGCTTTGCAAAGCATAGGAGGTTTATGCTTTAGAGTTCTTGTCCTTTAGATCGGAGATTAGATTCGTGAAGAGATCAAATCGAATGGATATGATTTCTATCGCTGAGGCGCTGAGAGCTTTAAAATTTCCGTCATCTCTCTGTTACTTTGTTGCGTCTCTTAGTTTCCTTTTACTCAAAAAAAAAAAAAAATAAATTCTGTTCGTTTCCTATCTCTGCCCATCTCTTTCTATTCTCCATCTCGCTCCCTGCTCTGAGTTTCGAAGAAACCCTCACACCTCTCTCTACAAAATCCCCTTGCAGACGCAGCACAATCGTGGCACTCCCAAACCCCTCCCAACCCTCTCCTTCAGAACTCGCTCTGCACCTAGCTACCTCTATCGTTTTGCGAATTCGTTCACTACCTCTACTGTTTTGAGTTCCAGAAATTGCTCACCTTCTTTTTGTTGCTTGTTCCTACTATTCTATATTAATCAAGTAGAATAATTTTAGAAATACTCCAGTTGTATAAGTGCACGACAGTATAAAAATTAACATCACGAGGCGCACAATATAATCAGCTTGCAAATACAAAGTAACTGAAAATTAAATAAGAAAGCTAAATCTGATACTTATGAACTAACTCAAATTCAGTCGATGACTACAAATTACCATGCCCAAACAATTTAGAACTATAAAGCATCGTGTTTGCCTAACTAATTTATACAAATTCTGCTACAAAGCATCATGTGTTTCCCAATTAGAACTCATCTTCTTTGATATGGTTCGCTGCTGCATGATTCGCAATTGTTGATCATGCACCTTTATTTCTTCGCTCTCTACTATGCACGATAAACTACAAAATTAACATGAGAAGGAGAAAATCAGACCCCATGATATGCGCCAAAACAAAAAATCACACAAATTTGGGGAAAAATGCAAGGAAAAAAACTAATTTAACAACCTTTTCTTAAAAAAAAACTAATTTAACAACCATTCTTTTTTTATTAAATGCTTATGTGTGTACCGTTTTTTTACATAACAACCAGACAACATAAAAACTCCAACCAGTACCACTAATCCTTAAAAAAAAAAAAACTGAAAAACAACATAATTAATAAAAGGAATCTGGATGCCTAAAAATAGCGAAATTAACCTAAGGGTGCCTCCTGCACGTGTGAATAATCTCACATCCAAGTTCATGCGAATCCCATTTACCTCAAGTAAATTACCAGTATCGATCATGTCCATGGTAGTGGGGGGCACTGTAACGACCGTTCTCAATTCAAGTTCCTGATATAAATCGTGCATCAATTTCCCTGAATTAGCAAGTGAAAGTGAAAGGGAGGAACTAACTAGAGGGCTTTTCAGAGGCTCAAATCGCAAGATGAGGGGTCTTGGGTTCGTCTAGGGTTTTGAGGCGATAGGAAGATGGCCATTCTAGGCTTTCGATTAGTCTAGTATGAGGTAGAAGAAATGATTGGTGGCACGAGATGGGTTCGAAACTTTGAATCTCTTTGTGTCGCGACTCGCGAGCGGTGGAGGAAGAAAGCCGAGATCGACAGAAGGAGGGAGCAACGAAAATGAAACGAAGAGAGGTGCTCGGAGGAGAAATAAAATTAAACGGGGAAGAAAGAAATAGACGAAAACTTTTAATTTGACGGACAAACTCAGCGACTTGAGCGCATGAAAATTGAGCCATTTGATTAGATCTCTTCACGAATCTGACCTCTGATCCAATGGACAAAAACTCTAAAGCATAGACCTCCTATGCTTTGCAAAGCATTTTAGCCAACCTCTATATATATATATATATATATATATATATATATATATATATAACGTGCCATCGATGGCACGGAGGGTCCCGTGCCATCAAGTCATTTTTCGAGATCCAAAATTCAAATGGTCAATCCAAACCGTTCAAGTTGTTCTCCATATTGAAATATCCTTGGAGGCAAAATTTTATAATTTTTCGAATTTTTTTGCTATTTATTATGATACTTTTAAAAATATTATGATTAGAGTATTTCGGGCCCTCCAATTTGAAAATATCATAATAAATAGCAAAAAAATTTGAAAAAATGTAAAATTTGGTCTCCAAGGGTATTTCAATATTTTGATCAACTTGAACGGTTTGGATCGACCATTTGAATTTTGGATCTCGAAAAACGAGTAGATAGAAAATTGATGGCACGTGCCATCGATGGCGCGTTAGCCATTCTCTATATATATATATATATATATATATATATTTATAATATTGCTTATTCAAAATAAATTCGTTATCAATATAACTAACCGCTTTAATAAATTAATTGTCCCATTTCAAATACTAAAGAACATGGAATAATCTGCACCTTCATTGTATTATCCAGTTTCACAAGAAAAGAAAAAATATATATACAATAATAATTGATGAATAAATAAAAGAAGATTCAGTCTACATCATTCACGATCAGGCATTACCGTAGCTGTATACAGCTGAAAATTCAGATAGAGTTTGAAAGTTTATTAAGATCTAAAAAAGGGTCTAATGGAAGAAATACAATAAAATCACAGAAAATAAAGAGATGCAAAAGGGCGATTAAGAAATTGGCAAAAGACAAGGAAATGGATTGAGAGACCAAAGGGCCCAAAACTCCTTAACGTAAGATCTCTCTCCGTTATTATTATTCAGAAATAATAACTATGATATGTAGTTTTGCCATCACTTAAACAAAGTGAACATATAAAATAGACAAAATGAACACATACAAACAAATAAGTTCAATAAAAAAAAATTGAATATGCATATAAAAAATTGAATAATAATACAAAAAATAAAATCTAACTCATAATTGAATAAATAAATAAAATAGACATATAAATAAATAAATAAAGTAAATAAATACAAATGTGATGGCACAGAATGACACGTGAAAAAATTGTAGATAGTAATTTTCATTATTATTATTATTATTATTATTTGATATACGATCTGACAGATATCATGGGCCACAAATAGCACACACACTGACACAAACCAACCTACAAAAGATTTAAGAGAGAATAAAATCATGACCTAGTAGTAAAAGTCTTGTTCGGAAGATAAAATAGTGGGATTTTCAAAGACCTTGTTAGCGTGGAATACGGGAGGCTGTAATAGGCGCGCGCTGGAGGGAGGGGTCTGAAGTCTGAACGCAGAGATTTTTCTGCGGTCAGGGGGGGGTCTGAACGCAGCGTTCAGAGTGAAAATTAATACGAGCCGTCAATCAACATTAAGATTCGTGCAATACTCTGCGGGACCCTCCGCCAAAAAGCGCATTAAATAGTGTTAGAAATTGTAATTAAAAAATCTATGGAAGGGCAATTTAGTCCAAAACGATGTTAAAATAGTAAAAGTTAGTGATTTCCGAAACGAAACCGTGAAAAACCAAAAAAAGGGCCTCCTTCCTCTTCTCAACAAAAAAAAAAAAAAGGTCCGTTCACACAAGCACACACACACACACACACGATGTAGCTCTAGACTCGGCCTCCTCTCCTCCAAGGCGGTGCACGTGTCGCCGTTTCGCCGCCGACAACGCCTACCTCTCCTCCCTTGTCTCGAGACTCCCCGATGAAACCTCTCATAACAAAGTAATTACTATTTAATCTTTTTTAATTAAAGTACTACAGTGTTGAACTGATCACCTGGTTTGATTCTGCTTTTATTGCTTTCGAATTACTTCCTGATCATACTTTTATCTCTGTAAAGAAGTTTTTATTTAAGGTTTTTTTTGTGGGGGGGATTTAAGAGCTGTTAAAGTTTTAATTTTTTGGAGAATTTTATATTCAATTTGCTGAGCAATTCGTGCTTTGGTCTTCTCTACTAAGAAGTGGAGTTTAGGTTGTCGCTTTTCTATCCACAATTTAGTTTATGTTAATTTTGGTTGCTAATGAGGTTTATTTTTTTTTCTTTTTAAGGCTACTACTCAGTTGCGCCAACTTAAAGTAGCTTTTGTTTATTTTTTTTTGCAAATTCTGAATTTAGCCTTTGCCATTTCCACTGTTTGTTGTTTAGTGTGCAATCATTACAAAAATTTTATAAGATTAAGAGAAAAGATGGTCTCCCCCCCCCCCCCTCCATAACATTTGTAGCTATAATTCATGCAACTGTCAGGAGGTTGTATGCAATTTGCTTGCTGACAGAATAAAAAATTCCTTTTCTTTTTCCAAAATTATATTTACAGTTTTATGCTGGTTAATCTGGCACAAAACTATAACCCATGTCGCAGATTGATCACATAGGCCCTGATCAAAATCCCATTTTTTTAACATGGGATTTCATTTCATTTCATTTCGTTGGAAAATTCTTGATCAAAATGAACAGATTTGGTATCATTTGGTTAGAATTCCTATGTAATTAAATCCGACGAAATCCTATGAAGTCAATTGAATTGAAATGAAACGAAATGAAATCCCAGAAAAAAATCATTTTGATCAGGGCCATACTTTACTGTGCCCCCTTGGAATCCACTGAACTTTAGACACATATAAGGAACTTCATTTTGATTTCATACTGATATAGGTAATGTACAACAAATACATTGAATTGATGAATACTGACACCCTTCAAGTTTAGTAAATAGGGATTCCTCTAGCCCAAAATTAGCTTTTGGTCAGAAACTTCAATAGATCACTACGTACATCTTCATTTAGTTATACTAACAGTAGCTGGTTATGTGACTACAATGGAACAGTCCAGTAACATGAATGCCGAAATACTCACTTTGTTAATAAATGGATACCTCCAGTTTCAGGATATTTGACAAAGCTGATATGGGATGCTCAAGTGCGTTGGTTGAAGCCTCCAGAGGTTCTTTTCATTTTGCAACACCATGAGTGCATTGGATTCACACACAAGCCTGATCACAAGCCATCAAGTAAATTTTTCCTTAAAATTTAGTTTTCCAGGGAGTTCAGTCTTACTGGTACAGTTTTAGGCCACATCCTATAGTTTGTGTTTATTCTGGGTACCCATTTCTCCAGTTATATATAATCAAGCAGAGTTCGATAAGGCATCAGTAAAATTTCAGTTATGCAAATGATCTACTCAACCAAAATTGGCTTCTATTGCCTCTCAAGTTTATATAATTATTTGTAACAAAAAGTGAATTGCAAAAAATGCTTTAGTTGATCCTCAGACTAAGAAAGGTAGCCTCAGCTTGCCTACAATTGTGCAATTAAATGCGAAGGCCAAAAGAGAATGGAAACAACATGGGCAAAATATAATGAAAAATAGATATTAGCAGACCTGACCCAAATGGTACCGAAATATGTTAACAAATTTGAGTCTTCGTGGCATATTGAAATGGGCTCTTTGCTCTACTGAAACGGCTTTTTTTTAAAAAATGCATTTATATTACAGGTGGATCATTGTACATCTTCAATAGGAGGATAAATTGGTAATTCCGCAATGATGGGCACTCATGGCTAAGGAAGCGAAATAGGAGGACGCTAGCTGAAGGGCATGGATGCCTCAAGGTTTTCTCTCCTTCAAATTGGGCACTCCTATCTTTTTTCCTCAATAATTATCATAAGCTCTGTATTTGCATCCTTAAGCTATGTTACCTGTGTACAATAAAGTAGGACTTCCAGATTGGCACCTGTATTTTTAAAGTTTGTTAACCCTTTTCTGTATCTTTTTTTTTTTTCTTGTCTGATTTCATCTGAGTCACCGAGTCCATGGAGTATTTTTTTTAGTTGGTCTCCTCTCTAATTATACAGATTTCATTGGAGAGCTTCCAGCAGATCAGGACTTCCATTTCAGATCGGATGCTCCAGATCAACCTTTCTAATCTTTCCATTACCTAGCTGTTGTGACCTATTTGATTTTATTAAAATGAAGTCGACTGACCTGTTGTTCTATCACAATTGAACAGCTCAGATTATGTTGGGATTCTTCAATAAATTCCGTACAATTGCGGAGGATCCAAACCTATTAACTATGTACTCACTTTACTTGCAATTTTGGTAGTGGTATTACTCTGATGGAACTTAGATTCAGGACAATGAACTTCGGACCGGCCTTGAAGCTCTCTCTCTCTCTCCTTATTGTAGGTTGATAATAGAGAGGTATTGACATGCTAGTACTGGCGAGGAGACCAATATCCATGTCTTCGTCGAAGAATTCATTGGATGCTTGATCTGTAAGAGTATTATTGTACTGCTCAGTTTATATAAAAGGAGTAAAATCTATTTCAAAACGGGGTGGGGGTTGTGAAACTCAAATAAAAGGAGCTCCTGCAAAAATGTATTATGTGATATCCATTTTTTAACGGATGTGTTTTGGAAAGTGCATTCTTAAATTCTTATGTGGAAGAAGGTTCAGCAGAAAATTTCTTGACAGCTCCGTTCAAAAGGTTTCGGAAAAAAAAAAAAAGAATGTTCAACAGAACAAATGGCTCATAGATGTACATTTAATTTTACATTTATAAACTTCAAAAAAAAAAAATTTTACATTTATTCTGTTAAGCTTTCTGAAAAATATAATATTCACATTGTTCAACGTTTGCAGGGCTTATGAGCATATAGTCCTTGAACTCCTTGTTAATATGAAAGGAGTTTGATACTTATATTTTTAAAATAAATTATTAATCTATTGTATATATTAATACCGGAGTTTGATATTTTTCACAAATTATAAAATTAATATTTTTAAAATGATAATTTGTAATTATATTTTTAATAATAATAATAATTAATTTTAAAAGGAAAATGTTATCAACAGGTATAAATAATTAAATATTTTTAAACTATTAATATGAAAATAAAATTTTGTTAATAATTATATTTTTTGGCTATCGATATTAGATTTGCAAGTTGAAGGACATAAGTGGCAATCGTATCAGCGATATCATACTTAAAAAATCAGAGAATCATACTCAGGCTTAAAGTTAGAGAGGACAAAAGCTCAGGCTTTTTTTTTTTTTTTTTTTATCACTGCCCGTGGGCACTCAACCCCCACGCACGCACACATTTTTCATCTTGCCCCAAGCAAGACTCGAACCCAGGTCTTCCCGTAGGAGGACAGGTGTCTCTACCAACTGGGCTAGCCCAGCGGAGACACAAAAGCTTAGGCTTCGACCACACCAATCCAAACCATCTGAACATGCAACACACAAAATATTGCCAGGTAAAAAATTAACATAATCTGATACACATACACGTTCCTTCACATCCTCCAGCAATACAACATGAAACAAACTATACCAACATAACTAATCCTAAATTGCACATCACCAACTATACCAACATGAAACAATCTACTTGCTGCTTGGTGTTGGACAATTTGGAATGAGAAAAATAGCATCTTTTTCAAAAACAAAGTTTCTTTTTCCTTCAATGCAATTTACTTCAATACTTTAAACTCTTTCACTAACTGGACTGATTTGAAACAGATATGGAGAAGAGCTTTCATGACTTGGCTAAGAAACAAGAGGCAGCTAAGAAGAGCAATGAAGAGGGGCACACTACTGAAGACACTTCTTCTGCCTACAGCTAATCATGCAATTCTACTGCTACTCACTCCTACAGTCATATTTTAGTTTGCCTTGTCTGTTAAGCTCTGCCAGTGGTTTCCTCTTTGAGGCAGTGACAGTTAACTTGTTTTCTTTTTGTTGTGTAGCTCTGGAAGTTGCCTGTAGAGGCACTTGTAGTTAAACTTGGTCAGTTGTGTTTTGTTAACTTGTACTACATGTTAAAATTCCTCTTTTAATGAATTGGTTCCCTTGCTTGGGGAGCTTTTGGTTCAAAAAAAAAAAAAAAAAAAAAAACTATAAGATAAATAACAGCTCTAATATCCAGAAGATCATGTTCATATCTACCCACAACAATAATATTAAGTAAAATTTCATATTGACAGTGTTTGGTTCCGCAACCTTTTTGAAAACAAACATCTCCCTTAGCTATCGATTGAAAATTAAATTCTTAATGAAGAAAGATATTTTAAATTAGTTAAATATTTTCATAAAAAATAAAGGACATAAATTTGTCTTTTTTTAATCTCTTTTAAATGTATCAAAAGTTTTTAAAAATAATTTCATAAATTTTGAATTAAATTCTACTTATTATATCTCAATTTAACACTATTGAAATAAATTCAACTTAATTGAATCTTACGAATTATTGAACGTAATTAAAAGTTCCTGATGAGTACTATCGAGCGAAGGTCAATTTGCTAACCTAGTATGACTAATTGTCAAAAGCATTCACTCCAGTTGAACACATTTATTTCTTTATATATCAGATTGAACAGACCTCTGGATTTGTTAGAAATTACAATTCTATCCACTATCTAACAGCCTTCCAAACTGCATCCCACTTCATAACAATATAAAAATAAGGGAAAAATAAATAACAATACGTGTCCTTGATAATTTTTTTTAAAGATAAATTAGGTCAAGCCTCTCAACTTATTTTAAATTAAATGTCTATAAAAAACTCTCCAACCGTGTATTAAACCTACGACATTTCACTTAAGATGCATTGCTCTTTACTACTGGACTAAGAGTTGTTTCTTATATGTCCTTGCTAATTAAGCAAAGTTCTTTAATTTTGATACATAGAATACAAGTTTGTGCCGCTGGATGCCTGGATGAGATGTCTGGCCTATTAAGGATTCTAGATTCTAGACTTGGTATCTCTTAATTATTCTGTCTTTTCTGTTTTTATTATAAAGACAAAAATAATCCAATTTAAAATTTGATTTAATGACTTCCAAGCTTGCAATGCAACAAAAGGCATCCCATCCCTAGATAATGAAACAAGGTGCGGACGTCGCTACATGGATCAAGCAAAACCATTTTATTTCCACGTTAAGAATTTCACGTTTTTTTTAACTCTAAGCAATCACATTATGTGTTCTCCACGTCATAACCTTTTTTTTTCCCCCTTAATACTAATTATTTTTTCTTCACTTTTTTTCTAGGTATGAAAGCTTTTAGAGTCATCAGCATAAGTCAAGCATTTAGATGAGATGAGAGTTAAAAAAATGGTTATGAGAGAAGTAAAGTAGATTTTGTTTTTTTTTTTCAAAAAAAATATTCTCATACATTTATCAAGGAATAGTCAAAATAGATATGCATACTACAGTAGATTTTTTAAAGAATAGGAAGTTTTTTAGGACTTGGTTTGAAAAGGAGAACGAGAGGATATTTATCGGATAAAGACTTTGGTCTTCTAATATAC
Source organism: Rhynchospora breviuscula (assembly GCA_027562975.1). Classification (NCBI taxonomy): domain Eukaryota; kingdom Viridiplantae; phylum Streptophyta; class Magnoliopsida; order Poales; family Cyperaceae; genus Rhynchospora; species Rhynchospora breviuscula. Next base: position 6,107,428 of record CM050400.1, on the reverse strand, counting down.
TAATGACAAGTTCACTATTTAATTCACAACGACTTTCATCTTGAACGAGAAAATTATATTTTCAAAATAAGTTGGTTCTTTTAGTCGCATCACTTTTATTAGTTACCTTCTTTTAATTACTCGTGATCATAATAAGGATATAGAAAGAAAAGCTTACGGGCTTACGGCTCTTTTTTTTTTTTTAAGATAAATTGGGGGTCAAGCCTTCCAACTTATTTTTAAATTAAATGTCTATAAACGACCCTCCAGCTAGATTTCGAACCTGCGACTTCTCACTTGAGATGCATTGCTCTTTGCCACTAGACCAAGAGTTGGTTCTCGGCTTACGGCTCTTTTTATTCATCATCTTACAAAAAATTTATATCAAATTTAAAAATAAATTCTGAGATTGATCTATATAATACACCCAAATTTATGTTGTAGAAAATTTTATATGTAAAATGTTAGAATCTACTATGAAGATTGCAGAATAAAAAAATTAGAAATTTTCATCTGGTATAGAAGATCCCATGTTGGCTTTTAGTTTAGTACATAATTGTGAAAAGTTGTAGGTAGGTGAAACAAAGAACGTTGAAAGAATGAGTTGCCAAACCGCGGTTTCATAGAAAAAGACAAAACCGGATACTCTCGCCATTTTAACCAATTTCGTGGCGCCAACAATATATTTCATAAATAAATTTTACCAGTATATATGCCATACGATACGAATTCCCTCCTATCATTCTCCTTTCTCTCTCATTCATTTCCTGTTGGCTTAGTGATTTGCTAATTCAAGCGGGGAAAAAGTGATCAAGATGCCTTCTCCAAGCTTGTTCCTGGAGCAACCAATCAGAATGGCTTCAATTCTAGAGCCCTCAAAAACTGTAAATATCTTAAATTCCAAGCAAATTAGAAAAAAAATTTATTCTACTTCTTGTGTTTCCTCTGATCATTTCATTTTTCTCCGATCAAATTTCAATTTAAAAATAAATAAATTCAAGTAAATTGTTTGAAGTTGTTGTAGTAATTATTTTTAATGCCTAAGCACATTTCATTGTTGTCCTATATGAGTTTTCATATGTATAACATACAATGTGATATATTATATGTGCAATATAAATGCAGAGCTTCTTCCCGGCATTAACGAAGATAATAGCGACACTTGGCGAGAAGTCGCGTAGTGTGGAGGTCCTCGCCGCCTCTCTCCGGGCTGGCATGTCGGGTATCCTTTCATTAACTGACTATCATTAATTTCTACTTTTTGAAATTTAACAAACTAAATTCAACTAAATCAAGAACTTATTATGGACTAATGAACAAAATAATTCACGAAGTCAAAACTTACATTTTTCAGTGGCACGCTTTGATTTCTCCCATGGAGAAGTAGATTTCCACCAAGCTACATTGGATAACTTAAAGGAAGCGATCAAGTCTACCAACAAGCTCTGTTCCGTATGCACAATATTTTTTTTTAATATCAACTTATTTATTAATTAGTTATCCCGTATAAAGAACTCCTCCGTTATTTCCAATACACATGTTTGGTTGTTACAGGTAATGCTGGATACAGTGGGACCCGAGTTGCAGGTAGTAAACAAAAACGAGCAAGAGATACTGCTAGAGGCCGATGCGACAATAGTTCTCACACCGGACCAAGATAAGGAGGCCTCTGCCTCACTTCTTCCAATCAACTTCCATGGCTTAGCTCAGGTATTAAATTAATCACATTTAGAAATTATCATTTCAAAATATCTTTTATATTTACAAAACAACAGAAATGAGATACCTCTCCTTGAATTGCAGTCAGTGAATCCTGGAGACAAAATATACATAGGCCAGTATCTTTTTACAGGAAGTGAAACAACGTCGGTATGGTTAGAGGTGTCAGAATTAAGAGGGGAAGATGTTGTGTGTTTGATAAAGAGTTCAGCTTCTCTAAAGGGCTCCCTTTTTACTCTCCACGTCTCTCGCATCCGTGTTGACCTGCCGACTCTCTCTGACAACGACAAGGATGTCATTAGCAAGTGGGGTGTTAAAAATAAAATCGACTTCCTTTCTCTCTCTTACACTAGGCATGCCGAGGATGTTCGCCATGTAAGCGAAATGATTCATTGTTTATTGTAATGTAGATGTAGCATGATCGGTCACTAAGTTATGTGTTTTTAATTTACTATATCTACTTTTGTAGTGGTTAATTAACTACTTTTACAAAATTCAGGCTCGGGAATTTCTCTCAGAAGTAGGTCTCAGCCAGACTCAGATAATTGCAAAGATTGAGAATATTGAGGTACTAATCTTAAAATAGATTATCACACTTCCAGATATATCTAATGGACACTATGGCAACTTTATTGTGATCAATACTCTGACAGTTTCAATTTTTTATATTTTAGGGACTGACTCATTTTGATGAGATTTTAAAAGAAGCAGATGGGATTATGGTGTCAAGAGGCAACCTAGCCATGGACCTTCCTGTTGAAAAGGTGAGAGACGCTGCACAAACAGACGCACACATTCATAAACACAAACACCACGCACATGGCATGGTTTTTGCCAACCCTTTTTAAATATTAACATTGGTTGTTCCAAAGAGAAAAAAAAATTATTAAGGGAGGCAAAGAATGTGTACACCTCTGTTGCAACTGAACTTAGCTAAATTAACCATGTTTATAATTAAGATATGCTTATTTATATGTTTATATAACTGTGTATTGAAATTGGTAATGTACATGCGATGTAGGTGTTTCTGTTTCAAAAGGCAGCGATATACATGTGTAACATGACAGGAAAGCCGGCAATTGTTACACGAGTTGTTGATTCAATGACGGATAATCTCCGGCCAACTCGTGCCGAAGCTACAGATGTTGCCAATGCTGTTCTTGATGGTACTTGTCAATATTTAATTACATCAATCCCGTAATTAATGACAGTAATTATGCTATAGTTGTAATTGTTATACCTGAAATACAGGGTGTGATGCTATAGTTCTTGGGGCTGAAACTGTGAGAGGATTATACCCGGTTGAAGCAATTTCTATGGTTTGTAAAATTTGTGCCGAGGTACATTTCCTAAACTAGATAACAAATGATTCCTTTTTTTCAGTTAAATTGGTAGAAATTGATTGTATAACAAAGTCAGAGTCCATAACATGTTCTTATGAGTATGAGTATGTGTTTGCTGAATTCAATTCATCATGTACCTGAAATCCTGCTTTTCCAGGCAGAGAAAGTATATAATCAAGGTCGGTACTTCAAAAAGGCGGTAAAATATGTAGGAGAACCAGTGCGACATTCGGAGTCTCTCGCAATCTCTGCTGTATATCGCTCTTTCTCTAGCAAATTAATATTTGTTTATTGTTTACATTATCTATTGTAATTGTACTTCTATAACTGCTTAATTTATTTTGCTCTTGATGCTACCAACTTATTTTTTTCCTTGTAATTTAGGTACGTGCTGCAATCAAAGTGAATGCTGCTGCCATTATTGTTTTCACTTCAACAGGAAGAACTGCTAGGTGCAGCAATACTACTCTAATGTGTTTTGTTAATCAGCTGTTACATTTACGTGCATTAATAATGTTATCATACTAACTAAAATTTGTATAAAATGGAATCAGGCTTATTGCGAAGTACCGTCCCACAATGCCTGTGCTAAACGTGGTGATTCCTCGGATCATTTCTAATCCAATCAAGTGGACACTTACCGGTGTCTTTGAAGTATGTCTCGTGTGTTCTTCTTTTATTTCTTCCATTAGTTCTATTTTTTTTTTATTATTCAATTAGAAGTAGCTTTTGCCTCACTAAGTAAAACAAATTGCAGCCTCGGCAATCGCTACTTGTCCGGGGCCTCTTTCCTTTCCTTCCGAATCTTACACATGCAGTAAGTCTTAACAATTAATACTATTGAGCACATAATATACATGTCCTAATTAATTAGCATGATGTGCTCTTAGTTCTAATCAACTGAAAATATTTGTTTAGGCTGATGGCGGTCGACGAAGCAATGAACCAGTTTTGCAAGCCTCAATAGATTACTGTAAGAAGGCCGGCATTGTTAAACCTAATGACCGTGTCGCTGTTTGTCAGAAAGTAGGCGATGCTTCGGTGGTAAAAATTTTGGAGTTGGATGCTTGAATAACTTGTATCCATGCCATCAACCAAGAAACAAAAAAAAATTTTGTGTGAATTTTCAATTTACCAGAGAGGAAATGCAATAATCTGTTTATTTGTCTTTTTCCATGTCAGTAAGCACTTGTCTTTTATTATGTTACAAAATAAACTAACAAAACATTTTCTGATGGATGGTACTTCATATATATATATATATGCCCCAAACAAAAAACAAAAAGAGTTCTGATTCAGAGGTCTAGCTGCCAGCCCTAAGATAGCAAAACACCTAGTCATTTATCAGTTATATATCGCATTTAAAGAAAACAAAAAACAGAAGGTACCGTCCTAACTATCACTTTTTAGAACCTGTTAGGCAGTCACTTTTCACATCCTATATATCTCCAGTCAGAAACCAAGTCACTTGTCATCCTAAAAAAATGTGTGTAAGGCACTTGGCATCTATTTTTGCACTGAACTTCAAATATGCAATTGAAACAATGATTTTCTCTGCCAAGTCACTTGTCAGTTTTGAGAAACATCGAAAATATACCCTAAGAATTTAAGTGAGGTCTCTTTTGACTTAATTTGCACACCTTTTGCAAAAATTCTTTAGTAAGTTGCGCGCCTGTGTCAACATTTTCTTCAACAAACATGTTTCCACATATAAAAAAAAAACTCAGAGCCTTTTATCCCAAGTGCAAAAAAGTTTCCAAATATATATTCTCTAAATAAATAGACTTGTTTCTTTTAAAAAAATATGTTAGAAGCTCATCACCAATTAAACAATCAGATTACAAATTCTTTCCCTGAACATTCATACCTCGGTGGGATAAAAAATTAGGACATGGGCTCACCTTTAACTTTGATACAACCTAATATTAAAGAAGATGTTAGAAGCAGCCCAAGAAACACAAAAATAACAATTAAATGGAATCAGAAACGTATAGTTATCTCACCACTGAGAACAATGCTGATAGTGCAACTCCTATTCCAACCCAAAAAAGAGGCATCCCTCTGAAAAAAAAAAAAGGAATAAGAACATTGGAGAGAAAACTTTTCATATTTAACACGTATTTTCTAAATCTCTTATTTTGAAAAACCTGAAACATAACTATCAGTTGTATCTATCATTATTTTCCAACACCAATAGAGCTAGTTGCAGAAAATAATTCTCATCTCAGCATATTTTGTATAGCCATGATAATTGTGTTTATAAGCAATCGATATAGTAGCTCCCACCTTTTTCTGAAAAAAAGTCAATACAGTAGAGAGACACATGTAAGAAGGGGGTGGTCATGCTGGAGGTACAGTAACCGTCCCAGTTGATACCTTATATATCACTACCAGAAGATGATATGGATGTAAATCCTTGAAATTTCAATCCCTCAAACACTATCTACAAGATAAAATAAAAGTTAATTCGCCATTCAGATATAGAATTAACCTATTGGTTACTTACAATTTTAAAGTATTTTGAGAATACAAAGAATCAATGAAATTTAATTACAAGATCTGGCTACTACCGGTACCTCGTAACAGCATGGACACTCTAAGATCTTACATTAAATTTTGGTTCAGTACATCGCACTCCAATTTTTTCAGTACAACACTCTAAGATACTTCATCACATTACCTCATAAGGGCTTTCATGGCTCACTAAATGTGAGTCAGTTAGACCATTCTTCTAGCTGGATGCAATTTCTCTGCTGCTACTAGCATCATGACATGACACTGCAATAAAAACAAAGATACTTATCAATTACTAGAAATATTATACAGCAACAACTAAGTCTTTTGTTCCAAACAAGTTGGGGTAGGCTAGAAAAGAAACCCAACAAGAAAATACATCCAAGAACAGAATAATACAATAAAATAAATAGTAATAGTGCTAGAAATATTGTACTCGAGAAAAATAGAGCAAGCAAATTAAATAATCTCATAGCACCCAACCACACCCACCTGTTATCAGTGTGGTTGGGTGAAAATATTGGCTCAAGATAGAGATACTCATAATCTCATAAAAACAAAGATACTTATCAAAATACTGAAAATATTGGCTCAAGATAGAGATAAAAAATAGCAGCTAAAAAAGACCTAGAGACATGAATATATTTTGGAAAGCACACAAGTTATTAGTGTCAGCACCATGGCATCACATAAGAACTGTACATGTACCAATTTTAATGAAAAAATTACACTAGCATTGTAAGTTTGGGCGGCAGATATCAACTGTAACATACTGATAACTGCCCTAGCAACCAAGGCAACACAACTCAGCAAGCAATATCAAGAACAATTTCTCCAAAGTTAATCGTCATCTATAATAATTTCAGCTAAGTATTGCATCAATTAACTGGCCTACCCCAACTTGTTTGGGACAAAAGGCTCAGTTGTTGTATTGCATCAATTAACATGAAAATTTTTTATACTAAGCCTAAGGTAGACTGAAATTTGGCCAATATTATAGTAACATTAATCACACACCCACTTTAATTTTAATTGTTCAATCAAACTTGGAACTTCAATTAAGCGTTGATTATTAATTTCCAGGGAAACCCAATCATGGTCACGTTAACACCAGACTGTGCAACTAGCGACATTGTGTATTGTGCAATTCACAATGAAAAACCAAGACATCAGCTTTCAGCCCATATAAGGATGACAGTTAACCTAGAAAGCAATGTCATTTGTAAAGTTGTTAGTTAATAGATGATTAGTTAGGCTCTGATCGGAAAGTATTTTTTCCGTGAGAAACGGAAATGGATTTGTCGTTTTATCAAAATCCCCTGATCGGAAAGTGTTGGTTCGTGAGAAATGATTTCAATTACTGCGATTTGGTGGGAAAATTTTCCGCTGAAGAATTCTCGCCAAAAACCATGAAATTTGGTGTGATTTCAATCGCGCGGAGCGGCCCACTATTTCATTAGACCAAAATGCCCCTCCGATTTTGATAAAATTTCTAGATCTGATCTCTCTTCTCTCTTTCTCACAATCACTCTCTCTACTTCCTGGCCATGGCGATAGAGAGTGATCCGGCGATCTACTAGAGAGAGCGACCCAGCTATCTACTCGTGTACTATCTCTCTTTTCCTCTTTCCTTTTTCTTCCTCTCGTATTTCCTTCTCTTACGCTGGTTAAGCATGTTTGTGTAGAGAGGTGATAAAATAAATTTAGTATTCAAGTTTCACCGTCTTTTCTTTTTACCCAAAAAAACCTTGATTAAAAACCAAAATGCCACAAAAAGAAAGCGAGTCTTATAATAGACTTTGGATAATGTTTGAAGGAGATTTTTAGTTGTAAATTTGACCTCTTTTCTTTTTTTTTTGTGCTTTTTTATATCTATTTTTGTGCATCCAATTTAAAGGATTTAGTATTTTGTTTCTGACATTGAAAATTAAGTAACAGTAACTTTATAAGTTGGACATGCTCATATGCATCATTCCTTACTAAATATATTTTGGATTGAGAAAACCAGTATGTATTTGTAATTTTGGATTAAGGGTGTCTTATTTTCAGCATACTGATTAAATAAATTTTAAGTCAATAAATTAAATATCTTGTACCAGACAAAATACACATCGGTATTACTGTGGTTATTTGCCTGAACTTGATTAAAGTACAAAGTCTATTTGCCTGAAGTTGATATCAGACTTGTGATATGATATAAATTTTACTGTGGTTATTTATTGATCATCTAACAAATATTGTAACGCTAGTTGAATTACTGAACCTTATACTTGGGTCAAATAACTATGACCATTTGGTTAAAAATGGGTATACTTTATAGTTAATTCATTGTATGTATACAGGCCTTGTCGAATCAGCATTCAAATGGGCTTGATAATTGATTTAATCGGAACTTGCTAAATGATTTGTTATTGTCTTGTCTTGTCTAAGAAGGTCTTGTGTTTTGCTTTAATTAAGTTGGTTCAGTCGGTTCCTGATTATGAATTGTGTGAAGAGAAGTTCTGCATATGTTTAGCAAATTGATCTTTTTTATATTATATATATGTTGTTGCAAGAAAGTGATTATTTGTTGTCTTTATCATATGAGGTTGTTAAAGGGTAGTACTTTTATGAAGGTATATATTATTGGTAGCGGAGATTTGTCAGTAAATTTTAGTAATTACTATGTAGTGGGATAAGTGGTTATGGATTGTCTGGTTTTGAAATATCTCATGTACGCTATTAAGGAAGGTACAAGCTCATTTTTGTTTTTTTTTTTGAATTCTCATGCACGTTGCTCTTAAATGCAAACTTACATTTGGCCATTAATTCTCAACATATTGCTATTTCATTTTTTTTTTTGTTTTCTCAGCTGAAAGACTCTTGTAGTTGGGTGTTGCTATCAAAATCATAAGCATTCTAGGATTCATTTGCTGCTGATAGGTATATTTTCTGAATATAATAATCTGTACATAAGCAGTTAGCATCATATTTGAGTTCTTATAAATAAAAACATGTAAGTAGTCAGCACATTAGATTGCTATGTGTGTGATATGTTTTGGTTTGTTTTGCTCTTAGGAAAGGATGAATCAAAATCATTTTCGGGCTTATAGAAATATGCTAATTGCTGCTATGACGGCATATGTGTTGTTCTCCGACAGCTTCTCATGGCCGCTTACCACCAACACGTAGTTGCCGGTACACACCATCTCATCCCTCAATACCTCCCCAACTTGCATCCTCTCACTCCGCACCAGCACCTCATCATAGTACTTTGTTATCTGCACATTAGCCTTGGCCAGCACCATCTCGATCAGGTCCAGTGTCGGCTGGAAGAACGACCACTCTCTGTACATGGCGCACAAGTCGTCTTCATACCCCTACAGGCAATACAAAGCACGTCTGGGTCCACGAAAGACCCATGGGATGGCACACAAGTTGCCAATGCCAGGGGTCTGCTTATGTTTTGCAGGGTGGCTTCTGATGTTGAGAAAGGGCAGCTCTGATTGGGGAGTCGCTTCATGGAAGTAGGAGATGAAGTCAGGGTCTTGGTACATTATCTCACGGTAATGCCACAGCTGGCTGTTGAAAACTCCTCCATAGGAGTAAAGTTTTGCTTCTGTAATAATTTGTTGAAGGATAATAATTCGTGATTACAGTTGGTTGGCTTGGATATTTTATTTTATAGTGAGCTTAGTTCTTAGAATTGAGGCTTCGGTAACACAATTTGGATCCCTTTGACATTTGATTTAAACTTTGCTATTTCCTGTTACATGTTTACATTATTTATCTCATGAGAATTTCTTCATTTCTTACTGGAACCTTTTATTTAACTTTAATTGTGCATTTTGTTTGAGAAATAAATATTGTTTAATTTCTGTTTAAATAAACTTGTATCTGACTTGAAGTATGCAAAGTTCTGACATCTGGCTGCTTCAATTTATAGCTTTATTGTAGTAAATTAATAATTCATTTCATGGCTATTTTGTTATGCACATTTTTATGGTTATGATGCTTGTATAGAAGTGCAGAGAAAATTTTTATCTGGACCAATATGATGCTTATATTATATGATGATGTCATATACTATATCTTGTACAATTACTGGAAAGGAAATGTAGAGATGGCTATTTCTGGGACTGTTTTATCCTGTACATTGTAATGGACATGACGTATAGTAGTCAATTTGAAAGACTGTACCAACTAGTGCACTAATTCAAACACTGGAGCACAACTGTTCTAGTAAATATCGCAAGTTCTAAAGAGGCAATACGAGGGTATAATAGTCAATTTGAAAGCATGAAATCAAATCCACCCTAATTTCCTGTGGTTTCCGATCATTAAAATTCAATTCCCGTGAATTCTCTTCTCATTGATTCTGATCACAGATTTTCAATTGAAATCATTTCTAATCAAATCATTTCCATTGAATTGAAATCATTTCTCACTATAGGTCTGTTCCGATCAGAGCCTTAATCTACTCAGGTACAAGAACCAAATCAATGTAACCTTGCAAATTAAACCTTAAAAGAATAGTTGATACCTTAACAAATATCCTCCCTCATTGCTCCTCTCCTCCTAAAATTAACCCAATTTAAGGTTGCTAAGAGAAGCTATCCAGAAAAATAGAAAAAGCGCTTCAATTTCACATGAAGCTAACACAAATTAATCGTCAAATTGAGAGGCAGAGAAGAAGGCGGGGTTAGGGGGTGGGACCAGGCTGTCAGTCGCAAGAGGAGAGCAGACTAGGAGCCAGGGAAGTGCGCAAGTTAGCAGTTGGCACTTCCCAAGTGCTTCCAATCTCTCTCTCCTCTCTCAGGCGATGAATTAGTTCTCTCCATGACCAAAATTCGGATCTTTGTTCTGTTTAATAAGAGAAAAGAGAGAGAGAGAGAGGCAGATTTGGCACTTCCGTTCTAAACGGATTGAGATCCGATCTATGCACAAAGTTTTAACTATGACTTCCGTCCTTGACGGATTTGCATCCGTTCTCAAACGGATCGCACTCGAATTCAATTCCGTTCTCAACGGATTGAGGTCCGTTCTCAACGGATAGGGTTCAAAGTTTCTGGAGTTCAATTCCGTGCTAAACGGATTCAGGTCCGTTCTCAACGGATCGTGCGCAATAGTTCTCGAGTTCTATTCCGTTCCAAATGGATTGAGATCCGTTCTAAATGGATCGAATTGTGCAAAGAGATTTGGCACTTCCGTTCTTAACGGATTGGATTGCGGAAAGCAGGAAAGGAATTTCGAACTTCCGTTCTCAACAGATTGGATTGTGCAAAGGGATTCCCCACTTCCGTTCTCAACGGATTGGATTGTGCACTATTTTTGTGCAGAGAACATAAGGTATTTGGGAATGCACTTCCGTTCTTAACGGATTGAATCCGTTCTCAACGGATTTGATTGTCCAGAGAATAACGCAAGGGATTTGGCCCTTCTGTTATTAACGGAATTGCGAGGGATTCGACACTACCGTTTTGAGATCCGTTCTCGACGGATTGGATTGTCCTGAGAACCATTTTTATGAAAACTTATATATTTATGAAACTGTATATCAAACTTATATACTTCTTTTTTTCCCGTTTCTCGGTTTATTAGATCCATTTATTCTACTACTGCACACAGGCTCTTGTAATGTTGCATGCGACCTCAAATAGCAGTTACATGAACACATTTACGATCTATACCTTGGCACTCATTGCGATATTGTTCCAGGATAACTTTTTTTGCCTCGAACCAAAGCAAGGGCAGGCGGTTCTTCATAGACAATTCGAACCTCATTGAAAGATATATATATAAACCACCAGAAACGTCAGCATCTGAAAATATATGCGTTACTTTCTTCCAAATGTAACAAACTTGTCATTTATTATTTTTTTAAGGATAAATTGGAGGTCAAGCCTCTCAACTTATTCTTAAGATATCGCAACCTTATTGTAAGTATTTAAACTTTATTTTTTTTCCCCAGCGGGGTTTCGAATCTACGACCTTTCATTTAAGATATATTGCTCTTTGTCACTAGACCAAGAGCTGGTTCTCAACTTGTCATTTATTATGATAATTCGGTTGTAAATATATGTTACTGGTCCATAATTAAGTGGACCCGAGAAAACGATTCAACTAGAATGTTGAAAAAAATATAAGTTTTTCAATAATTTTACCCCTCTTGATAATATTAATAAAATTAAATAATATAAAATCGCTATAAAAAAAATCGTCAATTGTATTAAAATTGATGTTTCAGATGAATCAAACTGAAGCAAATGTGATGGTTTTAAGTTCACATGTCCGGTTAAACTCGAGTTATCTTTTACATTTGTTTTTATTAATTTTGGTACATAAACAAGCAACAGATGTTGCGTATGAAGTTACACATATCTTAAAAAAATAGTCACATAACGCACATGCATCCATCCTCTCAAACACTGTTCTCTTTTTAAATGAGATTTAATCGGCAAGACTAAGTCTTATCTTAAATTAAACTTGCATTACTTGCAGATCTATTTCAATACTTACAAGCATCACTGCATATAGTTGCATTTGTTACTTGTAAGTTATTTGTCCTCGAAAGGAGCGCAAGCGCAACTTCTGAGACGAATAATAATAATTTAAATATATCAGAAATTTAGCAATCCGACAAAATAATCAACAAATACATGGAAAAAGAATAAATCTTGTATTAAGCTATATCGCGATATAAAGAGCTGGTCAATTGAATAAATGAAAATAAACTCAGATCGTTTAATTTCACCAAGTTTCTCTCCTACCTTTACAACTAGGATTATTATTCAATGAAAGAAGGAAGAAGGAAGTGAAAATAAAAAAGGTAAAACACTAGAAAACTGAACATGAAATAAATGGTATGGAACGAAAATAAGAATTCAATTAGCTGAATGCGCATTGGTTGGTGGCTCGTAATGATTCAACTTCGGATCAATTTGGCCGATGTTCTCTGGTGGCCAGACCTACAAATAGAAAGAAGGAAAAAAAAATTAATAAATAAAATAAGAGCAAAATAAATTTGAATTAGAACTAGGAATCACAAGTTGAGAATAGTATTTGCATAAAACCCTCAAAACCCTTCAGGCATTGCATATATAAGCGATGAACACCCTAAATGTTATTACTTTATAAACACTAGTGGGACTGTCGCGCGTTGCGCGACCTAAATTTTCTCTTGCCTTTTTGTAGAATTTTACTATTGTAGTAGATTTTATTTGTAGTTCAATTTATTACATATATCAATCACAATGCAAATAGATAAATTATGAAGAAAATAGATAAATCATGAAGAAAGTTTAAAGATAGTGCTGAATTTTTAAAATGTTAAAATTACATTTATCATACAAATATCATAAATGAAGTTGAACTTTAAAATTTTCATTGCGTTACATATAAACTGAAACTTACTTTCCGATCTATGAATGCCTTTAGCAAGATCCCTTATAGTGCCAAGATCATTACTATCTCAGCCTCTACATATAAACTGAAAATTTAATTTTTTGTAACTTTAAATATTTTTGTTGTAAAGTGATTTGGAAAAACTCATCATGTACCTCTTGAGACTCGTTAGAGCTGAACTACTGTAAAAATGAAGGCCCTCAAATCCATTTCTCAAAGTAAATTTTCAATATTTGAAATAACGCAAATAATGCAAATGATAAAAAATCAGTATCCAATGACAATAAGAGAATGAAAATAAATATACATTGATCAGATTGTTTCTTCAACATGAATCCAAATATGTTGCTCTTGCCTGTAGATTATTCAAAAGGAAGCGATCAGCATAATTCACATAATATAGGAAAAATATAAAAATAAAATTTAATTTCAAATCTCTTGTCTTTTTCTGTTACTTTAAACATATTACAAAACATAAATCGCAAAATCCTTAAAAATGCATACCTGATGTCCTGAAAATTGGTCCAACACCGATACTGCAATAGGTCAAGCTGTATGTAGTATATGCAAACCTGAAAGTTCATAGTACATGGCGAAAATCTTATCTGACGTGGCTTCATACAATAATTGTTGATAATTTTATGTCTATTTTCAAGTCTAACTCACATTAGTGTTAGAGTTATGTCCTAGAAGCCAATCATTATATGGCTACTTCTATGGTTTATGTTATTGATGATATTTGATCATTTATTCCTTGATTTATTAATTGACAGATCATTCAGGTTGAGGATCTGAATTGTAGATCTCTGTAGTTCATTTATAATTAAATGACAATAATAAATCTAAAAGGTCCGTAATCTTGATAATTAACAAGGAATATTAATTATCAGATAAGATTAGTATGCAAGTTAAGTGATGATTAAGTTCTACAAATCATATGTAAGGAGTTGCCAACTTAATTGCATATGTATATGTTATAGAACATAATACTGGACACGACCCAATGAAATAAATATATAGATTGTGTTATGTGTCATTATTTATTTCATTTGAGTTTGATTCTAAGTTTGAGATGGTTCAACTTTTCCACATGAGGATAGGCTCAATAAATATCGTCTACCGTTGATTCCTGATAAGGGCTGCTATACGGACTTTATTTATGTTCTCTTGAATTGTGCGGGGAAAAGTTGTTCATCAAGAAAACCGTATGTCTCTCATTAATACTATTATTTCTGACATAAGAATCAGACAAGGAAATACTATTATTTCTTATGCAGGATTAAAATATTGTAGCAGTACACTATTTATGCGAATTGGGAATCATAACGTGTTGCTAGATACCGCTTATGATTATTAGAATTAAATAGCGATTTAATTCAATGGCCAACGTAGCATAAATCCTCAAAGGGTCACACAAATAGAGTTATAATCACACAGTGCATTATTTATTTATTCGCAACAGTTAGTATTGCGAAAATATGATAAGTTGATTAATTAATTATATATACCGTTGCGAACCGTTATAATTAATTAAGTCAAAGGGATCATATAGAAATAAATTAATACACTAGCTAATTCCAAAATAATTATTAATAAGTTAATAATTAATTTTGTTCAACTTACTTTTAATTAATTGAGCTATTTGGGCCTTTATTTAAATAGTTAATTAATAGTCCGATTTAAGGATCAATTGGAAGAGCAATTAGTGGATTATTTTAATGGGCCAATGTAACTTGACATAACCCTTTTAAACCCATGATAGGGGCCGGCCTTGAGAGGGCATTTTTGTCCATGAAAAATATAGGAGAGCTAGGTCAAGAGGTCCCTAAATAGAGGTCCTATTTGATGGAAATCCTAGCCACCTTCACCTCTTTCTCTCCTCTCTCTCTCCTTGGCCGAAATCCACTCAAAGGAAGAGAAATTTTTAGATTTCTCTAGCTCTTCTCCTCTCATCCTCTTAGCTCATGAGTTGAGCAACTTCCTTCCTCCATTGATTTGATTGATTGAAAGCTAAAGGAAGGAAAGGATTAGCCTCTACCTCCCATCTACTAGCATAGATTGAGGTTGTGATTAATCTCCTGGTGGACTCGAGACCAAGGCGTGGGTGGTGGTGCGCTCAACCTCGACATCGACGGATTCGAGCCTCCTTGTTGCGATACAAGGAGAGGTAGCCTTCCTATTCTCAATCTCTTGTGTGTGAATGCTTGGACTAGATCCATCGAAGTCTATATCGTTTGGATTGCTAATTAAATGGTTAATTAGCACAAAAATTTGAAAATTAGACTTCCTAACAATTATTTCACTGGAAAACCAATAGCAATGCTTTACCCTCCAACCAGTGGACTTGCAATTTTTTTTATCAAGAGAGAAACAAAGCCGATCAGCCTCAAATTGAAAGCAAATTCGAAACCCCATTCAAAATTAAGAATAAAATAAAGAAAAATTCGTAAAAAGATTGAAGACAGAGAAAATAGAAACACCAATGAATAACAGTGAGAACGGTATATACTTTAATGTCTTTGTAGCTTATAAAATAGCCTATAAATTAGAACTATTTTATCAAAAATATTTTTAACATAGATTAGTACTAATATAAAAATTAAGAGAGAAAACAAAAATGAAAAACAGAAGCGTCAAGGATATGTTTGGCACCTCTTGTGTGATCCTGTCTTGTGTGATCTTCTAAGAATTTTTTTTTTATCATAGGCCTAGAATATTTAATAATTTAGACAGGAAATCAAATTAGAAGACAATAATTTTTTATAGAGAGCTAAAAAAAAAAAAGTGGCATATGATTATTTGAGAGAGTATAGAAGGAGAAGAGAAATATTTCATATGTATACCTTGCCATTGATGAACATGCATAAAAATTATTCTTCACTTTTCACCGTTGACCCAATTACCATAATCGATCTACTTATACAAAAGGCAGGGGACCACAGGTGCCAATATGTCTGAACCTTCTGTACTTAAGAGGAGACAATTAGTTCTTCTTTAATTCAATGAAACCCAATGATTTTACCATTAAATTCATTGTTTAGATGTTCACTTTGTACTGGTAAAAAGCTCAGTCATCATGATTGGTTGATTAGAAATTGCATGGATTGGACATAGACGATACTTTTTTTTACAGAAGGTGAATATGGTGCCTAGACTTTTGCAATTTAAAATTCCTAGACAATATAAATAAAACATGATGATATTAGTTGAGAACAACACTACCTACAAACACGCTGCATCAAGATGTAACCTAGCTCTTATAATGTTCCTTAGTACACATTCAATAGAATTCCAAGTCCAAGTTCCATCAAATTGCCATTGCAGCAGCTTAGAACCTGAGAATGTTTGATGAATGACTTAGTAATGGTTGTCAAGAATCGTCAAAAAATAAGAGAGAGCAAAAAAAAAAGGCATTTAATAAAAATAATATAAGTATATAACAGTAACGTCATCAGGGTTATGAAATAAAATTTAAGACAAATGCCCAACACTTTTTTAAAGAAGACCGGATGCGAGATGGCAAGAGCGGCATCCATCAGAGGGACCCCTCCTCTAGGGTTTAGGCAAAATCTGAGAATGAAAGTGGGTCCAGCAAAAGGGCACGGTTCGAGTGGAGCCATGATCCTTTGGCCTTCGCCATGCCTTTTGCTTTGCCTGTTGTCTCCTTGCCGCCGTCGCTCGCACTCTCCCTTATTTGTTTGTTTTTTTTTTCTCTCGTCTCTTGTGAGCGAAGAGGGGAGAGAGATGGGTTCAAGAGAAACTGAAGGAATTTTTTTAAAGCTAGAAACTGAAGGGAATTAAAGGCTAATTGAATTGAATTCGTAGAAGAATGGAAAAACCGAAGAGTCGGATGCTGACGCAGACAGACGTTCAATTAAACACTATTAATGTCATGCCCGAAAAAAAATAACTCGACACCCGCACATAAAAAAGAAAGGGATGGGGTGCAGAAAATATAAACATTCTAATGAGGTACCAAACAAATATTTACTGCTGAGATGGATCAGTTATATGACCAATAATAACCGGTACACATATAGTCGCAGGGTAATACGTTGCAGAAATCGAAAATTTTGTAATTATCCACCGCATGCATGAACCAATACATTTGCCGTGTCCCTTTCTAATTTGATACGTGAAAACCGACTCCCACGGGTTTTTATTTATAATACTGATTAGGATGACATGATCAACATGCAACATACCAACAAACATTTGTTTTGGCATAACTGTAATACCTAAGATTTTAATTTGTTGAGTTCTTAGGTATTAGTGTGTTAATTTTGTGTTGTTTCGGATTTTTTTAAATTTCTGACCATATTGGGATGCTTAATTGTGTGATTTTATTTAAATATATTAGTTTGGTATAAATATTATTTTTCATACTAATTTATGGCAAAAAGAATTTCCAAATTAGTTGTTGAATTTCTGGAATTTTATAAGACTCAAATCTGAAAATGTATGGTAGCTTTAATTAGGCTAGAAGTTAGGGGTTCTTTTGCAAAACCAATCCCACTCATTTACTCCAAACCCCTCAGCAGAACTCTCTCTCTCTTTCTTCTTCTCATTTTCTTCTCTACATAACTTTTCTCATTCTCTTCTCTCCAAACTCAAGCTCTACAACCACCACTCAAATAAAATCCGAAAAATTCTTAAAAATCTGGCAAAAATCGAAATTGAAAAGAGGAAGGCAAGGAGAGTACATGCAATCTATCTATTTTCATATTTAAGTACTTTGTGGTTCGTATTTGTTTAACTTTAAATCACTTCGGTTTTTCGATTTCTGAAAAGTTTGAGCTTGAACCAGGTTTAAAATAAGATTTTCTTTTGGTTTTGAATGCATGCAAAACACTAGTAGTTATATTTAGTGTTATACTTGATTTTTCTGAAATTTTGGTTGCATGCAAAAGGGTTTTGGTTCTAAAACGAATTTCTGAACCTTTAAGTAATTATTGAGTGCTATTTAACAAAAAATGGATGGTAGTTGCAACCAAAGTGTAGTACTAAAAGTTTAGAGTAAGGCCTATACCGAAATCAAACTAAAACACCACAAGACTAGTTCAATTTTTGACATTAGAAATAATTCTGTTTTGTATAGTCTAGATGATTGAGGATAGTCTGGAGATGATCCTCTCTCAATTCTGGATATGTTTTGTATAGTCTAGATGATTGAGGATAGTCTGGAGATGATCCTCTCTCAATTCTGGATATGTGTTGTATAGTCTAGATGATTGAGGATAGTCTGGAGATGATCCTCTCTCAATTCTGAAAATCAATTGTATAGTCTAGATGATTGAGGATAGTCTGGAGATGATCCTCTCTCAATTCTGGATATGTGTTGTATAGTCTAGATGATTGATGATAGTCTGGAGATGATCCTCTCTCAATTCTGGATATCAATTGTATAGTCTAGATGATATGTGCTGTTTTGGATTGGTTTCAAGTCTGGTTCTTTGGTCCTAATGGTAATTAAATTTGGGTTAAACCTCAACCTTACCACATGTTTTTAGAGTCATTTTGAAGTACTTTGAGTTATGTTTCATCTCAAATTGCTTTGTGTTTATTTGTTGTCTATTTGGTTTATTTGAATAAGTACTTAGACTAGAATTTTTATGTAGATTCAATTAAGGACGTGCCAGAGCCAGGGGAGGCCGATATAGCTGGTGGTAACTAGGATTGCTTGTTGTTGCTCGTGTCTACTTTTGCTTTCAGGTGCGGATGCACACAAATTCTGATATACATTGATTTAGGAATTTAACTCTTGCATTCATTTCGAATTATTCATTCTATTGCATGCATATTTGTGCTGCTTAACATATACTTAGTATGATTATATTATTAATATACATGATGAATGGTTATCGATTGAATGACTTCAAAAAGGTCTGTGCTACTTGTATGATTAATAGACACTTGTTGACTTGAGGACGGAGTCATGATCCGTTCCTTGAGCCCCGAGAGATAAGCGCTTATGATCGGTATTCTGACAGTGTTCTTTACTTGTGGTACTATTTGAGAATCTGAATTGAATGAATTGTTATAATCTGAATTCTGTAGGTCCATGCGACTATATAATCTGAATCTGGTTCTAATACCCTAATACGTGGGTAAGAACAACTCTGGAGGTCTATAAGACCCATAGTTCTGAAAATGAAGTCTATGATCTGCTATACCAGTCTTGCACTAGTTATGTGACCAACATGAGCCGGTTTTGAATTGCCAACTTGTATTTGAATCCCGCATTGAGGGGACATTATTACCGTGCTCATACGCATTGCATAAACTGTATTGAGATGTTAAATGAATCGATTGTTATCTGAATTACTATCCATATGCTCGTATAAATGTATTGTATGTTTTCAACTCAGTTGGTAGTTAGTTCCTAAACACGTATCTTAGGATTTGTGTGACTGGAACTGAATACCGCACTGAGATAATTTTATAATTATCTCACTTTTCCACTTTGTGGGTTCCAGGTGTAGACGAGCGGGGATAGAGCAGCAACGTAGGCCATTGTCACATTTTGAATAGGTGCATGAAGTGTGTGAATTCTAGTAATATTTTGTATAGCTGACTCGTAAACATTGAGACTATGTAATCTTTTGATGCTAACAAGAACAGCTTAACTCTTCTATGGTTAATTCAATGAACAAGTTCAAATTATCCAGATTAGTTCGTGATGTTAACATTTCTTTATATCTAGAATTGTGATGCTTCGTGCTACTTATTGAATTGCGTATTAAGTGTAAGCTTTGCGGGCGCTCGAAGTTAAGCGAGTTCTCGCGGCGGCTATGGCACTCCATGGTTTCGGTCGCTGGGTGTCACAATAACCTTTAGAAATAACAACAAAAATGTAATTTTAGAGCAAACTAGAGCAAAGGTAGCAATGCAAAGGAGTTACAATATGTACTCACCCGGCAAAATATTTTGCCCAGGACAAGGCCACAAGGAACAGGTCCAAAGTTCCTCGAATCATTTTGAAATATGAATTTATGTCCCTGTACCCAAACATGCCCTTTTGGCACCTTAAAAAGAAAAGAAAAAGATGTTATACATAGCAATTACGCATATAAATTGCTAATAATGTTATATATTTAAACTCTATATATGGTCTATAATATGATTTTGATCATACTTATTCAAAAAGAATGGAATATATCTAGTAATTACGCATATAAAGTACGAAGTATGCATATTCCAAGTATCATTTGAGTAATTCAACCGTTTCGACATTCATTCTAAGTCATTTCATGACAATAATGTACATTTAATCTCCCTATACAGTCTAAAATATGATTCAGATCTTACATATTCAAAAATATTGGAATATACATAGTAATTACACATATAAAGTGTAAATAATGCATATTATGAGTATCATTTTAGCATTTCAATCGTTTCTGCATTCATTCTAAAAAATTTCATTACAATAATCTACATTTAAACTCATAATACTGTCAAAACAATATGATTCAAATCTTATTTATTCAAAAAAATTAGATTATATATGGTAATTACGCATATAAAGTGCAAAATAATGTAATTCTGAGTATCGTTTGAGCATTTTGACCGTTTTTGGATTCATTCTAAGTCATTTCATCACAATAATCTAAATTTAAACTCTCTAAACTATTTAGAATATGGTTCATATCTCACAATAATCTACACTTAAACTCTCTAAACTGTTTAGAATATGGTTCATATCTTATTTATTCAAAAAGATTGGATTATAAATGGTAATTACGCATATAAATTGCAAATAATGCAATTCTGAGTATCGTTTGAGCACTTCGATCATTTTTGGATTCATTCTAAATCATTTCATAACAATAATCTACAGTTAAACTCTCTATACTATCTAGAATATGGTTCATATCTTATTAATTCAAAAAGATTGAATTATACATAGCAATTACGCATATAAAATCCAAATATGCAATTCTGAGTATTATTTGAGTATTTCAATCGTTTCTGGATTTATTCTAAGTCAATTCATCACTATAATCTATATTTACACTCTTTATACTGTCTAGAATATGATTCATATCTTTTTAAATTCAAAAAGATTGGATTATACATGGTAATTACGCATATAAATTGCAAATAATGCAATTCTGAGTATTGTTTGAGCATTTCAATCGTTTTTGGATTCATTCTAAGTCATTTCATCACAATAATCTACATTTAAACTCTTTATACTATCTAGAATATGGTTCATATCTTATTTATTCAAAAAGATTGGATTATACATGGTAATTACGCATATAAAGTGCAAATAATGCAATTCTGAGTATCATTTGACCATTTAAATCGTTTCTGGATTCATTCTAAATCATTTTATCACAATAATCTACATTTAAAATCATTATACTGTCTAGAATATGATTCAGATGTTACTTATTAAAAAAGATTGGATTATACATAGCAATTACGCATATAAATTGTTAATAATGCTTATTCTGAATATCATCTGGGCATTTCAATTGTTTTTGCATTCATTATAAATCATTTCGTCACAACAATATATATTAAACTCTATATACGGTCTATAATATGATTTTGATCATACTTATTAAAAAAGAATGGAATATACCTAGTAATTACGCATATAAAGTGCGAAGTATGCATATTCCAAATATCATTTGAGTAATTCAACCGTTTCGACATTCATTCTACGTCATTTCATGACAATAATGTACATTTAAGCTTCCTATATGGTCTAAAATATGATTCAGCTCGTACTTATTCCAAAAGATTGGAATATACACTGTAATTACAAATATAAAGTGCAAATAATGCTTATTATGAGTATCATTTTAGAATTTCAACCGTTTCTGCATTCATTCTAAGAAATTTCATTACAATAATCTACATTTAAACTCTTTATACTATCTAGAATATGATTCATATCTTATTTATTCAAAAAGATTGGATTGTACCTGGTAATTACTCATATAAAGTGAAAATAATGCTATTCTGAGTATCGTTTGAGCATTTCGATCGTTTCTGCATTCTATGTCATTTCAACACAATAATCTACATTTAAACTCTCTATACTGTCTAAAATATGGTTCATATCTTATTAATTCAAAAAGATTGAATTATACATAGCAATTACGCATATAAAGTCCAAATAATGCAATTTTGAGTATCATTTGAGCACTTCAATCGTTTCTGGATTCATTCTAAGTTAATTCATCACAATAATCTACATTTACACTCTTTATACTGTCTAGAATATGATTCATATCTTATTTATTCAAAAAAAATTGGATTATACATGGTAATTACGCATAGAAATTGCAAATAATGTAATTCTGAGTATCGTTTGAGCATTTCAATCGTTTTTGTATTCATTCTAAGTCATTTCATCACAATAATCTACATTTAAACTCATTATACTGTCTAGAATATGGTTCATATCTTATTTATTCAAAAAGATTAGATTATACATGGTAATTACGCATATAAAATGCAAATAAAACAATTCTGAGTATCATTTGAGCATTTCAATCGTTTCTGGATTCATTCTAATTCATTTCATCATAATAATCTACATTTAAACTATTTATAATGTTTAGAATATGAATCATATTTTTTTATTAAAAATATTGGATTATACATGGTAATTACGCATATAAAGTGCAAATAATGCAATTATGAGTATCATTTGATCATTTCAGTCGTTTCTTGATTCATTCTAAGTTATTTCATCAAAATAATCTATATTTCTAGTCATTACACTATTTAGAATATGATTCATGTCTTATTTATTGAAAAAGATTGGATTATATATGGTAATTACGCATATAAAGTGCAAATAATGCAATTCTGAGTACCATTTGTGCATTTCAATCGTTTCTAGATTCATTAAGTCATTTCATCACAATAATCTACATTTAAACTTATTATACTGTCAGAATATGATTCATATCTTATTTATTAAAAAAGATTAGATTATACATGGTAATTAAGCATATAAAGTGCAAATAAAATAATTCTAAGTATCATTTGAGCATTTCAATCGTTTCTGGATTCATTCTAAGTCATTTCATCATAATAATCTACATTTAAACTCTTTATCATGTTTAGAATATGTTTCATATCTTTTTTTATTAAAATGATTGGATTATACATGGTAATTACGCATATAAAGTGCAAATAATGCAATTATGAGTATCATTTGATCATTTCAGTCGTTTCTTGATTCATTCTAAGTTATTTCATCAAAAATCTACATTTATAGTCATTATACTGTATATAATATGATTCATGTCTTATTTATTCGAAAAGATTGGATTATATATGGTAATTACTCATATAAATTGCAAATAATGCAATTCTGAGTATCAAATGTGCATTTCAATCATTTCTAGATTCATTATAAGTCACTTCATCACAATAATCTACATTTAAACTCATTATACTGTCTAGAAAATGATTCATATCTTATTTATTCAAAAAGATTGGATTATATATGGTAATTACGCATATAAAGTGTAAATAAAGCAATTATGAGTATCATTTGAGCATTTCAATCGTTTCTGGATTCATTCTAAGTCACTTCATCATAACGATCCACATGTAAACTCTTTATACTATTTAGAATATGGTTCATAACTTTTTTGTTTAAAAGATAAGATTATACATGGCAATTACGCATATAAAGTTCAAATAATACAATCCTGAGTATCATTTGAGCATTTGAATCGTTTCTGGATTCATTCTAAATTATTTCATCATAATAATCTACATTTAAACTCTTTATATTATTTTGGATATGATTCATATCTTAATTATTCAAAAGGATTGGATTATACAGGGTAATTATGCATTTAAAGTTTAAATAATGCATTTGTGAGTATCATTTGAGCATTTCGATCGTTTCTGGATTCATTCCATGTAATCTCATCACAATAATCTAAATTTAAACTCTTTATACTTTCTAGAATATGATTCATAGCTCTTTTATTTAAAAAGATTGGATTATTCATGGTAATTACACATATAAAGTGGAAATAATGCAATTCTAAGTATCCTTTGAGCATTTCAATCGTTTCTGGATACATTCTAAGTCACTTCATCACAATAATCTACATTTAAACTCTTTATACAGTTTAGAATATGATTCATATGTTATTTATTAAAAAATATTAGATTATAACAGGTAATTACGCATATAAATTGCAAATAATGCAATTCTGATTATTATTTGAACATTTCAATCGTTTCTGGATTCATTCTTAAGTCATTTCATTATAATAATCTCCATTTAAACTCTTTATACTGTTTAGAATATGATTCATATTTTTAACCCTTACAACTATCCAGAATTTGATTCTTGTGTCATTTATTCAAAAATATTGATTTATACAAGGCAAAAACGCATATAAAGTGCAAACAATGCAATTCTGAGTATCATTTCAGGATTTTAATAGTTTCTAGATTCATTTTAAGTCATTTCATCGCAATAATCTACATTTGAACACTTAAATTTATCTAGAATATGATTCTTGTGTCATTTATTAAAAAAAATTAGATTATACAAGGTAATTACGCATATAAAGTGCAAATAATGCAATTCTGAGTATAATTTGTACATTTTAATCGTTCATGGATTCATAATAAGTCATTTTATCACAATAAACAATATTTAAACACTTTGAACTATCTAAAATAAGATTCTTGTATCATTTATTCAAAAAGAGTAAATTATACAAGGTAAAACCGCATATAAAGTGCAAATAATGCAATTCAGGGTATCATTTAAGCATTTTAATCGCTTCAGGATTCATTATAAGTCATTTCATCGCAATAATCTTCATTTAAGCACTTAAAATAGTCTATAATATTACTCATATATCATTTATTCAAAAAGATTGGATTATACAAGGTAATTACGCATATAAAATGCAAATAATGCATTTCTGAGTATCATTTGAGCATTTCAATCATTTCTGGATTCATTATAAGTCATTTTATCATAATAATTTACATTTAAACACTTTAAACTATCTAGAATATCATTGTTGTATCATTTATTCAAAAACACGGGATTATAAAAGGTAAAAACACATATAAAGTTTAAATAATTCAATTCAGGATATCTTTTGAGCATTTTAATCGCTTCTGGATTCATTTTAAGTAATTTCATCGCAATAATCTACATTTCAACATTTCAAACACCCTAGAATATTATTTATGCGCCATTTATTCAAAACGATTAGATTATGCAACGCAATTACACATATAAATTGCAATAATGCAATTCTGAGTATCATTTGAGCATTTCAATCGTTTCTGGATTCATTCTAAGTCATTTAAAAACAATAATCTACATTTAAATACTTTAAACTATCTAGAATATGATTCTTGTGTCATTTATTCAAAAAGATTGGACTATACCAGGAAAAAGTGCATATAAATTGCAAATAATGCAATTCTGGGTATCATTTGGGCATTTTATTCGCTTCTGGATTCATTTTAAGTCATTTCAACCCAATAATCTACATTTAAACACTTCAAACACTCTAGAATATTATTCATGTGCAATTTATTCAAAAAGATTTGATTATGAAAGGCAATTACACATATAAATTGCAAATAATTCAATTCTGAGTATCATTTGAGCATTTCAATCGTTTCTGGATTCATTCTATGTCATTTTATCACAATAATCTACATTTAAACACTTTAAACTATCTAGAATATGATTCTTGTGTCATTTATTCAATAAGATTGGATTATACATGGTAAAAACGCATATAAAGTGCAAATAATGCAATTCTGTGCATAATTTGAGCATTTTAATCGTTTATGGATTGATTCTATGTCATTTCATCGCAATAATCCACATTTCAACTCTTAAAACTATCTAGAATATGATGCTTGTGTCATTTATTCAAAAAGATTGGATTATACAAGGTAAACACGTGTATAAACTGCAAATAATGCAATTCTGGATATCATTTGAGTATTTTAATAGCTTCTGGATTCACTTTAAGTCATTTCATCGTAATAATCTACATTTAAACACTTAAAACAGTCTAGAATATTATTCATGTGCCATTTAATAAAAAAGATTAGATTATGCAAGACAATTACACATATAAAGTGCAAATAATGCAATTCTGAGTATCATTTGAGCATTTCAATCGTTTCTGGATTCATTCTAAGTCATTTTATCACAATAATCTACATTTAAACACTTTAAACTATCTGCAATATGATTCTTGTGTCATTTATTCAAAAAGATTGGATTATACTAGGTAAAAACGCATATAAAATGCAAATAATGCAATTCTGAGCATAATTTGAGCATTTTAATCGTTTATGCATTGATTCTATGTCATTTCATCGTAATAATCCACATTTAAACTCTTAAAACTATCTAGGGGCTCGTTTGGATGCCTTGGGAATAAGGGGAATAAGCAATTCCGGGCGGAAATTTTATTATAAACAATCCAAACTCTTCAGAAAGTTACACACTTCCCAATACTTTCCGCCTAGGAATAGGCTATTCCTCTTATTCCCAAGCGATCCAAACGACCCCTAGAATATGATTCTTGTGTCATTTATTTAAAAAGACTGGACTATACAAGGTAAACACGTGTATAAACTGCAAATAATGCAATTCTGGGTATCATTTGAGCATTTTAATCGCTTATGGATTCACATTAAGTCATTTAATCGCAATAATCTACATTTAAACACTTAAAACAGTCTAGAATATTATTCATGTTCCATTTATTCAAAACTATTAGATTATGCAAGGTAATTACACATATAATTTGCAAATAATGAAATTCTGAGTATCGTTTGATCATTTCAATCGTTACTGAATTCATTCTAGGTTATTTTATCATAATAATCAACATTTGAATATTTTAAACTATCTAGAATATGATTCTTGTGTCATTTATTCAAAAAGATTGGATTATACAAGGTAAAAACGCATGTAAAGTGCAAATAATGCAATTCTGAGCATAATTTTAGTATTTTAATAAATTATCGATTCATTCTATGTCATTTCATCCCAATAAACCACATTTAAACTCTTAAAACTATGTAGAATATGTTTCTTGTGTCATTTATTCAAAAAGATTGGATTATACAAGGTAAAAACGCATATAAACTGCAAATAATGCAATTCTGGGCATCATTTGAGCATTTTAATCGCTTCTGGTTTCATTTTAAGTCATTTCATCGTAATTATCTACATTTAAACACTAAAAACACTGTAGAATATTATTTATGTGCCATTTATTCAAAAAGATTAGATTATGCAAGGAAATTACACATATAAATTGCAAATAATGCAGTTGTGAGTATCATTTGAGCATTTGAATCGTTTCTGGATTCATTCTAAGTCATTTTATCACAATAATCTACATTTAAACACACTAAACTATCTAGAATATGATTTTTGTGTCATTTATTCAAAAAGATTGGATTATACAAGGTAAAAAAGCCTATAAACTGCTAACAATGCAATTCTGGGTATCATTTGCGCATTTTAATCGCTGCTGGGATTCATTTTAAATCATTTAATAGTAATAATCTACATTTAAACACTTAAAACAGTCTATAATATTGTTCATGTGCCATTTATTCAAAAAGATTAGATTATGGATGGCAATTACACATATAAATTGCAAATAATGCAATTCTGAGTTTCATTTGAGCATTTCAATCGTTTCTGGATTCATTCTAAGTCATTTTATCACAATAATCTACATTTAAACACTTTAAACTATCTGCAATATGATTCTTGTGTCATTTATTCAAAAAGATTGGATTATACTAGGTAAAAACGCATATAAAATGCAAATAATGCAATTCTGAGCATAATTTGAGCATTTTAATCGTTTATGCATTGATTCTATGTCATTTCATCGTAATAATCCACATTTAAACTCTTAAAACTATCTAGAATATGATTCTTGTGTCATTTATTTAAAAAGACTGGACTATACAAGGTAAACACGTGTATAAACTGCAAATAATGCAATTCTGGGTATCATTTGAGCATTTTAATCGCTTATGGATTCACATTAAGTCATTTAATCGCAATAATCTACATTTAAACACTTAAAACAGTCTAGAATATTATTCATGTTCCATTTATTCAAAACTATTAGATTATGCAAGGTAATTACACATATAATTTGCAAATAATGAAATTCTGAGTATCGTTTGATCATTTCAATCGTTACTGAATTCATTCTAGGTTATTTTATCATAATAATCAACATTTGAATATTTTAAACTATCTAGAATATGATTCTTGTGTCATTTATTCAAAAAGATTGGATTATACAAGGTAAAAACGCATGTAAAGTGCAAATAATGCAATTCAGAGCATAATTTTAGTATTTTAATAAATTATCGATTCATTCTATGTCATTTCATCCCAATAAACCACATTTAAACTCTTAAAACTATGTAGAATATGTTTCTTGTGTCATTTATTCAAAAAGATTGGATTATACAAGGTAAAAACGCATATAAACTGCAAATAATGCAATTCTGGGCATCATTTGAGCATTTTAATCGCTTCTGGTTTCATTTTAAGTCATTTCATCGTAATTATCTACATTTAAACACTAAAAACACTGTAGAATATTATTTATGTGCCATTTATTCAAAAAGATTAGATTATGCAAGGAAATTACACATATAAATTGCAAATAATGCAGTTGTGAGTATCATTTGAGCATTTGAATCGTTTCTGGATTCATTCTAAGTCATTTTATCACAATAATCTACATTTAAACACACTAAACTATCTAGAATATGATTTTTGTGTCATTTATTCAAAAAGATTGGATTATACAAGGTAAAAAAGCCTATAAACTGCTAACAATGCAATTCTGGGTATCATTTGCGCATTTTAATCGCTGCTGGGATTCATTTTAAATCATTTAATAGTAATAATCTACATTTAAACACTTAAAACAGTCTATAATATTGTTCATGTGCCATTTATTCAAAAAGATTAGATTATGGATGGCAATTACACATATAAATTGCAAATA
Source organism: Rhynchospora breviuscula (assembly GCA_027562975.1). Lineage (NCBI taxonomy): Eukaryota > Viridiplantae > Streptophyta > Magnoliopsida > Poales > Cyperaceae > Rhynchospora > Rhynchospora breviuscula. Next base: position 6,078,453 of record CM050400.1, on the reverse strand, counting down.
ATGCAATTCTGAGTTTCATTTGAGCATTTCAATCGTTTCTGGATTCATTCTAAGTCATTTTATCACAATAATCTACATTTAAACACTTTAAACTATCTGCAATATGATTCTTGTGTCATTTATTCAAAAAGATTGGATTATACTAGGTAAAAACGCATATAAAATGCAAATAATGCAATTCTGAGCATAATTTGAGCATTTTAATCGTTTATGCATTGATTCTATGTCATTTCATCGTAATAATCCACATTTAAACTCTTAAAACTATCTAGAATATGATTCTTGTGTCATTTATTTAAAAAGACTGGACTATACAAGGTAAACACGTGTATAAACTGCAAATAATGCAATTCTGGGTATCATTTGAGCATTTTAATCGCTTATGGATTCACATTAAGTCATTTAATCGCAATAATCTACATTTAAACACTTAAAACAGTCTAGAATATTATTCATGTTCCATTTATTCAAAACTATTAGATTATGCAAGGTAATTACACATATAATTTGCAAATAATGAAATTCTGAGTATCGTTTGATCATTTCAATCGTTACTGAATTCATTCTAGGTTATTTTATCATAATAATCAACATTTGAACATTTTAAACTATCTAGAATATGATTCTTGTGTCATTTATTCAAAAAGATTGGATTATACAAGGTAAAAACGCATGTAAAGTGCAAATAATGCAATTCTGAGCATAATTTTAGTATTTTAATAAATTATCGATTCATTCTATGTCATTTCATCCCAATAAACCACATTTAAACTCTTAAAACTATGTAGAATATGTTTCTTGTGTCATTTATTCAAAAAGATTGGATTATACAAGGTAAAAACGCATATAAACTGCAAATAATGCAATTCTGGGCATCATTTGAGCATTTTAATCGCTTCTGGTTTCATTTTAAGTCATTTCATCGTAATTATCTACATTTAAACACTAAAAACACTGTAGAATATTATTTATGTGCCATTTATTCAAAAAGATTAGATTATGCAAGGAAATTACACATATAAATTGCAAATAATGCAGTTGTGAGTATCATTTGAGCATTTGAATCGTTTCTGGATTCATTCTAAGTCATTTTATCACAATAATCTACATTTAAACACACTAAACTATCTAGAATATGATTTTTGTGTCATTTATTCAAAAAGATTGGATTATACAAGGTAAAAAAGCCTATAAACTGCTAACAATGCAATTCTGGGTATCATTTGCGCATTTTAATCGCTGCTGGGATTCATTTTAAATCATTTAATAGTAATAATCTACATTTAAACACTTAAAACAGTCTATAATATTGTTCATGTGCCATTTATTCAAAAAGATTAGATTATGGATGGCAATTACACATATAAATTGCAAATAATGCAATTCTGAGTATCATTTGAGCATTTCAATCGTTTCTGGATTCATTCTAAGTCATTTTATCACAATAATCTACATTTAAACACTTTAAACTATCTGCAATATGATTCTTGTGTCATTTATTCAAAAAGATTGGATTATACTAGGTAAAAACGCATATAAAATGCAAATAATGCAATTCTGAGCATAATTTGAGCATTTTAATCGTTTATGCATTGATTCTATGTCATTTCATCGTAATAATCCACATTTAAACTCTTAAAACTATCTAGAATATGATTCTTGTGTCATTTATTTAAAAAGACTGGACTATACAAGGTAAACACGTGTATAAACTGCAAATAATGCAATTCTGGGTATCATTTGAGCATTTTAATCGCTTATGGATTCACATTAAGTCATTTAATCGCAATAATCTACATTTAAACACTTAAAACAGTCTAGAATATTATTCATGTTCCATTTATTCAAAACTATTAGATTATGCAAGGTAATTACACATATAATTTGCAAATAATGAAATTCTGAGTATCGTTTGATCATTTCAATCGTTACTGAATTCATTCTAGGTTATTTTATCATAATAATCAACATTTGAACATTTTAAACTATCTAGAATATGATTCTTGTGTCATTTATTCAAAAAGATTGGATTATACAAGGTAAAAACGCATGTTGTAATACCTAAGTTTTTAATTTGTTGAGTCCTTAGGTTATTAGTGTGTTAATTTTATGTTGTTTCGAATTTTTCGAAATTCTGACCAAATTGAATGCTTGATTGTGTGGTTTATTGCTAGGATGTTAGTATAGTATGAATATATTTTGTGTACTAAAGCTATGGCAAAAGTATTATAAGTTGTCGTTAAAATTCTGGGTTTTATAAGGCTCAAATCTGAAAATTTGGTGGTACCTCGAAATTGACAAAAGTTAAGGGGTTATTTTGCAAAAATCAACCTTACTCTTTTACCCCAAAACCCCTCAGCAGTACCCTCTCTCTCTTTTCTTCTTCCCACTTTCTCCTCTACTGAAAATATCTCATTCTCTTCTCTCTAAACTCTCCAAGTTCAGACCTTAGAAAACCCTCCACGAAAAATACTTAAAATCATTCTAAAATCTGGCAAAAATCAAAATTGAAGGGAGGAAGGCAAGGAGAGTACATGCAACCCATCTATTTTCGAATTTGAGTGCTTATTGGTTAGTATTTCTTTGATCCTTGAATCATTTCGGTTTTGAGCAATTTCTGAAATTTGGAGCTTGAATCGGGTTTAAATTAAGATTTTCTCTTGGGATTAGTTGCATGCAAAACACTAGTAGTTATATTTAGTGTTGTACTTTCTATTTTCTGAAATTTTGGTTCCATGCAAAAAGGGGATTTTTGTTCTAAAATGAATTTCTAAACTTTTTAGTAATTTCTGAAAAATGTAGTTTGAAACCAAGTGGAGAACTTAAATTTCTTGTTGATTTAAGTTAGTAGTATACTATAGTAGACTCATTTCAAGTTTGGATTGATTTGGTGAAGTTTTGAGCATTTTAGCTCTTTAGTTTAGTTGAAAAATGAGTTTCTGCGTCCAACAATTCGGTCCGGATTGTTCTAATTCGGTCCGAATTGGTTCCTCTGGAAATTCCAGCTTCTACAATTCGGTCCGAATTGGTCTAATTCGGTCCGAATTGTTCCCTCTGAGAACAGATTTTCTTTTGGCCATAACTTTGTCATCCGGAGTCCGTTTTAGGTGATTCAAAGCCCATTTGAAAGCTCTTGAAGAGCTCTACAACCTCATAAAGTCCTTTAATACATTAGAGATCAGAAAAGTATGGTTTAAACCCTAAATTTATTTGTACAATCATTGTTCGTATCTAAGTCGTGGTAAACCCTAACCCAGCCACATAATGGGTCTTAATTGGAGCTTGTATTTAGTTTTTCTTGCTTGTTTTTACTTGTTTCTTGTGTTCTTTACTTGAGTAAGTACTTAGAATAATTTATTAATGTAGATTTGGATAAGGACGTATCGGAACTCGAGGAGGCCGATACTACCGGTGGTAATTAGGAATTGCTTATCATTGCTTGTGTCTACTTGTGTTGCAGGTGCGGATGTTACACTTACTCTGAATCTGCATCTTAGGAATTTAATTCTGACATTGCATCATGTTGAATTGTTCATTCATTGCATGCATATTTGTAATTGTATCATATGTTAATATTATTATTAATTGTTATACATGATGAATGGTTACCGATTGAATGACTTCAAAAGGTCTGTGCTACTTGTATGAATGAATGGACATTGGTTGACTCGAGGACGGAGTCATGACCCGTTCCTTGAGCCCCGAGTGATAAGCGCTTTGATCCGGTATTCTGACGATGTTCTCAACTTGTGGTACTGTTTGTAATTATGAATTGTCTGAATTGTAGTAATCTGAGTCTACGGACTATAAAATCTGAGTCTAAGGACTATAAAATCTGAGTCTACGGACTATAAAATCTGTGAAGGAAGTCGTAATGATTTATAACCAGACTTGCATGCTATGTGTTGTCCAACTCGAGCCGGTTTCTGAAATGCCGTCTTGTAATTGAAATCCTTATTGAAGGGACATATTTACCGTGCTCATTATGCATTGCATGATTTAACTTGAGAGGTTGATTGAACTAATTGATATGTATATTGTTATATTATCTGCTTGTATAATGAAATGTTGTTTTTAACTCAGTCAGTAGTTAGTTCCTGATCATGTACCTTCGGGGTTTGTGTGACTGGAACTAAATACCGCACTGGGATAATTTTTATAATTATCTCACTCTCCACTTTGTGGGTTCCAGGTTGTAGACCGAGCGGGAATCGAGTTTTAGAGTAAGCCATCTACATTTTGAGTAGAAGCATGAAGCGTGGGATTTCTAAATGTTCATTTTGTATAGTTAACTTGTACTTTTGATATTGTAAAGCTAGCTGATGTTACATGTACAAGTTTAACTGGTTGAAACTTGCCATATGCCAAGATGTAATCAATACTTATAAACCCTTATATATTTATTTACATTTAGATTTGTGATGCTTCATGCAATTAACTTAGAATGTTTTGTGATATGTAAGCCTTGCGGGTGCGTGAAGGTAAGCACGTAGTCGCGGCGGGCCGTGGTACTCCGTGATTTCGGTTTCGGGGTGTCACACATGTAAAGTGCAAATAATGCAATTCTGAGCATAATTTTAGTATTCTAATAAATTATCGATTCATTCTATGTCATTTCATCCCAATAAACCACATTTAAACTCTTAAAACTATGTAGAATATGTTTCTTGTGTCATTTATTCAAAAAGATTGGATTATACAAGGTAAAAACGCATATAAACTGCAAATAATGCAATTCTGGGCATCATTTGAGCATTTTAATCGCTTCTGGTTTCATTTTAAGTCATTTCATCGTAATTATCTACATTTAAACACTAAAAACACTGTAGAATATTATTTATGTGCCATTTATTCAAAAAGATTAGATTATGCAAGGAAATTACACATATAAATTGCAAATAATGCAGTTGTGAGTATCATTTGAGCATTTGAATCGTTTCTGGATTCATTCTAAGTCATTTTATCACAATAATCTACATTTAAACACACTAAACTATCTAGAATATGATTTTTGTGTCATTTATTCAAAAAGATTGGATTATACAAGGTAAAAAAGCCTATAAACTGCTAACAATGCAATTCTGGGTATCATTTGCGCATTTTAATCGCTGCTGGGATTCATTTTAAATCATTTAATAGTAATAATCTACATTTAAACACTTAAAACAGTCTATAATATTGTTCATGTGCCATTTATTCAAAAAGATTAGATTATGGATGGCAATTACACATATAAATTGCAAATAATGCAATTCTGAGTATCATTTGAGCATTTCAATCGTTTCTGGATTCATTCTAAGTCATTTTATCACAATAATCTACATTTAAACACTTTAAACTATCTGCAATATGATTCTTGTGTCATTTATTCAAAAAGATTGGATTATACTAGGTAAAAACGCATATAAAATGCAAATAATGCAATTCTGAGCATAATTTGAGCATTTTAATCGTTTATGCATTGATTCTATGTCATTTCATCGTAATAATCCACATTTAAACTCTTAAAACTATCTAGAATATGATTCTTGTGTCATTTATTTAAAAAGACTGGACTATACAAGGTAAACACGTGTATAAACTGCAAATAATGCAATTCTGGGTATCATTTGAGCATTTTAATCGCTTATGGATTCACATTAAGTCATTTAATCGCAATAATCTACATTTAAACACTTAAAACAGTCTAGAATATTATTCATGTTCCATTTATTCAAAACTATTAGATTATGCAAGGTAATTACACATATAATTTGCAAATAATGAAATTCTGAGTATCGTTTGATCATTTCAATCGTTACTGAATTCATTCTAGGTTATTTTATCATAATAATCAACATTTGAACATTTTAAACTATCTAGAATATGATTCTTGTGTCATTTATTCAAAAAGATTGGATTATACAAGGTAAAAACGCATGTAAAGTGCAAATAATGCAATTCTGAGCATAATTTTAGTATTCTAATAAATTATCGATTCATTCTATGTCATTTCATCCCAATAAACCACATTTAAACTCTTAAAACTATGTAGAATATGTTTCTTGTGTCATTTATTCAAAAAGATTGGATTATACAAGGTAAAAACGCATATAAACTGCAAATAATGCAATTCTGGGCATCATTTGAGCATTTTAATCGCTTCTGGTTTCATTTTAAGTCATTTCATCGTAATTATCTACATTTAAACACTAAAAACACTGTAGAATATTATTTATGTGCCATTTATTCAAAAAGATTAGATTATGCAAGGAAATTACACATATAAATTGCAAATAATGCAGTTGTGAGTATCATTTGAGCATTTGAATCGCTTCTGGATTCATTCTAAGTCATTTTATCACAATAATCTACATTTAAACACACTAAACTATCTAGAATATGATTTTTGTGTCATTTATTCAAAAAGATTGGATTATACAAGGTAAAAAAGCCTATAAACTGCTAACAATGCAATTCTGGGTATCATTTGCGCATTTTAATCGCTGCTGGGATTCATTTTAAATCATTTAATAGTAATAATCTACATTTAAACACTTAAAACAGTCTATAATATTGTTCATGTGCCATTTATTCAAAAAGATTAGATTATGGATGGCAATTACACATATAAATTGCAAATAATGCAATTCTGAGTATCATTTGAGCATTTCAATCGTTTCTGGATTCATTCTAAGTCATTTTATCACAATAATCTACATTTAAACACTTTAAACTATCTGCAATATGATTCTTGTGTCATTTATTCAAAAAGATTGGATTATACTAGGTAAAAACGCATATAAAATGCAAATAATGCAATTCTGAGCATAATTTGAGCATTTTAATCGTTTATGCATTGATTCTATGTCATTTCATCGTAATAATCCACATTTAAACTCTTAAAACTATCTAGAATATGATTCTTGTGTCATTTATTTAAAAAGACTGGACTATACAAGGTAAACACGTGTATAAACTGCAAATAATGCAATTCTGGGTATCATTTGAGCATTTTAATCGCTTATGGATTCACATTAAGTCATTTAATCGCAATAATCTACATTTAAACACTTAAAACAGTCTAGAATATTATTCATGTTCCATTTATTCAAAACTATTAGATTATGCAAGGTAATTACACATATAATTTGCAAATAATGAAATTCTGAGTATCGTTTGATCATTTCAATCGTTACTGAATTCATTCTAGGTTATTTTATCATAATAATCAACATTTGAACATTTTAAACTATCTAGAATATGATTCTTGTGTCATTTATTCAAAAAGATTGGATTATACAAGGTAAAAACGCATGTAAAGTGCAAATAATGCAATTCTGAGCATAATTTTAGTATTCTAATAAATTATCGATTCATTCTATGTCATTTCATCCCAATAAACCACATTTAAACTCTTAAAACTATGTAGAATATGTTTCTTGTGTCATTTATTCAAAAAGATTGGATTATACAAGGTAAAAACGCATATAAACTGCAAATAATGCAATTCTGGGCATCATTTGAGCATTTTAATCGCTTCTGGTTTCATTTTAAGTCATTTCATCGTAATTATCTACATTTAAACACTAAAAACACTGTAGAATATTATTTATGTGCCATTTATTCAAAAAGATTAGATTATGCAAGGAAATTACACATATAAATTGCAAATAATGCAGTTGTGAGTATCATTTGAGCATTTGAATCGTTTCTGGATTCATTCTAAGTCATTTTATCACAATAATCTACATTTAAACACACTAAACTATCTAGAATATGATTTTTGTGTCATTTATTCAAAAAGATTGGATTATACAAGGTAAAAAAGCCTATAAACTGCTAACAATGCAATTCTGGGTATCATTTGAGCATTTTAATCGCTGCTGGGATTCATTTTAAATCATTTAATAGTAATAATCTACATTTAAACACTTAAAACAGTCTATAATATTGTTCATGTGCCATTTATTCAAAAAGATTAGATTATGGATGGCAATTACACATATAAATTGCAAATAATGCAATTCTGAGTATCATTTGAGCATTTCAATCGTTTCTGGATTCATTCTAAGTCATTTTATCACAATAATCTACATTTAAACACTTTAAACTATCTGCAATATGATTCTTGTGTCATTTATTCAAAAAGATTGGATTATACTAGGTAAAAACGCATATAAAATGCAAATAATGCAATTCTGAGCATAATTTGAGCATTTTAATCGTTTATGCATTGATTCTATGTCATTTCATCGTAATAATCCACATTTAAACTCTTAAAACTATCTAGAATATGATTCTTGTGTCATTTATTTAAAAAGACTGGACTATACAAGGTAAACACGTGTATAAACTGCAAATAATGCAATTCTGGGTATCATTTGAGCATTTTAATCGCTTATGGATTCACATTAAGTCATTTAATCGCAATAATCTACATTTAAACACTTAAAACAGTCTAGAATATTATTCATGTTCCATTTATTCAAAACTATTAGATTATGCAAGGTAATTACACATATAATTTGCAAATAATGAAATTCTGAGTATCGTTTGATCATTTCAATCGTTACTGAATTCATTCTAGGTTATTTTATCATAATAATCAACATTTGAACATTTTAAACTATCTAGAATATGATTCTTGTGTCATTTATTCAAAAAGATTGGATTATACAAGGTAAAAACGCATGTAAAGTGCAAATGATGCAATTCTGAGCATAATTTTAGTATTCTAATAAATTATCGATTCATTCTATGTCATTTCATCCCAATAAACCACATTTAAACTCTTAAAACTATGTAGAATATGTTTCTTGTGTCATTTATTCAAAAAGATTGGATTATACAAGGTAAAAACGCATATAAACTGCAAATAATGCAATTCTGGGCATCATTTGAGCATTTTAATCGCTTCTGGTTTCATTTTAAGTCATTTCATCGTAATTATCTACATTTAAACACTAAAAACACTGTAGAATATTATTTATGTGCCATTTATTCAAAAAGATTAGATTATGCAAGGAAATTACACATATAAATTGCAAATAATGCAGTTGTGAGTATCATTTGAGCATTTGAATCGTTTCTGGATTCATTCTAAGTCATTTTATCACAATAATCTACATTTAAACACACTAAACTATCTAGAATATGATTTTTGTGTCATTTATTCAAAAAGATTGGATTATACAAGGTAAAAAAGCCTATAAACTGCTAACAATGCAATTCTGGGTATCATTTGAGCATTTTAATCGCTGCTGGGATTCATTTTAAATCATTTAATAGTAATAATCTACATTTAAACACTTAAAACAGTCTATAATATTGTTCATGTGCCATTTATTCAAAAAGATTAGATTATGGATGGCAATTACACATATAAATTGCAAATAATGCAATTCTGAGTATCATTTGAGCATTTCAATCGTTTCTGGATTCATTCTAAGTCATTTTATCACAATAATCTACATTTAAACACTTTAAACTATCTGCAATATGATTCTTGTGTCATTTATTCAAAAAGATTGGATTATACTAGGTAAAAACGCATATAAAATGCAAATAATGCAATTCTGAGCATAATTTGAGCATTTTAATCGTTTATGCATTGATTCTATGTCATTTCATCGTAATAATCCACATTTAAACTCTTAAAACTATCTAGAATATGATTCTTGTGTCATTTATTTAAAAAGACTGGACTATACAAGGTAAACACGTGTATAAACTGCAAATAATGCAATTCTGGGTATCATTTGAGCATTTTAATCGCTTATGGATTCACATTAAGTCATTTAATCGCAATAATCTACATTTAAACACTTAAAACAGTCTAGAATATTATTCATGTTCCATTTATTCAAAACTATTAGATTATGCAAGGTAATTACACATATAATTTGCAAATAATGAAATTCTGAGTATCGTTTGATCATTTCAATCGTTACTGAATTCATTCTAGGTTATTTTATCATAATAATCAACATTTGAACATTTTAAACTATCTAGAATATGATTCTTGTGTCATTTATTCAAAAAGATTGGATTATACAAGGTAAAAACGCATGTAAAGTGCAAATAATGCAATTCTGAGCATAATTTTAGTATTCTAATAAATTATCGATTCATTCTATGTCATTTCATCCCAATAAACCACATTTAAACTCTTAAAACTATGTAGAATATGTTTCTTGTGTCATTTATTCAAAAAGATTGGATTATACAAGGTAAAAACGCATATAAACTGCAAATAATGCAATTCTGGGCATCATTTGAGCATTTTAATCGCTTCTGGTTTCATTTTAAGTCATTTCATCGTAATTATCTACATTTAAACACTAAAAACACTGTAGAATATTATTTATGTGCCATTTATTCAAAAAGATTAGATTATGCAAGGAAATTACACATATAAATTGCAAATAATGCAGTTGTGAGTATCATTTGAGCATTTGAATCGTTTCTGGATTCATTCTAAGTCATTTTATCACAATAATCTACATTTAAACACACTAAACTATCTAGAATATGATTTTTGTGTCATTTATTCAAAAAGATTGGATTATACAAGGTAAAAAAGCCTATAAACTGCTAACAATGCAATTCTGGGTATCATTTGAGCATTTTAATCGCTGCTGGGATTCATTTTAAATCATTTAATAGTAATAATCTACATTTAAACACTTAAAACAGTCTATAATATTGTTCATGTGCCATTTATTCAAAAAGATTAGATTATGGATGGCAATTACACATATAAATTGCAAATAATGCAATTCTGAGTATCATTTGAGCATTTCAATCGTTTCTGGATTCATTCTAAGTCATTTTATCACAATAATCTACATTTAAACACTTTAAACTATCTGCAATATGATTCTTGTGTCATTTATTCAAAAAGATTGGATTATACTAGGTAAAAACGCATATAAAATGCAAATAATGCAATTCTGAGCATAATTTGAGCATTTTAATCGTTTATGCATTGATTCTATGTCATTTCATCGTAATAATCCACATTTAAACTCTTAAAACTATCTAGAATATGATTCTTGTGTCATTTATTTAAAAAGACTGGACTATACAAGGTAAACACGTGTATAAACTGCAAATAATGCAATTCTGGGTATCATTTGAGCATTTTAATCGCTTATGGATTCACATTAAGTCATTTAATCGCAATAATCTACATTTAAACACTTAAAACAGTCTAGAATATTATTCATGTTCCATTTATTCAAAACTATTAGATTATGCAGAGTAATTACACATATAATTTGCAAATAATGAAATTCTGAGTATCGTTTGATCATTTCAATCGTTACTGAATTCAATCTAGGTTATTTTATCATAATAATCAACATTTGAACATTTTAAACTATCTAGAATATGATTCTTGTGTCATTTATTCAAAAAGATTGGATTATACAAGGTAAAAACGCATGTAAAGTGCAAATAATGCAATTCTGAGCATAATTTTAGTATTCTAATAAATTATCGATTCATTCTATGTCATTTCATCCCAATAAACCACATTTAAACTCTTAAAACTATGTAGAATATGTTTCTTGTGTCATTTATTCAAAAAGATTGGATTATACAAGGTAAAAACGCATATAAACTGCAAATAATGCAATTCTGGGCATCATTTGAGCATTTTAATCGCTTCTGGTTTCATTTTAAGTCATTTCATCGTAATTATCTACATTTAAACACTAAAAACACTGTAGAATATTATTTATGTGCCATTTATTCAAAAAGATTAGATTATGCAAGGAAATTACACATATAAATTGCAAATAATGCAGTTGTGAGTATCATTTGAGCATTTGAATCGTTTCTGGATTCATTCTAAGTCATTTTATCACAATAATCTACATTTAAACACACTAAACTATCTAGAATATGATTTTTGTGTCATTTATTCAAAAAGATTGGATTATACAAGGTAAAAAAGCCTATAAACTGCTAACAATGCAATTCTGGGTATCATTTGAGCATTTTAATCGCTGCTGGGATTCATTTTAAATCATTTAATAGTAATAATCTACATTTAAACACTTAAAACAGTCTATAATATTGTTCATGTGCCATTTATTCAAAAAGATTAGATTATGGATGGCAATTACACATATAAATTGCAAATAATGCAATTCTGAGTATCATTTGAGCATTTCAATCGTTTCTGGATTTATTCTAAGTCATTTTATCACAACAATCTACATTTATACACTTTAAACTATCAAGAATTTGATTCTTGTGTCATTCTTTCCAAAAAGATTGGATTATCTAAGGAAAAAAACGCATACTAAGTGCAAATAATGCAATTCTGAGCATAATTTGAGCATGTCAATCGATGATGGATTCATTATATGTCATTTCATCGCAATAATCAACATTTAAACTCTTAAAACTATCTAAAATATGATTCTTGTGTCATTTAGTCTCAAAGATTGGATTATAAATGGTGAAAACGCATATAAACTGCAAATAATGCAATTATGGGTATCATTTGAGCATTTTAATCGCTTCTGGATTTATTTTTAGTCATTTCATCGCAATAATCTACATTTAAACACTTAAAACAGATTAGAATATTATTCGTGTGCCATTTATTCAAAAAGATTAGATTATGCATGGCAATTACACATATAAAGTGCAAATAATGCAATTCTGAGTATCATTTGAGCATTTCAATCATTTCTGGATTAATTCTAAGTCATTTTATCACAATAATCTACATTTAAACACTATAAACTTTCTAGAATATGATTCCTGTGTCATTTATTCAAAAATATTAGATTATACAAGGTCAAAACATATATAAACTGCAAATAATGCAATTTTGGGTATCATTTGAGCATTTTAATCACTTCTGGATTTATTTTAAGTTATTTCATCGCAATAATCTACTTTTAATCACTTAAAACACTCTAGAATATTGTGTATGTACCATTTATTCAAAAAGATTAGATTATGGATGGCAATTACACATATAAATTGCAAATGATGCAATTCTGAGTATCATTTGAGCATTTCAATCGTTTCTAGATTTATTCTAAGTCATTTTATCACAACAATCTACATTTAAACACTTTAAACTATCTAAAATTTGATTCTTGTGTCATTTATTCAAAAAGATTGGATTATACAAGGTGAAAACGCAAATAAAGAGCAAATAATGCAATTCTGAGCATAATTTGAGCATTTGAATCGTTGATGGATTCATTCTATGTCATTTCATCGTAATAATCGACATTTAAACTCTTAAAACTATCTAGAATATGATTCTTGTGTAATTTATTCTCAAAGATTGGATTATACATGGTAAAAACACATATAAACTGCAAATAATGCAATTACGGGTTTCATTTGAGCATTTTAATCGCTTCTGGATTTATTTTAAGTCATTTGATCTCAATAATCTACATTTAATCACTGAAAACACTGTAGAATATTATTCTTGTGCCATTTATTCAAAAAGATTAGATTATGGATGGCAATTACACATATAAATTGCAAATGATGCAATTCTGAGTATCATTTGAGAATTTCAATCGTTTCTGGATTTATTCTAAGTCATTTTATCACAACAATCCACGTTTAAACACTTTAAACTATCTAGAATTTGATTCTTGTGTCATTTATTCAAAAAGATTGGATTATACAAGGTAAAAACGCATATATTTGGATCGCTTAGAAATTTGAGGAATAGCCTATTCCTAGGCGGAAATTTATTCCTAACCATCCAAACTCTTCACAAAGTTACACACTTTCCAATATTTTCCGCCTAGGAATAGGCTATTCCTCAAATTCCTAAGCGATCCAAACAGCCCCATAAAGAGCAAATAATGTAATTCTGAGCATAATTTGAGCATTTGAATCGTTGATGGATTCATTGTATGTTATTTCACCGCAATAATCAACATTTAAACTCTTAAAACTATCTAGAATATAATTCTTGTGTCATTTATTCTCAAAGATTGGATTATACAAGGTAGAAACGCATATAAACTGCAAATAATGCAATTACGGGTTTTATTTGAGCATTTTAATCGCTTCTGGATTTATTTTAAGTTATTTGATCTCAATAATCTACATTTAATCACTGAAAACACTCTAGAATATTATTCTTGTGCCATTTATTCAAAAAGATTAGATTATGGATGGCAATTACACATATGAAGTACAAATAATGCAATTGTGAGTATCATTTGAGCATTTCAATCGTTTCTGGATTCATTCTAAGTCATTTTATCACAATACTCTACATTTAAACACTTTAAACTATCTAGAATATGATTCTTGTGTCATTTATTCAAAATGATCGGATTATACAAGGTAAAAGCGCAAATAAAGTGCAAATAATGCAATTCTGAGCATAATTTGAGCATTTTAATTGTTTATGGATTCATTTTATGTCATTTCATCGCAATACTCCACATTTAAACTCTTAACACTATCTAGAATATGATTCTTGTGTCATTTATTCAGAAAGATTGGATTATACATGGTAAAAACGCATATAAACTGCAAATAATGCAATTATGGGTATCATTTGAACATTTTAATCGCTCCTGGATTCATTTTAAATCATTTCATCGCAATAATCTACATTTAAACACTTAAAACTGTTTAGTATATTATTCATGTGCCATTTATTCAAAAAGATTAGATTATGCAAGGCAATTACACATATAAATTGTAAATAATGCAATTCTGAGTATTATTTGAGCATTTCAATCGTTTCTGGATTCATTCTAAGTCATTTTATCATAATAATCTAAATTTAAACACTTTAAACTATCCAGAATATGCTTCTTGTGTCATTTATTCAAAAAGATTGGATTATACATGGTAAAAATGTATATAAAATGCAAATAATGGAATTATGAGCATGATTTGAGCATTTTAAACGTTTATGGATTCATTTTATGTCATTTCATCGCAATAATCCACATTTAAACTCTTAAACCTATATAGAATATGATTCTTGTGTCATTTATTCAGAAAAATTCGATTATACAAGGTAAAAACGCGTATAAACTGGAAATAATGCAATTCTGGGTATCATTTGGGCATTTTATTCGCTTCTGGATTCATTTTAAGTCATTTCAACACAATAATCTACATTTAAACACTTCAAATACTCTAGTATATTATTCATGTGCAATTTATTCAGAAAGATTAGATTATGCAAGGCAATTACACATATAAAGTGCAAATAATGCAATTCTGAGTATCATTTGAGCATTTCAATCGTTTCTGGATTCATTCTAAGTCATTTTATCATAATAATTTAAATTTAAACACTTTAAACTATCCATAATATGCTTTTTGTGTCATTTATTCAAAAAGATTGGATTATACAAGGTAAAAATGCATATAAAATGCAAATAATGGAATTATGAGAATGATTTGAGCATTTTAAACGTTTATGGATTCATTTTATGTCATTTCATCGCAATAATCCACATTTAAACTCTTAAACCTATATAGAATATGATTCTTGTGTCATTTATTCAGAAAGATTCGATTATACAAGGTAAAAACGCGTATAAACTGGAAATAATGCAATTCTGGGTATCATTTGGGCATTTTATTCGCTTCTGGATTCATTTTAAGTCCTTTCAACACAATAATCTACATTTAAACACTTCAAACACTCTAGAATTTTATTCATGTGCAATTTATTCAAAAAGATTACATTATGCCAGGTAATTACTTATATAAATTGCAAATAATGCAATTCTGAGTATCATTTGAGAATTTCAATCATTTCTGGATTCATTCTATGTCATTTTATCACAATACTCTACATTTAAACACTTTAAACTATCTAGAATATGATTCTTGTGTCATTTATTCAAAAAGATTGGATTATACATGGTAAAAACGCATATAAAGTGCAAATAATGCAATTCTGAGCATAATTTAAGCATTTTAATTGTTTATGGATTCATTTTATGTCATTTTATCGCAATAATCCACATTTAAACTCTTAAAACTATCTAGAATATGATTCTTGTGTCATTTATTCAGAAAGATTGGATTATACTTGGTAAAAACGCATATAAACTGCAAATAATGCAATTATGGGTGTCATTTGAGCATTTTAATCGCTGCTGGATTCATTTTAAATCATTTAATCGTAATACTCTACATTTCAACATTTAAAACTGTTTAGAATATTATTCCTGTGCAATTTATTCAGAAAGATTAGATTATGCAAGGCAATTACACATATAAATTGCAAATAATGCAATTCTGAGTATCATTTGAGCATTTCAATCGTTTCTGGATTCATTCTAAGTCATTTTATCATAATAATCTAAATTTAAACACTTTAAATTATCCAGAATATTCTTCTTGTGTCATTTATTCAAAAAGATTGGATTATACATGGTAAAAATGCATATAAAATGCAAATAATGGAATTATGAGCATGATTTGAGCATTTCAATCGTTTCTGGATTCTATCTAAGTCATTTAAAAACAATAATCCACATTTAAACACATTAAACTATCTAGAATATGATTCTTATGTCATTTATTCAAAAAGATTGGACTATACAAGGTTCAAGCGCATATAAATTGCAAATAATTAAATTCTGGGTATCATTTGGGCATTTTATTCGCTTCTGGATTCATTTTAAGTCATTTCAACACAATAATCTACATTTCAATACTTCAACCACTCTAGAATATTATTCATGTGCAATTTATTCAGAAAGATTAGATTATGCAAGGCAATTACACATATAAAGTGCAAATAATGCAATTCTGAGTATCATTTGAGCATTTCAATCGTTTCTGGATTCATTCTAAGTCATTTTATCACAATAATCTACATTTAAACACTTTAAACTATCTAGAATATGATTCTTGTGTCATTTATTCAAAAAGATTGGATTATACAAGGTAAAAACGCATATAAAATGCAAATAATGCAATTCTTAGCATAATTTGAGCATTTTAATTGTTTATGGATTGATTCTATGCCATTTCATCGCAATAATCCACATTTAAATTCTTAAAACTATCTAGAATATGATTCTTGTGTCATTTTTCAAAAAGATTGGATTATACAAGGTAAACACGTGTATAAACTGCAAATAATGCATTTCTGGGTATCATTTGAGCATTTTAATCGCTTCTGGATTCACTTTAAGTCACTTAATCGCAATAATCTACATTTAAACACTTAAAACAGTCTAGAATATTATTTATGTTCTATTTATTCAAAACTATTAGATTATGCAAGGTAATTACACATGTAATTTGCAAATAATGAAATTCTGAGTATCGTTTGAGCATTTCAATCTTTACAGAATTCATTCTAGGTCATTTTATCACAATAATCAACATTTGAACACTTTAAACTATCTAGAATATGATTCTTGTGTCATTTATTCAAAAAGATTGGATTATACAAGGTAAAAACGCATATAAAGTGCAAATAATGCAATTCTAAGCATAATTTGTGCATTTTAATCGTTTATGGTCTCTTCTAAGTCATTTCATCGCACTAATCCACATTTAAACTCTTCAAACTATCTTGAATATGATTCTTGTGTCATTTATTCAAAAAGATTGGATTATACAAGGTCAAAACGTTTATAAACAGCAAATCATGCAATTCTGGGTATCATTTGAGCATTTTAATCGCTTCTGGATTCATTTTAAGTCATTTCATCGCAATAATGCATTTTATTTACACTTTATATGCGTTTTTACCATGTATAATCCAATCTTTTTCAATAAATGACACAAGAATCATATTCTAGATTGTTTCAAGTGTTTGGATGTAGATTATTGTGATAAAATGACTTAGAATGAATCCAGAAACGATTGAAATGCTCAAATGATACTCAGAATTGTATTATTTACACTTTATATGTGTAATTGCCTTGCATAATCTAATCTTTTTGAATAAATGGCGCATGAATAATATTCAAGACTGTCTTAAGTGATTAAATGTAGATTATTGCGATTAAATTATTTAAAATGAATGCAGAAGCGATTAAAATGCTCAAATGATACCCAGAATTGCATTATTTGCAATTTATATGCGTTTTTACCTTGTATAATCCAATCTTTCTGAATAAATGACACCAGAATCATATTCTAGATAGTTTAAAGTGTTTAAATGTAGATTATTGTGATAAAATGACTTAGAATGAATCCAGAAACGATTGAAATGCTCAAATGATACTCAGAATTGCATTATTTGCACTTTATATGTGTAATTGCCTTGCATAATCTAATCTTTCTGAATAAATTGCACATGAATAATATTCTAGAGTGTTTGAAGTGTTTAAATGTAGATTATTGTATTGAAATGACTTAAAATGAATCCAGAAGCGAATAAAATGCCCAAATGAAACCCAGAATTTAATTATTTGCAATTTATACGCGTTTTTACCTTGTATAATCGAATTTTTCTGAATAAATGACACAAGAATCATATTCTATATAGGTTTAAGAGTTTAAATGTGGATTATTGCGATGAAATGACATAAAATGAACCCATAAACGTTTTAAAATGCTCAAATCATGCTCAGAATTCCATTATTTGCATTTTATATTCATTTTTACCTTGTATAATCCAATCTTTTTTAATAAATGACACAAGAAGAATATTCTGGATAGTTTAAAGTGTTTAAATTTAGATTATTATGATAAAATGACATAGAATGAATCCAGAAACGACTGAAATGCTCAAATGATACTCAGAATTGCATTATTTGCAATTTATATGTATAATTGCCTTGCATAATCTAATTTTTTTGAATAAAAGGCACAGGAATAATATTCTAGACTGTTTTAAGTGTTTAAATGTAGATTATTGCGATGAAATGATTTAAAATGAATCCAGCAGCGATTAAAAATGCTCAAATGATACCCAGAATTGCATTATTAGCAGTTTATAGTCGTTTTACCTTGTATAATCCAATCTTTTTGAATAAATGACACAAGAATCATATTCTAGATAGTTTTAAGAGTTTAAATGTGGATTATTACGATCAAATGATACAGAATAAATCCATAAAAGATTAAAATGCTCAAATTATGCTCGGAATTGCATTATTTGCAATTTATATGCGCTTTTACCTTGTATAATCCAATATTTTTGAATAAATGACACAAGAATCATATTCTAGATAGTTTAAAGTGTTTAAATGTATATTATTGTGATTAAATGACTTAGAATGAATCCAGAAACGATTGAAATGCTCAAATGATACTAAGAATTGCATTATTTGTACTTTATACGTGTAATTGCCTTGCATAATCTAATCTTTCTGAATAAATGGCACATGAATAATAATCTAGACTGTTTTAAGTGTTTAAATATAGATTATTGCGATGAAATGACTTAAAATGAATCCAGAAGCGATTAAAATGCTCAAACGATACCCAGATTTGCATGATTAGCAGTTTATATGCGTTTTTACCTTGTATAATCCAATATTTATCAATAAATGACACAAGAATCATATTCTAGATAGTTTCGAGAGTTTAAATGTGGAGTATTGCGATGAAATGACATAAAATGAATCCATAAACAATTAAAATGCTCAAATTATGCTCAGAATTGCATTATTTGCACTTTATTTGCGCTTTTACCTTGTATAATCCGATCATTGTGAATAAATGACACAACAATCATATTCTAGATAGTTTAAAGTGTTTAAATGTAGAGTATTGTGATAAATTGACTTAGAATGAATCCAGAAACGATTGAAATGCTCAAATGATACTCACAATTGCATTATTTGTACTTTATATGTGTAATTGCCTTGCATAATCTAATCTTTTTGAATAAATGGCACATGAATAATATTCTAGACTGTTTTAAGTGATTAAATGTAGATTATTGAGATGAAATTACTAAAAATGAATCCAGAAGCAATTAAAATGCTCAAATGATACCCAGAATTGCAAAATTAGCAGTTTATATGCGTTTTTACATAATATAATCATATCTTTTTGAATAAATGACACAAGAATCATACTCTAGATAGTTTTGAGAGTTTAAATGTGGATTATTGGGATGAAATGAAATTGAATGAATCCATAAACGAATAAAATGCTCAAATTATGCTCAGAATTGCATTATTTGCACTTTATATGCGTTTTTACCTTGTATAATCCGTTCTTTTTGAATAAATGACACAAGAATCATATTCTAGATAGTTTAAAGTGTTTAAATGTACAGTATTGTGATAAAATGACTTAGAATGAATCCAGAAACGATTGAAATGCTCAAATGATACTCACAATTGCATTATTGTACTTCATATGTGTAATTGCCATCCATAATCTAATCTTTTTGAATAAATGGCACAAGAATAATATTCTACAGTGTTTTCAGTGATTAAATGTAGATTATTGAGATCAAATGACTTAAAATAAATCCAGAAGCGATTAAAATGCTCAATGAAACCCGTAATTGCATTATTTGCAGTTTATATGCGTTTTTACCATGTATAATCCAATCTTTGAGAATAAATTACACAAGAATCATATTCTAGATAGTTTTAAGAGTTTAAATGTTGATTATTACGATGAAATGACATAGAATGAATCCATCAACGATTCAAATGCTCAAATTATGCTCAGAATTGCATTATTTGCTCTTTATTTGCGTTTTCACCTTGTATAATCCAATCTTTTTGAATAAATGACACAAGAATCAAATTTTAGATAGTTTAAAGTGTTTAAATGTAGATTGTTGTGATAAAATGACTTAGAATAAATCTAGAAACGATTGAAATGCTCAAATGATACTCAGAATTGCATCATTTGCAATTTATATGTTTAATTGCCATCCATAATCTAATCTTTTTGAATAAATGGTACATACACAATATTCTAGAGTGTTTTAAGTGATTAAAAGTAGATTATTGCGATGAAATAACTTAAAATAAATCCAGAAGTGATTAAAATGCTCAAATGATACCCAAAATTGCATTATTTGCAGTTTATATATGTTTTGACCTTGTATAATCTAATATTTTTGAATAAATGACACAGGAATCATATTCTAGAAAGTTTATAGTGTTTAAATGTAGATTATTGTGATAAAATGACTTAGAATTAATCCAGAAATGATTGAAATGCTCAAATGATACTCAGAATTGCATTATTTGCACTTTATATGTGTAATTGCCATGCATAATCTAATCTTTTTGAATAAATGGCACACGAATAATATTCTAATCTGTTTTAAGTGTTTAAATGTAGATTATTGCGATGAAATGACTAAAAATAAATCCAGAAGCGATTAAAATGCTCAAATGATACCCATAATTGCATTATTTGCAGTTTATATGCGTTTTCACCATGTATAATCCAATCTTTGAGACTAAATGACACAAGAATCATATTCTAGATAGTTTTAAGAGTTTAAATGTTGATTATTGCGATGAAATTACATAGAATGAATCCATCATCGATTCAAATGCTCAAAATATGCTCAGAATTGCATTATTTGCACTTTATATGCGTTTTTTCCTTGTATAATCCAATCTTTTGGAATAAATGACACTAGAATCAAATTCTAGATAGTTTAAAGTGTATAAATATAGATTGTTGTGATAAAATGACTTAGAATAAATCCAGAAACGATTGAAATGCTCAAATAATACTCAGAATTGCATTATTTGCAATTTATATGTGTAATTGCCTTGAATAATCTAATCTTTTTTGAATAAATGACACATGAATAATATTCTAGACTGTTTTAAGTGTTTAAATGTAGATTATTAAGATTAAATGATTTAAAATGAATCCAGCAGCGATTAAAATGCTCAAATGATACCCAGAATTGCATTGTTAGTAGTTTATAGGCGTTTTTTTTTTACCTTGTATAATCCAATCTTTTTGAATAAATGACACAAAAATCATATTCTAGATAGTTTAATGTGTTTAAATGTAGATTATTGTGATAGAATGACTCAGAATGAATCCAGAAATGATTCAAATGCTCAAATGATACTCAGAATTGCATTATTTGAAATTTATATGTGTAATTGCCTTGCATAATCTAATCTTTTTGAATAAATGGCACATAAATAATATTCTAGAGTGTTTTTAGTGTTTAAATGTAGATAATTGCGATGAAATGACTTAGAATGAATCCATAATCGATTAAAATGCTCAAATGATGCCCAGAATTGCATTATTTGCAGTTTATATACGTTTTTACCTTGTATAATCCAATCTTTTTGAATAAATGACACAAAAATCATATTCAAGATAGTTTGAAGAGTTTAAATGTGGATTATTGCGATTAATTGACTTAGAAGAAACCATAAACGATTAAAATGCTCAAATTATGCTTAGAATTGCATTATTTACACTTTATATGCGTTTTTACCTTGTATAATCCAATCTTTTTGAATAAATGACACAAGAATCATATTCTAGATAGTTTAAAGTGTTCAAATGTTGATTATTGTGATAAAATGACCTAGAATGAATTCTGTAAAGATTGAAATGATCAAACGATACTCAGAATTTCATTATTTGCAAATTACATGTGTAATTACCTTGCATAATCTAATAGTTTTGAATAAATAGAACATGAATAATATTCTAGACTGTTATAAGTGTTTAAATGTAGATTATTTCGATTAATGACTTAAAGTGAATCCAGAAGCGATTAAAATGCTCAAATGATACCCAGAATTGCATTATTTGCAGTTTATACACGTGTTTACCTTGTATAATCCAATCTTTTTGAATAAATGACACAAGAATCGTATTCTAGATAGTTTTAAGAGTTTAAATGTGGATTATTGCGAAGAAATGACATAGAATCAATCCATAAACGATTAAAATGCTCAAATTATGCTCAGAATTGCATTATTTGCATTTTATATGCGTTTTTACCTTGTATAATCCAATCTTTTTGAATAAATGACACCAGAATCATATTCTAGATAGTTTAAAGTGTTTAAATGTAGATTATTGTGATAAAATGACTTAGAATGAATCCAGAAACGATTGAAATGCTCAAATGATACTCAGAATTGCATTATTTGCACTTTATATGTGTAATTGCCTTGCATAATCTAATCTTTCTGAATAAATTGCACATGAATAATATTCTAGAGTGTTTGAAGTGTTTAAATGTAGATTATTGTGTTGAAATGACTTAAAATGAATCCAGAAGCGAATAAAATGCCCAAATGATACCCAGAATTTAATTATTTGCAATTTATATGCGCTTTAACCTTGTATAATCCAATCTTTTTGAATAAATGACATAAGAATCATATTCTAGATAGTTTAAACACTGTAGATTATTATTTTTAAATGACTTAGATTGAATCCAGAAACGATTGAAATGCTCAAATCATGCTCAGAATTACATTATTGCAATTTATATGTGTAGCCATCCATAATCTAATCTTTTTGAATAAATGGCACATGAACAATATTATAGACTGTTTTAAGTGTTTAAATGTAGATTATTACTATTAAATGATTTAAAATGAATCCCAGCAGCGATTAAAATGCTCAAAAGATACCCTGATTTAAATTATTTGAACTTTATATGTGTTTTTACCTTGTATAATCCCGTCTTTTTGAATAAATGATACAAGAATGATATTCTAGATAGTTTAAAGTGTTTAAATGTAGATTATTATGATAAAATTACTTATAATGAATCCAGAAATGATTGAAATGCTCAAATGATACTCAGAATTGCATTATTTGCACTTTATATGCGTAATTACCTTGTACAATCCAATCTTTTTGAATAAATGACACATGAGTATTATTTTAGATTATTTTAAGTGCTTAAATAAAGATTATTGCGATGAAAAGACTTATAATGAATCCTGAAGCGATTAAAATGCTCAAATGATACTCTGAATTGCATTATTCGCACTTTATATGCGGTTTTACCTTGTATAATTTACTCTTTTTGAATAAATGATACAAGAATCTTATTCTAGATAGTTTAAAGTGTTTAAATGTAGATTAACTGCAAATAATAAAGTTCTTTGTATCATTTGACCATTTTAATCGCTTCTGGATTCATTTTAAGTCATTTCATCGCAATAATTTACATTTAAACACTTAAAACACTCTAGAATATTATTCATGTGCCATTTATTCACAAAGATTAGATTATGCAAGGCAATTACACATATAATGTGCAAATAATGCAATTCTGAGTATCATTGGAGCCTTTCAATCGTTTCTAGATTCATTCTAAGTCATTTGATCACAATAATCTACATTCAAACACTTTAAACTATCTGGAATATGATTCTTGTGTCATTTATTCAAAAACATTGGATTATACAAGGTAAAAACACATATAAAGTGCAAATAATGCAATTCTGAGTATCATTTGAGTATTTCAATCGTTTCTGGATTCATTCTAAGTCAATTTATCACAATAATATACATTTCAACACTTTAAACAATCTATAATATGATTCTTGTGTCAATTATTAAAAAATATTGGATTACACATGGTCAAAACGCATATAAAGTGCAAATAATTCAATTCTGGGTTATTATTTGAGCATTTTAATCGCTTCTGGATTTATTTTAAGTCATTTCATCGCAATTATCTACATTTCAACACTTAAAACACTCTAGAATATTATTCATGTGCCATTTATTCAAAAAGATTAGATTATGCAAGGCAATTACACATCTAAAGTTGAAATAATGCAATTACAAGTATCATTTGAGCATTTCAATCGTTTCTGAATTCATTCTAAGTCATTTTATCACAATAATCTACATCTAAACACTTTAAACAATCTATAATATGATTCTTGTGTCATTTATTGAATAAGATTGGATTATACAAGGTAAAAACGCCAATAAAGTACAAATAATGCAATTCTGCGCATAATTTGAGCATTTTAATCATTTATGGATTAATTCTATGTCATTTAATCGCAATAATCCACATTTAAACTCTTCAAACTATCTAGAATATGATTCTTGTGTCATTTATTCAGAAATATTGGATTATACAAGGTAAAAACGTGTATAAACTGCAAATAATGCAATTCTGGATATCATTTGAGCATTTTAATTGCTTATAGATTCATTTTAAGTCATTTCATCGCAATAATCTACATTAAACACTTAAAACAGACTAGAATATTATTCATGTGCCATTTATTCAAAAAGAGTAGATCATGCAAGGCAATTACACATATAAAATGCAAATAATGCAATTCTGAGTATCATTTGAGCATTTCAATCGTTTCTGGATTCATTCTAAATCATTTTATCACAATAATCTACATTTCAACACTTTTAAACTTTATAGAATATGATTCTTGTGTCATTTATTCAAAAAGATTGGATTATAAAAGGTAAAAACGCATATAAAGTGCAAATAATGCATTTCAGAGCATAATTTGAGCATTTTAATCGTTTATGGATTCATTCTATGTCATTTCATCGCAATAAACCACGTTTAAACTCTTAAAACTCTCTAGAATATATTTCTTTTGTCATTTATTTAAAAAGATTGGATTGTGTAAAGTAAAAACGCGTATAAACTGCAAATAATCCAATTTGGGGTATCATTTGAGCATTTCAATCGCTTCTGGATTCATTTTATGTCATTTGATCGCAATAATCAACATTTTAACACTTCAAACAGTCTAGAATTTTATTCATGTGCCATTTATTTAAAAAGATTAGATTATGCAAGGAAATTACACATATAATGTGCAAATAATGCAATTCTGAGTATTATTTGAGCATTTCAATCGTTTCTGGATTCATTCTAAGTCATTTGATCACAATAATCTACATTTAAATACTCTTAAGTTTCTAAAATATGATTCTTGTGTAATTTATACAAAAAGATTGGATTATAAAGATAAAAACGCATATAAAGTGCAAATAATGCATTTCTGAGCAGAATTTGAGCATTTTAATCGTTTGTAGATTCATTCTATGTCATTTCATCGCAATAATCCTCATTTAAACTCTTAAAACTATCTAGAATATGATTCTTGTGTTATTTATTCAAAAAGATTTGATTATACAAGGAAAAACCTCTATAAACTGCATATAATGCAATTCTTGGTGTCATTTGAGCATTTTAATCGTTTCTGGATTCATTTTAAGTCATTTGATCACAATAATTTATATTTAAACACTTTAAACAGTCTAGAATAATATTCATGTGCCTTTTATTCAAAAAGAATAGATTATGCAAGGCAATTATACATATAATGTGCAAATAATGCAATTCTGAGTATCATTGGAGCATTTCAATCGTTTCTAGATTCATTCTAACTCTTTTGATCACAATAATCTACATTTAAACACTTTAAACTATCTGGAATATGATTCTTGTGTCATTTATTCACAAACATTGGATTATACAAGGTAAAAACACATATAAAGTGCAAATAATGCAATTTCGACCATAATTTAAGCATTTTAATCCTTTATAGATTCATTCTATGTCATTTCATCTCAATAATACACATTTAAACTCTTAAAACTATCTGGAATGTGATTCTTGTGTCATTTATTCAAAAATATTGGATTATACAAGGTAAAAACGCTTATAAACTGCAAATAATGAAATTTTGGGTATCATTTGAGCATTTTAATCGCTCTTCGATTCCATTTTAGTCATTCCATCGCAATAATCTACATTTAATCACTTAAAACACTCTAGAATATTATTCATGTGCCATTTATTCTAAAAGATTAGATTATGCAAGGCAATTACACATATAAAGTACAAATAATGCAATTCTGAGTATCATTTGAGCATTTCAATCGTTTCTGGATTCATTCTAAGTCATTTTATCACAATAATCTACATTTCAACACTTTAAACAATCTAGAATATGATTCTTGTGTCAATTATTCAAAAATATTGGATTACACATGGTCAAAACGCATATAAAGTGCAAATAATTCAATTCTGGGTTATCATTTGAGCATTTTAATCGCTTCTGGATTCATTTTAAGTCATTTCATCGCAATAATTTACATTTTAACACTTAAAGCACTTTAGAATATTATTCATGTGCCATTTATTCAAAAAGATTAGATTATGCAAGGCAATTACACATATAAATTGCAAATAATGCAACTCTGAGTATCATTTGAGCATTTGAATCATTTCTGGATTCATTCTAAGTCATTTTATCACAATAATCTACATTTAAACACATTAAACTATCTAGAATATGATTTTTGTGTCATTTATTTAAAAAGATTGGATTATACAAGGTAAAAACTCATATAAAGTGCAAATAATGCAATTCTGAGCATAATTTGAGCATTTTAATTGTTTATGCATTAATTCTATGCCATTTCATCGCAATAATCCACATTTAAACTTTTAAAAACTATCTAGAATATTAATCTTGTGTCATTTATTCAGAAAGATTGGATTATACAAGTTAAAAACGCGTATTAACTGCAAATAATGCAATTCTGGGTATCATTTGAGCATTTTAATCGCTTTTGTATTCATTTTAAGTCATGTCATTGCAATAATCTACATTTAAACACTTAAAACACTCTAGAATATTATTCATGTGCCATTTATTCAAAAAGATTAGATTATACAAGGCAATCACACATATAATGTGCAAATAATGCAATTCTGAGTATCATTGGAGCATTTCAATCGTTTCTAGATTCATTCTAAGTCATTTGATCACAATAATCGACATTTAAACACTTTAAACTATCTGGAAAACGATTCTTGTGTCATTTATACAAAAACATTGGATTATACATGGTAAAAACACCTATAAAGTGCAAATAGTGCAATTATGAGCATAATTTGAGCATTTTAATTGTTTATGGATTCATTCTATGTGATTTCATCGTAATAATCCAAATTTGAACTCTTAAAACTATCCAGAATATGATTCTTCTGTCATTTATTTAGAAAGATTGGATTATACAAGGTAAAAACGAACATAAACTGCAAATAATGCAATTCTGGATATCATTTGAGCATTTTAATCGCTTCTGGATTCATTTTAAGTCATTTCATCTCAATAATCTACATTTAAATAGTTAAAACTGACTAGAATATTATTCATGTGCCATTTATTCAAAAAGAGTAGATTATTCAAGGCAATTACACATATAAAGTGCAAATAATGCAATTCTGAGTATCATTTGAGCATTTCTATCTTTGCTGGATTCATTCTAAGTCATTTTATCACAATAATATACATTTAAACACTTTAAATGTTATAGAATATGATTCTTGTGTCATTTATTCAAAAAGATTGGATTATAAAAGGTAAAAACGCATATAAAGTGCAAATAATGCATTTCTGAGCATAATTTGAGCATTTTAATCGTTTATGGATTGATTCTTTGTCAGTTCATCGCAATAAACCACGTTTAAACTCTTAAAACTATCTAGAATATAGTTCTTTTGTCATTTATTCAAAAAGATTGGATTGTACAAAGTAAAAACGTGTATAAACTGCAAATAATCCAATTTTTGAGTATCAATTGAGCATTTTAATCGCTTCTGGATTCATTTTAAGTCATTTGATCACAATAATCCGCATTTTAACACTTCAAACAGTCTAGAATATTATTCACGTACCATTTATTTAAGAAGATTATATTATGCAAGGCAATTACACATATAATGTGCAAATAATGCAATTCCGAGTATCATTTGAGCATTTCAATCGTTTCTGGATTCATTCTAAGTCATTTTTTCACAATAATCTATATTTAAACACTCTTAACTATCTAGAATATGATTCTTATGTCATTTATACAAAAAGATTGGATTATAATGGTAAAAACGCATATAAAGTGCAAATAATGTAATTCTGAGCATAATTTGAACATTTTAATCGTTTATAAATTCATTCTATGTCATTTCATCTCAATAATCCTCATTTAAACTCTTAAAACTATCTAGAATATGATTCTTGTGTAATTTATTCAAAAAGATTTGATTATACAAGTTAAAAACGCGTATAAACTGCAAATAATCCAATTCTGGGTGTCATTTGAGCATTTTAATCGCTTCTGGATTTATTTTAAGTCATTTGATCACAATAATTTATATTTAAACACTTCAAACAGTCTAGAATATTATTCATGTGCCTTTTATTCAAAAAGAATATATTATGCAAGGAAATTACACATATAATGTGCAAATAATGCAATTCTGAGTATCATTTGAGCATTTCAATCGTTTCTGGATTCATTCTAAGTCATTTTATCACAATAATCTACATTTAAACACTTTAAACTATCTAGAATATGATTCTTGTGTCATTTATACAAAAAGATTGGATTATAAAGGCAAAAACGTATATAAAGTGCAAATAAAGCAATTCTGTGCATAATTTGAGCATTTTAATCCTTTATAGATTCATTCTATGTCATTTCATCACAATAATCTACATTTAAACTCTTAAAACTATCTAGAATATGATTCTTGTGTCATTTATTCAAAAATATTGGAATATACAAGGTAAACACGCGTATAAACTGCAAATAATGCAGTTCTTTGTATCATTTGACCATTTTAATCGCTTCTGGATTCATTTTAAGTTATTTCATTGCAATAATCTATGTTTTTACACTTAAAACAGTCTAGAATATTATTCATGTGCCATTTATTCAAAAAAATTAGATTATGCAAGGCAATTGCACATATAAAGTGCAAATAATGTACTTCTGAGTATCATTTGAGCAATTCAATCATTTCTGGATTCATTCTAAGTCATTTTATCACGATAATCTACATTTAAACACTTTAAACTATCTAGAATATGATTATTGTGTCATTTATTCAAAAAGATTGGATTATACAAGGTAAAAACGCATATAAAATGCAAATAATGCAATTCGGAGCATAATTTGATCATTTTAATTGTATATGGATTCATTCTATGTCATTTCAGCGCAATAATCAACATTTAAACTCTTAATACTATCTATAATATGATTCTTGTTTCATTTATTCAAAAAGATTGAATTATAAAAGGTAAAAACGCATATAAATTGCAAATAATGCAATTCTGGGTATCATTTGATCATTTTAATTTCTTCTGGATTCATTTTAAATCATTTCATCGCAATATTCTATATTTAAACACATAAAACAGTCTAGAATATTATTCATGTTCAATTTATTCAAAACTACTAGATTATGCAAGGTAATTACACATATAATGTGCAAATAATGAAATTCTGAGTATCATTTGAGCATTTCAATCGTTTCTGGATTCATTCTGTATCATTTTATCACAATAATCTATATTTGAACACTTTAAACTATCTAGAATATGATTCTTGTGTCATTTATTCAAAAAGATTGGATTATACAAGGTAAAAACGCATATAAAGTGCAAATAATGCAATTCTGAGTATAATTTGAGCATTTTAATCGTTTATGTATTGCATAATCTGAGCATTTTCATCGTTTATGGATTCCTTTTATGTCATTTCATCCCAATAAACCACATTTAAACTCTTAAAACTATCTCGAATATGATTCTTGTGTCATTTATTCAAAAAGATTGGATTATACAAGGTAAAAACGTGTATAAACTGCAAATAATGCAATTCTGAGCATCATTTGAGAATTTTCATCACTTCTGGATTCATTTTAAGTTATTTCATCGTAATAATCTACATTTTAACACTTCAAACACTCTAGAATATTATTCATATGCCATTTATTCAAAAAG
Organism: Rhynchospora breviuscula; assembly: GCA_027562975.1. Classification (NCBI taxonomy): domain Eukaryota; kingdom Viridiplantae; phylum Streptophyta; class Magnoliopsida; order Poales; family Cyperaceae; genus Rhynchospora; species Rhynchospora breviuscula. The sequence continues at coordinate 6,047,758 of CM050400.1, read as the reverse complement.
ATTAGGTTATACAAGGCAATTACACATATAATGTGCAAATAATGCAATTATGAGTATCATTTGAGCATTTCAATCGTTTCTGGATTCATTCTAAGTCATTTGATCACAATAATCTATATTTAAACACTTTAAACTATCTAGAATATGATTCTTGTGTCATTTATTCAAAAATATTGGATTATACAAGGTAAAAACGGATATAAACTGCAAATAATGCAATTCTAGATATCATTTGAGTATTTCAATCGCTTCAGGATTCATTTTAAGTCATTTCATCGCAATAATCTACATTGAAACACTTGAAACAGTCCAGAATATTATTCATGTGCCATTTATTCAAAAATATTAGATTATGCTCGGCAATTACACAAATAAAATGCAAATAATGCAATTCTGAGTATCATTTGAGCATTTGAATTGTTTCTGGATTCATTCTAAGTCATTTTATCACAATACTCTACATTTAAACACTTTAAACTATCTAGAATATGATTCTTGTGTTATTTATTGAAAAAGATTGGATTATACAAGTTAAAAACGCATATAAAGTGCAAATAATGCAATTCAGGGTATCATTTGTGCATTTTAATCGTTCCAGGATTCATTCTAAGTTATTTCATCGCAATAATCTTTATTGAAGCACTTAAAACTGTCTAGAATATTTTTCATGTGTCATTTATTCTAAAATATTGGATTATACAAGTTAAGTACGCATATAAAGAGCAAATAATGCAATTCTGTGCATCATATGAGCATTTCAATCGTTTCTGGATTCATTCTAAGTCATTTAAACACAATACTCTACATTTTATCACTTAAAACTGTCCAGAATATGATTATTGTGTTATTTATTCAGAAATATTGGATTATACATGGCAAAAACGCATATAAAGTGCAAACAATGAAATTCTGGGTATCATTTCAGGATTTGAATCGTTTCTAGATTCATTTTAAGTCATTTCATCGCAATAATCTATATTTAAACAATTAAATTTATCTAGAATATGATTCTTGTGTCATTTATTCAAAAAGATTGGATTATACAAGGTAAAAACGCATATAAAGTGCAAATAATATAATTCTGGGTATAATTTGATCATTTTAGTCGTTTTTGGATTCATTCTAAGTCATTTCATCGCAATAATCTATATTTAAACACTTAAAATTGTCTGGAATATCATTCATGTGTCATTTATTCAAAAAGATTGGATTATACAAGGTAATTACGCATATAAATTGCAAATAATGTAATTCTGAGTATCATTTAAGCATTTCAATCGTTTCTGGATTCATACTAAGACATTTTATCACAATAATCTAAATTTAAACACTTTAAATTATCTGGAATATGATTCTTGCATCATTTATTTAAAAAGATTGGATTATACAAGGTAAAAGCACATAAAGTGCAAATAATGCAATTCTGGGTATCATTAGTAAATTTGGTTTCTTTGGATTCTTAGAATTTGATGGATATTTTAATTGAATTTTTCTGAGTTTTCTTCTATTTTTAATGGATTTTGAAAGTTCTTGTGTATTTGTAATTCTCTTATTGGGCCACATAAGCATAGTGGGCTGAGGTGTCGCTGAGCAAACTTGATCTGGCGCTTATTGGATAGACTGACGTGGCCACTCTAGATATTTCTCTGAAGGCTTGACGTTGAGTATAAAAACTATTATACTCAATATAGAATGAAGAAATCGAATTCGTCCGATTTGTTTACGTCTGCTTGAATCGGAACATTCAAAAGTTTATTAACTTTTTTTAAAATATTATTTAAAATCATCAAAATTTAGGAGGACCCACCATGACAGTTAGTAACAAGCAATTCATGACAGCGTTGAAGAGGTACTTAGTGGCGAAAGTTGCTATGGTGAAAGGAGAGGGAGGACAAATATTCAGGCGTGGATTTTGTGTAGCGGGCGACTAACTGCATCACATCTTTTTCGGCTGCAGAAGATCCCATGGAGTTTGGCGTTGTTTCCTTTGAAGAGGAAAGGACTTTTACATCGAGACCCTCTTTTTATATTTATTTCTGGCTAAGTCCGTCCATCTATTTCGGCCGCAGAAGATCCCATAGTTTTTTTCCTTTTTTGGTTGAATATTTTAAAAATAGTCATACCAATCATTATTTGATTCAAACGACCAACTTTCGTCGCTGGACTTGACTTACGCAGCCTAAAAAGTCACTGTTCGGGATACTATTCGGCCTAAACTAAGCCGAACAAGAACCATAACACTACTGTTAAGCCTTGTACTCCACACAAGTGCTATGTATTTGACTCATGTTTGACGCTACGTGCTGTGAAGGGTCTGCTAACCTAACTTTCGTTTGGTCGATTGTTCAAGTCTATTTGTTGTGGTTCTTGGAGACATCTAATTAATTGTTTGTTAATTAGAAACCGTGTTATATAACATGATGGGTTATCTCTCGATTTCAACCTATCTCGTAATGTTGCTATTATTTAACTTATCAATTTGATATTTAATTATCCTAACATGACGTGCGTATTCATCAAGTCGGATTATAACGATCAACAAGCAAACAATAACAATTAAAAATACCAACAAATAAATCACCATAACATCAAGCATAATCAAGTCTACAACATCCCTAATTAACAAACTACTACTACATCCCTAAGATATTAAATAAAACTAGCCTAACATAGTTGTAAACACACACAATAAATACTGTAATATAAGATACAAATTTCATGAGTTTTGAATAGAACATAAAAAGAAGAAGAAGAAGAATACACTAGATAAACCTCCGTTTCGATGGCTCGAACTCGCGGAATCGTGGGAAAAGATCAACCGTACTGCTTTCGCTGCACAACTGCTCCTCAAAGTCGCTATTATGGACTTGCTTTGTTCTGTGAGGGTGGAAATGTGCAATCCTTTCTCCAAGGCAGGGGATAGGCTTATATGGCAGTTAGGGACGTGCTAGGGCAGAGGAGAAGCCTTCTATATGCAAGAAATTGCCAAAAATCCAAATTTCCTTCGTTGTTCCCTTTCCTTATGTGGCCCTTCGGCCAAGAATTTGGCCGAACAGTAGGCCGAATGGTCCATAAACCTCGCAGGGTGAACGAAATGTGGGCTAGGAATGAGTCATCTGGCTTGTACTGAGCCGGGGCACGTCATGTAGCGTTTGTCTCCCTGTTTTCAAGTGGTTTCCTCGCGTCGCTTGCACCAAAATGCTCGATTAACGTGCTATTTCCACCATAAACCTACAAATCAATCAAGAAGCGGTAGCAGTACCAAATCTCGACAAATATGGTATAAAAACACGATGAATAATATGAGTTGAGTCATAATTTAGGTGTATAGTCCGACCAAAATATGTATACAAATTCAAGATATCAGTTAGGCCAGGGGTAAGGCGAGGTTGGCGAGGAAGGCGGAGACGTGCTGAGAAAGGGATGAGGGTGAAGTGGTGCTGGCGGAGGAGCCAGGGAGGAGGGAAGGGAATGAAAGGCAGAGAGCCAGAAAGTCATGTAAAAGAGGCGATAGAGAGAGATGAGTTGAGTATGGGATAGAGAGGCGCTATATAGATCTGAAAGAGGAGAAAAAAGGACGATCAGATTTCAGCGTAAATAAATGGACGGCTTGGATTGTCATGTCGAAATTGAAAAAAAATAGTGGAATTGAACACTCACGGGATTTAATTAATACTATAGATGTGCTTATTCATTTTCAGGAACAGTTCAATTTGTCCTTGTAGACATAAATTTTATTTGAAAACCTCGCATCTGATTAAGAAATACCTCTTGAAGAATATGACAATATACAATTGGAGCAAAGCCGGACATTCTCTTGTCTATCATCATTGCTTTTTGGCCTCGCTCAAATATCCCTTTATGCAAAATCCATAAAGAGAGTTAATGAAAATTTAAATTGTTAAATAAGTTTGATTTCATAAAAAGTGAGAGATTGCATGAGAGTTAAAAAATATTTACAAAATACACAAATTTGTAGTAGAAAAATTGGCGTGAACAATTTGTAGCAAAACAATCAATCCCGAGAAAGAGTATGAAAGGGAAGGAGGTGACCTAAGAAGGAAGGCACTGGAGAGAGCATTCGAATGAGGGCTAAAATTGGAAGGAGCCGGCCACGCAGAATAGGTGCTTAGGTAGGGCACGATTGGTTGCAGAGGAGACGAAGAGGCGGAGGCTAACCAGCTCGTGCTCTCTGTCTCTCTCCAAAACACTCTTGCTCTCTGATCTCTCCCTTTCTCGCTCTGCAACAGAACTCTCAAGAAGGTTGGAACTATGGGCAGAGGAGAGAAGAAGATATAAGCTGGGTAAGTAGAGAAAGAAAAGGAGGAGAAAAAAAAAGGGTACAAAACAAACAAAGCAGCTTACCGTGCAACGGGTATAATATGTGTACTAGGGTTGGATATCGAGCTTCGCTCGATATATGAGTTCTTCATAAATTTAAAATCTAATATATATTTTACTAATTTATATATAATACTTCTTAATTATTTTGTACTAAGTTATTTTATATATAACTTATTTATGGCATTAATTTTATATATAACCTATTTGTGTAAAATAAAAGTTAAAATTTGCTGATTTAGTTTTTACTGAATATATAATCTATAAAATTTATTAAAGTCTTCTTTATTTGATATTCAGTGAAGAAAAAAAATATTGTATAATTTTGAAAAGGCTACCTGTTACGATGGCGAGAAGACAGATAGGGTGACATGAGAGGTACAAATTTATTAATCTAATAATCAGATAATTTGAACTGGTCAATTTATCACTGGGAATAGATTTTTTACATGGGCTAGCGCACCTAACATTGCATCTTTACTTGTGTGTGCGCACTCTCCAACTATGATACGAATATTAAACATCGGGCGCTATAATTTATATGCAGTAATTAGAATTAACATCATTTACCGAGAGAAGCTAGCAGTAATAGTAAAACCTGTCTTGCATGCTCTTTATCTCAGAGTCACGGTACATCGCTGATAAAAGAAGGCGCGTCAGATCGGAGCCAAACTATTTGTACGTGTGGTCTAGATGTCGCTACAAGTGCGCTAAAAGGTGGCCGACACACAACACAAATTATATTAGAATATACATTTTTTATAAGTGAATGTCTATTCTTTTTTCACGCCGGTTAGGAGAAATAGATTTTGACTTTATGACCTATGAAGCATTATTTTTTCTCGTTAAAGTGCAAATATTAAAGATTGATGAGTTGCTAGTACCTTCATAAGATCCTTAAACCCGCAAATATTAAAGATTGATGAGTTGCTCGTACCTTCATAAGGATCCTTAAACCCATAGCCAGAAGGTCTAGAACAAAATTAAGAAATGATATATGGATGTAAGGCTGTCCATCCATCCTAATATTCAGAAAAATTGAGAATTGAGATTTTAATGCCAAAAAAAGTAACGGTTTGAAATTAATGACCATGTGAATTGTGTGCTGGAAGCCTGGAAAGAGAAAAAGAAGGCATAACAACCATAAACGGAAGTAAATAACATAAAATTTGCTGGTGAATTGATGACAGCGTAAATGGCAGTAAATGATAACTCTATACAAAGTCGTTAATCTACCTTATATATCATTGAGTGCGATTTTCTTAAAATATGAAACTGCAAGTTCCAAGTAGCAATAAAAAGGAGCTGTTTATGAGACCATAAAACACTTTTGACAAAGACTTAACTACCAATGATTCGAAAAGTTAGGGCAAAAAAAGGGGATGAAATTACACGTTCCAATTTGATCCAACTCAGCACATCTTCCAAAATTTGCTGGAGATAACATTAACCAGTTACTCAAAATTTAAAAAAAAATTAAACAAAAAGAGAGAAATTCTTAGCATCCCACTGACCCACTCCCTAATCATTGTCTCTGAGACTAAGACTGGTACTTAAGAGTCGGTATATATCCAGAAGTACCAGCACTTCCCGTGGGGGCATGTTCTGTAGCACTACTGCACTGGACTGGATCTGCACCTACTGGGCAAACTGGTCCTATCAAAATAAAAGAGTAAATTAGTTAATTAAATATGCTATACCTATATGTTATTAATTGATTATATAGCCATATTTCATGTCTTATTCTTAATAAAAAAAGGAGCAGCAAATCATCAACTTAGAAATTCACAAAAAAAGAAAAGAAAATAAAGGATGTACCCTTTCCAAATCATTCAGTCTTAGCGCATGTAGAAATTCACAAAAAGCCCAGTCACTATTCTAGATCAAACCTGATTAAAGGATCAAATTCGTGAGCAAACATGAGGACAGGGCAACCTTATTGGTTCAATCCCGACAGATTGAGAGAGAGAGAGAGAGAGAGAGAGAGAGCTGAGAGCACCTCTCTTCAGCATTAGTCCTTTGAGATCGTTTCCCTTCTTTTCCAACCTTCTTTGAACCCTAGATCTGAAAGTGATAATATTATTGTAGACAAAAGGATAACATAGTCATTTTACTGAGGTTAGGTTGGTACATAACCAGATTAAGAGTCACAAATCGTCATAGTGAAGAATAGTAAAGAAAATACTATGATGATTTTAAATATAAATTAATAATTACAGAAATATTGAACTCACGGCAAAGGAATCAGTCATTCCTAACTCAAGAAAATCATCTCTTGTAATCTGCTTAAAGTTACTGCTATAAATTCTCTTCACCTTATTCTTTATATATTATTCAAATAAGATTTGTATTCTCTCAATTTCAAATGCAAGACTGCCGTCACACTCGGCTGTAAGCTTCTAGCCTCTAAATCCATCTTTCTTGTCTAATTCACGTCCGATTTTAATCACAAATAACAAAATTATTCTAATACTCACTTATTAACCTAGTAGATTGAGTAATTTTAGAAAATTTACCAGAAACTCTGCATCTTTAATTTCAGATCTGATTGGTGAAACTTTCTGCCACCTCTGCTCTACAAATTACACAAAGAACTCATCAAGAAACATTCAAATTAAAATAGAAATTGGATTTTGTGAGGTTTCAGGGCAAAGCATATAATTCTTGTAAAACAAATATAGAAATAAAAGAAGTAAATAGAAATTCAAAATTATGATAAAACTACTGATGAAATATCAGTAAAAAAAATGGAAATCAAAGGAATTTGAAAGTGAAAATTCACTATAAAGCAAATATAAATTATACAGACAAAAGGAAACCTCAGCTTGCGATTTCTAGCTCATTTGAAAGAACTCAAAGAAGAATCCAATAATATGACAGAACACAAAGAAAAATAACAAAATGTTAATTACCTTCCTTCTCTATATTTTCTACGATATATAAGTGTGTTTGATTTACTCTGACTTTGTGGACTATTTGCTTCTTTTAAAGGAAGTGGTGGGTTTAACCCACTTGTTTCCAAAAAAAAATACCTTCATGTTTTGTCAATATCAATGATAATGTGATTCTTAGAAAGCTGCACCTATATCAGAATCACCTCAAAAATCAACATACGGATATTTAAAATAAAATACTATGTACCACAATAATAGATAATGATATCTATTGTAGTACCTTTTCGGCTCCTTTGACGACAAAATAGCAACCAGGTTCAAGAGGCCACAGTAGCAGATAATGATATCTATTGTAAGAATGTATGTACCTTTGCAGTTCTTTTAATATTTATGCTTTATAGTGAATTTTTATTTTTTTCTAAGTTTCTCTAAAAAAGAGTAAAAATTCGGTCTTTGTCTATAAAATGCTTTGACCAGATAAAGAATCAGATGTACATACGAATAAGAAATACTGCCTCTCAGCAAAGAAAGTGATTTAGACTCAAAGTTTGATCCTCCATCATTTCAAAATCTAAATCTGAGTGGTTATATCATATATAGAAGCTTGATTGATCAAAATTTGTTGATACAAAAATTAATTTAGAGTTTAATGTAGTAACGAAATTAGAAAAAATAAGAAAAATATTAGGTGACGTTGTAAAGGTAGGTAAGCTGAGTTTTAGATACCGCTGCCTTGACACTCAATTGAATTCATGAAAATCAAATTAAGCACAAAATGGACTCAACAATGAGTAGTGCCCAGAAAAAAGAAAGTAGTTTGTTTTGTTTTTTATTTTTTGTGCGAATTAAAGTAATTGATTATGAAGAACCCATGAATAAAAAATAGATGAATTTTAAGTGAGTGTGAGGTGGTAACCTTGATTTCAGTCCAGTGTCGAGATGAAGCCCAATCACCTTGTACGGATCACAGTAGATCGCGATAGGCAAGCAAGGTCGAGGGAAAAAATGGCCATGTCTAGAGAGAGGAGGTGGGTTTGTGATGTGCCGAGAGGGAGTGGGAAGTAGAGGGAAAGAGATTTGTGCTTGGTCGTGGGAAGGAGGAGGGGGATGTGAGGGTTCGGGTGTGAGAGGGAGGGGGAAAGACGAAGAAGAAGAAGGGGTTTGAATGAAGAAGAAGAGCCAGAAGTTTTAATTGAAGAGGCGAATCGAGGAGTCGTGAGAGGATTTGACAAATAACAGATCTAGGTTTTGTTTTGTGGTTGCACCGATCAATCAGAGAAGAGGAGGAACAGAGGGAGGAGCTGTGGTCTTGTCGAGAAACACGACGTGAGGGTAAGAAAGTGCTACCGGAACGAAGAGGTGAAGAGAAGCCAAGGCGGAAGAGATCTTCGAGCAGCACAAAAGAGAGATGGAAACGAAGAAACCAAAAAAAGAAAATAAGGGAACAGTTGTACGGACGCGATTTAAGTAATCGGAAGCATTGGATGAATACGATGCGTGTCGGAACCACATCCTCAGCAGCCAGAGATTTGGCTGTTCCAAACAGCCAAATTCTTTTTTTTTTAATATTTCAACATTTTAAAATTCAAATGTTGAATCCAAACCGTTGATTTTGTTCAATTTTACGGGCGATGCATTTTCATATAAGTTTTATAAAATTTGGAATCGATTTGATATTTGATTAAGTGACCAAATTATGAACGTATTAGAATTAATCAGTGATAGTTAACCAGATTCGTTCATTTGTTAACCACTTGATCTAGTATCAAATCAACTCCAAATTTCATAAAACTTATATGAAAATGCATCGCCCGTAAAATTAAACAAGATCAACGGTTTGGATTCAACATTTGAATTTTAAAATATTAAAATATCAGAAATAAAAAGGTATGGCTGTTTGGAACAGCCAAACTTATGGCTGCTGAGGATGTGGATCCGATGCGTGTCGGGTCTGTAACTTTAAAAATCGCGCAAAAAATTCACGCAGATTATATTATATACTATAGATAACAGCCGAACAAAACAAACCTATAATAGAAAGTTAAGATGTAGCCACATAAAATTTAAAAAAAAAGTGAAGAGGGTTATATGATGAAGCGACCAATGTATTGCCGTATCGTTTTCTAATTTTAAAAACCAAATCCGACACCCATTTAGTATTCTGATTACTAATTAAAAATAGAAAAAATTGGATATAACCCCTTACAATCTTGCTCATGTGGATATAATCCCCTGTGATCTACAAAACTGGAAATAACCCCTCTAATCTTGTTTGTGTTGGATATAACCCCTTTTCATTAAATCTGATCAACAACAACAACAACAACAACAACTAAGTCTTTTATCCCAAACAAGTTGGGGTAGGCTAGAAAAGAAATCCAACAAGAAATCCAACAAGAAAAAGAAAAATGAGTCTTATGTCCCAAACAAGTTGGGTAGGTTAGAAAAGACTGAAAATTTACTCTGGCTCGCCAAGCCTATTGCAAGCATGCGGTCTTGAACCCTGGACCTCCTAGAAGAGAGCCCAGTGCTCTACCACCTGAGCTGCTAGACCACATGCAAAAACAAAATAGTAGTAATAGAAATAATATCAATAATAGCGATACTACTAATAATATATATAACAATAATAGTAATAGTAGAAACCTACATCTCAACCAAAATCTAATAAAGTGACCTACAAACCCATGCCATCGCTCCTACCCCTAGGTTCCTATGTCATGTCTCCGGTAAAATAAGGGAACAGTTGAACGGACGCGATTTAAGTAATCGGAAGCATTGGATGAATACGATGCGTGTCGGGTCTGTAACTTTAAAAATCGCGCAAAAAATTCACGCAGATTATATTATATACTATAGGATGCGAGTGGCAAGGAGGCTAGTCGGAGATAGTAGGATTCGTTTAGGTAGTTAGAAATGTAGGGTTTTTAACAGGTAAGTTAAGAGAGTTAGTAGATACGGCGATTAGGAGGCGTGTGAACATCCTGTGCGTACAAGAGATTAAGTGGACGGGCCAGAAAGTCAAGGAAGTGGAGAACATCGGTTTCAAGCTATGATATACCGGAAAAGAACGGGGCAGGAATGGAGTAGGCATCTTAATCGACAAGAGCCTTAAGAACGGAGTTGTCGACGTTCGGAGACAAGGAGATAGGATTATTCTAGTGAAGTTAGTTTTTGGGAACTTAGTTTTGAACGTCAAGAACTTAGTTTTGAACGTCATTAGTGCGTATGCACCACAAGTAGGACTAAGTGAAACCACCAAAATTCAATTTTGGAATGATTTGGATGGCATGATTAGAAGTGTGTCCACCTCTGAAAAACTTTTCATCGGAGAAGATTTCAATGGGCATGTAGGTGAAACTAGTGGAGGGTTTGAGATGATGCATGGGGGTTTCGGATATGGCGATAGGAACCAAGAGGGTGAGGACTTCTTGAACTTGGCCATAGCTTACGACCTCATGATAGCTAACACCTTCTTTAGAAAAAGACAATCCCACTTAATTACCTACAGTAGTGCTCAACACCTTTCCCAGATTGATTTTGTCCTTGCTAGGAGAGAGGACAGACGAGCCTGTGTTGATTGCAAGGTTATACCTGGGGAGTGTGTCGTCTCACAACACAAACTTGTGATGGCGGATTTTCATTTTCCGCTACGTTCTAGAGTAGGTAGAGGAGCTCGAGTTGCGAGGACGAAGTGGTGGAAACTCAAAGGAGATGTGTCTTGTATATTTAGGGATAGAATGATTGAAGAAGGACCGTGGAAAGCAGATGAGGAAGCGAACAACATGTGGAAAAAGATGACAACTACCATCCAGAAGATAGCTACAGAAGTGCTTGGAGTTACTAGAGGAAGCAACCGTGAACCTAAAGACACTTGGTGGTGGAACGATGAAGTACAGAAGGCTATTAAAGAAAAGAAGGAATGCTACAAATGCTTGCATCGTGACAAGACCGAAGATAATGCGCAGAAGTACAAATTGACCAAGAAAAATGCAAAGAAAGCTGTGAGCGAAGCAAGAGGTAAGGCTTATGAAGATCTATACCAGAAGCCAAGTACGAAGGAGGGCGAGAAGGACATCTATAAGATAGCCAAGTTGCGAGATAGGAAGACGAGAGACTTAAACCAAATTAAGTGCATCAAGGACGACACTGATAGACTTTTAGTGAAGGACGAAGAGATCAAGAATAGGTGGAGGGAATACTTCGACAAGTTATTCAATGGAGAAGACGATGACCTAGGAATTGAGTTGAACGATGCCTTTGATGACTCCAATAGACGTTTCGTTAGGAGAATTCAAGAGTCCGAGGTGAAAGAAGCCTTAAAAAGAATGAAAGTAGGTAAGGCTTTGGGACCTGATAACATACCGATCGAAGTATGGAGATGTCTTGGAGATATGGCTATAGTTTGGTTAACCAAACTATTCAATAGTATTTTTCGATCAAATAGAATGTCAGATGCGTGGAGGAGAAGCACTCTAGTACCAATCTTCAAGAATAAAGGAGATGCTCAAAGCTGTACAAACTATAGAGGGATTAAGCTTATGAGCCATACAATGAAGCTTTGGGAGAGAGTGATCGAGCATCGCTTGAGACGGATGACAAACGTTTCAAAAAATCAATTTGGTTTTATGCCTGGGAGGTCGACTATGGAAGCTATCTTTTTGATAAGGCAGTTGATGGAGAGATATCGAGAGCAAAAGAAAGATCTACATATGATTTTTATTGATCTAGAGAAAGCATACGACAAAGTACCAAAGAAAGTCATGTGGTGGGTACTGGAAAAGAAGAAAAGTCCCCACCAAGTATGTTACTCTCATCCAAGACATGTATGATGGTGCTGTTACTTGCATCATGACATGTGATAGTATGACTAGTGACTTTCTTATTAAAATAGGACTACATCAGGGATCAGCATTGAGCCCATATATTTTTGCCTTAGTGATGGATGAGATCACGAAGGATATACAGGGAAAGATTCCTTGGTGTATGCTTTTTGCTGATGATGTGGTGCTAGTAGATGAGAGTAGGACGGGGGTCGATCGGAAATTAGAGTTGTGGAGGCAAACTCTAGAATCCAAAGGTTTTAGACTTAGTAGAACTAAGACGGAATATATGAGGTGTGAGTTTAGTAGGGTACTATCAAGAAATGAAGATGTTTGTTTAGACGGACAGGTAGTACCTATGAAAGACACCTTTAGATATTTGGGATCGATGCTGCAGAGCGATGGCGAGATAGATGAAGATGTTAGTCATAGGATAAGAGCAGGGTGGGTCAAATGGCGGCAAGCATCAGGAGTCTGATGCGATAAGAAAGTCCCACAGAAGCTAAAAGGCAAGTTTTATAGAACAGCGATTAGACCTGCGATGCTGTATGGTGCAGAATGTTGGGCTACTAAAAGACGACATGTCCAGAAGATGAGTGTAGCTGAGATGCGTATGTTGCGGTGGATCTGCGATCACACGAGGAGAGACCGGATTAAAAATGATGATATTCGGGACATGGTTGGAGTTGCACCGATAGAGGAGAAGCTCATCCAACACCGTTTGAGATGGTTTGGACATACCCAACGCAGACCTCCGGAGGCACCAGTGCGTAGCGGAATTCTAAATCATTCCGAAAACACGCGGAGAGGCAGAGGGAGACCAAGATTGACATGAGATGAAGCCGTGAAACGAGACCTTAAAGATTGGAACATCTCCAAGGAGCTGGCGACTGATAGGAGCGCTTGGAAATTAGCAATTCATGTACCGGAGACATGACATAGGAACCTAGGGATAGGAGCGATGGCATGGGTTTGTAGGTCACTTTATTAGATTTTGGTTGAGATGTAGGTTTCTACTATTACTATTATTGTTATATATATTATTAGTAGTATCGCTATTATTAATATTATTTCTATTATTACTATTTTGTTTTTGCATGTGGTCTAGCAGCTCAGGTGGTAGAGCACTGGGCTCTCTTCTAGAAGGTCCAGGGTTCAAGACCGCATGCTTGCAATAGGCTTGGCGAGCCAGAGTAAATTTTTAGCCTTTTCTAACCTACCCAACTTGTTTGGGACATAAGACTCACTTTTCTTTTTCTTGTTGGATTTTTTGTTGGGTTTCTTTTCTAGCCTACCCCAACTTGTTTGGGATAAAAGGCTTAGTTGTTGTTGTTGTTGTTGTTGAACGGACACGATTTAAGTAATCGGAAGCATTGGATGGATACGATGCGTGTCGGGTCTGTAACTTTAAAAATCGCGCAAAAAATTCACGCAGATTATATTATACTATAGATAACAGCCGAACAAAACAAACCTATAATAGAAAGTTAAGATGTAGCCACATAAAATTTAAAAAAAAGTGAAGAGGGTTATATGATGAAGCGACCAATGTATTGCCGTATCGTTTTCTAATTTTAAAAACCAAATCCGACACCCATTTAGTATTCTGATTACTAATTAAAAATAGAAAAAATTGAATATAACCCCTTACAATCTTGCTCATGTGGATATAATCCCATGTGATCTACAAAACTGGAAATAACCCCTCTAATCTTGTTTGTGTTGGATATAACCCATTTTCATTAAATCTGATCATATTTAAAATTTTAAAAATCATCTTTTATATATTATGACCAAAATACCCTTAGTTTGTCACCTTCAAATCAAAGTTGTTTCGTATTCCCACTTTTCTCCTGCGACATTAAAGAAAAAATGAAGCAAAGACAAAATCTGTTTTTTCTTTATTTTCAAATTACATTATAGATTGTACAAATATAGTAGTGGTTTCATTTTTTTTCTAAGTTGATAATTTACCATAGTGTTTCCCTGACCAGCGAAGAAACAACAAAGCACTGATTACCCATTCCAATTTTTTTTTTTTTGGAAGTTTGTTCATTGCAATTAGTGACCTGTGAGTGGAAAACTATATCAAAGCAGTATGCATGCTTCCAAAAAATCAGAGAAAAGTGATATAGAATGATAGAATAAGGAAGCATTGTCTTTGTCCAATCTAATAGATTTCAAGTAAAAATGTTCCTACAATTCGCTGAGGGTATTTAATGTTGCTTTATAACAAATAGAATGATATAATAACACGTAACTAAGATCCATTGGTGTGCTTTACAACTGAACTACTATTGTTCCTTCAATTTGTTAGAGGGAGGAAGGAGAGGAATACGAAAGAGCTGTGGAATAAAGACTGGGCAATAAGGGTACAATATTGGTCATAATATGTAAAAGATAACTTTTAAAATTTTAAATATGATCGGATTTAATGATAAGGTGTTATATCCAACTCAAAGAAAGATTAGAGGGGTTATATTAGTTTTGAAAATTATAGGGTTATATCCAGATGAGCAAGATTGTAGGAGGAAATTTTCCTAAAAAGTAAAATGCTCATTCTTCAAGCAACAGCACGGAACATTTTCCAACACCCAAAAAAATCCATGATCTAAAATTATAATAAACAACATCAATATGTGGATTCAAACAAAAAGGCAACTCTTTTGAAGAGTTGTCATCTCTCAATGTGAGTTTTGATTCCTTTTCACACCATATGAATTAGTACCAAACAAGACAAAACCATAAATATTTTTAACAAACATATCTAAACAATTTAATTTATTACTAAACATATTAAAAAAATAATTTTAATACTAAATATGGCAGAGCGCCATGTCAGTGGCGTACTGGTGGTGGCGCCAGTCCCACCGGCGCAGGCAGGGGATGCGTCGGTCTCATTGGCGTGGATGCATTAAATTGAGATATTGTTTGATATATAATTGAGGATATCAGATTACTGCTGGCATGGACGTGTAGCTAAAGGTGTGGTGACCTAATAATATATACTTATGTACTTCTCTGCGATATCAAATTATGCGCTCAACGGACACAAGAAAACTCGATGCGAGATAGGCCCCACAACAGGGAAGAAGCCGAGAAGGTGCCCAACTGCCCATTATAAAGTTACTGGGCCAAAATAAATTTTGTATAGACTTGGTGTACAACTATTTATTAAACCCTTACAAATATTACAACTAATAGGGTGATTTGTGGGCCTTAATTTATGGTTATATTTGACGGTTCATGAAGGTGTTTTTTTGGACCAGGTTTTATTATTCAAAATGGAATTGAAAGGCCTTAATTTATGGTTTTATCTTCTCTTCCCTTCGTCTAATCGTCTGACAACGCATTTCGAAAATAAAGGGAGCTTTGGCTGTGAAAAAGGAACGCGATTTTCATTCGATTATTCTGCAGTCCACCCCTCTACCACGGCATTCGACCATATATCCTTGCTCTTCTTGTCGTGGCGAGTCTGTAGAGACCTATTTTGATCGGATTTCGTCCACCGTGATTTTTCCGGCGAGAAGGAGCACGGCGCAGAGGCGGACCCGCGCCACTGCCCCTGGCAACTGGTATCCGCGCCACTTCCACTGGCGCGCTTGCGGCAGCGCCGCTGCGACTGGCGCTCTGCCATGTTTAGTATTGAAATTGATTATTTTATATGTTTAGTATTAAATTAAATTTTTCAAATATCTTTGTTAAAAAAAATTACGGCAAAAGGCCTGAAATCATCTTCTGACAAAATAATGTTTTGGAAGGTAAAATTCTTCAATAATATAAAATTCCAAATCGATACATTTCCCAAGTCCTACATCATAAATTATCAAATGATATCAGTTTGTGTGCTCTAAGTTAATCTTGTTTTCTTTTCTGTTGAAAGAGCTTTAGGCCTTTAGATATAACTATGAAAATATACCTCAATTAATGACTTTCAGAGAAGCAAATAAGCAATGATCTCTTGTTAACGTGAGCTTGTATGTCTAAATTAGATGCGAATACAAACCCAGAGCCCACTTGACAGGCCTAGGCCTATAGGCCCAATCATGGCCCAAAAATTAAAAGGCCCCATAAGCCTGTTGGAGAAGAGGGGTGGGTTATAGTATACCGGAGAGCGGAAAAAATTAAAACTAACGTTACTGTTCACACGAATTACGATAATAACGGTTAAAAATTCAAAATTTTAAAACTAACGTTGTTGGATCGGCATTCGGAATGTCGATCTAAGAAATTGCTTGGATCAGCATTCCAATTGCTGATCCAATTAAATCCACATTTATCAATGCATCCAAGCATTTATCAATGCCGTTTCCAACTTTTCTACTTTTTTTTATTTGCAATTTTGCTTTTTAGCCCTCAACTTTTTTATTATTACAAAACATATAATTAGTGATTAGTAATTAAACATAATTGAAACTTCTATAATGAAATATAAGTATATAATTAAATTATTTATGTTAAATACATAATATTGCATATGTGTATAATACTTATTTATACATATATATATTATGTATAATATATTTTATATATTAAATACATATTATTGTATATAATTAAAATATATGATACATATTATTATATGTACATAAAATGTACATATATTTCTATGTATATTTATTTATACATTAAAAATATTTTATATATTAATATCTACATTTAATGTATAACAAAATTTTTTTATTGGACTATTTTGTAAAAATAATAATATTAGGGTCATCGGCGAATAAATTCAACAAAAATATATTCAATTTTTTCGCCGATGACCCTAAAATTATTATTTTTACAATATAGTCCAATAAAATATTTTTTGTTATACATTAAATGTAAATAAAAATATATAAAAGATTTTTTATATACATTAAATATACATACAAATATATATAATTATAAATATAATATACATGTATAAAATTAAATATAATTTATATTACGACATGTGTAATACTTTCATTCTTATTTAATTTTATACATACATATTTGTATGTATATTTAATATATATAATTATAAATATAATATACAAGTATAAAATTAAATATAATTTATATTATGACATGTGTAATACTTTCATTCGTATTTAATTTTATACATACATATTTGTATGTATATTTAATGTATATAATTTTTTAATATATTTATATGTATATTTATTTATATATTAAAAAAATTATATATTTTTATTTACATTTAATGTATAACACAAAAAATTTATTGGACTATATTGTAAAAATAATAATTTTAGGGTCATCGGCGAAAAAATTGAATATATTTTTGTTGAATTTATTCGCCGATGACCCTAATATTATTATTTTTACAAAATAGTCCAATAAAAAAAATTTGTTATACATTAAATGTAGATATTAATATATAAATTTTTTTAATGTATAAATAAATATACATAGAAATATATGTACATTTTATGTACATATAATAATATGTATCCTATATTTTAATTATATACAATAATATGTATTTAATATATAAAATATATGATACATAATATATATATATGTATAAATAAGTATTATACACATTGTTGTACCCTGAAAATTCTTCATTAACGGTCACATGATGGCAAACATGCAAGACACGATAAGGGTCATAATGTGTCAGACTGAAAGTTGTGTTTAAGGCTTTAAGCTCCGTCTACTTGTGAAAATTTTTATCTAAGCTTGATTGTCGAAATAAATGGCCCGTTGAAAATTAGCCTAGCCCAACAGAATTGACGGCCCAAATAAAAAAAGAGAAGAAAATAAAAAGCAACAGCCCAAAACAAAAAAAAAAGAAAGAAAAAAATCAGCCCATCCCAGCCCACATCTCATCTTTGTTCTCTCCGAACTCAAATCCAACCCATCGCTCCCTCTCTCGATCCACGTCCACACTCAATCCGTTATGGCGCCTGACAACTGAACGCTGGATAAGGTGGTCTCCACCCGACAGTAGGAGCAGTGAGGCAGTGCTGCTCTCCTCGAATCCCTCCATCACCTCTCGCTAAATGCCTTATGTGCTCAGACACGCATGGGAGGAAGGTGACAAAGCTTGGCGGCAGACAATCGATAGCAACATTGGATGTCTCCATATCCATCTCCCTCGTCAGCAGTAAAATCCAATTGAAGAGCAAGGCCAATTGATTTGACAGCTCCTTCAATTCACCTCACTAAACGCCTCTCGTGCACAGTCACACGTGGAAGCAATGCCTATTCATCAGGAAGAAGGAAGCAAAATGTCAAATTGAGCCAGTGAAAGAATAGGCCAATTGACTTGACATCCCCTTCCTTCTCTCTCTGAACAAACACAACAGTATGGCAAGATAGACACGCAAAAGGGATAAAAGGCAGTTGCTGAATCGATTTGAAATCAGTAATTGTGCCAGACCAAGTGAGGATGATGACAAAATTGAATTTTTAGGGCATTCAGATGGGTGAGGAAAGTAATTGCAACTATGGATAACCGATTAATTGGTATGCAATTAGGCTAATCTCGATGAATAATGTGAAGAGTCTCTGTCACACCCCGAGTCACTTTTAGACGACTCGAGAGTGCATCTCGACAACCCGCCGCGTATTTCTACGCAAGACGAAACATACATCACATACATACCAATAATTTACACATAAAATGCCACAAGACTTTATTCATTCAATAACAGAATAGTCTGACAAATGACAAGGACTAACATGGCGAGTTGAACACGAGACTCCCATGCTAGTTAAATGTATCCAAAGTAACTAAAATAAAAGCAAATAATACAATCAATGGCATTTATTTGACCCGCTTGTTTTCTCCTCTTATCTTACCAAAGTTGTAACACATCGTCTTCAATACCTGGAACCCATATTAAAATAAAAAACGGGTGAGAGATCGGAAACTCTCTCAGTGCGGTATTTAGTTCCACCCCGGAGATTTGTAAAATCTACCTAATAGACTAATGACATGAACAAATACCTCTATGAGATAATTATATGCAATGCAAGAGACATCACAACGTATGGTGCATCACTTATGCAATTCACTAAATGCAATGCAGATACCAATAAGCTGCAAAGATCATTCATTGTATAACAATAAATATGCAGTAAAATACTAGCATGCAATTAAATCTCGGATGCGATTTTATATAAAACACTTTCATTAGGGTAGCAAGTAGTTCCTTCGTTAGCTACCCTAATAAGTCTATTGTCACTTTTTCTTTTACATTAGGTAACTCGTCCCACTTATACCAATCCCACTTCTTTGGCATCACATCCACAACACAAACCCAGGAAGCACACTTACCCGTCGCGAACGGATATCTTCTGGAGAGCGCGCTAGTACTAGGGCCCTCAAGCCAAACTCTTGGTACAACGGTTACCATTCACTCCACTTAACAATGATATAATCACAGTCCACTTTCTTTACCATTAAATTAACAATTATAAGATGCGCATGCATTCATACACTCTATGCTATTTTATCTTAATGATGCAATTCCATGCTCCCTAAAGTTTATCCCATCAAGCAGATTTTCAACAATGAAAAAGGGATATTAATCACTATCCAAAAGATGTCCGATTCAATATGTCATCTAACAACAGTTTATAATAGCAACATGCACAATAAGATTGGAAATAAACTTTACAAATAAGTTCAGGAACCCGCACCTGACAAGACGGCGAACTCACCGACGATCGTTCGAACTGACTCTCAAGTGGTTAGAATTCTCAAACGTCTAATCTTCTATTCCTATTATTCAATTTGACTCATTAATATTCCACTTAATAAAATTATGATTTAAATAATATCTTATTCTATATCGACACAAAATTGTTTTCGAAAATCCAATACGCAACAGTAAAACATATTTATGACTTTAAACAATTTGAAAGTGAAAACCAAATGATAAACAAATGACAAAAGCAAATCACGTTTTTTAGAAGCCACTTGATTTAAGAAAGCATGTGCAAACCTATATGATATTAAATAAAAAAATCTAATAAAAATCAAAATCAATACTATAAGTTGCACCGTATTAAAACTTTATTTTAAACAATTTACGTTATCATAAAAGAAGAACACATACGTTGATTAATTTCAAATCTAGGAAATTGGAAATAGTAATACAGAAACTGAAATGTAAATTAATAATTCTAATAACGTACTTTGAAATATAGAAAGTTCATTTGAAAAAGAAAAACATAATTCCTAAGAGAACGTTTTTAATCATTGTACTAATGCATAGTTAATTTAGAAATTTTGTCTATATTTTTCTAAAATTACCAAATAATAATATGAAAGAACAGATCAAAGAAATAAGGAGAAGGAAAAGAAATATTTTTATAATTGAAAATTACATCTAGAAATGGTTACCTAAAATAATTTCTCGTCAGAGGACCCGAAGTTTTCCTTGCAGACGAATAGGAAATGTAAATAACAAAGTGGTTCACTTATATTTTTCGGAGGCAAACAAAACAGATAGGTTCGAAAAGAGAGAGAGAAACTGTATATATATACTTTTTCCAAATATATAGATATACAATTGGCACCTTCAAGAAAAGGGTGCATGTAGCACCTCTTTGGAAATTTTATGTTTACCCAATCAAATTACAGAGGGATCAATTAGTGAAAATATTTCTCGGTGACAAGTGAAATACAAGGGTCATGTACATGCAGGACTTGAATATACGTGATATACGGAAATATATAACCAACTGGTGCCTTTTGATAATAACTGACTCAATAACCGACTTAATAGAAGAGTGAAAGGTTATTAACTTTATATGCACCATCATCTCAAGAATTATGAATTAATTCATGAGACACTACATCTTATTCTTAGCCTCCATGTGTAAGAACATGATTAAGAAAGAAACGTGTCAAGACAAAAGCTATACATCACTAAATTTGAAATTAAAGAAATATAAATTAACAACATGTGGTTGCATTATAAATTTCAAAAATACTCTCTATTTAAAATCTCGAGAAATGAGGGAAACAATTTAATGCATTGAATAAACAAAATAAAATTACAACTTGGACTCTAAACAAAATTTGCAATGCTATAATAAATAAAGAATTTATTATTTTTTTTTAAAAAAATGTTAAAAATCTAAGCTGTCACAGTCTCACTGCCTAATAATAAAAAAAAAATCAAAAACACGACTTTGACGCTTTAAATGTGGTACTCTAGCCCCTCCATCAATGCTTGGCTCCACTTGACAGCCGCACCACCGTGGGTCCCAATTGTCAAAAAAAAAAAAAAAAAAGGGGCAAGCAACAGCTGGTCATTGCTTAGGGCCTCCTGTTATCTCTCTATTTCAAAGATGCATGCATTGGGGACTAAACATTTGTTGAATTTGAAGCCAGGTTAACTCAGTTAAGCTACAATATCTTTTATCAGCCAGTCAATCAAGAATCAGCTGGCCAAGAAAGGGGCAGCAGCTGGTGCGATGGAGCATAGACCCAGAATAATATTTATTGAGATGCCAAATGGAGATTTGCAGGAGTCATGGATGTGATCAATCCTTGCAACCATGGTTATACTTCAGTTTATTAAGAAACTGTTGTAATTAAGCCTCAAAGGAACAATCGCTTGATGGCAAGAAAATAGGGATGCTAAAAAAATACTGACCAGTAAGAAGAAAGAGATTGAAATGGCAGTTGCAAGGGTTGTGGGTCCCACTGGTCAGCAAGGAAAAATGAAGGCAGATTTAGTAAACATCACAAGCATGGGTCAGAATCTCAAAGGAAAAAGTGAAGACAACATATTGAAATACAAAGGCAGCAGCTGATGGAATGTGACATGCGCCAAAAGTTTCAGATGCCTATACTCAGAAATAGCCATAATTGTGTTTAAAAAAAAAAAAAACTGAAAATAAGGAGGAGCTGCAATGGCATGAAACAATAGAAAGGAGCTGCTGAAATTTCACCTGAAAATTGAAAATATATCAAAGAAATTGGAGAAACTGTCTAAAAAAAATGATGAATGGACATATTATGAAATGGCAAAGGAATCTGAAGTTGATGCGATGAATTAAAAACCATTCAGGATATGAATTGATAAAGGAAATTGTGATATCTTTGAAGGCGCCAGATGTAAAAAAAAGGGGGGCTGATATTGATGTGGTATAACTGTACAAGTGAAAATGAGCCGTGGGTTGTTGCAGGAGGCCTGAAATAAAAAGAAAAAGAAAAATGAATGAAGAAGGGATAGGCTGGTGTTGCAAAAGACAATCAAAATAAACTGTATTTGAAATAACAGTTGTGATTACACTAGTTTGGTGATAAAAATATGCTTGAATGCAGTGCAAATCTCAAATTGCACAAAAAGGTTTTTACTGCAGATTTTGAAATCAGTGTGGTGTGATCATCAAAATGGCAAGAAAAAAAAAAGAAAGAAAAGGGAGACCTGTAAAGTTCAGTTAGGTCAGCTTGATGGCCAGAGTACAACACACAAAAATGCTGAAACAATTCTGCCATAAGCCATAAACACACATCAAAAAAAAGGAGGAAGATGGAAATGCTAAACATAATGGATGCTCACTGTTTCTGAAAATGTCAAGCAAAAAAATGGGGTGCAGCTTGAGGCTGCTCCTAACAAATAAAAAAATCATCAGATTGCATTAGTGTGACATGAGAGGCTGCAGAAAATGAAATCTCATTCTGGTTGATTAATGAAAGAAGTTGTGTGAGAAAACAGCAAGAAATGGTTAGTCCAAGATGCTCATTAATCCAAATGCAATTTCAGAAACTGAGGTTGTGCTTAGCATACATGTAAAAAAAAAAAAAAAAACTGAAGTTAGTGTGGCAAGAAAAAAATGCATTTGTGGTTGCTCAATTAATCAAGGCGCCAGAAATGATGAATGAGGAAGGTGCTGCTATGAGGCTGGTTTACAAATCTGATAAAGGAGTTTAATTACTGAAATTTTGATGAAATTGGAGAAGGTGTTGTAATTGGCAATGAAGAGAAGCAAAATAATAAAAAAATGCATTCTATACCAAAAACCAGAAAATGAATAACTCAAGAAAAAAAAATGAGAAAATGTAGATGAGAAGTGAATGCTACAATGGAGAGCATGATGACCTCAGATTGTGAAGTACCTGAAATGACCCTCAAGGGGCAAAATCGTCCATGAATGCATTTGCTACAGTGCTGCCTCCTTCCCCTATAAATACACCTGAAGCCTATGCAGCAAAAAAAAAAAAAAAACACACCACATGAGATACATAAGAGTAGCAAGTGAGAAATAGCAGCAAGTACATTAAGAGTGTTCTTAGAGATTCTGTGAGGCTAGCCACCGAAGCAAAAGAAAGAGAGAGGGGTGTACATCAACAGAAGTCTCAACTTCATTGTGTCAAAATGTAACCTCTAAATATCTCATTGCTTGTACATATTATCTTGAAGAAATAAAGTCATTTTCATCTACCTTTTTTTTGTCTCCTTTACTTTTCATCTCTACTGTACACTCATGCATATTAAGTAACGCAATAAAAAAATAAAAAAATATGAAATTGTGAGCAAAAGGACTGTGGACAATTAAAAGGACAGCAGGTTTGCATGGCCAGCACACTTGTACATATGGTGCTCCAAAGAATTGATCAGCTGACGTGATGCCTAAAGAGCAGAAATCAAGAATTGAAGAATGAAAATAGCAAGAAGAAAAAGACCAACCTTGAAGCCACAATGTCTCAACTATGTTGACGGCAAGAAGAAGTGAAGCTACGATGTTTCAGAAGTCATAATACCTCAGCTATGCTGACGGTAAGAAGAGGAGGCATTGCATTAAAGGATGACATCACCCAGCTCTGAAGCTACCATGTCACTGCCGAGATGCAACAGCCACAGTAGATGATGAAGAGCACAACTCATTATCACAATCAAAGCGCAACCTCTGGCCATAAGAGCCAACAGTCGAATTGGCGATGCACACACCTCCCTGCACGTGCCACCATACTCAAGAGTCAGTTGATGCGCTCTCTGGCAGTAAGGAGAATGCGGCCACTCAATGATCTGACCAAACCGAATCGAAGTGAAGGCCAATACAAAAAAAAGAGGCCGTAGCTATCAAATTGAAGGAGCATACCTTTTCAGAAGTATATTTCCACACTCTCAAAGGCGTTTCTCCAACCCCTGGATCGACAGATAGTCGCGGCCACAAGTTCACCGCCATGGCCAGATTGAGGACGAGGTGGAACTCCATGCCGGAGGGTCCCACCACCCAAATTGATCGCACACCAGGTCTCTCGCGATACTCACAATGCTCACTGTCGCCTTCCACGCGTGTGACAGCCATCGGGAGCCCTCAATTGCCATGAAGCCTCTCGAAACCCTAGATGAAAGGAACTGGAGAAATTACAGAAAAGGGGGAACTTTCAGACCCGACAGGAGGGTCCCATGAGTTGAGGGTGATCCCATGATGCTCGAAGACCATCTCTCAGCACCTAATATTCTCCCGTCCGCTCCAATTGCGCGGCCATGGTGGTATGATGCCGTCAGATCGAAGGGAGGAGGAAGAAAATAGATGGGGAAGAAGAGATTATATCTTTTTTTTTCCCTGGCCTTGGCGCACGAGCAACGGTTAAAAGTCTTAGGTCCCGCAAGGAGATTAAACCACAGGCTCATGGAATACTGGGTCTATGAAGATAACTGAGCTGTTTTGATAAAGCGATCCCAAAACTGAAGATTTTCTGTGGCAGATCGCTATAGCAAGTTGCTGACAGCAGAAGCTATCCAGTCACACGGCGCCACGTGTGCTTCTCCTTTCCACTAAAAAAATATCGCTGCTCCTTAGGCGCTGAACTGGACCAATGAGGAGCCGCCACGCGTCTTCAACTGCTGACGTGGTTCAACTATATTGCAGGAAACTTCGAAAATTCATGGAGAATCAACCAAAACTCAGAAAAATGCAAAACTAATTTCTATAAATTCGTAAAATTATGAGGAGTCTAATAATGTCAAAATTAAAACCAAATTCCTATCCAAAGTCAACCAGATAATTTCTTAAACTTGAAAATAAAAACTGGCCAACCCTAGCCCGCCACGTCACCTACCAAAAATACTAAAAATCCAGCCAACTTCAAAAACCCACCAAAAATCACCTGAAGCTCAGAAAAATATAAATCCAACTTCCATAAATCCGGAAAATTATGAGGGACCCAATGATACCAGAATCAAAAGCAAATTCCTATCTAAATGCAACCAGATTATTTAAAACCCAAAAGATCAATAACCGGCCAATCACAGCCTGCCACGTCGCCCACCAAAATTATCAAAAATCCAGTCGATTTCAAAAATTCATCAGAAATCACCGAAAACTCAGAAAAATACAAGGAAAATTCTTGTGAGTTCAGAAAAAATATGAAGAACCCATTTCTGCTGAGACCATGGCCAAAATCCCAATGAAAATCTTGATGCCCATTTAAATGCTCAAAGCCACAGCCTACCACACTCATAAAACCAGCGATGCGAAGAAGATGAAGATAAGCCAAAGAAGTACAAAAAAAACCAATGTTGCTGATCATCACCATAAAAAAAAAATCCATAACAACAATATCCTCACCCTGACCTTGTACAAACCAAGACCCCTCAACCAAGGAAGCCATAAAACCTAAATCACCGAGACTACGATAACAAAAATAACTCATTAACGAAAAAGATCGAGAACCAATAAATCGACGAGCAACATTCCAATAGAAGATGTTTCAAACATGGTAGAAAGTCGTGGAGCCTAGGGTTTACCAAACGGGGCGGGGCGGGGCGGGGCGGTCCAACCCGCGGCGGTCCACGGGTTAGGACGGGGCGGGTTAGGGACGGTCCACGGGTTAAGACGGGGCGGGTTAGGACGGTCCATCCTAGAATCTTTGGCCCTAACCCTTCCTAAACCCGCCCCTTGTAACCCGCACGGGTTATGACGGTCCGGTCCGGTCCGGTCCGGTCCGCGGGTTTTTTATTTATTTTATTGCTATTTTTTTTTTTGATTTTTCGTTTATTTTTTTGCTGTTTTTTTTATTTTTCGTTAATTATTTTTATTTTTTACTTTTGCGTTTTTTCTTTATTTTTTTACTTATATTTTCTGTTTTTTATTTTATTTTATTGTTTTCTTATATTTGATTTGTAATTTTTTTATTAAATGAAAAAATTCAAATATAATTATTGGATGGTTAAGACGGTTTAGCACGGATTTAAGACGGGTTGACGGGGCGGGGCGGTCCGGTCCACGGGTTAAGACGGGGCGGGTTAAGACGGGTTGTTTTAGAAATGGCGGCCCAAACCCGCTGTAGACCCGCCCCGGTCTAACCCTTCGGTCCATGGCGGTCCATGGACGGTCCGGGGCGGTCCGGTCCATGGGGCGCGGGTTTGGGGCGGGGCGGGTCTAACCCGGCGGGTTTTTGGTAAACACTAGTGGAGCCTGATTAGATGGCAACCCTAGAATTTGCAACATCGTATACAAGCTTGTAAAAAGATAATTAAGCCCGATGACGGGAATCTAGCTGAAGATTCATGCACCACCTAAAGAGAACTTGATGACGGGATCAGTTCGACATGTATGAGGATCGCTAAACTCGCCGAGGAATATTAGAGCAAGATTAAAGCCCAGTGCAGAAGATTTGGCTGAATTGAGATTCACCTAACAAAACGCCGTCATAATCCGAGAATACACTCCAAACGTCCGATCAGGACCGGACGTCAACCTAAGGCTTTCAAGCATCACTTTCAGCATCCTGGAAGGCCATAAGAGTTCAACCTGGATAGCACCCCGCGCACCCCAAAATTCGATGTCAATCATGCTCAAGGGCCTGACATCAATCAATCAACGTCGATCAAGACTCTGAAGGCACGACAACTCAACTTGGCATTTCGGTTAGATATCGGAGGCTAAGCAATCCACCAATATTCTCATATAAGCACAAAAAGCACTGAAGCCCCATCAATAGCTCCTCGAAAAACTCTTAAGCTATCATCCCGCTACTCCTCATGCCCCAAAATTAAGCAGACATGAAGTCACTCGGCAAATTGAGAACCTCAATAGCCACGACACAGATCATCCCAAATTCACAGAAAGGCTCCGAAACATGCTGTCCCTATAGACAAAGTCCACTAAATAACATAAAATCACACAAAAATAGTGAAAATCATGAATGCATGTCACATACTAATTGTTATTAACAATTCCCTATAGCTTAAGACATACAATCCATTGATTTTTCCGATCCAGAGGTTCTCTTGACCAGGTCAGAGGTAATTAACAGTAGGGGCTTGCGCCTATTGGAATGGAGGAAGGACCCCCCCAAATAATCAACCCTCGCGAATACTTGAGACCGTGCCGATGTCCTTCTGTCAAAGGGACATCAGTATCAGAGTCTTGAGGCTCGTGAGGGGTATCTGATCCGTATTCTTTTTCACCCTCAATCCGCAACAGACGAACTCTCAGAGGGCCGCAAAAAGTGCGAGACACACATATACAATATTATGTATTTAACATAAATAATTTAATTATATACTTATATTTCATTATAGAAGTTTCAGTTATGTTTAATTACTAATCACTAATTATATGTTTTGTAATAATAAAAAAGTTGAGGGCTAAAAAGCAAAATTGCAAATAAAAAAAAGTAGAAAAGTTGGAAACGGCATTGATAAATGCTTGGATGCATTGATAAATGTGGATTTAATTGGATCGGCAATTGGAATGCCGATCCAAGCAATTTCTTAGATCGGCATTTCGAATCCTAATCCAACAACGTTAGTTTTAAAATTTCGAATTTTTAACCGTTATTATCGTAATTCGTGTGAACAGTAACGTTAGTTTTAATTTTTTCGGACCGGAGAGTAATTTACCTGAGAAGTGAGAAGCTATGGAGAGTAATTTGGAATTTCCAATATAGAGGTGCTACTTTATAAAACATGTTTTTTATAATTCACCATTGTACACGGTAGAGAGTAATTTGGAATTTCCAATATAGATGTACTACTTTATAAAAATGCTTTTATAATTCACTATTGTACATGGCAGTGAGTAACTTGGAAATTCCAATATAGATGTGCTACTTAATAAATCATGCTTTTTATAATTCACTATTGTGCATGGTAGAGAGTAACTTGGAATTTCCAATATAGATGTGCTACTTTATAAAACATGCTTTTTATAATTCATTATTGTAAGAATAATTTGGAATTTCCAATATAGATGTGCTACTTTATAAAATATGCTTTTTATAATTCGCAATCGTACATGGTAGAGAGTAATTTGGAATTTCTAACATAGATGTGCTACTTTGTAAAACATGCTTTTTATAATTCACTATTGTACATCGGCAATAATCAAATTTAGCATGAGCAACAGAAGCATCATATTATAAGTATTTTTGGGTAGTTGAGCCAATCAAGGTCCTAACCAAAATGATTGGCGCAGTCCAGCACCCAAAATTTCTTTTTACAAAAAGAGAGCACAAAAAATAGGAATCTTAAATTATATTTATTGGCGTCTTATCATTTCCAAGAGCCAAATAAGTAACATCTCTAATTATAATTTTTGTAGGGACCTGTATAAATTAACGCCTTATTCCCTTCTCAAATCCCATCCAAAACTTCACTTTTAAAAGCTCACTTTGTCTCTTTCTCTAAAACCTCTTCATCTTCTTCTCTCTTTCCATTTCCTCAATCGAGATCAACCCATGGAGATCGATCTTGCACCGAAAGCTCCGAAAGGATCATACGCTGGAGATGGGGGTTCCTACTCGTCGTGGACCCCTGACGACCTTCCGATGCTACGCGTGGCGAGCATCGGCGCAGCTAAGCTCACCTTGAACTGTCGCGGATTCGCTGCGCCAAGCTACTCCGACTCCTCCAAGGTCGCCTATGTTCTCCGAGGTATTTTATTGCTTTATTCTTTTTTTTTTCCTTTTTAATTGATCAATGCATTCCGACTTCATTGTTGTTAGATGATTTCTGCTAGTTTTGTCTTATTCTCCATTTGGGAAATTTTGATGCTGTACTTAAACTATGCATGATTGATCAATAAGTTATGCAAGAATAATATCAACAGTAATATGCTCTGTATTGGTTCCCCTTTCATATATTTTAGGCTTTATTGTGAAAATATATGTTAACTTTCCATCTATGTTTTGAGAAATTACACAAGAGATTGAAATTCATGTTGCCCTTCATACCTGTGTTGTAAGAAATTAGTTGCATGAGATTAAAGTTCATTTTTTTTTTTGCATATTACGACCTAGTGAAAGATTGTTTCCTTTCTTCTGTAAAAGTTCCTTTGGTAACAGAAATCTTTAAAAAAAAAAAAAAAATCTTTTCTTTTTGTGGGTTCAACAATTAGCTGGTTTACTCTTAACATAAAACAATTCTAAAAAGACATTATGCTTTCCCAGATGACAGAAATAAAAGGAATGATTTGTCCAATTCAAAAGAACAAAGAATATTAAAAACAAAGTTACTTTCTAATATTTTAATATTTTGTTCAGATGTTTGCAATGATGTGAAGCCAAAACTGGACTAGTTATCCATGATCTTTGTACATACTTTTCATTTGTGCTAGTGAATAAGTTGGTGCAGAATCAATTCCCTATTATTTTTCCATTATCTTTTCAAAGAGACAAAAATATTCTGACTTCCGAGGTTTTTCTTATATTAGTCCACTTAGCTCACTTATCTGGCCACATTTTTTTATTCACTTTTTAGGTTAAGATTCTCATTATAGTGTTATATTTGCTGTTACAAACTCTATTTATAAATCTCTCATGACATGACCTATTTAAAAACTCTTCCGACCATAAATTATTCTCATTCATTTCTTTAATGAAAAGACCTCTTATTTAAGCTCTTTTTACACCATAATTATGAAAAATTAATTAGTGACTTTTTTTTTTTAAATAACTAAATTATGAACAGGAAATGGAGTTTGCGGACTAACTGTGCCAGAGGCAGAAAAAGAAAAGGTTCTCCCAATAAAAGAGGGTGACGCCCTTGCAATTCCTTTTGGAGTTGTCACTTGGTGGTTCAACCCGAATGAATCTGACCTCACAATTCTCTTTCTTGGTGACACCTCAAAGGGCCATAGGCCTGGCCAATTTACTGATTTCCATCTCACGGGTCCCACTGGCATTTTCACTGGATTCACTCCTGAATTTGTTTCGCGTGCATGGGATCTCTCTGGAAATGATGTTGCCAAGTTGGTTCACAACCGATCCAATGATGGCATTGTCAAGTTGAAAGACAGTCAGAAAATGCCGGTGCCATCAGACAAAGATAGAGATGGATTGGTACTGAATTGCTATGAGGCACCATTGGATGTGGACATAAAGGGAGGTGGCTGTGTGGTGGTCTTGAACAGTAAGAATCTGCCAACTGTGGAGCAGGTTGGTTTGGGTGCCGATTTAGTGAGACTGCATGGTGGGGCCATGTGCTCTCCTGGATTTTCTTGTGACTCGGCTTATCAGGCAAGAATTTTAGCTGCACTTGATTACCACTGCTGCATTTCTATTTATTTATTAATTGTCATGTTCTTTTGACTGTTCAAATATCACTCAGCTGATGCTTGAAAGCTTAAAGATAGCCAATTAATTAATACTATTGAAAAGGATACATTGTGTGGTACAGTACCGGTCTTTCACTTCTAGGTTCAATTTTTTAACTGAAAACTGTGGTTATTTCAGGTCACATATGTTGTGAAAGGAAGTGGAAGAGTGCAAGTTGTTGGGGTAGATGGTAAACGTGTTTTGGAGACAAAGGTATCAGGAGGGCAGCTGTTTATCGTGCCGAGGTTCTTTGTTGTGTCTAAAATTGCTGACCCAGAGGGCATGGAGTGGTTCTCTATCATCACTACTCCAAAGTAATTCATAAGAACTCCTCTCTTTTGGCCAATTTTTTAGTTGTATTCATGCTTTGCTTAATAGTTGAAAAATAAGCAAGGCTGAAGCATATATTGTTTCTCAAATGAAATCTCTTAGCCCATCAATATTTGTCAAAGTAGAAAAATGCTCAACTGAACCTATTTATATTGCTTATCATTGAAAACAATGATATGACAGTACTTTTAATAGCTAAATATCTATGGACATGCTATATACCACTTGTTTTATGCATGGCAATACTATATCTCAATATTCATCATAAATTTACATAATCATAAATGTTGTTTTGGAAATGCAGCCCTGTGTTTAGCCACCTAGCGGGGAGGACATCAGTGTGGAAGGCGATTTCTCCTGAAGTGCTGGAGGCTTCCTTTGACACCACATCTGAGTTGGAGAAGCTGTTTCGCTCCAAACGTACCTCTGATGAAATCTTCTTCCCTACTAAGTGAACAAAATATTGATGGACTTTATCTGTGGAGGAGGAACAAAATAATGTACCTTCTCCTCTTTTACGTTCATATAGGGGGACTGTTTAATGTCATCTTATGCTTTAGAGCCGTGTTCTGTGTAAAGAATAAGTAAGACTGTTTTTGTGCTGGTGAGCAAGATGCTTAGATGCAAATATGAGTTGAATAATATATCTTCTTATAATAATGAGTTCTTGATCTATGATGTTTGTGCCGTCTATGATTATGAGTTATTACAAATCATTAAAACAATGGTTTATGTTTTTCTTTTGGCAATATTCATTACGTCTATGATTTCCGCCACTTTGGATGGTTGGAACAAAAGCCTTCCTTCAACAGAAGATGCTAAACAATATATTACAACATCGCCCATTTGTACGAGTTGGAAATCTTTTTGGTAGATGTTCGGTAAATCTTACCTTGAATGCAGAAAAGTGCTTCCCCAACAAAAGTTAAAAACTTTACACTGCTGTCTAGACTCTGAAATGAAGGATGAAATATAACTCAATTTACTCAAATCTAAAGTTAAATGACATAAGGATGTGTAGTGATCGGAAAGAAAAGGGAGGAACAATAGGTCGTTCATTATGCTCTTGAGTAGAATATGAATGAAGAAAATAGACCCTCATATTTAATTTTCTAATATTTGTACCTTCTAATTTTAAATGTAAGAAAGATTACATGTTCTTCGTTCTCTTTCCTTCCTGTCTTTCTTCCTTTCTCCCTAACTTGGGAGCAGATCCTAGATAATCGAACATATTCCCATTGAAACAGAGCAGGGGGGGGAAAAAAAAATGGAAGAGGTATCAGTTGAACTGCTGAAGCAGCTTTACAAAAATTTCCAGTATTCCATTTGCAGTTCTCTTGTATACCTCACACACTTGACCAAAATATGACAACACAACTACAAGTGCCACACGAATTTGCTTATAAAGTCTCTCATCATAGAAAGTTATCACAAGTACCGCAAACAAAATTAGCATCGGTACAACATTCCACCTCTTACATTTTCCTTGAAACAAACACAATGAATTAGTTGCAAGCCTCTCTAAAATGTAAGCTGGTTATAATACTCCTCATCGTCAAATTTGAACCATTTCTTCTCAACCTCTTTCAAGTAGTCCAAAAGCATAATCATGATAAAAAGGAAGAAGCCACCAGATGACCGGCCCCAGCCGCCACCACCACCTCCGCCGCCACCGCCACCTCCTCCACGATAGGGAGGAAATCCCCCACCTCCCTGGTATAGTTTTGGCTCCATCACCTTGCCTAAAACAAACGAAATCATTTACTGAACCCGAGAGCTTTTACAGGACAGTTCTAATGAAACTGTTTTAACACCTATGTCAGAATAAAGTGTGAAGTGAATTATTAAAATGACTAAGATGTGTTGCTACTAAATGAGTTCTAATGATGCATATGATGCCGGGTTTCACAATTAGGAATGTTGAGTGATCGTTCCTCTTTTCATAAACAGAATTCTATTACATATAAAATACCTGAAACAGGCCCACTAGGAATGCGGGTTGACTTCCTCTCAACTGTTTGTGTTTGAGTTGCACCAGTGGCAGACTAACAAATAAAAAAAATATATATATAAAAATGCTGTCAGTGAACAATGCCTACCTGAATACAGCTATTTAGACAACAAAAGCCTATTGACGCTAAACCAGCAAATAACACTCTCAACCACAAAAAACTACACAACAGAGGGCCACATACAATCTATGTTGTTACTTGTCATGTAACGAATGGTATTGGCGAAACTTCTGTATTTGAAGAAAAACTTTTACCATTGCAATGTCTCGTAACCTAGCTTCAGGATGAATCGCTCTGGCGAATGAAACTGAACTTTGACTTGATGCATTATGTGCTAGAATCTCTCTCACGCCTACATTTGTATAGTTTAAACTGGTAACTTATTCGAAAAAGATTTAAGATGAAAATAAACAGTGGTTCCTTTACCTCCCAATCTATTGAGGGTAATTGAAGGTGACATTGGAGATGCACATGGTGCCCCTAATGCATTTACAACATACGGCATTTTACAAGGATCTGCCAACCTGAACAGTGAACAATAACAAGTCAGTTGCTCAGGTCAATAAAATAAACTTTCAAAGCTTGCTACAATACAGACTGTTTGGATAGTTTTACTCGGTGAAAGTCCATAGTATTTTCATACAGTTGATTTTCATTTTTATGAATCAAGCAGCTAGCAAGACGAAATAAAAAATGAGATATTTTATACTGAAACCAAAATTCTGAACTCCCATTACACCAAATCAAACAGTCAATTGGAAAGAAAAGGTAAACTTACCAGTGTCTTCTTTATGGCTTATAGTTCAGATAGATTGTGCATGAAATTTGGTTGAATTGAAAATAGATGGGCCATCCACCAACTAATTTGTAAAATTAATGGTTCAGTTTTGAAAGAATTGATGAATCCTCCAATTGTATCAACATTTATAAACATCAAAACTAAACTATGACAAACATATTTACAACATTAATAACCAATTTATCGGATATAATCATATAGCCAGGGATCAAATAAGGGTTGTCAATATATCCCAACCCATACAAAAAGAGAGATGGTTTATAATCTAACCATACCCTCTGCCATGGTCTATTTTTGTTTCAAGACCACAGATAAGTTTATGATTCCTGAAGTGGAGATACCTCAAGTCTCAGTGAATGGTGCGCACCGCGATTTGGTACGAACGGTCCCAATCGCGGTCGCAGACGATTCGGTACGTACAGTGTCAAACCAGCGATTCAAAGAAGAGGCGAGCGAGATTTCACAGCTTTTGGCTGAGACTGAGGACTGAGGAGGAAATAGTAGTTAGTAGAAGAAGGTTTGCGAATCTGGCGAGCGGTCCTAATAGGAATAGGATAGGATATTAGGATAGGATCCTTTTTATATTTATTTTCCTATTTTATTTAAGAAGGCCTGGTCTATTTTTCTGCATTAAGATCTCAAATTTTATTATTAATTTTCTAATGCCTTATGGAAAACCTGACTATATTAAAACGGATGAGAAATTGTATTGGACTCCGGTTGTTGTACCTAGGTGACAGATTTCTCCGCTGGTTTGTGACTTTGTTCTCTTTTGTGACCATTTATATTATAGTAACATGGAAAAAGTTAATATTCAGTCTTTATTAACATATTAATGAATTAAGATAATTGAAAATTACAAATGTATGAAATAATGTAATGTAAAAGATGAGGAAAATGTGTGTGTGTGTGTGTGTATATATAGAGTTTTGCTATGGTGAGTTGCAACTCACCAAAGGGTCAGTAAGTTGCGATCAAAACTCTTAGATCTAGTTCAAAATGACCGATCCAAACCGTCCAATATAGTCTCCCTATTGAAATCTCCATGCAGATCAAATTTTATATTTTTTCAAAATTTTTAAGTATTTTTTTTTGAAATTTTAGAAAATCGTTAATTTAATTAGTTCTGAACCGTTCAAAAACAACAGTTTTTAAAAATTCGAAAAAAATACTTAAAAATTTTAAAAAAATATAAATTTTGGTCTGCATTGAGATTTCAATAGAAATATCATATTAGACGGTTTGGATCGGTCATTTTAAACTAGACCTAGGAGTTTTGATCGCAACTCACAGACCCTTTGGTGAGTTGCAACTCACCACAGCAAAACTCTCTCTCTCTCTATATATATAATGGCTAACGCGCCATCGATGGCACGTGCCATCAATTTTCGAGATCCAAAATTCAAACGGTCGATCCAAACCATTCAAGTTGATCATAATATTGAAATATCCTTGGAGACCAAATTATACATTTTTTCAATTTTTTTTTGCTATTTATTATGATATTTTCAAATTGAAGGACCTGAAATACTCTAATCATAATGATTTTAAAAATATCATAATAAATAGCAAAAAAAATTGAAAAAAATTAAAATTTGGTCTCTAAGGATATTTCAACATGGAGAACAACTTGAACGATTTGAATTGACCATTTGAATTTTGGATCTCGAAAAATAACTTGATGGCACGTTAGCCACACACACACACATAAATTTAACTTGTATTAGCATTGATGTATGGTTTTCATACTCAATTTCCAACCAGATTAAGCCCTAAAATTACATTCAAATGCATGTGTTTTTATCAATTTCTGCTAACTTAGTTTGTAGAAAAGTCCAGCCGTAGCCCAGCAAGTTTATTTTGCAGGTTCAGCATTTATTCGGCACGAAGAACAGAGAGAAAAAGCAAACGGGAGTTGCTCATACAGAGTGGAACGGACCGTCCCACAAACAGAACGGTCCGCTCTGACCAGAGGAACCAAGTCCAGACGGACTCAACCAGACTTCAGACGGACTGCCCTGACCAGACTGGAACGGTCCGCCTCAGACTCAGAACGGGCCGTTCCAGCTATCTTTGGATTGCTAAAAATAGAAGGCCATGTTTGTCAAGTCGGTTTCCTCTATTACCGACCTTCCAGAAGCACGTCTCCCACGTTTGAAGCCACCATTGCCTTATTATAAAAGCTCTGTCCTGTCTTCAATTGAGGCTAAGTTCGAAATTCTAGGTTTTAGCCTCTTTCCAACTCAGCAAAGGAGACAGCCTGCCGAAACGACCAACTGCATCTGGAACTGCCCGTTCCAGAGCCAGGACGGTCCGCCCCAGACAGGACAGAGCACAGAAACGTGGAGTTTTCGAGCGCAACTTGTTGTAAACTTGATTTTTCTCTTTCTATGTCTTTGTATTTGATGAAACCTGCTTGTTCTTGCATGGATTTGTTAGAGTAGAGTAGTTTTAGGGGCTATGGTCTGAGAACCTTTCTCTAGTTGCTTGTTTTTTATTTGAATCTTTAATTATTAGTTAAATTAAGTTATGTTATGCTTCTTGCACTTTGATTTTCTATTTAATTGCTTAAGTTTGTCTCTGTTTGATCTGATTACCTCGTTAAACAAAGGTCTAGTTTAACTGTTAGGATTAAAATCAATCGCAGCTACATTAACTTAGTGATTTTACTGTTCGGTAGGCGATATCCGGAAGGATTAAACCAGACCTTAATAAACTAGGGTTTAACTTGAAATCGGAAGATTAAAAGTTTACCAAAACTCGAGAAGTAGACTAGAACAACTAAACCAAGAAACGGAAGTTGAAATTTAGGCGTTCTAGGAGTTAAACAATAAAACTTAATAGCTTGACCTGAACGGGAGTTAGAGTACAAGTCTTTAGGTTACGTATTGTTTAATCTCGCATAAAAACATTTAATTAATAATTAAAACTCATGACAAAACAAGTATCAATTGATCGGAACGGACCGTTCCAAGGTCAGAACGGACCGCCCGGAAGGGGGAGTCTGGCCTGGAACGACCTGTTCCGATCAATTGACAAAGTCCAGAACGGACCGTTCCAGAGATGGAACGGACCGTTCCAACTTTGACACAGAGAATTGTTCGAGGATCTAAACCCCTAATTTTTATTAACTTGATTATCTTTAGTTTGAGTTAGAATTTGGTAATTTAGAGATTGAACTTTACTTTATTATTCTTTATTTTAGAACTGTTGAAACTTATTGATTTATAATAAAACCAGAATTTAGTTTGAATTGTTTAAACTGAAATTTAGAAACAGAATAGTCCGTCCCCGAGATTCGACCCTTAAACTGTACTGCAAACGAATTCGCATCGGTAATTAAGGATTAAATTTGACCCGCACGCATAGAACCGATCAAATTTTGGCGCCGTTGCCGGGGACGGTGCCTTTATCTAAGTTTAGTTTTCAAGTTAGACTAAATTCTCTTTATCTCTTTTCACTTTTTCTTGGTTTTTGGAAATTGCAGGAACACGCGCTGGCTGGAAAGAAGAAGACCACCAGCAGCACTTGCAACTACGACTTTCGACACCCAAGAAAAGGGAAGAAGAACCCCTCTCAGGCGAGCTCTTCCTCATCTGGACCTAACCGTGCGATTTTGCAACAGCAAATTCCAGAAACAGTTGAGCAGACCGAGAGGCAGGGTGACAGTTCTTTGGTTCCGCCTTTTCGTCTTTTCTACCAGCGAAATCGTAGGAATCTCTCTGGAGCACAGCCACCTGTAGCGCAATCCGAGACACTTCGTTTCACATTAGGACGAACCACATCAACCGCATCAACTGA
Organism: Rhynchospora breviuscula; assembly: GCA_027562975.1. Classification (NCBI taxonomy): domain Eukaryota; kingdom Viridiplantae; phylum Streptophyta; class Magnoliopsida; order Poales; family Cyperaceae; genus Rhynchospora; species Rhynchospora breviuscula. The sequence continues at coordinate 6,010,250 of CM050400.1, read as the reverse complement.
CATAGAAGCAATGGGAGACAACTTAAACGGAAACGGGGGCAACAACAACGAAACTGAACTTGAGCGTGCATTGCGTGAGGCACTTGAAGCTGCCAAGGAGGCTGAGGCAACTCGACCTTTGAGGGAGATCGGGACACCTACCGCAAATAACATCCGACTTGGGGTCAAACCACCGAAAGCCGAGAGGACCAGGGATTTCTTCTACAATCCTGGCCTCGTGTCTTTGATCAAGGAAAACACTTTTGCAGGATCTCCTCATGAAGATGCCAACAGGCATTTACAATCCTTCCTGCGAAATTGCACAACCTTGGTTCCTGAAGAAGTCGATCCGGATATAATTCGCCTAACTCTTTTTCCTTTTTCTCTTAGGGACAAAGCCGAAGATTGGTTGAATAGTTTTAATGACCGACCCTTTGAAACATGGAACGATTTGACCAAAGCCTTCCTGGATAGGTTTTATCCTAGGGTAAAAACGACCAAATTAGTTAGGGAATTGTTAACCTTTCAGCAGGACCAAGATGAAAACCTGTTCGAAGCATGGGAACGGTTTAAAGACCTGCAAAGAATGTGTCCACATCATGATGTACCTGATAGTAGACTGATTGTTAGTTTTTATGATGGTTTGGATGACATAACTCGTCAGAATATAAATTTAACTGCAGGTGGTGCTTTTCTGGAGATGGGATGCAGGGATGCAAAAGCCTTGATTGAAAGCATGGCACAATCTCAGACAAATTGGTCGGTTCGCTCAAAGAACAAAGGAGGCGTGTTTGAAGTAGACAAATCCACTCACCTCCAATCTCAACTCGATTCTTTGACGGTCATGCTAAAAAACATAAGTGCAAAATCTTCAAAACCCTCCGAATCCGCCGCCGTATGTCAAATCTGCGAAGAGGAAGGTCACACAGCCAAGTCTTGTCACTTGGTAGCCAGGGAGAACCAGCTTGAGAATGTCAATGCCATAATTACTCCTCCCTCCTTCTTCCCAAGCAATAACTACTCATATCGCGACAAACGGAACCACCCAGGTCTCTCGTACAGCAACCCCAACGGGTGTGCCAATCCGGGCCAAACTGGTCAAGCATCAAACTCCAATAATAGCACTAACGCCCATAGCGGGCTCTCTCAGCGAACAATAGAGAAGTTTATGCAGAACCAAGGGATATTCAATCACTCAGTCCATGACGAGATCAAACTGCTAAGAGAAGACCTAGGCCTACTCATAAACAAGCTGAACCAAGGGAATGATCAAGCCAACTCAGGGGCACTAACCAAGCCAGGCATGTTTCCAAGCCAACCTGAAACCAATCCCAGAGAAGAGTGCAAAAGCGTCACGCACAGACTGAGGAGCGGGACTAGTTACGATGGCCCTGAGATGCCCAAAGATTTGCAGCCGGATTCAGCTGGGACGGACCAGCCAGAGCTGGAACGGACGTATGGAACGGACCGCCCCAATTTGGTACGGACCGCCCCAGACATCCAGCAACCAGTCACATCTGGGACGGACCAGCCTGAGCCGGAACGACAAGCTGGAATGGACCGCCCCAATTCGGAACGGACCGCCCCAACCTTGCCAAGAGTTGAGAAAGTCTTTGCTTATCCACCCCCGACGCCGAACGATCCTCCGGTTGAAGTCCCATACCCGCAGAGGCTAGCTCAGGCTAAGAAGGACAAAGAATACGGAAAATTTCTGGATATCTTGAGGCAAATGAAAATCACTATTCCCTTCACTGACCTCTTGTCAAAGATGCCATCCTACGCCAAGTTTCTCAAAGATCTCTTATCCAACAAGAAGAACTTGGAATTGAGCGGTGTCATGGCCTTGTCAGGAGATCCCGACACTCCAAACATCAAGAAAATGCCGCCGAAGATGAAGGATCCAGGTAGATTTACTATTCCTTGTAAAGTTGGTGATTTAGGTATGAAAAGAGCGTTGCTGGACATTGGAGCAAGCGTCAGCCTGATCCCTGAAACTATCTTTCATCGAATTGGGAAACGAGAACTAGAGCCAACCCCGGTGACTTTGAGACTTGCTGATAATTCAATAAGATTGCCATTGGGGGAGGTGAAAGACGTGCCAATTCGAGTTGGAGACATCTTTGTTCCATGCGACTTCGTGGTGGTTGATACGGAGGAAGATCCTGAAGTTCCTATCATCCTGGGCAGACCCTTCCTCACCACAGCCGGTGTGTTCATCAATTGCAGAACCGGCAAGATGAAATTGGAAGTTGGAGATGAGAAAATTGAGTTTGATGTGGAAAAAACGATGCGGATGCCAGACCATATGGATTCAATTTTTATGGCTGAATCATTGGAAGCCATGGTTGAAGAGACATTCAACAATCGGATTGTGCAAGCATACCATTCCTTCTCGGCCACACCTGAAGAGGAGGAGGCAGACTTGATATTCAACGAAATTCTGCAAACCGTAGAATACTTGGCTGCCAGAGAGGGCTGGAACGGTCCGCCCCAGATCCAGGCGGACCAAGTCAGCATGCAGCTTCGATCAGCGGCTGAAATCGACCAGATTTTCGACCTCGATTCAGATCAGAACGGTCCACCCCGTTTTGAAACGGACCGTCCGAGCTGCCAGTCAGAGAAAGGTAAACTAGAATTGAAGACATTACCAGAGAGCCTTAGGTACGAATTCCTAGGTCCCGACCAGACCTTTCCTGTCATCGTCAACGCCAAACTCGACTTGGATCAGACTGATAAGCTACTAAAGGAGTTGAGAGCTCACCGCAAGGCTATTGGATATTCTATCGAAGATCTTAAGGGTATCGATCCCTCGATATGTACCCACCGGATCTTACTTGAAGAAGACTCAAAACCGACAGTAGAACATCAAAGGAGACTCAACCCGAACATGAGTGAAGTCGTGAAGAAGGAGGTGCAGAAACTTTTGGAAGCTAGAATCATCTACCCGATCTCAGACAGCAAATGGGTCAGTCCCATTCATGTCGTCCCAAAGAAGGGAGGCACAGCAGTGATTGAGAAAGATGATGGCCAGCTGATCCAAACAAGGATTGTCACTGGATGGAGGATGTGTGTGGACTACCGCAAGCTGAATGCTTCAACACGAAAGGATCACTTCCCTCTGCCTTTTGTTGACCAATTACTCGAACGACTGGCTAAGCATTCTTTCTTTTGTTATTTAGATGGTTATTCAGGTTTCTTCCAAATACCGATTCACCCGCTTGACCAAGAAAAAACAACTTTTACATGCCCATATGGAACTTATGCATACCGTAGGATGCCATTTGGCTTGTGTAATGCGCCAGCAACGTTCCAAAGAGCTATGATGGCAATATTTTCGGATTTTATCGAAAAAGACATGGAAGTTTTCATGGATGATTTTTCAGTATATGGTACTTCTTTTGATCATTGTCTGGCTAACTTGTCAAAAATTTTGCAGAGATGTGAGGAAGTCAATCTTGTATTGAATTGGGAAAAATATCATTTCATGGTGCAAAAAGGAGTTGTTTTGGGCCACATAATTTCAGAACAGGGAATCATGGTCGATCAAGCGAAGGTGGAGGTGATCGAAAAGCTAACCTTGCCAACTTGTGTGAAGGATGTGCGGAGCTTTCTTGGGCATGCAGGCTTCTATAGGCGTTTCATTAAAGATTTCTCTAAAATTGCTAAGCCATTAACCAATTTAACAATTAAGGATGCTGAATTCCTGTTTGATCAAAATTGTGTTGATGCTTTCAATAGGTTGAAGGAAGCGCTTGTGACTGCCCCTATATTGCAACCTCCAAATTGGGATCAGCCATTCGAATTGATGTGTGATGCTAGTGATTACGCGGTCGGTGCAGTGCTAGGACAGCGGACAGACAAGAAGCCCTATGCAATCTATTATGCGAGCAAAGTGCTGGATGAGGCGCAAGTCAACTACACCACAACCGAAAAGGAGCTTCTAGCAGTAGTCTATGCCTTAGACAAATTCAGGTCATACCTGGTTGGCTCAAAGGTTATAGTCTACACCGATCACTCAACACTCAAATACCTCATATCCAAAATGATGCCAAGCCACGACTCATTCGATGGGTTCTCTTACTGCAAGAATTCAACCTCGAAATACGCGACAAGAAAGGTACAGAAAATAGTGTGGCTGATCATTTGTCCAGATTGAAAATAGAAGACCAAGGAACTGGATCCATACCGATCAACGACTCATTTCCAGACGAACATTTGATGATAATCCAGTCTGGAACGGACCGTCCCAGACTAGAACGGACCGTCCCAGCCCCTGAAGACGCTGTAGCAGCAGACAGAACGGCCCAGCCTGAGCCAGAACGGCTAGATGGAACGGTCCGCACCAATCTGGAACGGTCCGCCCCAATCTGGAACGGTCCGCCCCAAACCAGGAAGTTCCATGGTTTGCTGATTTCGCGAACTTTTTAGCCAGCAAAGTCATGCCCTATAAGATGTCTTCTCAGCAAAAGAAGAGGTTCCTAGCTGACGCGAAATATTACTTCTGGGAGGACCCATTTTTGTGGAAACTTGGGGTTGACGGAATATTTCGAAGATGCATACCAAAGGAAGAGGTGCAGCAAATTCTTTATCAGTGTCATTCATCCGCCTATGGTGGTCACGCTTCAACCTCGAAAACTGCAGCTAAAGTCCTTCAATCAGGTTTCTTTTGGCCGACTATTTTTAAAGATTCGAGGGAGTTTGTTTTGTCTTGCGATCAGTGCCAAAAGATGGGTAATATATCCAGCCGACAAGAAATGCCAATGAACCCGATTTTGGAGGTTGAAATTTTTGATTTGTGGGGGATTGACTTCATGGGGCCCTTCCCATCTTCGTGCGGGTATGAATACATCCTTGTAGCAGTAGACTACGTGTCTAAATGGGTTGAAGCTATTCCGAGCAAGCATGCCGATTCAGCCACAGTCAAGAAGCTGTTCACCAAGATCATCTTTCCTCGGTTTGGAACTCCGAGAGCTGTCATCAGTGACGGGGGTAAACACTTTATCAACAAACAATTTGACAATCTGCTGAAGAAATATGGAGTGAAACACAAGGTGGCAACACCTTACCACCCGCAAACAAGTGGCCAAGTCGAGGTATCTAACCGAGAAATTAAGAACATCCTGCAGAAAACCGTTGGGAGTACAAGGAAGGATTGGGCACTGAAGTTGGATGATGCACTATGGGCATACCGAACCGCATTCAAGACTCCGATCGGGATGAGTCCATTCAAGCTGGTGTATGGAAAGGCGTGTCATTTGCCTGTTGAGATCGAACACAAGGCGTATTGGGCAACCAGAGCACTCAATTTGGAGTATAAATCAGCAGGAGAACAAAGAGTTCTAGACTTGCATGAGTTAGAAGAGATCAGACTGAACGCCTATTATAATGCTAAGATGTACAAGGAGAGAACAAAGAATTGGCATGATAAGCATATCCAAAGGCGAGATTTTAAAAAGGGTGATCTTGTGCTTTTGTTTAATTCGCGATTGAGGTTGTTTCCGGGAAAATTAAAGTCCCGATGGACAGGTCCATATGAGGTTAGAAAAGTTTACCCATTCGGAGCAGTAGATATTTGGAAGGAAGGATCAGATATTTTCAAAGTGAATGGCCAACGACTCAAGCTCTACATCAGTCAAACCACACCAGAAGGATGGGAAGTGCGATTTTTGGACAACCCCTCAACCGTAGAGACGTAGCCATACGGGGTCAGGCTCGAGACCTTAAACAAGCGCTGCTTGGGAGGCAAACCAAGGGTTTAAAAAAAAAAAAAAAAAATAGGAGTAATGATAAATACTTGGCTTAGTCTGTACTTGTTTAATTTCAATTTTTTTTAGGGATTGGAACGGACCGCCCCAAATCCAGAACGGTCCGTCCCATCATCAGGACGCATAGGTCCATGGCTGGTACTACGCATACGGAACGGACGACAATATCATACGGAACGGACGAGAAAACCATATGGAACGGACCGTCTCAATTTTGGAACGGTCCGCCCCATTTAAACCTAACTGAGGACCCAGATCCAAACCCAATAACTACCCACTACCATTAACTACCCACTAAGCCTAACCAACCCGCCTCCTCACCTTATCCGACCCGTCCCCTTCTATTCCTCTCCCAAACCAATCATTCAAAACTCTCCATCTCTCAAACCCGTCTCTCCAACTCTCTCTCTCTGCCACCACCAAATCCGACGAGATCGCAACCATTTTCGCCGCCTCTTGCCATCACTCGCCTCTCCAGAGCACTCTCAAGTCAGTGGACTCCTCGATTTCTCCGATTACTCGAAAAAACGCCGGCGCCACCAGCTCCGCCCCGCCACCTCTAGCCCTCGTCAGAAATTTCGGTAACATCGCCTTTTTCTCTCCTTCTTTCTATTCCAGGTACCAAACCAACTCAATACTGCACCAAAATCGTACCACAACCTCGAGAAAAATCGAAACCATAAAACTTCACCTTTTCTGTCCAAAGCCAGAGTAGAACGGTCCGTCCCAATCTTGGAACGGTCCGCCCCATAACCAAACCAGATTCCAAACCAGCCCGTCCTGACCGAAACCTCCCCGTCCAACCAATCCAGAACGGTCCGCCCCATCACCAAACCAGATTCCAACAGCCTTTCTTCCCAACCAAACCGCTCCGTCCCAGGCTACAAACGGTCCGTTCCATGTCTAACAGCTCATCTTCTGGTTCGTTGGGCGACAAAATCTCTAAATTCTTCCGCAAGGGAGCTAGGAAAACAGGCCAGGCATCTGTCCCAATCCCTCCAGAATTCAATGTGCCATGGCCAACAAAGGAATCAAATCCGGTACCGCCTCTGGATAGGCTCCCGCTCAGACCAGAAGACTTGATCACCACACCAGAACATCCATTGTCTGCCACGCCACCATACTCAGTCAACTATCCACCTCCTGACACAGAAATCATACCCTATATTCCACAGAGACGGATGGATACCGATGCAATTGACTGGTCACAGCTAGAGGCTGCCTCAGACACGGAACAAGTGGAACAAGGTGAAACAGCCGAAGGTGAGACAGCCGAAGCAGAGCCTGAAGAAGATACTGAAGAAGAAGAGGCCGCGGATCTTGTCCCTGAGACACAAACCCGGCTAGCACAACCAGCCAGCATTGAGCTAGCAAATGTGCACATCCGCCTCAAGGGCAGCCAGGCAAAGCAGCGATACAGAAACCTCCTGAACAAGAAATTTGAAAATACCCGCTCGATCGATCTGCGGGTACTTGACACACTAGGGATCAGGGAGGACTTCTACAGGCTGACCAGAGCAATTGGGTTTCGCCCAAGGTTCTGGAAGATCAGAGCTCCAGCCTACACAGCCTTGACAATGGAATTTCTGTGCTCTCTCGACCTCTATCACAAAAATGACTTGTGGCAACTCACATTTCGTGTGGATGGTAAGAAGTATGTCGCCACAGAGCTTGATTTTGCCCGTATCTTTGGGCTTGAGAATTGCACGATAACTGATGAGTTATTTGAGGATGATCTGTGGGAAGAGCTTTCACTGGAGCACAAAAAACCAGTCAACGAGCGCCGCTCCTCTCACATTCAACACCCTACCATCCGGTTCATCCAGAGGATGCTCTCGCTCACCATCTTTGCCAAGGGTGAGTCGGGGGTAAAATTGACAAGGGGAGAACAAGCCATTCTCAACCAGATATTTTATCCAAAAGGCGACGCCCAACTGAACCTTGCCTACATGATGATGAAACATTTCGAGAAGCAGGCAAATAACTTGAGAAGCGGCAAAGGTCAGATCACAATCGGTGGCTATGTCACCCATCTGGTGCAGCAATATGACTTGGCGTTGTCTGAGATGCAGCGTAGTGGGGGCCCAAACCGGGTCTCCATGAAACAACTGGTTGAAATGCAGATGGTGGCTCAGGTTGGAAACGAGTACCAGTACATTTATGGTCGATACCGTTTCCCTCTTCCCCTCAATAGGCCTATTGATCTTACCAACAAGAGAACCTGGCTGCTAGTTGACAAGGACGGCAAATTTATAAACCATGAAGAGGAGGAATTGCAGCGGCGATTAGCCGAGATGGAGGCCGCAGCTAGAGCAGCCGGAGCAGGTACGTCAGCAGAAGCAGCCAGCTCACAGCCACCTCCACCCAATCAGCCACCAGTCCAGCCATTCTATGAGCCTCAGACTAACCAGCGCGAGGATATATTTTGGGGAGGGTTGCCGACTCATGAGATACCACATCATCAAGAGCTATCCCCATGCCAGTGGCAAGGCGGATTTGATCACGCCTACCACAACATTCTCCAGGATATCCACACTGCACAGTGGAACATCCAGGCCTCAATAGATGAAGACAGAGAAGAAAGGAGGCGTGAGCGAGAAGAGAACAGAAACTGGAGGCAGCAGCAGGACGAGCGGAATGAACAAAATGATGACCTGCTAGCACGGTTGGCCAGCCATATCTTCGGACCACCGCAGGACCCACCACATCACTGAGCCAAGTTCAGTAAGTTTTCTGTTTTTCTCTCCTTTATTTTCTTTCTTGTATCTAATCAGGACTAGGGACAGTCCTTTAGATAAGCTTGGGGGGGTAAAGATCGAGAAAAATCGAAAACTGGTACGATAGGATGCACTTCATGGCATATTGCATATTTCTGTCAAGGTTGGAACGGACCGTCCCACAAACAGAACGGTCCGCCCCAAAAGGTCGTTCTAGTCCAGAACAGTCCGTTCCAGACTTGGCAGAACTAATAGACAGCTGACAAATGTGCATGGAACGGTCCGTCCCACAAACAGAACGGTCCGCCCCATTGGGTCGTTCCAGCCCAGAACTGGCCGTTCCAAGTACAATTGTCAGCTGGTTTTTGTATATACATGTAGGAATTGCATTTTTAATCATTTAATGTTGCATTTAGATAAGCTTTAAGGATTTAATGGATAAGCTTAGCGATTGTGACTTAGGAAATTAAGGCATTTTCTGAGAGAAGCGAATTTTATTGAAAATCTTTTTGAAATGAATTTGATGAAACTGATTTGAGCAACCTAAGGTTAGGATTTGAAAATTGTCTGAGAAGTCGTTTTCTTAAGCATTGAATTGATTAATTTCACAAGCAATTGATTGATTTAGTCGATTAGAGCCGGCAAAGGGTGATTAAGTTCGCCTAAGATCATTTTCTCAACTCAAAAACCTGATTAATTGTAAGTAGATCTGCACAAGTTTTAGAAACAATTAAACCACTGTTTTTCAAACCTAAAAAAAAAAAAAAAAATCAGAAAAATAACAAAAACAAAAATTAAATTAAATTTTCTTTTCTGGAGGCATAAGGAATGAGGCAGAAAAATTGCCGAACTTCCGTAGTGGACCGTAGCAAAAATGCATAAAAACCGGACCGACCTCCAAGGGGAACTAAAAAGCTGTGCTCTCCAAGTGGATATTGCGAGAGGCTATAGGTAACTGAAGGTAAAAAAATGATCCACTAAATCAAATGGATGAGAGAAAACTCAATGATTCCAAGCCTTCTTTAATCTGGCCGATCCCCCCGCAGCGAGGAAAATTCCCAGCCCCGGGAAAATCTGTATCAAATGTATCTTACTTTCTGTTTGTTTTCGAAAATTTTAAGTGGTTTAAAACAATTTAAAAAACATGTGCATAACGACTTGGAATTAATTTAGATTATTTGAGTTGAGAAGGTTCGATCCCGTTTCTACTTGATTTCAGATTGAATGAGAACTTCGAAAAATTAATCAGATTATTGCTTCAGAAAATGAACCTTGGACAGAAAGATTTGAGAATCCTTAGGTTGACTTCAGAAAAGTTGATTCACTTGAAACAAACTGGTTTAAACTTGTTGAAAAATCTTTTTGACCAAATTGCCCCTATAACCTAATGTCACAGTTTGCTGATTTTAGTTAGGAAATCCTTAGAACTTGTTAGATACACAATCAATTGAACTTAATTTAGGTCTGAACCTAGTCTACGTTTAGAGTTTTGCTTGAGGACAAGCAATGTTCAAGCTTAGGGGGTTTTGATGTATGGTTTTCATACTCAATTTTCAACCAGATTAAGCCCTAAAATTACGTTCAAATGTATGTGTTTTTATCAATTTCTGCTAACTTAGTTTGTAGAAAAGTCCAGCCGTAGCCCGGCAAGTTTATTTTGCAGGTTCAGCATTTATTCGGCACGAAGAATAGAGAGAAAAAGCAAACGGGAGTTGCTCATACAGAGTGGAACGGACCGTCCCACAAACAGAACGGTCCGCTCTGACCAGAAGAACCAAGTCCAGACGGACTCAACCAGACTTCAGACGGACTGCCCTGACCAGACTGGAACGGTCCGCCCCAGACTCAGAACGGGCCGTTCCAGCTATCTTTGGATTGCTAAAAATAGAAGGCCATGTTTGTCAAGTCGGTTTCCTCTATTACCGACCTTCCAGAAGCACGTCTCCCACGTTTGAAGCCACCATTGCCTTATTATAAAAGCTCTGTCCTGTCTTCAATTGAGGCTAAGTTCGAAATTCTAGGTTTTAGCCTCTTTCCAACTCAGCAAAGGAGACAGCCTGCCGAGACGACCAACTGCATCTGGAACTGCCCGTTCCAGAGCCAGGACGGTCCGCCCCAGACAGGACAGAGCACAGAAACGTGGAGTTTTCGAGCGCAACTTGTTGTAAACATGATTTTTCTCTTTCTATGTCTTTGTATTTGATGAAACCTGCTTGTTCTTGCATGGATTTGTTAGAGTAGAGTAGTTTTAGGGGCTATGGTCTGAGAACCTTTCTCTAGTTGCTTGTTTTTTATTTGAATCTTTAATTATTAGTTAAATTAAGTTATGTTATGCTTCTTGCACTTTGATTTTCTATTTAATTGCTTAAGTTTGTCTCTGTTTGATCTGATTACCTCGTTAAACAAAGGTCTAGTTTAACTGTTAGGATTAAAATCAATCGCAGCTACATTAACTTAGTGATTTTACTGTTCGGTAGGCGATATCCGGAAGGATTAAACCAGACCTTAATAAACTAGGGTTTAACTTGAAATCGGAAGATTAAAAGTTTACCAAAACTCGAGAAGTAGACTAGAACAACTAAACCAAGAAACGGAAGTTGAAATTTAGGCGTTCTAGGAGTTAAACAATAAAACTTAATAGCTTGACCTGAACGGGAGTTAGAGTACAAGTCTTTAGGTTACGTATTGTTTAATCTCGCATAAAAACATTTAATTAATAATTAAAACTCATGACAAAACAAGTATCAATTGATCGGAACGGACCGTTCCAAGGTCAGAACGGACCGCCCGGAAGGGGGAGTCTGGCCTGGAACGACCTGTTTCGATCAATTGACAAAGTCCAGAACGGACCGTTCCAGAGATGGAACGGACCGTTCCAACTTTGACACAGAGAATTGTTCGAGGATCTAAACCCCTAATTTTTATTAACTTGATTATCTTTAGTTTGAGTTAGAATTTGGTAATTTAGAGATTGAACTTTACTTTATTATTCTTTATTTTAGAACTGTTGAAACTTATTGATTTATAATAAAACCAGAATTTAGTTTGAATTGTTTAAACTGAAACTTAGAAACAGAATAGTCCGTCCCCGAGATTCGACCCTTAAACTGTACTGCAAACGAATTCGCATCGGTAATTAAGGATTAAATTTGACCCGCACGCATAGAACCGATCAAGCATCATGTTAAAAAATTTAGATATTATTTGAAATGATCGGCTTGGTTTAGATAGGATCTTAACATTCACTTGAGATTGTGCCTAATTTTTCATAAATTCGGCATCTCTAAGCCTTGGCCCTTCCTAAGCCTGGCCTCTTTAAGCCCTGACCCTTCTAAAGCCTGGTCTCTATAGGCCTTTCTTCAGTTGAGATTGTGGCCTGACCCTTTCAAAGTCAGACCTATCTAGGCCCTTAGCCCTTCTTCAGGGTCTAAAGAGGCCGGGCCGGCCCTTTGTGTCAGAAGGGCTCGACCAAGCTGGAGGATTTTGGATGTTCACCAGCAGCAAGTAATTCACATGGAACTCAAATACTCATCGTGATTCAAACATGTAATTGAAAATTTGTGATTATTGTAACATGGACGGTGATTTATGCATAATTAGAATAAATTAAATTATTTTTTTTAAAAATAGAAAATTAAAACATTAGTTTTATGATTTTATTTGCCGTAAGAAAATTAAAATTGGTTACTTAATGACTTAAGACTTTGATCAAAATAATTTTCTTCGTGGATTTTATTTTATTATAATTTTTTTTAGAATTTTGTTGGGTCTATCAACATATAACATGAAAATTCTAATTTCATGAAATAAAATAGATTTATTTTTCATTAAAAAAACTTTATAATAAAATGAAATTCCGCCACGCGATTCTAATCAAGTAATATATGACCCAAAATTTTATTCTACTTCTGATTTTGCCATTGCAGCGACCATAGGACAACCAACAATGTCTTATTTTCATTTATAAAAAAAAAACTAATTTTCATAAGAAATTTTGTCACAGTAAAAACCTTGACTTAACAGATCGTGTGTCCTCAAACGAAACAATACACATTACGCGTACAATAAATTTGATGTTATTTCAAGTTCATTTTGATATGAATCAAAGTAAACAAAGTTAAAAGTCTAAATTTTGAAAATTTAGCACCCTAGCTTGACGGCTATCAATACAAGGTCAAAATCGTAACAATTTTTGTATATGCGTGTACGTAATTGGAAAAATAAATAAAATACATCTAAAGGAACTAATATATAAATTTAGGTAAGAACAAAAAACTTAGTACCGGTTGGCTCTGAAGATCGCTGAAATTCGATCCGTACTTCCTAATTAATAAACAAAATTAATATTGAGTTACAGCATTATAAAATACTAGCTTAAGATGCCTAATACGTGGGCAAATAAAGAAACAAAATAATATTAGATAATAAAAATATATTGCTTAATCTATCATCGATACAAATAGATATGTTATTTAATTTGTTTCTTTATTCTTTATTAGACGGAAAATCAAAATATATTGTTACTTCGCCTGGCGATTAATATCCGACCACAGATCAAATCGATCGAACGGCAGAAATACTTGTTTACATGCTAGATCTAGCGTGTAACACCTCCCCCATCCGTGCTTTTATAATAGTACTAGCCTAAGATGCCCTCATATGTGGGCAAATAAAAAAACGAAATAATGTTAGGCAATAAAAATATGTTGCTTAATCTACCAGCGATACAAATAGATATGCTATTCAATTTGTTTCTTTATTAGACGGAAAACCAAAACATATTGTTGTTTTGTCTGGCGATTGATATCCAACCACAGATCAAATCGATCGAACGACAGAAATATCTGTTTACATGCTAGACCTAGCGTGTAATACCTCTACGGTCCGTGCGTTTATAAGTAATAAAGAAATAAAGATTGATATCCAACCACAGATCAAATCGATCGAACGACAGAAACATCTGTTTACATGCTAGACCTAGCGTGTAATACCTCTACGGTCCGTGCGTTTATAAGTAGTAAAGATAAAGATATAGAGATAAAGATTTTAAACTTGACTCTACATTTAAGAATATTTTATATGCAATTTTTTATAAATTTTTACAAAAAAAAAAAATTGATAAATAAACTCAGAAAATAGTGAAGGAGAATGATAACAGAGTATCTCGACAAGCAAGCCAGCTATTTTTTCTTTTCTTTGGTATATTTCGTTTACATCTTAATTCTCTTTTGGTGATTAAAAATATAACATTTGAATTTTTATAATATGTTGAGCAACATGACGTTTATCTCTGGTGATTCATTTAAATCTTAAAAGATAAATTTTGAGTGGATTATCAAAAGAATAACTTAAAGTGTACAGTCAAATTTTATTGTACATTCTGTATTAGAGTATTGATCAATGATTCAAAATCTCAAAAAAAATTGTGTCACCAATTTTTATTTTTTGCCATTAAATCTTTACTACTTATAAAAGCATACATGCTAATATTAGAATCTATTTTTTTGTCGTAAATATAGAATCCATTTAATAAAATTTGGGGGTGTGCCAAAATCATCCTTATCATATTTGTAACATAATTAAGATTATGGTCTATACTATGAAAATCTATTTAATAAAATTTTGGGTGTGCTAAAATCATCCTTATCATATTTGTAACATAAGATTATGGTCTATCCTTTCGTAGTAGAAGCAGTGTACATAGAAAGCTTGCCTTTTTACAACTCCTGTTTGAGTTTGGCTAAGTCCAATTTGGCATTAATAGAAGAATCTTCATTATTCTTTAGCATAGCGCTAAATTAGAGATATTCAATTTTAAACTTTTAATCATTCGGTATATTTTTTTGCTGATATTTATCGACTGAGAGCCTACCGAAAAGGAAAAAAACAAATAGACGAACCAAGCAGAGTCATATTTTTTATTATTTTTTTATTTTTTGCGTTAAACACATGCAAATTTGTGTGTAGCAATACGGGACGGATTTACATTGAAGAAAGGGGTGTCAATGTCACCCCAATTTTTTTAAATAATATTACTAGTGATGATTATTTATAAATATAAAATGTAATTTTATTATCTTGGCCATATATTTGAACCCCATAAACATTTAGATAATTTTTCATTGTTGAACCCCATACATATTTTGTAGTTTAAGTTTTTGACAAGTTTTTTTTTAGTCTATTTTATCTAAACTTAATGTAATAATTTGAATACTATTAATTTAGTGAACCCCATTGTTAATTTTTCTGACTCAGACCAACTCATGTTGCTTCATTTTATAAAGTCGAGTAGGAATAAAAAAACTTAGTACTTGTTGGCACTGATGACCATTGACGCTTCATTTGTAAGATTAAACAAAATTAAGATTGATTGTAGTATGAAAATTGTTTTATAATCTTTTTAATCTGGACGATTTATTTGTAATATTACAATTCTACATGAAAAATTTAAACTATTTTTACATAAAAGCACAAAGAACTTAATTAGAAAATATTGATAGAAAATGATAAAAAATAAAAACGAGTCTCAACAAGCAAGCTAGCTAATTTTTTCTTTTGGTGTATTTTAACTTATATCTTTAATATTGATTAAAATATAATTGTATTTAAAATTATTATTAAATGTGAGGTTTATCTCTAGTTTATTCATATCGCGAAAGATATATGCATTGACTGTATTACGTATATTCAGTGATTCAAAATCTTAATAATATTGTATTCAAAAAGTTTATATTTGCCATTAAATGCATTCTTATAGAGATTCTATTTTTGGGGTTGAATATAGAATCTATTTTATTTATAAAATTAATTTCGATGTACGCTAAAATCATCCTTATCATATTTGTAACATAAGATTGTGGTCAATCCTTTCATAATAGAAGCATTATACATAGATAGCTTGCCTTTTGTAATTCATATATGAGTTTGGCTAATTCCAAATTAGGACGAGTAAAATAACTATCTTAATTCAGTAGCACTCAATAAAGATAATGTGGTTTCAATGACTCGGCATTTTATTTTTGTAACTTCAAAAGGCCAAATAGTCGAACCATGAAGGCATGAATGGCCATAATGTGGATTTCAGTGTATAAAACGTATGACTTAATTTGTTTGTAGCAACTCAGGATGCTTAATTTTTCTATCTTGTTGTTTCAAACATGAAACATCACACCGATTCTAAAATATGGACCCCACTCGTCTATTTTCATTACAAGCACAAAATAAGGATGTCAAAAAATACAAATTCTAGAATGCTTCCAAATATATACGCATACATCTCATAATAGTTTTTGTATTGACGGTTTGACACCTATAAATTCTTACCATACTCGGCACTCTCTACTTCATAAATCAAACCCCTCTCTGTTTCTCTAAAACCTCTTCAGCCTCTCTCTTTCCATTAGATCAAAAATTCCTTTCTTCAATCAAGATCAAGATCAAGCAATGGAGATCGATCTTGCGCCGAAAGCCCCAAAAGGATTGTACGCTGGAGATGGGGGTTCCTATTCGTCGTGGACCCCTGACGACCTTCCTATGCTGCTTGTGGCGAGCATCGGAGCAGCTAAGCTCACCTTGAACAGTCGTGGTTTCGCAGCGCCAAGCTACTCCGACTCCTCCAAGGTCGCCTATGTTCTCCAAGGTATTTGATTGTTTCCTTTTGTTGGTTGATACTTTCATAATGAAATCTAATTTATCAATACATTGGGAGTTTGGGACAATACTTGTGTTAGAGATTTATGTTATTTTGATTGCGATAAATGTGGTCTGTATTGTTTCCTTATGAACAATTATATACATATAATTTTAGTGAAAATATATGTAATCCGTCCTTTGTGTTGTTAGAAAAAAGCAAAGAGATAACAATTGGGTTGGTCTGCTTTGTGTTAAACTTCCTCTGTGTTGATCCCTTTGTTAATACTTGATCACCTGACCTTAGTTTGAATTTTATTAATAGCTGTGCATATATCTCCTATGAAAGGAGCAATTATTAAAACTCGTTATGTATGTTTATTTCATTATGATTTATGAATATGAATATGAATTAGCCGTTCTTATTTTGAAAATGAAAATTATGAACAGGAAGTGGAGTTTGCGGACTTACTGTCCCAGAAGCTACAACAGAAAAAGTGATTCAAATTAAAGAGGGTGACGCACTTGCAATTCCATTTGGATTTGTCACGTGGTGGTTCAATCCAAATGACTCTGACCTCGCCATTCTTTTCCTTGGAGACACCTCAAAGGGCCACCGACCTGGCCAATTCACTGATTTTCATCTTACCGGTCCCTCTGGCATTTTCACCGGATTCACTCCCGAATTCGTTTCTCGAGCATGGGACCTCTCTGAAAGTGATGTTTCCAAGTTGGTGCACGACCAGTCCAATGTCGGCATTGTCAAGCTGAAAGTCGGTCAGAAAATGCCGGAGCCGTCAGACAAAGATAGGGATGGATTGGTGGTGAACTGCCTTGAGGCGCCTCTAGATGTCGACATAAAGGGAGGCGGTTGTGTGGTGGTCTTAAACAGCAAGAATCTGCCAACTGTGGAGTCAGTCGGTTTGGGAGCGGATTTGGTAAGACTGCACGGTGGGGCCATGTGCTCTCCAGGATTTTCCAGCGACTCAGCGTACCAGGCAAGACGTTTAGTTACACTTAATTACCCCTGCAACGTTTCAGTTTTGTTACTTTATTGTTGCAATGTTCTTTTTTGAAAGGCTGAAACTCACGTTTAATTGAAAGCAGTCACAGTTAACCAATTAATTAATACTGTTAAGAAGAGTGATTAATTCATACAGTACTGGTATATTACTTTTGCCTTTAAGCTGACCCTAAAACTACGATGATTTCAGGTGACATACGTGGTTAGAGGAAGCGGAAGGGTTCAAGTGGTCGGAGTAGACGGGAAACGGGTGCTTGAGACCAAGGTGTCGGGAGGGCAGCTGTTTATTGTGCCCAGGTTTTTTGTTGTGTCCAAAATTGCTGATCCTGAAGGCATGGAGTGGTTTTCAATCATCACTACTCCAAAGTAATTCATATAAACTCTTACTCATTTTAGGTCATTTCACATATTTTGTACGTTATACCTCAGAAATATAAAAATATGCAAGATCAGAAATAGAAAGATACATTGTTCTCCCAATGGCATCTCTCGTTTTCCAAAAGTAGAAATTGCATAATTAACCCATCTCTACCGTTTATTCATTGGCACACAAATTGGATGTCATATGGGATGCATATATGCTTCAAAAAAAAATTATTTCTTGACATTATGTGGATAGATAGATTGAATATCTTAAGAACATCTCTAGGACGTACATTTATGCATATGCGAATCCTTATTTCATGCATAGCAAGAGAAATTGAATATTCATTAAGAATAAACGCAACCAATATTTAATTATAATTAATTGTTTTTTTTTTTTTTTTTGAAATTACAGCCCTGTCTTTAGTCACTTAGCCGGGAGGACATCGGTGTGGAAGGCGATTTCTCCAGAAGTGCTGGAGGCAGCTTTTGACACCACACCTGAGTTAGAGCAGCTGTTTCGCTCTAAACGTACTTCCGACGAAATCTTCTTCCCTCCAAAGTAATAGATTAGATTGGGTATACAATATGTTAGGTGCCTGTTTGAGAGTTTGTATGCTGACTTCTCAGAATGATGATTTCTTGATTTATGTAATTTGTGCTACCTATCATGCTCCTTCATTCTAATTATGAAAGCCATTACTTGTAATCTTAGACTTTTTATAAATCCATATATATGTATGTTCTCCATGCTTAAAGAAATTATTATGCAAACCAATTGCAAGTTATGTTGATCCTCTCCACTATGCCTTCAGGAGTTCAGATTAAAAAATAATAATAATAATACAGAAGAAGACGAAACACCGAACAAAATTTTGAACAATTGAATTTGCCTTAAACAAAAAAGAAAAAATCTAAGTAAACAATATAAAGCCTAAATTGCGATTCATTTCTAATGTCATCTGAAGTGTCTCATCCTAGAAAGTAATAACAAGTACCGAACACAAAATTACATTTTCCTTAAAACAAACACACAATTAATTAGTTTCAAGCTCTCTAAAATGTAAGCTGATAATAATACTCCTTATCGTCAAATTTGAACCATTTCTTCTCAACCTATTTCAAGTAGTCCAAAAGCATAATCATGATAAAAAGGAAGAACTTCTAGTATAGGGAGGAAATCTCCTGGTATAGTTTTGCCTCCATTACCTTGCCTAAAACAAACCACCAAAACATTACTGAACTCGAGAGCTTCTATAGGACTGTTCTAGTGAAACAGTTTTAACACCTATGTCAGAATAAAATGTGAATTCTTACAAACATGACTAAGACCAATCGCTACGAAACCAGTTCTAATGATGCCTATGATGTCGGATTTCACAATTAGGAATGTTGATGCAGGAGACTTCCTCTCAACTGTTTGTATTTGAGTTGCACCAGTGGCAGACTAACAAATAGGTTAATTTACATATTTTGTACGTTTTACCTCAGAAATAGAAAAATATGCGAGATCTAAAACATATATTGTTCTCCCAATGAAGTCTCTCTTTAGCATGCCTGTTTTCCAAAAGTTGAAATTGCATAATTAACCCATCTCTATCGTTTATTGGCACACAAATTGGTACAAAAATATATATTCTTGAAATTATGTGGATTGATCGAATATCTTAAGAACATCATTAGAACATTTATGCATATGCGAATCGTTATTTTTCATGCTTAGCAAGAGAAATTGAATATTCATTAAATATACTTCATAGAATTTTGTTTTGAATGGCAACCCAGTATTTAACTATAGTTAATTTTACTCTTTGGATATGCTGCCAGAAACTAGAAATTAGAAATCAGATATTTTAAACTCAGAAAATAAATCAGAAGTCATTTATTTTTATTTTAAGGGATCAGACAGTCTGAATATTTGTCATATTATCCATTCTAATATAAAGTCAGACTATTTCCTCATTTCCCTAATCGAAATCCGGTCTTGATATGGGGCATCCCATAAATTTGACATCCCTGCCATCCCACAGACCAAGGTGAGATTAACGGACTGGCCCAACGTAATCTAGGCACCACAAGCTGGACGTTGACGTCACACAAACGCTGATGTCATCTAGATACTGGAAGTATTTAATCTGATGTAGGAAAGTATATAAATGTGTGTTTTTTTTTATAAAATTTAACAAGTTTAATAACGTTTATAATGAATCAAATTTCGTCATTTGACGCTATCCGAGCGTAACATAAGGGAGTACTTATTTTTTTTCAACAATTAGTCTAAGGGAGTATATACTTCATCAAAAGAGTTCAAATAAGCACGCATAATATAAAAAAATTATACTTATTTTTTAACCAATTAAGTCTTCAAAAAGTATCTTAACACTGACAGAAGGAATTATATATCTCTACAGAAGGAATTACAATATCCATAATAATAGAGTACTTATTTTCATAACAATTAAACTCAGATTCATAATAAATATACACAAACAACATTAAACTCAAATTCAAGTAACAATTTATTCAAAGTGCATATCAAAATGTCATTCATAAGATCTCTCAACAAACAAAACGCAATCACATGCTCATCATAATAAATATCAATCTGGACAAAAAAGAACAAATTATTAATTCTGCAATAACCACTCATTTAACATATAAAATTACTCCATTGAACAAATATAACTGCACTATAGGAAAAAAGGGCAAATGTGACTAATACCTATTCTTCTTTATTATATACTACATTTTTCAATATATTTATTCCCTTATGGTACAATAATTACAATTCTAACTAACGGTTTAAAATATACTGAAAACATGCAATGAAGGCCCAGTTGACAGATTATATAATTAAATAATCCCCTATATACAAATAAATGAATACATATGAAAAACTAAGTGAATAATACACTGCAACTAAATTCCAGACATCACAATAGACATTTAAATACTACCTTATATGTAAATAAATGAACACATATCTAAATAAATACTCCCTTATTTGTAAATAAAAGATCAAAATTAACCTGATAATGCCATATCATCTAAAGAATACAATACTCCTGCAAGAAAAATAAAGAATAATTGTCAAAAACATAAATTAAACACACTTATAGATAAAACTATACAACTAGTACTCGAAACGAGTCACATATGATCAACTTTAATTCAACATAACCGATATCAATGATTTCAAACCTTAACTGCTAATATATACTCCCTTTGCATTTTATATATACTCCATGTTTTTAGAATAACTACACTTTAGTTGATATCAATGATTTCAAAATAAAAATATATACTCCCACACTTGAAATAAAAAAGAAGAAGGTTTCATCTTATTATATATTCTTGTTCCAGTTTATATTTACTCTTTTAGTAGAAGTTAATTACATTTCTACAATAAAAAACATAGCATAGATTAATTAAAATGCATCGTCATATATATACTCCGTTGCATTGATGAATATACTTCATGCATTGATGAATATACTCCCTTAAGCAAAATAGCTAACTCTGTTACATATTCAACATAATTGGATATATACTCCCTTAATCAATATATTTAACCCCTATGTTAATGAATATACTCCCTTAATCAAAATAGCTAACACTTGTTTCTTATTCAGCATACTTAGATATATACTCCCTTAATCAACATAAATAATTCCCCACATTTATACTCCCATAATAAAATTAGTTAACACATATTCCTTACTCAGCATACATAAATATATACTCTCTTAATCAATATATTTAATCTCCCACACTGGTGAATATATACTCACTTATAATCCTTTGTGTACCTTAATATATACTCCCTTATAGCATATATTTACTCTCTTATATCAAGATAACTACACTAGAAAAAACTTATCAATTAAAGTAACTAATAATGATTCATCTTTAGTAAAAAAAAGAAAAAAAATACATAAGCTTAGTATATACTCCCATTACAATTTATATTTACTCCCTTAATTTAAGTTAAAGGCACTTGTATAAGACAGATACATAACTGACTAATAATGCACCATCTTGATACGTACTCCCTTATAGTATACATTTACTCCCTTATACTAAGATAACTACACTAGAAATAACATAGCAAAGTAACTAATAAAAATTCATCTTTATTAACAAAAGAAGACATAAACTTAGTATATACTCCCATTGCAATTTATATTTAACTCCCATAGTATATACTCTCATCTTAAGATGGTATATAACATATTCAGTTTTTATGTACTCTTTCAAACTTATTTATGTACTCCCTCCTGATATTTATTTTGCTTCTTAGCAAATCACATAAAAACTAACACTAATATTTATATACTCTCACAGAGTTATTTATGTACTCCCTTGTGATATTTATTTTACTTCTCAACAAATCAAATCAAAATCATAAGTTATATTTAGGTACTCCCTCAGACATATTTATATACTCTTTTAGTATGATTTACTTATAACCAAATAGACAGATACACATCTACAACAAAATGAAAACAAGAATAAAAGTAACTTACTATAATAAATTGAATTACTTACTCTACTGTTTTATATAAATAGAATCAATGTATTCAAATACCATATGAAAAGGTATGTCAGCATAATTTTTAAATAAACATTAAAAACAGTTTAGTCTAACCAAATTTAGAGGGCGACACTTCGCGCTCCTGTCCACGTCCACGTTCACGGCTACGGCCATGACCACGGCAGTGTTTACTACCTTCACCGCGACTGCTACTTTCAACCGGACATTTTCTAATGCCACCTAGATGACCAGCAGAAGATTCACCTTGACTACCACCTCGACTGTCACCTCAATGACCTCCTTGTGCATGACCAGCAGAAGGTGACTGTCAACTAGGAAACTCTGTAAATTAAAAAGAAATAATAAAAGTTAAATAAGTACTCCTTTCTTGTCAAATAAATACTATTTTCTATCAAATAAGTACTCTTTTATTGGCAAATAAATACTCCTTTGTAATCAAATAACTAATCCATTGTTGTAAAATAAGCACTTCTTTGTTCTCATTTAACTTATATTTGCACACAAATATTATGAAAATAACATATACTGATCGCTAATAAGTACTCCCTTGCTTTTGTATAAGTTTTTCTTTGTTAAAAAATGACATATAATCTGGGAATGCATATTGTAAATCAAGTAGAAAGTTTAAAAAGAAATTCCTTGATTAACTACTCCCTTATTTTTTTAAAAAAAATATAAAAAAGTACTCCCTCCATGTGGAATAAGTACTCCCTTCTTATATAATTTAACTTATGCACCAGAACAAACCAATTCATCTAATTAACAATTAGAAAACTGAATAATTAATCCCTACACATAAATGAACAATATCTTTATATAAAGTAACTCATATTAAAAACTAACAAATTAGTAATCCTAGAAACTGCATATTGTATAAGTTATGCAAATGTAGCATCAAATTCCACTTATTTACAGCTCGTAAATGAATCACAATTACTTTCTAATATCATAATCCATATTATACAATTCAAATCTGGTAAAATCAAGGCTACAACAGCAGAATTTGATTTCCAGATAGATTTAAAAGACTAGCAGATCTGAACATATTGAATTCAATCACCATCTGATTCAAGTTGAGCTTATTGAAACTTAAGAAGCATAAGAACTATGTTCCAATCTCTTTGTAAAGCATAAGTACTAACAGAATCAGAGGCTAACTGATTAGAACGTGTTTAGATATATCTACCGATGCAAGGCCATTTAAAATGCTATTTTGAAATGATTTCATTCCCTTTTGAAGCATATGGACAAAGAGCACCAGAGACAAGCAATTAATTTCAAAAAAAATGTAAAAAGAAACAACAAATTCAAGGACATGAAATTTTGCAAAGTGCATTTTCTATTATCTTCTTACCAGGGAAAGTGTGGAGGTTTGAAGAGCGCTTGGTGAGAATGACGCCCAGATCTCCGTTTGAATCTTCAAAAAGATAAATCAGAACAGCTACTGTCTTAATGGAGAGTCAACTGACACGGGATAGAGAAGGCGACACCACCATCGACTCAGCCATGGCCATGGGAGAGACCGCATCCTTTTGATCATCGACCTACAATTCCTCATTTGAAAAATCGAGCAAACAAATAGGAGACATGTAGAGGCAGAGCTGCTTCGCGAGATCGGAGAGGCGGAACGATTTAATCTGATCGGAGTAGATCGGAGAGGTCGGAGAGATCTCCATGGCTAGAGATCAGAGAAGTGATTGGAAACCAAACCATGGCGACGAGTAATTGATGGTGTGCTTTGTCTGTTTGTAGAATTCAGATCTGTAGAGAGAGATTTTGATGCAGAGATCTCAGTGATAGAGAGAAAGGGAGAAAATATCGGATTTTTACGGAAAGGAATCACGCGTATCTCGTGTGATACATAATTGTTGATGGGCCTCCCGAACTCCAGCCCGTAAGATGGCAGGATGTCACCATCCTAGGATGGCAATTAGGATATCCGATCGAAATCAAGTCTTTAAGTCTAATCGGGTCGACAGAATACAGATTAATTAGCCCACATCGTAATTTTTAATTTGGGTCCAAGTATTAATAAATCTGAAGGCCCAGAACTAAAAGCATGTTTAAAAAGCCCAAATTAATTTCAGAATTACTAAGACCATATATTTAATTATTCGACCCAGTTCAACTAAAGTCCACGACTGAATTTCCAGCGCAAGCCCAACAAACCCATAAATCCAGTCGGCTCAGCTGGATCTAGTCAACCTGATCCAGCGAACCGCAACGGATATGACAGAACACAATCGGATCCAGATTCGATCCGCTAAGCCTATAATTAAAATCTGATCCATTAAGCCCATGAACTTTTCTCAAAAGCCCACTGAATCTATTAATCCCTATCTTTTTCACATAAACTCACAGAAGTTGTTAAAACCTCTATTTGTCCTTTACCCCTCTATTTGTTACAATTAAGCCCTCAGAAGTTTGCAAATAATCCCCTGAAAAACTATTTTCTTTATGAAAATACCCCTGGAACTAGAAACCAGTACCAGCTAGCATACTAGTAGCTCTGTGCTTGTACCAAAAACTGGTACAGCACCAATTCTCACCCAAATAACTTCACAACAGCCACAATTAAGTCTTAAATGCTTAAATCTCATAATTTATCCCACAGATTCACTACTATGTCAAAAATCATGCATGTACATAACTTGTTGTATGCCATAACCCATAAATTATGCAAATCCCCTACTGATATTACATATGTCATGCATATGCATCAAAATTGTATCGAATACTTCATTGTTTTTCCCACAATCATGACTATATGAACTAAATCATATATAACATGCTCATGCACTCTAAATACCTCAAATAACCCACTGTTTGCACATATAAAACCTCAGTAATTCAACTACATCCTTGGCTATTGATCTATACCCACAATTTCCATCATGCAAAATGTGTTCATGACTTCATATGCGCAGTTCAAGTTTTATTTGATGCACACTTCTATATAAAATTATACAAGTGCATAATATGCTAAGAACTTACATGTATAACCCACAAAAATTCATCTCAACTGTATTCCTTCTTCACAGAACATCATTCAACAGTTAATGATGCAATTCATCATAATCAGTTCATGCTTCCATTACTACATATGCATGCAACTACTAAATACCCATTTATAGAACATAAGTGTTAAGCTTATAAAATACTTAATTATAGCATGAATTTCCAATTCATACCCTTAAACAGAGTCGACTCACCCACATACACACAAGCCAACATCAAGCCAGAATTAATCTCATAAAGTGAACCTTGATAAATACCCACGGTAGCTATAGCAAATTAAGCTTCTAAACTAAGCATTAGCAAATGACAGTACTCACATCTCTACTCATATAGCTACTATTATCTTTTAAAGAATGAATATTGATAAAGATTATACCCCAACTCGTGTGTCTTAAGAAATCTCCTCAGAGACTCAAGAAAGACCAAAGCCAAGATCAAAGCTAAACTGATCAGAAATAAGGCCAAGTCCATCCATTGATTGAGCCTAAAAGACACATCCTAGTAATTAGGATAACCTAATAATTAGTTTTCACCCCTACATATCATGCGCCTTCATTCTAAATATTAAAACTATTACCTATAGTTTTTTTCGAAACACGTGTTCTCTATATGCTTGAAGAAATTATGAAACCAATTACAACTTAAAGTTGGAGCGAAAACTAGACTGTGTTGCATAGTAATTATCAACCATGTGCCTATAGAATAAAATATACAAATAAAACCATACAGTAAAGACTAAGCGTGCAACCTGAACAAAAGAATGACAGTATAATAGGACACTCTTCGCTGTGCAAAGAAGAGAAGATATCCAAATTAAAAGTGCTATGCATGCAAAATTTCTTAAATAATTGAACTTTCTTTTATATACCAATGCAATCAACAAGTACAAAAATTTTACACATCCCAACTTTATTACTGGTACCAAATCTTTAATAGTCTTCTTCAGCACTGGCAGCACTTAGATCCACGCTGAGATCAACCATCTAAAGAGAAGAAAACGAAATAGGAGATTAGATACAGAAACTTAACCTTCCCATAAAGTACAAATTTATGGACACGGACTATTTTTAAGGATATACCTTTCCAGTAATCATTGTGTACATGGAAAGCACATCTGTAACAGTCGATTCAAAATGTGTTGTGGCATCATAACTCTGCAAAAAAGGTACACATTTATTTACTTGATATTGGCACAATTGTAAAATAAAATAAAATAAACTGAAGATACGGTAGATTGATTACATCTTATTAAATATAAATAACAAATAAAAGGAAGGAAGGTGGAGGTACAGTGGAAATGAAGCAATTATCCAAAGAAGGTTCATTAACAGGCTCAAATCTATCATATGAGTCGAAAAAGAGCTCATCAATTGGTTCAAGAAGATCAATTCCAGGTTTCAGTTCCATTTCTAGGTTGTCAGTCTCTGCTTCGGCTGAAACAAATGCAATATACTTTCCTTTTGGCGCTACATTGTGAGAGTAGGAGCAACAGAACACATACCTATCATGCATTTTAGTATAGTGTGATTATTGCATTCAGAAACAAAAATGTGAAGAAAGAGAAAATGGAAACTCAGCTGACATGTCAGATTTACGGCCAAGTTGCTTCTGGGGTAGTATGACCTGTACCGAGTGAGACTCATTGGTATTTGGTATTGGATGGCTCATTATTGCTATAGCTCTTGCCACCTTTCCAACCTTTCTCACCTGATTAAAAGACCAAAATCATATTTATTTAACAAGTCATCATTATCAGATCACATTCATATCTAAGCGAACATAGAACTGTACCTTATTTGGGAGGTAAGAAGGGTCACATACGACTTTCTTGCATTTTGCAGTTTCACCTTCCGATGTTACTCCACAAACTTTCCCATCCATATCAAACTCTACCTAACATTACAAATCATTCCTTATTAGGTAACAAAACAAATAATATTTAAATAAGATGAGATAATAATAGAGAGTACATATAGTACCTTGCATTCTGGTTTGTTTAGCATGTATGTCCCACCATATACAGCACTAAGACGTGCAAAGCCCTGAACACAAAAATTAAAAACTTTACTATTATCAGAGGATACTTTTGCATAATTATCAGCTGTTGATCAAATAAAGAAAGCACATTACCTGTGGCAGCTCCCCCAAGCCATACAAAGGATAGATATATGGAGAACCTCCTTGGAATCGCAGAACTGACTCCGTATAAAGCTATAAAATGTAGTTTTGAGAAAAGCAAATAAAGTTCAGGTGTCGATCGATTAGTAAATTAATATATTAGAGAACATATTATATTATAATGAAACTTATTTTTAGCTTGAAATAAAAAAAGAAAGAGACTCACTTTCATCCTTTTTACTGTATCAAGAGCAGGTTCATTTAGGTACCTGTCATCCCGATGAAGTGCCACTGCATGACCAAGAAAATCCACTGTATTGTCATCCAAGCCGTATTTCCTTAAAAGAGAAATAGTACATAGGCAAAAAGTTAAACTCAAAAACAGAAAGGTGTTTCTTTCTCAATGGCCAGGAGGCGGTGGATTACTGACGAGATCAACTCCCTGCTGGTAATTCTTGTTAGGTCCAATCCTTGATGTGTGCTGGGATCATTTTCATCATAATTTTGGACATAAATATAGAAACTTCTAGCACGCCTCTTCTCAAACAGACCCATTAGTGGCGATTTCAGAGCCTCCACATCCGTTGCTGGAACTTTGTGAATCTGTAACCAAAATGGTTTGTGTTATTATAAATAATTGATTATATTTTCAAGACATGAAATATTTTAAACATGCCTGTTACCTTTCCCTTGTTGAAGACATAGCTCCCATCTACGGCCTTGAAGGAGAGGTATTTTGTCACATCGGTATGGATCAGAGTACGAACCAAAATTCCATTTGCCATTATGAACTGCATGTTGACAAAGTTACATCATATCTTGTGAGATTATGCCACTATACACAATTTTTTGCAATAGCCAACATATTCACACCATATGGAACAAATTAGCTACTGCAATTTTATCAACTTTTAAAAAATGTACAGAAATTAACAAACCAACATATACTCCACATAAGGCTTAGCAGTACAAATGTATTTTTGGCTTTCTTTTAAGTTTTGAAAAATTATTAGTCTGGCCTACCTTTGGAACCATGTCTACATTGTAATCTCTGCTGGGACCCAAATGTGCTGGTGGCTTGTCATTACCCCTAAATTTTTGCCATAGCTGCATAGGGAAAAAAAATAAAATAAAATTCAGTCAAGAATCATCTCTAAATAGTTGAATTGAGCTAGTTTTACACCATTTTATCTAAGAAAAAAAATGACCTGGATGAGGTTGAGTGAGGTGAATTCTCCTCCATAGTAGTCATTTCTATCCATGTGCAATACCTAACCACATATAAACAAAGTGACAACAAAATTACTGCATTTTGTAGGGGGGGAAGAGTAAAATAAATAAAAATCTTTCTGATCCACAGGTTGAGACCTCTAATGATGTCTGAGCAATCAAAATATCTATTCATTAACCACCAACTGTTATGTAGAGATAAATGTGCAAACAAAATTGGAATCCAATCAAGGCCGATCATGATCAGAACTATTTAAGAAACACGGAATGATGCATATATAAACGTAGAAAAAAATAATAATAAATAAGAAAAATAACAAAAACGAGATGAAAGATAAAGAAAAAGGGTTGACCTTTAAGCCATCGACAGAGAGAAGTCCACTGAGGATGCACTCTTTCAGGCCAGTCCCAAGCACTATCACATCGTACTCCTCATCCATGGCGACCAGGCGAGAGAGAGAGAGAGGAAGAGATGCTTATTCAAGCGAAGAAGCGATCGAATTGTAATTTAATAAGAAGCAAAGGTGGAGATAGGAAAAGCGAAGGGTTTTAGACTTTTCAGAGTTTAGATTATGGAGAGGGAGAAAAACTGAAAAAGGAAGGTGACGTGTTGACAAAAATTAGGGGGTCAATGGAAAGTCATTGTTTTTACCACGCAAACGAGAATTTACTATTTACGAATTACGAGATGTAATTTGGGTAAGTCTGTCAAAATTTACCTCGCTAAAATATCTCGAATCCGGTATTCTGATTTCCGGCGAGGCGAGTCGAGATTGCGCGCATCGGCGCATGATTTGATGTAACGTTTATATTGGAGAAAATTAATGTAGAGAAGAGGACAATTAAGTGAAATGGAAGCCCATTGGGCCAGATCAAGTGGACTGGGTTTTGGTACCTAATAAAGAGGAGCAACCCAATAATCCAACGTGTGCTTTGTAAACTTTGTCATTGTATTGTTGACTTGTTGTCGACTTGTCGTTGAACAATGGCGAGCGCTTTAGCAAAGCAAAAGTTTTAGGATCAATGCACCAACATAATAATTTGTGTAAATTTTCTAATATGTTTTATATAATTTGTAGATTAAAAGCTACGTGCACTAATATTTAGTCTTATGTTACGGTTGTTAATATTAATATTAATTAATAAAAATAATAATAGTTTTTTCATTGATTCCTGAAAATACTTTTTCTTTAAGTAAAGAAAATTCACGAGTGCAATGAATTTTTCAGATTAAATATCTGCCATTTTTCATTCGTGGAAAAATGACAAATGGTGGGTAAGAACACCCAAAATAGGTGATGATAATGAAAGACATGTAAATCTAGAAATAGGAAGTTCGCTTTGAGAGTTTGTGAATCATTTTTTTTAGTGGATATTATTTACAAATGTATTAACGTTATATTTGCATATAGAATTATAGTGTTTGTGAATAATTTCTTTGTAGATAGAACATTTACATTGGAACTTTTAATTATCAAATTATATATGTTTAGATCGGGTTCTATTATTTTAATTTTAATTTTTATATTATTAAATTAAGAAAACAAAAAAATTGAAGTACTGAAAATGCAACTTAGTTCAACAAGCAAATGAACAAAAAGATAAATAAAACACACAGATATTAGTTTTTATTGTCTAGTTGCAATATATTCAGTTCAAAACTTCAAATGCATAGACTTACCTTTTCATTGAATAGTAACTTGTGAGTCTGTGACACACAAGTTACTATTCAATGAAAAGGTAAGCCTAAAATAAAAATACATAGACGCCGTTATTATCCACAACTTAGTTTAATGTGCCTAATGAGCTTCAAACTCCAAAGCCACCGCTGCTTTATTCTCTTTTGAACCGTTGGCTTGAAAATTGAAATGCACTTCCTGCATAGTTAGAACTTAGAAGCAATATTTAATTGAAGAACGCTTGTAGCCTAATTTGGCTGATGAAGAGTTAACTTAATAAAAAGTTAAGCTTTTCTTACGGACTTTGTCTGCCAAAAATTAAAAAAAAAATAGAAAAAAAAAGTCTAACTTCAGAATAAAAAAAAAAAAAACAGAACGTAATGGGTCGTGCTTTCTTTCACAATTAGTGCAAAAAAAATAATAAAATAAATTGAAATTTGCGTAGTAGAGATATGGTGATTATTACCTAATGTTCGCACGGGACTAGGAAATGTTGTGATTTTCTGCGTTGCCTAAAGACGGAAACATGCGGCATCATGTCCATTTTCAACTCGGTGACAATCGATCTAACCCGCTTCACATGATTGCACATAGTTCTGTAAGCAAAATCAAACAGATCCTAATCGTTCGATCTGAGACCCTCTCAGATCGAACGATCACCCTATCGGATGGCTATGAATGCTGAAGCTGCCCTGGCCCCCACCAAACATGAAGCATTTAGGTGTAGGATCCTGTAGCCATTTTATGTAAGAGACGGTTCCGATCTCTCTTTTTGTTCTCTTTAATATATTTTTATTTTCAAAAAATTTAATTACTATTAAGAACTTTGAAATTCAATGGTATAAATTATGTCTGAGGTATTAATTTGTCACGTTCTTAAGCTTATCAAAATAAAGTTGAAATGGCATAGCTTGTATAAGGAAGATATGTAGATAACATATATACATTGCATATAGAGAATTTATTTTATAATTTTATTTTATTTTTTAAAATATTTTTTTATTTTCAGAAATTGGGGGGGGGGGGCAAGAAGATGTAATTAGTATAGAGACATATTCGAATAATGCTAGAATCAAAGGCGTTTGACGTCAAATGCGATCCTAAGCTCAACTATTGAAAGTTTAAATGATCGTTCCAAATCATTCAATATGATCTTCATATTAAAATATTCTTGGAGACCAAATTTTACATTTCTTTCAAATTTTTTATTTTTTTTGTTTGAATTTTTAAAATTGGATGGTCCAAAACTAATTAGATTGAGAATTTTTTAAAATTTAAAATAAATAGAAAAAAATTAAAAATATATAAAATTTGAATTCTATGAAAATTTTATTATGAAGAACATATTGAGCGTTTGATTCTAGGCTTCTAGCATTACTCGACTTATTCTGCCTTCATCAAAAAAGATTTGGTGGCAAAGGTTTTTGAGCCTAATGATTTTGGCATCTCATGCGTGCTCAAATTATGCTGCCACAAGTCTGTTCCACTTAGTGAACCAAAAAAGAGACATTGGTCCCCTTAGCCAATGTGACAATGTTGCTCTGTTTTCCCTCATAATTTCATTTTTACAGTACGTTAGCTCTTTTAATTATGGAATTCAAACTACGATCCCAAACGAAAATTTAAGGTATATTTTTAACTCCAATAAAAGGTTATTCTTCTCATTTCATTAGCTTAAATTATACTCATTTGTTTGTTAACTAACTTTATATTGGTTTTTTAAAAAATTATTAATGTCCAATTACTGATATAAGTAAGACTAAATGACGGCGATATATTCATATATATGCGATCGTTCTCATTTATACCAAAAAAATTCAGCACATAAAAGGACAAATTAACATAACATTATACCAAAAACACCATGCAACTGCTCAAAAGGAGATTCAATTTCATTTAAACAAAAACGCATTTCTAATTACAAGATTACTAAACCCTCTCTTCATCTCTTACAAGTAGGATGAAGCAATGTTTCTAACATCCGAAGGCATAAAAGCTAAGAAAAACAACAAAACCAGAATCACCACCGGTACGATCAACAAGAAATAAGGCGGCGGCGGCAATGGAGGAAGGAGCAGAGGGAGGAACAACAGAGACACTGTTAGAAATGCCACGGCACATGCCCACTCGACCGTAAAATACTCAGGCCGATGGTGCCTCTCCGCATAAGATCCCTTGGTGGTTGTATTGGTGGCATTGGTGTTGGTTCTTCTCCTCATTGTTCTATTCTCCATTGTGTTGTTGTAGTTAGATTGCATTGCCGCTATGTTTTCTAGGAGTGTTAATTCAGAGTTGAATGTTCTCAAACACATTTAAAATCGAGCCTAATTTTCCATTTTGGGTCCCTTGTGTAGTCTCTATTCTGAAAAAGAGGAAATTTGGGAAAATTAGGGGTTGATTCTTCCTAATGACATCTTCATTTTTATTTTGAGATCACATATCGCCAATAAAATGTCATTTTAGTGGCACCTAAAGAAAGCATAAAGAATAATTTTTAATGAGATGCTACCAAAGCATACTCCAGTATATATATAGTTTTATTAGTTACTATGCATCTGAAATTATACTTTAAGATATATCTGAATTGGTTAAACATGGGGCCAAAATAGAACCCACCAAGTATTAAAATATGACCTACTAATTAATTTATAAGAAAGAAACAAAAAGCTCCGATGAACTGGAACATTTTCCATTCTCTCTTTTTGGCCTCAATGAAGTTTTGGTCTCAAATAAACAAAACCATCCTAATTTCTGAAAAAACTAAACACAAAGAACGATTAAATCACTTCACAAAAGGAGATGAAACCTCACCTAAAACTAAAAGTATCCTTCTTTCTTTTCTTACTGCTTCAGACCTTCAGTAGGTTCTCAAACCCAACTGAGAGAGAGAGAGAGAGAGATGTGATAGCCTGGTAGGGAAGAACCGAAGAAGGGAAAGGAGGAATGAGAAAAATAAGCTTGGGTTGGGAGAGAGAGAGAGATTTGGTAAGGTAAGGTTGGTGTGAATAGTGAAGATGGTATTTATCGTAATGCATTGGGTTTTGAAAATAATGGGGCACTAATATTCATGATTTCTTTCTTGAGATAGACAGATAGTACGTAGTGGGCACACCTCTTTGAGCAACGAGGGGTCTAACCATAATCTCCCCCCTTTCAACTTGTCAACTTTAAGAAATAAGGGAAAAAAAAAGAGAGAGAGATGCAATGTATTTGGGTCCAGATGCATTGCATTTTCTTTTATTTTGATTTCTGAATCTGACAGATGGGGAATTCGTACCACACAAGTTGCGCGGTTGCCTCCTCAGAGTACAACTCGTTGGATGAACCTCTTGCACGGTGGACCGTTTGATTTCCCATGTGTAAATGGTCAATTTTTTAAGATGTTAATTAAGTATATTCAACCTTTATTTTATGATGATGTCCAATTAAAAATTTATGACACTATTTGATTTTTCTCTTATTTACTTTTTGTTATTGATTTGCAATGTAATGAGCATGACAACATTATTTAACTTTAAAATATTATTTTTCATGACTATGTATTAATTGACAAGATGAAACGCTAATTTGAATCACCGATTATTATGAAATATTATTCGACTTTTAGAATAATAGTTGTCTAAAATATTCGTAAATTCAATTATTTCATTACTTCAATAAAAAAAAATCGAATCGTTGATTATTCTGAAAATTCAAATTTGTGGGTTAATCTAAATTCAATTCATGATCCAAACATATTTTAATAAATTTTGATTGTGAGAGCACATAGGAAGGTTCATATTATTCATTCTAACTTTAAAATATAACATCGGGGTACAGCTACATATATAGACCCAACTTTATAATAGTCCATGCCTATGAACTAACAGAATTCGATATATAATAATAAATATGTTTTATATCATATTATTTATTTATTTATTTATTTATATATAGCAGTATATCGTCTTTATAAGGTGTCAGTGCAAGTTGATAGCTAATGGTGGAACAAGCACAAGAAAGGATTCCAATATTTTGTGACAAAGGAAAAGGAAAGAAGCAAATTCATCCTTTTTCCCGTTTCATCACCTATGTTATGTACTATCTATCTAGCTCTTGTCATAAATATCTTACAACAGCACAAAAATATGTGCATTGCACCTAGCTTAGCGAGGTGGTATCCAAGTATCCAACTCGCACATGCCTAGAAGTTAACACATCAACTGAATACGTGTATATCGGGTCAAGTTGCCAAGTCGAGTGTAGGACATTTTCAAAAAAAAAAAAAAAGAAAGTCAAGTGTAGGACAGTAGGAGGAGGCAAAAAAATGCAATTAAACCTCTTGATTATTGTGTCGGATTACAACTTTTAACCAAATTGTATTTTTCTTTTCCCTTTTGTAATTGGATACTTGAAAATTAATTAAAATGCAATTGGGAGAGGAAACGATGCATTTATTTATTACAAAAAGAAAAGAAAAGTAAGTCCTTCAACGTAAGGTTGTGTAGGTTGTGTTCACTAGCACATGGGAATTTATGAGCAAATTGTTGATTAAGTAAACCGTATTATATAATTAATTGACACAATGAATTTTGAGAAAGAAAAAATTAAGTTGTGTTTGGTGTTATTTTTTCTTTTAATTATTTCAGTTGTAAAAACTTTTCTCTTCTTGTTTCGACGAAAATGAAAGTTGCGTGCCTATCTATACTTAATTCTAAATTATTGTCTGTGGTTTATAGGATCTAGTTCGAAGTTTGTTATGTGTCAAATCATAAAATTAAGTTGTGAATACAGAAATAAAAATGATGCGGGACAAAAACAAAGATCTCCATATCGAAAAATGCATTTTGGTCTTCATAATTAATCTCGTTCCTCTTGTTAACCAACAATAGTATCAATTAATTCTTCCGATTGGTTGCTACTAAATTTCAGTATATAAACCAGTAAAACTGGATACAATAGAATATTATGGTGCACGAGTTGCATTTCAATCAGAGAGGGTGTATGGCATTCAAAATAGGGTCTCCAAACGGTCAAACCAAACACGTTTCATTTATCTTATTTTTTTCTCCGAAATAAACGAAAATAATAAAATATAAACATTCGAAACACGCACCGAGGCAATGACTTCCATGAGAAATATGCATTCAAGATTATAAAAATACTTTACCTAAATGTTGAAATTCAAATTCTTTCAAAAATGTCCACGAAGTAATTAATTAAATTTTAGCATAGATTTTTAGTTTTTTTTTTTTGTCCTCTCCAAATAATCATTTTCTCTAATATCTCTTATTGTAACTTTTAGTAGATATCCATAGCCCAATAACCCTCCTGAATTCGCATATGGATCCAAAAATATATGTGATAATTGATAACAGAGGTATTGGATTTTGAATAGCTTAATTGATTCATCATATTGTACATCATATATAATACAAAGAGTAAACAGAAAAAGGAAATAGTAAAGAAAGGAAACTAATCTAGCCTAATCAATTGGTTAATTACAAGATATGTTGCCTAATTATAATACACGCTAACACCCCCCCTCAAACTGAAGATGCCTGAGAGGATTGCATTTGAAGTTTGGAAGTAAGATAGATGAAGCGTGGCCGCGAGTGGCTCTTGGTGAAAAGATCAGCTATTTGTTCAGATGAAGACACATGAGGCAGAGTAATTGTATTCTCCAGGAGGTGATACCGAGTAAAGTGACAATCAATCTCAATATGCTTTGTTCGGTCATGAAAAACATCATTGTGTGCAATTTGAATTGCACTCTTGCTGTCACAATGTAGAGGTGTCGGATGTGAGAATTTAACACCTAAATCCTCGAGAAGCCACCGAAGCCAAACAATTTCAGAAGTAGCATGAGCAAGGGCTCTGTACTCAGCTTCAGCACTGGATCTGGAAACCACAGTTTGTTTCTTGCTTTTCCATACAATCAGAGAATCACCAAGAAAGACACAGTAACCTGTGGTAGATCGTCTGTCAGTGACATCACCTGCCCAATCAGCATCAGCATATGCGCGTAGAACTAGATCAGAGGGACGAAACCATAGTCCCTGATGCAAGGTACCTTTGATATATCGTAGGATACGAAGAACTGCTGCAAAGTGCACAGTGCGTGGAGCTGACATGAACTGACTCACTATATGTACTGCATGGCTAAGATCTGGACGAGTGATTGTCAGATAATTAAGACTACCAACAAGTTGTCGATATAGTTCAGGATTGGAGAGAGGTTGGCCATCAGTCGGAGTGAGTTTACAGTTGGTTTCAAGAGGTGTTTCAGAAATTTTGGAGTCAGTGATTCCTGCTCGAGCTATGATATCCGAGGCATACTTGGTTTGAGATAGAGACATACCTTCTGAACAGTTATTGATCTCAATTCCCAAGAAATACCTTAACTGTCCAAGATCTTTCATCTCGAAACAGGTCTGTAGACGATGCTTGATCTCAGCAATTCCCTTCACATCATTACCCGTGAGAATCATATCATCTACATAGAGCAGAAGTATGACCATACCTTCAGAAGTAGATCGAATGAACATGGCTGTGTCATGTTGACTCTGTCGGAAGTTAAATCCAGTGATAGTGGATCTAAACTTCTCAAACCAGGCTCGAGGGGCTTGTTTGAGACCATACAGTGCTCTTCGAAGGAAACACACCTGATTGGGTTCATGTGCCAGTCCTTGCGGTGGTGTCATGTACACTTCTTCAGAGAGATCACCATTCAGAAATGCATTCTTGACATCCATTTGGTGCAGTCCCCATTTCCTGGTTACTGCAACAGCTAAGAGAGCTCGAACAGTTGGCATGCGTGCGACAGGAGCAAAAGTTTCTTCATAATCAATACCATACTCCTGTGTGAAACCTTTTGCTACCAGTCTGGCTTTGTATCGCTCAACAGAGCCATCAGATTTGGTCTTGATCTTATAGACCCATTTACACCCAACAACAGATTTTCCAGGTGGTAGGTCAACAAGTTTCCAAGTTTTCGCTTTCTCTAAAGCAGCCAATTCCTCAGCCATAGCTTGTTTCCACTTCGGGTCTGAACTTGCTTCTTTATATGTATTGGGTTCATGAAGGGGCAGAATAGCAGATAAGAAGCAATGATAGTCTTGGAGGTAGGCAGGTTGCCTCCGATCACGAGCAGGTCGCGATGTTGTTGGATTATCATCAAGAGTCGGATGTTCAGAGAGTTCCTCGAGATGATCAACCGTTTCAGTTGGAGTAGGCTGTGTTTCAGGTTCAGTTTGGAAGGGATCAATGAGTATTTCAGTGTCAGATGTATGTGGTTTATGTGGTGGGAGAGTGAAAAAGGGCACATGTTCCCAAAAGTTGACATGACGAGAAATCCTCAATTTCTTAGCATGTGGATCATAACAACGATATCCCTTTTGTTGAGTTCCATATCCAAGGAAGACACAGATTACAGATTTCGGAGACAGTTTATTATGTTCTCTTTTGGGTAGGAGAACAAAGCAGGTAGAGCCAAATATTTTCAAGTGATTGTAATTTGGTGGATTCTTATACAATCGTTCATAAGGTGAGACATTATTAGTGGTGGGAGATGGAAGGCGATTGATAAGATATACAGATGTATGAACAGCTTCACCCCAAAACTCTTTAGGAACAAAAGAGGACAAAAGTAAGGTTCGAGCTGTTTCAATGATGTGTCTATGTTTTCGTTCAGATACACCATTTTGTTGTGGGGTTTCAGTGCATGAGAGTTGTAGGATTGTGCCTTGAGATTTCAAGAGGTCCTGAAACTGGTGAGAAATATATTCACCACCAGAATCGGATCGAAAAATTTTGATTTTCTTTGAAAATTGAGTTTTAATCATTTCAGAGAATTCAACGTAGGTTTGACAGAAATCAGAACGACGATGTAAGAGATAAACCCAAGTATAGCGAGTATAATCATCAACAAAAACAACATAATATTTTGCACCCCCCATACTTGTTACTGGAGCAGGGCCCCAAACATCAGAATGAATTAAATCAAATGCATCATTTGTGGAAGAAGTGCTTAAATTGAAGGGTAAAGCATGTTGTTTGGATAAATTGCAATGAATACAACCAGAATCTTTGACAACAGTAACACTCCCTAAGACACCTTTATTGATTATTTGACTCAGTTTAGAAAAAGAAACATGACCTAAACGTTTATGCCAAGAAATAAAAGAGGACTCGGTGGAAGACTGTGGAGAGGTTGCGGCATAGCACTGGGATTTGTTGGGAAGATGGAGTTTTTCCAACTGAAAGAGTCGACCATCTCTACGTCCTCTCCCAACCTCCTTCCCCGTCAGACAATCCTGCACAACACAACCAGAAGAATTGAAAGTAACAGTTAGTCCAGATTCACAAAGTTGTCCAATAGATAACAGGTTCATGGATAACTTTGGAATAAAGAGAACATTTGAAACAGATAACTTCTCAGTTAAGACAGAGCCAGTGTGGGTAGCAATTGCGGGTGACCCGTCGGCTGTGTATATCACAGATGGAGAAGTCATTGGGTGTAATTGGTTGAGATTTGTGTAATCAAAAGTCATGTGATTTGATGCACCAGAATCTAAAAGCCAGTTACTACTTCTCATACCTGGAAAAACAGTATTTGTGGAAGAGGCTGTACCAATGTTACCTAGAGCTTGTTGGATCATGATTTGGACATCTTCAAGAGTAAGAGGCTTGGTAGACACTGGTGTGACTGTGGCGGGTTTTTTATCCCCGCCGATGAGGGTCCTTCCAAGCAAGTTTTGAAGATCTTCATCAGAAGTCAAAGGGGTCTGTGATGCACCAGCAGCAACATTGTGGTTTGAATTGCCCTTTCCTTTGTACTTTCCTTGCATGTTCTTGGATGAGGGTTTTGGACAATCTTTCACCATGTGTCCAAACTGTTTGCAATAATTGCATTGGATTTGAGATATGTTTTTGGGCTTCCAGGATGGTGTGGCAAACACAGATGGTTCAGTAGGCTTTTGAGGAATGACTAAACCTTTTCGGGTTTCTTCAGCAATCAGTTCGGCAAGAGCCGCATCAACAGTAGGCAGAGGAATACGGTAAAACATGGAACCACGTACTCCTTCAAAATCATCACGGAGTGCCATGAGAAATTGAACTAACCTGATTTCCTCACGGTACTGTTCATACAAGATTGCATCAACTGTCCATTTTGGCTCCATAAGAGCCAACTGGTCCCAGATAATAGACATCTCAGCATGGAAATCAGAGACAGATTGGCCTGGTAGCTGCTTTAGATTTCTAATATCCAATTCCAACTTGTATTTCAGTGCAAAATTGGTTTGGTTGTACCGTTTGGACAGATAATCCCAAATTGCTTTGGCAGTTTCAAACTTGCTAAATTGCAAACTGATTGAGGGTTCCACAGTGTTTGCAATCCAAGTCATTATTTTGTTGTTCTCAATTTCCCATTGGTCAACCTCAGTTTGCCATTTTGCTGTTTTACCACTATCCTTAGAATCTTCAACAGAAATAGTTGGTACAGTTTTGTCACCATTGATAAATTTCCACAAACCACGACCTTTCAGAAAAATTCTCATATGATAGGACCATTGTGCAAAGTTTTTACCATTCAGAGTGACAGAAATTGGCCGTGCAAGTTCAGATGCCATTGAAATAAGTACTGTTAAAGGATATTATAACTTTTCAGGGGGTATTATGTAAAATTTCACTTCCTTTCTCCTCAGATCAGAACACGAGAGACAGGGAGACAATACCAACACGAGGAGAGAAGGAGAGAGAGAGATCGATACAGGTGGCGCGAGCGGTTGGTGCGCAGGTCTGTCGCTCGGCAGCAATGGCGGAGGCGAGCTGGAAGCGGAAGCTTCGGTGGCGGATCTGATGCTCGGTGGCGGAGCAGGAATCAGAAGCACGATGCGTGCTTGGATCTGACGTCGGTGGCGAGAAGAAAACAGAGAGGCTCGACGGCGATGAAGCTATCCAACGGAGGAGATGAGGTTCGAACTCACGTGAGGTGGCTGCCGGCTAGGGTTTCGGAAAGTTTATGGCTCTGGTACCATGATAACAGAGGTATTGGATTTTGAATAGCTTAATTGATTCATCATATTGTACATCATATATAATACAAAGAGTAAACAGAAAAAGGAAATAGTAAAGAAAGGAAACTAATCTAGCCTAATCAATTGGTTAATTACAAGATATGTTGCCTAATTATAATACACGCTAACAATAATTTACATCGGACAAAAGAGGACATGTATGTAAAACACCACCCATTTTTTTAAACTGAAAATAATATATTAATACCACCAATTTTTTTTAATGTCTCATTTCTACCTGTACTCATTCCACTTCCCCACCAGTGTTACAAAATGAAAAACATGTCAGTACGCCTACGGGCAGATCCTCAAAAAAAAAAAAAAAAAAAAAAAAAAATGTCAGTATGTCCCTCTACGGAACGAGATCCTCTGGTCGTTTTTAGATCCGGACCGTCTAATTTAATTTCAACGGTTAAGGATGCCCCGTGCATAATACTAGAATAGATAGGCCCGAAAAAAGTTAACCGTTGAAATTAAATCAGACGGTTCAGATCAAAAAACGTCCGGTGGTCGTTTATAAAAAAAAAAACGACAAGAGGATCCGACTCCGTCGCTCTACATAGATGTAGATGCCACAAATCTGTGCGTTTTCCTCAGCAAACAGATCAGGATTCAGGCATAAAAACATTCATAGGCCCATTGCATAGCTGTGCGTTTTCCTCTTCTGGCATCCTTGACAAGAATCTGTCACATAATCAGAAGTTCAGAACCCTCTACTATTACTTTACTCTTGTGGCGCATTCAATAAATAATATTATATACTACACTGAATATGTGGTGTTGACGTGTTGTCTCTGTTTATCAAACAAAAAAGACGTTTTGTTTCTTAGGCCTGTATATATATGCAAAGAAATTTAATCTTAGTCAAAAGTTTGATTTTATTGAAGTCATTGTTTTGATTTATTTTCGGGAATTTTATTGAATGTAAATCCGCACTAAAATCTCAATAAATTCATATTGAAAACACATTAAAATTCAATAACTGACATCTATATTTCTCGTCCTCGTTGGTCCCGTTCCATCCAAAATATCAAGACCCAATAATATAATAAAGTATGAAAAGAAGAGTGAGGCCATGGTACGTACAGCATAGATCTTCCGGTGCTACGGTTTCACATATCAATGCAATTTCAAACGGTCAATTTGGGTAGCTTAACTTTATATATTCATATTTTGTAGGAAACCAAATATCTTATTATTTAAGAGTTTTTTTTTATGATTTTAGGTTAGGAAACAATTCATTGATTTTAAAAATTGAGCATGCAATAGGAACCATTTTATCCTTAACCAAAAAATATAGTTGAAATTCTTAAAATTGTAATTTAATTTTCTACAAATTTTTATCTGTAAACCTTGAGAGCGGTTTTGATTGGAGTAACACAGAATATCATGACCGCGTTCTTAAATTTAGGCGGAGCTGGAAAAAAATTTCAACGAGGTTAATAAAATTTGGAAAAG
The DNA here is from genome assembly GCA_027562975.1 of Rhynchospora breviuscula. NCBI lineage: Eukaryota > Viridiplantae > Streptophyta > Magnoliopsida > Poales > Cyperaceae > Rhynchospora > Rhynchospora breviuscula. The sequence continues at coordinate 5,968,657 of CM050400.1, read as the reverse complement.
AATGAAACATTTGATTTCTTACAAATTTTTCAATAGGAGAACAAATTGGATAGCTTAGATCGGTTATTTGAAGCTCAAAGTTTGAAAAACGATTCTGGAAAAAAAAAAAAGATGGATTACTTTATACAGTGCTAATTATGTTCTAAAAAAAACACGACACAGTACGGCACAAACACAACATGACACGAGAACTTAGGCGTGTCATTTTCTTAGACCTGTCATGTCCGACTTTAATGATATAGATATGAAATGGCACAGTATGCGAATTATTCGTACACGGCAAGATACGACACAAAACACGTCACGAGACGGCACAAGACACAACAAATTTATAACGAGAGTTAAAGATGGTAAATTCAATGAAGCAACAATAAATATTCTTATATTGGTTTATTTCTTAAAGATAATTTCATAATAAACTGTCAAATTCATTCATAAACATAAGTATATGATTATGTTTTTATGTAATTCAAATGATGTTTGAATACGATACGGTACGGTACGAGGCACAAAGTGGGTGTTATGTCCATAGGCGTGCCGTGTCTGTCTATTAGAATTTTTAAACACAACATGTGAAATATTTAAACACGGCACTACACCACGACACATGATCCGGACACGACATGTTTGACAAAGTACGACGCAGGTTCGCACGTATTAGAACACTTACCTAACTCATCTCTTAATAATTAACATATATAACGATATCTCCAATATAATGACGGAAATATAATGACAAACGTCTTACGTTTATGAATGGGAATTACTTATCATCATCCCACAGATTCCATCATTCCCTCATTCCCAGATCTTCATTAATTATCTAACATCTCAATAATAGAAAAGTCTAGGGGATGAGAAATCATTCCATCATCCTCATTCTTTCTTTTTTTTTTCTGGTCTCATCCTCATTAATAGAAAGTCCAGGGATGAAAAATCATCCCTATCATCATCATCTCTTCTTTCCTTTTTTGGTCTCATCCAGCACCTATGCTATTTTCATCTCCATCATCTTTCCCTCTGTCGCTGTTGTAATTAGCTTACCAAGTAGAACAATTAGTTTATTAACTAGAACAATTAATTTACCAACAAGAACAATTATCTTACCAACTATGACAATTAACTTACCAACTAGAACAATTATTCTGATATGTTGCAGGAAATACTGTTAGACTGCTTACTGTTACCTCCTGAATTGATCGGAAACAATTTTAAGAGAAGATTTGATTGGAACGGACAAAAAATGAGTCGATTCTTGTATCGGAACGAAGAGGGAACAAATCAAATTGCTGCATGGTTATAGAAAAATTTTAATTCATGCATTCATAATATATGATTAGTTTGTGCGAAAATATCCATGTAATTAATGTAATAGATGTGCTCAACAATTAATTGATTTGAGATATAGAATATCTGCATGTGTTCGGTTCAAATTTAGAATTGGTAAATACAAGAATATTTATAAGAAAAAATCATAGCAATGATGAATTTTGTTAATGTCGTGTCGATCTTTTTCTCGTGTTCTCTTAAAAAAAAGTCAAATAAAAAAATAAATTATAATAATTACTCATATTAACTTGAACAATTAGTTTCAAAACTAGAACAATTAATTATTTAAATAGAGTAGTTAGTATTCAGAACTCGAACAATTTGGAGGGAAGGGTGGGGCACGGATTAATGACAGAAAAAATAAAACGCGTGCCAGGAGAAGGAGAGAGTGAGCGAAATAGAGAGAAGGAATGGAAGGGAGTAATTAGTGTTGGTCAGGAGATGAAGGAATGAGAGACAAAAAAAAAAAAATGTCTTCTAACTACTTGGGGATGATGGGGATGGTGAATCTTAAAAATGATCCATATCAGTCTCGTTTATGTATAGAAAAAAAAAACAGAGAGAATAATTTTATCCATTTAGCATGTCAAAGTATATTTAACTTGTTTAATGTGCGTAAAGGCTTCATCTGAGTACACGATAATGATCTTTTTAACTATGAGAAATTTTGTTAACATGTTTAATGCAAGTTTGAGGAGCCATCTTTTGTCTTTAGCCTTTACGCCATGGTTTCATCTTCGCGTTACGTGTGTGAAAGTTTCGAGAACATTGAATATACGAACCAAATGCTTCTTAAATAGAACAAATTCCAAAGTATTAAGAACGTTATTATATTATATCACTATGTTAAATAACAAATAAGATTAAAATTATTGTTTTTATTAGTTGATTGTTCGTGATTTGCAGTAAACCTACGGATGCACATAAATGATATAAATATTCTAATTATTTATAATTAAATCTTACATTAATTATCAAACATGTGTAGCAACATTTGGTGTGGAAGTTGAAAGTTGAATACGGATATGACTAGAGATAGGAAAAATAATAGAAGTCAAGACTTTTTTAACGATATAAGAAATAAAAATCAAGTGTGCATTCAACGTAATAGGAAAAAGGATAGAAGTTAAAGACTCAATTCGTGATTCTAATTTAATTTGAAAAGGCATACCTTTAGGTATTTAAAGAAGGACAAGCACTAGCAGAGAACTTGCTGCCTTTATTTTCAAAGTTAGTGTTTCTGTATGCTAAAGTAAAGTAAAACTAAAAAGTTGTAACTAGGTTCATTTAGGTAACGAAGAGGCTGAAAATAAGACACGCTGTCCGTTTGAGAGCCAGAACTGAGCCCAATCACATCACATGTTATCTCATCTCATCTGATTCCGGCCTTTTGATCCGGATACTCTTTGTCTTTATTTTACGCCAACACCGGTGAACTTTTTCCTTGTTCTTTCAAATATAAATACAAACTTGGCTTACGCACGAGAGTCCAATTCTCCACTTTTTGGTTGTTACATTTTTTTTTTAAAATAATATGAAAAACCTTCGTAAACCTTAAAAATTGAGATTACGTTTCTATATGCAGCACATATCAGCTGACGCCACAGGACTTGAAATTTTAATTTTTGAAATTGAAACGGACAATCTGAACTGCCCAAGCCGATCTAAATATCAAAAGTTTACACGAAAAATTATTTTATATTTTGTATTATTTTTTTACTATCTTTTAAAGTGGGGAGAAAACCATTCTTATCGGACGGTTCAAATTTTAAAAATTTATGTAAATGAAAGCTTCAAAATATGTAGAATTTTGTTTTTCTGTAATAGTTTAATATGTAAACCATTCTTAGTAGACGCTAATGTTCTGTACCATCCTCTTCCTTCAGATCAGCTGCATACTTTTGATCCCAAAATCAAAGTATAATATACAAAAGAATGGAAGTACCCAACTTATTCTAGATCTTCTGCAAACAAAATTTGCTGAAATACAAGTGCATCTTTTGCATCAATTTACCATTTTTCCACTGAAGAAAGGGCTCAGAGATAATTACACGCAAAAGTCGGGGCAAAATTTATCAGAACTCACAAAGGGCGGGGGGGGGACATTAGAACAAAGAGGAAACTATCGAGTTGAATAATGCATAAATCCCATCTTGAGCAATGAAACCCTTAAAATGTTTGTTAAATCTGAAGCCTAGTATCCCTTGTTCCCACGAATCCTGGCTCTCATGTCAACCTGTTGTACAAAAACATCAATTATTTACTTATCCAAGTATGAACGACTCTAAAATTAAAACTATGAAAAGATGCTGGATAAAAAAAAAAAGTCAGACTAAGTATATCCATAGCACTTATACCTATACTTATTTAACACCGGTACCTACACCAAATAGGATCACTTAATTATACATAAAATTTCTCTTTTATGAGATTATAATTACATACATTCTCATATTACGTTATTTCAGATATTACATTCATCTAGAGTTTTCTCATTTATTTCTCTAAATCATTACATATAAACTGCATATTCCAAAAAACAAATCAGTACTGTTTTAATTAACCATAACCTTATTTCCAAAACAAAAAATAAAAAATAAAAATAATAAGGAAAGTTATGCAACTTATAATAACCACTCCATCAACTTGACCAATAAAAGCAAATTATGCCCATTAATCCAAACAGCAGAACAGAATGAACTCGTAACAAAAATTATTATTAACCTTTGGCAATTATACAACTTTTTATTATTCATATGTTCTCTGTTACTTTCTTTATCTAATTCTTCACACTAAATTGATCTCTCTCATGAATCTGACTATTGAGCCAAAATTACAGTTGGTCGTGACTCGTGAATCCTCAGTAATTAAATTTGGTATCACCTTAGCCACATAAATCTCCATTCAGTTTTCCAATAATCTGCAACGAAAGCAACCGATGTTTTCTAGAGAAAAAGGCTTCAAATTGCATGAAGGTGACTCTTGCACTATTTTCTCACAAGTAAACATGTCATGAGCAGTATCTGGATGCTAACTGCTTGTAAAAGAGATATGACTAAAGGGTATTTTAGAAACTAAATCTATTTGTAGAATATATCTTCGTAGCACTCTTCTATCAGTACTTTCAACAAAGATATTTCTGGAAACCAGTTTTCATTTCTTTAAGTGAAGTAAGACTAATTACTTGAGAAAATTTCCTCTGGTTGAATGGGACAAATTGGAATCTATTAAGAAACAAAAACACAATTTCCTGATGGCAGATCTGAATCCTGGCGGATATTATATATAAAAAAGAATCATCTTAAATTCCTTTCTATGACGATTTCTATCTATTTGAACAAAACTAGAAGGGACACCAATTGACAATTGGAAGCACAATGGAACTAAAGAAAACCTAGAAATATCCAGAAGTAATTCTCTTCCCCTTCCCCCAACACGAGCACAAATAACGTATTAAAATTCTAAAAGAAACAAACTTTCACCAAAAGTAGTTGGTACTAGTATTTCTAGCGGGTGAGTTAGTATGTGTGTGTGTGTGAGAGAGTGAGAGTGAGAGTCAGAGAGAGAGAGAGAGAGAGATGTGCCTGGCCACGCTTGCAGTTGAAGTAGGTTTCCCTCAAACCAACACATTCACTGGTTATGTCAGGTTCCTTCTCTCCTGCGCATTCCCTATAACCCTTCTTCTGTACCTGTACATTTAAAATCCATAAAAAATAGCACATTTGCAAGTTGTAACCAACTAATTAGTAGGCAGCACAGTTAATTTCAGAATTAGCTACTCTACTAAATTCCGGAATTAATGAATTCCAGTTATTTTCCCATATTGTGTGATCTTGCTAGGTAATATGTTAAATAATTTCGAGAAAAAGTTGGAGCACCACCCAGTTTCATTTTGTGAAATTCAAGGGCAGGTAACATGTTAAATTAAAAAAGAAATTTAACACTGTGAAACATATATAATTGATAACTGACTTTAGAATGGCTTTTTTTAATTCCATAATTAACTTGTTCCCTTCCTAACCACAAATTAGTTAGTTCCAAGTTTTTGGTTTTGGTTCCCTTTGATTCTCTTTTCTTGTAGAAGTTTGGTACCTCTTATTCTGGATTCAATTGATTCCGTCTTATTTAGTTGGTACCAAATGGAAACTAAACTTCCCAGTTACCAGGAATAATGGTTAGATTTTGTTCAATCCAATTCCAGTTATAACTTACATCTCCCCTGACTCAAAAACCAAGTAATTATTCCTCAAAATGGTACCAAATTTGGCAGATAAATAAATAGTATATTTGTTCTGATTTCATAGAATCTCGATGCAACTTCCGTTTCTCCCAGACATGATTTAGAGGGAACATAAAAACAAGTAAAAGAAGTGTCATTACGACTGGATAAGATGCAGTAAATAGATAGAGAGCCTCTAGTAGGTACCAGTGAAATAGATAAAAGGAGATGATACCTTAATACAGTCTGTCTCGCTCAAGCACTTCACTAGCTCCATCGCTAAACCCTTGCACGACTTCGCCATTGAAGCGAAGAAGCCGATCGAGTGAGACGACAAGAGAAAGGATCAAAGGAAGAAGAAAGAACTTCATTTGGGCTTTCATCTTGTTTGAAATGCAAGAAAACAATCAATTTCAATCTCGACCCATTTATGGCCCAATTTTGAGCCTTGGAGCCCACATCTCAAATCAAAATTGAACGAGTTTTTGACCTAAGTCCAACCGGTCAGTTTCCACATCTCAAGTCGATTTCTTTGTGTGACATCGAGGTCTTGAAAGTTTTTTTTTTTTTTTTATTATTATCAACAGATGCACACAGACACACGTGTTTAAACTTGCTAGTAACGACTCATATTGATGCACTAACGTTGTGACACAAATCAATTTCAAATATTATTTGATTATCTTATATAACTTATTGCATGTACACTTTCGAACAAAAGTTTGATTTGTTCTGCTTGAATATCCATGATTAATATTTTCTTTAGAGATGATAAAGTTAATATTTCTAATATGTTTGTGCTCACTTTTCCAATTGAATTATTACTTTTGACACAATTTTATTCATAATCAGCTAATTTGTTTTGAAACATTGCAGATAGTCCTGGACTCCTTGGTAATTCAAAGACGCAGGCCATGTGCATTTGTTTCCGTTGGGAGACTTATTTTCTGAAAATTTCGGTTACTAATACAAAGTTTGGACATTTTTTTTTGGGTAATATAGTGTATATAGATATAAGTTCCATTATTCTATTTATCTAAATCCCTATAGATATCATCCCAATATATGATCCATTTTTAGCTCGGACCACATTTCATACAAACAATGAATCCAAAACAAGAAGGGAAATAAGTAGCAAGTAAATAAATTTGATTAATTCCCTCAGCTAATTCGGCATTGGTTAATTCCCTTTGCAAAAATGAACTCGCTCTTCAACCAGCAAAAATTTAACTAAAAAAATGCCAAATAACTCGAGCTTCAAAGACTTACAGTAATAGCAAAAACTCTAAAAGTTTAAAATTTATAATAACATCAAAACAACCACCATTCAAAAAAAAGGGATCTCTTAATTCCTAGACTTCTTCTTTCTAGACTTGCTAGAACCCTTATTCTGCTCAGCATTTCCAGCAGCTGCACTCTGGGACCCGCCTTTCAAAGAACCTGCACCAGCTTGACCTGCCTTACTAGATGTGGCACCACTGTTACCCACACCAGTACCACTGGTACCAGAAGTGGTAGCAGTAGAGTCATGTTTCTCTCTGGACACTGCACCCTGGGCACCCCTGATCTGAGCCCTCTTGTCCTTCCTCTTAGGTCTGTAAGTAGATCTTTCTCTTTTCGGCAGCCATCTTTCTGGATCGGGTGGTGGACCTGGGTTGGCTGGGTCGAATCCCTTTGGGTACTTAGGTTTCCTCTTTCTCTTCTTCGCCTTCGCCTTTTTGACCTATGAAAGCCATGAAGTTTAATTAGTAAAGGTTCCAAGATTCCAGAACCAAAAGGGAAAAATGAAATGTTAGATAAGAGTAATTTTAACCATACACATACACACGAACAGAATGGAGAAGTAACAAAAGATAATTCATTGACTGACTTTATCATCTTAACTAGAGATGTTTCCCACAGTTCATAGGCACTCTAATCTCAAGATCGACAGCTCTAGGTCTCAATTTAGCTAATCCAAATTGGGCTCAAAGTTTTCAATATTTAGTAAAACATACATTTTTTTTATTGAATGTCCTAACATTTGCATGTATTTAGCAAATACTTATGCCTTACAAAAGTTCTATTGGTTCAGCTAGGTTTGAAAGCATGATAAATACTGGAAATCAATGTTCGATTTGCATATCTTGAAAACTAAATGTATTAATAAACAATTACCTCCTCAGACATCTCCATTTTGGCCACATGGGACCCGCCTTCAACATGCTTTGCACCGGAAGTCTTCTCCAACACCTCCACGCTGACTCCCTTCAATCCAGGTAATGGTTTCAGCTGCTTCTCATACTGCTCTGCCTTATCCAGATCTGACTTTGCAGCTGTCTGTACCAGCCCCACCAAGGCTTCGACACTCCCTTTACTCCTTACCAGCTCCTCGTACAATCTGGCTGCTTCTCCTTCCTTCCCGTGCTTCAACTTAAAAGAAGCCGCCTCTTGCATCAAAACTAAGAGATTTCTCTCTCCATCCATGGAGTTCTTCCACCATTCAATCGATGCATCAAGCACCAAGGCAGCATTGTTAATGTCACCCAAACGCTCCCACAAAGAGACCAGTGTTGCCACAGTAGCAGGCATATGTTGGATTTCAGCAACTTTTAAGAGGGCTTCTGAGGAGATTTGGAAGTGGCCGGCAGTAGCCGCAATTTGGGCCAGTGCAAGAAGCACCGTTTTGCAATTTTTGGGGTATTTGTTGGAGTACTGGGTAAGTATTTCTTCGGCTTTTGGAACCTTTTTCTCTCTGACAAAGACTGCTGCTTGCAGCAGTATAGATGTTGTACTCTCTGGGTACATTTCTTGCAGTGCAGAGACTAACTCTTGGGCCTGTACAGAAAATCAGGAGTGTATTTATCAGGTCATAGCTCCAGCAAAGCATTTTGTACAGACTGAAAGTTTGATACTATTAGCAAATTGCTTCCACAAGTGTAATTGGTGAAAAAACTTTACAATGAAAGACTGGGTAAATCTAGAAACAGCAAGTAATGGTACCAACCTTATTGTAATCATCCAATCTAGTGATAAGTTTCAGGGGAAAAAAAACAGAAAGGAAAATATTCCAACCTGATCGATCTTGTTGGCCAGAAGAAGGAGCAGAACTCGGTTAGAGTATATCGCCTCCTTTTGTTTAGGATTCAACCTAAATTCAAGACCACTTGAAAATTCAAAGGGATTTTTACTGTTGCCTTTTGACATAAGATTGTCCAGTTTTCTCAGACTATCTGCCACTTCCTTTCCATTTCTTAATGTAATGAGGTTATTTGATGCAATTGCCAGAGAAGGATCATCTTCCAAACCTCGTCTGATTACTTTACTGTACTCATCAACCGATTCTTGGCCGTGTCCCATCATCTGAAAAGAAAAAATATGAAAAGATCTTGTATTTTTTATCAAAAAAATACAAAGTGCTCTTGATATACTTTTAACACCTTATGGATGGGGATAAGATAATGTTATAAATTATATCATCACTGAACATTCTTAAGCTCTCTATTAGTACATAAATCTAAAATTTGGAAAGGACAAACTAGAGACACCTGCTTTTTATCAGTTTATTAAAAAAATGCAGGGCCATTTTTAAGGACAAACTAGATGTCGTACTCATCATATTTCTTTTCCCTTTTCTTTTTCAAGTTTCAGTTAAAAATTTTGCTAACCTGTCGAACATAAGCAAGCTGTACAGTTATGGTAGCTAGCTCAGCTTCTATCTCATCCCCTACATAGTTCTCCTCCATCAAAGTCTCTTGACCGACTCTGTAGAATTCCAGAAATTTACAATTAGTATTGTTGTATGTAATAAAGCAGTAATATGCACCAAAGAATAGTATACCTCCGAGCATGGAGAAGCATTTCCTCAGCTTCTGGATACTTCTTCTTCTCAACCAGCGCACAAGCAGCATTGTACACGAGTTCATAACTTTTCGAGGACTTAAGTTTTGAAGCGCTCATAATTGCATCTACCTCTCCTGGCCTCCCACCTGCAACCAGAGAAGCCATGATATTTGCTTTGAGATCGTCTGAGTCAATTTTGAGTTTCTGAAGCTTCTCATAGCTGTCAATGCACAAATCCATCTTTCCCAGCCGGTAGAAAATTTGGGATTCAAGTTGGAGTACCATCAGGGTCTTCTCCAGACCTCTAATCAAATCAAGTGCCTCTTCAAGTTTGTTTTGCCTATAAAGGCAGTATGCCTACATATAGACAAAGTGAACCATACAATAAATTTTAGTTTCAACAGATTCTAATTTAAAGTTCCCAACTAAAAGAAAATTATGTTTATGATAATATAAGCATCAAGTTCCATGCACATTGACCCTAGCTATGTGAAAATTAGGTCAGGTTCATATGTAAAAAATAACATGTTTGAGTCATTCTTCTTAGTTAATATTGTTAATGTAATATTTAGACGCATACTTAAATAGAATTGCTGACAAACCTTGTAGGAACTGAGATCGATTGGGAGGGAAGAGGCAGCTTTGATCACATTGAGCGCCTTGTCAATTGCCTCGGATCTGATCAAAGCAACTACCTTGCAATGAATCGCATCCTCGTCTCCAGGTGCAATGGCCAATACTGAAACCAACAATGAAGAAAATGGAGCTAAAAATAAAATAAAGTGTGGAGACACACACTTTGGGTCACTAGCAGGTACGTACATTAATTAAATACATACAAGTGACATCCCCATATGACTTCAATCACAGATCAATAATACAGAAAGAGAATTGCAAGCAATATGAAGGTAATGAAAATTCTTGTAATGTTTCAGACAATCAACTAACTATTACAATTCCATTGGTAGTACTGTTCTCAGCCACTTAAATTTCAATCCTTTCCCTCACAATTGAGTTACACAGATCGCACTTTTAAACATAGATCAGTTGTAGAGGTATACAAAACTAATCCTAGGTAAAAGAAAGAGAGGAGAAATTAAAGAAGGGAGGTGATTTCGTCAACCTTGGTCGGCGACCTTGACGACTTTAGCGAGGTCGTTGTTCTCGACATGGCGATGGAGAGTGGCGAAGAGATCTTCTAGCGAAGGAGTCGGTGTGCTACTAGCAGGAGATGGTTTGGGTTTCCCTCTCGGCGCCATGGATTTGTCGGAGAAGAGAGAGAGAAACGAGGAGGCGGTAGGGTGGGAGAAGAAGAGAGAGAGGTTCTGGGGATGGAGTACTCTGAAATACTTTGTTATTGCATGGATTTGGAATTGAATCTTCCCCTGACCCTGGCGTTTCTTTTGGATTAATTCCTTCCAAGTTGTCAAACTTTGTCCCATGTTTATTCCACAAATGCTTAATACTTCTTATATAGGCTTACTTTTTTGTTAATGTTAATGTGGTTAACTGGTCATTACTTGTATAGATATATATTATTTTCTGGCGATAATAAACTGATTATTACACGTAAAAATAAGAGAACATTTTTTAGATTCGTTATTTATATGGCAGGTTGAAGTTTTAATATGGTGATGTTAAAATTATATGACAATCTAAATTTAGTAGAGATTTTTTTTTTTAATTATAGTAGTTTAACTTTTGGGGAGGACAATGTGGAGGTTAAGGTTTCTAATTTGGAATTGATATGGTTGTAGTGGGAAATGATATTCATTTTGTTAGTGATGTATTCAGAATATAAAAGATGATACTTTATGGAATTGTTTAAGTTTTTTGAAGGTTTATGTTTTCTTTGTGCAATAATCTATCTTTTCAAGGACCCAATTTATATTTACAGGTTAAATCAGTTAGTCAAGTGGAAATACTTTCAAGTGTTTTTTTTCTTCTATCATTTGGATAGATACTTTGATCAATTTAACAACATTTAACATTTCTTTTTTTTTTTCTAAAACCACTTGGAAAGGTACTCTTTTCTGTGGAATTAGAAAATAGCTATCATTCCCAGTGAAAAAAAAAGAAAAAAAATATCACCTGGAAGTAATTTATTTCTTCGGTCTTTATTGCAATTGTAAGTTTTTATTTGTTTCTTCATAAACTTTCATATCTAATGGAAAAAAATTTACCGATAATGAGCTTCCGAAAATTATCCTTTTTAAGATCAAAATAAAAGAGAAAAAATAGACCTGTTCGGCTGTTCCTCTATATGGTGTATAGTGTTTACCTAAGGCTAGAAAGCTTTGGAACTTTGGATTGATGGTAATTTAGATAGATATAGTTCAGACTTCAGAGTTTAATTGAGTGCAAGTGGCTATAATCTATCACACTGTATAAATAAAATAAAATATGAAAACTTGCAGTGGCCACGTTATCTTCAAATTCAATCAATTAAATTTTGTTTATTTGCGTCAAAAATATTTTTCCTTTTATCGGACGATAAGGATAAGGATTGTGTTGAGGCTCACTCGGTTTTTCCGTAGATCCAGTCTTTTGCCGTATATAATATATCAAACGATTGTCCCCCCCCCCCCCCGGCGGTAGACTATAGGCACACTTCGTTCAAAATAAAATGATGCAGCTACGACAAAACTCAGTGTCGAGTTAAACAAATTCTATAGAAGGAAATTTATGAAATAAACAATGGGGTATAACCATGTACAGAAGTCCTGGAGCCATGCATTAGAAGGCATTAAGCTTTGCGTCTCTCCACAATTTCACATTTGATATTTGCTTCCATTTTCTTTTTACCTTTTTTAATCCTTAGTATGATTGACATCCAACTACTCTTTTTGAAGGAAAGATTGGTCCTTTAAAATTTGTTGACAACCACAAAGATCTCTCTCTCTATGTATGTATGTATATATATATATATAGAGAGAGAGAGAGAGTTTTGCTACGGTGAGTTGCAACTCACCAAAAAGTCGGTAAGTTGTGATCAAAATTTCTAAATCTAGTTCAAAATGACTGATTCAAACCATCCAATATGATCACCCTATTGAAATCTCCATGCAAATCAAATTTTACATTTTTTCGAAATTTTTAAGTATTTTTTTAAAATTTTAGAAAATCGTTAATCTAATTAGTTCTGAACCGTTCAAAAACAGCAGTTTTTAAAAATCCGAAAAAAATACTTAAAATCTCAAAAAAATATAAAATTTTGTCAACATGGAGATTTTAACAGGGAGATCATATTGGACGGTTTGGATCGGTCATTTTAAACTATATTTAACAGTTTTGATCGCAACTCACCATAAAAAAATTCTATATATATATATATATATATATATATATATATAAATCGAGACAAAATAAATGTAAAGCTATAAAAAAATCATGGAGATCATTACATTTCATATAATTGGACTATGATTTGATACTTCATTAAAGGCTGTTAAATTAGATTGTTCCGTGTCTAGTGACACATTAAAACTTACACTAAATTACATCATGATATACATATAGAATGAACATTTCCACATTTTAAGTAAAACTACCTTTTTAAGGATTAATAATATTGTTAATTTTATATATTATCAACGTATATTGACCCTTCAAAGAAATATCTGAAGGATGCAAGCTATGGATGGTTGCAAATGCGATCCAAAATTTTTAATGGCTTCAAAATTCGTTTCAAATAGATTAACCAATTTGCAACGCTCGGCGATCGTGGACCTGCGGTGCATTGTCTTCTATAGTTCCATGTCATACCCAACAGATACCGCTTTTAAATGTTGAGATACAATGATATTTGACTCTCTTTTTTTTAGGCTAAAAAGCATAAAATTATAATATAACAGAAATTTTTAATAGATCTAACTCAGCAATGAGATTTCGCGAATCATTCATTCTCAACACTTTCTCAAACAATTAAAAATTAGAATTAACTACATGAATTTTACAAACCATTAGCCAATTATTTTACAATTTTTTTTTCTTTAGAAATATCAACATTTCAATTGTATCTATACATGTTGTAAGAAAACAAACTATTTCTACTTGCATGATTATATAAAGAACAAATTCAATGACAGCTGCGAATCCTAATCTCATGATTACGCAAATTGTATTAAATTTGATCAATTTTAATATTAGTTGGTCACCGATCACATGGTTTTTTTTTTTTTTAAGACAAGCTAGATAGTGGCTATCTAGTGACCGATCACATGGTTTGAAAATTAAAAATTTATTTTATCCGCAGTTAATCGACGACCAAACCATTTCACAATGACGCCACATTTAATTATATAAACAAAATATTAAAAATTTATATTTTATTTTAATAAATGCGTTGTTCATTATCATGGCTATTAATTAAAAATATTTGTGACATATTTCTTTCATGTTCCAATTATTGTATAGTTTTGTCACAATTTTATGTAATTATATACCGAATTTGTAGATCACGTTCGGTGGCCGTCATGTACTTGTATTTTTTTTTATTTTGGAGAAGCTAGATTAGATAGCGACTATGAAGAAATGTCATGCAAGTCTGAAACCCGCACTTTATTGTATTTTCTAATTTTTTAATTGAAGTAACGAATAAACGAAATTCTTTGTCGGGAGAACCAACGGCTGAGATGAAAAGTTCAAACCGATACCATTATTCTGATCATCGACTTGCACTTTTATAGATCAGCATCACTCTCCGGTTTCTCTCCCACTCTCTGTCCATTTCTGTCGCGCGCGATCGTCGCTTGTGAGAGCTGAGATGGCGGTGAGGCTGGTGATACACGAGTCGGTTCTCTTCACCTCCGACGGGAACGGCGATTGGTGTCTCCGATCAGGCGCCGACATTTTGCTCCAGAGACTACGCTACTCCAATATTTCTCTTGTATCGTTATTCCTCAAACCTTCTCTTATAATAGATAATAAATGTTGTCAAAGAGACGGATTGCTTCCTACTGAGTTTGATTAGTGCATTTAGTAATGTTTTTTATTCAACGAGCTTCTTTTCCTGTCTGCAGACATGTATCCACCAAGACGAGCTCGCAAGTAAGAAGGTATACTGAAATTTATTCTCACAATTTTTCTTCTTTTGAGCTACTATTCTTGCAAAATGTTGATTTTTGGTGTATTTAGCTTTAAAATTTAATGCTTTTTTTTCTTCTTTTGAACTACTATCATTTCTCTGATTGATGTGTACCAGCAAAAGAACAGCTTAAGAAATTAAGAAAATCTCTGTTACCTGTTAATACTGTTTATCCTCTTTCTTTTCTTAATTTTAGGCTTGCTTTATTAAGGAGGTGCTGGTGGGTCATAAAGAAGTGCGGGACCCACTTCGTGAATGTGGTGCCATTTCTGTACTTAGTCTGAATGAACTGATGTCGATTAAAGAACCTTCATCATCCAATGAAAATGCTGAAATTTGCTTTTATGCCACTTCTGTACTAGAGGCTTTTGTTGCTAAGCTTCAATCTGATAAATTCAACATTATCTACATAGGTCTGTATCATCTATTTTATTTAGTTAATATGTTTCTTTCAACCTGGTACTTGTATTTACTGTGACAAAAACGATTGCTCTTGTTCTCCATTGGCAGGAAGTAAAATTGAGACGACTTTGGAGGGAATTGTGTTTATTGACAAATTGGATGAGTTGATCATTACAATGAGCTCAGTCATAAAAAACGTGAGTTATCTTTTGAATCAAGTTTTTATTAGTGCATGATATATTTCTTTCTCATTTTTTACTATTATATTTATTTAAATTAGGGTTTTTCTTCGGTGCATCCTCTAACAGTTGGCTATTTGATGAAGCCTTCGCGGGAATTGGATTTCCTTAAAGTAAGCTTCAAATTGAGAAGAAACTTGTAATTTTACATTTAGTTCCTTTAAAATTTTGAAAAGCCCTCTTGGGTCTTGTATTTTGACAGAGAGGAGCACTCCCTTTGTTTCCATGTAAAAGCGCACTCATTTTCATCCCAATCTCCTTTGAGCTCCCTTTGATCTGTCAATTGGAAAGGATAGATGTTATTCTTCATAAAGTAACAGACGAGATTGTTAGTATTGATCCAAGCTCATCATTTGAATTTCCAAAGGGGATCACTTTCTCCAAGGGAATGTCTGAACTCATTAGGTATGCTCCCAATAACAGCAATGAAATATTTATGGTAAATCTTGTAGTTTTATAAACAAAGCGAATCTGCAAAGGAAGCATGTAATTTCTAGAAATTGCAATCATTGTCAAATACATGATGTTTACAAACAAGCACTCTATGAATGTTAGTATTATGCTTAAACACTGTCTAATTTATGGATGGCGATAGATTGCATTTGTTATTGCAGAGTTACTAAACTTCTGTTGGAAGGATAAAAAAAAAAAAAAACTTATAATTGACAATGAATAATAGATTGGACAGAATTTTCTCAAGACATTTATAATTATGCAGGTATCGTTTTATTTAATTTTGAGCATCTTCCTTCCATTATTTAGGCCTTCTATATGAAAAAGACTAGCACCTATGTTATAGCAACTGATAGAGGGGACCATTTTGTGATCCTCAAATAATAAGGGGCTTTTACCTGTGGATTTTTTGTATCTTACAGACAATGCATGTTGCATGGTCTGGTAAAACTGCAAATTTCTCTGAAGACTTCATAAAAATTGAAACTCGATGTTTACAACAACAACTAAGCCTTTTGTCCCAAACAAGTTGGGGTAGGCTAGAAAAGAAACCCAACAAGAAAAGGATCCACGAAAAAAAGTCAGCGCCTTTTGTCCCAAACAAGTTGGGTAGGCTAGAAAAGGCTTGTTTGGGACAAAAGGCGCTGACTTTTTTTCGTGGATCCTTTTCTTGTTGGGTTTCTTTTCTAGCCTACCCCAACTTGTTTGGGACAAAAGGCTTAGTTGTTGTTGTTGTTGTAACTCGATGTTTGTTAATGGAAATTTTCTTTGGAATTCTATCCACGTTATTAGCTGCTAATTATGACTAGTTTCATTCTCCTTTTCTCTTTGAGCAGGTTTATAGAAGAACACCCCTATAATTGTGTGGTTGACCCATTTAAGAATATTTACCCCTTGTTGGACCGTCTTCAAATTCAAAATATTCTTGTTGGATTGCAAGATATTAAGAGCAGTTCTAGGCTTCGTGCGCCACATTTTCTGAGGGTCTAATCTCTTCAGATGATAAGAAACATATATTATTTTTCATAAAAAATATTAGACATAACTGTTATTTGTCTGACTATTTTTCATGCTTGCTTTCTTATTCCTGGGTGTAGGTTGAAACTTTCAATGATCCTGATCTTGGCATGAAGTTAGCTGAAGCCAACCTCAAATTTCCAGTTCTTGTTAAACCGCAAGTTGCCTGTGGGGTTGCTGATGCACATAACATGGTAATTCATCCTTCCGGATTTTGAACTCTCATTTGTCTGTAAGAAAGAACAGTTTTCTACTCTTCTATTTTCTGTATTCTTTTGTTCATTATTTTAAATGTGTAACACAGGCAATCGTTTTCAAGGCAGAAGATTTTAGGGAGCTTTCAGTACCACTTCCTGCTATTATTCAGGTAAAAAAAAAGCTAAAGTTTTCTTAATATGTCATATTTAAGGGAAATGGAAGAATGAACTTGATGTTTGAGGAGATAACATGTATGTACATTAAAATTGATTTGTATGTGATATGTCATGTATGATACTTGAGTTAAACACAGGAGTATGTTGATCATGGAGCAAGTATATACAAGGTGTATGTTGTAGGGAAGGAGATATTCCATGCTGTCAGAAAATCTTTGCCAAATTCCACCTATCTTTTGGCTTCATCTCAAAAATCTAGCATTTCTCCTGTTACCTTCAACAGGTATCTTATTTCTATTCTTTTTTTTTTTTTTTTCTCTCTACTATGATAACTAGCTTACTAGTGAAAAAATGTCAATCCTTCTATTAGTCATCTAATGTCAGGTGGTACCATTTTGGAAATAATAAAAAGCAAATTACCCTTAATACTCCATAAGTACTCTTCTCTCTCTCTTGGGGTCTTTATGCACGTTGTTAAACAGTGGATATGAAGTCATTCTAGTACTTTTGTAGCTTGAAGAGCCTTCCAGTTGCCAATCAAGATGAGTCATCAGTGAATGATGGTTTTGGCAAAAATAAGCAATCGCTAGACATGGATTTGATCAATGCTGCCGCGCATTGGATGAGGCAACGACTTGGCCTGACCATTTTTGGGTTTGATGTTGTTGTAAGTGCTGTTCAATATTTTATTCAAATATCTGCTTTACAAGCCTGTATTTCACTTCGGACCCTGATTGCTGAATAGTTATGGGCTTCTTATTCCACATCAAAGCTAGAAGAAGTCTAATATTACTTAATTGAACATACAGATTCAAGAGAATAGTGGGGACCATGTAATTGTAGACCTGAACTATCTTCCCACTTTCAAAGAAGTCACTGATCTGCATGCTATCTCTGCGTTTTGGGAAGCTATTAGGAGCGCATATGAGGTAAAGAAGGCTGCAAATGTAGTAATCCACAGTTGATAAGCTTCTTTAAGCAAAACATGGGAAAAAGAATATGATGTCAAGTTATATTCCAAGGTTGTGTTTATTTATTTTTTTTTGATGTATAACTGGGAATAAAGTCCAATAAAGAGAGCTCTTAGCCTTTTACTCAGTCTTGCTAGCATTGTTATTTCCAAAAAAAAAAAAAAAAATTGCAAGGATTGCTGGTAAATGATTACTGAAATAAGATGGCATTGAAATCATTAATTAGGTTATTATATGTATGCATACTATTTTCTTTTCTGCTGCAAGCCTGCAACCAAAGAGAACCATTCAAGCTTCCCTTCAAAAATATAATGATATAAATATTAGGAGATGTTGGGGTGTGTGTTTGTGATGGTGGTGGTTGGGGGGGGGGGGGGTTGGATATCAATCTTGTGGTACTATTAGAAGTTGATTTGTGAATACAAGTGTATTAAAAACATCTATGAACAAAGCCATGCGGCATTCTGGCCATCTATATTCAGCTCTGTCATGTAATTACCGGCATGACTCATGAGCTCTGTGTTGACAAACATGCTATAGCTCCATTCTGGTAAGCCATTCATTGTGTCACCATATCCATTGGCTGACATGGTGGCTCCACGACCAGCAGCAGACTTGCATACTGAGATGTAGTGCTTGACAAGTTTTAGCTCATCATGCAAATACCAGAGCTTGTCTTGCAATGTAGAGATGAAACCAAGACATCCATAGACCGGGTCAGCCAGCCGTATATTGGCTTCATAAGCTAGGGATTGCACCAGGTATGCACGATGAACAAGGTTCACTGAATGGAGTAGCCTAGCTGCATTCCTGGCCCCATACACCTCATCCACGTCAATAAACTTTTGCAGGTTGTTGTGGGGGAAGTAAGGTGCAAAGACACAACAAGGAAGGCACTTGCGGCGTAAGTACTTGCATGCAGCGCATGGTGAGCCATTTCTAGCGACTGGACTTGGCACAGAATCCACTGGAATTGTTGCCATAGGGTGTAGATCATCACTGCTATTCCTAGTTTGGTTTAGAAGATCAGTATAAATTTTCATGAAAGAAGTAAATTCATTTTAAATTCCCTTACCTTAGTAGACTGGTAAAGAGATGTCGTATGTTACCTTATGCTTGGTACAGTTGTCATTTTCCTTCTGCAATTGTGTCTGTTGTTATCGTAACATGAAAAGTAGTTGTGTGTGTGTGTCTGAGAGAGAAAGAGTGAGAGGGAGATGGTGGTGGGGTTCGTGTATGTTTGGGGGTGGCGGTGGCTGTTAGCATTCATTCCCCGGTCACTTATACTTATAAGGTCCTCAGTAGTAACAAATCAACTTAGAAAATGAACACCCTCACCTGCCCTTTCTTTTTATTTTTTTTTTCTTTTACAAATATAAAACACGGTTGAGAATTGAAGTAGACAAATTGGATGTAATGTCCCTTGCAATGTGCAACCATGGATTAAGACATGAACATATGGCAAATTCCCAGTAGTGGAGGCACTACATTGACAATGCATTCCCCATATTGGATCTTTTCTAAGAAACATGGTACTATTTTCAATTATTTGTACGAATTATGGTGATGATGTGATGGTCGTATTATTGGATTCTTGCTATTTACATTCTCTCGCTGCCTTGCATGTGAATCTTAAATGGTTTATTTGGTAAAAGTTACGATGATTCCTCTGCAATTATCGTCCGTGTGCACGTGAAGCAAATATTAGATACCTTTAACGGTAAAAATGTAGCGTACAAGAGAAATATGAGATGACCGCGTAAAATTACAATCATGGTAGTGACATTCGTGCTTTGCTTTCAAGTTAACAATTATAAGTCGCTTTTGTGCACTTGTAAAATCACAATCTATCTTCGTTTTATTTGTGCGCTTGTATTTCAACATTTACATATGTGTTATGCGAATGATTAAGCAATCCTATACTATTGTAATCCATGTGCAAATTAAAATGAATATAGATTAGGAGATCTGCTTACTAGAGCACAGAGTAAATGAATTCAAACGAAAAAAGAAAAAAAAAAAAACAAAAACAAAAACAAAAGAGTTCGGTTCTATGCTTTTTTTAGCCATGAAGATTGGTTTGCAAATCCTAAAATGTGAAAAATCCAAGTTTTAATTGTAACAAGATAAGAGCCCGGGCCCATTGGGTCTAAACACTGGATGTTACCTTCCCCAGAAATTGGTATTTTTTCTATTTTTAAAGCACTACTCTAACAAGTAGCTTTCCTCATGGCGGTCGAAAAGAGTCTACAACCCCAATGCTACAATTTAACGTGCTACCCTAAGGGGTATTTCTCAAAAAAATAAATAAATAAATAAAAATACAATTTTACGTGCTCATTAAAAAATTAAAAAAATAAAGTATTATCATAGGAAAAAAAATAAATTCCACGTCACGTGCTTATAAAAATATCGTAACTGAATATATTCTGGACCACAACATCTTTTCCTTTGAATAGCATGAGACTTCACAGATTTAGTCAAAACAGATCGAGTCAAATAAAACAACTAAAAGGCTCTCCATGATTTTCTATTGCATCCCAACAAAAATGTTGAGACATGGTTTTAGTTTCAATCTTACTCAGTTGTCAGAGTGAGCAAATTCTACAGATACAGTAGTCTATAAAATTTTGAGCATCATTGATGCCGATTCCCCTCACATCACAACTACGAAACCCTAGCTTATTCCTATACCCAACAACCCCCCAATAAACCCGACAAAATACATTTTCTCCTTGCGGCGCCCCGGTATAAATACAGGCCGACATGGAGGGGCTGTATCCATCATGGATCTCAAAGTGCATACATTTTCTTGTATTCACTATTCAACAGCTCTGAATCTGATGGCACCGACATAGACATCGACCGTGACTGGCTCCTAGATGCACGCCTCACATTCTTCTCGTCCATTCGGTGCATGATGATGCAATAACACATTGAACCCAATGTGGTCAGCATGATAACTGCACCGATTGCCATGGTACACCATGCCAACCACCAATCATCCCGCCCCACCACAACATATGTTAGAGAAATAAACGACACCGAGATGAATAGGCACGCAAGCCACATCAGCTTGTTCATGACAAAAACCATGCGCTTCTTTGCTTTCTGCTCAACCACTATCAGAGATGTCTGTACCACCACAACTGCTAGAGAAATAAAAAGTGCCAAAGAATCGAACACAAGAAACACGATGAATGCGGCATTCTGGGCCACGAAAGCCTGCCCCAATGTATACCCCTCTGTAGGCTGCTCCACAAACTGGCCTGGTACAGTGAAGATGGCAGCAAAGGCAACTGTGGCGATAAGCACCGCCACAACCGTGTTTGAATTTATTGCATTGTTAAGGCCCCCAATGTGAAGCTTCTGGAGTCTTTTCTTTATTTTCTGGACCCGCATCTCAGTCTGACGGGTCTGCTTCAATTGGGATTGTACATCGTGTTTGATGTCACTGACGGTTTGTTTAAGTTGCTTTGCAGAGTTGGGAGGGTGTGGGGATGGTTGTTGTTCCTTGGCAGTGACCGCGCCAGATACACGTAGCACCGCTGAGATTTCCTCGGTTCCTGATTTTTCTGAAATGGCCAGTGCTGTTTCTCCTGCCTTGTTCACCGCATTCACATCAATTCCATCAATGGACAACAGAGTTTGTATCATCTGCTTGTGAATTAAATAAGAATATTAGAATATATTGCATAAGAAAAGGCTTAATTTTTCAAGTGCTACCCAATTTATTGAATTTCATAACATTTTGTCAACTCTTCGACTCTTTCTTCTTTGCTCCTGAGTCATTTCACTCTAGCTAAACTTTGAAATACATTGCATGCATTGTTTGTAGGTAATAATAAATGGGGGAACTGCCCTCATCACTGAACACTTTTTTCCCTTTTCTTTATCAATTTTCTCTCTTTATTCCTATTGAACATGAAAGATTAAGCCAAAATAGGATATGGCGAGAAAATAAATTGAGAAAATTGCAGGGACTCACATTGATATTCCCCTTTCGAGTGGCGACATGTATAGGCCTATTTCCCTTGTTATCTCCTATATTTATAACTGATACATCAGGCCTTAGTAACTCCAACACCATTTCAGTGTTTTGACCCTTTACGGCCATGTGCAGTGCAGTCTGACCTTTCTTATCAGTTCTCAACCCGATACCTGGATCCTTGTTCAACAGAGCCTTCACCACCTCCACATGCCCCATTCTGGCAGCTGAGTGCAGCACGGTTTTGCCATTGTTTCTGGCAATTCGTGCCAGGCTAGCATCAGTTTCTAGAAGGAGGTTTACTATGTCAACATGCCCTTGAGTGGCAGCTGTATCCAGTGCAGTGGCATTTACAGAATTTGTGGTTATGGCCAATGCAGAGAAAGAATTCAAGAGCTCCTTCAACACATCTATTTTATTTACAAGGAAAAGGGAAAAGTTTAGAGGGATTATATGAATTTAGAAAAATGTGTCTTTTATTTCTACAAATGGAACTGAAAAAAAGGCGCAGAAAAATAACTAACCCAAGTGGCCTTGTTTCGCGGCGATATGAAATGCATCAAAAGTACTGTTGGCTTTTAAACCGGCAGACTGCACATCTGACACCATCAGTATCTCTCTCACAACCTCAACATGACCTTTCTCGGCCGCAACATAGAGAGCAGTCTCACCATCCAAATTTTGTTTCGAGGCCAAGTCCTTGGCACCCTCCTCACCTGCTTCGGCCAAGATCTTTTGCACATGTGGGACATTTCCAGCCCGTGCAGCTAGGTGGAGAATCGTATCGCCCCTCTTACCAGGGCTCTCTTTGTTCTTTTTCTCCTTGAAACTTGTGGAGCCGACCAATCTGAAGCTCTTTTGCTTCTCCATTTTGAAACTGCGCAATTTCTCCAAGGCACCCAAGCGGCTACTTGGCTGCTTCTCCATCTCTCCAATTTATTTATGTCCCCTTCTTTTCTTGAAAGATGGGGATATTCTGATTACCTCTAGATTTTCTTAATTTAAAAAAACCTCAATGGGGAGAGCATCTCCATTTACTGTTATTTTTTCTCTTTTTTGGTAATATGGAGGCAGCTTGATATTCTGATCCCCTCCTTATTACTTTCTACTTCTTTTGTAGAGTGATAGGCTCTATAGCTCAGAAAAGAGAGCTACAACCTCAGATAATTGAGGCAAAATCAACAACCCTCGATCTTAGTTTTACTTTCTCACAATTAATTTAAGCTCCCTTCTGCAAAAAATTGGCGGGGAACCAAAAAAGAAAAAAGAAAAAATTGAAAATTGCCTTGTTAGTGACAATTGGAAGATCTACTTTTCTTAGAAGGAACCTTTTCTTCTGATCAAACACTGAAAAGAAGTTCAAAATCCAATCAAAAATCTTTTTGAAAGCAAAATCCTTTTAAATTACAGAAAGGAGTTTCCCAATCGATTTCTCATTCAATTAGCAAACTGACAAAATGACAACAGGAAACATGCCTAAAAGAAAAAGAATGCAATTTGATTAGAAAAGAACTATCATTTCTGCTCTGTAAATCAACAAAAAGCCTTAAAGAATCGATACTTGTGTTATTTCTGTACCCTCCTAGCTCTCAAAATCGAAATTAGCGAAATAAAACAAATTCTGATTTCCCCTTCTAGATAATCAAAGGAAAAGCTTCCGACATCACCAAAATTCAACAAAATCAAAGTAAAAAAAATCTTATCTAGAAAAGTTACCTGCAAACCCAAATCTAGCACTCCCACCAGCTCGATATTTCAAAGGAATTAGATTCCTTCTAATTTGTGACAATTTTTGTATAAATTACTTTGATACCTCTTATATCTCACATCAAGCTTTACTCTTTGATAGGAACAAAATTAAAGAGAACAGTTGAAGTACCACTAACACCACTACCTATATTTGATTGGTTTGTTTTTAATGATTTTAGTATTTCACCTCTCTCTTTTTCTCTCTCTAGAGAAAGAGAAGAAATAGTTTAGTGCAAGTGGGGGTCTGGAGTATTTTTTTTTGGCTTGTAGGATAGAGATGATTAGATGAAGGCGGCCTCCATGGTGCTGTCACCATCTAGAGAGAGAAACCAAAACCAACTATGCACATAGAGAGAGAGAGTGGGGACAACACGCAGACAGATGCCTCCAAAACAATTGCAATTTTGTAAAGCAAAAGATTCTCTCTCAATGGAAAAATATTATAGACCCTGTATTTCTGTTACTATAAATTTCTGATTAGTAGTGTGTAACGAGTCATTGGCACTAGCTTTTGTTTTGTTTATGATGTTTCCTTGTATCAGGAATAGACTAGTACTCTATGATTAGTGACTTCCACAGGATTTATTACACAGAATCTATAACAAAGGATCAGGAATCAAGGAGAAATATAAAGAGAAATATGGTAAAATAGATAGATAAATTTGATTTACTGGAGAAATGTCAACGTGGAACTCATTATTCTTTTTTTTTTTATTGATGGAACTCATTATTCTCAGTTCAAGTTCCAGCGAGCATCCAAAAGGATAATCAACGAATATATGCTTCATTTATTTGTTGGAATAATGTGCACTACACGTTGATTGTTTTTTAATTTAATTAGGACAAGAATTTAACTCCAAAAATAAGTCATTTTTTGTGTAGAGTTTGATTCATGTCAACACATGCGTTTCAGTTTCACTAAAAATAAAAGGGTAGTATTTCCCATCTGTATTGAAATTATTTGTTATATAAAAAAAAAATCTCAGAGAAGTCCACTATAAATGAAGTTCACTGCGTAACTCATTGTTTTTTACTAAAAAAAAATAATAAAACGTGTAAGAAATTATATATATATTATTTTTATATAAAAAGTGAATTATGTATTGAACGGAATTATCAAACTGACAGTTAGTAGAGTGTGAATTTAATCAATTAAAAAAATAAGAGATAATAACAAAAGTATATTTTGAGAAGGGACGTATAAATGTAGCCGCAGGAGTGTTGTCCGTATTTTTCCTAGCAAGGAACATGAGCACATGGTATATTTATGCGGCCCTTTTGATGAAAGTTTAATTGACAGCCTATGATGAGTATAAATTAGACGTAGTATCAAACCACCCATCATTTATAATGAAGCTCAACTTAATTATAATTTCAAGTATTAATTTAGCGATTAAAAAGGGACAACGTATTTGTTATTTTTAGGTGTGTTTGGTTTACAGCTAGAACAAGGGATGAACAGGTTAAGGGACGAACAGCACTCAGTTCGTGAAAATCGGGAAATTGGGAACAAGGCGTGTAGTTCGTAGTTCGTCCAGTTCGTGATTTGTTTGGTTCACGCGAACAAGCAATTCGCGAGCACTGCCAAACACACCTAAATATATCATGAAGTGTCCTTTTATGTATTTATGAGTGTCAACCTCGTAATAAATTACTATTGAATTTCATAAATCCTAATGCATGAATAAATATCATGCACGTGGCGCCATATCTTAAATTTATAATATAATTAATTTATTTATTTATAATAATTCTAATTTATCATAATTGTCATATTGAAATGTTGACAGTGAACAATTTTCTCCTTGCACGTCAAGGGCAAAGTAGCTTCAAGAGTAGAAACTAGAAAGTGTGTTTGGATAGGTGAGGAATTGAATTGTTCTTGAAATAGTTTATATTTTCGAAAATAATTTGCATCCACGCATACGAAAAAGGGTAAAACTAACGCTTTTCTATTGTCCCTTAAATATTATATAGAACAGTTCACTAGCTCAACGCTGGCGAGAAAGAAAAAAAAAATCACCGTTATTTAAAACTATTCCCACATAATAATCAAATATTCAAATAACATTTGCAATTTCTACAATTGTATTGTTAGTCTTTAAGTTTAAATTTTACTGTTTTCAACTTTTATTTACAAAAGATGATATTATTTAGAGCTTTTCATGCTTACACCTGCTGGTGGGGCCAAGTAGAATAATTTAAAGCTGAGGGATAAACAAAATATTAACATAAAGGAACAAATTTGCTCTGCATGTGTTGATGTCGCCACAAACTAGCATCCTTCCAATCTAAATTAAGTGACTGCTAGATTATGCATAAGAAATTAAGATTAGGACCATTAATTAAAAAGAAAAAGAAAAGAGAGAGAAAAAAGCAATCTAACTAACTTTTGGTTCTTATAAAGGACCATTTGAATTCATGCTTGAATTCCACGTGGTTATATATATTAAAACAATGGTGGAGACTGGAGAGCCTCAGCCAGTCCAATGGTCATAAGACTCACAAGTCTCACATGTAACATTATCAATTAAACCCTTGAAATGGTAATGATTTACATTTACCTACTCATGTCCAACATCACTATCTCAAGTTACGCAGAATGATTTGTTATTTAATGATGGACAATGGAGATTGTCCCCACTGATACTGACCCAAGCCCTGAGGATGTACAAATTTCCACTGCCGATTTTCAAAGATCCATTTTCAGTGCAAATTTCACCACAAGACAGCAGTGGAAATATTGAACTTATGAATTTTAGTTCTATATAATAATTGTATATCAAGTAGTTAACTACATATAAGTACAAAAAGAAAAAAATTCTGAAAAAGTTGCAGTCTTTTTCCTTATCTCTCAAAAAGAATCTGCTCTGCTCAACGCAGAATAGAAAGTTAATTATCTACTATAGGAAAGCAATTAATCCGCGTTATACACTAATGGTGTTTACAAAAAGTTAACCGAGTAGAACTGAACTATGGTGTAGCTTTAAGATACATGTGAACACAACTAGTTAATGTAGGTACAGAGGCTGCCTACCTTATTTGACCTTTCAGAACTCCGTCAAAGCTAACTTAGTTAAAATTTCTACATGTCTTAGTCTTAGTCAACTATCAATCATGTACTGTTAGTTTCGAAACAAAATATTATCAACAGAATTTTTTGAAAACACGCACGCTATTTTAATCCTTTAGTTAATGTATTAAGATAGACGTGCGTGATTCAAGATTCAATAAAAATGAAAATACTTGAGAGATGAGAAAACACAAATGTATGTGCAGTTCAGGTACTAATATAATTGTCAAACAATTGAAAATAGAATATATTTATCATTTAATTTAAGAGATTGGTATAGACAAATAAAAGTTTTTCGATATTTTAAATATATATATATATATATTTTTTTCTTTCTAGTGCAAAAAATACCACACAAAAGATCTCGCTAATGCGAAAATACTTGAGAGATGAGAAAACACAAATGTATGTGCAGTTCAGGTATAATATAATTGTCAAACAATTGAAAATAGAATATATTTATCATTTAATTTAAGAGATTGGTATAGACAAATAAAAGTTTTTCGATATTTTAAATATATATATATTTTTCTTTCTAGTGCAAAAAATACCACACAAAAGATCTCGCTAATGCTTATGTGCGCACGCATCATCTGCCTATGTACTGATACACAGATTATGGTGTATCATTTACAAAATAAAAATGACGAGTTGGAGAGAGAACGAACAAGTGTGACGGATCAATTATCAAAGTCAACAAATCATCACTCGAGAGCGGTCGAAGCACGACTCTTTTTCTCGCCTTCTGTTTTCTAATATTTTGTTACCATTTGCCCTTTTTCCTTCGACAAGTCCACGTGCAACTAGTTCTGTTATTTTTTTCTACTTTATTCCTCCAGGTGGAACCTTCTACTCGTTTTTTCTTGACAATTGGAATCTCCAATTTAACATTAAATTATTCAAATTTATGAAACTAACTCGAACAGTAGCCCGATGGAATTTTTTGTACATCAACATGTCATGGTTAAATCAACGAATTTTGTTTCAATCATTTTCATCCCCAGACAATGCACTTCCCCATTTTTTAAAATTTATTTAGATATATACACTCGTAAATTCGTCATTCCAACTTGAATGGCCAACTTCATAAAAAAAATGTGGCACTACAAGTTTTTTTTTTAAAAAGACAAAAAAGAGACGGAAAAAAAAACTCTCGTCGAGGCATTTTTTGGGCTCTGCTCAAACTAAGCCCATAAAATCCGCATAGAAAATGCCAGAAAGATTATCCAGAAAAAGGCGCTGAATATGTACAACTCAAAAACAATTAAAAAAAAAACCTCCAAAAAAGATAATACTGTGCATGCTATGGGTATTTCTTTGTATACGTCTATAATATTGGATGCAGTTCCTTTTGTTGTTTCAGTACATTTATGACTTCTCTTAGATTTACACTAACTCAAGAGAGCTATTAGATGCGCCAGAAATGTTTCCTGTTTCCTAATTCAATGGTGCATTTTTGCCGGAGTCAAGAAGTGGAAGCACTTTCCTTAGTTGCATTTTGCTTCATGAGATCGTAGTTCATCGAAGCTAGCTGAGAGATGTTCTGCTCGCATAATAAAAAGAAAAGAAATATATATCATTTCATTTTGATTTTCTTCATCTTGAGAGATAAGAACCAGCATGCTTGCAAGTACTAACAGGTGTCCTAAATTCAGAGAATGAACTAGAGAACCTGTCACACTTAAAAAGATGAAAAAAAACAGAACATTGTACCTTGAAAGAGAAATTACTGAAGGAGTATCTAACAGAGATGGTACGAGAGCTGAAATCTTCCATACTTCCACATTCATCCACCTGTTATAAACAATATACAACTGTTGTGACAAAGGTATTAAATAAGCACATAAATGATACCCAAAATGATATTGGTGTTTTTTCAAATTACACCCAATTCATTTGCATTATTATAACACCCAACATATATGTATGCAATTATGTGCCCAATATATTCTAGATTTTTGCAAGCAGTGTCCATGTTTTAATAAATTCACACAAAACTCTGGCTTGGATCTCTCCATACAACTTGGCATAGTCGACTTCTTTTTTCACTGACATAAACTACATATGTTCATTTAAAATTGGTAACAAACATCAAAACTTGATTTTAGTACAGTTGGGTCTCCTAGAAAGGAAGTACTCGAGAGCAAATTTCCCAGAATTTTGAAGTAGTATGCCTTTCCATTGTACAAATTTGCAAGGTGTTAATGGCACATGCCTCGGTCAGTGCTTGGTGTTAATGGAGAACACAATATATACTGGGAGTTACTAGCCATACAACAGAAATACTAGGTCTCACTTGGAAAAAAAAAAGAAAAAGAAAATAATAAGGACTATAATTTATAGTATTACAAAGAAGAATTTAACCTCTTCATCATTTTCACTAATAGGGCTACTGCAGCAGCTGCTTGAGTCGCTAATGTCATCATAGCCATTACTTGCTGCATGCATCTGCTCAGCAGAACCCCCACCACTGGCTCCCCATGGGTGCCGGCTCTCAAAATAACTTGTGTCATACTCATCCTCTGTTGTTGGTATAAATGTAGCCTAACACCAACAGGAAACTGATTTAGCAATTAGTTAATCAGATGATTAGTTGAAAGAATGTTTGTTGGAAGTAAAACCAAAACCTTTTGTCTAGCAAGCATGTCCCAGTTGACATCTTTAAAAAAGGGATGTGCTTTGACCTGCTCTATTCATGAACATTCATGTGTTAAAAATTTACTGCGTTAATCGCAAAACCAAATTGGTGCAATTAAAGTATAATTAGGATTATCAAGCAAAAGTTAGGTTTACCTCTCCCGCTCCAGTAGCTCCCAGTCGTTGGAGAGGGTTCTCACTTAGCAATCTGTGTTCATGTTAAGAATCAAGTAAAAAAACATTTTAGAAATCTAAATTTCATTTTCAGTAGTTTAAAAGTTTCATCTTGGAATATATTCACTAAGAGTGATTCCATTCTCAGTACTTCACATAGAAAAGTTCATCTTGGAATATATTCACTCAGAGTATAACCGGATTTTCTTTCATCAAAGAGCCCAACGAAACATGCCCGTGTATAGTAGTTCAAGATGTGAATTATAACAGATGCTGACAGAAACAGTCCTTTATATCATGAAACCAGACAAGTAATTTAAACAATAAATAAAATTATGTTCTCTTACTTGTCGATCAAGTCATAAGCTTCAATGCTCATTTCTTCAGGCACTTGTGGCCATGGTATATCTCGATTCATAATATTGTCAAATATTCTCTGCATTTTATGAGGGCACTAGCTTGTTAGACCTCTTGTTCTTCTTATACCAATTACTCAATAAATGCCAAAATAAGTATAGAAAAAGGGTCATAGTAGTAGAATCTGATTTATACTTGAATTTCATAATCTATAGTTTATGACTTAATAACATGAATTGGAAATAGAATAGGATTGAATGGAACTACAAATTTATTTAACAACAGCTTTCAAGTTGAGTGTGAGGGGAAAAAAATTACCTAATGGAGGAACTTCAAAAGAAAATATCGTAGGCAAATAATAATTATGATAAGACCTACTTTGTTGGAAGTCAATGCAAATTCATAAACTGGGAGATGTATAAAATAATGATTAAAAAAAAAAAATTAAGGTGCAATACATACCTGTGGATGCTCTGCATTAAATGGGGGGATGCCAACAAGCAATTCAAATAGGATAATTCCCACTGACCACCAATCTGCTGTTGGACCTATGTTTCAAAATAATAGAGAATTGTCAGTTTGTTACCACGGTGGCTAATTGTGTAGAGAACAACATTATTTAACTGAATTACAATTGCCAAAAATAGAATAAATATTATTTGAAGGACAAACCATGAGGCATCCCCAAAAGAATTTCTGGAGCAAGATAATCAGGTGTCCCGACAGCTGTCTGTTTTCTCCTTTGTTCTCTCTTCTCAGCTCGTTGCGCTGCCACCCCAGGCCCTGCCTCCTCCTGCTCCCCCATCAATGCACTGCTGACATCAGGACCTGATAGGTCGTCTGTGCTGTTTATCAAACCAACTTTTGATAGCCCAAAATCAGTCAACTACATCAATAAAATATCAGCGTTAGATTTTCTTTCTTTTTGCTATTTTGTCTTTTGGGTACATTGGCTAGAAAGGATCCAGATATTTGCAATAATAGTATACATCATAACAATCACAAAAAGAGAAAAAAAAAAAAATGATTTAGATAGGCTGGATAAAACCTTGATATGGCCGTCTCGAGAAATCAACAGGTTGTCAGGCTTCAGATCTCGGTGGATAACATTCAATGAATGGAGATATTCCAATGCAAGAACCTTTAAAGCAAAAGAAGAGAAGAGAGAGAGAGAGAGACAAATCATCTGTTTATTCTCTTTGAACTTAACTTCCAAAACACTGCTAACGTTAGGTACCAAGATTCAGATTTATAGAAAGTGAAGTTACAAACCACTTCAGCTATATACATCCGAGCCATATCTTCATCCAAGCATCCCAAGTTTCTCAAAAGGGAGTAGAGATCACCACCATTCAAGTACTCCATGACCAGATACAGATTTTCTCTGCATGTGAAGGAATAGAAGAACCTAACCTTTTTGATTGAAAATAGAGAGAACAAACAAATGATTGCAAATAACTTAGTCCATGGATATATGGCTATAAATTGAACACTCAGAAAAAAGAAAATAACACCGACCATAAAAGGATTGCGTGCTGATATTAAAATATTTCGCTCAGCCAGGATACTCTCAACTGCATTCTTCCTAATCATGTCTGCCTTTTTCAGAACCTATATCAGTTATGTAGCATACAAATACTTTTAGTCGTTTTTGCTTGTGTATATGTAACTTGAAACTAACAAACAACAACAATGAAGAATCACCTTGATAGCAAAGAGGTCTCCTGTAACTCTTTTCTTAGCAAGAAAAACACGACCAAAAGCACCCCTGCTGATGGGCTTTAAGATCTCAAAATCCTCTATTGTAGTTCTGTCCTTGAACCTTGCATTCATATTTGTTGCTCTGGCACTATGACTGACACTGTTGTCTGAGAAACTGTCATCATCTCCATTTGGATATGATGGGTCTTTTTGTGACTCATCCAGATCTCCACACAGCTGTATAAATTTCTCCCTACAAAGTTCATAGTAACAAAAGTAGAGATGAAAATTGTCTACTTTCTCTACATGAAATTTAGCATAGTTCTCAAAATAACAAAAAAAAAAAAAAAATTTGAAACAGAAAGAGAAGGAGAAGGAGATAAAGAGGTAAGAGGAAATAAAGAAGCTTACTGGAGAAGTTTCGCTATCCGTTTCCCAAATGTATCCACAACAAGTGCATCAACCTTCCTTGTGTCAATCACTGCATTGAGATCCTCAAGGTAGGAGCTCAGATCCTCCAGGGAATTGTAGTCATTCGACTGTATGCTTTCTATGCCTCGAGTTATGTTTAATAGACTATCAATCTAGAGAGTTGGCAATACACCGAGTCATCCAAAGGTATGTAAAACTGAACTAGTCTATAATAAATACGACCGATATAAAGAAGATTTATGAACCTGCTGGAAATTTTCGAGCTCTGTGAAGGCCCTGTCCAGATCTAGTAACTGGTTTG
The DNA here is from genome assembly GCA_027562975.1 of Rhynchospora breviuscula. Lineage (NCBI taxonomy): Eukaryota > Viridiplantae > Streptophyta > Magnoliopsida > Poales > Cyperaceae > Rhynchospora > Rhynchospora breviuscula. The sequence continues at coordinate 5,936,333 of CM050400.1, read as the reverse complement.
CCTGGGTGGTAGTTGGTGTCATCAATGGAGACTGAGGTGTTGCACTCCCTGATACCTGCTTTGGAGTTCCCTATGAATTATCCATGCCATCTGTCATTAATATCTCATTCACTACAAGATACCTTAACAAAATCAACAACTAGAATAAGAGAGAACTAACTAACAATTTCAGGGGAAGAGACCTCTTCACTCTCTTCAGAAATCACATCCAAACTTTTGTGGGTCCTAAATGCAGCAAGTATTTTCTCAAGAATGTCAGCCACTTTGTGCAACCGCTTGTCAAGGCTCAACCCTTGTGCATCACACCGGTATGCTATGGTGCACACCTTGTTGTGGTTTGCTGCATGCTCGGTCGGTATCTCAAACTCACATATCCTACAAATCATCCTATGCCTCTCAGAAACTACCTCCCCTTGATGGTCATCTCCATATCCTAATATAGCTTCTCCTGTTTTAATCCTCTCTTCAATCTCTTCCCGACTCACTTTGATCCTGTTCAGATTTGCAATGGAATCTAGAACCTTCTTGGTGGGGCTTGGCTCATCTTTTCTTTGCTTCTTCTCAGCAGCCGATGGCAGTTTTTTCCATGAAGAGATCCTATCTCTGCTCTCAGGAGAGAGATTATCTTTCTCTGGTTGGTATGGGCCCAGTGGCCTCCCCATAAAATCTACACTCTGGTGCCTGTTCTCTATTATCCTTCGTCTGATAAGCCTCTCCTTTATGTCATTGGCAGTGAGTACCTTTTTCTTACCAAGCTCGCCAGAATTTCCTTGAGCAGATGAATATACCCCTAGGTCACTCAGCTGGTGCAATGCAAGTGCACGCTCGTCTTCCCCGAATGCACCCTCCTTTTGAAACTGGAGCAAACGCGTACACCGGGTCAGGATGAAGAGGATACGGGTGTGTGCTTGTTTGAGTATACCCATTGGAAGCTCCTGGCGCTGGTCATCTAGGGTCTGCACAATCCCCTCACATTTCAACCAGAACTCGTCAGGCGGCATCGCTTCACATTTTTGCGCAATTACTAGGAGGTCTTCGAAATGGGTCCTATCGGGGTGCTCCTCAGGGATACGCTCAAGTGTGCATATCAAATCTCCACCATATATACACAGCTCTGAATTAACTTCTTGCTTTAGCCGACTGAACTTCACTCTTATTACATTCATTAATTCCTGAAAATAATTAGACAAAACTTAAATATGAGTGGAAATGCAAGAATTTTGTATGGGAAAAAAATAGAGAGATAAGAGAGAAGGTTACATCAATGTTGGTGGCACCTCGAAGCTTGCGCATGGGCAACTGGTGGTGATCCTTGATATTCAACTCATGAGAGAAGCTCTTTACATCACCTCTCTTCTTTCGGCCACTTGTTGCGCGAATTATGGCTCTGAACCGGGGTGATTCCAGCTCCTTTCCCGGATCAAAGCTCACGCGCTTGTTCCCTCCTTTTTCCTGTTTCTGGCATTTCATCAAACACACTTCCATTACTTAAAAAAAACTTGAAATTTTACCCCTGATGAGTTGTTTACTCGACTGAGGAACTTTGAGAGTTCATTGACCCTTGATTATGGTTTATTGATAGATATTTTTTAAAAATTGCAGATTGCAGATGATCATAACATCAGGTTGTCAAATACACAAAATCCGAGATTGAAGAATTAATAATGCACGGTAAGAATATAATCTCAAAAGATCATTCCTCGTGTGCTAAATTTAGCAAGGATAAGTGCAAATGGATCATACAATGTAATTATCCGTCCCGTTCCCAAATTCCTTCGGTGAGGCATTGTGTCAAACACCAATGGTGCGAGACCAGATCGTGACGATGGCGAGAGAAGATCAATAAGAAAGAGAATAGAGAGATGAGAGATTGTGTTTACCTCCATTTTTTTTATGAATAGACGAGCGTTCTAAACCCAGCGAGGCATTGCATCAATCGCCATTAGTGCACCATGAAAATGAAATTGATTGTAGCTCATACGCGATCAGGGAAAGAGAAATAGAGAGAGATCTTAAGGGTTTTACCTCCGAAAGAGAGAACGTGGGTAATGGTGGTTTGTACTTTGTACGATAAATAAGAGGAAATCTGAAATGGTCCCTGGGGTTTTGCTTATTTTTATTTGTAATGGAATTTCTGTTCCACAAAAAGTCTGGAATTATGTATTGTGTAATTAGTTGATAATTGTTGGATGATACTGATAATGGTACTAGAGTTTTGCCCAAAGAGGATTGTAAAAAAAAGGATAAATAGAGGAGAGAAAAAGGGAATTCAGCGTTGATCTCGAAGTTTTAGTAGTGAAGGTTGTTTTGCATGTTTGGTCCAAAATTGGGGATTTTTTTGACAGTGGTAAATGACGGAGCTGTAGGAAGCTATTTTTAGCAGTCAAATATTATCTCTTTTCTTTTTACCCTGTTAGATTTTGTTTTCCGCGGCATCTCGGAAAGGAATATTTCCCAGCAAAACCAAATTTATGTACTGCTAGCTGTTACTTGTTACCTTGTTGATGATAACTTACATCAGCTGCCATAAAATTTAAAGGCACTTGACTTGATGCGTGAAAAAAATAATTATATTTTAAGAGATTGTTTTTATATTCTTATATCAGAGATGACAATGGATCAAGTTTGAATAGTACACCACATGTGAGGTCAACTTTTGTTTGCATGTTTGAAATTCAAATTCATATGTGTGGTCAACTTGCAGTGAAGTCATCTTGCTTGAAAATTCAAATTCGATTTACCCATGACAGTCTCACTCGTGTCTAACTTGATTAAGCTCCAATAAGCTCAAAATACCAATTAGTGTTTTTTAATAAAAATCATAGATATTAAATAATAAGTACTATGCAAAGGGAATAAGAAAGAGAACATGCATTTAATCAAATACTAAACAAATTAAGAGAATAAGAAAGAGAACATGCATTTAATTATTATGATATATATACGAACGTCAGGTCAAATGAACAAGTCGGGTCTTAAGTTTGACATGTTAAACATAGAGGTGCGATTTAGATTTGGAGAGAGAAACCGCGTGCAATTGGGGAATTGCTATCGGCAACAGCTTTTTTGCTGCTTGCAACATGATTATTTTTCTAATGACTAAATTGCCCGTTGTATTAACCCACTGCCGTATTCTCCCTCTAATCTTGTAAAAATTTTAGGATTTACAACAATCGTTTGCTTCATCCTATCTTCTAAGAAATTTGAAATTTACAATAATCATATCCTATTTGTGGACAAAGTTAATTTCTGGTGGCTTGTGCAAATAACATTACGGATACTGAAAATTCAATTTAGTATATACTACTTGATGATCCAAAATTGAGTGTATACTGTCAATTTTCCAGATTTTGCAAACTGAAAAGAAAATTATAAATGAATTGCAAAGTTTGGTTGATACAAAATTACAAACGGTTGATACAAAGGGCAGTTTAGTCATTAGAAAAATAATTGTGTTGCAAGCAGCAAAAAACCTGTTGCCTATAGCAATTCCCCGTGCAATTGTGATCGGAATGAAACAAAGCGGCGAGAGAAATGATTTTGCAAGATTTCACCGAGCCGAAATCGCTTCTCCAATTCTCGCTCAAAACAGTGAAATTCGACGACAATTCATCCGCAGGCGTTGATCTTCTTCTCTCTCCCCTTTCAATGGTCCAGGATCAACTCTCGGAATTTTGATTTTTTGTTCCGCCGATCAACAAAAAAAATTTCATAATCATTTCTTTTCTATTCTCATTAATTAATTTGAAATCATCTCCTTCCCTTGCCAGTTGCCAATCAGACCATAGACATATATACCAACGACCGAGTACCGAGTCAAACAATAGTTTGATCCGATTAATTGTCATTTGTAGACATCATATGATCATTAGATTGATGTATTTTGACTCCTTCGTATATTACTTAATTATGAAGTGCAACTTAAATCTAAGACTAAAATAATGAAGCAATCGACAGTTCAAACTTCGCCGTGATCTATGAATGTTGGGTCAATTGTTTCCTAACTTTTGTTTCGTCTAAATGATTTATTTGAATACTATGTGGTTTTTGTCTACAAATAAAGAAGAATTATTAAAACTCAAAGTCGATAGGTAAACTAACTACTCATGTAATTTATTCAATGAAATAATTTTTTTTTTCACAAAATGGTGCTACATAATATAAATTGCTAATGGGTCTCATTTTACGTATTTAAATCACCGTTCATTATATTAATCCAATACACCATTGGATCCATCCGGCCTAACCACTTAGTCACATTTCAAAAAATGCAATCCAAATAATTATATGATCTTTCGAAAGTAGTTATAAGCTAAAATTTCGACACCCTTTTTCTATTATATTTTCTAATTTTTTATCGTGAGTTTTTGGAATAAAAAATACGCTCAAATCTAATCAAAATACTTTACAAATATTTTAAAATAAAAAAAACTTAACTATTTCTGTCCTAAAAAAATTTGTCTCCAACAAAAACGAGAGCATCCACATTCAAACATGTTACAAAATAATAATAATAATGCCGACTAATTTAGGGTCGTTCAGTGTATTTGTTTGACCTCCTAAACTTTTTCCCTATATTTTATTCATTCATCCGAAAGAAAGTTGACATCAGCCGCGACACAAATTAATATAAGTTATTTAATTTTACAAGAAAAAAAATCACTTTATTTTCTCCGTCTCCTCCAATTTATATAAATGATTTAAGAAGATTATTATCGGAGACGGTTAATATAGTCAAGTTCAGAGCTGTTTATTTAGGTCGGCATTATGTACGACTTTATACAACTTCAAAAAAAAAAAAAAGATAATTTGGCAATAGAAAAAAAAAAAGTTCGTATAGTGGAATTTCGACACGTAAGTAGGTCCGAGAGTTTCAAGTGAATAATTTATTAAAAAAAATAATACTGTTATTTAGCGTTGTATATGAGCCGAGTCGAGCGAGTTAGGGGCAACCCAAATTCAATTCAGCTATAACTCGAGTTGAAAATATTTTTGTGTTTTTAAAATTAGCTCAAACTCAACTCGTTATCCAACTCAAGTAGGCTCACGAGTCGACGAGCCAGGTTGACATAAGTATGCCTACTACAATTCTTTTTATGGATACATTATTTCAATGTTTAAAGTAATTGATATATAAAATAATAACAAAATAAAATTTACTATCAGTTTTATTCTTTTCATTGATTTAAAGCAAAATATGTCTTGAAACTCAATATTATATATTTATATTTTACAATCATTCAAAATAAAAATATGCAATAAGAAATATTTTATAATTATTTTTTTGAGTTTTTAATACTCATAGATTATGTTGATAATCTCCACAAAATTAAATTTTATTTTGTCACAAGTCAACGACAATTAACCAAAGTTAATTCAACTAGAGTTCTTTTAGCTTGAGTTATAATCGAGCTTTTTACGAGTTGAGTTCGAGTAAACTTATGAGTTAAGAGTTTTTTCTCAGCCCTACTATCATTTACAATGATAAAGAGTGTTCAAGGTGAATTTTGAATTGCCCAAAGTAAGGAGATTGCTCAGGACACGCATCATGTGTCCTCATTTAGCAATTCACTCCCATCTAATATTTTTTTGACATGCTTCACAGTGGCTGTCAATTTTAAGTCCCATTCAACATTAAGGTTGTAGGAAGCAATTTTTAGAAGGGAAGGAATGGAAGGTACATGAACATTGTCTTGTTACTTTGTTCTAGTAAATAATGTAAATAAGAGGGTAATATAAGTCAAGTGACAACTTTTCCATTAAAATTTGACTTTTTGTTACCCTTAAAATCGGAGTGTACACATGATAAAAGCGATTAAATTACAAAAATAGTCCTAAAATGAATAGACAAAATTGGATATAAACCCCTATAATCTTCTTCAATTGGATATGACCCTATAATCTTTAAAATTGGATATAACCCCTCAAAACATGTTTGTTAATTATGGATATAACCCCTTTTAATTAACTTTAGATATTTTTAATTACAAAAATCAATTGTCTAATTTTATGACCAAAATACCCTCATGCTTCATCTTCCCTCTAGCGATTCCAAACGTTCAAAATGAAATGAGTTTTTTTCCCCTTTTTTTAATCTCATACCAGCAAATTGTACCAAAAGGGAAAAAACTAATTTGTGCACCTTTATGAGATTAGAATATTATTTCAATTAAACTAATCCTTACCAATTATAAAAGCACCTAGAAAAAGGATTAAACATTTCAGATAAAAAGAGTAAACATGTCAGATAAAAGGGTGTAAAGTTGTAAACAATTCTTATATCAATTATGGACCATTGATTTGTGTAATTTGATATGATTAGTGGTCTAGATCAAAGTCAGATTTTTTATTAGAAAAAATTAAGTTACTATCAAATTAGCTAATTATTTAAAAAGAAAGACTAAATTATTGATTTTATCATATCTTTATTGTCTAACATGTAAAGTTCTATATGAAATAATAATAATATCAATATTTTATTTTCTTATTTGCTCACGTATTGAGGACATCTTTTGCTAGTCTTCTTTTAATGAATCTGATACGTACAAGTGAGAAATGAAAGCGCAAAGGCTGCTTTAGCCCTGTTTATATTCAAGAATATTTGAAAGCACAAATGCTAATTTTGAAAGAATACTAACCAAATACCATGTATGTTTCTACAGAAATTTGTAGTAGAATAATGAAGTCTCATATGCGAAAGTGTCAAGTACCTCTAGAGATTTAGAAAGAATCTAGAATAATAAACTTCAGATAAATTTGGTGCTTTTGGAATCTCTCTTTGCGACTTGAGAGGCGAAAAGAAAAAAACCCTCCTTTCGAAAACCCTAGGCGGGGGAGGCACCGCCATTAGCCTCCCCGCCACCCCTTCTCTTCCTCTTTTATTTTTCGTTTCTCCACCTGCCACCCCTTCTCTTCCTCTTCTATTTCTCTTTTCCTTTTTTATGATTTGGCCATAGTGTAGTTTGTGGCACCGGCCTTCTTGACTCCACCAACGGTACAGCACTCCAGATCTGAGTTTCGCATTTGGATATGGATTTGGGCGCTTAGTCATCGGCGGGCCGAGAGGCAACTACAGTGTCAGCGGAGGCGGTGATTTGATGGCCGCCATACACGTGGTAGAGGTTTGTTGTTTTCGCTTCTCCTAAATGAGCTCAATGGCTGCAACATCTCTGCGATGGTGGTTGCGGATGGCAGTAGATCTGGTCTTTGGTGGTCGCAGTGTGTTATTCGTTTGCGTGAAGACACCGAGTGCAATCTGATTTTGCCGTAGCGAGATGGATCAATTCGGTAGCAATCATTTCGAGTCCAGTTGGGTCGAGTTATCGATACTGGTGCAGCATAAGACTATTTGTTGGTGTGTTTTCGCTGTAGGTTTAGGATTTAGTTGTGGGAAGCAAGGGTTTTCTACTGTACGTTGGTACTGGTACCAGTTAGGTTATTAGTTGGGTTACCAATACTGTTAGAGTAATGGTTTTATGTCTGTTTTCTAAGAATTGGGATATATTAATTTTGCTACTAGTGTCAGTTTGGATACTGGTATGTGATGTAATTATTTTCTATTTTATTTTAGTGAAAATTGCTGGTTAACACTAGCCCTCGACAAAAAATAAACTTCAGATAAAAACGAATAATAATATAAATGTTAGGAATCACCTGAGGGAAGATGAAGAAAGAGGGTATTTTGGTCACAAAATTAGACAATTGATTTTTTGTAATTAAAAAATGTCTAAAGTTAATATAAAGGGTTATATCCATAACAAACATGTTTTGAGGGGGGTTATAATCCAATTTTAAAGATTGTAGGGGTTTATATCCAATTGAAGAAGATTACAGGGTTATATCCAATTTTCCCAAATGAATAAGTGTTGAAGAGTTCGGCGATGCCATTGCGGTAAAATAGTCAAACTAGACGTTAATTTTGTTCCATCACTCCTTTTTTCATATTGTCCTTGAGCATGTAAACGAAAGTAAGTTTTTTTTTTTTTTGAAGATAAATTGGAGGTCAAGCCTCCCAATTTATTTTTAAATTAAATGTATATAAAGACTCTCCAGTCGGATTTCGAACCTACGACCTCTCACTTGAGATGTATTGCTCTTTGCCACTAGACCAAAAGCTGGTTCTCAAACGAAAGTAAGTTTTATTTTCTCCTTACGTTCTTCTTTTTTTGTCGTTCCTTACTTTTCATTTCTTTACACAAGGTGTTTTGGAGCATAACCGGAGTGACAAAAATAACCCAAATCGTACAGAAGTAGTGGAGAACTTTTCCTTGAGCTCGCGCATGACTCGGCTAGAAAGAGGTATGCATTTCCAATTTGCTCAATTTACATCTTAATTAGCATAGTTGTTATTTAAAAGATCTTTCCAATACCAACATTCAAATAAATTTTTTTATAAATATTCTCATATAGCTATCAAAATCACTGTAGTAAAAATTCGAATTATCGATCACCATACTATTTTGAGATTTTAAATAATTTTGCAATAATTGTTCGGGTTTATAGAGAGGTTAGGACAAAAAAAATATTGTAGGATTATTTTTGAGCGAAACATTAAATTTTGGAAAATTTTAATTATCTATATGATGTTCCAAAATTTCGCACCAAAATGCCAACTGCTATAATATAAAAAAATAGTAAAATTTTAGATGACATTAAAATAAATTTAATATCATCATCAAATAATCAAAATCTTTTGATTTTCATGATCAATAATATCATAGGATTTATAATTTTATGAAATATCATATAAATCTAAAATAACCTATTTAGTGTTTTATGAAATTTCAACTAAATGATTTCATAATGATGTCGCAAATTAAAACAATTTTAAGAAATTAGGAGTTTCACTCAAAATAATCCTATAATATTATTTTTGTCTTAACATGCCCAAAAATAAGCACAAATGTTACAATATATATAATAACATCTTAAAGTACATAAACCAAATAATGGCCAAGTTTTTTTTTAAATTTAATTAATATTTTGATGATTTATAATCGAAAAATTTTACACAAACAAATTATTTATATTTTTGTAAGAATGTTCATGAAATTTTATGAAAAAAATAACCTTAGAAATACTATCAAACGAACAATTAAAACACTAATTTTTTCTCTCTTGAAAAACTACAAATGGGTTATCCATTTTGCAGGATTGGATGAAAACAAGTCAAATTCATTCGGCTTTCGTGCTCGTCGGGAGCCCAGTAGAAAGAAGTTCAGGGCATATTTAAAAAAAATAATAATAAAATAAGTTCAGGGTATTTTTGTTATTTGAAAAATAAATGGAAGTGAATCAAAAAAATTAAACCGTGACGTGAACCGTGAGCTGAGCAATTCCCCAAAGGCCAAAGCAAGCCCCGCTCCATCGGTTTTGAATTAGCACAAAGTTCCATTCCAAAATTTCTTTTTCCCTCTTCTCCCACTTCTCACTCCTCACTTATTCTCTCCAGTACTCCAGTCCAACCCCATCCATACTCGCACCACCTCCGTTTCCATCTCTTCTTCGCCTCTCACGTCTCCTTTCCCCTAACTACTATCAACTCTTCTCTCGTACTTCGACTGAGAACCATCGTTCGCCTCCAGTCCCCACGATTGTCTCCATCGACCTCAGATCTGTCTCCGACGGCCATAGCTTGCTTCCATTTTTCAAGCTTTCTTCCTGGATCCAGATCAAACAGATCGAAACTCAAGTTACACTACCGGGATTAGAGGTATCTAGTAAAGGGAGATAGATCCTATTTTCTTAATTTTAGGTACCTAATCGCATCTTAATCTATAATCTGATACTTTATATTTGTTTTACGGAAAGTATGGTAGAAAAATGTATCAATCTGATTTGTTGTTCTGAAATTGGGTGTACTGTAAATGCAGATTTGGATACAGGTACTTATTGCCCATTTTCTACCTGATCTGTTTCCAGTAGCATCCTATTTTTGAGCTTTTGTCCCATTTTCTGTCTAAATGTTACCTACCATTGGGGCTTAAACATAGATTTCAGTTTAAAAAAAAAAAAAACACTCTAAAAAGTAGTAAGCAGTCAGCATGGCACTAACATAGGAAAGTATTGGAACCAAAAATAAGGCAATCCTTACTACAAGACATTAATTGGTACTGGTATTTGTAAATAAAATTTTTATGTATTCGCTGATTGACTGTAGGGATTCTTCAGAAATATATGAACGTAATCTGAACAAAGTGTCGACATTCTATTAAATTCAGAATGGGCATAGAAGATTACCATGTTTTAGGCTTGGTCGGTGAAGGTTCATTTGGCAAAGTCTATAAAGGGAGGAAAAAAAACTCTTTCCAGGTTTCTTCCACAACCTTAATTTGACTTCGTTATTTTTCTTGTTATGGACTAGGGCTCAACTGTAGGTTAATCTTTGTTTGGTCTACAATCTGGTTTTCAGACTGTTGCAATGAAATTCATCCTCAAGCATGGAAAGACTGAGAAGGATCTCCACAACTTGAGGCAAGAAATCGAGGTACTTAATTACATGAAATATTTTATAATTATTTGGGGTGCCTCCCAATTGTCCATGTATGACCTGTAGACATGTAAAGCAACAGACATTTAATATTTCGCATTTCAAGCCTTGTAAACCTGATCAGAACTGTCAGAACTGGGCCTTGATAATAACAGAATACATCCTCTTTTATAGTCATAACCAGTTGAGGAAAGGGGGTTACTTTGCGTAATTTCTAATCTTTCTAATTTTGTGGAGTACCCTTGAATCCTGAAGTCTTAATTATCACAGTTGTTTTTGACATTTCTGCTTTTCCACTTGAAAAACAAGGAGTTGTGTACCTTTTGCAGATTCTAAGAAAGCTCAAGCACGAGAACATAATTGAAATGCTTGATGCTTTTGAGACTCCACAAGAATTTTGTGTTGTCACAGAATTTGCTCAGGTATTTGATCTTTCACCTCACACATTTTTGTTAATATATTTTGACTACATTCCAAGTGCAGCCATTATATGATATTTGTTTGTAGGGAGAACTATTTGAGGTGCTAGAGGATGATAAATGCCTCCCTGAAGAGCAAGTACAGGCAATTGCTAAGCAACTGGTATTTCTGTTTCTACTTTTCTTTTTCTTGTGCACTAGCATGATGAATTCTGCATGATTCTGGTTTTCATTTTCTCACTGTTCTAGCATTGTATATGCTGCTACTTACCAGTTGCTGCTGTTGTAGTAATTTCTCTTAACTGCAACAATGTATGCTGATTTTAGGTAAAAGCTTTGCATTATTTGCATTCTAATCGCATCATCCATCGGGACATGAAGCCCCAAAACATCCTCATCAGCTCTGGCTCTGTTGTTAAGGTACTTACTTTATCTTTTAGTAAAATTTGTTGTATGCAGCAAATTCATATGAGGTGAAGTGATTTACAATGTTATGTTTACAGCTGTGCGACTTTGGATTTGCACGCGCAATGTCAGTCAACACCGTGGTCTTGCGTTCTATAAAAGGTAGGAATTAGGATATTTTATCTTTCTGAGATTTTAATGTGTGATGTCAGGCATGCTTGTCAATTGTTACTCCTGAATATAATGACCCTAACTAACATGCTGTTCTATATATTGGTTAAGTTTCGCATTTAGTCTCAGATCTAATAAGCACTTTGGTGCCTTTTCCAGGTACGCCTTTGTATATGGCCCCAGAATTGGTACAAGAACAGCCATACAACCACACAGCTGATTTATGGTCCCTCGGTGTTATTTTGTAAGTTTCCAATTTTCTTGTTTTATATGCAAGAAGCAACAGCAGAGTTTTTGTGTATTTGTTTTCTGCATAAAATATCCTATAAATATTTATTTTTATGAAATATTGCTAGGTATGAATTGTTTGTTGGGCAACCTCCATTTTATACAAATTCAGTCTATGCACTTATTCGCCACATAGTAAAGGTATCTGTAATTTACATTTTATATAATAAAATATTAATCTTTTATGCATTTTTTACTATATGCTTCTATTGATTTCCTACAGGATCCAGTAAAGTATCCCGACACGATGAGTACTAATTTCAAGAACTTCCTAAAGGGTTTGCTTAACAAGGTTGCAATATCTAATTTCATTTGTAGTTAAATGTTGGCTTTTCTAATGTTTCAGTTCCTCCTTTTGGTATTAATGACATTATTTGAAACAGAATCCGCAACATAGACTGTCATGGCCGAAACTTCTTGAGCACCCGTTTGTTAAGGATGACTCAACCGTACCTGATTATGCGGTGAGTATTTTTTTATGGTCCCTTTCTTTTAGTTGTAATTGTTCTTTTGAAATGAGAAGTTTTTGCAAATATGTAGAAAAATTGGAGCATAGTTCTATTGAGCATGTTGAATAGAGTGTTGCATAGAGCATTGTTATCAGTAGCAGAAGTCAATAATGAGTATCCTACTTGCCAAAGACGGTACTGACAGAAAAATATACATTCTAAAATTATTAGGGTGCACAGCTGCTATCTGAGCAAATAAGAGGAAATGGAATGCTACAACAAGGAAATCAGATCCAGACAAATAATGCATCAAGAACCCAATCATCTAATAATGCAACTCCTGAAGGTTGATCTAATTTCTTATACTTGAAGTAAAATCTTTTTGCTTTTATAAAAAAGCAAGTGTAACAAAATGTATGCTTTCTTGCATAAACTTACAGACATGACCTCCACATGTAACAAAGAGAATAATAGCTTTGGGGTTTCTGATGCTGGCAGAGCTGAAGTGCTTTCCACGAGTCCTATTTCTGACAGTGCTATCCCTTCGGGTATTTTATCACATATTACCTCCGGTCCTAAATCTTAGTTAGAAGCAGTTCGGGCGAAGATAGATAACCTGTTTGATCGTGTTTTTTGCATTCAGATGCTACAGTATTAGATAAGTTGGAAAAGGCTTCACGGACAGTTAAAGGTGCTAGCTTTTTATCTAAAGATGAGGAAGCATTTTCAACTGTCTTATATCCTATTAAGAGTTGGTTGAATACATCCCCTTGTTCCATCAGGCAAGTAGTACTCATACCAGGTTTGGATTTATAAGATTCAAATGAGAGTTCTCATATTCGCATTACGAAGTTTATTGAGTTGTGTGATACCTTTTTGATCAGGGAACTGAGTGTTGATTCTGTGAACCAGACATTTCGAATTTTAGTGAATTTGATTGCGGCGGGTTCGCACCAGTTTTGTTCTTGGGTTGATGATGTTACAGTTTTGCTCCTTGAGTTTGCAGATGCACTTCTCAAACTGAGGCTTCCTGATGCTTGCAGCTTGGCAACAAAGGTACTTTTTAATAATGATATACCACTTTAAACCTAGGCTCATTATGATGCATTTTCTTCTAGTCTTGTTTATTTGAAGGTCAAGTTTTGTTGCAATAACATTGGTTAGATTTATCAAAATAGTAAATTTATTTTTAATGTATTATTTGTTGTCATCATCATCATCATTATTATTTTGACAATGTGGATTCAAATTACTTCAGCCTTTTGCAATTCTGAGGAAGCTGCTTGATGCCAGTGGGGGTGCAGCAGCAAATTCGTACTACAAGCACTGGATAACTCTTAATGAACTTTATTCAGAGGTAGAGAAAATTCATTTGTAAAGAGAAAAATACTGATATTTGTAGTTACAAAATTTGATGCAATATGGTATTTCCTTTTTAAACATTTGTTTCTGATGTCAAAATTTTTTGCAAGGGTGAAGCATTTAAGCAAGCTAAATTTTGAGATTGCAGGTTATTACCTCATCACAAGACCAATCTGGAAGGCTTGCATATGAAGTAACAGCATGCTTGGCTGTCATGTTGAATCGAGTTACTCTTGGTCTGAAAAGTAATGTATCAACTAAGGGACAAAAGCCTGTTGACAATGCCCTCCTCAATATACTTGATCATGCTTATAATAGCTCCCAATTCCTAGCACTACTATTTCAGTGCTTAGCGGGTTGTGGATCTGCTACCAACAATGAACCATCCAACTTGGTACCAGCAGCATGCGAGTCGTGCAAGGTCATCTGGTACTTGATATATGCAATGGAAATCATGTCCTTGAATGATGGTCACATTTTGTTTCCTTTGGCTTGCTGGAGAAGACCTGGTCAGGACTCATTAACTGATCTGAGATCTGCTAGGCTGGTGGATGTTGTTTCAAGAGCTCTCCTGTCCTCTAGGCAGATGCAGATTGCACTGTATAATTGTTTGCATAATGGTCTGGAGTCGTGCGTCAATGCCATTCTCCAGGTTAGTCTTTTTGTAATTTAGGTTTTTTTAATCTTGATAGGATATCAGTTAAAGACTTAAAGCTAGCAATTGCTAAGGTCAGGTTAATTCTGACTGTCTGTGATTGGTTATAGAGTCATATTGGTCCAAGGGGTCCATTAAAGATTGGTCAGCTTAGGTCAATCAATATAGTCTGTCATGTCAAATTTAAAAATCGGTACTTGAGAGTAGGTTTTGCATATGTAGCAGTCCTTTTTTTGGACAAAAAATTATTGAGGAAAAATGATGTTTGGCATTCTTATGACCTCTAAGAGTTTTTACTTTTCCTAAAGGATAGAAAAAAAATGGTTTAAGAGGAAACAGGTCATGACCTTCTGACCTGACAGCTTCTTGTAATGGATCTGAACTGGTTAACCTAAGGTCATCACCATTCATCCTAGTCCTAACTCTAAATTTGAGTGAATCTATTTTCATCTTTCAGCTTGTATCAAGAATCTGCCTATACAATACACCTGAATGTGCCATGCTTTTTATCCAACCATATCTCCCTTTGAACTCTGATGAGTTAGAGCTTGGCGGAGACGGCACAATTGTCTCTGGCATGTTCACAGTACTCACCTCTTGTGCCACCTACATAAAAAAGGAATCACGGGAAGGTGGTCCCACAGCAACCCAGTGCAAGCTCTCTAATCCGCGCTCACTTGCTGTACACTGTTGCACTGCACTTGCCACAATCTCAACCTGTCTCAATTCAACCTCAGAAAAGAAACAGTCTGCTGCTGTGATACTCACGAGCTCCCAAAAGAAGCAAAGGTCACGGCTTTCTGTGCTAGTGCACCTCTCTTCTAGTGATGACACTGTCGCTGGATCCCTCCAGCCCCACTGTGCGGCTGCGATGATGGCACTTGCATCAATTGTATCACTAGAAAATGGGTTAAATATGAAATCTTCGATTTGTGAAGCAGCACTTGCGCTGTTCCCTCCAATGGGGACACTACGCACTTTGCTGAATCTATGGCTGTCTGAGGAGAGCGAAGCTCTGGGTACCTACAATGGTGGTATGTTGAACTGGTTTTGTTTAAGAGATGGTTGTATAGGGTTAGTTGAGACACGACTGAGATGGGGTGGGCCATTAGCTATCGAACAAGCTTGTTCTAATGGTATATATAAACTTCTACTGAGCTTATTGGGTGATGTGACCAAAGAAAATAGGAGTGGGTTGTCACCTGTTGGTGTGGTACGTACACTTGCTGCCCTGTGTCAATGCCTCTCTGGTGGTGTATTTCGTGAAGTTTTGTTCAAGAGGGATAATTTGAAAATGATTGCAGAGTTGGTATGTGAAGAGCACTTGAAGAAAGTGAATGCATGGGTTGGACTTGGTGGTGGGAAAAGTGGAGTTAGAAATTTGATTAATTCAGTAGTGGATTTGTTGGCATTCCCTTTTGTGGCTGTACAGAGCTCGCCTAGTGTACCCATTATGTCTGCTTCAATAAACAGTGGGTACTTGTTGAATGCGCAATCGCCTGGGGCGAGAATTGGGGCTGAGAATCGGGAGATGTTGAAAACCATTGAGACTGGCTTGCCTAATTATGTCCAGCATTTCTTGGAGGTACTTAGTCCTGAAAGTAACTTCACACGTATAGCATACAACTCAATTTATTGATGAAAAAATGTATTACATATGCTAGTTAGCAATTTAGCATGCACATATTCTTTTATGGGTATTTTCTTTCTCAACCATTAATGTTTATAATATTCAAATTTAGTTAGAGAAGCAAATACTACTATTTACAAGATTGTAATATGTCGGTGTTATACATGAATTAAATATAATGACACTAAAACACAAGGCAGACTACAATGACAATGCACCGATAATCTTGAGTTTTGAGACTCAAATGGATGATCTGTGCTGTCCAATGTGACCTAAACATGTAAGCATCCTTTAAAACCTAGTTTATAATTATTTAAAATTCTGTTGCTACTTTTTCTGGATAGGTGGGTTATCCTAACTATTTGGTAGTCTATCTAGAAAAAGGTATGAATTTAAAACTTGTATAACTTAAATTGTAAGTACATTTTGACATTTACATCATATTTGACAGCTTACATCAGCTTTTCAAGTTTCAAAAATTAAGGGTTCGAAGAGCATCAGTGCTTAGTACTGTGTTATAGACTATATCTAGATGCATTTGCATTAGCTTCCTCTGAAGGCACAGTTTAAGTTCATTCTCAATGGAAAAAATAAAAAAACTTAAGAACATTTAAACAAAATATATCAATATGATTACTTTGAAATACATCCATAATATATTACCTTTTTTTGTCCCTTCATATCACAGGTTGGTGGTCCAGGTTTAATTTTGGGGTGTATCGACTACATGAGTCCTGGAGATAAGTTGAAGCCAGTTGCTTTTGTGGCAAAAATGGTTGGCTACCGTCCCTTGGCTTCACAACTCATCAGAGAAGGCCTTTTGAACCCCAATAGAGTTAGGGCTTTGCTTGGGAGCTCTCTTGCCAGGGATTCTTTGCTTGATTTTCTCATGATAATTTCTGACCTTGCCAGGATGTCAAAGGTACTTATTATACCTGTAATTATTTCCTTTGTACCTTTACAGTTGCAACGTAACATTACCTATAGTTCTTTCCCAGCTTCTCTAGAAGAAATACGATGCATAAACCTTGCTTTGAATTTTGTGACAACCAAAGACAAAACTCATCAAAATCAAATTATTGATCTATTCTCTGATATTGGATATACTGGGTATCAATTTTGGTGAAAATTGCAATCATCCTATTGAGTGATTTGAAAAGTTTTATACTTTTATTTGCTATTGATTGTTTGGCCAAGTGATGGTTTAATTAAACGAATCTGATACAATGCCTGTGTAAGTGATAAAGACATGTCTACAATTTCAACCTTTAGATATTAATGAGCTATGTTGCAATTTTCACAGTTGTTAAATAAAGTCTATAAATAAATATGTTTCTCTTCCTCGGTTACAAACTTACAATACTTAAATGAAGTTCACAAAGTAATAGAGAACCATAGAAATGATTACTACAATCTTTATGTTTTGTGGGGCTCCATGACGTCCCATTTGCTTTTTGTAATTTTGTAGGTCTCCATTTCATTTCCTTTGTCTTGTATCTGCATGCAGGATATTCTCATTTTCGTAAAAAGGATTATTTAAAGTGTTTTTAGGTGTTGAGTATCAACTGAGGCGAGTTACTAAAGCTTAGTCCTTCATTGTAGGATTTTTATGAGCCTATTGACAGTGCCGGGTTATTAGGGCTTCTGAAGGAGTTTTTAACCAGTGAAGACCATGAAGTTAGAGCAAAAACATGTAGTGCAATTGGAAATATGTGCCGGCACGACAGCTATTTTTACGAATCTCTAGTAAGACAACCTTTTTCCCTGATATTTCTGCCATGGTATTTTAATAGCAAATGTTTCATCTCAAGTTGTTCTAACTATAATCCATGTATCGTAGAACTTATTGTAAATAAAATTGGGCCTTCTATTGTGTTTTTCTATCAATTAAAGTTCGCCTTACATTAATATTTTTTTGTTTCAAATTATTATCTAAAAAAAGATCACATTTTGTCAGTTACACCTCTTTTATCAGGATCAGGCAAAGTTCATGTTGTAAGATTATTGTTTTTTTTGTCCACTAGAGATGATATTTATTTCTTGTGCCAGGCGAAGAACGGAATTGTAGATCTTGTGGTAGACAGATGTGCTGATCCTGACAAACGCACTCGTAAATTTGCATGCTTTGCAGTGAGATATCTAAATGGATATTTTCTTTCAACAAATTTGATCATCATATGATTTATTTAGTGACTAAATATGAGTGGAATGTAAGACTCCCTTGGCCCAGATGTCGTCTTAGCATCAGGATTGCTGTAAAAAATAACAGTATATTGTGTTTGTCCCATGTAATCATTGTTATATATTAAATACCAAAATTCCAATCCACATTCCAAAAACGGCTTTCCAATCGAAACACTGGCATTTAATATTGTATAAAACTGTCTGATTCAACTCAAATGATTCTGTTCTGGTATCCATTATTTAGGTGGGAAATGCGGCATACCACAATGATAGACTGTATGAAATTTTGAGAAGGTCGATACCTCAACTTACAAAGCTTCTGCTGGCCACAGAGGAGGACAAGACGAAATCGAATGCTGCTGGTGCTCTGAGCAACCTCTTGCGGAATTCAAATCGGCTTTGTGAGACAGTTGTCTCTTCTGGAGCCATCCAGGTAATATTTTCTGTCTGACCTTTTTAATGTTCTATAATTTTATGGAATTATTTTTGACAAAGTGACAGCCATAACCCACCTAACTTTGATATTTGTGCACAGTATAGCTGTTTTTTTTTTTATTTTTTTAAACAAGTGGGTTTTGACCCACCACTTTTCATTATAGAAAAGTAAAACAAGTCTCCATACAAGATATCAAACAGCAATCCAAATCACTCGCCCTTCTTCTAATCCCTAAACCTGGTACCAATCAATCAAACTGAAAACTAGAGAAACCAAAGAATCAATCTCTAACCAGTATACTACATCCCAACCACAAACTCCACTTTCCACAGTATAGCTGTTGTGATTTACTATTTTATCTTTTACTATATACCTTTACTGGTTTGATGTGGCTGTCATTGTTTTTGGTCTAACAACCCCCAAACGCCCCCACCCCCCACATCCCTCACCCACCCACCCCAAAACACTCGTTTGTAGTCACTGAAGTCTTCTTTACATTCTTCTAGTCTTTTTTGTTTTTTCGGCTGACAATTGACATACAGAAAGATTCAAGTGGTATTAACCCTTCCCTAGGGTCAATATGTCATGCTTAAACAGAAAAAAATTATGCTGATCAAATGATATTATATATGAAGTACATTTGATGAAAATATATTGGTCTAGGTAAAAATAAAGGGGTTTATGGGAGTATTAGCTTCAAAAATTGGAAAGTGTCGTTCCTCTAGTGTTCCATCTGCTTTTAATTTAAATAATTATATTATTTCAGGCTCTCTTAAAGATAGTCAACAGTTATTCAACTCTTGCACTGAGTCCAACCAGAAAAGACGTGATAAATGAGTCGCCCCTTAGAATTGTCCTTGTTGTTTTACGAAAAATGTGCGACCATTCTCTCTGTAGACGCTGCATTCGTTCTTCTGACCTCTTCACTTCACTCTCTAGCCTCAGGAAGTGTCCAGACCCGATAATTTCAGAGTATGCCACTGCTATAATCTCCAGGGCCAGTCAGGACTGAAGGTTCAAGATTTACTATGCACCATTGTAATTTGTTCTGTACATATGAATTTTCTATACAAGGTCTGATAGATGAATTCCTGCAGAGTTTATCCCCTTTTTTGTGTTTGGTAAAAAGGATTCAATTTGTACCTTCATGGTGTTATTGTACCTTTATTATATTGTAATGATGTAAAAGAGCAACAGTGTGTCCTAAATTAGCTTATTTGGTTAAGAAATGCAATTTGCACACCAAGTGGACATGCAATGCGGAAAGGTTGTAATTTTGGCAGCAAGTTGGATAATTGACGAGAGGTTTATCGAGCCTTGTTCCAATGTTATGAACTATCTCAGATCCACTTCTCCTAATGCATCGTTCCCTTATTCCAAGACAGTAAATGACAAGTACTAATTATAGTATTTACTCGCATATAAGTCCAATAAATATTACGGCTAATAAATAATAATGCATGGGATATTCTGAAAGTCATATGGAAGAATAGCTAATGCAATTCGGAATTTGTCCAAGTATAAACGTTCTCATCTCATGCCTTCACTTGTTTAAACCCATAAATTTTATAACAATAATGATAGGAAATAATTCCTTAAAATGGAACAGTCCAGGCATATACAAAAATTAGATTAAAGGAATAATCCATAGAATGGACTTAAAAAAAAAAGAAATCAGAGAATGCGCTATTAAAATCTCTAGGGCCCGTTGTTAATAGTGCAGTACACTTTAATGATGCACTTTTAAATCAGATTAAAGAGAATGCAATTCTTAGTTTTGTTGGCGAAAACTTCTGCAACTGTTTGCCAGCAATTTTTTAAAAAAAAAATTAGTACGACAGAGCTCTAACAAGTAACAACGGATGCATAATATCAATAATTAGGATACAAAATGTATCTGTTACATCAAAATTTTTTATATTTTAAATACTACAATTAGAAACATAATCGCAACTATGGTTACTAACTTAACATTTCAATGATAATGTGATAATTTTGTAAAATAAGAACCACATGCAGAAGGGGGGGGGGGGGGAGCAATTGAGAATAAAAAAACGTTTTATTCTTGTTTTCTGCTTCTTATAGTCATTGAAAGATAAATAAATAAAAAATGAATTAGTTTTATGTGGTGGGACCTTAGCGCCGTGTCACTAATCTGTGAGCCCCAATCCTCTCTCCCACGCGCCAACACCAACTCTGAAACCTAAAACCTCTCTCTCCAACTCAACAATGGCGATGGTGTTGGAGGCGATTGGAGCTCTTACAATGGGTTTATCCGACGCGATCTCGCCAACGCGAATTCCGAGTCTCACCATGCGAAGAAGAATTGTGAGTGATTTCGCGTCTTTCTTTCTCTAATTAGGAACTGGATTAGTGTTTTAGGTCATTCCAGTATGTTTTCTGTTGTGTGGATTTGATTAGTATATACTGATATACTGATTTATTATTACACACATCCCTTTTATCTGAGCTAACTCAATGTATTTTGGAAGAAATCAGAATATCGAGGGATTTTATGGTGTAATTGTGGCAGCATTTTGGAGTAATTAGGTTTTTCTTTCTTATCTGAGTAACTCATGAGTCATGAGTAAGTAAAATACTATTAATTGCAGCAAGCTTATATGCAAGGGAATTGTTGCTCTTAGTTAGCTGATAGGTGGACTTCTCACACCTGCCATATTTCTGGTACTTTATAAATTTTTGCATGCGTTGTTTATTTATGTGAATGAATGTTGCTTCTTATGTGTAATCATCAATTATGAATTATGGCAGTGATATCTCCAAAATATGGAGCAGGTGCGCCATTTTCCTAACCTTGACAAAGGTAACCAACATTATGATAATATTATAATTTTTATCACTATCATTACAGCTATTATGATTGTAAATTAAAAGTTCCATCGTCGTTTCAGCATTTATTCGGTACTTGAGTTCAGCCATCCAATTATTGACCAGGCCATTACCTTTGCCGGCTTTACCCCTACCCCAACACAATCCACCCCCCCCTCCCCCCTCTTGCCCCCCACCCCAAAAAAAATTAAAAAGTTATATATCTCTACGCGCACGCCTCCCAAAAAATCTGCCTCTCTCAACCCCTAAATAGAACAGCCCCACAAATACAACCAGCCCATTTCTATTCCTATTAGCTGCAACAATGTCAATTGTTTGTAGCTTCTAGTTTCGCACCATCCTCTCATGAATTCAGAGTTTGTAAAAATTAGCATCTATAGCTTTATTATAGGTCATTTAATAATGGTGTTAGAGCATGAAGTTGAGTTGTCAGTCAACTTCTTCTTTTATTGGGAAGTGCTAGACCCCATTATTTTGAAGACTGGACCTGTTACCGGGTAAAATTGGGTTTCAAATTCTGGTCCCGTAGATAAAAAAGCATAAAGCTGTCCAGTAAGTGAACCAGAAAATCCTTTCAAAAACTGAAAACCATCTCCTGTCGAAAAATTCTGTCATACACCAGCTGAAATTGACTTGAAGTATTTGAGTTTTGTCCACAATCAGCAATTAACCATGGGTTACACTATGCTACTCTATCTTACACCTCAAGATGTATATGATTTTAAAATGCAGCCATATAGTGGGTGACATCACTCCATCTGATGGCGTGCTTAAATCAGAAAAGAGCTGCATGGAGAAAAAGAAGCACTTGACTATGTGTACAATACGTATTGTACTTGATGGATGTCTGGAAAGGTTAGATTTAGCTAAAAACCTAGTTATGCTATGAAAATAAACTTTGAATGGCAGATAGACAAAGCTACCATATATATAGCAAGATCCTTAAGGCCTTGATTAGAATCCTGCTTTATTAACGTGGGATTTCATTTCATTAGAAATTTTTTTGTCAAAATGAACAGATTTGGCGTCATTTGGTCGGAATTTCTATATAATTAGATCCAACATCATCCCGCGAAATCAATTCATTTGAAACGAAATGAAATGAAATCCCATGTAAAAAACATTTTTATCAGGGCCTAAATCTGAAGAAAAAACTTTGTAAATACTTTTATCCATTGGTGGTGTCACTTATTATTATCTTCTGATTATTTCCATAGTTATTCTTGCTCCTAAAAAAAGCTTGTATAATTTTGTACCAATGTAATGTTCTTGTTTAATCCATTCCAAATTCTCTTGTAGCCAAGGAAATACATGAGCTGTTGTTGGAATATGAAGACAATACTTCTCCTGAAGAGAATATTGTCATGGATTTTGATAAGGTACGTTTCCTTCACTAATTCAATCAGATTATTTCTTTAATTCTGAAAATCTTAGCTACCAAGTAGGGTCTTCAACAAAAAACAGTACATTCTTGTCTTTTTCAGAATGTACAAAATGTAAAGACAGAATTTTTATTTCTGCTGCTGGTAATCTAAAAGTTTGGTTCTTTGAATCAGGTCAATGTTGGGTACAATTCAGCCTCAATTAGACATACAGGTCTGCATCTAAGCCTCAAATTTACTACGATTTCCTGAGTTGACCTTATATTGAGAAATGAAATGATTTTCCAAGATAAAATAAAATCCCAGCTATTCTATATATTGCAATTCAGATTGACATAGCATGTACTTGGTCAGATTTATGGACAGGAAAGTTGAAGAAGCAAGAGCAATAAATAACTCCACCAGAGAAGGTGATGTTGCAGCTGAAAGGAGGGTGATTTGCATTGAATGCTAAATAAAGACTGAAAATACGGCATGAAGAATTGTGTGACAGTGGCAACTCCCTTGCTGATAGGATTTGTTGAGGATTTGTAGGACCTGTGGGAGTGTAATGAATGTTCTCTTTATATTTTACTTTTTGTATTGGTCTGTAGACCTTTTGTTTTGTGAAGGTTTTAGATATGATTGGCAGACTGGTACCTAAGATCTTGGTACTAGTGTAGTCCAAGCAGGTTTTGTGGAGGGATTAAGTAGTGTGAGAAGTTACGTAATAATAATTGAATAAAACTATGTTGTAGTACGTAGGGACTTTTCAGTTTTAATAGAGAAGTGGTGGGTCTTTTTGCCCACTTGTTTCGGGAAAAAAAAAAAAAAAATTCAAACTGAGTTGTGTTGAAGTTGTTTTATTTAGCTTGTATTTGAGGTGAAATTATCTATCAGCCCTTGATTTACTATAAGTTCTTTGGTTTTCTTGCTGGCGCTATTTATTATTCTTATCGCATCTGGTTAAATTATTACTTTAACTGACAAAACTCTGTATCCAATTGCTCCGCTGGTTCAATCTCTGGTATGGTACTTGAGACACTGGTAGAACCTATTAAAACTTGAAAAGGCAATAACCACAGACTCTTTCTTAGCTCAAATTCTTGGATGAATTAGTTGATTATAAAAGTTTTTTACGAGTTATAAGCATTTTTTTTCCCCACTTAGGTCATGCAAGGTGAACCTGCAAATAATGGGGTACTTTGATTATTATGCTTTGCAATGTATCTAGTCGTGTGATAATATTTTCTGTATTTAAAATAAAAAAACAATATATAATTATAAATATATCCCCTTTGTATATGTTCTGCTTTTTTGTGTTATTTTTGATACTTCAATGTTGGTTGGCAATTGATCACTGTTGTATCAGTATTGAAATGGGCTATATACTCCTTTTTCCGAAAAAAAAAAAAAACAAATTTAGGGCAATTGACGTAAACACACTTGTTAATCATGTGTGCAATATAATTGTGGCCGGTATCAGTGTCATGTGTGCAATGATGTCATTTAATGATGATATGGATACTAATTTCCAAAGCTATGTCATTATTGGTCAATGCTTACAAGGTCATAAAAGTGGTTATTTTTCCAGCCATCTCAACAATTTTAGCACATTTTTTAATCAAATTTGAAGTAGATTTTGCCCTGTAATTACATTTAATTTTAATTTGTAAGAACCATTGAATATTACAGTATAGAAATTTTTATATTTTCGCAGTTGGTTTTTTAACATTATTATCAAGATTTAAAAAAAAAAATAAAGGCAATTAAACAACAATTGAACTGAACCTAAGAAATGAATTATGACGGTTGGGATAAGCCTTGAGCGATGAATTTCGTAGAAACTAAACAGCAACCGAAGGAACTAGGCATGCGCTCATCGCTTTGTTAATTTTGGACGTGTTTACATAGAAGTCCATTTCTATAACAATAACAATAAAATGGAGGGGGCATCTGCATAATCGTCATTCTTCAGTGTTCGCAGAAAAGGATCTCTAAACACTTCATCTTCTCTTCCGTCAATCCAACTTCGACCTCCGCAGCTCAACCGTTAAGCTTCTTCCTTTTGATGTCATGTACCGTAGATTGCACGTTGAGAGTCAGGATAACAGCTACAAGAATGTCATGTGCTAAGAATAAACAGCTGCAATGGAGAAGTAACGGCAGCCACAGACAGAATGATCACTTTATTAACAGAAGAGATGACGTTCTCAACGAATCCCATTTCGTTCTCAACTATATACATACCACTTACAAAATTGACATCCGTTCTCAACGGAGTAGATACCACTTACAAAATTGACATCCGTTATCGACGGATCCCATTCCGTTCTCTCAACGGAATACATACCACTTACACGGATCCCATTCCGTTACCAGATCAAGATGGAGCTATATTTCCTTCTTTCTGAGTTTTTATATCCGTTCCCAACGGAACCATCACAGTTAAACATTAGTAAGTTTAGGTTTACTAATTAATATAATTTATGGCATGCGCAGCTACTATGTTTTTGGGATTGCAACCATACCTATGGTAAGAGGATTTTGCAATACTGCTACATGCTTGTACTAAGTACATACACTTTCAATTTAATTTCAGAAAATATTAGCTACCTATTAGTCTCCAACAAAAATAATACAGTCTTGTTTTTGTCAGAATGTACAGTATCTAAAGACAATTTTAATTTCTGATGCTGGTAATCTAAAAGTTTGGTACAGTATCTAAAGACAATTGCAATACCTCAATTCCGTTTTTGGTCCATTATTGAAGGCTAGCAATAGCGAGCCCCATTTCGTTTTTCCTTTCTTTCGGACCATTAAAGCTGGGAATTGCTTAACTCACTCCCTCAAATTGGACATACACTCCTATTGTTTGAATAATGACCGAAATATCCTCAATAATCTTGCATCAATATTTTACAGATATAAATAAGTCATGGGTTTTTTGGTCATTATTCAAAAAATGGAAGTGTTATCTCTAATTTGAGGGAGTGAGGAAAGCAATTCCCATTAAAGCTCGTAGGCACCTTTTTCTTTTCTTCAGTTCAGCTTGAAAGGAAATAATAATATAGTCCATAAAGGACAAGTTGATTGCTAATATAAATGAATCTAATTGAAAAAAAGGAAATAAGGTTAATTTCGGGTGGAAAATTGGAGAGAAAAACATAGATAAAATGACGAAATGGCTGAGCAGTGAGGAGTGAGCTCTTTTGCATCATTTCTACACATTATTGTTCCCCCTTTTAACACTGAGCAAACTAGATAGGAAGGACAGCTCCTTTTTTTTTTTTTTTTTTTTTAAACCTTGAGATGTACCGCCAAATTGAGCAATGTTAAAGGTCTTTGAGAACTGAAGTATTACCTCTCTTTTTTTTTTTTTAATGTGTCACATAAAAAAGAATGTAGAATTTCAAAGTTCAAAACGGCACTCTAACAACCTAACCATAACCCATTTCCTAATTAAGTCCAATTCAAATGTTGGAAATGAAATGCAACCGGATAAAGTGCGAGTGCTGGTCTGTGCGCTAGTGACTAGTGTGCGTGCTTTTGTTAGGAGACAGCAAATAGGACCCAATGTAATACACCGTGAATCATCAATTCCATAATGCTTCTAATATCTATTACAATTTTTTAAATGATGCTTTATTAATTGTTTCCTACCGAGAATAAATGTTTTCTTTCCAGTATCCTAAAAAACCATATGGCGATTTTAATTTTCATGGGTAATTCAAACAACCCAAATAATGTCTCTCAATCTCCAAGGAAATAAATTAGCCTTTTTAATTATTTGAGTTGTCAATGTTGGTAATGCTGATTTCTATAGTATGGGAATTTTTTTTTCCCCATTTCAGGAACTGATTTCGCAATGGTCCTTTAATTTCGTCAAATTGATAAGGGGAGATATCATGATGTTTAGGTTCAGAATACTATGGCGTTTTAACGCTCTTGTGCCTAATTGGCAGAATTTTTTTATATATAGTCGATGAATTATTTTTTATATTTCTAGTGCTATTAATACAGTTTGTGCATATGAAACTAGTGGCTAAGCACGCACCTTTACATTTGCCTTCAGCTTTCATACAAAGTGCTACCATTCATTTTCGTTTATGTATTCCTAAACTATGCCACGTTATGAAGTTGCAAACTATCAAAATAGATAAAATCTCTCTGCATTTGTTCCTACTGTAAACTACATCTGAAATTTAAATTGATTAGCCATCTGTTCCTAAACATTCTTTTACGTTTTTACCCCACACACACCAGCACATACGGCACACAGTAAAATTTTACAGATTATTATACCGATTTGGTACAGTAGCTGTATTGAATGGTAAACTCCCCTCTATCCACGGTATCCACCCAAACCAAAAAGTAGGACAAAAAAATGTGTGGCATCAATTATTAATCTATATTGGCCTAATATTTTTACAATTTAAATTTAGATGATTATTTCATGCTGTACTTAAGAATTCTCGACTCACAGAACATGTTCCTTATTAACCTTGTAATACATCCTGATTCTGATAAAGCATATTGTGTCATTCAACCATTAATTTTTTAAAACCTCATCCTATTTATAGTATTCACAAAATTGTCTTCGTAATAATAACAACTTAAATACAAATGCCCTCTTGAATCCTTATTATCACTCTGTAATGAATTCTCACAAGGAATTTTATGCAGTTCAATCCATCATTTATCAACCTAGAAACACCGTGTATTATTCACACAATTGACTTAGTAACGAGATAAACTATAAAATGTGACCTGTACTAAGAAAATGTTCAGGTATTCAAACTTTTCCCTATCCCCAATATCATTTTGATGCCCTGATAAAATCAAAGAGACAATTTAGAAATGCATCCAATCGGTCTCCACCACATCCCTTAAAAAGAAAAGAAAAACAGAGGAAAAATTCAAAATTTCCTTTTACAAGGATAAGGAGCCCCAGTTCCTCCAAAGAACCCCCAAAAATATCAGTGGAACAATATAAGAATAACAACTACCTTACTAAAAAAATTATATATAAAATTATGAACAAGTAATACAACCTCCAAGTCTTAGAGAACAGCAGCACTAAAAGCTGGAAACCTGAAGAATTTAACTTACTAACAAAACAAAACACCCAGATTTACAAAGATAAGATGCATTTTATTCACAGTCGAGCTACAATATCAGTCTTTCTGAAGAGAGAAAAGAAAAAGAGTTGCCGATGGAAATAGAGTCAAGCTGGAGGTGTGAAGTCACATCTCACTCTCCAGTTTCCAGCAAATTCCAAGCCACGTAGCAACACAAAACCAACAATGCATGCAGCAATTGGCTGCAATCCTGTACCAACAGAAAAATTGTAAATGCAAACCTTTCACAAAATGAAAAATGAAATGAACATAAAAACAATTACTGTCACTGACCTTAAGCGTAAACTACTTCAAGGACCTTATGTAGAAGCCTTTCGCTTTGGTCGTCTTTTTCTAGCTTTAGTTTGGGCCTCCATTTTTGCCAACCATGGATGCTCTGCGAGGGCAATTTTGTAAGAAAGAGATTTCCTATGTATATATCAGAATATACAACATGAATAGAGTTTACAAATGAAGTTACATGACATCATCTTACTTTGCGTTCACAAACAACCTGCCAAAACCTGACTGCCCGGACTTGACCATCATACAGACCTGAATCTCCAAACCTTGACTGTCAGATGGAACTGACCCTGTCGACCTGATCGTCTGGGTTTAACCGCCAGATGGAACTCACCTTGTCAACCTGACTGTCCAAACCTGCCCGCCAGACTGACATGAACTGACCCTGTTGACACCTGACTGCCATGACCTCCCAGCCAGACTGAACCGACCCTGACAACGCCTGACTGCCTTAACCTGCCAGCTAGACTGAAGGAACCTGCTGGCTTTCCAGCATGCTATCAAATGTCCATCAAATTTGTCAAACCAATGGAACTTGACTGCCCAGAAAAGCATATGAGGCCTTCCAGCGAGCTATCAAATTTCCATCAAATTTGTCAAACCAATGGAACTTGACTGTCAGAAAAGCACATGACCTGTTGGATGGTTTCACACTTTAAGTCATGTTCTTTACAATCTGCAAGTATTTAAATGCATGCAACAACTGACCATATTTGATCTGTATAAAGGAAAACTTACCAAGTACTTGCTTTACCGTTAATCGCTTCCTTATGTCACGATTAAGCATCCCCTTTACAAGGTCCTTTGCATCCTCAGAAATTTTGGACCAGCGCCCATTCTGGTAATCAAATACTCCACTTGTGATGGCTTCTTCAGCTTCAAAATCAGTTTCTATATTATCAAGGCAACAGAATGATATCAGTGGCTTTACCAGAGGGAGAAAAAACAAGGGAAAGAAGAAGGAAAAATCCATGAGAAGAA
Organism: Rhynchospora breviuscula; assembly: GCA_027562975.1. Taxonomy (NCBI): domain Eukaryota; kingdom Viridiplantae; phylum Streptophyta; class Magnoliopsida; order Poales; family Cyperaceae; genus Rhynchospora; species Rhynchospora breviuscula. The sequence continues at coordinate 5,907,230 of CM050400.1, read as the reverse complement.
TGATACTATTTTTACCATAAGAAAATGGTGGTTTCCCACATAGAAGAATATAGAGGATGATCCCTGCACTCCATATGTCAGCCTCCTGTCCATAGCTACCAAATACAACCTCAGGTGCCATGTACCAATAGGATCCCACCTGTTCATGAAATCTCTGGCCTAGCATCAAACACATAACACAGTTATAATTAATTGCCAATTCAAAACCGAAACACGGTATGTGCTTTGTAATTCTCTTTGTTCATAATATTGCCTTGCTTTGATTTATATACATATACATGTCTGGCCTCTGCATTAACCTCAAGCACATTATAGACAAAGTACCAGGATAGAAGAATGTGGAGAGGCCAAAATCTATAGCCTTCAGGCGTGCAGTTTTCTCTTTGCTTGTGTATAATAAGTTCTCGGGCTTGAGATCTCGATGCATCACACCATTCTCATGACAGACCTATGTTGCAGAAAAACATAGATTAACATTAAATTAATTAATGAAGCAATTAAAATGGATGGTTCTTATGGTTATGGAATTTGTCCAGTGAGACATAGATATGACACTACCATTAAGCCTTAGTTTTATTTTGTCAGAAAACCCAAGACAGGAAGAGAGAAATAAACAAATATATAAAGACCTGACCTTCGTTGCTTGAATAACCGCCTTAATGGTAACAGCTGCATCAGGCTCAGTGTAAAAGCCCCTATCCATGATCTTATCAAAAAGCTCGCCACCCTGACACAACTCCATGACTAAGTACACCCTCTGATCATCTTCGTAGGCACCTTGAAATTGGACAATGTTCTCATGCAATGGAAGGTGCTTCATAATTCTGACCTCATTCCTGAGATCATCCATGTCTTCTTGTGAGACTAGTTTTCGTTTCTCAATAATCTTACATGCATACTTGAGCCCGGTTGCCTTTGCTGTGCATAGATGTGTGGTACCTGGAAAACAAATTCATATTAGTCTGACATCCGAAAGATAAAAAAAAATTTAAGTTCTTCAAATAGAAATAGATAGTGATTGTGTTACCAAAAGCACCAGCTCCTAGTACTTGGCCCAAGTCGTAACTTGAGAAGAAGTCTCTCTCATACTCCTTCAATTTCTTGATGTACTGATCTGGAACCTATTGATAATTGAATTAAGGAATATTTACAAGCAATTTTATGTGTTGAAAAGTTGAGTTCAAGACAAACCCACGAAAGGAAGAGAGAAACAAAAGAAATATTTAAATGCCTAGAATATCTCATTTCCTCCTCTTAGAATCGTTAGAATAGAAAGATAGGGAAATAATCTAACAGTTAAAAGTTAAAACGTACCTCATCAGCAGTTGGTAGACCTTCCCGATTTCTCTTCCTCCGATTTCTACTGCTGTTTGCCATTGTAGACCTAGAACTCCTAGGTTAATCAAGAAACATGGGAATTTGGTAGGAAATTTGAAAAGAAAGCTTGAGGTAATAAAAATAAAGAAAATATGACAGAAAAAGAAACGATCGAGTAGAAATTAAAATTGGAGCCTACCTGTCCATTTCCATTCCCTCTTCCCTGGACGATGCGCTAAGCAAGCGAAGTGGTGAATCGGAGAGATTTCTCCGATGCGCTAACAACCCAAGTCGTCGTCGATTTCGATTCTTGAGAGACGAGACGAGAGCAAAATTGAATTTGGGGGCGACCGTTGCGTTGCGTTGCGTCGACTAAAACTAAACTTACACTATTCATGAGTCATGACTACTGGGTCCCAGATATTTAAACTAACGGAACTTGCTTCAAACACCGTCAAGTTACGGATCCACATCCTCAGCAGTGGAGCAGCCAAAATTTATTTTTTCTAATATTTCAATATTTTAAAATTCAAATGTTGAATCCAAACCGTTGATCTTGTTCAATTTTACGGGCGATGTGTTTCCATGTAAGTTTTATAAAATTTGGAGTCGATTTGATACTTAATTAAGTGATCATATTATGAACGTATTAGAATTAATCAGTGATAATTAACCAGATTCGTTCATTTGTTGACCACTTGATCTAGTATCAAATCAACTCCAAATTTTATAAAAATTACATGTAAACGCATCGCCCGTAAAATTGAACAAGATCAACGGTTTGGATTCAATATTTGAATTTTAAAATGTTGAAATATTAAAAAAAAAAAATTTTGGCTGCTTGGAGCAGCCAAAACTGGGCTGCTGAGGATGTGGATCCGTCAAGTTACTAATTCCGGCTTTTATCAACACCGACCGAATGGACCCGAGCTTAAAATTAAAACTTAAGTAAATGATTCCTAACTAAAACAAGCATGTTTCAAACTAGCATAAATAAATTAAGTATTTTTTTAATATATGTATTAGTATTTGTAAAAATGTTTCAAACTAGCATAAATAAATTAAGTATTTTTTTAATGTATGTATTAGTATTTGTAAAAAATCTGTTCCTATATTCTTTTGATTGATGCATCATTTGAACTTATATCGGTAAAACTAGTATTTGTATTGAATCTTTGCCTCTATTATTATTATTCTAGTTTTAAAATTACAAAACACATAATTGAGTATAATTATATAGGCAAAGTTATTATTCGATTTTCCATTTCTCAGATGCTAATTTGTGCTATTGTCCTCTCTCATTAATATTCACACAGAATTATAATATCGTATGTTGGTAAAAAAATTTTTTTTGATTGAAATGAATAGTTTATTATTTTAAAATCATCTGATCGCTAGAAAAATTTCTCAAACAAATATACAAGATTTGATTCGAATAATTTAAATATATATATCCAATAGATGAAAACATCGAATGCATTTGCTAAAGCGTATTTAAACCTTTTTACATTATATTAAGGTCTCTTAATTAATTTTCTGCTTCGTACACTAACATTGTACAAAAAAGAAAGACCTTTTAAAATATGCTTCAAATATTTTCAATTAACTTTAAACAAGTCTCATTAAACTTATTAGATGATTTACATTCATTGAATTTTTGTGCACAAATACAATATGCATAAATCAGAGTTCGTACAGAGATGTCTCTTAAAATGTTTAATAATAGAAAAGGCTCACATCACATATATAGCGGCAGAGTTAAATACGAAATATGAGATGTAATGCCCAGCAAGATTTGTTTTCGACAACACCTTTTTGCACATTTTTTTTTTATGGTATATTGTCCGTTTTTTCCACAAGAGGATCAGTTCAACTTGTAAACTAGGTCTATCCATACTTCTTTCATGCATTGAATTTCAACATATAAATTTCTTTACATTATGAAAGAAACTTATCTCTATCTCTACTACTTATAAACACGCACGGATGCAAGAGGTATTAGCAAGCTAGATCTAGCATGCTAATGCGTGTTTCTGCCGTTCGATCGATTTGATCTGTGGTTAGATATCAATTGCAAGACGAAGTAACAATATATTTTGGTTTTCGGTCTAATAAAGAAACAAATTGAATAACATATCTATTTATATCATTGATAGATTGAGGAACATATTTTTATTATCTAATAACATTATTTTGTTTTTTTATTTGTCCATGGTTGAAGACATCTTATGCTAGTACATAAAATAGATATAATGCATCATGAATTCATGATGTTATATAGGTTGTTTTATGTATCATGAGCTTATCCATCTAGTTATTTCAAAACAATAAATCTACTTAAGCTATCCTAATTTATATTTTGAAATCTCATAGCAAATAATACTTTACATTTTTGCAAATTGAAGGGTATGAAATACTCCAATTATAATTTTTAAAAAAATATCATAATAAATTACAAAAAAATTTGAAAAAAATATAAAATTTGACCTCCAAGGATATTTCAATATGATGAACAACTTGAACAATTTGGATTGACTATTTGAATTTTGAATCTCGAAAAACGACTCGATGGCACGTTAGCCTTTCTCTCACACTCTATATATATATATATATATATATATATATATATATATATATATATATATATATATATATATATATATATAGATAGATAGGCTAAATTAGACTCCAGCATACAGGAGGTCTGTGTACTCCACTCTTTTGACCGCCCGATCTGAAATCCAACGATGAAGATTGAAGCGCTAGATATGAATAAATGTTTCGTTTTCTCTGTACTTCCGTTACTTCTCTCGTCCGTTAGGCTATTAGATCGGAAAAAAAAAATAAAAAAAATGAAGAGACCTCTTCGTCTCTCTGACGCAGAGGAGAAAAACCTAGCTTCTCTTCTCCCCTTGTTTCCGATCAAAATCATGGCACCAGTCAGATCGCTGAGGGAAAAAAAGAAAAAGAAAGCCGCTCTCTTCCGCTGTCTCTCTCCCTAAGAAGCGGTTCTCTCGTCCGCCGCTCCACCTCCATCGCCCGGCCCAAGCTCGTCTCTCTCGGCCTCCCCATTAGCAAAACCACCAAATCAGGTGCCCATCAGGTATAATTTTGAATTAGGTTTCTCATTTTGTACGAGAATTTGGTTTGTTCTTTTGAATTAGGTTTCTCTATTTTATTAGACTAATATTTGGTATAAGCTGGTTTTAGAATTAGGATAAACGGCTTGAATTGTCGAAGCTGCAGTTTTGACTGTTAAGGATTTGTGAAATCGGATTGTAAGCTTGTTGTACTATATATATGTTTGTTGAATGTTGATTTGGAGATGTGATTTAGTTTAAAAGATTATTATTCCAGAGGAAAATGTGCAACTAATTGATTTGTAAAAAGCTACAGTTCTGACTGTTAACTAAATATAGCCTACTATAGACTATAAGTTGAAAAAAAAAAAGACTACGAATGGATACACAGAAAAAATTGTGTTTTTCCTGACTAATGTAATGATCGATTTACCAGAGCAAGATAATCAAGTTATTTTTCACATATTGATACTGTAATTTTAAAGCTTGTAAGCAACTGGTGTCAGATGACAAACCTGTGTGGCATGCAATGTGGTAGGTGCACGATGCTGTTGAAGTGAAGATTTGGGTGTTAGTTATTGTAATTTGGGTGTAATTTGGTATTAGTTATTGTAATTAGAGTACTGATTTTGTTGTTAATTTTTAAAATGTAATGTGTATTTGGATCATATGATTTTACCACTTTTGTATCCTCTGGACAATGCTTAACAGAGGTATCAACAGTGGTACAGAGATTCATTTTTCTAAAGAGATGGGGTTGTACTTGTCACGCATAATTGTTTGTGTTACAACATTGCATTTTCAGACAAAGCCTACAAATTAATAAGATAATGAATAGATAAAGGAATTCCTACAAAAGAGATATCAAACAATAATGAATAGGCAAAGCATGAATGGACAAAGCTTAGAAGGCCGGTACAAACTTTACAAACCAAGAAACTCTTGACTCATATTTACAAACAATAGATAAAGTCTGGAACGCACAAGTGGTTCCAACTTGTTGCATATTTACAAACTAAATACAAAACACAGTTTACAGGTCTATAATCAAAAAATTATTTCGCATTGATTTTAACAAACACTGCTTCCATATATCATTATAACTCAGTTAACATTTGACTTTATCCAATTCATAAAAAAATTACAGAACAGCAAATCAAACCTTAATTTCTACATAAGTGAAAACATGCCTTTTTTGCAAATAAACCCCTATCAGATTTTCCAGTAAGCTCTTCACTCATCTTATAACCAAATCAAAAGGCACCCATCCACTAAAAAAAAAAAAAAAATAACAGAAGGCACCCTTCACTCATCTTATAGCCAAAGCCTTCTTCCGACCACCCCGAAAACCTGTACCTGACTGTTCTAGCCACAAGCCTGTCATCAAACATGGATAAAAATTGCAGATTTTAACAAATATTTAGACATACATGGTAAATGCAAAACAAATAGATCCTAAATAGCATAAAAATTGCAGATTTTAACATATAGGGATCAGCTTTATAAAATGTCATGTATTGACCTTTATATCAAATTTAACAATCCATTGTTACTTCTATCTTTTGTAGTAAAGATTAAATGAATTTTTTTGAGACTGTGATAGTGCGTGTGTTTAATATTTTTGTAGTAAATATTAGTCGACCTTCTGGTCTGCAAGATTTTTGGATAATATTTTTGTTGTAACCAAACTTTGACAATACAGTAAGAAATCTTTTTGTAACCCATTGTTACTTCTCTCTTGTTGGTTGGCTCACTGAAAGGAAATTGCTTTTCTTATTTACTGGTATATGATTTACGTTTACCATTAACAGAGGGACAGAGAGGAATAGAGAAGTAGATACCATCTTATTGGTTGGCTCATTGACTGATTTTTCAGTAACTTCCTAATTACAATCTATACTATTTATAGAGAGAGTATATACACCCTAATTACATTACAGTGTCCAAATACATTGTCTAACTATTATGTAACCAGATTAGTTGTGACCAGAGATGGGAGCGCTGGGGTTCTTGATTTAGATCGTAACTCTTAAACTGGTAGCAACTACTGGATCGATTCCTAAGAGCAAATCAAATAAATTAAACCAGTACCTTTGCTTAAACCAAATTAAACCAAATTGCAAACAAATCACGCAAGTCATTTGGGTTTCGAATCTACAAGAGAGACGATTGGGTATTGATTATATCTGTCCACACCTCTAGCCGACCCACTCAATCTAGGGTTTCGATTTTTCGTCTCACTGAGCGAAGCGGAGAAGATCGGAGGAGGATGCAGGAGAGGGCAGTTCTTTAGAGGATCGAGAGAGAGGGGGGGTGCATCACTAGCTATTTGCACTTATCGAGTTCGAGCGCTATGTTTTTCTCGGGAGAACAAAGGGGAGAAGACAAGAGAGCGGGTGAGATTATCTGAAATAAAAATATGGTTTGGTGCGTTAACGGAGAGGAAACGGAGACGGTAGCGAAAAATTTTAAAGATAGCACCTCCATCAGCGACATAATCTGGACCCTCAGATTTTCGATCGGATGGCTAATAAACTTCAGCACACAGCCCTCCTATGTGCTGGAGTCTAATTTAGCCAATCTCTCTCTCTCTCTCTCTCTCTATATATATATAATATAAATTAGATTTATGCAAAATAAATATTTTTTTTATTTTTTTTAGAGGTATTGACAGCGGCGGTCAATAAAGAAAGGAAAAAGAACAAAAAGTCAAAAACACACTAGCAGCCGTAAGAACTAAGGACTCCACACTAGCAGGTTTTCCAGTATCCTCTGACCTCAGCACAACTGCACAAATCCAATTCACCAAAGATGCTGAAGCTCTGTATTGGTTCCTGAAAATCCTATTGTTCCGCTCCAACCATAACGCCCAGAGATAAGTAGCAAGGAAAACAGGAAATGTACTGTTATGTCGCCGGAGGTTGAAAGACTGCAACAGGGTCTGTAAAAGGGAGATTTATACAAAATAGTTATCATATAAAAAAGAATTTTTTTTATTCGTTCAGCTATTTAATATAATATTTTTACTCCCAACTCGTTTGTCATTCTTAATTTAATACGTGAGCCAAAAGCATTGTTTCCAGATGGTACTGATTTTTTATTTTCTTCGCTTGGTACAGTTGGCAGGAAACATTTCTGAAAAGATCTTTTGTACTCGAACCAGTTCTGTCACCAGCTGATCATTTCCTTCTACATCTGATGGAATGAACTACAGAAAAGGCACCGGTATATAATGTAGTTATATTAATATATATATGTTATCTAATCCAAGTTTCAGTCAGAACTCCAAAAGAGAGGCTGATACCGCTGCATATAACAATGAACCCAGAAGAAAGAAATTTCTCTTTTTTTTTAAAAAAAAGAAAAAGAAAAAGAAAGGAGTGTTATTTGCACTGTGGAAAAATGGCACAAAACTTCCAAAGTTGATACTGTCCAAAAGAAAACAGACTATAAAATCATCCTGTAAAACCTTGGCAGTTGGAGACTAACCTTAGGAGATCTCTTGATCTCTTCAAGTATCTAGTAAATGAAGCTGATTTGGCAATTGAATGGTGGAAAAAGCAATCTCAGCAAGACCTCGGACATGAATCAGATTTGGCACATTTGAAATAACCATAACCCTTAGGGATTTCAGGTTCACGGCTTCCTGACAAAACATTCAACAGTTAAATCAATAAGTATACACAACAGGGTAGGAGTCACATTTTAGAATTAACAAAAGAATACCTGTCGAGCATGGTAGAGGAATTTGGAGAGATTATCTTGAAGTTCAGGCATTATTCTATGATAGTCTACAAGTGTAACCGACCTGAGCTCCGTACAAAGAGCAAGAATATGTAAGTAACACAATAACCGGCAAATAATGACTTGTTTTCATGAATCAGAAAGAGCATCATGGTTCTATTTTAAGTACTGATCTTGTTCTTTGTTTGCACATTTTCTAGTCCATTTCTAATTAGGGGTTTTATTTTAAGCAAAACTGCCTACAGTAGATGGTTGCACATGTATTGTTCGGTAAAATGCTCCTTCTAACTTACCACCAAAATAACCTCACCGTGAGGTCTAGGCGTCAGGTCCGGCAATAACTCAGAAATTAAGGTCTAAACTCTAAACTCTAAAATGTAATATTTAACACGAAAAGGAGAGAAGAAAGAAAACAGTTAGAGAGCTAGCACTTGGAGTGAGGTCTCACTGCCTCAGGCGCCAGCCTACACGTGCAATGCTCGAGTTTGTTTAGCAGTGCCAGCATTTCGTCGAACGCCTGTGCTTCCTCCATGTGGAAAAGGTAGAGCTGCTGGCTATTGATTTGTAAATAGCCAATAGATTAAAAAGGAAATATTAGTGCCGCTTGCGTTCTCAACGGGTCAACTTCCGTCCTAAACGGGTCTACCTGGAAAGTGGAAACCAAGCACAGCTCGCGTTTTTCTAACATTTTATCCGTTGACAACTTCACATGCATTCTAAACGGGTCAACATCCATCCTAAACTGATCTCCCTTGAAACCAAATGGATTCTTTTTTTATTTTTTATTTTGAGGGCCAAGTGGCAATTACCACTCTGACAAATTTTTATTAAAAAAATATTTACATAAAAGAAAAAGTAAGAAGATAAAAGAATCTAAATTCTAAACTATACACAATAGAAAACAAAAGAAGAAAATGAGACAACTAAGTATGATTTTTCCAAGAATGAACACAAGCGCAGATATCCCTAAATACAATAAAAGTAGGTGTTTCGGCCTTTGAGAAGATATGTCGATTACGAGCCTTCCAAATATTTCCATGATGCCGCAGCTCAAATGATATCCCAATCTTTAGTAGAGCGGGTATTGAGAGATAACCAGAATTCTTCAATTCCAAGGGCAAAGTCCAGAAGCAGCAGCTTGAAGCGTATCTGTATTAGTGACCATACATATTTCTAAAAATAAGAAATAATAAAACCTCAAACTCTTCAAATTGACCTGAAACAAGCAAGTAAATTTTAGTTAGTAAAATCAACAATGAAATTTAAGATGCATATATGTTAAGTGTACATTCATTTATCGACTCAAGTAATTTTGTACCAGTGGAACACATATTAGCTTTCATTTCACGAGGGTCATTTGCAGAGATCTAACTCCACTGACCCGTATTCATGGCATATATAACCAGGTCATCTCCATTGTGGCCCATTTTGTGTTTGGTTTTACCTAATTTCACTTATTATATCACACAACAGGAAAATACCAATGCTATGTTTTGCAATTAAATCCCATTTTCATATCACACGACCTGCAACCCTCTACCTCAGTTGCAATATTTTCTGTGTGATTCATTAATTCCTTTAACTCATGAGAACAAAGCTGCATTTCTGCAAGGAACCACAAGCTGGTGACCTATGTACTTGTATACCACACAAAGATACCATTTCAAAGGGGAAGGCAGCTTCGAAATCTCTGGTTCGTGTATCTAACCCGACCCAAAAAGAAACTTTTTTACACTTTAATCCTTGCCTTTTTACAATAATTGTAACAAAGGGACTCCAGAACAACCTGCTCAAGAATAAGTTAACCAGTATTTATCATACTGATTTACTATAATACCCTCACACTTACTATCATATTCTCATCAATTAAATCTCATATTCCATTCAGGCCCTGTGTTTAACACAATTGACTACTAATTGTACCAGTTGTACCATTTTCTACATGTGCACTGATCCTTTATCAACCATGACACTAGCAGACAAGAAAATCAAATAAGTAGGAAAAGAAGACGAAATAATATACTGGAATATGCTAACTGTGTGCAACTCAAATCATGCAGCCAACATTTTCTCTTGACATATAACTCAAATTCATGCATTATGCCTTGTTTTGACCTAATTACCTGCTCTGCATCTTAACCCGATCCGATTAGTATCTTTTGCACTTTAGACCTCATATTTCTTTGATATTTTACCTACTGAACTTATTGAAGGAGCATGCATACTTATTTCTATGTATTGTTATAGACAAATTGGTAAGTTGGCATTTGAAATTGTATGATCTACATAGATATCCTAACACTTGCTAGATCAAATTTCTGTCATAACTATTGGTATAGATAATAACCTGGAAAGTATAGTCAATAAACATCAACTACCATAGGAATTTTACATGGCAATTATTACATCACAATTATTCAACAGCTAACAGATGGGGGTACAGGGAACTGATCATCACTTGGTCATCTATCCTACGTCAGATACTTTGGGTCCTATCACTAAAGAATTCTATTTAGTAATTGTGCTAAGCTAATGTACAAATGCAACTAATCATAAGTTAGAAGCAGTCCAGAAAAACATGAATTTAGTTAAAAGAGAAAGAGAAAAAGCAGCCTATGCGCAACAGAATTCATGAAAGGAATCTGACAACATTTCAATATCCTATTAGACAGCAAACTGAATTAGAGTAACAACAATATACTCATAATTATAACTCAATAAGTACTAATAAGCCAGTTAATAGGACATGACCATAACCTTATATGACATTTTATACTTAATTTCTATTTGTGTTACCACCTTTCCTACTCATGCAAGATCCCTTTCTTGTACCTTCTTATCAAACTTTTGAAAGTGATTTCATTCACTGTTTTCACTAGATCTATGCCAAGTACTTGACTGAACATTTCATCGCAGATAAAATTTAACACGAAAAGGGGAAAAGAAAGAAAGCTGTTAGAGAGCTGGGGCTTGGAGTGAGGCCTCAGGTGCCAGCCTACACATGCAATGCACGAGTTTAGCACAGCCAGCATTTCGTCGAACACCTGTGCTTCCTCCATCCGGAAATGGTATATAGCTGCTGGGCAATTGATTTGGAAGAATTTTACTGCCGCTTGCGTGTTGCGTCCTCAATGTATGAACTTCCGTTCTCAACGGATGCCACATAAACTGAACAAAGGAGAGAAAAACTTAGACATCCGTTCTGAACGGATCAATTTCCATCCTAAACGGATCTCAAATGGAAAACCAAGTACTATTTTTCTAAAATTTTATACGTTCTCAACGGATCAGGTTCCGTTCTCAAATCTCAATAGATGCCACAGCAACAACAACAGCACGAAGGAGGAAAAAACTGAGACATCCGTTCTCAACGGGTCAACTTCCGTCCTAAACGGATCACCTGGAACCAAAGTACTGTTTTTCTAAAATTTTATCCATTCACATCAATTCTCAACGGGTCAGGTTCCGTCCTCAACGGATCTCCCTGGAAACCAATTAACCAAGTACCGTTTTACTTTCTTGATTGTATTTGTGCTGAGTTTTTTTTTTGCGTCAATTTTTTTTTTGTGTGTTCGTTTCTTCTCTTGTGAAATCCTCTGCAAAACCCTCAAAATAAATAAAAAAATTAAAAAGTAAATTGTTAAGTTTGCAAAGTACTTGTTAATGGAGAAAACTGGCCACATGGGTGGCTTTTTGACCAAATTAAAGGTTCTGCCATTTAATTGTTAGATAAGTTGGACTATTTATAAAAAAAATTGCAATCCACATAATAAAACTAATTCATATTGATGTCGCCAAATTATTTTTTGCTTTATGTTTTCTCCTTTTTTGATCTGGGCCTCTTTTAAATAGCATATGTGCTTACTAATAACTCGACAACAAAGGAATTTGAAAACAATATTAATAAATGTAACATTTATATATGTGATAGAGGCAGCAGTAAGTACTGCCAAAATTCAGCGTATGCTTTGTAGTGGCTCAGAGGGTTAGGATGCTTCTTGTAAAAAAGAAAAATTGCTTTCTTAAGTTATTATATCTTTCTGGGTTATTAAGCTTATGAACACTCATAGCATGCCACTTTATATGCACATGCACCTGAATTAGCATAGCATAACCAAACGGAAATTTAAAAATTGCAGTTCAAACATGCCGTACCCCACATCGCTGGTCGGCGTCCTGGCAATCCGAAATCACAATATCTCTTTCCTTAGTTAAAAAGATATTCTCTGCTGCCTTTTCCCTACACTACAGCTCTCAGTTCCAATCATAAATTTATTGCACTCAAACAATTGAAGCTCGACCAGACTCCATGTTTTTTCTAGAAAATATATTCTTATACTATGTATCTTTTTTCCCCCCTTAAAACGAATGAGCATGTGTGGACTTTTTAACAGATCAAACTCTCGTTTTAGGTCTGGTTGACGATCAATTAACTCAAACTCCTTCGTATAGAACCTAGATTTCAACTTTCGCTTCGTGATTTAGTTTTTACAAGTTTAAACCTTTCTAACCTAATGAATTCCTCGAGTTTTCACTCTTAAAAAGGACCTGACTCTCGTTATTAGTCCTGGTTTCGACCTCTCAATCTAGACCTTCAAGTTGGTACAATTGCATCAAATAACTTAAGTTTGGTTTGGACTTAACCATTAAACGATCAAGCAAGGCCTATACTTGACGAATGCGAGCAAATCTAACTTAAGCAATTCAAGCAATCAGATAGAATAGTAAGGAAAAAAAATAAAACACAACATGCAACAAAAAAATTAACTAAAAAATATATTATCTAATCATAAACTAAAGGTTCACTACCATGGCCCCTAAATCAGTATCTACTCACTATAATTTATCAAATAAAACCAAAAGGTATAAAAAATAAATAAAAACATAAGATAGAAATTAAGTTTACAACAGAAAGCAACTTAATCTCCAACTTGCTGTCTTCTGCTACTCTCCGGCGGTCCGCTGATGGTATCGGCGACCCGTTGGCGATCCTGTTGGCTGTCTCAATTAGCTGCAATTAACCTCTAAAATTGCGTCACTTCTGGCATCAAAGTTTCTTCTTTTTATAATAGACAATGTCGATTCTCTAGAGGTGAAGGACGTGCAATTGGAGGCTCCAGAATTAGCTCAGAACGTGGTTGAGAAGTTGACAAAACTGGCTGTGCTATATTTGACTGTGGTTTCCTTCTTTCCAGCAGCCCGCACTACCACAAAAACGTCTATCAGTAACCCCCTTTTTATAACGGTTTTCGAAAAAACCGTCACAGAAGTCGTAGTGGCAGCGGTGTAAATATTATCAAGTTCATTCAGTAACGGTTTTTATAAAAAAACCGTTACAGAAGAACCGTCTGGAAAAAAAAAATTCTGTCAACTCATTTGTAACGGTTATTATCTAATAACCGTTACAAAAAGCTTCTATTTTGTAACGGTTATTAGATAATAACCGTTACAAAACTTACATTTTAAATTTTTAACGGTTATTATCTAATAACCGTTACTAAATCTCCGTAAATTAATAGGATTTCTCCCTGCTCGCTCTTTTTAAGTCAGTAAAACCTAGAGTCTCTCCATCCCGCCTCTCTCATTCCAAATTTTTCTAAGTCCCACTGTACCCTCTCTCTCTCTCTCGGCGGCGACTCACGATCCGGCGATCTCTCTCTCTCTCTCGGCGACTCACTCTCAGGTACCTCTCTCTCTCCGCCTCTCTCTCACTCTCATCTCTCTCTATCTCGGCCGTCTCTCTCTCACTCTCTCTGCCTCTCTCTCTCTCTCTCAACAGGTCCTCAATCGAGACCCCTCGACAGCACCTCGACTCCTTCTCGACAGCACCTCGACTCCCTCTCGAATAGACCAAGCTGACAATCGGTATTTTCTTCCCTCTCTCTTTCTCTTGATTTTGGTCGTTGTAACTGAGATTTAGTGTTGTTTTGTCTTGTATGTATCTTTTGTGACTGAGATTTTGATGCTTAATAGCTAAAACCAAAATCCCAATTTTGCATTTTCTTACAAAATTAAAGCTTAATTACTGATATGCATGCTATATATAGATTGATTGATAATATTATTGATTGATATCTGTACCAGTTTGTACACTTATTTCGGTTAGCAACAGGGGCTAGCCATAGAAAATTGAATTTTTTTTTTTTAATAATGACCTTTTGTAACGGTTATTAGATAATAACCGTTACAAAAGCCTTATATCTGTAACGGTTATTATCTAATAACCGTTACAAAACAAACAAAATAAAAAAAAAAGATCGTTTTGTAACGGTTATTTTATAATAACCGTTATTAAACCATGGTAATCTGTAACGGTTATTTTATATTAACCGTTACAAAACTCTCGTCCATTGACGGAAAAATTGTGACGGTTAATATAAAGATTTGTTACGGGGGCTACTGTGACGGGAGCATAACCGTTACTATTCGATTTTATTAACCGTTACTGATGGAAATATTTCGCGTAGTGCCGCTGGAATCTTCTGTGTCGTCAGTCTTCACTTTTACCCGCTGGTGCTCTTGGTGGGTCGCCAATTGATGCAGATTCCGCCGTTTCGAGTAGCTTATCTTCAACCTGTACAAAAATAGAGTAAACATGACAGTACCTAGATTCTAACCTAAATTATCAATTAAACAACAGAAATTACAATGAAATGCATGAAATTAAGTCCTATAAATGGCTGAAATACTACGTATGAAAATCATTTATCAATATTAATCATCTATTTCTGATCTTGAGAAAATAAATCCATTCTACAACACAAGATTGAGTGCAATTTATGTCTAACTTGGTAACATATAGCTTGTACATCACTTGATAGTTGCTGTCAAGCTTTCTAAAAAAACATATAGCCTGTAAATGTGAAGAGGATGCATCAAAACAGTGCTGGTGGCATTTTTTAGCTTCTCATTGCTAAACAAATATGTCACAGGATATTCCAGTAACCACCTTCGAAGGAAAAGAAAATATAAAAATGGTGAAAAAGAGAGGTGTTTATTGGATTCATGTATTACCGTTCAATGCTAGTTTCCTCGTTTCATTTTTCAATTACTGAGTACTATAAATTAGTAAATTACCCATTTAAAGTAGGGTTTGATATTTTAACATTTTTCATAAGGCTCGTCAGATCAACACACAGAGAGCCAAAAGCATTGTTTTCAGATGGTTCTGATTCTCATCTTCTTAGCTTGGTACAATTGCCTACACCGGAAGGAAACACTTCTGAAAACATCTTTTGTACTTGAACCAGTTCTGTTACCAGCTGATTTCCTTCTACATTTGATGGAAACAACTACAGAAAAGGCGGGTGGGGGGAGGGGAGGAGGGATCAAAAGTGGTACAAGTTTTGCACCGGGTGGCTATATTAAAATATATATGTTATCTAATTCAAGTTTCAGTCAGAACTCCAAAAGAGAGATTATCATGAAGTTCAGGCATTATTCCATCATAGTCTACAAGTGTAACCGACCTGAGCCCCAGAGAGCAAGAATATCTAAGTAATACAAGAAGCTGCAAATTTGACTTGTTTTCATGAATCAAAAAGAGCATCATGGTTCTATTTTAAGTACTAATCTTGTTCTTTGTTTGCACATTTTCTAGTCCATTTCTAATTAAGGGTTTTATTTTAAGCAAAACTGGCTGCAGGAGGGGTTGCCCATGTAATGTTCGATAAAAAGTTCCAACTTACCAACAAAATAACCTCACTCGTGAGGTCTAGGCGTCATGTCCGGCAATAACTTAAAAAATTTAAGGTCTAAAATGTAATATTTAACACGAAAAGGAGAGAAGAAAGCAAACTGTTAGAGAGGTGGCCCTTGGAGAGAGGCTTTGGGCGCCAGCTTACACGTGCAATGCACGAGTTTACCACTGCCAGCATTTGGTCGGACAACTATGCTTCCTCCATCAAGGAAAGGGTATATAGCTGCTGGGCAATTGATTTGGAAATAGCCGTTAGATTAAAAGGAATATTACTGTAGCTTGCGTCCTCAACGGATGGACTTCCGTTCTCAACGGATGCCACATGAAATAACAGTTAGATTAAAAGAAATATTATTGCTGCTTGCGTCCTAAACGGATGAACTTCCGCTCTCAACGAATGCCACATAAACTGTGAAATCCGTTGCTCAACGGATCGAGTTCCAATCTCAAATCTCAATAATCGCCACAGCAATTGTACGGAGGAGGAAAAAACTGAGATATTCGTTCTCAACTGTGCAGTTCCGTCCTCAACGGATCACCCTGAAAACCATACCGTTCTTCTAAAATTTTATTCCGTTCAAATCCGTTCTTAACGGGTCAGGTTCCGTCCTCAACGGATCTCCTCGGAAACCAATTATCATTTTTCTAAAATTTTATCCGTTCACATCCGTTCTGAACGGGTCCAGTAGCGTCCTAAACGGATCTCCCTGGAAACCATGTACCGTTTTCCTAAAATTTTATCCGTTCACAGCCTGCACAAGAATAAGTTAGCCCGTATTTATCATACTGATTTACTATAATACCCTCATCATTTACTATCATATTCTCATCAAGTACTCCCATATTCCACTCAGGCCCTGTGTTTAACGCAATTGACTACTAATTATACCACTTGTAGCATTTTATACACGTGCACTGACCCTTTACCAACCATGACACTAGCAGACAAGAAAATAAAATAAGTAGGAAAAGAAGACAAAAGAATATACTAGATATGCTAACCGTGTACAACTCAAATTCATGCATTATGCCTTGTTTTTACCTAATTCCCTGCTCTGCATCTTAACCCGATTAGTATCTTAATTTTGCCCTATAGACCTCATATTACTTTGCTTTTTAACCTATTGAACTTATGGAAGGAGCTTGCATACTTATTTCTATGTATTGATTCAGACAACTTGGTAAGTTGGCATTTGAAATTATATGATCTACATAGATATCATGACACTTGCTAGACCAAATTTCTGCCATAACTATTGGTATAGATAATAACCTGGAAAACCAAATCTCTGCCATAACTATTGGTATAGATAATAACCTGGAAAGTATAGTCAATAACCATCACTACCACATGAAATTTACACGGCAATTATTATTCTACAACTAACAGCTGGAAACTGTTCTTTTTTTTTTTTGTACTTATTTGTAACTTTTTTGTTTGTTAATAAAATTTGTTGGTGTGGTGATTGCCACTTGGCCCTCAAAAAAAAAAAAAAAAAAAAAAACCAGCTGGAAACTGATCATCACTTGGTAATTTATTCTTTATCATCAGATGCTTTGGGTCATATCACTAAAGCATTCTATTTAGTCATTGTGCTAAGCTAATGCACAAATGCAACTAATCACACATTAGAAGTAGTCCAGAAAAATAAGAATTTAGTTAAAGAGAAACAGCAAAAGCCGCCTATGTGCAACAGAATACAAGGCTAAAGACTTCATGAAAGACATCTGACAGCAACTAAATATCCTATTAAACAGAAAACTGATTTAGAGTAAACAACAATAAACTCATAATTATACTCAATAAGTACTAATTAAGGGGGCGTTTGGCAACACCACAAGTAGTGAACATCCAAAAGCCTCTGGCCCTAGACCAGACCCTGGCCAAGCCTAGAGTGGCCACACCTAGAGAGGCCAGGCTTTGGAAGGGTCAGGCCACAATCTCAACTGAAGAGAGGCCTAGAAAGGGCCAGACTTTGGAAGGGCCAGGGCCTAGAGAGGCCAGGTTTTGGAAAGGTCAGGGTCTAGAGAGGCCGAATCTATAAAGAATCTGGCACAATTTCAAATGAAGGGTAAGAACATATCTGTTCTAATCTAAACCAAACCGATCATTTTAAATAATATTTAAATTCTTTCACATGATGATAATACAAGTTAAAAAAAAATATACATATTTGTCATCTTTTATGTTACATTATTTCATACATTCATAATTTTTAATTATTTTAATTCATTAATATGTTAACAAAACTATTTTTTTTTTACTTTTTCTATGTTATTATAACATAACCAGTCTTAAACCCAAATTAAGTATGAAAAAAATAAAAAATATTATATATAATGAAAAATAAATGTGTACAATTTATATTTAAATAATTTATAGTATTTTTACTATCTTTTATAAATAAAAATTATTAATTTTAAATATAGATTAAATAAATTTTTAAAGAAAAATATTGTCTGTTCATCGGCCCTTCAGGCCTTTAGGCCCTTTAAGCCCTTCAGGCCCTTTAGCCCCTGTGTATGTATAAGTTTGTTTGTTTGTTTTTTAATCTGGAATGCGAGCTTAATTCCAAATAAGTCAGGAAACATTAATAGAATCAATATATAATTTTGCCGGTGGTTGATATTGTTCATTAGTTCATGTAATGTAGGGAAAATTGTAGCGTTATGAAAACATACTACATGGAAACTGAAATAACGGTAATGAATTAAAAATTACAAAATTGCAAGGTCAAAGACATAAATGCTGTTTGCTAGAGTTGAACCTAGCTCGTTGTTATGCCTTTGTACGTAAATAATTAATAAAAAACAAAAGGAACAAAAACAAATTGTGGAAACTTACAAAACCGTAGAATATTTACGAATGAAAGGACCTGTTTGCATACGCTGCGGATCATATTTTCCATTGCTTGCTGATTGTGGGGCCAAGATGAATACAATAAATTGCTGGTTTCTGATTTATTTACCTGAGAAATGCACCAATTGCAACAAAGCTTTCTTGAATCTCCACTGTACAAATATATTTGCAATAAACACCAGTGTCAATTTTTTTTTCCATATATAATTTAATTCTCATACAGTGCTCCACTATACCTAGGTTCATGTGCTACATGAGGTTAAAACACAACAGAACCGGGCTCTGTGATGGCCTCAACTTCCATCCTAATGGAATGCCACACCATACTGGACACCTTCCCTTTCTGTCTCATCCTTGTGAGAAATTCTTCTGCCTAAGGTTCCCTCCTTTCATGCTTACAACAGAGGGTACTGAAAACCTGCCGCAAGAAAAGGACAATAAAAATATTCTGCCAAGAAAAATTCATGCCAATAAAAAAGTTGTCACTCTGAATCTATTCCACAGTATCCCATTAATTCATGTTTGCACTTTGCTCCCCGAAATTTGTTCCTATATAAGATATCAATCATCGAAACATTATTTCTGATCCTCA
Source organism: Rhynchospora breviuscula (assembly GCA_027562975.1). Lineage (NCBI taxonomy): Eukaryota > Viridiplantae > Streptophyta > Magnoliopsida > Poales > Cyperaceae > Rhynchospora > Rhynchospora breviuscula. Next base: position 5,887,938 of record CM050400.1, on the reverse strand, counting down.
GAAGTAAATCCATTATGCAACACAAGATCAAGTGAATAATTTTCTTTATACCTAACCTGGTAACTTATCGCTTGTAAATGTGAAGAGGTTGCATTGAAAAAGAGAAGTTGTTTAGTGGATTCAAATATTACTGTTCAGTGCTACTTTCCTCGTTTCATTTTTTTCTATTAATGAGCACTTTAAAGTAGGGATTGATATTTCAACTTTTGTGGATAAAGCCTGTCAGACCAACACACAGAGAGCCAAAAGTATTGTTTTCAGATGGTTACGGATTTTTCATTTACTTCGCTTGGTACAATTGTCTACACTGGCAGGAAACACTTCTGAAAACATCTTTTGTACTTGAACCAGTTCTGTTACCAGCTGATTTCCTTCTACATCTGATGGAAACAACTACAGAAAAGGCGGGGGAAGAGGGATCAAAAGAGGTACAAGTTTTGCACCAGAATATAATGTAGCTATATATATTAAAATATATATATATTTTCTAATACAAGTTTCAGTCAGAATTCCAAAAGAGAGATTATCTTGAAGTTCAGGCATTATTCCATCATAGTCTATGAGTGTAACTGACCTGAGCCCCATACAGAGAGCAAGAATATCATAGTAATACAAGAAGTGGAGCCAAATATGACTTGTTTTCATGAATAAAAAAGAGCATCATGGTTCTATTTTTAAGTACTAATCTTGTTCTTTCTTTGCACAAGGTCATAAAAGCGGTTCTTTTTCCAGCCATCTCAACAATTTTAGCACATTTTTTAATCAAATTTGAAGTAGATTCTGCCCTGTAATTATATTTAATTTTAATTTGTAAGAACCATTGAATATTACATTATAGAAAATTTTTATATTTTTGCAGTTGGTTATTTAACATTATTATCAAGATTTAAAAAAAATAATAAAGGCAATTAAATAACAATTGAACTGAACCTAAGAAATAAATTATGACGGTTGGGATAAGCCTTGAGCCCTTGAGCAATGAATTTCGTAGAAACGTTTTTTTTTTTTTTTTTTATGAAAGCTGCATGAGATAGGCATCCATTTAACAATAAAAGTTGTTGTCCCTAAAGGAGACGGCTTAAACAAGATTTAGCGGAAACAATTAAGGTTTTAGACCGGTTTGGTATGAACTACCCTAACACAATTCAATTAGTACCCAACAATTATCAAGCACACACAAGCAATTCAAGTAGCAAGAAAGTAAAGAGAGAAAGAGAGAGAGAAATTGAACACTTGATGTGATTACGGAGTTTTGACCCGCTAGTAAAGCCTGGCCTTAGTCGTACGTCTCCGGGAGTTCCGCTACCACGAAAGGGCACGCTCCGTTCAATTCCAATAAGAACGAGACTACAACTTCGAACTGAATCACCTCGTCATAAGGACACTCGAGGCGGATCGGCCTAACTCGAAAAACAAATGGCACCAAGGCCTCCAATGGAGATGAGCTCTCAACCTATTCCAACCTACACCTAGCGACAATGTCGGGGCGGTGGTGTTTGAGACTACTTTATCTCTCAAAATGATTTAGATAAGAAAAGCTCAAGTGGGGAGTATCTCTGTTCTCAAAGGTTCAATTATAGTCTAATTTTGTAAGGCAAAGCTCTCTAAAAAGAGAGAACAAGGAGTGGATATATATAGAGCTTGTCAAAAGCTGCAAAACAACTCAACTTACTGTCGTGCGCTATACAACACAATATTGCGTTACACAACGCGCATATAGCCGTTATAATAAAACAAAAGGAACAAACTATCCGTTGCTAGTGCGTTATATGACCCAATATCCCGTTGTACAACGCACTGGACGACCGTTATAATAAAGCAAAATGGATGAACTAACCGTTTGAGTTGTCAGTGCGTTATACAATGCAGAACACCCGTTATGCAACGCAACAATAAATGGCATTAAATGATCAGAATTTTGAGTCAAAAACGAGCCAAAAATTTCAGAGAAAATACAAAGAAAGGTTGTACAACGTTTCTGTACGTTATACAACCTTTTAGTATTGGCTGAGACAAAGCGTTGCACGACGGGTAAATTGCATTATATGATGCAGCTAGTGCGTTACACGACCTTCTGTTACGTTGTGTGACGCACTATTTCTGTTACTTTAAGAAACGGAGAAATTCTGCACAGTACTGGTGCGTTGTATAACCCGATATTGCGTTACACAACGCACTAGTCCTGAGATTGAGAAATTCTGCACAGTACTGGTGCGTTGTATAACCCGATATTGCGTTACACAACTCACTGGTCCTGAGATTGAGAAATTTACTGAGTTCTTGAGCTTTTCTGCTATCTAGACCATTTCAAAAATAAAGACTTAATACTACCTTCTATCATAGTCTAAGTTAGTTTACAAGCTCTCTAAAAACTTGATCTTGATCTTGCTAATAACTTTTATCCAAGTCTTTATGAAATGCATCTTCTTCCTATACAACTCAAAGAAGATTGTTAAATGTCAAATGATATTATTTTGTAATCGACAAACTCAGAGACGTTTAGTACAACAAAAGTTCATACAGAGAAGCAACAAACAAGAAAAAAAGTTAACTGTAAAGCAGAACCTCTTCTACCTGAACTAGCTACCTTAATCTAAAGTAAAAACTAAAAGCCATATAAGAAAATCCACCATCTAACAAACAACAACAAACACAACACAAGGTTTTAAAAAGCGTTGAAGTAGATGGTATAATGGGCAGGCAAGAAAATGACTTCCGTAGGACTTCAATTTTTAAACTCCTTTCAGAGGTCATCATCATCATCAGTTGTGCGCCCGTCTATTTGTTAATTTTGGACGTGTTTACATAGAAGTCCATTTCTATAACAATAACAATAAAATGGAGGGGGCATCTGCATAATCGTCATTCTTCAGTGTTCGCAAAAAAAGGATCTCTAAACACTTCGCCTTCTCTTCCGTCAATCCAACTTCGACCTCCGCAGCTCAACCGTTAAGCTTCTTCCTTTTGAATTCCCTTCCCTCATTCTGTGTCTTCCATCCATTTATTTAATTCCAATTTTCCATGCCTTTTGGAAATTTCAACTAATTCTAAGGGCTCGTTGCCTCGTTCCCGTTTATTTGAGATTTTGGAAAAAGGTTGTTATGGCGCAACGGATCCTATTCCATTCTCAACGGAATACATACCATTTACAGAAGTGACATCCGTTCTCAACGGATCCCATTGCGTTCTCAACAGAATACATACCACTTACAAAATTGACATCCATTCTCAACGGAGTAGATACCACTTACAAAATTGACATCCGTTATCGACGGATCCCAATCCGTTCTCTCAACGGAATACATACCACTTACACGGATCCCTTTCCGTTACCAGATCAAGATGGAACTATATTTCCTTTTTTCTGAGTTTTTATATCTGTTCCCAACGTAACCATCACAGTTAAACATTAGTAAGTTTAGGTTTACTAATTAATATAATTTATGTCATGCGCAGCTACTATGTTTTTGGGATTGCAACCATACCTATGGTAAGAGGATTTTGCAATACTGCTACATGCTTGTACTAAGTACATACACTTTCAATTTAATTTCAGAAAATATTAGCTACCTATTAGTCTCCAACACAAATAGTACAGTCTTGTCTTTGTCAGAATGTACAGTATCTTAAGACAATTTTAATTTCTGATGCTGGTAATCTAAAAGTTTGGTACATGGAATTATGTCAAAGTTGAGTACAATTTGGCCTTAATGAGACTTACAGGTCTACATCTAAACCTCAATTTTACTATAATTGCCTGAGTTGAGCTTGTATTGAGCAATTGTGTGCCAAAAGTCGATGTTGATTTTGATTTCACCTCCAATTTAAGAACACAAGTCCATTAAAAATATAAGATGAGGATCAGGTTATGTCGGTCTAGATAGCCATTTGTTGTCTTTTTTTTTTTGGAGAATACGAAACTATATGAGTGACTCTCGAGTTCCATCTAGATAGCCTCAAATGATGGTCAAGCATTGCAAATACAAGGACAAGAAACTAGCCATATGACATTGGTAAACGCTACCTGGTAAACCCTAGATCGCCTCACCCCTCCCTTCTCTTTTCAAGCGAGAAATTTGTAAATGCTACTTGTTAGCTGAGAAAGATGGTCTGGTCTAAATTGAAGCATATTGTGCAAATTTTGACTGATTTTCATCCAGCCTCAATTTCATGATGAACTAGTTTGGGCTGAAACCTTATCTTCTTTTGTAACAAGATCCTACACTGGTTTTTTCTTCATGGAATAGTAACTCAACGAGCCAAGTACATAATTATTAATAATGAACTATCACACATTAAATTAAAATTGAAATTCGACCACGGTGGACTCGTGTGGTTGAATTTAAGTTAGTGATTTATCGTGAGAAAACTATTTTTTGTTGTCAAATATCTCTAAAAATCTTTAGATCTCATCTCCTAGGGTATCCGTTGAAAACGGAAGTTGATCCGTTAGGAACGGAGAGGTAGAAAATTTTGATTTTTAATTCGACCCACGAAGCTCAAACCCCGTAGCCGTTCCCGTTGGCATCCCTCCCTCCGCCTCTTCTCTGCAGAAAAATTTTGGTTTTAATAGAGAAGTGGTGGGTCTTTTGCCCACTTGTTTCGAAAAAAATTCAAACTGAGTGGTGTTGAAGTTGTTTTATTTAGCTTGTATTTGAGGTGAAATTATCTATCAGCCCTTGATTTACTATAAGTTTTCTGGTTTTCTTGCTGGCGCTATTTATTATTCTTATCGCACCTGGTTAAACTATTTTCTAACTAACAAAACTCTGTAGCCAATTGCTTCACTGGTTTTATCTTTGGTATGGTACTTAAGACACTGGTAGAACCTATTAAAACTTGAAAAAGGCAATAACCACAGACACTTTCCTAGCTCAAATTCTTGGATGAATTAGTTGACTATAAAAGTTTCTTACGAGTTATAAGCATTATTATATTTTTCCACTCAGGTCATGCAAGGTGAACCAGCAAATAATGGGGTATTTTGATTATTATGCTTTGCAATGTATCTAGTCATATGAGTGTATCATTTTTTCTGTATTTAAATTAAAAAAACAATATATAATTAAAAGTATAATTAAAAAATAAAATAAAATAAAGGCAATAAAACAACAATTGAACCGAACCTAAGAAACGAATTATGGTGGTTGGGATAAGCCTTGAGCAATGAATTTCATAGAAACTAAAAAGGAAACGAAGTATGATGATTAGGCCTCCTGCGACACGACAAAAATGAAAATTGAAATTCGACCACGGTGGACTCGTGCAGTTGAATTTAAGTTAGTGATTTATCGTGAGAAAACGATTTTTTGTTGTCAAATATCCCTAAAAATCTGTAGATCTCCTAGGATATCCGTTGAGACCGGAAGTTGATCCGTTAAGAACGGAAGAGGCAGAAAATTTTGGTCTTTAATTCGACCCACTGAGTCCGCCTCTTCTCGTGACTCGTCCCATAACCCCTTTGTGGCCTTGACCCTTTCCCTCCGCCTCTTCTCCTTCTCCTGCTCCCTCCTCTTCTCTCTTCCCTCCCAAATCCGATAATTCAACCTTCCGAATCCCTAATCCCTAGATGAAATCTGCTCCGCTCCCTCAGCGACTTCTCCTCAGCTACTTGGAAATTGGAGGAGGCAGACGCCAAAAATAGAGATGCTGCGCCTCTCAGAGAGCTTTCACTGCTATTTCTTTTTTGGTATATGAAATTAGGTACCAGCCAGTAATTAAGGATTGATTGCATCAATTACTTTCTATTCATTCTACGTTTTACAATGGCTGGCCCTAATTCATGGCAGCTGCTTCGGGCAACATTCAATTTTCTTCGCACAGCATTATTATTTCTTCCACTCAGGTCATGCAAGGTGTACTTGCAAATAATGGGGTACTTTGATTATTATGCTTTGCAATGTATCTAGTCATGCGATAATATCATTTTTTATGTATTTAAATTAATAAAATACAATATATAATGAACTAGTTTGAACTAGTTTGGAACTACCTGAAAAAGAGTTCTCAATGACCCATTAGTAAACTTGTTTGAACTAGTTTGGAACTTTTGTGTGAATAAAACTATTTGTGGGTTATTAGTTTGAAGATATGGGAATAAAAGGAATTTGGGGGCTGCTAAGCAAAAATGTTAAGTTGGCGGGTTGGATCTGTTGAGATTTCAGATAGGGTTTAATGTGATATCGAGTTGGATTCAAAACCCGTGTTCTTGGATATAAAATTGCGGTGAGATATTTATACTAAACAATTTGTGAAGGTTGAATTGTCAAATATATTGCAAAATCTAAAAAAATTCCAGCAATAAAAACGAAAAAAGAAAACAAAACTCACAATGGGAGCAATAGCATATCCTAGAAATCTGATTAGCATGAGTGGGAACTAGGGAAGGTTAGTTTAGAAACCTTGACAACCTTCGTACAAAATAAGGGCAGACAGGAAGTCCATGTACATATTCTGGACTTTTGAAAAATTGAAGTTCCGATGGAACATTAAAAGATCAAAACTCAATTAGATGGATAGGGTTTATCTAAGCAAACTCAATTCTCTAATTGTGCAATTGACTCTTTAAAGACCAAAATAGAGTACCATTCTGATATGTTTGCATGCTTTTCATGGCACCTGTTTGTTTTGGCAATTTTACATTGAAATACTGCACAGCTTTCACCTAAACTAATTTGTAATGTTAAGTTTTTTTTTTTTTTCAATTTACAATTGGGACAGCATCATGAAAGCGAGACCATTGACTATGTTATTTTATATGTTAACTTAACATTATCTGTCACCTTAAATTATTTTTTCACGTGCTGCACGCAGCACTTCTTATTACTTTTTGGAAACATGGTCCTCAAAAATGCTAGCGTAAATTTGCATGCTTTTCTGTGTGATTTCTACCCCTCTCATCCTACCTAAATGCAAATTTTTCTTTCAACAATAATTTTATCATCATATGATTTATTTAGTGACAACATGAATGGAAGTATAAGAACTACCTTGGCCCGGTTGTTTTCGTAGCAGCAGGACTGCTTTCAAATAATAGTATATTAATTTTGTTTATCCCATGCAAGTATGCAACCGTAGTGATATATTAGATACCAAAATTCTAAAACTGGCCTTCGAACCTAAACGTTGGCATATAATATGAAACTGTCTGATTCAACTCTAACGGTTCTGTTCTGGTATGGTATCCATCATTCTGGTGGGAAATGCGGCATAAAGTTTATTTTATCAAGGAATGATACTTTTATGTCAACTATATGACAAGCCGCTGGTCAATTGTGAGCATAATAAATAAATCAACTCTTCACAAGTTTCAAATTTGTGACGTAAATGCAAGAATTAAAATTTGCTAAAAACGATCAAGAATTATATCTTTTGTACTGCAGAGACATTGAAAACTACAAATGACAAGTAATATTTACATGCTTGTTGTCCAATAGAATATTACGGGCTATAAATAATAATGAAAGGAATACTCTGAAAGTCAAATGTAAGCATAGCTAATGCATTTCGTACGCAATGTGTATAAGCCAATCATTCTCGTCTTAAGCATTAACTAGTTATAAATTAATTTAATAACAAAAAAAATATAGAAAACCATTGCTCATATATAGTGGAACAAGCCAAGCATATACGAAAACTAATTACAAAAGAATAATCCATAGAATGTACTTTTGTAAATTTAGAGTGTGCGTTAAATTCTCTAGGGCCCGTTTTTGAAGGTACAGTTACAATGAAGTATCTTTTTTTTGAATTGTTAAAAAAAAAATAGTTCATTGTAACTGTATGACACTTCAATAATGCACTTTTAAACCATCTTAAAGAGAGTGCAATTGTTAGCGCATGTTAGGAAAATTAGTGGGACTTTATCTTACTAAGGTACACAACTGATATTTTTTAAAAAAAAATAAGGTAAACAACTTAGCATTTCAATAAAAAATGTGATAATTTCGTAAATTGAGATCGATATGCAAACGGGGAAAAAAACTATTAAGGATAAAAATGCTTTTATTCTTTTTTTCCCTTCTTATCGTCGTTCTGAGATACAGTAAAATATGTGAAGAACTTCACAAACTTCGTACATAAATAAAAAAAATGAACTAATATTAAGTGGTGGGACCTTAAAGTGTTTCTAATATGTGGGCCGCAAGTGAATACAACGTGTCTGGTTTGTGACTTTGTGTTATGTGAAACAGAACTTGAAAGCCCGGAAAAACCCAATAGGCTTGAAGGCTGAACTCACAGGGGGGTCAAGGCTGAACGCAGAGAATTGTCCTGCGTTCAGAGTGGGGCTTGAACGCTGAGTCAAACATTTTTTCTGCGTTTAGCCTGGGTTTTCGGGTCTCGGTCCATCTTATCGGATCGGATTGGATCTCGGTCCATCGCAACTGATCTCCCCCGCTTACTCGCGTAGAATAGTGGGACCCACGATTCATTGAGTCGTTAGAACATACACCCAGTGCAGACACTATTTTAAGGCTACTAATTTTTCCGAAAAATCACAAAATCTTGTGACTTCCTCTGAAAATTGGAGAGTTGGTATAGTCACAACTCACAACTCGGCAGTAAGGCTTGCTCCATAATGTCCCATGTAATGGAATGGAATGGGCTGGAAGAGAGAGTGGGAACCAAATTTTAACCTCCAAATTTAGGGTGACAAATTTTGAAACAATCCTATCCAAAATAGTTCCTCATTTCCATTCCATCACCTCCATTTCCACTATATTTTTTCTGATCTGGAGCAGGTTAACCAAAGGGGCAGGATACGGGCAGCTCACTCTCCTTTCCATTCCCCTCTGTAACTCTTTATGGAGCCGACCCTAAGGCTGTGCTCCAGAACAACTCATTTGGAGGGAGAGGAAGGGAAAGTGACGGAAGTTACTCTGACCGAAAGGTTTACTCGCTCCAGATCGGTTAGAGAGTAATGGAAAGGAAGAGAAGAAGAGGTGAGAGATAGAGTGATTTGAAGAAAATTTACTCTACTGTTTGTACACCCCAATTTGGAGGGTAACAAAATCTGGGCAACTTTCCTCTCCTCTACTCTACTCTCCTTTAATGGGAGTGTTCTGGAGCACAGCCTAAAGGTTTGTCAAAACCCCACTTCTTCTTCTTCTTCTTCCACGCGCCAACTCCAACTCTAAAACCTAAACCCTCTCTCTCTCTCTCTCCAACTCAAACTCAAGAATGGCGATGGTGTTGGAACTTGGAGGCGATTAGGAGCTCTGACAACGGGGTAATCCCACGCCATCTCGCCAACGCGAATTCCGAGGCTCACCATGCGATGAAGAATGTGAGTGATTTCGCTTTTTTCTTTCTCTAATTAGGAACTGGATTAGTGTTTTAGGAGCATCATTCCAGTATTGTATCGCTCTCGTGGTTTTTTAGTCGTATGTTTGCTGCTGTGTGGATTTGATTAGTATACTAATTTATTATTACACACACCCCTTTTATCTGAGCTCACTCAAATGTATTTTGGAAGAAATCAGCATATCGAGGGATTTTATGGTGTAATTGTGGCAGCATTTTGGAGTAATCAGTTTTTTCTTTCTTATCTGAGTAACTCATGAGTAAGTAAAATACTATTAATTGCAGCAAGCATATAAGCAAGGGAATTGTTGCTCTTAGTTAGCTGATAGGTGTACTTCTCACACCTGCCATATTTCTGGTACTTTATAAATTTTTTCATATGTTGTTTATTTATGTGAATGAATGTTGCTTCTTATGTGTAATAATCAATTATGAATTATGGCAGTGATATCTCCAAAATATGGAGCAGGTGCGCCATTTTCCTAACCTTGACAAAGGTAACCAACATTATGATAATATTATAATTTTTATCAGTATCATTACAACTATTGTGATTGTAAATTAAAAGTTCCATCGTCATTTCAACATTTATTCGGTACTTGAGTTCAGCCATCCAATTATTGACCAGGCCATTACTTTGCCGGGTATACCCATACCCCAACACAATCCACCCTCCCCCTTGCCCCCTCCCCCCAAAAAATAAAAAAGTTATATATCTCTACGCGCACGCCTCCTAAAAAATCTGCCTCTCTGAATCCCTAAATAGAACAGCCCCACAAATACAACCAGCCCATTTCTATTCCTATTAGCTGCAACAATGTCAAATGTTTGTAGCTTCTAGTTTCGCACCATCCTCTCATGAATTCAGAGTTTGTAAAAACTAGCATCTATAGCTTTATTATAGGTCATTTAATAATGGTGTTAGAGCATGAAGTTGGGTTGTCAGTCAACTTCTTCTTTTATTGGGAAGTGCTAGACCCCATTGTTTTGAAGACTGGACCTGTTATCCGGTAAAATTGGGTTTCAAATTCTGGTCCCGTAGATAAAAAAGCGTAAAACTGTCCAGTAAGTGAACCAGAAAATCCTTTCAAAAACTGAAAACCATCTCCTGTCGAAAAATTCTGTCATACACCAGCTGAAATTGACTTGAAGTATTTGAGTTTTGTCAACAATCAGCAATTAACCATGGGTTACACTATGCTACTCTATCTTACACCTCAAGATGTATATGATTTTAAAAATGCATCCATATAATGGGTGACATCACTCCATCCGATGGTGTGCTTAAATCAGAAAAGAGCTGCATGGAGAAAGAAGCACTCGACTATGTGTACAATACGTATTGTACTTGATGGATGTCTGGAAAGGTTTGATTTAGCTAAAAACCTTAGTTATGGTTGTATGAAAATAAACTTTGAATGGCAGATAGACAAAGCTACCATATATATAGCAACATCCTTAAGGCCTTGATTAGAATCCTGCTTTATTAACGTGGGATTTCATTTCATTAGAAATTTTTTTATCAAAATGAACAGATTTGGCATCATTTGGTCGGAATTTCTATATAATTAGATCCAACATCATCCCGCGAAATCAATTCATTTGAAACGAAATGAAATGAAATCCCATGTAAAAAACGTTTTTATCAGGGCCTAAATCTGAAGAAAAAACTTTGTAAATACTTTTACCCACTGGTGGTGTCACTTATTATTATCTTTTGATTATTTCCATAGTTATTCTTGCTCCTAAAAAAAGCTTGTATAATTTTGTACCAATGTAATGTTCTTGTTTAATCCATTCCAAATTCTCTTGTAGCCAAGGAAATACATGAGCTGTTGTTGGAATATGAAGACAATACTTCTCCTGAGGAGAATATTGTCAAGGATTTGATAAGGTACGTTTCCTTCACTAATTAAATCAGATTATTTCTTTCATTCTGAAAATCTTAGCTACCAATTAGGGTCTTCAACAAAAACAGTACATTCTTGTCTTTGTCAGAATGTACAAAATGTAAAGACAGAATTTTTATTTCTGCTGCTGGTAATCTAAAAGTTTGGTTCTTTGAATCAAGTCAATGCTGGGTACAATTTAGCCTCAATTAGACATACAGGTCTGCATCTAAGCCTCAAATTTACTACAATTTCCTGAGTTGACCTTATATTGAGAAATGAAATGATTTTCCAAGATAAAATAAAATCCCAGCTATTCTATATATTGCAATTCAGATTAACAGAGTATGTACATGGTCAGATTTATGGACAGGAAAGTTGAAGAAGCAAGAGCAAGAAATAACTCCACCGGAGAAGGTGATGTTGCTGCTGAAAGGAGGGTGATTTGCATTGAATGCTAAATAAAGACTGAAAATATGGAATGAAGAATTGTGTGACAGTGGCAACTCCCTTGCTGATAGGATTTGTTGGAATTTTGTAGGACCTGTGGGAGTGTAATGAATGTTCTCTTTATATTTTACTTTTTGTATTGGTCTGTAGACCTTTTGTTTTGTGAAGGTTTTAGATATGATTGGCAGACTGGTACCTAAGATCTTAGTACCAGTCTAGTCCAAGCAGGTTTTGTGGAGGGATTAAGTAGTGTGAGAAGTTACGTAATAACAATTGAATAAAACTGTGTTGTAGTAGAGAATTTTCAGTTTTAATGGAGAAGTGGTGGGTCTTTTTGCCCACTTGTTTCGAAAAAAAAAAGTCAAACTGAGTGGTGTTTGAAGTTATTTTATTTAGCTTGTATTTGAAGTGAAATTATCTATCATCCCTTGATTTACTATAAGTATAAGTTTTCTGATTTTCTTGTTGGCACTATTTATTATTCTTATCGCATCTAGCTAATTGCTTCACTGACAAAACTCTGTAGCCAATTGCTTCACTGGTCCAATTTTTGGTATGGTACTTAAGACATTGGTAGAACCTATTAAAACTTGAAAAGACAATAACCACAGACACTTTCTTAGCTCAATTTCTTGGATGAATTAGTTGATTATAAAAGTTTCTTATGAGTTATAAGTATTATTATTTTTTCCACTCAGGTCATGCAAGGTGAACCTGCAAATAATGGGGTACTTTGATTATTATGCTTTGCAATGTATCTAATCATGTGATAGTATCATTTTTTCTGTATTTTTATTAAAAAAAAAACAATATATAATTAAAAGTATAATGAAAAAATAAAATAAAGGAAACGAATTATGATGATTAGGCCTCCTGCGACACAACAAAAATTAAAATTGAAATTCGAGCACGGTGGACTTGTGCGGTTGAATTTAAGTTAGTGATTTATCGTGAGAAAATGATTTTTTATTTTCAAATATCCATAAAAATCTTTAGATTTCCTAGGTTATCCGTTGAGAACGGAAGAGGCAGAAAATTTTGGTTTTTAATTCGACCCACTAAGTCCGCCTCTCCTCGTGACTCGTCCAGTCGTCCTCCACTTGCACTTCCCCTAACCCCTTTGAGGCTTTGACCCTTTCCCTCCGCCTCCTCTCCTTCTCCTGCTCCCTCCTCCTCGAGCCGTGTAGTATAAGTAAGTTTTCCCATCAACCCTGCTCCACCTCCCTCCCTCCCTCTTCCCTCCCAAAGTTGCCCTAATCCCTAGAAGAAATCTGCTTATCTGCAAGCAGCTCGCTAATTGGAGGAGGCAAAGGTCCTTTTGTGGCTTTTTAGTATATTGATCTTTTGATATATAATTAATGGTTATAGTATATGAAATTAGGTACCATCCAGTAAACATTTCTGCCCTAATTTCAATTAATGGCCCTAATTCATTTGTAAACAACACAGGAAATTCAATTTTATTTTGTTGTCCTTGTATAAACACAAAGCTCTTGCCAATAGAAACCTCTAATACTATAATTTGACTGACTTGTTCAACACCACTTATATGATTTTAGGAGGAATGCTTAATCATTCCAGTATCGTAACACTCTCTTCGATTTTTAGTCGTATGTTTGCTGTTGTGTGAATTTGATTTGTATGCTGATATTAGTACACACACCTTTTTTATCTGAGTTCAATATATTTTGGAAGAAATCAGAATTTCGAGGGATTTATGGTGTAATTGTGGAAGCATTTTGGAATAATTAGGTTTCCTTACTTATTTGAGGTTGCATTAGATTATACTTGTGATTAAATACTAATACTATGTTTAATTAGTCTTTACACTACATCTCAGTTGTCAGTTGATATTATATATATCAAAAAGAAGAAGAATAGTTGTCAGTTGTTACTGCTTAAGTTGACAACAAGGAGAAAATGTTGAGATTATATGTTTGACCAATGTACATCCCTGATTCTGTTGACATTCAGAATACATTTTCTTTTGGACAGAACTTAGTTTAAATTCTCAATTATGACATTTTTGGTGAACTAATGAGACCACAAAAGGCATATATATGGTTCTATGCAGTGTTTTGAAAACCGTACCCCATACCAATAAATTCAGGTAATATCAGGAACCGGAACAGTGACCGAAATGGCGGTATCTTATATTGTGAGAGGAAATACCGGAAAATACCGGATTTTGGCCATCTGGCTGGTAGGGGTGCCGGTACGGTTTTAAAAACGCTGGTTCTATGTGATGCTTTCCTTAAGATAAGGTTCCATGATGATATTACGTTGACTAGGAAGCAAAATTTAACAATGTTTTTCTGGAGAGCCATTATTCTGTTGCTATACTTCTACAAATTGAAGTGGTGACATCTGTTCTAAATGTTGTGTATAGTTCTATTTACTCTGTTTTCTTATGAGTGAAGTACATATTTATGCCTCAGAAGGCTCACAATACATTGTAAAATAAATGTAATGCTGTAGAATCTTCATTGGTCTCTGTAAAGATTTGTGCATACATTAGAAATACGAGGGGTATTTTGTGTTCTCTAGTCCTTTTTTTTAAAAATATTGCTAATTATATACATTCTTCCTCAGTTTGTTAACTTCAATTTAGGATAAAAAGAATTTTATTTAGCATTATATGAGCTGGAAATGGAAGAATACTGGTGCTTCTCAGTTTTCCCAAAATTTTATATGGAATGTCGAGAACAATTGGAAGCCTTGTATACTATATGCAATATCTCAAGTAACTAATAATTTCATTCAACAATTATTTTGCATAACCTCTGGAAAAAAAACTCGAAATTTCTGGAGGAACTTAATTTGACCTCGTATTTACTACTCTGTCAACATTTTGGCATAGAATTCTTTCATCGAAATAAATACAAACCCAAGAGAATACTTACACATTGCCCATCAAATTCAGTTTATTAAGTATAAATATTTAATTTATTATCTATAAATGTTCAGTTTATTAACTATAAATGCTCAGTTAGTTGTAGATTTGTATCATCTTGTAATCGTAACTATTCAGTTAGTTGTAACAAGTGATCATGTTTATTAAGTACAAATGTTTAATTGGAGGAGAGAGGCAAAGGTTTGAGAAGCGGCATAGAGGAGAGGTGCGGAGAGAGGAGGGAGGTGCAGAGACGCGACTTTTTTTTAATTTGCGATTATTTGCCAAGGATGATACGGATGATACATTCGGGAATTGCACCTATCAGCCCCGGCCTCAAAATACTTCTTTAATAAGGAAATTCTATAAGTGCCTTAATAGACATTTCAATGTTTTTTTTCTGAAATTTTAAATAGACACAGGACTACATGGCCAAGAGCACAGGGAAATTTGGGATAACTCGGGAGTAGAAAACAATGAAAATTGTATATTGTGTACAAAAGCTCAATTACTTTTAAAACCTCTAAACAAGAATTAATATCTGAAGAACTTAATTAGGCTTTTCACTGTCTACTTTGTCAACAATCAACATGCTGACATTTGCATTCTTTCTTCAGGAAATACAAAGCCAAGAGTATACTTGTGTATTGGCCCATCAAATATAAAGCCATGGAAACAAGGTAAGCCTAATAAGTTACTAAAACAAAGCATATTCCCAATTAATGAGAATGTTGCTCTTATCTGTTATTTGGTATCTGCATACTGATCCAAAATGGCCTCTCACCTGCCATATCTGGTATATTATTATATTATTAGTTTTTGCATATTTATTTTCCTTTTTCCTGTACAGCATTGTTTGCTACCTATGTAGTATAGTATTACTAATTATGGCTTTTGCTATCTGCAATCGACGATGGTTTAGTACTGTACCATATTTCAACCTTTGGCAAAGGCAATCCTCATCGTTACAACCATTCTTATTGTAATTTAATAGTTAATTTCATTATTTTATTATGTACAGAAAACCTGCTAACCAATTACTAATTAACATATTCATTACCTTGCTCCTTTGAAAAAAAATTTTCCTCCATTTTTTGTACTGATTGAGGATACGGTATTGGCACACATGCATACCAAATAATTTGAGAAAGGAAAAAAGAAGAAAAGAAAAGATGCGAACTATTCAAAAAAATCTGGAAGACTGGAACTGGATGGTAGCGAGTGTACTGATTTTGTATCAATTGTCGTGTTGCCACTAGCTCAGTAGATTTTCTTTGAAATGGATTTTCTGGTAAACTACAAAGGCAGCAAAGTATGGAGATGCACCATCCTATTGGAATTGAGTTTTTCGAACAAAATTCGAATCTTTAAAGTTCGATAACTTTATATTCCATATTTTGCCCTTGTCACCTACAATTCCTTGTAAATTATTTTGGACTTTAATGTTTCATGTTTGCTCCTATTATGGCTTCCTAGATTAGCGATCTACCCAGAATTATTCAAAGATACTTTGTCTATTACTATAACGAGTGAGAAAACTAATTTAGGGTGATTGATTTTGGACAGGTACAATCTGTCAAAAAAATATAAGCAGCTATTGGCATATACGTACCAATTGCAATCTGGACAGTTATAGAAAAGAAATAACAGAAAGTGCATAAATAAGAAATACCAAGAACTAATAAGTCTGCTCCTTTTATTAAGAAGAAACTGTTACATAAATAAGAAATAAGATGCAGAGAACCAGAACTTAGAAGTTCGAATCTCATATTTGAAAAATTAAATCCTAAATTTCCTCACTAGGAGCCCCATTTTGGTTAAGCCCAAACAGAAACACAACCTATCCCAGCTCAGTTAAATTTAATCTTTTTCCCTTGGCCCCTTGCGAGATATGGTGCTTAGCCACATCGATTCTTCTGATATGGAAGTCAACAATGTACTGATCGGGCTTGCATTGCCGAGAAGATTCCACTGGCTTGTAGAGATCTCGAAAATAAGCCTCGGTACATTTTGAGACTGTACTGTACCATCCATGAATTGAGGCCGAGCTGGTTGTTCCCACGGCGCAAATGAAGCAATAAGCCAGTGCAAGAGCAACATCTCCAAATGGAGGCAATTGATTATCTTGGCCGGTACCTCCCATTCACGCGGCACAATGTTTAACGGGTCGAAGCAGGCATCACAACCCATCAATCTTGGGTCGATCCTTCGGCAGAATTCAGCGAGCGGCTCATTCCACACTTCTTGCGGGATTGTTCTATGCAGTAGCCCTGCCATGATGCCAGAGAACATGAGATGTTTGTCTTGCCGCTCCTTTTCTAATTTCCGGTACTGATCACAGTTGTCATCCTCTGGTAATTCCTGAAGCTTATTCTTGATCTCGGTCAACTCGTTCTCCAACCCGATTAGGAGGTCGAAGTTGGCCTTGTTGATGGGTGGAGAATAGTCCTTTTCACCGACAAAAAAAGCTGGTGGCTTGGTTATTTCAGAATTACGGGCCCTCTTGCGCAGGTAGTGGGCTCGGTGCAAATCACCACGCATGTCGGCCAAAACAGCTCCCTTCAACGCATCAACAGCCTCCTTCTCAAGGTGGCAGAGCTTCCTCTTGGCTTGTAAAGCCCTGATCTGAATCCTATGTTCCATCATACGGTACTGATTCAGATCAGCCCTGTAAGTCCACTGCATGTTGACACGGTCGCCTCTCTTTGTCACGGCAATGGCCGGCGGAAGCTCTGGGTACTCGAGCCTAATCTCGGGAAATTGTGAAAGGAGAGATTGAATATCTCCCTCGGCCGAATACATCTTCATTTGATTATTTTTTCTCCGCTCCTTTCCCTTGGTCTCGACTTCTTGTATGTTTCAGAGTTTGAGTTGAAGGAAACACCCCCCTACGAAGCTATTTAAATTTGTAATGGTGGGATCAGTAGAGGAGTAAGATTAATTGCGGCGCTTGGTAAGTCGGCGTGTTTGCTTATCACGTAGGATTACTGGACTTCAAATAACACTTTCGGATTTTGTACTTTCCAAAATTATGTCGGCTTATTCTAAACTTAGAAGCACCACCTTAGCATGTCGTCACTTACCATTAATTGGCAGTAAACTATTAATTAATATGGTTAATTAATTCGACGAGGTAAAATTGGCAACTACTATTTAAATTGTCCATACATATTAATGAGGTAGACTAAAATCAGTTGCGACTGACGAATGAGACCGTCAGTTACGATGAAATTAATCTCAATTTTTGAGATTCTAACAGTCGATCCGAACCGTTCAATGTGTTTTGCATATTGAAATCTCGTTGGTTGCTAAATAGTCGCTATCTAGTATTTATCTAAAAAAAAATCTCGTTGGTAACCAAATTTTACATTTTTCTGAAATTT
This sequence comes from Rhynchospora breviuscula, assembly GCA_027562975.1. NCBI lineage: Eukaryota > Viridiplantae > Streptophyta > Magnoliopsida > Poales > Cyperaceae > Rhynchospora > Rhynchospora breviuscula. Next base: position 5,870,020 of record CM050400.1, on the reverse strand, counting down.
TTTAGTATTTTTTTTGTAGTTTACAAAATTCTTAATCTAAACAATTTTGGACCCTTCAATAACAATGATTTTTAAAAATTTCGAAAAAAAGTAAAGAAATTTAGAAAAATATAAATTTTGGGTCTACAATGAGATTTCAATTTGGAGAACACATTGAACGGTTCAGATTAGCCATTAGAATTTCAAAAGTTGAGATACAATCGCGGCTGACAGGTCCATCCGTCAGTCGTGGCTGATTTTAGTCTACCTCCATATTAACATATAGGAATTACTTCTGACCATCCTTCAAAATACCATCTGCACCATCCTTCTGCGTCGCTCCCTTTCCTTCCCCTTCCTTCCGTAATTCTCTCCCTCAGATCCAACGCCCTCCCCGCTTCCTTGCTTCTAGCGAAATCCTTCATCTCTTCTCTCTGACTTGCACTCTCTCCTTCCGTCCTTCCTCTCTTCTCTCTGACTCATCCTCCCTCCCCCTGCCACCTTTTCCTCCCCCTTCTCTGTCCCAATCGCCCTTCTCAACTCTTCTTATCCCCCTTCTCGGCCACCTTCTCCTCCACCTTCTCTGCCCCAATCGTCCTTCTCCGCTCATCTCCTCCCCTTCTCCGCCACTTTCTCCTCCTCCTTCTCTTCCTCCCACCTACTACCTCTGTAAGAAACCCATGTCCAAAACCGTGAATTTGTTATAATAAGTGATCAACTAATAAACAAAAATGGTCAGTTTGTCGCAACAAAATGATCATTTTATAAATGCATGTATAAGATACGATAAGAGATCATCTTATAAATATAAATAATCGGATTGTTATAATAAGGGATCATCTTATAAAGTTTTATCAGATATAATAAGTGATAAACTTACGAGCATAAATGATCAATTAGGTAAAACAAAGGTTTATCTTATTAGTGCATTTATAAGATGTAAAAAATAAAAGATCAACTTATAAGCATAAATGGTCAGTTTGTCGTAATAAGGATTCACCTTAATATAAGCGTATAAGGGATCAGATTGTCGCATATCAGAGGGGAGGTTGCGGAAGTTAGAGGGGAGGAGACACAAGCACCAAAAATCCTAAGGAGAGGCACTGGAGTGGAGAGGGGAGCGGAAGTGAAAGAGAAGGGCAAAAACGAAAAGGCGCTTCCCAACGTCCTTTCCGTTTTTGGACGAAATGGTACAGGATTTATCATCCCAGGATTACACTTATAACACCCGTTAACATATATGACTATAACCGCCATTTCCTGGGAATCACATCCTCTGCCAAAGGTTGGCAGAGTGCCAACCTCTGATCTGAACCGTTAGATCTCATCTCAACAGTTAAGGGAGCCTCGTGCATGTAACCAGATTGATAGGCCCGAAAAATTTTAACCGTCGAGATTAAATCGAATGGTTCGGATCAAAAGTTGGCACTCTACCAACCTCAAAAGGTTGGCAGAGGATACGGATCCCATTTCCTGGGAGCAGATACGCGTACAAGACAAAAAACTGTTTTGCACATACAAGTCAACAAACTATTTCATTAAAATTTCATATGCTTTTACGAATTGTTAAAATTATGAGATGCAACAACTTATTGATACAACATTTTCAAAAAAAAAAAAAAAAAACTTATTGATACAATCCCCATACGTCGGTGACCGTACAAGTGAAAACATACTAAAAATAAAATATACGTTTCACCATCTCTAGAGCTGTTGAGGTTAGAAATTTAATTCATTGGGGGCGTTTGGATCGTTTAAGAATAAAATTAGGATTAGTTATTCGGAGTAAAAAATATTATGCCTAAACAATTAAAAATAATTTTTTTTTGGAGATCTAGGGTGTTATTTTAAGTAGTTCAATATCCAGATTAAAATATTTATTCATAGAATATTTGGATCATCTTTTTAATCTGGATTAAAAAGTGGTCCCAACACTTTCTTAGTCAACGTTAAGAAGAAGATCAAAACACACTAGAAATAAAAATTTATTCCGAACTATGTTACCGCGGTTCGGCAATTTATGCCAGCAAATCGAACCGGGTGCAAGTTCGTGTTCTGGTTTGGCACCGGTGCGAACCGGATGTGCCACGTGGCGCACCCAATTGCATCATGTCGCACTCAATTATTTTAAAATCAGTCAGTACTGACGGATTAGCCATTGACCGTGATCAAATCTCATTACTTATGCATTGACCGTCAGATACTCTTTGCTTAGTAAAATGCCAAACAATATTTTGTAAAATAACAGACATCCATTATATAGTATGCATCTTTAACTATAGCTGCTCCATGTGGGACTAACACAATATTATTATAAAACATTCAATTCCAAGCTGATATTTTACTGTTCAATTACATGGAATCCTATCGGTTGTGCTACTGTTCTGTTTGCGATGGATTTGATCAGCTCCGTTCGATTCCACTTACTTCTCCGCTCGCGTTCTCTCCCAAGTTTTCTGTATGCCTCCCTTCGTGCCTTCCGTGGTGTTATACCCTGCCGTGCCTCATTCCTCTCTGCCTCTTGGTGTTTCTCCTGTCGCCGCACCAAAATTTCTTCTGCTGCTTCATCGCCAAATCAAAATTTCTTCGATTCTCAATCGAGAAATTTCGCCTCCCCTTTTTTTTGGCCAGTACCACACCGTACAAAGAGAAGCTCTTAAAGAGGATTGAATCGGAAACATCGAGCCACTTTGAGGTTTATTACATGATTTAATCCTGTCTGAAATGCTGAGTTTTTTTTATGCTATGTTCAGCTCATTAATTTTTCCCCATCTGTTTTGTAGTCCCCTGGAGTGTTGCTGTCTTGCGGATTGGTGTTGTGGATTCTTCTTTGGTGTTGTCTATGCTGCTGGATCTGTGTTTAATTCTACTTAGTTTTGTCCAAGTGAGTGTTCACTTTGCTTTTGATCTTGGTGAGTGTTCTTTGTCGTTTTGATTATTGGTTATTACCATCCTTGATTGAGGATTCTTAGGTTCAGCGCTTTTTCAGATTGAATGTATCAGGTTTGTCCTCTTTGACGCAGACGATTTAAATTTCTTATCCTGTTACTTAGGTTTATGGGATGAAAGGTTGGGTTCGAGTGAGTTCTGGTAATTTCAGTTCATGTTAGTTTCATTTTTCAGACATGAACTGGCACAAAAAGGCACTGCTCAAAGAATCATGGATTCCAGTTCATGTTAGTTTCATTTTTCTGAATTAATTTTTTTTCTTGACCTTTATGTTGAATTATGCTAGTGTCATTCTTTTTATATCAAGCTATAAAACCTCGAGTGAAATCTTCCAAATTTTTTTACGTTGTGTAATTTCAGCAGCAGACAAGGAATAAACATGTCAGCCCCTTATACATTCCTTAATTTACTTTTGAAGTTGATATAAATCATCAGAATATTTGACCATTCTGTACAACAAATGATTTGTCTGATTAATGTTAACATTTTGTAGGTTAGAAAAAGGGGTCATAGTTTATATATGTGACAACAGTGGGGTCCGTGACATATATGAGGCTGATGGAGCGAATACTGTTGCTGCTTCAGAACCATTAGTTGTGCTGGTATTGTTCTTTTAATGGTCATTCTTCCAGCAATATTTCTTTTTTGTCAAGAGATAATTAGTTTTATGCCACTGTGATTTTTGTCAATTAGGAAAATGCCATTCTTAAATGGCTAATTAAATTTATGCCATCATAAAATTGTTAAATTAGTTGTATGCCACTATTTCTCTAAAAACATACTAAATTCTAAAAATGCCATTATCAAAATTGTTATTCTTTTTATTTAATGGCCAAATTACCCCACACTAAAAACAAACCCCTAAAAAAAAAGACGGCGCTCAGGAACCACTTTGATTGCATTAAAGTAGAAATAGTTATAAATACTAGTAAATTTTTTGTTTAATGGAAGCCGACAGACAGTTTTTCCTAAGAAAAAATGAAGATTCAAGAACAACTTTATGAACATAGAATGATTCTTTTGAATGAAATTTGCTTCCCTCGTGATTATGAACTGAATGGGATTATGAAAGTTTGTCATGAGTATTCTGTTGAACTGCAAGAAATTGTGAAACTTACAAGTTCTTTTTGTCATGAGTATTCATGTTGAACTGTAACGGGTTTTATTGATGGTAAAAATAATCTAAGTCTACGAAAGCATTATAGTTTAGTGGTCCATAATTATTAACGTGAAACAAATCGCCAAAAAATATTATTGCAAATAAATATTTAAAATATTAATATTTTTATTTTAAAATTAAAATTATGCCATTGTTAGATGACTAATTAAATTTATGCCACTATTTTTATTCACTAGTGGCATAGAATAATTTTGTTATTTTCCAGTGCCATAAAATGAATTGTTATAGATTTATAATGGCGTAAAACTAATTATATCTTTTGTGATGGCATATCACTAATTTTTTACTTTTATAGTGGCATATTTAAAAGGGCAAAATTGTCATATCAATTTTTGATGGCATAAAACTAATTTCTATTATTTTATAGTGGCATAAAAATAATTTGTCATTAATTTTAAATATTTGCAGTGGCATAAATCTAAATCACCCTTTTGTCAAATATTGGATTTGTTAGCATTAAATGGAATTGTCAGATTGTGCTACTAATTATCCCTTTTTTTTTATTACTGAGAGAATAAATATCCATTGCACTACAATTTTACAAATAACTGAATAACGTAATTGCAACTTTTTTTCCTTTGTTTTTTTTATCAAATATTGGATTAGTTAATGTTTCATGGAATTGTCAGATAACACTACTACACACTTGGTATGATTTTTTACTGCTGAGTACAATATTAATTGTATTACAATTTTATGTAATAAATAATTTTTTGTGTTTCGACTATTAGGTCAACAAAGGAACTGCAAGTGCAACCAAAATACTAGCCAGGGCATTAAAGGACAAAAAAAGAGTTGTGTTTTATGGCGAACCAACTTTTAGAAAAGGGTCTCTCTCTCTCACACACATACACACAAACACACACCTAAAGAAAATGTAATGGACTCGGTGAAGATTTTAATGCCACTTTTATCAATCTAACAATAACATTTTGTTGATTTTCGAGCTTTTTGATGGATTAGCAGTTATTGTGGCTCGCTATGAGACACCTGCTCATACTGATATTGACAAGGTTAGCAATTTAATAATCTTGCAACAGAATGATACCTAATACAACAAAAAATATATGTATTAGTCAAAATGCAATATGAATATTGCATAATGCTCAGTTATCATTTATATCAGTACAGAATGGTCAAATATTTTGATGATTAAGGACTCTAAATGGTCAAATGATCAGAATATCAATACAATAAATGATTTGTCTGATTATACTTCTAATTATTTTTTTATTATTGAAAATCAGCGCTATGTAAGAAAGACGTTTTCTGATGATTTTCCCTTTCCTTTTCCTTAAATGTGTTTAATATCAATTGTTTTTCCAATAGTATTCGCTTCATTTTTTACCATGTAGCTTTCTATTCTAAATGCAGGTTATATCCTGACATCATAACCCTGATTGTTGCTGGTGGATAGGTAAGTAATTTTTTGGGTTCTAATTTTTGGTGGTTATGCTTAGTTGTTTGGGTGATAGCATGTCAGTTAGAATAAAATGCTTTATGTTTGAAGAAGTCATGCTATATATCATTTACATAGTAATTATTACGATTACATACTAAATCAGTCCAGTGAGGACTCTTTACGACAAAAAAAACAGATTGATAATGCCCCGAAATTACATTTTATTGAGATAAACAAATAATTGGCACAAAAGGCAGTGTTTTTTTTTCCAAACCGACCCAATGGTCTTTTATATTATCTATGATCAAAATATCTATGTTTATTTCCCACTTTCATCATGTGTACCGCCTCCTTGGAATTATGTTACAGGGTCGCTTTAGCTCTTAGACGTACTAAAATGTTCGCTGACAATTACTTTTATAGATTATAGATTGGGCACTGCGCTTGCTGGTATGTATTCTCACAAAGAAACAACACTGAGATCACATACTCTTCGACACTCCACTTTCCACTTCCTGATACGTGTTTTGTATATTCTCCTATGAGATGGTTTCCATGATATCAGTTCATTGGGTTTGTTTACCTTATTTTCATGTCTCTATATATTAGTATTCCTCAATTTATCAAAATAAAGACATCATAAACCAAGGTCAAAACAAGCTTCTTCTGCTTTCTGTTTGGTTTTAATGAACACAATAGATGCCTTGAGAATATTTTTTGAGTTGTGATCAGAGGAATGAAGCTCCTCTTTCTCCTTGGGCTGTTAAATGGCCAAGTTCTTGGTTTTCTTTTCTAATTGAAAGTTTAGTATTATAATTGGAGTTTTCTTTAAAATGAATGGAAGAAATATAAAACATTATTCAGGAATGAATTATTACTCCTATAATTTCTATTGTTATTATGGTTGGTGTTTATTAGGTTTTGCCGCAATTTCTATTTCATCAACTTAGATCTAACATTCATCGCGCGGAGCGCGATGCATTCACTAGTTCTCTTTCAAAACCGGATGTAACATAGGCTCCGGTCAAACATAAACATCATTTTCATTTTTAACCTCAATTTTTGGGTCAATGCATTACTTATGAGGTCTTCAGTCTTTAATATATGCATACTCATCATAGATTTTTAAATTTTTTTAAAAATATTTGTAATTAAAATTTATTTATTAATATATATATTGCCGCACCATAATCGAAGATTTTTGAAAATTTTCGAACCGCCGCGCCCGCACCTGCACCGCACCGGATACAGTTCTCGAACCCGAATCCATGCAACATATATAGATTCCGAATGTTTGGACCACTTAAATATAGTACTCTAGATCTCAAAAAACTTATTCTTAATCATTTAACTAGCAATAATATTTTTTACTCTAAACAATTAATTCTAATTTTATTCTTAGGTGATCCAAACGCACCCTCAGTGATTCAAACCATTATTCAATTTGCAACTTTAATTTTATGCGTCTTGACGTGAGCTTCCTTTCTTCACTTATCTTATAAAAAAATACAAATTCTGATTTTATTTAACAAACAAAATGAAAAAGATGATATGATGTGTTTTAGTATGTTCATGGAAGTATGTCTTTAGTTTGCAAACATTAAAGCACGCGAATGAAGAAAAAAAAAAAGATAATTTTATATGATTGTGATATTTTGAATTACATTACTCTAGTTTGGTTCATTTCTAGATTAAAAATTTTAATTGCGGGGACTTAATTTGTACTATTGTTTACAGTTGCAGAATGAATACTCTTGAAGGGAATGGATACTCTTCTGTAAATTTCATCTAGTGAAGATGGGATATAATTTGTAGATAATTATTTATACCTACTCTTATTATCAGTTATTTAGAGTTTGGAGCCTTGGAGGATTAAAAATTTTAAATATGTTACTTATCTAACTGCTTAGCAATCTAATAGTCCTTAAAACATAAAGCATTTCAAATTTAGTTGGTGTGCGCATAGAGATATTTTGACAATGGATGATTTAATTTGAAGGGGTTGGACCGGAGAAATATTCATTTAATTGCCATAATGAGAAAAACCTGCTATTACCACTTCTTCAATAAAAATAATTAAAAATATAATAAGATGAAATTATGAAAATAAAGTTAGTTTGGTTACATTCGTCTTTTCTTCAAAGAATTATTTTCAGGCGAGAAAAGCTCTATATCGGAGATACCATTTCTTTCCCAGTTACCCGCAGCCGGATTGAGAAATGTTACTTGTTGCTCTTATTGAAACACAACCAATTGTCACAGGCTTTTACAAACAAGCTGACTTGGCAGCACTTGATTGGCTGTTCAAGTTTTGTATGTTGCTTAATTCGCTTTAGAACTTTAGTGGAAACCAAATTTAAATAGAGCCCGTGTATAACAAGATTCTTAATTTGAAAGGTAAGGGCATCTTTGTCATTACAAAAGAATTGGACAGTATGTTTGTTAACCGAAAGAAAAGAAAAGTGCTAGGCGAGAATAATAAAAAGAGGTATGTTTCGGTAGGTTAGGTTGGTTTGATATGTCACTTGTACTTGTTCAAGGGTAAAAGAAATGTGGTCATATTGAATATATTGATATATTCTTCTAACTTTCTCATATTAAGGTTAATAGTTCTAAGGACCCTTGTACTATGGCTCTATCTCTATCCTTAAGAAAATGGCGTTTTCTTCTAGCTCTCCTTTGCCTCTTAATTGCATTGTGCAATTCAGGTTTGCTTCATCTAATACCAAGCTCTAGTTTGTTGTACTAATAACCATACCAATAATATTTGGAACTAAAATTATGCGGTACTTGGAACAATGCGGTTCAAATATAAATCTCCAAGTCCAGAATTGAAAATCTAGTTGGTACCTAGTTAGTTCCTAAAACAATGCTGACATCTTACTGAGATAAGTGGTCGAAACTCTTAAAAGTAAAACATTGTTGCTTTAATTTCAGATCCTCTTGATGTTGTTGGAGAAGCAGAGCAATGCTTCGATGATGGCCGTGTAAGGATAAGCTATAAGATCTATTTCCAAAATTTTATCTTGTAGATACTTTTGTATAATTAGTTGGTTCTTGTTCTGAGGCAAATCATAATGCATACAGGAGGAATAATTATAAATATGCCATTGGATACCATAAATATGACTCATATGCTTTATGTCTCTTATCTCCTTTCCGATGGCGCCATTACTAAACTATATATTTCACTGATTAATCTGATTCTTAATTCTAATTAATATTGTCAAATTAAAGGTTTACACATGCTGCCAAGATGAATACAGGCTTAGCATAACAGGGATCTTAAACATACCGCCTCACGCAGCCAATAATTTCTGCGAAGGGCCCTGCCTGGAAGAGACCCAGCTTGTGCTCAGCTGCGTTGAAGATGAGCTGAATACATTCCGATTTCAAGATGGTGCAGCGGTTGCCGATGTGCGGTATGCGCTCCAGCGAGGGTGTAGTAATTCCGACAAGAGAGGTATGTGAATATTTTTCATTTCTCGATATATACATTTATTATTTGAAAATGCTCAACGATCTTATAATTAACACAACTTTTTTTTTTCCCGAGTAATTTATTTGCAATTTGACCTAATGATGGCACTATAGCTTTGCTGAGACTTAAAAAAGTTTACTTTCCTACAATACAACACGCATGATGAGGATGAACCTCTAAAATTGCCAAATTGCCCGCTAGTAACCCAAATAATATATATATTTTTTTGAAACAAGTAGAATATTTTTTAACCGGCCTCTGTCACTTCCATTAATGAAAGCTACACGATAAAAAATTGTCTTATTACAAACACATAATAACATATAGATGAACAATAATTCATTATTCAGTTCTTTCCTAGCGGCATTTAGAGTTTCTTGATTATATTTAAATGCACTAATATTAAAATTTTTTGGCTTATTTTATTGTTATAGGAGACTTCAATGTTGGTGAGCCTCACGAGCCAGATGATTATAGCGACTACTATGACCATGCAGATATGCTTACGAGTCCCATATATTTGCTTATTTTCCTAACTTGTTGTCTGCTACTCTTGGGCTATTAAAATCAATTTCATTATGTACTCAATGCATGCAGTTAATCAAAGGGGCAAACTTTTTGGTGTAGCAGATTTATAATTGAACTCAATGAATCTCCAGATGTAACAAGCCACAGTCACTAATTAAATTTTTTAAAAAAACTTCTGTATTAATATTTAACATGTGATATCATACTCTAGAAATTAGATATCGTAACAAGCTTTGAATAGAAGATTCAGTCGCCTTTCGCCTAATTGGTTTACTTTATGTTAAATATTACATCACGAGACGAAGATACCAAAATCTTATATGAAATAAAGAAAACTATATAAATTTGCAGACAAGCGCAATTCGCCTAAGCTAAATTAATAATATTGATTGAGATCATAAGAATTAAAAATAGTTAGACGGCCTTGATCTTTATTTTTGCTAAAATAAAATATTAGAAATAAAATGTAAAATTATAACAAAAATATAGTTAATATGCCCATTGTAGTGACTAGCTATTTCAATTAAAAATTTAATCCAGAGAGTGTTGAGTAAGATGTATGTTACCTTTAATGTTGAAACTAAATTTAATGTTACCTTTTTAATAGGGAAACAGATGTGTTGCTTTGAGTGGGTTGTTATTATTAAAAGTTCATGCAAAAGTTATCTGTAGTTTGCAATTGCAATGATATTGCATCGATATCATACATATGTGTCATTTTCTTAAACAAAAAAAAAAAAAATGCAACGATATATTGGTTAGCTGTTTAAATAAATAAAATAAAAAATTTCATATATTTATTTTAGAATTGAAAGCGTTTTTTTCGTGAATATTTCACCTTTTCTCAATTTAAGTGGCATAAATCATAATCTCCCTTAATAATATGATATAGTGAATATTATGTCAGTTGACTCTCTAGCAATTTTGAAGAGAAGGTGTCATGCACATAACAGTTAGACATCCTTAGGGTGCTTTTGGCATGCAGGAATTAAGTTAGTCTAACTTCTAGATTAGTAAACTAATTTGATAACCTACAATTGTCTAAAAGTATTAATTTTAGTCCTTGATCCCACTATTTTGTGGTGTTGCCAAATGCCCCTTAATATATTATATAAATGCTTGAAATTTAACTAAAATAATTACAATATCCATTACATTTTTATTATAAATTTTGTCAAATTATATTGAACTTATTGCAATGTAATGCAATGTAGAATAATAAAATGAAATTATGAACATCTAAACGCAATGTAGAATAATAAAAAGAAAAAATTGTCGATTGTTTTTTCTTTTTTTCATTTTATGTTGATTTTCTTATTAAATTTGCATGTGTACTGACACATTGAATAGAGAAAGAAAGGAGAAATCTTGTTTGCATATCCCATGGTTTAGTCCAACTCCCACGAGAAACTTTTGGAAGTATGAATTGATTATACTCCGAATAAAACAGAAATTCTCTTTTAGTTTTGGTATCCGTTTTTGTACCTGAGGTGAAAGCTCGTCTAAGAAAAAGAAATATTTATGGCATTTTTTTTGCCTACTAATTTTTATAATGGAACATTAATTATAAAAAAATGTAAAAGTGGCTACTTATGTATGTATGAATCATCATGCAAGTTAAATAAAAAGATTGTTGGGTATTTAGTATTTACTCCAAAATATAGGAGCGTATTATATATAGATAGATTGGCTCGGCTGCCAATTGCCGATGTTCTAGCAAAAAAAAAAAAAAAAAAAATGATGCAATCAACCCCCCAATATACATATATTCACATTGCTTTCTTTTCAATCCCTCTTTTGTGCAGCCTATTTTTGACCTCCTATGCTGAACAGTGAACACTTGACATAATAGGGTCAACCACAAAATTCCCACACAGCATTTTTATTTCCTAAAAAAGTAACAGATGAATTGAACGGGCCATAACTCAACACCAATGATGAATAAATATAAAGAATTTTAAAATATTTTAAAACTCATTATTTATGCATTCTTTATTTTTTTTATTCATGGCTGCCTTATTGATCTGTTATTTTTACTACTTTTTATTCTTTCACAATAAATGAACTTTGAGTGAAGTAATTTTAGTCATTATCGTGGAGAGATCGATCAAACATCATAGTATCTCGGATCTGACGCATGAATCATGATTGAACAGATGTTTACAGCAGATTATGAGACATGGTTAAAGAGCTTTAAAACTTCATTCTCTTTATTCAATGTAAAATTTTCTGATTGACATCGTCTGATTCAAAAGGAATGAATTGATTTTAAACATAATCCGTCTGTGTTCAAATTTCAACTGAATGCTTTTCAATAAAAATCCTACTTTCTTCACTTTTAGGCTTTAGCTGAATGACAGCCAAAAATAACTATAAGTCGCTCATCTGTAGTTTTGTACTCTTTTTCCTAAATACATTTATCGGAAAAAAAAAATGCATTTAGAAAAGTTGCCGTTTTGTTGACCCAACCCAACGTAGAAAAAGCGCCATTCCTATATGGGATCCTCAACAACGTTAGAAGTTCACCGAATAGATCTGACGGGTGATAACGCTTGAAAAGTAGTGCTAGTTTTCCTGATGAAGGAATCTAACGGCGGAAGTATCCCTGATTACTGTGAAGAACTGTGGAGGATCAGGTAACTATTTATAAGTCGCTTTACTCTGGTCGGAAGTCGGAACGATTAGGAAGGGAAGGATGAGAAAATTATTTTATCTCAAAGACAAAAGTACCCCTCTGCCATTCTCCAATTTACAGATCTCAATCTCGACACCATTTTTTTAGTTTTCTTTGTACTGGCAGAACCTGACACCACTCCCTCCCCTCTGCTCCGACTTCTCACTCCACCACCAACCTTCTTTTTCTTCTTCTTCTGTACAGCCTCGCATCACCTCCATTTCCATTTCTCCTTCTCCTCTCTTCTCGCACTTCCCATCTCTCTCATTTTACCAATTCATCTCTTGCATTTCGGTCGAGAATCCTCCGTCATCCTCTAATCTGTCTCCACCATCGCCACCATCGATCTCAGATCTGTCTCCGATCATCGTGGCGTTGTTCCACCTCGTAAGCTCTCTCCAGTGATCCCGATCACGAATATTTTATCAGGAAGCTTCACTTCGAAGATTTGCATCGTGTTTCTCGTGCGTCGTTCCGAAAGTTTTTAGTCAAGAGAGATAGATCTAATTGACCTTAATTCAGGTACTTAGCTCCATCTCGATCTCTAATCTCAGCTGTTTCCATAGTTGCTTGAAAACTGTACAGATCCGTACAGCTAGAATTTGTCACTGATAATGCATTGCTTATATGTACGGTACGGTGGTTTGTTTAGGTATATATATTAGAGCTTAAACATCTTAAATTCCGTGAGAAAATTACCTACATATGCTGAAATCAGGTACAATTATCTGGAAGGAAACCCTTCGGTGCGGATATTGTAATTACTTCAAAAAATTGCGGGATTTACTTACTTTCAGATCTACCTTATAATTAGAAGGCCCAAATCTGAAGCAAATTTAAGCAGGAATTGTTTAATCAAATTGTCTCTATCTCATCATGCACTAGAGCTGTCAAAATTTACCTGTGTTTGTTATTTTTCTTCACAGATCTAAGCAGTTGATTCAGGAATTACTTGATCAATCTGGAGCTACTATGGAAGAGTATGCTTGAAATTATAGAACTCATTTTTTCTTTCCTCCTTTTAACAACTATCATTACTAAACTGTTATTGTTGTTTTTGTTATCACACTAATTTCCATCTTTGAATTTCAATTTCTGTGATTACCAGGGAAAATCCCATGCAGTTATTGCAACATTATAGACGTGACCGGCATATACTCCTTAACTTCCTTTTATCTGGCAACTTGATAAAGAAAGTGGTCATGCCTCCTGGCGCAGTTTCATTAGATGATGTAGATATAGATCAACTCAGTGTAGATTACGTCCTCAACTGTGCTAAGAAAGGTAGGCCACTTTGACAGTCCCTAAAGGAATTTTCATTTACCATGTGTCACAAAAGCTGGTTTTGCATCAGTATCCTCCTTAATGTGATAATTTTCTCAACCTTGTTGGCTGAAGATTCCAATTAGATTCCTGTTAATAAGCATTTACTCTAATGTACTTGTTAATGAACTGATTATTCATTGGAACCAACTGTTGGTTGGGCAATGTTGCTCTCTTTTTGTACATTTTGCTTGAATCATGGTGACTATTCTGATGAGCACTTTCTGACACAGGTGAAACACTTGACCTAGCTGAGGCAATTCGACTGTACCATGACAGCCTTGACTATCCCTCCCTGGTAGATTGTTTGTCTGACTTCACAGTACTTTTCTTTTTCACTTAGTGGGTCCACATGTGCATACTTGTTGCATCTTTGTGCATCAATTATCCTAGAATGCAATCACAAAAGTGCCCTTACTCTTAGCATGTTTCTTTGTTATTTTACAATTTATTTAGAGCGAAAATGGCACTGTAGATGAGTTCTTTCTAGTGACGAGGCCAGAATATTCTGGATCACCACCAGCACGTGCACCCCCTGCAGTCCCTGCCGTGACTGAACTCCCAATACCAGCTCCAATACCATCAGCACCAATACTTCCTGACTTGTCAAAGTCACAGTCTTTCCATTCTCAAACTCCAGATGAGAGGGAATTGACAATAGATGATATTGAAGATTTTGAAGATGATGAAGAGGATGAGGTCAACAGTGCCAGAGCTGCGTCTAGACGACAACAGAATGATGCTACTGACCTCTCTTTATTACTCCCACCATTCACAACAGGTCTGCCTTTGTCAACATTTTCTTTTATTTTAGTTTGTATTTCATTCTTTTGTCATGTAGTAGTATTTTTAAAAGATGATTTTAATATATTAGGTATATCTGATGATGATCTAAGAGAAACAGCATATGAGATCCTTGTTGCAGCAGCTGGTGCTGCAGGGTATGATTTAATGTTCTTTAATTTATTTCTCCATATATGAAGTGTATTTATGGCCAGCATAGATGCCTTTTTGTTTAAATTAGTAAAGTTTTGCAATTGTAACTATTGAGCATAGAGGCTCTGAACAAAAAGAAGGCTAAAACTCAGTAATGGATCTGCTTGTGCCGAACTTGTTGTTTCAAACCTTAATGTTAACATGTAAAGAATAACAAAAAAAATGATTTTATTTTGTAGGGGCTTGATAGTTCCAGTAAAAGAAAAGAAAAAAGAAAAGAGGTCTAAGATAATGCGAAAACTAGGTCGAAGTAAGAGTGAGAGTATCACGTCCCAGGCACAACGAGCTCCAGGATTGGTTGGCTTGCTGGAAGTCATGCGGGCTCAGCTTGAGGCAAGCAATCATATTCATTTATTTTCCCCTTTTCTTCCCTCTTTAACTTGGGTCAGTTGTAGCTATAAGGTATCAAATTGTATCTTTAAAATGTTCAAGTAGCACGTACTCAGCTTTAAATGCTTTAGTTTTCTTTTGAATAATTAAGGGGTTTGTGTATCCTGATCTTTGTTTAGGAAGGATTGATTAAATTCTTGCAAGAAAACAATAAAAAACTGATATAAACTGAATTAACTGATATGTTATGTTAGTGATCAAATCAGTCATACGAAGTACCACAACCAGCAAATTATTATGGACCTATATCTATATAGCAATTATAAATATTTGTTAATTTAGCTTATTACAAATCTGTCATACTAAGTACCAGAACCAACGAATTTTTATTGGCTTTTACCTGTATAGTCATAATAAACACAAATTTTGTTAATTTAGCTTATTTAAATAAATGTCCATTTAGATTACTGAAGCGATGGATATAAGGACGAGACAAGGTTTGCTTAACTCTCTTGTCGGAAAAGTGGGTAAACGAATGGATAACCTCTTAATTCCATTAGAACTCCTGTGCTGTGTCTCAAGAACTGAGTTCTCTGATAAGAAAGCATACATCAAGTGGCAGAAGAGGCAGGTCTGGTACATGTTTAGTAATTTCTGCTTTATTTTCTGGAAATTGATAATTATTATTGGCTATTGTTTGGTTGGGGAATATTTTATGGAATTTATGGAATGTGGCTCCGAGTTCTAAAAAGAACACCCTTTTTTCTTATTTATCTCTTGATTACGCCATAAATTAGCAACTCTAGGGAGATTTTCAATTAGAAATTTGTCAACTGATAATTAGTAAAATCTAATTTATTGCTAGAGGGTATAAAATTATCTGGGCAGCACCAAACCGCATTCTTGTGAACATATCAACCAAGTGGTACCATTATGTGCTATTATTAATGGGGTCGTTTGGATGGGCTAGGAATAGCCAATTCCTAGGAATTTCATATTCCTAGGAATTTCATCTCTCTCACAAAGTTACACACTTCCCAACGAAAATCCTTATTCCTTCCTAGGAATTGGCTATTCCTAGCCCATCCAAACGACCCCAATATTCATAACTCAATTAAACAGTTTTTTGCTTTTCCTATTTAGTTAAACATTCTGGAAGAAGGACTGATAAACCACACTGTTGTTGGGTTTGGCGAGCTGGGACGTAAAATCAATGAATTGAGAAATATCCTTAGAAAGATCGAAGAAGTCGAGGTTACTGTTTGCTATTTTCAGTATTATCTATTGCATTGTTTCATACTTGTCATTTTAACTTGCGAACTTTAGCAATGGAGGACTGGCTCATATCAGTTGCAAAATCTTTTACTTCTCTTGAAATAAGTAGGGAAATGCACCAGCATTTTTCACTAAATGAGAAGTGTTATATGATCTTTTGGTGGTCGCTTATTTGCAAAGAAATTGAATAACAATAAGAAAACTGGAAATGGTTTATGGATTGGTACCAAATGGCATGAATCATGAACACAATAATAACTTATCTCTGATTCTGAACATATCCTTATGTTTTCTCATCTTAATCCTGGCTACTAAGTGCCTTTTCCTTCTTCCCCCTTTAAAGACTCTGCCGCCGGGACAAGCAGAGATTCAGCGAACTGAGTGCCTGAGATCTCTAAGAGAGGTGGCGACAACTCTTTCAGAAAGGCCGGCACGGGGTGATTTACCAGGTGAAGTCTGCCACTGGGCCGATGGATATCACCTCAACATTAAACTCTATGTTGCTATGCTGTCTAGTGTCTTTGATGTATTGGAAGAAGGCAAACTCACTGAGGTTTTCTACTTTTTCTTTGTACCAATATTGTGCATTATTGCTGGGTTGTATGTAGTTTGTGACTGGCTACTAGTGTCTGATTGTTTTTTACATGCAAGGGCACAATTCTTTGTAAATTTTAACATAATTGGATCACTATGGAGAGAAATTTGTGCAACTATCTATTTACTATATTTTGCACGATCCTATGACCCATAATATTGCACACTATTTGGTAGGCTCATGTATTCATGGAATATGCACCAGGAAGTGGAAGAGATTCTTGAACTGTTGAGATCAACTTGGCGTATCCTAGGTATCACTGAGACCATCCATGACGCATGTTATTCTTGGATATTGTTCCGCCAGGTAAAGAGTAAAATTTTAAATTTTGATTACAAAAGGTTACAAAAATTGTGATAATAAAGCACTTTCTCTTTGTAAATGTAGTTTGTTATTACCGGAGAACAAAGTCTCTTGCCTCTAGTGATCGAGCACTTGAGAAAAGTTCCACTGAAAGAGCAGCGAGGTCCACAGGAAAGATTGCATTTAAAAAGTTTAAAATGCTCAGTAGAAGGAGAAGAGGGAAGATATCACGACTACACATTTTTCCAATCTTTTCTATCTCCAGTGCAGAGATGGGTTGACAAAATGCTCAACGATTACCATCTTCATTTCTCTGAGGTTTCAATCTGCCAAAAAAAAAAATAATAATAATTCAGTGTCCTGCTTCTATTTCTTTTGGAAATGGTTTGTAATTATGTGCTATATTTGTAGATGCCCAGTATGATGGCAGACATATTGTCAGTTGCGATGCTTTCTCGGCGAATTTTACTTGAAGAGAGTGATAAGGTTTGTTTTCCCCTTTTATTTATTTATTTTAACGGTAGGTAATAATCTCTTTAGCTTTGTAATTGGTAAATCTCTTTAATGCCCTATTTTCATGTAGCAGGTTCTGGACTCACCCAATCGGGAGCAGATTGATCATTATATCACATCTTCAGTCAAAAATGTTTTCTCAAGGGTGCGTTAATGTGTCCCTTTTTCTTAATCAATAGGTCCAGACAACCAGCTCAATATATATGAATGAAATAACCTTTTTCTGAGGAAATTTTAGAAAGATAAACATGTTTCAGTATCAATAAGCATACTTCTTGACCAAACTGCAGTTTCAGTGAATAGACAGGTTAACTGATGATGTGTCATTTTTGCAGATCACTCAAGAAGCAGAGGATAAGGCAGATTCATCTGGTGAGCATTTCTTAGCAATCCTTTCTGAAGAGACCAAGAAACTTATGAAGAAAGATTCGACTCTTTACCTTCCTATCCTAGCACAGTGGCACCCACAGGCTGCTATAGCTTCTGCTTCTCTCCTTCACAAACTTTATGGACAGAAATTGGTGGGCACATGCTAGGCTTCTAATATTACCATAATACCATGTGCATTTTACACACAAAAAGCCACTCTACAAATTTTATAATTGTTCTTTATCCTGTTGTCCTCTAAAAAAGCTTAATTAACTTAAATCAATAAGCTTATTTGCTTTCACAGAGACCTTTTCTTGACCGAGCTGAGCATTTGACGGAAGATGTGGTTTATGTCTTCCCAGCAGCTGACAGTCTGGAACAATACATATTGTCAATAATGGCTTCTGTTGTAGGAGATGATGGTCTTGATGGCATCTGCCGACAAAAAATTTCTGTTTACCAGGTTTCGATTTGTAAATAATCTTATTTTTACCTTCTTATTTTGTTGATTTTTCAACTGTACCAGAGGTAAGAAAGTTAGGAAAGTTTGCATTCTCAACTATTTTGGCATAAAGACAATACTCTCTCTCTCTCTCTCTCTCTATCCTCCCTTCCATCCAATATTAGGTTGAAAGCAAGTCAAGTACGCTGGTGCTCAGATGGGTGAATTCACAACTCGACAGAATTAAAGCCTGGGTTACTAGAGCTGCTCAACAAGAGGTATTCACAGGAGCAAAAATTATATTCTGTTATGCATACCTATTTCTTTGACATGTCAATAATTTTTCACGGTTTGTTCATCAGGTGTGGGATCCAATATCACCTCAACAACGCCACGGGAATTCCATAGTTGAAGTTTACAGGATTATAGAAGAGGTAAAACACACAAATACAAAAAAAAAAAACAAATGAAAATAAAATACAATTTAGAAACTGCAAGATTGTACTCTACAAATAGAATTTTTAATTAATAACTAAATGCAGACGGTGGATCAGTTTTTCGGGCTGAAGGTTCCAATGAGGGCCGAAGAGTTGTACAGTCTTCTCCGTGGACTTGACAATTCCTTCGAAATTTATACTAATCTCGTGACTGCAGGCTTAGGTAATTTTTTGACATTTCCCTGTAATAATTAAAAATTGTTCTTTCACTACAATTATTTATTTAAAATAATGGTACAGTTAGCAAAGAGGAGTTGATACCTCCAGTTCCAGCGCTAACCCGATACAAGAAAGAAAACGTAATAAAGGCCTTTACGAAGAGGGAGACCAGCATAGAAGCTAGACCCTTGGATGACAGGAGATCTAGTGGAATCAATTCTCTTACAACAGTTAAGCTTTGCGTGCGATTGAACTCTATATATGTGAGTTTCCATAAGTCTAATCAACATTTGTTTTTTCTCTTAAAATCTTATGTTTTGTGATTTTATTTTTGATATATTAACAAAACATTTATTTATGGTGATTAAACAGTATGCACTTACACATCTAAATCGTTTGGAAGACAGCATCTATGAACGGTGGTCAATAAAGAAAAAGGACTACATCAATATCAGTATTTCTCCCTTATTTTGCAATTGCATAAATTTAATTCTTTGATAACGTGATGAATTATCAGTTTTAAATCAATTTAAAAAATATTTCTAAATCATCTGTAGGAAGATCCATCAGTGACAAAACGAGAAACCTCGCCCCAATGCAGAAGAATCATTTTGATGGTTGCAGGAAAGAAATGAATTCAGCTATAGATCATCTGTGCGAGTTTACAGGTAACCCTTCTAAATCAGAGATTCTGGTATCACCCCACTTCTGCTATTCATTCAGCAATCTTTGAAGGACCTAATATAAAAAATTTTCTGAATTAAAGAGGAAGATGCTTTAAATGTACCAGCAATTATGTCAGTGCTGGCATTGTCCAGGTCTAGTGTTTGTACAGTGGTATTTCCTGCCTGGTGTCTTAGATACACAAGCTGGAAGGATGATCCATGTTTCTGTAATTTATACTGTAAATGACTGCTAAAGATTCAACTAACTCCTTGATATGGCAACCCTTCTTGTGAATTTAATTAATGTTACACTGATAATTATCTTAGGCATGAAGATAATATTTTGGGATTTAAGAGAGCCGTTTATTGACAACTTGTACAAGCACAGTGCGTCCCAAGCCAGACTCGAAACCATTACTGAATCTCTTGATTTGGTAAGCACAAGAAAGTTTGTGTGAATAGCAGATATAAGAGATTTTCAGTTACTTTTTTAATATAAGGATGGATAGTATTCAAATGTAATGTGGTCTTCAAGGTTATTTTATGGCATTTTTGTTACTCTCAAACAGGACAATTTTACCTATTGTATGTTCACTTTCAGGTTCTTAATCAACTCTGTGATGTTATTTTAGAGCAATTGAGAGACCGTGTAGTTACAGGGCTTCTTCAGGCATCCTTGGTACATTGTTTTGGGTCTTTCAGAATTTTATGTTTATTGCTAATGAGTTGCACTAATATTTATTTATTTATTTGCATGCAGGAAGGTTTACTGCGTGTGATTTTGGATGGGGGTCCCACACGCATTTTCTCCCCTAATGATTCTAAGTTGCTAGAAGACGATCTAGAAATCCTAAAGGTCTATCTTTCCTTAGATATAGAAAATATCTTCTATTCTTGCTCTTTACACCTCACAAAAATATACTTATTCTTATTTATTTATTTATTTAAATCAGGAGTTCTTTATATCTGGTGGAGATGGATTGCCACGAGGAACTGTTGAAAATCTAGTGTCACGGGTTCGCCATGTCATCACTTTACTTGGTTATGAGGTAATACTTTTTCCATGTACTATTGGGTTTTCTACTAGTAGGTATCAATGCTAATTTTTATGTTTAATTTTTCAGACACGGGTACTGATTGATGATCTGAAGGAGGTAAGCCAAGGTGGCAAAAGCAAATATGGCACTGATGAGAAAACTTTGCTGAGAATACTTTGCCATCGGCATGATTCAGATGCCTCTCATTTCCTTAAGAAGCAATTCAAAATTCCTAGCTCAGCTGTTTGATCAAGCATGAAATTTCCTTTAGGGAACTTGGTATTTGTTTGATTTTCTCCATTCAGATATGACAATTAATTTTGTTAATAGTCAACGGCCAGTCGTGGAGCTAATGGCCTTGGGGACGGGGGACAGTAAATGCCTTGTATTTTTTTTTTTCTCATTCCCTTTTCTTTTTGTATCAATTTTTGTGCGTTGACATTTTTTTAAATCGATTTTGTGTAGTAGCAGTGTAGCAATGCAGCAGCTCACTTGGACTTTGGCATTTCATGTACGTTATTATTTATATATTTTTTCTTCTGCAATGCCATGACCTTAGGACTCATGACTAAAATGCTTTCTCAATTATGTAAAAGAATGTTGCTTATCGCCTTCACTATGGAATGATGCTTATCCTCTAATTTTGCATTTGCAACCAAAAGCATTCCTATTTACATTTGGAAAAGCATTCCTATTTACATTTGGAATCAATGAGGAATAACAACTCTAGTAGCGCCTACGGCTCAACAGACAGAAAATTTTTAAAAAGAAAAAGGAACTCAATTTTTCGCTCTGTGACTATCTCATTATATGGATCTTCCTGATTCAAGCATTATGCCCGAACCCGACTAATGTGCTCTGATAGCTAGTTAGATTACGAAGTGATAGTTGTAAGCTCGTAAAAAAAAAAATGCTTCAGTCTCAAATAATATGACGAAGACAGGAAACACTGCAAATGCTACCGATCATGAGTTAGCAGCTGAACCTTCTCGATCTTCTCAACCCTCAAATCCAGCATCACCTTCCATTGGCAATTGACCCATGGACACGACAGCTACTAAAAATATGTACCCAAGGTGATCCCAACATCTGCAAGCACTTGATCGACCAATTGTGTGAGATATCCTTTTTGTCTATAACTCCTCACGGGAACACCTGCCTTCACATTGCTGCTATGCTTGGCCATGAGAAGCGTGCAATGGGATCCCCTTTTCTCTTCTCCTGTACCAACAAAAGAGGGCATTGATCGCAGCTCTCATGGCTGCTAATGCCACATTGGCGCCTCACATGCTCACTGGTGCATCACAATATCTACAGCCTGACATGGAGCGAGGAGAGCCATTGAACGAGATGCGGTTGCAGACTGACAAGTGTGGAGATAATGCTTTGCATCATGCGACAAAATGGCTTTGCGGTTTGGCTGTTCAGTTCTTAGACATAGAGCCGAGGATGTCGGAGCAACGTAACAATATTGCAGAGTCACCCGTGTGTATGGAAGCTTGCAAAGGTTACACTAAACTTGTAGTTGTAGAGAGATTGCTCGAAATTCCTTCTTCGGAAGATTCTGGCCTTGGAAATTACTCAGCTCTCCATACTGTAAACTGAATTCTGTATTTCATACCAATTAGAATCCTTTTATGTAATTGTTCCCTGGTTAGTTGTACTATTCATGTTTTAGGGGAGAACAGTGAGTCAAAAAATTTAAATAGCCGTAAATAGCAGCGCAGTACTCCAATAGCTCTCATGCTAATTTTTTCAAAATTAAAAAAATATAATGAAAAGATAACTGCATGTAGTTCTTGTTGAGAATGTATTATATTCTAATCCGATAGATGCAATATAGGATCAATGTTGACCACTTCAGATCAGTTTGATGGCGAAAATATTGTTGATTACTTTTTTTTTTTAACATTTTTAAAGACTCAGAGATCTATCAAAGAAGAACATTTTCATTGATATAAAACTAATTTCATGGTCAAACTCTTAATTAATTAATGGTTGGGGTAGCGTGACTTGTTAGTTATATTCTGTTTATTAGATTATCGATTTAATCTGTTTATAGTGCTATCTGTAGTTTTGATTTATGGGAAAATTAGCTCCATGCCACTTCAAAAGTTCAAAATTAGAAAAATGCCACCTCAAAATTCACTCTTAGTTAAATGCCACCTTAAACTTCATCTATTTAGAAATTTGCCACATCCACCGTATAAAACCTCTTTCAAATACTATTTATTTTCTTAATGGCCAAAATGCCCTTTGTTTAAGTAATTATTTTCTTCCTTTCCTGAATACCATCTCCCTCCATTCACGATATTTTCATGGAGATCCAATTTTGAACCAAGCAACGCACTTGCGTGGTCGCTCTACTGTCAATCCACCCCCCCCCCTCCACCTTTGCTCGGCCGCCACTTTGCCGGCCACTCCGTCGTCACTCCACCGTCAGTCCGTCGCACCTGTACTTCAAATCAGGTACTGGTTTGAAGGTTGCGGTGATGGTTTTCTCGTTAATCTGACCTCTAATGAGGACAATCATTAATCCATTCAAATCAGGTACTGATATTAAGGAGAAATTTCATAGAGAATTGACTGATTTTTCTATTTTTGATTCAGAAATTTCTGGATTCTTGAGATATCGATAAAGATTTGTTAGAGCCTCGGAGGAATATTGAATGATTTTCTTGGTTCAGGTGCTGCATGTGCTAATAGTTTACGCTAGCTTTACAATTTTTTTTTTTAATTTGCTTACAACTTTCTCTCGCGTATTTGTTAGATTGGACTAGTTTGTTACTATATTGTGGTTGGATGGTTGTTAGTTTGTTGTTTGTATTTTGTTCTTTCTTTTGTCAAATTCTGATGACAAGATTTCTCTGTAATGACTCTCTAGCTTGTTAATAAATAGGCATCCCTAATAGAATAAGTTAGAATGCTAATTGAATACAAGCAAAAAAAAAAAAAAAAAAAAAAAAACATGCATGACTTTGATGTTTACTTTTTGTTCATTTCTGGAATAAGAGAATGCTAATGAAACACAACATAAAAATATGTGCCGCATCCTTTTTAATCTAAATTAAGTATCATTTATTGATGAAAACATTCTTATTTATACAAATAAATATCTGCTTGAAATATGTCAATAGATAAAATGTGCCAATTTTATATGCTTACATTATGTTACTAAATAAATAGTGAATTAAAAATAATCACCAAAAAGAAAACTTGTGTGTGGTTCCACTTGCAAATGGCCAGTCAGTACCATTTGGTACCATATGCAAATTGGTACCATTTGGTACCATACGCAAATTGGTACCATTTGGTTCCATTTACAAATGGCCAGTCACTGAATAATGAATTAAAAATTTACTGATCAGTTGGTCTATATTCGACAAATATTCAAATTAACAAATGAAAAAACTAATTGAATTTAACCGTATTTTAAATACGTGTTGAACATTTACTGGTATTTCTTTACCAGCAAACAATTTGCTAACTGAAGCACAAGGCAGTACAATATCCGTGCAGAACAAAACTAGGTAAAAGATAGAACAAAATAATTAATCAAGTTGCTAATTGAAGCACAATGCAGTATAATGGACTATAAAAATCCACTTAATACGACATCTTTAACAATTCTAACATTATTAACAAAAAATCATCCTTAACTGATAACAATTGTAAAATATGGTATCATTTTTTTTTTTTTTTTTGAAACTAGTACCCAACGATAGGGCACCTGCATCCTTAATAGCATACAACAAGTCTTACAAAAGTAGGTCACATAGCTAGTGACCACAAGATTTTACACATACTTCTAATAGAAAAGAAAAAATCATAAAAAAAGTCAAAGCACAAAAGCTCAATATCAGCATACAACAAATATAACACAAGAAAAGTCCTGCATCTAAATTTGCCTTGCTGCAATATTGATGTGCTGCTCAAAAACTGTCCCTTGCTGCTCAAAAGATTGCTCCAAACTTGTATGAGCTCCTGTCCAATGATAGTACAAACTTAAAACATTTAGAACTTACAAATGACCACATTCATACAGTGAGATCATTTGGAACTTACAACTTACTTATTATTCTGCATCTTCAAAAAGTGGAGCTTTGCATGTTCTTTGTTGGTGGCCAAGCTGCTTACACCTTTTGCATCTTTGTTTTTTCGATCTCAACTCTAAACAGCTACGAATCCTTTGCTTTCTAGGTCTTCCACGTTGTCTCTTCATCTTAGGTGGATAAACATTGAAACCAAGATCAAGACTGACCCATTGAGGTTTGTCAGTCATGGGTCTGATCACTCCAGCATATGCAGCTCTAAATCTATCAAGTGAATAATACTCATGCACATAATCCTCCATACGAGCTCCTCTAAGTGAACAAATGAATGCAATGGCATGAATGCATGGTAGTCCACTGATTTGCCACTCTCTACATGACACTTTTTCTTATCCAACTCCACTGCATGCCTCCAATGTTCGCCATCCAAATCCATTCCACTCACCTCTGCACAGCTATCACCACCTCTATTAATACTGACCTTCCTGATATCCCTACTCTTTGCATTCAATTGTTGTATTACACTTGGAATAATAACTCCTTTAAATTTACCCGCTATCTTCCTCCTTTGATCAAATTTTACCATAATCCGTTGCCTAATCTGATCAAGGAGATCAACAACATGCAAATCCTTCAAGTCTTTTATCCAACTATTAAAATTTTCTGATATGTTATTATTCACATAATCACACTTACTCAACTCAGAGAACTGACTTCTACACCAAAGTTGCTTGTGATTCTTCTCTACAAATTCAATAGCATGGGGAGATGTTTCGTGCACAATGCTCAAATAGTATTGGCACTTCTCTGTAGTGTACGCCAATGCTGCACCCCACATGTTAGTTTTAAGGATATCACCATGAAACCTCCTTTTGAAGTTGTCCATCAAGTGTCTCATGCATTCCCTGTGCTCGGCATCAGGAAATACACTTGAAATAGCATTTGCTATTCCTTTGCAAGCATCTGAAGAGATAGCCAACCCAAGAGGAGCTCCTATTGCTTGCCTCAATTGAGTAATAAACCACATCCAGTTTTCATTTGTTTCTAAATCAAAAACTCCATATGCAATTGGGTACAACCAGTTATGGCCATCAATACCTGCAACAGCTGCCAGCTGACCTGTATACTTGCCTGTCAAGTGAGTAGAATCAACACCAAAATATGGTCTACAACCATGTACAAACCCATCTATGCACGGTTTGAGCGCCACAAACATCTTGCTAAAAAAAACCTTACCACCAACCCTTGTACAATCTATCTCAACAATGCTGCCAGGACAACTCTTCTCCAATTCAGCCTTAAAAATTATACAGTAATTGAAAGTTGTCCTTCCATGACCCCTGAATTTGATCAAGAGCAGCTTTCCTTCCCAACCAAGCCTTATTATAAGTTACCTTGATAGGAAACTCAGCTTCTAATTTTTCTTTTACTTGCTTTGCACCAGCTGAGGGATTTTTCCGTAGCCAATCTCCTATCCTGTGTGATACCCAAGACTGAGAAGCCATTGTTCCGTCAAGCTGTTTAGTGGATGGGCATGTATGTTCATATGGTAACACCTTCATCTGTAATGAGGAAAAATTATTTGCATAATTATATATTACTTTACATATTTGAAACATAAATTTATATAATTAAATTATGCATGCATACCATGAAAGTCTTATCATCTTGGAGTCTAGAAGCGCGAATTCTCCAAGGACAATCAGGAGCTTTGCATTTTCCTATGTACCTTTTCTTGTCTGACTTCACAGTACTAACTTCAAACTCATTTTTTATAGCAAAATGTTTTAACGCCTGCTTGAAGGCTTTAACATCAGGAAATAATGCATTGATCTCTATTATAGGATTGTCAGGATCATATGCAATGACAGGTTCACACTCAACAACATCGTTTATAGTTAGATCCTCATGCAAGAAATTCACCTCTGGATCAATGTGTATCTCTTGTTTAGCATAGTTAGCACTATCATGTGCAACATCATCCTCACCATCAGAAGTATACATACCCTCATCATTGAATCCTACATATTCATTAGAGTCATCAAATTGCTCAGGTTGCCTTGAAAGATTACATTCTTGAGAGCTCTCTACTTGATTCTGATTGCCACTGTAATTTGAGCTTCCTTTTGAATCACACACTACTACAACTAGTGAGATTTTCCTTTCCTTTTGGTACATCATAAACATCTCCAGTATTTGCGACTCCGACAAAACTAGCACCTCTCTACCCACATTTTTATCAAACATCCATATTTTTGGCATTTGACAACTCCCCCAAGATATATCGATCATTAGATAAGTCGCTATTCAAATCACACAAAGAGAACCTATCTGAATCTACCACCCATCGTAGTATCTTTCCCTTAACGTATACCTTTCTACCATCATCTTGCTTGCTGAGAAATGCTTCAATTTTAACCTCTATCCGAAAGGCAGTTTCTAGATCAAACCTATTTGGAATTGTGGAAATACTGTTATTTTAAATTGTAGAAATAGTGTTACAGTACTCACTAGTTTGAACATAATTAAAGCAACATATTTCAAATTAAAATATAAATCTATTACTTACCCACTAGGAAGCCAGGACATGTCCATGATATTCACACCTCAAATGTACTCCCTAATTCTAAGTTAATTGAGAAATCGACGAGAACCTGCAGTTCCAAAATGATATTTTCAGCACTATTAGTCACTGCACAATTCAATTTTGTTTAACAAGGTACATAACATGCTTTGCTGTATAAATTGATAGGCTTTCTCCTTTATAATCGGGGCATGAATTATGATCTCCATGTGCAAATAGCTTATAGTCATCACAGTAAGAACTAAAGAGAGCAAGATGGTGAACGCAAAAGAAAAAAAATCAGTACATGATCGAAGGAAGAAATCAAAATGTAGGTGCGACAGAGTGATGGCGGAGTGACGGCGGAGTGGCCGGCGGAGTAGTGGCCGAGCAAAGGCGGAGGGGCGGAGGGGCGGAGGGGCGGAGGGGCGGAGGGGCCGTGAAGCGACGCAAGCACGAAGTTGGGTTTAAAGTGGGATATCTAATGAAAATATCGGAAATGAAGAAAGAGCATTCCAGGAAAGAAATAAAGAGATGAATTTTAATAGAGGGCATTTTGGTCATTACGAAAATAGATTGTATTTGAGAGAGGTTTTATACAGTGGATGTGGCAAATTTCTAAATAAATTGAGTTTGAGGTGGCATTTAACTAAGAGAGAATTTTGAGGTGGCATTTTTCTAATTTTGAACTTTTGGGGTGGCATTGATCCAATTCCCCCTTGATTTATTGTGGACATTTTTATTTTTATTTATTATTAATTGAAAAGGTCAATCTAAGGTACTCCAAGTTATATTACGTATATACTAAGTGTTTGTGTGAGTTGTCAGCATTTTGGAAACATATTGAGATCAGCCAAAGTTAACGATTCTTTTTCATGTATAGAATGCAGGTTAACTGATTTCTGTTTTCTTTTCTAGTAATATATATTTGTGTATTCATGTACTGTCAGATATAGTTTAGCAATTGTTAAAAGCACGTCCGGAGCTAGCAAATCATGCGGCCGAAGATTGATACAGTCCTCTTGCATGTACTGTTGTCAGCATCAATGTCAACACTGTGAAGATTTTTCTAGAACACAATCCTAATCGAGCTTATATGAGCATTGGAGGTACAGGCCACACTCCGTTCCTTGTTGCAGCATTTTATGGTTTTGTGCCAATTGCGAAAGAAAACATGAAAGCTTGCCCTGATTGTGCATACATTGCAGATGAAGCAGACTCGATCGGTGAATGCACCTCATATAGCTATTAAGAGTGAACAAGTAGATTTTGTAGAATTCATCCTCAAAACACCACAGCTTCATTGACTTATTAACCAAGTCGACAATGATGGCGATCTTCCTCTACATTATGCTGCTGACCTCTGTAATCCAGAGATTCTTTGTTCTCTGCTATCCCAAGCAGGACAGGATTACACTGCTAATAATGCCAAAAACGTCAATGCAGTTGACAAGGTCATGGGATCCAAAAGCTTAATGAAGACTCTAAAATGGGTAACATAATACGCTTCTACAATCTACTCTCTACACATGGCGGATGATACTTAATTTAATACAAAATTCATACCGTTGATAATGTTAGATGAGGTTAAGAATTATGCTGTATACATATTATATTTCCACAGAATGAATCATTCATGTTTGTTGTCGACTGTGATTCCTTTGAGTTGGAGTATTGTGGTAGGAGACGAGGTAGAGAAGGACAACAAGCAACAAGCAATTCCGAAGGTCGAGTCGCTCACAGAAATGTACACTTCCAACACTTCTCTAGTCGTTTCTTTCCTCGCTACTATCACCTTCGCTGCAGCCTTTACCTTGCCAGGAGGATTCAGCAGCGATCCTTCTGATGCCGGCCTACCAACTTTTGCCCGGAAAGCAGCATTCCAGGCATTATTGATCTCTGACACCATAGCAATGTACTCTTCTCTTTTCGTGGCATTTCTCTGTGTACTGGCGACATGGGAGGACTTGGACTACCTACTCAATTATAGAAAAACAACAAGCGTACTCATGTAGTACTGTGCTTAATTACGCAGCTAGTGCAGTGGCATTTCGCACCGGTTTATTACGGCGATTGCACCCAAGAGTTTATGGCTTGCGGTTCTCATACTAGTGCTGTGCTGCATTCTTCCATTCCTCTCAAAGATAATTGGTGATTGGCCTAAGATAATGCTTCGCCTCAGACTCGGTCATCATTTTCGGTTGGACCTTGTTCCAAATATCTAAAGACATAGCTATTATTATCTTTGACAGTGATAACTGAAAAAGAAGCTATTTTATTGATTGAATTATAATTACAGAGTGGGATTATAATGCCTATTTAGGCAAAATCTGTTCAGTAACATAATAAATCCATTTTTTATTACATCAAATTTTCCTTTCTTTCTAAATTAAATAGTTCCGTTACATTATGTAAAGAGAAAGTTTAATATGCACCATAGACCATATATAGTGCATAGAGAGTTCTATGCATCACGGACTTTTTCGGAGATATTTTTGTAAATTGACAAATCTAATTTAACCAATCTAATCTACATATTAAAATCTCATAGAAAATCAAATTTTATAATTTTTTATATTTTATTACTATTTTTTTCGATTTTTTTAAAACCTGTCATTTTTTGAATGTTGTAAATAGTAGTTTGTTTCCAAAAATGACAGGTTTTAAAAAATTCGAAAAAAATAGTAATAAAATTTCAAAAATTGTAAAATTTGGCTTGCTATGAGATTTCAATATGTAGATTAGATTGGTTAAATTAGATTTATCAATTTGTAAAAATACCTCCAAAAAAATCCGCAGTGCATAGAACTCCCTATGCATTATGGCGCATATTAAACTTTCTCTTTACATATTGTAACGGAACTATTTAATTTAGAAAGAAAGGAAAATTTGATGTAATAAAAAATGGATTTATTATGTTAGTGAACAGATTTTGCCGGGATCTTGGTCATTGATTTGCCCTCTGATGATCAATATCTCTGGGCAGATTTATAGCCATTGATTTTACCATGACTATGATTGCACACTACATCGGGGGTGCATGATTAACCATCAACATAAAGATTAGTTTAAGTTGATCATCAATCGCGAATTTGGGATTTTTGTAAGAATATCAGTGAAAGAGAGGAAGTTTCTTGGAGGGGTTGAGCTCAGAAAGTAAAGGCCCAGTTTGTATGCGATGTTTTCACGAGGCAAATGGGCAGGTAAGCATGAAACCATTGTTTATCACAGGCATGCATGTACATGACATCCCAAAATTCTTATTATTAATTCGAATTTTTTAGTATGTCGCGCATTGTGTTGAAATTTTCCACTAAAATTGTTTTATCATAGTTTTTATCATCGCTATACTAAAACCCTACTAGTAAATTCACCTTTAAGCGAACAGCTTAATTTACTCAAGCGTCAAATATTTTAAATTAATTTGAATACAAAGTATGGTATATATTAATTTCGATTCCATATAATATTTCTTGTATCATGAATCTAGAATTCTACATATAATTTTTTTTTTTGAATCACTATATACTTTTAAAATACGTCTTTTGTCAAGTACGTAATCATTTTGTTTAATTGATATCTGGTCATTGACTAGTTATTTATCGAAATTACTTAAGATCATCTCCTCCTCAGCACCATTCTCATCATCCCCTCCTCAACGCGTTTTTCTTTTATATTTTTGAAATACTTTCCTAGCATCGTCACCATCTCTTTCCATTTATGCCTGTAATCCCCATCCAACAAGTATCAAGCGTTATCCACCCTACCTCCCACCAGCATTACTCATTCATTCCCCTCCTGACATCATATATTACGATACTAATTGTCTTGATATATTTCTTAACTGTCTCAGCAAATAATACAAATTGTTCTATATTATGATATCAATTGTCCTTATAAATATCCTAATTATCCTATAAAATAATATTAATTGTCCTACTTTCAATAAATAATTGTCATGAAAAAAATATTACTTGTTTTGGAAAATATGTTTGACCTGAAAAAAAAGCTAATTGTCCTTAAAAAAAAAAAGCTAATTATCTTAGTTTCAGATACTAATTGTCCTTGAAGAAAAAAATTAATTGTCCTAGTTTTTAGATACTAATTATTCTGGAAAAAATATTTGGCCAAGAAAAAAAAACTAATTATCTTGAAAAAAAGGTAATTACCATAGTTTCAGATATAAAATGTCCATGGAAAAAATATTTATTATCCTGGAAAAAAAATAATTGTCTTGGAAAATGTTAGGGAAAAAATTAATTGTGCTAGAAAAAATGATAATTGTTCTGAAAAAAAAAATGAGGTGGAGAGGGAGGAAAACATATGAAAGAGATGAGAGGAGTATGCTCTGGATGATAAATCCATGAGATGAGCGATAAAAATAAAAAGATAGTTAGCACTTTATTGATTTCATTCTAAAAATAGAAAAGAAAAAATATGCATTTAAGGAAGATGATAGAATGATGCTTATCACTCCGCTTATTTATTTACTTCTCACAGAACTA
This sequence comes from Rhynchospora breviuscula, assembly GCA_027562975.1. Lineage (NCBI taxonomy): Eukaryota > Viridiplantae > Streptophyta > Magnoliopsida > Poales > Cyperaceae > Rhynchospora > Rhynchospora breviuscula. Next base: position 5,838,203 of record CM050400.1, on the reverse strand, counting down.
GGTATTTATTTGTTATACGTATGAATAGTGTTCTAAAAAAAACACGGCGTGTCTGAACACGCCACGACACGGCACGGCACGGAGGTGGTACGACACGGCAAGACACGGACACGGACACGACACGAGAACTTCGCGTGTCGTGTCCTAAAGCGTGTCATGTCCAACTTTGATAAAATAGACACGACACGACACGACACGTGAATTTTCCGGACACGACACGACACGGCACGACACGAAAGATACGACACGTATTACAGACATGCCAAACACGAAAAAGAGATGCACATTAAGCGCCATAGAAATATAATGGATTTCTCAATTATGTACATACTATTAAAATCAATGATTATTAATAGACTTATTTCCAAAGAAAGCACATGTAAATAGTTTAAATTGAAAATAAAAATATTACAATACAATTAGGTTGATTCCATAAATAAATCACAAACAAAGGTAGAAGGGTCTAGAGCCATTCGCAAATTAAAGATACAAATTTATCTGTGATTTGTCTTAAAAAGAATAAAATAATTTTTGTCATATCTTGTACTATTTTGATAAGGATAGTATAAATTATTCATTGTCTTAAAAAATTGAAATAATTTTTTACGGCTCTTGTACTCTCAAATTTCCAATATTCGATGACCAAAAGTATAATTAATTTTAATTCAATTTAATTTATTTTCATATTTTAATTTTATTAGTTTGAAAAATATACTAATATAATTTTAAGGTAGTAACTCCGTCTATATTTTCTCAAACATAGCTGGTCCCAAGACCGAAAAAAGAGGAGGGTTACTATAAAATTAAAAATATTTTTTCAAATCAAAATAAAAAAATAATCTATATTTTAATTCAATGGTAAAGTAGGTCTACTTTCTTAATTTTTGACGTATTGTAGTAAACATAATTTTAAATTTAATAAACAAATATATTTATGTCAAAAAGTTAAACGTGTCTGAACACGTCACGGCACGACACGTCTAAAGAAGACACGGTACGACATTGCACGAGGACACGAGGCGTGGCGTGTCCATCTCTTAGGATTTAGACACGGCACGGCACGGCACGTGAAATATTAAGACATGACACGACACGGCACGAGAGATGATCCGGACACGACGTGTTTGACACGACACGACACGACACGGCACGACACGTATTTAGAACACTACGTATGAATGCTTGTTTTAAAGCCACATGCGTTCCCATTAAACGTTCCAAGTACATCAAATTAACTGTCGGAGTTTCACAGTGCCTATCAAGAAAAGGATACGAAGGACTGAAGAAAACGATTTATATCATTTAAAGAAAAAAAAAAAAAAGTAAAGTCCGGAGAAACCACCTCCACCGACGGATCTTTTGTATGATTCAGTAGCTAGAGTGCAGCGGGTCAAATTAAGACTTACGATCATACGCTACACGGAAAATAATGCAACGAAATTCGCAGAACATCAGAACAGAAGGCATCAGCGCTTACGTGGCATTTTTTTCAGATTGCTACGTGACAGTCGGAAATTTACGAACAAGGCCACAAGGTGAAATCGAGCGGAGAATTTTGTTGCAACGTTGCGATCCGTCTAATTTGGTATGCATCCGAAAGAATCTTATTATTATTAAGAGCCTGAAATCACCTTGCCCCAGCTTCGTTTTGCCCTTTTTTTTTTTTTTTTTTTGCAGGTTATTATGTTTATGAAAGAACCAGAGGCGAAGCTAGGATTCAGTGACGAGGGGGCCGAGGCCAAACTTCCAAGTTGCTTAGTCGACCAATCAAGCTTGAATAGGACTGTATAAATTTGATAGAATAAAAGTCATTTTTTGTATTACGCAAGAAAGTGGCAAGAGACAGGGATCCCAGTTTTTACTAGACTACTAATTTCACTCAAGGAGTAGAAAGAAAATTATTGGATCTTGTATTAACTAGGGGGACCCAATCATAATATTCCATTTAATATAAAAAAACAGCGTGGCCCTGGCCCCTGTGCTGGCTTCGTTTCTCAATTATTTCACTTAATTGACCATTTTTTTAGCTCTATATGCAATGGATATAAACCATATATACCAACTAATTTTTCAATTATAATATTTTTTTTCGATTTACTATAATAAAAGTATAAAATAATTATCTTTCACAATTGATGATAGACATTTTTTCCCCAACAAAGTATACTTCAGTATCAGTATGCACCTTCTTATTATTACTTGTTGCATGTTTATTCCTACATGTTTGGATGATGTGAAGAAAGAGAGATTTACCGTCCTTAATTTACCATTGACGAAATTCTGTGGCCACTCTTTGATAGCAGCGTCTTTTTTGTCCCCCTTTTGGACTACGGTGTTTTGCACTTACCTCTAAAGTTGAAATGCTCATGCCCTTTTTCCAGCTTTGTACTTTTCCAATTTGTTTGGCCATCAGCATACAGCCACAATCACCCTCTGTAGAGTGACTCGCGAGCCAACTCTAGAATCGGAGACGAGCTGAGTTTGAGCTATCTTAAATAACTTGAAAGTATTTCTAACTTGACTCTAGCCAACTCGAGTTACAATCTAGTCGAGTTTGAGCTATCCCCAACTCACTCGAACTTGACTCGTATACAGCCCTAGTCCCAGCTTCATTTTTACCTTTTTTTTTTCTTGCAAGTTATTATGTGTATGAAAGAATCTTACTATTTTGGTTGCTTATTTGACCATTTTTTTACCTCTATATGGAATGGATATAAACCATTTATACCAACTAGTTGTTCAATTATTATACTTCTATTTAGTTATCCAATTTTTTAAAAATATTATAATATTCACTGTAAAAGTATAAAAAATAATCATCTTTCGCAATTGATGATAGACATTTTTCCCCCGACAAAGTATACTTTTGTTGATGCTTACTGGTTACCAGTATCAGCATGCATTTCTCATTATTGTTTGCTGTATGTTTACTCCTACAAATTGATGGATGATGAGAGAGATTTACCGTGCATAATTTACTATTGACGAAATTCAGTGGCCACTCTTTAATGTCAACGTCCTTTGTGTCCCCCTTTTGGACTATGGTGCTTTGCACTTACCACTAAAATTGAAATGCTCGTTCCCTTTTTTTCCAGTTGTGTAGTTTTCCATTCTCTCTCGCCATCAACATACAGTGATACAGGCACCGATTGTGGGCCTCTGTAGTGTGATTGATTTTACAGGATGTAATTATTTTTCCTGTCCATCAAAAATCCCTTTACAATGGTGTGAACGCATTTGAATTGGCATTCAATATATTTGAAATGATGGTTGTCAGATATGTTCAGTATTATGCTCTGATCTCATGTAGGATCGATGTATAGTAGATCAGAAAACATTGATACTGTAATCAAATTAAAAAAACCTCCCTATACTATTTCAGAATGTTAATTAAATCTTTTTCCTTAGAGAGAAATGCAATTTTTTACAGCATACCATGCAGAATTCTGATTCATCTAACACTCCAACATCAAATAACTATCGTAATTAATATATTTAAAAAGATTAAAAAAATGCTAAAGAACATTCAATTATTCTTGTACATGGCAACAAGATCCACAATATTCTTGTAGGAACTACCACCCTCTTTCATCGCCTCTTTGGCCTTGTTGCTCCACCTCTCTGCATTCCTTCTATACTCTTCACTCCTTCCTTGCATCACCTCCTTCACACACCTCTCGACCTCCTCTCTCCTCACCAACCCGTCACTGTCCTGCCGTGTTCGTACCCCAACCTCCCAAACACTTTCAACATAACTTGCATTCATTGGTTGGTCAGCCCATTGCGGAAATGCCACCATCGGAACACCAAGGCTGAGAGCCTCTATTGTAGAGTTCCATCCACAGTGTGACAAAAAACATCCAACAGCTTGATGAGTCAGAACGTCCAATTGTGGGCTCCATGAAACTATGAGTCCTCTTTCCTTCGCCTCATCTGCGAAACCTTCTGGTAATTTACTCATCTCTGTGGACCTAACTACCCAAAGAAAAGGTATATTACTGTTAAATATACCATAAGCAAGCTCGGCCATTTGCCTTATGTCCAGGGATGATATACTGCCTATGGAAATGTACACAACAGAGTTTGGAAGTTTCATGTCCAGCCAGGCCATGCAGGGAGCCGTGTCTGGTTTGTAGACGTGAAATCCGTAAGAAGTGTCAGATGGTATGTGGTTGTCCAGGTATGAGGATGGCACGGTAGGGCCGATAGTCTTTGCTCGCCAGACAGAGGCCATGTATTCTGCTTCCTGTTTGAAAAGTCTAGTTCATGAGCCATACATATTTAACAAAATAAAATGTTACAATAAAGTGGTCTATTAAAATTAAAACTTTTTTCTAATGCACCTCCAAGATTTTGTGTACATCTGATGATTGAAGTTTAGAGTTAAGATATTTTCAAATTTCCTTCATAACAGGAAAGGGATAATTTTATCAATTTGTTCTTTAGAAAATTTAAAGAAATAATATGCAGTAAATATACAGATTTGATCATTTGAAGATGAGAAAGATCCAAATTTGGAGAGAAATCAGCTGCTTACGTTTCAACTTTCAAGATGTAAACAAGGGCACGCGCTAGCAGTACTCTTAAATTAATTAAGTAGTGTAAAAATGAAGTCTAACCTCAGTTTCTAGCTCATAGAAAGAGTTGATCAGAACCTCATCTGCTTTATCGAGCCCCAAAAATTGTTTAGTCAAAATTTCAACATAAGCCGGGTAAGCACCGGGTTGAAGAATGAAAGATGGCAGATCTTCCTGCTCAAGTAAGCGTGAACCAGTCAACTGAACTGACCCTACCTGAACGGGCATCTCAAGTTTTCCCTCCCAAATCTGACCATAAACTGTATCGACTGCACAAGACTGAGTGAAAAAGGCTGCTGTTGCTGCACCGAACTGCCTTGCCACATCAGCTCCCCATGGCACGAATGTGTCATAGATGACGATATCGACTGGTCGGCCGGCAGATGATTCTGTCTGCATGAGTTGTCCGAGTGTTTTAGAACCAACTGACTTGAGCTTAGCCAAATACTCAGTGACTGAGCTGATGTCAGTTATACCTTCGTCGAAGCCATCCGAAATCACGGCAATGTGAACCAGACCGGTTTCTGGTTCAGTTGCGCCAAGAACAGATCGGGTAACGGCTAAAGTTGAACGGAGGCCGTGGTGGGCCAGCCGCTTGGCAAATTGGAGCAATGGATTAATGTGACCTTGGCTTGGGTAAGGCAGAATAAGGGCATGTGGACTTGTTTGGAGGTCTTTATCATCTGCCATTATTGCAGATTTCTTCTAGAATAAGTGTGAGCTTAGTTGCTTATGAGAGGTTGCGCTTGGCAGATATGCTACCAGTGGCTACTGGTTAGGCTATAAAGAATTTATACACGGGACAAATCTGATGATATATAGATAGAGCGACATCCAATGACCGAAGAAAGAAAATTTCAAATTGCCTTTCATTTTGACTATCCTTGCCTCCCATAAACTTGTTCAATAATTTACGGAGAAAAATTAACACCAAACGCAATTTACTTATTAGTTTTTTCTTACTTTCAAGCAAGTCGATTTACTTGCATAGTTGCATGCGTATTATTTTGAAAACAAAGAGAATTAATAACTGGGAGTACTTTTTATCTTTTTTTGAATAAAAACAAGGGTCAAGCCCGTCTTATATTATTAATAAAATAAGAGAGTTAAATTACAAAGTTGAGCAAGAAGCTAAACTGAACAAAACAGAAAAAACTACACCTAAAATAAAAGCAAAAAAGGAAAAAAAGAAACAAGAGGGACTTAAACAGCTCCCTGAAGCTTTGATAAAGAAGTAAATGAGCACTGGAGGAGACAGTGGTTATTTTCTAAAAAATTTCCACTCGAAGATAATATCCAAGATAAGATCAGAAGGTTGTTTAGCAGTATTTTGAAAAATTCTGCAGCACCTTTCCCTCCAAGTGACAAAAAAAGCAATTCCAAATAAGTCCTTGTAAGCGCCCAAATTTGCAGAATTTTTTAGAATAGCAGTTTGATGTAAAGGAATAGCATTAGTACTTTAGTAGAACCTATGCTGTTCACCTCATGAGAAGTCAGAATACTTTTTATCTTACAGGTAGAACTTATTTACTGAGGTATGACCGTATGAATATGATTCGACATTTGACATCTATTTCTTCCATATTTTTATTTTAATTATTTTTTATACTCTTCAGGTATTGGGCCCGTTTCCTGCAGAAACAACAGAATTCGCAGAAAAAATTAAACATAATAAGGCAAAATTGGATATAACCCCTATAATCTTCTTCAATTCCCCTATAATATTTAAAATTGGATATAATTAACCCCTCTAAACATGTTTGTTATGAATATAACCCCTTTGTATTAACTTTAGTCATTTTTTACTTACAAAAAATCAATTGTCTAATTTTATGACCAAAGTACCCTCCTGCTTCATCTTCCCTCTTATCTTTTTCTTATTTCACTCACTTGCTGACCAAAGTAAACATTTCTATTCATTTGCACATGGATAGCCGCCAATAAAAGCTTCTCATATCACACTCTTACAAATCGGGCAGGCCGGACTTTAATGGTTGAGACAATCACTTATGCTTTATGGGACATCTTTTACATTTCTAGTTGAGCAAAGCCCGCGATTCCAAACATTCAAACTGGAGATGAGCTTTTTTTTTTTAATATTATACGAGTAAATTGTACCAAAAGAGAAAATATTAGTTTGTGTACCTTTATGAGATCAGACTATTATTTTAATTAAACTAATCTACGTTGAATGTTTCTGATTTATACAAGTGAGAAATGAAAACGTGAAGCTTGCTTTAGTCTTGTTTATATTCAAGAATATTTGAAAGCACAAATGCTAATTTCTGTATGCCGGGCAAAAGTTGAAAGAGTACTAACCAAATACCATGTATATCGCTAGAGAAATTTATAAGTAGTTAAGTACTTCTGGAGATTTAGAAAGAATCTAGAATAATAAACTTCAGATAAAAATGAATATGAATGTTTGGAATCGCTAGAGGGAAGATGAAGTAGGAGGGTACTTTGGTCACAAAATTAGACGATTGATTTTTTATAATTTAAAAATTACTAAAGCTAATACAAAGGGTTTATATCCATAACAAACATGTTTTGAGGGGGTTATATCCAATTTAAAAAATTATAGGGAGTTATATCCAATTGGAGAAGATTATAGGGGTTATATCCAATTTTGCCTATTGACATATTCACGAATTTCGAAAATATTCTATAAATAATCAGAATTATATAAATAGTATTGCGATATCGGTTTTTCTAAAACCAACACCAGTTAATATTGGTTTTTCAGAAACCGATATTAGCTAGTATCGGTTTTCGTACTAGCTTTTGGGCTTATATATTTTTAATATTTATTAGATTCTACCAGACCATAGTGGGCATACCATTTATGTACCTGGCCACTTGGGAATTACTTGGACACTTAGGAACACCATGCATGTACCTCAACTAATTGTTTTGTAAAATGAAATTAAATAATTACAATCAAAATTTTTGTGTAATTAAGGAATTAACTAATTCATTTGTTGACCATTTATAACTGTCACTGAAGAAATAATGGACTTACATTCTGTAATTTCCTGTTACACAAATTTGTAAAGTGTTAATGAGCTTTGCCTTCAATTAATCAAAATAAATAAAAATTATATGTGCACTAAATATCTGCAATGGAAAACACAAACCTAGGGAAAAAGTTTTTTACCTTTTCTTTTCCCCTTTTTTGTTCACTAGTGACTACTTAGTCCTTACAATCGGTGGGGGCGTGGGGCAAAGGGTAATTAAGAAGTAATTAAAACACTTCATGGGTTAGTACTAGTATACCTGGTCGTTGGTAGTTGAGACCTAGGAAGAAATTAAATGGAGCATATAAATTCTCGGCGAAAAATGTAAATGCGCGGTAATATATAGCGTTGGTTTGAAATTATATGCATGCTCTCATGATATAACGAAGATTGGTTCCCACATTGCTCCTTAATGAATATGATTTGAGGGGTTTATATCCGATTTTCAAGATTCGAAGGGGTTACTTCCAATTTGAACAAGACTTGAGGGGTTATATCCAATTTTGCCCTTATTATATGGGTGAGAAAGCAAAAGTTTATTGAAAAATGAAAATGCATGTAATTCTGTTATACTGGTATGCATAATACCATGGTTGTTTCAGGTTAATTTGTCAAATTAAGAACCATTGCTATGTCATTTACTGTGAAATATATACACAACTGAAGATGAGCAATCGTCATATAAGTATAGTTTTACTAGAAATTAAGTACCATTTATATGTTAGGCATATGGCTTTGCAAAGCAAACAAGAAAGAAAAAAAAAATACGTACAAGAAAGAAATAATTTTCTTACTTACTGACTTTACTTTATTGACACTAGAAAAATCAGAGTGATTCAGAAAACCTATTGTAAATAGATGTGATTTTCCACCGGGTTTGCACAATGTTTCTGGTATTTTAGGGTTATACATGATATTATGAATTTTTTGTGCGTCATGTGTAAAAATTATACAATTCGTGAAACTTGAAGCCTGAAAGAATTTATGTGCGAAAATTTCACAATTCGTGAAACTTTTGCACAAGTTGTTGGCTAGGGATAAAGAATTCATGTCAAATTTTGCACCTAAAGCTTTCTATTGGACGATGAAATCAAGTTTTACAGGGAAGGCAGTCAGGACAAGTCACATTAGGGATATAACAGTCATACAATTATTTTTTAATTTAAAATATGATTTAAAATATTGAAAAGGGCTTATGTTCAAACAAAATCAAATTAGAGGGGTTTATATTCGATTTTAAAAATTAGAGGGGGTTTATATCTGAATAGAGGAGATTAGAAGGTTTATATTCGATTTTCCCTTAAAATTAATAACTTATATTGGAAAATTTAATGCACAAATAATGTTTGCGAGGATACAACCTTGTAGTCAGCAATGTTTTAGAAACCGAATAAGAGGACGAACGGGCAATACAATCGATTGGGACAACCACAGTCAAACCAGTAAAAAATCGGTTCAGCCGGAGACGGACCATTGTCTACTTCGCTGTCCAACTGGTTCGACCCATTGGACCAATCTTGGTTTCAAAACCTTGTTTGTCAGCATTTTGTTGTCGTATTTTCAGTAAAAACCAGTAGGCACAAAAACTGTTTTAAATTGCGCTCCGTTACGGGCACATTCGGCATCTCTATGCACAACTTTTGATGCAAATAGGATAGCTCGAAAATTCATAGTGCACATTTTTTTTTTTTTTTTTTTTTTTTAGGATCTGCCCTTAGGAGACATTTCATTAAAATGACAAACAATCTTACATTTTGTTTTTCCTAGATATCCGCTATCTAGTTGTATCGGGAAAAAAACAATCTTACATTTTGTTTCAGCACAAAGGTGATAAATCTAACGGTCCTTGGATTAACAAGCGACTGCAGCACAAATAAACCCCCTGCGACTTCCCTACCCTAACAGAAGTAAAAACCAAAAATAAATACCAGTACAAACAACGAAAAAAACAAAAAATAAGTACCAGTACAAGAAATAAAAAAACATAACTAAAACCTAACAGCTACTAACAAGCAGGGTTAAGACTAAGAGGGTAAGACACCTGAAAGAAATTCCCATCCAGAACTAAACTAGCACCTAGAACCCGAAGAGGCGAAGAGAAAGCTGAGTTGCTCCTTCTTGCATGGTTTGCATTTGCAAGTACTGCGGATCGTAAAGGCCCAAAGCCCAAAGCCGAACTTCAATTGTTCAGTTCTTAGATAGATTTCCGTTTTGGGTTGCAAATTTCCAAAGCAATCGATAGTTACAATAGCCCTGGTGATTAAAGAAAACGTGTTTCCAATTATTCCGAATCTCATTTTCTTGCTCGGGCTGCAAGCCTACTATAGTAAGAGACTCGAGGTGCTTCAAGGTACCAATGAAAGTGACGAGTACCTCCCATGGAAACCCATTATCTACTTTCATGTGTAATTCGCGCAAACAGGGTAAGTACGGTAGGCCCTGCTCTTTCCAAGATAATCTTGGTTTCACACCGCCTAAAGTTTGTAGATTTCTCATTTCGACCAACGGAGGGGGTCCTCTACTGTAACGCAAGATCGGGAGCAGGACGTGCCTCAGTGTCTTGATATGCCACACCCAGTCCGGTAGGTCCTGAAAAAATTCCATGCAACGGAAATCAAGGGTCTGCAAAAATGTCAGAATATTTATCCCTCGAAGCATTCCTAAACTAGACAGACTAGAAAGCTCCAAATATCTTAATGACGTCAAGGGCCCATTCCTTTCATCTACTTCTGTGGAATTCCAAATGTTGCCTCCCCCGGCCTGCATAAATTTAAAAGCTGCCAAAAGGCTATGCTTATCTGTAATATTCAATGAAAAATCGTAATTAGCTTCCATCAACACTTTGAGCTGCCCCTGCCTATGACCTGACAGATTAGGCATTCGCTCAAAACAAAATACGGATCGGAGGTTTGGGCTTGTATCTTTCATCAGTTCATGATTCTGGTCATGAATTGCTACACGACGTGTCCCTCTGCCGCTCTTGATCTGGCCATCTTGATTTGGAGACATGACCAATAGGAAGTTGTCTTCCTCGGCTTTTCTCATAGCCATATCATGTAGAAGATCATGCATACAACAATGTTCGATGGAACCATTGAGGGCTCTCTGTGATACTTGAACCAAGCTCCTGTTGGAAACCAAATCCTCATTATATTATACAAATTATGACTAAGTTCGAAAGTGCCAACCCTATTGGCCTAAAAATGAAGTATGTAAAAGGAGAATTGAACTTGTTGTTAAATAAAGATGAAAAAATTAATTGTCTAAGCCATTCACACTATGTTCATATACTTGGTTAAAGTGAACAGAAATGACCTGAAGCAGTTCTTTAGCCTTTAGGAGTACAAATAAAAAAAAAATGTGTGACAGTTATGTCTCGCTGAAAGTCAAAAACAGATGGATCATTAACGTGGTACATCTTTGTTATAAAGTAAAAGAAAGCAATAAGCCTGAATTTTTTAGCTTAGAAACTGGTTTCTTCTTGGGTAAGTGAAGTCTACAGAGGTCTCCAAACATTAACTCTGTATCAAATCCATCACTTCAAAGTGTCCAATAAGTCATTGAAATTTTATTTGTTTCAGTTATGTCAATTTATCGGAATTAAAATGTAAGATGATTTAGACATCTGTTGCTGATGTGGATACCCTACGAAAAATAACAAGAGCAAATTTCCAGCAGAAACGATAAATTAGTCCATTATTAGCCTGTACCTCTGCACTTTTGCTACAAAAAAGGAAGTAGAAAAATTAGTACCTCTGCACAAGATCTTCTAAAAAGTTTTCAGCAGTATCCTCTAATGTTCCTCTCTTGTCAAAATGAGGAATGAACCCTTCTGCAATCCACATCCGAATTAGAGCTTTAGCGTCAATAACATAATCTTCAGGAAATATCGCAAAGTACATGAAACATGACTTGAGAGCCAATGGCAAATCATCATAGCTAGTGGCTAAAATATCGTTTACATCAGCACGCCACTGCATGTTTCGTGTAACTTTTCTCCACGAATGACCATCAGATGGCTGTCTTGATAACAAAGCACCTAAGATAACTAATGCAAGAGGCAAACCACCACATTGTATGGCGAATTCTTTTGCAAGGTCAACTAAATTATCAGGATAATCTTTACTAGAATCTTGATAAGGAAAAGCTTTTTTAAGAAGAAGATCAAGACTTGATTCTTTTGTTAAGTTTGAAAGTTTGTATGGTTCAAACGGGGAATCAAAACTCTTAGCAACATCCATGGATCTGGTAGTGATAAGCACTCGACTACCATTTTTGATATCTGGAAAGGCCTCTTTTATTTGGTCCCAAAGTTTATTTGTCCATACATCATCTAGGACTACAAGATACTTTTTTTTATAAAGAGAATCATGAAGTTCTTTATAGAAATATTTCTCATGTTGTCCTTGCTCGTTCAGGTCGACTGGTTTGCCTCGAATTTGTTCTAATAACTCTCTCAAAATATCAATCAATTTGAACCTTTGAGAAATAGTTATCCATATACGAATATCGAATTTTGTCTCGGTATCAGTCTTGACACCTGGGCTGTAAAAAGAAGAAAACTGTTAGACTTCATGTTTGCTCCATATGTTGAATGAAACTAGTTAAAAATATAAGGTATTGAAATGCACAGGCAAATCATCAAATGATAATTTCTCTTACTGAATTTGATAGTTCAAAGAAAAATAGGATTTATAAACATCATTAACAGAAGAAAAATAGCCACCAGCCAAGCAAGTCTGTGGTGTTTCACTAGTTAGTAAATAGTTTCAAGGTCATATATATAATCAATGTCGACATGCAATACCTGTTGTATACTTTTCGGGCAAGAGTGGTCTTGCCGAGTCCACCGGGCCCGATTATTGAGATAACATAACGTCTTTTAGTGCTACCATCAAGTAACTCCTTTACAATGTTGTCTGTATCTCGCTCAAAGCCAACAACATCAGGATCATCAAAGTCAGGTATCAACAGCTGCCTAACAGGCAACTTCATTTGGCCTCTACTACTCTCACCAAGATTATTGATTCCATATTTCTCTCTGCTTTCAGAGATCTTCTTGATCCTTTCTAAGATCTCATTTATTTCAACACCAAGCTCGTGCAGAGCAGGGAGCTTTTTGGGACTCTTGAACATCTTCTTTAGAACCCCGGTCATGCTCTGACTTTCTCTCACCTTGATGCCTAAGACACAAGCCTTGTCTATGGCATCTTCTATGTCATAGGCAACTTCCCTCATCTCCTTCACCCAATGCCTCTGCCGCTCATCTCCACTGTTATTCTTTCTGTCAGCATCTTTGAGGAATGCCTGAATCCAACCCAATTCATCACTCACCAACTTCACTTGCTTGTCAACACCACACAGATGCAGAAGCTCCTGAACTGTAGCATCTGCGAGCTTGCCCAAAACAAACTTGACTATAGATTCAGCCATCTAGCCTCACTTGCCCCACAACTCCTCCCTCTCTCTCTCTCTCTCTCTCTCTCTCTATTAGATGAAGGTAGCTGAATACATTTGGAAGAAATCCAATGTCAGGAGTTGGAAAGTGGATAGAGATTGATTAAACGAGTCCGGTATGAAATATTAACTAGACATAGGAATGAGCAACTTGGTATAAAATATAATTAGTGCTTGAGGAAATTACTAGGAAACTGTGAACAAGGGACAGATTTCTTGGGCTCCGACAATGAACAGCTCAACGCCACTCCATTCTGTCTTTTACCGCACTACTTTTGCTTCAATTGTCCTTATCTTACCTACCGGCTACCGACCAGTATTTTTTAATTAAAGTTGGATCGGATTTTAATTTTATTAATCCGGTTGTATTAAATCGGGTTATATTTTTATTCTTGATAACCTGTTTAAGTCTTCCAACTCGACAAATAAAATTGTAAGTTTGAATTTTAATTATTATTATAAATTTATTATTACTAGTGCTAATATCACGTTATGAGATTAATTTTTTGTGAAAAACCGCAAAATCTAAAAATAAAATTTAATTTCAAAATAACTGTTAATTTCTAAATAGAATAAAGTTGTATAATTTGTCAAATAATTTAAAATTTTAAGGAAATTTTTCAGAAATCATAATACAAATAGTCTGAAATTGGAAATCAGATGATAATATTTAATTAAGCTTCAAGCAAACAAATAAATATAATTAACTAAGAAGCCAATTTCAAATTCATAAATTTTCCATAGTTTAAAACTCTATTAAAAACTGCAAATCACTGATCAATTATTTAATAAATCAGTTGCCTGTATTTCTGAGTCGTTGGATCCGGATTTCAAAATCTGAATTTTTCTGGACCGTTAGATTTGTGCCGTGTTGATAACCAATCAGATTCATGGATTTGATCAGATTTTTCTGAATCCAAACCTAATTGGATTTGGTGTCCACCGTCCTTATCCCCTTCTCCTCTGTCTTCTTAAAATCGCACCTCGTGATTTCCGTCTCTCTCACCCACCCTCGACTTCGCCCTCTTCCTCTCTCCTTAGCCGATTGCCTCCCTCACCAGACCCCTCACATCAACCTTCTCCCTCTCCCGTGCGCACCAATTGCACAGAACCCAGAACCCCTCCCTCTCTCTCTCTCTCTCTCTCGCACTCCACCTCAGCCGAAACCCACCCCAAATCTCTCTCGCTCTCAACCTCACCACCTCACCTCTCTCTTTCCACTCAAGCCCTCACCGTAACCCCTTCCTTCTCCGATCACCTCTCTCCCCCTCACTGCCACTCACCCCTCCCTTCTCAAAACCGAGATCCTAATCCCCTTTCCCACACCTCCCACACACTCAGTTTCTCTCTCTCTCGACTCCTTGGGCTGACATTGAAGAAGGTGGCAGCAGCAGTCCACGGCAGTGGCTTGACGGCGAGAAGGACGGCAGCCAACAGTAGCAATTTAAGTAGATTTAATAATATATTCCAAAGCAGAATCTCATTCTGACTGTCTGACTTCTAAGTATGGTTTAGAGCACAAAACCAACGCGTCTTTATAATTTTGGGATAATTAGGTAGAACGCTAGCCTAATTCGTAGCTTTTCTGATCATCAGGCAATCAGTCAAACAACTCAGGTGTAGTTGACCAACTACTCATCTGAGTAAGAATTGCAAAGTGGAGACAAGGACTTTGCTGATGTTTCACATAAGCAGCTCTCTCTATTCCCATCAAATCAGGTGTGTGGATGCCTTTAGGTTTTGTTTAAATTTTAGATTAAGAATTAGATCATTAATTATTTGTGTGCATATCATGTCATTAACATTAAGTAAACAGTTAAGCATATTAATCAAAAGATTAGTTTGCATTTATAGGATAAGCATCTATATTAATAATGTGATTAATCAACTTAAAAGTACCCTTAATCAACACTTGCATATGGTATGGATCATGATAGTGAGACCGAGTGAGATAAGAGCGTTTTGCACGCGGTTTCCATTATCGGGAGCTTGCACCCCAGCTGAATGTCGGTAGGCTCCTTATGATAGCGATCTCAAGCAACGCGTTTCTGATAATCACTCAGCAGACCGACCGTCAGGCGGTACTGCGGTCACTTGATGGTTGTTTGTGTTACTATATCCCTTTGACTTGTGATGTGTTATTAGTATATTTCTTTGGCTTGACTTGAACTCTGGGTTGCGTGTGCCATTTATACTAGACTATCTCTCGATCTCCATGCGTCAGTTTGCCGGTACCGTGTATTACTGCTCACTCCTCGACGGGGGAGTGAGGTCGGAGCTTTTGCGTATCGAGGTGTTGTGTAGGTAGATCTGTAGGCACTGTTCTTGTCATATACATCTGGGACTTGTGAGATTGATTCTGAATTTTAGGTGACTTATAGTTTGACCATTGAGTGCGGTTGCTTCACTCTCGTATTATTATCTAGACTCCGTATATTATTTATACTATTATCATTATCCGCTTCTCCAGATAGTTTTCAGATTTCTCTTTGACATATCATTACTTGTAGATTGGTGTCATCATTAAATTATACTCACACTTAGATTTTGCAATATAGGATTTAAAATGATCCAACTTAAAATATGGTTTAAATCTACCTTTAGTTTAACCAGAACCTTGTTGGCTTTCCCTTATTATTACACTGAGTATTCATGTACTCAGCCCATATAATTGCTTGTGGAGCAGGTTCAGGTCTGACTGAAGACGATTCGAAGTTGAAGGTCGCTTACCGCTGCTGGATGATGCCATTTGATATCTGGGTTGATTCAAATGTCGATCTTTTGTGTACTTTATTATTTTGGTATTGTTTTTATGGCATTATTTTGTGATTAATTGTATCTGGACACTGTATTTAGCCTTTCGTGTGCATAACAAAGTGTGTACACGTGGCGAGGGTTGTCTTCCTCGGACGTGGATTTGGTTCGGGGTGTGACATTTTTATTTATACAGATTACACATTTGTTATAATTTTTTTAATTTTTTTGTACAATGGTCAAATACTCAAATTCAAAAAATAACAAGCAAACGAGGAATTTTTTTTTTTTGGAAGGCCAAGTAGCAAGTACCACACCGATAATTTTTATTAATAAATAAAAGATTTACATAAGAAGAATTAAAAAATAAACAAAAGAAATGAAAAAGAAAAAAATAAACTAAAACCTATACAAGAAAAAATATAAATCGCTAAGCATGTATCTTCCATGATTTAATGCAAGCACAAATATCCTTGAGTAAAAAATCCGACGGGGTGTCCAAGTTTGAGAACATACGCTTGTTGCGAGCCTTCCAAATATTCCAAGTGGTTGCAGTCCATATAATATCCCAAGATTTGAAGGCAGGGATTCTGAGATAAAGCTAAAATTCGCCGATGTCAAGAGTAAAGTCAAGAAATGGAAGTCGGAAGTGTATCTACGACATTGCATAGTGACAGTGCAAGAAAATGTGAGCAACCGTTTCGACACAATTACAATTGGTGTAGGAATTGGAAGATGGCCAACCTCTGATAATAAGATTTTCCTGAGTAAGAAGCTGATCTTGTAGCAAAAGTCAAAGAAAGATTTTAACTTTGGACAGAGACTTCACTTTCCATAAGAATAGGTAAAACCTAGAAAACAAGTCAGTGTTAGAAAGACATTGATAAGCGCTAGAAGAGGTGAAAAGTTCATTCGACGCCTATTTCCAAAAAATGTGAGGACTTCCATCGGAAACAATGGAAGAAAAGCTAAAGAAAGGCTCATGTTGGAGAATATATGTGAAGCCATAAGAGACTTTACCAGGATTTAAATTGTCGAACCCAGTAGTTCCATAGAGAAGCTGCACTGTGGATGCCCAAACTGAAGTCGGTTCATGCTTAAGTTTCCAAAACCATTTCATGAATAGTGCTTGATTCTGTCGATGAAGATCAAGTATACCCAATCCACCATTTGCTTTTGGGAGACAACATTTGGACCAATTTACTAGGCAGTGCCCGCCAAGACATTTATCTTTCCCTTTTCAAAAAAATCTTTTTCTAATATCCTCTAGATGCTTAAGCAGCCAAGACGGCAATTTAAGCACTTGCATGTAGTGTAAAGGAAAAGCCGTAAGTACCGATTTGACTAAGGTGAGTCATCCACCTAAAGAAAGAAATCTTTCTTTCCAATCATCAAGTTTTCATTGAAAAGCAGAGATTAAAGGTTGAAAATGGATCTTCTTTGGTCGACGAATGGAAAGAGGTAGGCCTAAGTAATGGGGAATTCCTTTACTTGACATTTGAGAATAAAAGTGATTCATGGAATAACAGATTCATGAATCGAGATTGGGACAAAGAGACATTTTGCGTCATTAACACGAAGACCTGAAATTGTGTTGGAGTTATGTCCTAGAAGTCGATGCTTTAATGACTTAAATATTAGTTTATGCTATTGATGATATTTAATCATTTGTTCCTAGAGTTTATTACTGACAGATCATTCAGGTTGAGGATCTGAATTGTAGATCTCTGTGGATCATTCATTAGAATGACAGTAATAAATCTAAATCGTCCGTAATCTTGATAATTAACAAGGAACATTAATTATCATAAAAGATTAATATGCAAGTTAAGTGATGATTAAGTTCTACAAATCATAGGTAAGGTGTTACCAACTTAATTGCATATGTGTATGTTATTAGAACATAGTACATGACATGACCCAATGAAATAAACATATGGATTGTGTTATGTGTCATTGTTTATTTCATTTGAGTTTGATTCTAAGTTTGAGATGGTTCAACTTTTTCACATGAGAATAGGTTCAATAAATATCGTCTACCGTTGATTCCTGATAAGGGCTGCTATACGGACTTTATTTATGTTCTCTTGAATTGTGCGGGGAAAAGTTGTTCATCAAGAAAACCGTATGTCTCTCATTAATTTACTTAGTGAGTGATGATATCTGTTTGGGCCCCTTGATGGAGATGGATTGTTTGCCGGCAACTTGTACAATCATCTCTAGATCAAGAAACGTATAATCTGCAAGAATGACGCATTCATATCTTGGATTATACGATGGTATCATGTGACATAAGAATCAGACAAGGAAATACTATTATTTCTTATGCAGGATTGAGATATTGTAGCAGTACACTATTTATACGAATTGGGAATCATAACATGTTGCTAGATGCCGCTTATGATTATTGGAATTAAATATCGATTTAATTCCTTAGCCAACATAGCATAAATCCTCAAAGGGTCACACAAATAGGACTTTAATCATACGGTGCATTATTTATTTATTCGCAGTATTGTATTGCGAAAATATGATAAGTTGATTAATTAATTATATACCAGTGCGAACCGTTATAATTAATTAAGTCAAGAAGATCATACAGAAATAAATTAACGCATTTGCTAATCCCAAAATAATTATTAATAAGTTAATAATTAATTTTGTTCAACACAATTTAATTATAGAAATTAAATGGAGTTTATGGACCTTTATTTAATTAGTAAATTAAAGGCCCGGTTTGAGTACAAGAAAAAGGTCTATTAATTAATTGAATTAGTGGACATTTAACACATCACAAAATGGGCTTGATAGCCCATATAGTGGCTGCCCTAATAGGGGTGAAAAGGTCCCTAAAGTTTGTGGAGTGGTTGGTCTATAAAAGGAGGTCATTTGGAGAGAGAAACCCTAGCCACCATAGCATTTTCTCTCCATCTTCCTCCTAGAACGAAAATTAGAGAGAAAATTTCAGAATTTTCATCTCTTTCTCTTGCTCTTAATCCACCTCAAATGCTCATGTGTTGAGCCTTCTCCCTTCTCCATTAATTAAACTAGTTAATTGAAAGAAGTAGAAGAGAGAAAACCTTGGGAATTAGTTGCTCTCATCTTCCTTGCTAGCACAAGTTGAAAGAGGAGGTGATTAAACTTCTAGGTGGACTCGAGGCGGCCGTCGGCAACTTGGTGGTGAAGGAGAGCACGCCACCGACTCCCACGCATCGGATTCGAGCCTCCTAGTTGCAAGTCTAGGAGATGTAGCCTTCCTATTCTCTATCTCTTGTGTGTTGATGCTTGAATAAGATCCATCGAGGTCTTTGTTGTTTAGATGGTTAATTAACAAGAAAATTTAAAAACAAGGACTTTCTAACAAATTGCTGCAAAATTCGAAAGAATTTCGAAAACTATAAGCAGTGAACGAGAATTGGCTTCCATAAGTATAATAGTGTTATCAGCATATTGCAAAGCGCGAGGAGAGATCAAAATAGGTCCACAGATGAGAGAGGAGGTATTGTTAAAGAAAAATTACAGTGCATCTGCAACAAGTATGAAATGAACAAGGGACAGAGGGTTGCCTTGTCTAAAACCTCTCTTATGGAGAAAAGAAGGAGAGAATTCTCCTTGACTTTCACCACTAACGAGGAAGAACGAAGAATATAAAGGAACCATGAGATCCAATTTAGTGCTCAACGTGTGAGTCAGCAGGAACAAAGAGGAGGTGCCATCCTCTGATAGGAAAGGGCAGATGCAGCCACACCCCTCAACCAACCACAGAACGCCACAAGGAAGAGAAGGCACGAGCTCGAGCAGAGCTCGAAGGAAACAAAACGAGACAGATCAGTTGGAGGAGACGAGGCAGAAGGAGAAACCTCCTCGTCGCCTCTCTCTTATTTTATAATCATCACGAGATTCTTTGTGACAGAGTCTGTGTTGTCTATGGTGTAACGAGTCACTGACAATAGTTTAATTAAATTAGCTATTTCACCTAATAATTTAATCACTCAAATCTAGAAAATCGGATAATTATGGCAATAACACAGAAACACTCAGAAAATTACAAGGAACATTCCCACAATCTCAGATTAGACATTCCATCAAAATTTACTGTTACTTTAATTTATTTCATTTAATTTCTTGATCATATAATTAATTAATTCAGATTAATCTTAATTCTGATAATTTGGAACTTGGTTACTGTCTAATTAATCAGAATCATGATATTAGCGCTTTATTGATTTCATTCTAAAAATAGAAAATAAAAAATATGCCTTTAAGGAAGATGATGGAATGATGATTATCACTCTGCTTATTTATTTACTTCTTACATAGAACTAGGTATTTATTTGTTACTAGATCTGTACGTCGAGTTTCGCTCGACAATATTGGATTTTATTATAAATAATATATGGAAAAATTGTGCCTTAATTTTTCAAGTTTATAGATGATTTTGAAGTGAGAAGTTTTTTAATAAAAGATTTTAGTGGAAAGGATCCTATTATAAAAGTATATTTACTATATAAGACAATTTGATAAGCTAATATTTGATCAGGAAAGAAAAATAATTATAATTATAAAATTATAAATTCTAATTGAATTGAAATGAAAAGTGAATCAAAAAATGAAAATAATAATACATTGAATAGTGGTCCCATTGCATGTTTTAAACATGATATTGTTTATTATAAAACAATATAAGGGAGGTACTAAAATCATACATAGATGTACATTAACTATTATATTTTTAGTAAGTAATAGAAATGGAAAGTAAAATTTGCTACTTTATAACTGGTTATTCTTCAAATTCTTCATCTTATATATCTTCAATTCTTCATGATTAATAGACATTGGCTCCATTATGCAGTTTTCTCCTTCACGTTCACGGTGTGACATTTGTATAGATTGGTTTTCTATTTTAATCATAATCTGGTGTGGTTGTATTGGTTCCATTGGATAATTTTCTCCACCACTGTCATTGTCTGACATTTCTATAGATTGGTTTATTATTATTTATCAATCTAAGTGGGGGTTATTGGAAATAGCTTGATAAATGTGTAAAGATGTGCATTTAGAAGATGTGATTAATAGGTGCCATGAGCGGATGCGATGAAAATGTGCTATGAGCGGATGCCATGTGCAAATGTCATAAAAGGGTGCCATGATCGGATGTCATGAATGGATTCCATGAGCATATGCATTGAAAGCACTTGATGAAAACATCTGTAGTCTATAAAAAAACTTATTAAGACTTTAAAAATATCTTAGAAAATTACAAACTATTTTTTTTTTTTAAATAAAAGAAAGGGAACACTATTTATAGATAAAAATGTCGATACCCTTTGGTGGAGAAGGCATATATTTGATTGGACCCTTTGGCGAAACATCCCTTATATTAGATGACACCATTTGGTCACCATATCAAGAAATGCATCTTTTCAATCACATCTTTTAAAGCATCAACTTGATTGTATCATTTGGCGATACATTTTTCAAATGACACTCTATGAAATATATATTAAAATAGACATATTTTCATTTGCATTCTTTGAGACCATCCACGCATTTTTATTATATATAAGATTACGTACGAATGCGTGTTTTAAAGCCACATGCGTTCCCATTAAACGTTCGAAGTGCATCAAATTAACTGTCGGAGTTTCACAGTGCCTATCAAGTTAAGGATACGAAAGACTGAAGAAGACGATTTATATCATTTAAGGAAAAAAAAAAAAGTAAAGTCCGGAGAAACCACCTCCACCGACGGATCTTTTGTATGATTCAGTAGCTAGAGTGCAGCGGGTCAAATTAAAACTTACGATAAGTACGCTACACGGAAAATAATGCAACGAAATTTGCAGAAAATCAGAACAGAAGGCATCAGCGCTCACGTGGCATTTTTTTCAGATTGCTACGTGACAGTCCGAAATTTACGAACAAGGCCACAAGGTGAAATCGAGCGGAGAATTTTGTTGCAACGGTGCGATCCGTCTAATTTGGTATGCATCCGAAAGAATCTTATTATTAAGAGCCCGAAATCACCTTGCCCCAGCTTCGTTTTGCCCTTTTTTTTTTTTTGCAAGTTATTATGTGTGAAAACCCGTAATTTAATAAACACAGTTTAAATTTCAAAATGTCAACTTAAATATAAATCTTCAAGCAAACAAATAAAACTCGAATTTTAATAATAATAATTAAATTCTAAACTAACTAAAATCGATATTAAATAATTAATGACTTGAATTTAACAGAGAAATTCTCAGAAATCATAACTAAAAATTAAATTGTACGGATTTCTGGCCGTCTGATTTGAAATTTGATTTGAATTATTCTCATCCCTTGGATCTAGAATTTCTGATGTGTTTCATCTAGCTACTGTTGTTTTGCCACAATAAATCCTGGACTTCAAATTTTTTCCTTGATTGTGGCTTTGCTTGATTTCACGTCCGGTTCTGAGAACAGAACCTTCATTTAGGTTCTCCAAAATGACACGACACGATCGTGTTGGCACGACACGACATGCGTGTTGGCACGACACGACACGACACGAGTATGGAATTGGCACGATACGATCATGTTATCGTGTCGTGTCATAATCGTGTCGTGTTGGCAATCTTGAAAAATTAACACGATTTGACACGACACGACTAACACGCAACACGACAACACGAATTTAATTTTTAATATTACCAAAAATAGCATCATAAACATACTTCTTCTTTTAAATTGTTTCCTAAAAAATTATTTAAATTAATTTTATATTAAAATTCAAATTATAACCTTTCTTTTTTAATGTCTATTTACTTTTTTAAAATATTTTATTTTTTTAATCTATTCAAACAATAAAGAAATGAGTTAGCAAAAAAATAAAATCATCAATTAATCTTTTAACAAAAATATTCGGACAATTTTGTACTGATATATATACTGAATTTTTAGAATAATTAAATAAACTGCAACAATAAATTTTTTTCTTCATTTTAATATTTTAACGGTTTTTAATAAATTGTTATAAAAAATAAAAAAAGTTTCTGACACGATTAACACGACGTGTCAACACGACACGACACGATCGTGTTGGTCGTGTCGTGTCAGAATGCGTGTCGTGTTGTCTCTTCTCACCACTCAGCACGACACGACACGATTAAAAAAGTAGTTCGTGTCAACACGACACGACACGAGATTCTAACACGATCGTGTTTGACACGACACGACACGACACGCACGATTGGAGAACACTGGCTTCATTCTGTCGCCCTCCTCTCCTCTCCGTTTTCTCTCCACTGGACCCTCCCTTTATCCTTTTTCTTTTACTCTCCGCTCGTCTCTCTCTCGCCTTCACTGCACACACCTCACCTCTCTCTCCCTCGTTCCCTTCCTTCCTCCTTCTCCACTCGCAAAAACCCGCCAGAGCCCTACACTAATCCTCTCCTCTCCGACGAACTCACCTCACTAAGCCCCTCTCTCCCTCTCTCCGTTACCTCTTCTCTGACCCCTTACTCTGCCTCTCCCCCACTCTCTCTCACTGCCGTACCCACTCTCCTTCTCTCCCCTCCCGACCATCCTCTGAAACCCTAAGCCCTCACCCCTCTCACTCACACACTGTCACACACCACACTCTCTCTCTCTCGCGTTGGCTGGTAACTGATCGGCAATGGAGAAGGCGACTCACGACTGGTGCTGATGGTGGCTTGGCGGTGGTGACGACGGCGACTAGCAGCAACTCTCTTCCCTTTTCCTCTTTACCTTGCTATCTCGGTTTGTAATCCCTCTCTCTCTTTCCATTGCTGTGTGTTGTGATTGAATGGATTGTGGAGGCATGCAGTTGCTTTGAACTGAACTCTGTGAATCGATTGATTGTGGGATTGATTTAGTATTGATGACGTGCATGGCCTCGAAATGACTTGATCTGATTGCTTAATTGATGCTTTGTTTTGATCTGTTAGAGATGAATGTGCTTGACTATTGCTCTGTTGTGTTGGTTGGAAGGATTTGATATCGGCTTGATGCCCTTCCTTCTTTGATCTGTGATAACTAGCATATGGTAATAAATTTAAATTAGTTGAAGAAGTTATTTAGGCTATCTAGTACTTGTGTGTTACTCTCTGTGTTGGTACAGGCTGGTACAGGCCTGGTACCAGTCGTGGTATCTCTTCTTTCTCGTGCTGGTACACTGTTATTTCGTGCCAGGGACTTATTTGTGAAGTTTTCCGATTTTAGGACTGTTCTGTAAATATTTCTGAACTGTGTTAGGGCTGCTTTGTAATCTATTTTGTTATTAGGGTCTTCAATGTAAAAAAGCTGTGTAAATAAAATAAATTTAGCGTTGTTTCTGTAAAATGCCAGGTATTGCGGGTCGGATCCCATTTTAATTCAGTGGGTTCGGACTTGATCCCCGAAACCCATCGTCCTTGGGTCTGGATCCGTTAAGGCTGACAGGTGGGCTCCATTTTCCACTTGGGCCTTATGATTTATCTCTGGGCCGTGTGTTTTTCTCTGGCCTGTTAAGGCCTGATTGGCCTGCTGGGCTATTTCTGTGTTTTGTTGGAAGTTGTGGCCGAACTGGGCCTCTTCTTTGCTCTGTTGGGCTTTGCTAGTTGAGCCCAATTTTCTTGCTGCTGAAATTAGTTTTCTGGACTAGGCCAGGTCCGAAATTTAAAGAAATTAGAGTAAACTTATTAAATTTAAGTTAATTAAAATAATTAACTAAAATTAAGAATAAAATAAATTAAAACTAGAACAAGGACTCAAATTAAAATTGTTGCCTAATTAATCGGATTAATACGTAAACTTAAAGATGGGAAATGATTACTAGCAATCCAGGCATCCGGGCTTGCATGATCCAAAACACATCAAAACACCAATACATTATTGATTGGGTACATTGAAGTAAGATGTTTAAAGTGATAACGGGACATAACAGTTTGATGAGATAAAATTATTGAATAATTGAGTACAATGGAAAGAATTAAATATGTTGTTATCTACTATACAATATACAATACACATACGCCTCTATATGTATCCTCTTTTAGTAACATAAAAGCACTAGTCTTCCCTAACTAAGTACATCACACGAATTCTAAAAAGAACGTTAAATAATGTTGCAAAATGGTTTATTCATTATAAGTAATAAATATCGAATAATAAAATACACGTTATTAAAATTGATATAAGTATTTGTAAAATAATTAGTTTAAAAGTAAACTCAATAAAACATCAAAACACCTAAATAATCACTTTTGAATATCTTAAAATGTTTAAGTTATACAACATGAACTTAATCGAATGGATATAATTATAAATTGTTTTGTATAAGTAAGCCTAGTAATATATTATTAAAGTAAGAAAAATGATATCACATTAATATTTGCTTTTATACATACTATTAAAATACCTAGTAATGGAAGGAAAATATTAGTGTGAACATTTCTAAAATAATAATAATAATAATAATAATAATAATAATAATAATAAACTTATGTTTTATAACTTTAACAATAAAAGTGCTTTACTTCCACTAACACCTTTTAATTAGAAAATATGTATGTTAAATGTTTTCTAAAAACAAATTAAAGTTGTCAACGACTCAAACGCATAGTTTGGACTGTAGGAACTCGTCTAGATGTCTTTCCTCACACCGTTTTATAGTCGGAGCGCTACCAAAATTTTATAAAGCATTTCTTAAATTAAAATAATATATTTTAAAACAGAATCTCTTCTCAGGAAATCCTAAATCCAACTTTCCTTAGGTTAGAGTCTGAGTTCTTTTGTAAATGTCTAGTTTTTTTAGTATGATTTTGTACACCAATAACCAGAACGAGGTAGATCATTAGAATAGATTGTAACGTGTGAGTTTCGTTCGTCAGGTGCACGGCAGGACATTTCCGGACGGGTAGACGACTTCTATCCCGAGCTCGAGACTGCAGGAGCTGGTCAGGACTTCATCGACTATTCTGAGGAGTAGTTGCTCTACCTCTGACTTTTTCAGGTGTGGCAGTCTTTTTATGACTTGTGGATGCCTTAGGTTTTGTTTAATCTTTTGTTAGCAATTAGATCATTAACTAAATGTGTGCATATCATGTCATTTACATTAAGTAAACAGTTAAGCACATGCCATTAACTTAAAGATTAGTTGCATATGTAGGATTGCATCTATATTTAATAAAGCGATTAATAAACTTAAAAGTGCCTTAATCAACACTTGCATCTGGTGCAGATCAGGATAGTGAGACCGAGTGAGATAATGGCGTTTTGCACGCGGTCTCCATTATCGGGAGATTGCACCCCAGCCATTGCCGGTGGTCTCCTTATGATAGCGATCTCGAGCAACGCGTTTTTGATCATCACTCAGCAGACCGACCATCAGGCGGTACTGCGGTCACTTGATGGTTATTTATATTACTATTATATTCCTTTGACTTGTGTTATTATATTCCTTTGGCCTGACATTGAACTAAGAGCTGAGTGTGCCATTATATCAGACTACCTCTCGATCCCCATGAGTCAGTTGGCCGGTACTGTATTTTACTGCCCACTCCTTTAGCGGGGATGTGGGAATAGGGGCAGAGTTGAGTAATCGAGCAGAGCTGAGTTAGGTAGATCTGTAGGTACGGTTCATGTAATATATTTATTGGAACTTGTGAGTTGATTCTGAATTTTATGTGACTAATGATTTGACCACTGAGTGCGGGTGCTTCACTCTCGTATTATATTAGTCCGTACATTATTATACTATTATCTCATCCGTTTCTCCAGATACTTTTCAGATTTTGTTTTGGCATGTCATTATTTGTGGTTTAGTCACTTCATTAAAATATACTTACACTTAGAAATTGCATTATAGGATTTAAAATTATATAACTTAAGTTTGGTTTAGTTTCTAACTAGTTTTAACCAGAACCTTAGGGCTTTCTTTTACCACCACTGAGTATTCATGTACTCAACCCACATAATTGTTTGTGGAGCATGTTCAGGTTTGGCAGACTTAGTAGAGGAGTTTGTGCCAGAAGATCAAGCCGAGCTGGAATAGTATTTATCCGCTGTGCATTATTATTCTATGTTTTGTTTGTATCATGACTGGAGATTTTTGATATGTATATATATTTTACCAGTCTGTTGTTGTATGAACAAACAATGCTATTATTATGTGATTATCTATTTGTGATTATTTGTATCTGTGACACTGTTTTATAGCCTTACATGTGCGCAGCAGAGTGTGCATACGTGGCGGGGCTGTCCTCCCCAGATTGCGGCTTGGTTTGGGGTGTGACATTATGTTTATGAAACAACTAGGGGCGAAGCTAGGATTCAGTGACGAGGGGAGCCGAGGCCAAACTTCCAAGTTGCTCAGTCGACCAATCAAGTTTGAATGTGATTGTATAAATTTGATAGAATAAAAGTCATTTTTTGTATTATGCAAGAAAGTGGCGAGAGACAGGATCCCAGTTTTTACTAGACTACTAATTTCACTCAAGAAGTAGAAAGAAAACTATTAGATCTTGTATTAACTGGGGGACCCCAATCATAATATTCCATTTAATATAAAAAAACAGCGTGGCCTGGCCCTCTTGGGCCACTGTGCTGGCTTCGTTTTTCAATTATTCCACTTAATTGACCATTTTTTTTTAGCTCTATATGCAATGGATATAAACCATATATACCAACTAATTTTTCAATTATTATACTTCAATTTTGTTACACCAATTTTTAAAAATTATTATAATATTTTTTTTCGATTTACTATAATAAAGTATAAAATAATTATCTTTCACAATTGATGATAGACATTTTTTCCCCAACAAAGTACACTTTTGTTGATGCCTACTAGTTACCAGTATCAGTATGCACCTTCTTAATATTACTTGTTGCATGTTTATTCCTACACGTTTGGATGATGTGAAGAAAGAGAGATTTACCGTCCTTAATTTACCATTGACGAAATTCTGTGGCCACTCTTTGATAGCAGCGTCCTTTGTGTCCCGCTTTTGGACTATGGTGTTTTGCACTTACCTCTAAAGTTGAAATGCTCATGCCCTTTTTTCCAGTTTTGTGCTTTTCCAATTTGTTTGGCCATCAGCATACAGCCACAATAACCCTCTGTAGAGTGACTCGCGAGCCAACTCTAGAATCGGAGACGAGTTGAGTTTGAGCTAGCTTAAATAACTTGAAAGTATTTCTAACTTGACTCTAGCCAACTCGAGTTACAATCTAGTCGAGTTTGAGCTATCCCCAACTCGAACTTGACTCGTATACAACCTTAGTCCCAGCTTCGTTTTTACCTTTTTTTTTCTTGCAAGTTATTATGTGTATGAAAGAATCTTACTATTTTGCTTGCTTATTTGACCATTTTTTTTACCTCTATATGCAATGGATATAAACCATTTATACCAACTAGTTGTTCAATTATTATACTTCTATTTGGTTATCCATTTTTTTAAAAATATTATAATATTCACTGTAAAAGTATAAAAAATAATCCTCTTTCGCAATTGATGATAGACATTTTTCCCCCGACAAAGTATACTTTTGTTGATGCTTACTGGTTACCAGTATCAGCATGCATTTCTCATTATTGTTTGCTGTATGTTTACTCCTACAAATTGATGGATGATGAGAGAGATTTACCGTGCATAATTACTATTGACGAAATTCAGTGGCCACTCGTTAATGTCAACGTCCTTTGTGTCCCCCTTTTGGACTATGGTGCTTTGCACTTACCACTAAAATTGAAATGCTCATTCCCTTTTTTCCAGTTGTATACCAATGTCCTTTGCGGGCCTGTGTAGTGTGATTGATTTTACAGGATGCAAATATTTTTCCTGTCCATCAAAAATCCCTTTACAATGGTGTGAACGCATTTGAAATGGCATTTAAAATAATTGAAATGATGGTTGTCAGATATGTTCAGTATTATGCTCTGATCTCATGTAGGATCGATGTATAGTAGATCAGAAAACATTGATACTCTAATCAAATTAAAAAAACCTCCCTATACTATTTCAGAATTTTAATTAAATCTTTTTCCTTAGAGAAAAATGCAATTTTTTACAGCATACCATGCAGAATTCTGATTCATCTAACACTCCAACATCAAATAACTATCGTAATATATTTAAAAAGATTAAAAAAAATGCTAAAGAACATTCAATTATTCTTGTACTTGGCAACAAGATCCACAATATTCTTGTACGAACTACCACCCTCTTTCATCGCCTCTTTGGCCTTGTTGCCCCACCTCTCTGCATTCCTTCTATACTCCTCACTCCTTCTTCCTTGCATCACCTCCTTCACACACCTCTCGACCTCCTCTCTCCTCACCAACCCGTCACTGTCCTGCCGTGTTCGTACCCCAATTTCCCAAACACTTTCAACATAGCTTGCATTCATTGGTTGGTCAGTCCATTGCGGAAATGCCACCATCGGTACACCCAAGCTGAGAGTCTCTATTGTAGAGTTCCATCCACAGTGCGACAAAAAACATCCAATGGCTTGATGAGTTAGAACGTCCAATTGTGGGCTCCATGAAACTATGAGTCCTCTTTTCTTCGCCTCATCTGCGAAACCTTCAGGTAATTTACTCACTTCTGAGGGCCTAACTACCCAAAGAAAAGGTATATTACTGTTGAATATACCATAAGCGAGCTCAGCCATTTGCCTTATGTCCAGGGATGATATACTGCCTATGGAAATGTACACAACAGAGTTTGGAAGTTTCGTGTCCAGCCAGGCCATGCACGGAGCCGTGTCTGGTTTGTAGACGTGAAATCCATAAGAAGTGTCAGATGGTATGTGGTTGTCCAGGTATGAGGATGGCACGGTAGGGCCGATCGTCTTTGCTCGCCAGACAGAGGCCATGTATTCTGCCTCCTGTTTGGAAAGTCTAGTTCATGAACCATACATATTCAACAAAACAAAATGTTACAATAAAGTGGTATATTAAAATTAAAACTTTTTTCTAGGGCACCTTCAAAATTTTGTATACATCTGATGATTGAAATTTATAGTTATGATATTTTCAAAATTCCTTCATAGCAGGAAAAGGAATTTTGCTAATTTGTTCTTTAGAAAATTGAAAGAAATAATATGCATTAAATATACAGATTTGATCATTTGAAGATGAGAAAGATCCAAATTTGGAGAGAAATCAGCTGCTTACATTTCAACTTTCATGATGTCAAGAAAGGCACGAGCTAGAAATACCCTTAAATTAATTAAGTAGTGTAAAAATGAAGTCTAACCTCAGTTTCTAGCTCATAGAATGAGTTGATCAGAACCTCATTTGCTTTATCGAGCCCCAAAAATTGTTTAGTCAAAATTTCAACATAAGCCGGGTAAGCACCTGGTTGAAGAATGAAAGATGGCAGATCTTCCTGCTCAAGTAAGCGTGAGCCAGTCAACTGTGTTAGAGTTATGTCCTAGGAGCCAATTATTAAATGACCACTTCTATGGTTTATGTGATTGATGATATTTTATCATTTATTCCTTGATTTATTAATTGACAGATCATTCAGGTTGAGGATCTGAATTGTGGATCTCTGTAGTTCATTTATAATTAAATGACAATAATAAATCTAAAAGGTCCGTAATCTTGATAATTAACAAGGAATATTAATTATCGGATAAGATTAGTATGCAAGTTAAGTGATGATTAAGTTCTACAGATCATAGGTAAGGAGTTGCCAACTTAATTGCATATGTATATGTTGTAGAACATAGTACAGGACGCGACCCAGTGAAATAAATATATGGATTGTGTTATGTGTCATTATTTATTTCATTTGAGTTTGATTCTAAGTTTGAGATGGTTCAGCTTTTCCACATGAGGATAGGTTCAATAAATATCGTCTACCGTTGATTCCTGATAAGGGCTGCTATACGGACTTTATTTATGTTCTCTTGAATTGTGCGGGGAAAAAAACTGTTCATCAAGAAAACCGTATGTCCCTCATTAATTAACTTAGTGAGCGATGATATCTGTTTGGGCCCCTTGATGGAGATGGACTGTTTGCTAGCAACTGATACAGTCATCTCTAGATCAAGAAACGTATAATCTGCAAGAGTGACACATTCCTATCTTGGATTATACGATGATATCATGTGACATAAGAATCGGACAAGGAAATACTATTATTTCTTTTGCAGGATTGAGATATTGTAGCTGTACACTATTTATGCGAATTGGGAGTCATAACGTGTTGCTAGATACCGCTTATGATTATTAGAATTAAATAGCGATTTAATTCCATGGCCAACGTAGCATAAATCCTCAAAGGGTCACACAAATAGAGTTATAATCACACGGTGCATTATTTATTTATTCGTAATAATGTGTATTACGAAAATATGATAAGTTGATTAATTAATTATATACCGTTGCGAACCGTTATAATTAATTAAGTCAAATAGGTCATATAGAAATAAATTAATGTATTTTTCTAAACCCTATATAATTATTAATTAGTTAGTAATTATTTTGGTTCAACACATTTTAATATAATATAGTTATATTAATTAATTGGGCCGCCGTTTAAATGTAAACCGAAAGTCCAATTAAAGAGCAATTGAAGAGGCCTATAATTAATGTAATTAGGGACCCAAATGGTGAGTTAATGTGGCCCTTTCAAGCCCATAATGAGGCCGGCCAAGGAGGTAGGTAGGAGTGGCATTTTGTGTAATTTTGAGGAAGTTTGGTCTAGGGTTTGAGCTCTATATAAGACCCCTCTTGGAGGCTCAAACCAACCCTATTCTCTCTCCTCTAACCTAGCCGCCACCTCCATCTCTCCTTCCCCATTTGGCCGGCCACCACCACCCTCTCTTCCCCAATTGCTCATGTGTTGAGCCTATATATTCCACCATTGATTAAAGTAATCGATTGCGCGAAGGAGAAAGGGTTTAGTCTTGGCCTTTGAGTCGCTAGCACGATTCTTAAGGCCGTGATTAAGCTCTTGGTGGACTCGAGACCGAAAGGAGAAGAAGGAAGGGCGGAGCAAGCACGCCATCGCCTCCTACGCATAGGAATCGCCTTCTAGTTGCGATACTAGAAGAGGTACAAATCCCGATTCCTTTCTCTTTGTGTGAATGCTTAAGCACTAGATCCCATTTGTGCATAATTGTTTGTGGTTAATTAAAGGGAATTAACTATAAAATTAAAATTTGTGCACTTACTAACAGTGGTATCAGAGAACATGGTCGTGCTTAAGTTATTTTGACACTTAATTAAGAGAAATTAGTTAATTAATGGATTAGTAGAGTTGATGCTATTGCTTGCTGTCTGGAAACAGCAATTTCTGTGTTGTTATGCGTTTTTCGCTATGAAATGTTCTCTGGAAATTTTTTCTGTCAACTAGAAAGTTGTAGATCTGTGGATTTTGGTTCTTTTGGCGTTGGATTCACATTTTTCTGAAATTGTATGGATTTACTGTGAATAAAATGGCAACGGTGCGCAGAACCAGTTTCTGCTTGCACTGTTCTGTTTGAATGGCTCAAAAGATTTATATTTTGAATATAAGTACCAGTGTTCTTTGGCTAGATTTAAAGAGGACTTGAAACACTTTCTGTACATGTATAGAATGTTGCATGGTTCTGATTAATTCGTGGTTTTTCAAGTATGAAAAGAAAGATCTCGTCAGATCTGGTTTATTGAGCAAACTGATTGTTCTAATAAACTGTACCAACTGAGAACTCTTTCTGGAAAATTGTTTGAATAGAGTTGTTTATTTTTAAGTTAGGATTCCAGGAAAATTAATTTCATAATTTTTCATGGAAGTTTGGTACCTCAACCAGGTCAAACCTTTTCGGTCGATAGTCTGTTCCTGTACAGGTCTAGTCGATTGTTAAGCTTGTAACTTGAATTTCTTAAACAGAACTTAGTGGTTTTCTTTTCATGAATAGTTAGCCAATAGAT
Organism: Rhynchospora breviuscula; assembly: GCA_027562975.1. Taxonomy (NCBI): domain Eukaryota; kingdom Viridiplantae; phylum Streptophyta; class Magnoliopsida; order Poales; family Cyperaceae; genus Rhynchospora; species Rhynchospora breviuscula. Next base: position 5,805,507 of record CM050400.1, on the reverse strand, counting down.
TAAACAAGTTTTTCTATGTATATCGTATGTATAAAAACTGGATGGAAGGTGATCTTTCAGACCGGATGGTTGAGAAGAAAAACAGAATATCTCAAAACGGTGCGTTCGCGCACTTGTTTCAGATTTGTCTTTTTTGATTCTCTCAGATGGTATATGATCTCTTCCTGAAATTTTGACTGGTATTTACAATCTAGACAAGGAGCTTATATAAATTATTTCATAATTTTTGGAGACCGAAAACTGTGGATTTTGTCGTGTCCCATTAGATACTTTTTTATCAAAGTATTATTATTTATCTAATTATTCAAACTAGTTGAAAAAGTAATTAGGATACTCCTTGTGCGATCTCCTTTCAGTTTTTGATGATTGAAAAGTTTTCGAAAAGGAATTTAAACAAGTTTGATTGTTTGAAATTTGAGCATTTATACACGGAAATTGCGAATGGCAAATAATACGCAAAGACACTTGAAAGTCATTAATTATAAACAAATTACACTAGTGGATAGACTTGTGCTAACTTTGTTTTGTAGGAGGATGTGGGTTTAGTATGGCTCATGACTCAATGCCTTGTGGTTTGTAAATTGAATGCATGTGTGATTGTGTGTAATAAGGCCTTTGGTGCCATTAATTATTTTTGATTAATTTTTGTGTAACTTGAGAAGCTTGCATGCCCCTAAGGTTAGGATGGGAATAGAAATTTACACATGTAATTTTGTTCCTTTATTTTATATAGGATTTAGATCCATATAGAATTTAGTGGGAGGGACAAAGGTTAGATTAGTTTTGCTACATGGAGATGCGGCGAAAACTAATGCAAGCGGGAGCCATACAAACCCACAACAATGCTTGAGATGCTTATTATGTGAATGTTTGTGAATGCTATGAATGTCATAGGATAGGTATGGGTGTATGTTTACACGACCACCAAACAAGAGTCACATAATTGTTTGTCCCAAACGATTGAGCCAAATCACTCTCCTTCTCTCTATCCCCTTCACGCCTTATGTTCGGCCATTGATGCATTCCGCCGACGCGGACATCGTGGTCCACCATAGGTAGTCGGGGTGTAAATCGGATTTGCAAGGAGCAAATAGAGAGGAGTTACTTAACAATGGACCCTAATCGGATTGGACATTGGAGTGAAGTTCGCGACGCGAACCAAGAGTCATAAAGTTGTATGATTGGTTAAGGAGAACCTACCTCATTATTAGTTGCTTTGATGTTGTGCCGACGCCGGCATCATCTCAACGAAAGTGGGGGTCTTGGAAATTCATTACTTTTAGGGACTTATATTAAAGTAGTGAAAGTTTTACTTTATTGGAAATTAAAACAAAACATAAACTAATTGACCTTTAATTTGAAAATTGTTGTAGATGTCTTCCTCGTCTTTTTCGCTACGTTCTCTTTTAGAGAAAGAGAAGCTCGCCTTCAACGGTGCCAACTTTCTGGATTGGCACCGGAACCTTAGGCTTGTCCTTAGGTTTGAAAAGAAGGAGTACCTCTTGACCACTCCCGTCCCCGCGGCTCCCAAGTCGGATGCCCCTAAAGCGGATCAGGACAAACATGACAAGCACGTCACGGACGACATGGAGATGTCCGTCTTGATTGTCGCTGTCATGGAGTCGGAACTCCAAAAGGAGTTCATGGATAGTGGTCTAGGAGTGTTTGAAATGGTCTCTCGTCTCTCGAACATGTTCCAAATCAAGGCCCGCACCGAAAGGGCTCGTCTCATCAAGGCCGTCGCCAATACTCGATTGGCGGAGGGTCATGAAGTCGGGCCACACGTAATGAAGATGGCGGGGTTGTTTCGGCAGCTTGAAAGGCTTGATACGCCCTTCCCGTCAGGGGCGATTCAAGACTTTATTCTCAACTCTCTCCCTCACAGCTTCACCGGTTTTGTTGTGAACTACCGGATGAATGGCATGGACAAGAGCATGGATGATCTCCAAAACATGCTTGTCGAGACGGAGGAGAGTCTCAAGAAAGAGAAGGGCCCCAAAGATGTTCTTGCGGTGAGTGACAAGAGCAAGAAGAGCAAGAAAAGAAAGACCCGCCGAACTAGAAAGGGCAAAGGCCCGGTGACGCCCCAAGGTCCGGCCAAGGGAGCTCCCGAGGGTTCCAAGAGAAAGAAGAACCCGGCCACTTCCGAGACCGTATGCTATTACTGTAGCAAGACGGGCCATTGGAAGAGGAACTGCCCCAAGTACCTCGCTGACAAGAAGGCGGGAACCGTCCAGCCTTCTACCTCAGGTATATTTGTCATTGAAACCCTTCTCGCTACCTCTAACACAGACTGGATTTTTGACACCGGTTCTTGTGCTCACATTTGTCGAAATGTGCAGGCACTAAAGAGTAGGAGGCGGCTCGAGAAAGGCGAAGTACAACTCCGCGTCGGTAACGGCACGTGCGTCTCCGCTATGGCCGTTGGGAATGTGGATGTAACTTTGCCTTCTGGTTTCATTTTGGAACTCAAAGATGTCTATGTAGTTCCTTGTATCACTCGAAACATTATCTCTATTTCTTGTTTAGACTTGGATGGATTTGGTGTTTTAATAAAGAACAAAAGTTGTACTTTGTTGCGTGATGATGTTTGTTATGGTGTTGCGCATTTATTGAATGGTCTTTATGTGCTTGATTCTAGCGAATATGTTTTGAGTGTTGAACGTGACAGTAGGAAACGTAAGATTTCACATGAAAGTACGACTCTAATGTGGCATTGCCGCTTAGGTCATATCAACGAGAAACGCATTAAGAGATTGCAAACCGTTGGTCTCTTAGATCAATTCGCTTTCGAGCCGATTGACACATGCGAATCATGTTTGATGGGAAAGATGACCAAAGCGCCTTTTCCTAACAAAGGGATTAGGACAAACGACTTGTTAGATCTCATACATACCGATGTGTGTGGACCTATGAGCATTTGTGCACGAGGAGGTTATTCATACTTCATCACTTTCACCGATGATCATAGTAGATACGGGTATATCTACTTGATGCGGCACAAGTCTGAATCCTTTGAAAAGTTCAAGGAGTTCAAGAATGAAGTTGAGAACCAATTCAATCGAAAGATCAAGGTCTTGCGTTCCGATCGAGTTGGAGAGTACTTGAGCCACGAATTTGGTGATTATCTAAAGGAGTGTGGAATCGTTCCACAACTCACTCCACCGGGAACACCACAATGGAATGGTGTATCCGAGAGGAGGAATCGAACTTTGCTAGACATGGTTCGATCGATGATGAGCCAAACCGACTTGCCTAAATCGTTTTGGGGTTTTGCATTAGAAACCGCAGCTTTTACTTTAAACCGAGTTCCGTCAAAGTCCGTTGAGAAGACGCCTTATGAGCTTTGGTTTGGTAGGAAACCAAGCATGCTTTTTCTCAAGATTTGGGGTTGTGAAGCTTATGTGAAAAGGCTAATGAGCGATAAGTTTGGACCCAAATCGGACAAATGTTATTTCGTAGGATACCCTAAGGAAACAAATGGTTACTACTTCTACAACCGTGTCGAGAACAAGATAGTTGTTGCACGACATGCGGAGTTCTTGGAGAAGGAGTTTCTCTCAAGAAGAAGTAGTGGGAGCAACGTGGTGATTGAAGAAATTCAAGAACCGCAACAACAAGAGATGCCTCAAGTAGGAAATCTAGTTGTTCCCAATGTGGTGCCAAATGAGGTGGTAGCCGAACCCATTCCACAAGTTGTTGTGGAAGAAGAGGTTCAAGAGCAAGCTCCCTCAATTGAAGACTCAAACATATCGCGAGTCGATGATGTTGAAGTTGCACCCACACTTGAAGTTCAAGAACTAAGTCCGCAAACCGTTGTGGAACAAGTTCAAGAACCTCAAGCATCTACCCTACGAAGATCGGCAAGGCCAAGTCGTCCACCTATAAGATACTTAGGTTTGCACGACGTTCTCGTCATTGCGAATGACGAACCCTTAACCATAAAGAACATGAAGGAAAAATCCGACTCAAAGGAATGGCTTAAAGCCATGGAATCCGAAATGCAATCCATGTATGAGAACAAAGTATGGACCTTAGTTGACCTTCCCGACGGAGTAAAACCCGTTGAGAACAAATGGATCTTTAAGAGAAAGGTCGACATGGATGGCAACTTGACCATTTACAAAGCACGACTAGTTGCGAAAGGTTACAAGCAAGTTCATGGTATTGACTATGAAGAAACCTTCTCGCCAGTCGTCATGTTCAAGTCAATTCGGATCTTGTTAGCAATTGCCGCATTCTACGACTATGAGATATGGCAAATGGATGTCAAAACTGCCTTCCTAAATGGCAACTTGGAAGAGGATGTGTATATGACACAACCCGAGTGTTTTGTGGATCCAAAGAATGCTAACAAGGTGTGCAAGCTTCAAAGGTCCATTTATGGATTGAAGCAAGCATCAAGGAGTTGGAACAAGCGCTTTGATGAAGAGGTCAAGAAGTTGAACTTCATTCAAAGTGAGAAGGAACCTTGTGTTTACAAGAGGATTAGTGGGAGCGTGGTTGTATTTCTTGTCCTATATGTTGATGATATACTCTTGATTGGGAATGATATCCCCGAATTGAATGCAGTCAAGGATTCATTGAAGAAGGTGTTCTCAATGAAAGACTTGGGCGAAGCCGCCTACATCCTAGGAATCAAGATCTATCGAGATAGATCAAGAAGGTTGTTAGGCTTGAGCCAAGATGCATATATTGACAAAGTGTTGGAAAAACACAACATGGCTAGTTCCAAGAAGGGTTACTTGCCTATGTCACATGGCATATTCTTGAGCAAGACTCAATGTCCGACGACTGATGCAGATAGAAAGTACATGAATCAGTTCAAGTATCCATCTGTGGTCGGTTCGATCATGTATGCCATGCTATGCACTCGCCCCGATGTGGCGCATCCGATTAGTGTGACTAGTCGATACCAAGCTAACCCTGGTATACCACACTGGACCGCAGTCAAGAATATCCTCAAGTATCTCAAGAGAACAAAGGATAGCATCCTCGTGTATGGTGGAGACCAAGAGCTCGTTGTAAGTGGTTACACCGATGCTAGTTTCCAAACCGATCGAGATGATGCGAAGTCACAGTCCGGCTTTGTATATCTGCTCAATGGTGGGGCCGTGAGTTGGAAGAGTTCCAAACAGGATACCACGCCCGATTCCGTCACCGAAGCAGAATACTTAGCGGCGGGTGAAGCAGCGAAAGAAGGCGTTTGGATCAAGGAATTCTTGACCGAGCTGGAGGTGGTTCCAAGCATCTCAGGTCCAGTGGATCTCTACTGCGACAACACGGGAGCCATAGCTCAGTCCAAGGAGCCTAGGTCTCACCAAAAGACCAAGCACATTCTACGACGATTCCATCTCATCCGTCAGTTTGTGAATGACGGGTGGATCAAGGTCAAGAAGGTGGACGGTGCCGCGAACACAGCGGACCCTCTGACAAAGCCTCTGTCTCGAGCCGCACATGAGTTGCACGTTGCATCCATGGGGATTAGGCGTATGCCTGAGTGACTTTGAGTTGTATCTTTTATCTTTTGAGGCTTTAGTATGAGACATGTATATTTTGGATATTACATTGAGTACTATGCACTGGCTAGAAGTCGCTGTTGATTGACTCTAGGCCAAGTGGGAGATTGTTAGAGTTATGTCCTAGGAGCCAATTATTAAATGGCCACTTCTATGGTTTATGTGATTGATGATATTTTATCATTTATTCCTTGATTTATTAATTGACAGATCATTCAGGTTGAGGATCTGAATTGTGGATCTCTGTAGTTCATTTATAATTAAATGACAATAATAAATCTAAAAGGTCCGTAATCTTGATAATTAACAAGGAATATTAATTATCGGATAAGATTAGTATGCAAGTTAAGTGATGATTAAGTTCTACAGATCATAGGTAAGGAGTTGCCAACTTAATTGCATATGTATATGTTGTAGAACATAGTACAGGACGCGACCCAGTGAAATAAATATATGGATTGTGTTATGTGTCATTATTTATTTCATTTGAGTTTGATTCTAAGTTTGAGATGGTTCAGCTTTTCCACATGAGGATAGGTTCAATAAATATCGTCTACCGTTGATTCCTGATAAGGGCTGCTATACGGACTTTATTTATGTTCTCTTGAATTGTGCGGGGAAAAGCTGTTCATCAAGAAAACCGTATGTCCCTCATTAATTAACTTAGTGAGCGATGATATCTGTTTGGGCCCCTTGATGGAGATGGACTGTTTGCTAGCAACTGATACAGTCATCTCTAGATCAAGAAACGTATAATCTGCAAGAGTGACACATTCCTATCTTGGATTATACGATGATATCATGTGACATAAGAATCGGACAAGGAAATACTATTATTTCTTTTGCAGGATTGAGATATTGTAGCTGTACACTATTTATGCGAATTGGGAGTCATAACGTGTTGCTAGATACCGCTTATGATTATTAGAATTAAATAGCGATTTAATTCCATGGCCAACGTAGCATAAATCCTCAAAGGGTCACACAAATAGAGTTATAATCACACGGTGCATTATTTATTTATTCGTAATAATGTGTATTACGAAAATATGATAAGTTGATTAATTAATTATATACCGTTGCGAACCGTTATAATTAATTAAGTCAAATAGGTCATATAGAAATAAATTAATGTATTTTTCTAAACCCTATATAATTATTAATTAGTTAGTAATTATTTTGGTTCAACACATTTTAATATAATATAGTTATATTAATTAATTGGGCCGCCGTTTAAATGTAAACCGAAAGTCCAATTAAAGAGCAATTGAAGAGGCCTATAATTAATGTAATTAGGGACCCAAATGGTGAGTTAATGTGGCCCTTTCAAGCCCATAATGAGGCCGGCCAAGGAGGTAGGTAGGAGTGGCATTTTGTGTAATTTTGAGGAAGTTTGGTCTAGGGTTTGAGCTCTATATAAGACCCCTCTTGGAGGCTCAAACCAACCCTATTCTCTCTCCTCTAACCTAGCCGCCACCTCCATCTCTCCTTCCCCATTTGGCCGGCCACCACCACCTTCTCTTCCCCAATTGCTCATGTGTTGAGCCTATATATTTCACCATTGATTAAAGTAATCGATTGCGCGAAGGAGAAAGGGTTTAGCCTTGGCCTTTGAGTCGCTAGCACGATTCTTAAGGCCGTGATTAAGCTCTTGGTGGACTCGAGGCCGAAAGGAGAAGAAGGAAGGGCGGAGCAAGCACGCCATCGCCTCCTACGCATAGGAATCGCCTTCTAGTTGCGATACTAGAAGAGGTACAAATCCCGATTCCTTTCTCTTTGTGTGAATGCTTAAGCACTAGATCCCATTTGTGCATAATTGTTTGTGGTTAATTAAAGGGAATTAACTATAAAATTAAAATTTGTGCACTTACTAACAAACTGAACAGACCCTGCCCGAACCGGCATCTCAAGTTTTCCCTCCCAAATCTGACCATAAACTGTGTCGACTGCACAAGACTGAGTGAAAAAAGCTGCTGTTGCTGCACCGAACTGCCTTGCCACATCAGCTCCCCATGGCATGAATGTGTCATAGATGACGATATGGACTGGTCGGCCCGCAGATGACTCTTTCTGCATGAGTTGTCCGAGTGTTTTAGAACCAACCAACTTGAGCTTATCCAAATACTCTGTGACTGAGCTGATGTCAGTTATACCTTCGTCGAAGCCATCAGAAATCACCACAATGTGAACCGGACCCGTTTCTGGTTCAGTTGAGCCAAGAACAGATCGGGTAACGGCTAAAGTTGATCGGAGGCCGTGGTGGGCCAGCCGCTTGGCAAATTGGAGCAATGGATTAATATGACCTTGGCTTGGGTAAGGCAGGATAAGCGCATGTGGACTTGTTTGGAGGTCTTTATCATCTGCCATTATTGCAGATTTCTTCTAAAATGTGTGCACTTACTCGCTTATGAGAGGTCGCTCTTGGCAGATATGCTACCAGTGGCTACTGGGTAGGCTAGAAAGAATTTATATATGGGAACAAATCTGATGATATATAGAGCGACAACCAACGACGGAAGAAAGAAAATTTCAAATTGCCTTTCATTTTGACTATTCTTGCCTCCCGTACTCTTGTTCAATAATTTATGGACAAAATTCAACACAAAACGCAATTAATTATTAGTTTTTTCTATACTTTCAACTGAAGACGATTTACTTGCTTGCATGCGTATTATTTTGAAAACAAAGAGAATTAATTACCGGGAGTACTTTTATCTTACAGGTAGAACTTATTTACAGAAGTATGAATATGATCCGACATTTAACATCTACTTTTTCCTTACTTTTATTTTATTTTTTATACTCTTCAGGTGTTGGACCTTTTCCTGCATTGAAACAACAGAATCCGACCAGTAATTATAAGTGCCATCGGCGAAAAAACCATCGCTTGCCATCGCTCAACAGACAACGCGCACGCGTGGGTTTTTGTCTTGATTAGCAGGTATCTGTTACAAATATTCAGTTTAATAATCAAAAGTGTTCAGTTTAATAATTAAAAGTGTTCAGTTAAATACGTCAACTAATGGGCAGAGTCGCGCCAGGGTCAGAATCGTGCGTGGGTCAAAGAGAGGTGCGTCAGGGGCAGAGTCGGAAAAAATTTAATTTGAACCGGATCGGTTCATGACCCCTTCTAATTTTTTCATGTGTTTTTTATCCGGTTCGTGACCCCTTCGCTTGGTTTAATAATAACATCTTTTCTTATAACATTTATATTTTTTATTGCAACTAACTGAACATTTATACTCAATTAACAAAATATTTGTACTTATCCAACTGAACATTTGTATTTACTAAACTAAACATTTATACTTAATAAAATAAACATTTTTGCTTATAACATTTATATTTTCTGTTGCAACTAACTAAATATTTATACTTAAATAACAGAACATTTGTACTTATTAAACTGAACATCTGAGTAAAAAAAAATAAATAAATAAACATACTGAACACAGCGAACACTTATAACACAGTGAACAATTATAATAAAATGTGAACATTTATATCTAATAAAGTGAACACTTATAACAACGAAATGAACAAAAAATAATATGCGCGCTGGGTGAGTATAGGTCAGGGGAGAGAGCGCTGGCGCTGGCTTAGCGATGCCGCGGATGGTTATTCTGCCGATGACAGTAATCAATTTTCAAATCCGACTACCCATAATGAACTTCATATTCAATTTTCTATTTTGGGTGAAATTGAGAAAGCCCATGGGCTCAATTTCAGAAGTTTTCGTGTTTTTTGGGGACAAACCTTCCCCAAAAATTAAAAATAATATTAAAATAATCTGGAATTTTGAAAAAAAACTAAAAAAATCAAAATTTTTTAAATGATATTGCGATATCGGTTTTTCAAAAGCCAATACCAGCACTTCCGCTTTTTTTTTTTTTTTTTTTTTTTTCCGGCTCTGAATAGGTTTTTGTGCTATTTCTTAGTAAATGCCATTTGTATTTAGTGCTATTTGGTTTTTTGCGCTAAGGTACCATTCAAACATTTAAGCTACCATCTACCATTCATACATTTAATGCCATCTACCATTCAATAATAAGTTACCATTCAAAAATAGAACCGTGTACAAGTTACCATTCGCAATATTAAATAATAAGTTAACTACAATTTAATGATCCAGTCAACATTTAATGATACAAGCCAAAATTTAATGATCCAAAATTTAAAAAAGAGACAAATAAATTTAAATAATCATTTGTAAAAAAATTACCTCAAGTAATGACAAATAATATGCCGCAACTCCAGTCCCTGAACAGTCCGGAAATAATGTGGTGCCACTGATATCTAACATCCACGCACCTAAGTACCTATCAAGCTCATCATCTGACCAATTCTCTGTTGGTACTTCTCGCCACTTGTTGCGCAGCTCTCTCGTGGAAATGTGGGTTTTGTTTTGCTTCTTGAAGCAATTTTTAACATCGGTATTTGACGTACCTCTGGTAATGCATGCTGCGAGCCTGCGATAATAAATCGGTGCAGTCGTAATTTGTACATCCTGTCATCGGTTTGCCGGTCGTTGGCAAACCCAATAAGAATGCCACATCCTGTATTGTAAAATTTTCTAATTATTCTAACATGATTTAGTTATTCTAACATGAAATTCTATAAATAATATTTTTTACTGTTCCACACTTGAAAGAAATAATAAATAATAGTCAATTAATTATGCATGAGCACTTGTAACGTGACAGTCATCTCACCGACCGAAAAGTGAAAATTGTGTTTATGGCCTCCAAAACATGGCCAGACACCTCAACAGCGAAAGTTCTAACTTTATATGCTCATCGTAGCATAATTGAGTAGACCAAAGGCCTTTATGCGATCATCCATTGCTAATATTCGTATCAATTTTGGCTTATGAAACAACGGTTTCCAATCCTACAATTATTGAATCCAATTAACTTACAAACCTTAAATAAACAATATGCATTGGACTTTTTTTACCCGAACTGAGCAAAGACCAAGAACAGAGCGAATGAGTTCTGTTACGAGTAACGAAATGAGGGACCACCGAGTGGATCCTTCGTCGTGAAATCAAGATCCGACAAGAATTACAACTCCAAACTCGACGTCGCCACTTGAGACATCCTAAGGAGGTATCCAGTCGGGGGACCCATATGCAGTACTGGAACAATCTCTCAATTCTCTAGTGCTCGCGGTGCAAGCTTTGAAGCCTGCTCCGTATAAGGAGGCGATCAAGAAGGACCCACCGAAACAGAGAGAGAATATCCAGTCTGGAGGTGGAACAAAAGGGTCATTTCACCAGTGTTTGTCGAGAACCACCTCTTTGCTTCAAGTGCAGAAAGGTTGGCCACATATCTTGGGAGTGTTCACCACCAAATCCACCATCAATTCCGGCAAAAACCCTAGTTCAACCTAGCAAGGTCTCAGATCCTTCTCTGACAACCTTGAACTTTGCTCCGATCGAGCAGACTGAGTCAACTTTAGATCTGACAATGGCGGAAGAGATTATTTGCTTTGAGAACTCACCTTCTTCTCAAGCAATCGAGGAGTCTTTCAAGAAATGCGTGGTGCTCCATTCCAATCAAGATTTCCCAAAAGAACGAGTAGAAGCTGGCCTCAGATCTCTTGCTCCGACGCATCCATGATGCATAGCTGAGGTTGAAGACTATCGTCTGATGGTAGAAGGGCCGGGTTGGTGGCGCAACAAGGTGATCCGTCAAGAAATGGCAAAGATTGACTGTACCGGTCTGAGAGCGGTGCTGTGGAATGCTTCATTCGAGAATGGACTGAGATTGAGAAGTCTTTGGTCTCGAGATGATTTTGTGAAGCTGATCAAAGGTTTTGGTATTTTACTTCAAATCAATCTAGCTACTTTGGATAGATCTAACCTGAGAGAGGCAAAACTCAGAATTGGAGTGTGTAAGATTGAACATGTTCCCGCAGTAAAACCTGTGGTGTATAGAAACGATCGCAATGAATATTGCTGGACTCCAGTCAAATTTGTTCTAGATGCGCCGATCGAGACTAAATCTAAGTTGATGAAGAGAAAGAGAGTGTGGATTCCTAGAGATGACAATAACAAAGGCAAGAAAGTTAACCCTTCTGATCCCAGTTCTAGTAACCAAAATCAGAATGAGAAAGAAGATGATCTGTTAGGAGAAGAAAAGGAGGAAGAATGGGAAGAGAGAGGAGATGAAGTGAATTATGATCAACAAGAGAAAGATGTTGTGGATTTGGGGGAATTGATGAAGGCTTAGAACCTAGGAATCAAATAAATTTGTAAATCTAGAGCTAATCTCACTAATCGTTCGGAATATAGCTTTAGGGTCGAACCCAAGAGACGGATCTATGAATACTGGACTTATCCTTTCTTAAAATCTAGACAGAAATATTTTTATGAAGATTTAAATAAAAAAACTAAACGACGCACTAAGTAAATGTTTTTGGTTGGTTTTTAGACTCGAAATAAGATAAAATAAACTAAATAGTAATTAGAATAAGTAAAGCAGTATTTTTGGGGTTTAAACAGAGAATAAAAATATCTTAGGAGTCATGTTTCGCTTGCTTTTGGACGCTAAAACTCAAAATTAAGCACTTTCGCACTAAATTTCGCGTTTTAGCTACAGTTGCCACCCTGTTCGGTCCGAACAGAAGGCAAAGGTGGGCTTAATTGGTTCGTTATGCTAACTAGTGCTTTAAGTTAGGGTTTATTGGTCAAACCTAGATGTTCTAAACCTCAGCTTTCGCTTGTTGGGACAGATTCTGGTTTAATCACAACCTAACCTAATTAACTTGATTGGTTCGCAACTTTTGGTATAGAATTCAATCAATTAAACTTGTTTATTGGAGTTCGTAAGGATATTTAGAGATCTTTTGGACTGGTCTAAAAGTTACACTTTTGGTGTCAACTAATCTCCCCTTTAGGATTTACAATTTATCCCAAGTACTTGAATTAAACGTGACTTGTTTATCCAAACTTAGACTAACTAGATGCAGCTGTTCAAATAGAAGGTAATTAGAGATTTAAGTAAGTGTTTTAACTCAAGCAACAGATATAATTCGCAATAAACAAATCTCAAAGCATAGTATCACATAACAAGTCAAATAAACGTTATCCAAACATCAAGTTACTTCCCTAATTTTAAGATGACATAAAATCTAGCCTAACATAGTAGCAAAACACACAATAATCGTAAAATAACAATAAAGATACAAGCCCATCAAGTCAAAAGAAAGAAACATAAAAGAATAAACCAAATACTCCTTTTGCTTCCGTCTTTTGGTCTTTAAGGCAGTGGGGTATTGCTGGATGGTCGCCAAACTGGTCACCTTGCTGCCGTCGCTTCAAGGTTGATGATCTCCAAAGGTAGAAGAGAGAAACGCCTTTGAAAAGGTGGAATTAGGTATGGAGAATCGAGGATATCCTTTCTCAGACGTGTAGGAGCATTTATAGTTATTTCTTGGTGCTGGGAGAGAAAGCCTAGGCGCCAAGGCAAGAAAAGATACCAAAACGAAGAGTTTCCATGTAGAAAACATTGTCTTTTATGCTCTGACGGTGCCATGTTCGGACCGAACAAGGGTCCATTCGAACCGAACAAAATAGAGGAGGCTCAGGCTGGCGGCTACAGTGCATTCGGTCCGAATAAGGAGCCATTCGGTCCGAACGGAATGCTGAAAATTACCTCCAATGCTAGGAATGAGTCGTCTAGCGTGCAATGAACACCGGGAATCCATCTATACGCTCTAAGATCATCAGAAATCATGAAAACCTGTACAGAGAAGAGAAGAAACGACGACAGAGCCAAATCCTGAAAAAACATGGCAATTTATTAAATAATTTGTTGGTTCGAGTGTGTTTTGAGTGCCAAGTACGGTCCAAATACCAATGAAATATGATGATATCAAATCTCCCCAAACTTAAACTTTGCTTGTTCTCAAGCAACGCCCTAAGCTTAAAATTTTGGACTGTACTTACAACTAACAATCAAGTCGTTTCTCAAACCAAGAAATTTGTCATGAAAATCAATTGCTCAAGCCTAAAATATTCTCACACTTAGATCAAATGAGTCAAATAAAAATTCCTAAAACCAAGTCTTGTGTTCTACAATTCAATTCATGTAACTCTTGGTCCTAATGAAATTCTTTTCTCAAATTCAAGAACTCTAGCTTCTATTTGTTAATTCAAAAGCGATCTCAATTTCAATTACCTGTTCTTTTCCATATTTCACAAAAATTTGTAAAGTCCTTTATCAAAATCGGAAATTTTATAATGAACTCCTCTTTAAAGCCAATTTCAATTTTTCACCAATTTTTTTTCTTTGTGTAAGTCGAGTCGTGGGGCTTTGCACCCTAGAGGATTTTTGTGCGAGTCATTGACCTTGTGAAGCTACTGGCACATGTCGCACCAAGGAGGTCGGTCCGGTTTTTACGCATTTTTTTCGCTACAGACCACTACGGACTCAAGCATTTTGCTAGGTACCTTAAGCCTCCAATTTTTGTGGTTGTGTTGGTGGAAAAAGGCCTCGACGCGTCCTCGTTTTCACAACTATTTAATTTTATTGTCCCATTAAATTTTTGCTCGTTGGTGGTTCAAGCGATTAAAACAATTTTGACAAGATGAAGTTCATTTCATAATTTTCCAAGTTGATAAATTTCTTTTTGAACAGAAGTTTGTCAAATACAAATCCGTTCACTCGGTAAAAACTTGTGAGAACCGACTAAAACTGATTTAACAATTCTAAGCATCCGAAATCGAGTTCTATTTTTGCAAAAATAATTTCATTTTGTTTATTGGTGTAAAAATCGAATTGAGATATCAAAACATTCTAGGGTCCTTTGAGAAAATTTTTGTTTGACTCAAAACAGTTTCAAGCAGTGTGAAGTTCATCATTTAAAATCCAAATCGAGAGAGTTTAGGCAAAATCAATTCAATTCCAAGCCAAAACAGTTGAAAAATTCAAATTTTAAATGTCTGTTCGGACCGAACAGAGACTGTGCATTTTTCAGAAATCTAAAACAGTGCATTCGAACCGAACAAGGACCTGTTCGGACCGAACAGAGAAGCCAAAAATGCGAAAATTTTACCCATTTTCATCCAAATTCAACCCATATCGTCCCTGGATCCACTTTTTCTCCTATGCTCTCCCCCCCAAACTTGTATAATGCTTGTCCCAAGTATGTATTCATAGAGAAATTTAAATAGGAGAAAAAGAAAAGTTACCTTTTAGTAGGGAGGAGGAGGAGGGCCCCGAGAGGATGAGCCTTGATGAAATCCACTGCCATAATTGGGGAAAATGTTGAAGAAGTTGTCGGGTGGTCCTGTGGCTGCTGCAGCTCGACTTGATTACCCAAGTATGGGTAAAAGTTGGGATCCGACCGAGCGGGACGTTGAGGGCCTTGCCATTGCACTCATTCAAATTGCGATTGTGCTCCTTGTGGTGGCATGGGCTGCTGTTGTGGCTCGGGTACTTGATTACCTAAGTATGGATAAAAGTTCGGATCCGAAAGTGCCTCATGTGCTGTGGCTCGGCGGGGTGGAGATTGTGGCGGCGAAACGTGACTATGCTCCGATGGCACCGAAGAACTCAAGTTCGGATCATCTTCTTCACCGGGCCAATATCCCATCCTCAAATAGAAGTTGTTGTCATAGGTCACATTGGAGACATTATCTAGTTTATGGCCAAATTCCTCAAACTCGCTTGATAACCGACTCAATTGCATCCCATAGTCGGCTTGTGCCTCCGTGCTTTTTCTTACTTCACCCCTTGTCTCCATGGTGAGTTTTGTAAGATCGCCCACCATATTCATGAGGTTTAAAGCCCACTGTGGCACTTGTGGGTCACTTGCATAGGAAGAAGAAGCATGCGGTGGAGAGTTGTGTTTCTCGGATGGGCCCGCCATATCGGTCTCCATGGGGGTTGATGTAGGGAATCTTGGAGCTACCATTTTCCCAGGAGTCACATTGTTGGAGTTGTGTCCTAGAAGTCAATATTTAATGACTTAATTTCTTAGTTTATGTTACTGATGATATTTGATCATTTGTTCCTAGAGTTTATTACTGACAAATCATTCAGGTTGAGGATCTGAATTGTAGATCTCTGTGGATCATTCATTAGAATGACAGTAATAAATCTAAATCGTCCGTAATCTTGATAATTAACAAGGAACATTAATTATCATAAAAGATTAGTATGCAAGTTAAGTGATGATTAAGTTCTACAAATCATAGGTAAGGTGTTACCAACTTAATTGCATATGTGTATGTTATTAGAACATAGTACAGGACATGACCCAATGAAATAAACATATGGATTGTGTTATGTGTCATTGTTTATTTCATATGAGTTTGATTCTAAGTTTGAGATGATTCAACTTTTCCACATGAGGATAGGTTCAATAAATATCGTCTACCGTTGATTCCTGATAAGGGCTGCTATACGGACTTTATTTATATTCTCTTGAATTGTGCGGGGAAAAGTTGTTCATCAAGAAAACCGTATGTCCCTCATTAATTCACTTAGTGTGTGATGATATCTGTTTGGGTCCCTTGATGGAGTTGGATTGTTTGATCAACTTGTACAATCAACTCTAGATCAAGAAATGTATAATCTGCAAGAATGACACATTTCTATCTTAGATTATATACAGTGATATTATGTGACATAAGAATCAGACAATGAGATACTTTTATTTCTTATGCATGATTGAGATATTATAGCAGTACATTATTTATGCGAATTGGGAATCATAACGTGTTGCTAGATACCGCTTATGATTATTGGAATTAAATAGCGATTAAATTCCATGGCCAACGTAGCATAAATCCTCAAAGATTCACACAAATAGGACTTTAATCACACAGTGCATTATTTATTTATTCGCAGCAGTGTATTGCGAAAATATGATAAGTTGATTAATTAATTATATACCGTTGTGAACCGTTATAATTAATTAAGTCAAGGAGATCATATAAAAATAGATGAATGCATTAACTAATTCCAAAATAATTATTAACAAGTTAATAATTAATTTTGTTCAACAAAATTTAATTATAGGAATTAAATAGAGCTTATGGACCTTTATTTAATTAGTAAATTAAAGGCCCGGTTTGAGTACAAGAGAAAGGTCCATTAATTAATTGAATTAGTGGACATTTAATACACCACAAATGGACTTGATAGCCCATATAGTGGCTGCCCTAATAGGGGTAAAAAGGTCCCTAAAGTTTGTGGAGTGGTTGGTCTATAAAAGGAGGTCATTTGGAGAGAGAAACCCTAGCCACCATAGCCTTTTCTCTCCCTCTTCCTCCTATAACGAAAATTACAGAGAAAATTTCAGAATTTTCATCTCTTTCTCTTGCTCTTTTCCACCTCATCTAGCTCATGTGTTGAGATTTCTCTCTTCTCCATTAATTAAACTAGTTAATTGACAAAGGTAGAAAAGAGAAAATCTTGGGGATTAGTTGCTCTCATCTTTCTTGCTAGCACAAGTTCAAAGAGGAGGTGATTAAACTTCTTGGTCGACTTGAGGCAGCCGTCGACAGAGGAGAAGGCGAAGAAGAGCACGCCATCAACTCCCATGCATTGGTCGAGCCTCGCGGATACAATTCCGCGAGAGGCAATCGATTCCTTCCCTTTTCTCATGTGTGTGTGGATTGCTTAGCAAGATCCTTTGTGCTTGATGTTTAATTAAGTTAATTAGTAACTAAAATTGAAAATTGAGCACTTTCTAACACACATAATCAAGAGGAATTAGCCAAGTGTGATGGTTAGAAACATCTACCTTGTGTAGATATGAAAGATAGAAGTCACTTGCATGATCACGCAACCACAGGTATTTGTGCTCAATTTTCGCTCCGGGACGGCAAATCTTCAAGAACCGGGCCGCCCGAAACCGATCATCATCATAGTGAGTGTAGCCAGTGCACATGGTTTCCTCAGGCATTAGAATCTCCATACGCTTAGATAAAAGCGTCACAAACGAGCCTATGGTTATATTACCCGTAGCATTCTCCATATCCCTTTGATGAATCCAATGCTTCACCATTGGTTTGATCAATTTCAACTTCTCGGGCTCGGGTTTAAGCATATGCCACAGAATGCCAATCTCTTTCTCATTAGTGACATTCACCGTATCTCTTCTTGCAAAAATTGTGGCCGCGATCCCACGGAGAAGGATCCGAAGAAGAGGGTGATGCACTAGCCTAGCTTGTAGCTTGGCACTTCGGCCACAAAGTCTCATCCAAACTATTTCCTTGTTCATTTCATCATTTGGGTCCCTAGTCCATGTAATTTCCTCAATGGGACCATTTTCCAACATGTAGACTCCCGCCAATTCATCCAACTATGCTCGGTGTGTATTGTTCCTCAATCAGAACCAAATATAATCCCGCCTATCTTGTTCTAAGAGTCTAAGTGAGGAGAGAAACTCTTGGGTCAAGACCCGATATGCCTTCTCACGGTGATTCTAAAAAGTGGGAGTAATACCAACCTTGCTCGTGAGTTCGAGAAATTGCTCCGCTATGCCAATCTTCTCAAGAGTCGTAATGTCCATGAATCTGGTGTGCTCAAATGTTCGCTTCCTGATCTTAAGATAATTTTGGAACATGAAATCCCACGGCAACTCAAATTTAGCATTCTTTTCATATTGGGCCGCCTCGGGATTGCGGAGCCAAGCCGGGTCTACTCCAGGCTGTTCTGGCTGCTGCTGGGGCTGAGAAAAAGATGCAGCAGCGGCTGCCTTGGCACTAGCACACGTGTTCCTCTTGAAAACCATGGTTTGAAGTCGAATTGCAGAGGTTTTCGCGAACTCAAGAGTCTGTTCGGACCGAATGAAGAAGGTCTAGAGAGGTTTCGGCTGTGAACAGTGCTCTGTTCGGACCGAATAAAATTCTGTTCGGACCGAACAGAGAAGGGGTACTGGTAAAAATTGGCCGAACTGGTACGAGTCTGACCCAAATCACTGGTACACACTTTACTTTGCTGGCACGACCTTGTACAAAGCTCACACAAACCAGATTAAACGATAATTGAACAATTGAGAAGGGAAATAGAGCAATTGGACCTTTGTAGACCTTAATTGATCACGAACCCGACGGGTTGGAGCAGGGCAGCGACTAAGAATGAACTTCTACGTCGCTCGAGTGGTCTAGGAGCAAGAGAGAGACACTTGGAGTGTGTAAGAAGCGGCAGCAGGGCAAGAGTACGCCTAGTCGGGCCGAAGCGAAGTCGGGTTGGTGCCGAGGTGGTGCCGCCACTTGAGATGTCGTCTAGACGTTTCAAACTACTTGTAGGGACAGTAGAGAGGTCCCTTGTGTGCTCCAAGTTGAGAGAAAACAAGAATTCGTCAAGTTGTCCAAAATTTTCGTGGAGCGTGTCGCGAAAAATCCGCTGCGAGCAGGCCTTGGCTTCGAAAACCGAGAGTAGCAATGGCAAGAGGGTGGAGATGTGAGCGTTTCGAACCTTTGATCCAGTGAAATGGTGGAGAAATAAGGGAGTGGAGTTTTGGTGGCTTGGCTTCGGTTTGGAGAAGAGAGAACGAAAGGGTGAGAGGAATGGATGCGAGTGGGAGAGAGAGAGAGGGAGAGGAAGAGGGGACGGTTTGGGTTAAATGGGTTTCAGGTTGGGTTAGGATAGTAGTGGGTCGGGTCCAGTCGAAATGGAGGATCCATTTAAACTCCTAATGGGCCTCTTGCAAAATTAATAAAAAATGTCAGCCCAAAACTATTATTGAAGCCCATTTGTTGGTCTGTTCGGACTGAACAGAAGTATGTTCGGACCGAATGGACTGTGCACTTGTGTCTCTACTCAACTCCCTCTGTTCGGACCGAACAGAATCCTGTTCGGACCGAACAGACTGTGTAGATTCACCCGTTTCGCATTGTTTCGCGCCTAATTTGTTCTCTCGATGTCCAGATTGGCTTTTCTCCTTTTCTTGAGTTGTTGTGCAATCCGTATGAGGTCGATCGGGGTTAGTTGGCTCACGTAACCCATGGTGCTCTAGCACGCATCACAACGTCCTTCGTTATTTCCATCAATTTTCCTATAATTAAAATAGATAACGAATTAGAATAAATAATGAAACATTTATTTTTGTTATTTTCTATTTTTTTTCAATTTTTTTTATATTTATATTTTTCTGATTTTTTTTGTATTTTCTATATATATATTTTTTTATGACAAAATAAAATAGAGAGAGATAGAGAAAGTTCTTGGGTTGCCTTTCAAGAAGCGCTTGTTTTAGGTCCCTAGCTTGACTGTCTTCTTGTAGGTTTCGCTTTGGTCGGGCTCGCCAAGCGTGATGGCTTGAATTTTTTCGTGAGCTTCATTGGCGATGTAGTGTTTCAAGCGTTGCCCGTTGACTTTGAATGGCTCCGAATTCTTGTCACAAATGTCTATGGCTACAAACAGGTAGACCTTCACAACTCGAAAGGGGCCGGACCATCATGACTTCAATTTGCCCGGGAATAGCTTGAGTCTCGAGTTGAATAATAGCACCAAGTCGCCTTCCTTGAATTCTCCTCGAGATTCGCCTATCGTGCACAAATTTTGTTCTTTCTTTGTAAAGTTTAGCATTTTCATATGAGTTTAGGCGTACCTCATCTAATTCGTGCAAGTCAAGGATGCGCTTTTCACCGGCCTTTAGAAGATCCATGTTGATCGTTCGAGTCGCCCAATATGCCTTGTGGTCTATCTCAACCGGAAGATGACATGACTTCCCATAGACGAGCTTAAAGGGACTCATGCCAATAGGTGTCTTAAAGGCGGTGCGGTAGGCCCATAGTGCAACGTCGAGCTTGTTTGCCTAATTCTTGCGAGTTCTAGCCACCGTCTTTTTCAAAATTTACTTGATTTCCCTATTTGACACTTTCACTTGCCCACTTGTTTGAGGATGGTAAGAAGTTGCCACCTTATGAGTCACGCCATGTTTCTTCAAAAGATTGTCAAAGTTTCGATTGATGAAATACTTCCCACCATCACTAATCACCGCTCTAGGCACACCAAATCGCGGAAAAATCACCTTAGAGAATAGCCTAATCACCGAGTTGGAGTTCGCGGATTTGCATGAAATTGCCTCGACCCATTTTGACACATAATCAACGGCGACGAAGATGTATTCATATCCATGAGAATTAGGAAACGGACCCATAAAATTTACTCCCCACACATAAAAAATTTCCATCTCAAGAATCGGGTTAAGGGCCATCTCATTCCTTTTTGAAATATTACCCGTTCTTTGACATTGATCACATGACATAACAAAAGAACGTGCATCTTTAAAAAGAGAAGGCCAAAGGAAGCCCGATTGGAGTACCTTGGCAGCCGTTTTGGAGAAAAAGGCATGACCACCATAGACGGAGGAGTGACAACTTGCTAGATTCGCCCGAACTTCTTCGTATGGTATGCATCGCCTATAGATGTCGTCAATTCCGAGCTTAAAAAGGTAGGGCTCCTCCCAAAAATAGTATTTTGCATCTGTTTTGAGCTCTTCTTCTCCTGCCAGCTCATCTCAGGAGGTAGGGCTCCACTCGTGAGGTAATTGGCCAAGTCGGCATACTACGGCCGCTGAGAATGCGCTGTTCGGACTCCTGTTCGGTCCGAACAAGGGTCTGTTCGGTCCAAATGGAGCTCCAAAGCGAGTATTTGCTGCGCCAGGTGCACCCAGTCGTCTTCCAGGGTCTCGATTCGGTCCGAATGGGTGT
The DNA here is from genome assembly GCA_027562975.1 of Rhynchospora breviuscula. Classification (NCBI taxonomy): domain Eukaryota; kingdom Viridiplantae; phylum Streptophyta; class Magnoliopsida; order Poales; family Cyperaceae; genus Rhynchospora; species Rhynchospora breviuscula. The sequence goes on along the minus strand of CM050400.1, from coordinate 5,784,312 downwards.
CTTTTCGGTCCGAACAGAGGTCGATTTTCATCAACTTCTCGTCCGGAAAAGAGTCATCGATCGGAACTTGGTTGTCTTGATCCTCCTCCTAATGTAGGCGTGACAAATGGTCAATAACAGAGTTTTCCGTGCCTTTTTTGTTTCTAATCTCAAGGTCAAACTCTTGAAGAAGAAGGACCCACAGTATGAGTCGTGGCTTGGCGTCTTTCTTGCTCAAGAGATACCTAACCGTGGCATGATCAGTGAAGACAATCACCTTGGAACCTACCAAATAAGAACGGAACTTGTCTATAGCAAACACAATGGCGAGGAGTTCCTTCTCGGTAGTCGTGTAATTCGCTTGAGCCGGGTCGAGCACCTTACTTGCATAGTAGATGCGCGACCGGCTTCTTGTCTATCCTTTGCTCGAGCACCGCTCCGATCACGAAATCACTTGCATCACACATAAGCTCAAATGGTTGTATCCAATCGGGCGGTTGCAAGATCGGGGCAGAGACGAGAGCTTCTTTCAACCTATTAAATGCATTAAGACAATCCTCATCAATAATAAAGTCATTATCTTTTACAAGAGATTACTTAATGGTTTTGCAATTTTTGAAAAGTCTTTCATAAATCGGTGATAGAATCCGGCATGTCCAAGAAAGCTTCGCACGTCCTTGACATTCTTTAGCACTTCAAGCCTCTCGATCACCTCGATTTTCGCCTTGTCCACTTTAATCCCTTGGAAAGTCACCATGTGGCCTAGCACAATGCATTTTTACACCATAAAGTGGCACTTCTCCCAATTCAAAACCAAGTTAACCTCTTCGCATCGCTGCAAGATTTTGGAAAGGTTAGCAAGACAAGAATCAAAACAAGTACCATAAACGGAGAAATCATCCATAAACACTTCCATTTTTTTTCAATAAAATCCGAAAAAATTGCCATCATAGCATGTTGGAAGGTCGTGGGCACATTACAAAGACCAAAGAGCATTCTTTTATATGCATATGTACCATATGGGCAAGTAAAGGTGGTCTTTTCTTGGTCATTTGGATGGATTTGTATTTGAAAGAAACCCGAATAACCATCTAAATAACAAAAATACGAGTGATTAGCAAGTCTTTCTAGCAATTGATCAACAAAAGGAAGAGGAAAGTGATCTTTGCGTGTCGCCGCATTGAGCTTGCGGTAATCGATGCACATCCTCCATCCGGTCACCACTCGTGTTTGAATCAACTCGTTCTTGTCGTTCTTGACCACCGTCGTGCCACCTTTCTTGGAAACCACGTGGACCGGGCTCACCCATTTGCTATCGGAGATCGCATAAATGATGCCCGCATCAAGGAGCTTGAGAATCTCCTTCTTGACCGCTTCCTTGAGGTTGGGATTGAGTCGTCTTTGTGCCTCTCGAGTCGGCTTGTAATCTTCCTCCATTAGAATCCAATGCGTGCAAATTGAGGGATCGATACCCTTCAAATCGTCGATTGAATAGCCGATTGCACCTCTATGGGCCCTTAGCTCCACCAAAAGCTTCTCTGTCTGACCTGCATCTAGCTCCGAATTAACAATAACTGGGTATGTTTGATCTGGGCCAAGAAATTCATACCTTAAGGACGTTGGAAGAGGCTTTAGTTCGACTTTTGGGACCTCTGTTCGGACCGAACCAGTGTTGTTCGGATCAAACAGAGCGCCAGAGTTCTCCAGATGGTCTGTTTGGGCCTCCATTCGGACCGAACAATAGTCCGAACGGGGTTCCATTGGCATGGTTTCGCCCTCTTCTTCGATCTCTAAGGTCTCCTCTACCCCAATTGCCTCTTGCATGTCACAGAGAAAGGTTTGGTAAGTTTTCAGAGCTATTTGGTACTGTTCTTCAAGGGATTCTTCAATCTCCGGCACTTCTTGGATCATGAAACAAGTTTTTGCAGGGTCGGGGCAACTCATAGCATGGTTGATTGAAAATAAGAGCCGCTCCCCCTACTCTGACCAAAATTATCCCGTCTCGGGCATCCATCATCACACCGGCGGTTCTAAAGAAGGAGCGTCCCAAAATGATAGGCACCTCCTTGTCTTCTTCTATGTCCATTACCACAAAATTGCCAGGCACCAAAAATTTGCCAACTTGCACAGGTAAATCCTTCAATTCACCCAACGGTAATCGGATCGTGGAATCGGCAAGTTTTAGAGTCATACTTGTGGGTATAAGTTCGCCGAATTCGATCTTCTCATACACCGTTTTAGGTATAAGGCTAACACTTGCACCCATGTCACACAAGGCTTGTCTAATGATAGCTTTACCAATAGTGCAAGGAAGAACAAACCGACCTAGATCCTCAAGCTTAGGTGGCATATTACTCTTCAAAACTTCGCTGCTCTTGTATGTTAGCGCCACCGTCTTCAATTCCTCCATGGATCTTTTGCTTGTGGACAGCTCCTTCAAGAATTTGGCATAGATTGGTACTTGAGCAATCGCATCGGTGAATGGGATGGTGATCCGTATTTACTTGAGTATGTCCCAAAAGATCATGAACTGAGCATCCTCCTTAGACTTCACCAATCGTTGAGGAAAGGGCACATGGGGCATGTATGCTTGTACGGAATGCTCCGCCTTGCCATTGCCATTCGATTGAGCCTCTATAGTATTCTATTAGGACCGAACAAAAGGTTGTTCGGACCGAACAGGAGGAGCTTGTGTCGGTTCAGCGGTATTCTGAGGCTCCAATGTCACTTCTTCAGCCTGAAGTGCCTTCTAGAGGGGAGGAAATAGCAAAATCTGCTCGAGTATTGGTTCCATCTCCTCTGTACCAGTCTGTTCGGACCGAACATAGTGCTGGATTTCGGCATCTGCCGGCATTGGCGGGTCCTGGTACTCCCTTTCGCTCGTCAGAACATGCAGGGCCTTGATCTCAGCATTAGAGTTCACCAGAGGCTGCCCTGGAAGCTTCCCGGGTTGCCTCGAAAAGTATGGTTCCATTATTTGCTCCAACCTGGTTAAGGTATTTGCATTAGTCTTAAGTTCTTCCATGCCTTCAACCAATATTTGATTAAATTTGCCTTGTTAATGCATAAAGTCTTGAACAACTGGTGGTATACCATCCCTATTGTAAATAGATTTCTTTGGAAAAGGTTGGTCACGACTGTTGTTATTAAATTGTGTATTTTTAAACACAGTTGGTTGGTTGGTATTTTTGTACTGGTTCCTTAGCACATATGGTCTATTTGTCACATTATTATGGCATTTAGTGTGGTTTATGTTTTTCCAATCTGCTTGTTCCCCATCACTCAATGAATAACTTCGACTAAATTATGTGTCTCGAAAAATAGGAGGGCTCATTGCTGATCGAGTTGACTTGGTGCCCTCTGTTGCCAATCTTTGCGAGCAGGCAATCAATTGAGGTGTGCCCCTCCTCTCCGCATGCGCCACAATTGTTGGAATTGAGATGGGTCCCTTGTTCAGATTGGTAGGCGGCAAGTTCGGCTTCCAACTCCGCGATCCTTTCATTCTTGAATGTGATCTCATGGATTTGATGCTTAGAATGACTAGATCGACGATGAGATGGAATCGGGTACCAAGTGTAGTTTCTTGCACAATAATCGAGCAAATCACGCCCTTGAGTTGCGTCGAGCCTCTTGAATGCGCCACTTGAAAGAGAATCAATATTAATTTTTATATTATCATAGAGTCCGCTATAGAAAGATTTAATTAACATCCATTCTTTAATCCTATGATGTGGGCAAGAATTCTCTAAATCCCTAAATCTTTCCCATGCGTCCCTCATTGATTCCTCTTCTTTTTTAGCAAAATTATTCAATTCCCTTCTAATCGCATCAGATCTGTTCGCGAGGAAGTACATATCCAAAAATGTTTGTGCCATTTGATCCCAAGACCGAATCGACCATTTTTTCAATGTTTTGTATCATTTTTGGACTCTATCTTTAAGGGTAAAATGGAATAACAGTAGCCTAATTGCTTGTTGAGGAACCCCATTAAACTTAATTAATTTAGTGCAATCAATAAAGGTTTGTAAGTGAGCATGAGGATCCTCTTTGTCATCTCCTTAAAACGGGTTCTGTTGCACAAGTGTGACGTGGTTGGGGGCGATTTGCATGTTGTTGGCTTCAATGCCCGGAATCACCACCGGTCCTCCCACGTCTTTAGCATTTGGAGCTCCGAATTCCCCGAGTGTTCGGCTGTTGTCATCTCCTTCCTCGTCCTCGGAGTTGTGGACGCTCGCCTCATCTTCGTGTGTCCATCTCTGTCGCTCGGTCTCAAAATCTCTTCTTTGGCCGGCAAGAGTGTTTCGTTCTGCTGCGAGACGAGCCTCTCTTTGCTCCAACTGAAGGCGGAGGGCCGCCAAGTCTGGTGTTTGCTAGGCAATGGCCTCCGGAGTAAGCGTTTCGTCCATTGCTGGACGAGTTCTGGATCTGTCTCGAAGCGTCGAGTGAAGTAGTTCCTAACCTTGGGTGGTGGAGTCCTCTTCCTTCGAGTTCTGCCTGCCAGTCCGGCAATTGAGAAAGAAGAAAGCGTGAATTTAAAGAGAAAAATAAATATCTAGTCTCTTAATACTGAAATAAGGATCCAATATCAATACCGTCCCCGGCAAAGGCGTCAATTTGATGAAGGCTTAGAACCTAGGAATCAAATAAATTTGTAAACCTAGAGCTAATCTCACTAATCGTTCGGAATATAGCTTTAGGGTCGAACCCAAGGGACGGATCAATGAATACTGGACTTATTCTTTCTTAAAATCTAGACAGAAATATTTTTATGAAGATTTAAATAAAAGAAAACTAAACGATGCACTAAGTAAATGTTTTTTGTTGGTTTTTAGACTCGAAATAAGATAAAATAAACTAAATAGCAATTATAATAAGTAAAGCAGTGTTTTTGGGGTTTAAACAGAGAATAAAAATGTCCTAGGAGTCAGGTTTCGCTTGCGTTTGGACGCTAAAACTCGAAACTAAACACTTTCGATCTAAATTTCACGTTTTAGCTATAGTTGCCACCCTGTTCGGTCCGAACAGGAGTCTGTTCGGTCCGAACAGAAGGCAAAGGTGGGCTTAATTGGTCCTTTATGCTAAGTAGTGTTTTAAGTCAGGGTTTATTGGTCAAACCTAGATGTTCAACCTCAGCTTTCGCTTGTTGGGACAGATTCTGGTTTAATCACAACCTAACCTAATTAACTTGATTGGTTCGCAACTTTTGGTATAGAATTGAATCAATTAAACTTGTTTATTGGAGTTCGTAAGGATATTTAGAGGTCTTTTGGACTGGTCTAAAAGTTACACTTTTGGTGTCAACTAATCTCCCCTTTCGGATCTACAATTTATCCCAAGTACTTGAATTAAACGTGACTTGTTTATCCTAACTTAGACTAACTAGATGCAGCTGTTCAACTAGATGGTAATTAGAGATTTAAACAAGTGTTTTAACTCAAGCAACAAATATAATTCGCAATAAACAAATCTCAAAGCATAGTATCACATAACAAGTCAAATAAACGTTATCCAAACATCAAGTTACTTCCCTAATCCTAAGACGACATAAAATCTAGCCTAACATAGTAGCAAAACACACAATAATCGTAAAATAACAGTAAAGATACAAGCCCATCAAGTCAAGAGAAAGAAACATAAAAGAATAAACCAAATACTCCTTCTGCTTCCGTCTTTTGGTCTTCAAGGCAGTGGGGTATTGCTGGATGGTCGCCAAACTGGTCACCTTGCTGCCGTCACTTCAAGGTTGATGATCTCCAAAGGTAGAAGAGAGAAACGCCTTTGGAAAGGTGGAATTAGGTATGGAGAATCGAGGATATCCTTTCTCAGACGTGTAGGAGCATTTATAGTTGTTTCCTGGTGCTGGGAGAGAAAGCCTAGACGCCAAGGCAAGAAAAGATACCAAAACGAAGAGTTTCCATGTAGAAAACATTGCCTTTTATGCTCTGGTGGTGCCCTGTTCGGACAGAACAAGGGTCCATTCGGACCGAACAGAATAGAGGAGGCTCAGGCTGGCGGCTACAGTGCATTCGGTCCGAATGAAGAGCCATTCGGTCCGAACGGAATACTGAAAATTGCCTCTAATGCTAGGAATGAGTCGTCTAGCGTGCAATGAACACCGGAAATCCATCTATACGCTCCAAGATCATCAGAAATCATCAAAACCTGTACAGAGAAGAGAAGAAACGACGGCAGAGCCAAATCCTAGAAAAACATGGCAATTTATTAAATAATTTGTTGGTTCGAGTGTGTTTTGAGTGCCAAGTACGGTCCAAATACCAATGAAATATGATGATATCAGGAATCTGATCTGGCTAGTCAAAAGAGCAATATTCCTTCTACTCTGAAGCAAGGGGCTTTGGAGGGTGTTCTGACAAGTCAGGAGGCTTCTTCTCCACCTTTGGTGCTTTTTAGTGCTAAGTTGGTACCATTTCAGTCTGGTGAAAAGAATAGTGGTACCAATATTGAAAAGGTGCTTCATCACACTACTGCAGGGAAAATCGTCAAAAATTCAGAGGATGCAATTTCTGATAAAAAATCTGGCGCTGGTCATCCAGTTTGATGCTGATGCAGCAATAGCTGAACCAATAGCTTAGCTACCTTCTCTCACTCGCCAAAGTCTGAGACAGAAACTCAAACACAAAGAGGGAGAGATACAAGAGAAGGCCATCCAACTGAAGGAGCAAGCTAACAAGATGGAGAAGAACAAAGATAAAAATTCTCTTTTAGATTCCTTCCCTTACAATGATCTTGCTGATGAGGAAGTGGTTGATCTGTTTGATTGTTTTGGTTTACATCTTGCTGATAGTGTAGATGAGTGTCTTGAAAATGTTCAATTTCTTAGATCGCTTTCCAAAAAATAATTTGATTCTGCTATTGAGGAAATGGAATTTAAAATTCTTCATGGAGCTAAGTTTGTGAAAAAAGATAGAGATAAAAGAGCTAAACTTGATATGATTATTTCTAGGGTTCATGCTTTGTCTAATAAATGAAGATACTTAGTTGGAATATTAGAGGGATGGGTAAAGGGGTCAAAAGAAGATACTTAAAAGACATTGTGAGGGACAACCATATAGATATTATAGGGATATAGGAGACTAAAAAAACTAGTTTTTCTAGGAGATTTGTAAACTCTTTTCTTCCTCTTGGTTATGTGTGGAGATTCTCTATTGCTGTTGGGACAGCTGGAGGGATATTCATAGGTATAAATGAAACCAGATTTAACATTCTTTTTTACTATGTAGATTGTTATTCTCTTTCTATAGTGTTAATTGATAAAACAGATAATTTTCTTTTTGGTTTGACTGTAGTTTATGGTCCAACCAAATTCATCCAGAAAAAAAATCCTTTTTTCAAGATATCATTAGGCTAAGAAGTTTATGGTCTGGTCCTTGGATTTTATTTGGTGATTTTAATTCTTTGAGATATAAACATGAAAAGAATGGGAGTCATTTTAACATCTCTGAAGCTAGACAGTTTAATCATTTGATTTCAGACTTTGAATTGATGGAATACCCTTTGTCAGGTCATAAATACAATTGGTCCAATATGAGAACCAATCCCTGTTTAGCTTTATTGGACAGATTTTTCTGCTCTAATGATTGGAACTCCCATTATAATGATGTTTTGGTTAGAGGTTTAAGCAGATATAAATCTGATCATTCTCCTTTGATCTTAAGCTCTAAAAATGATAATATTCAGTCACACATATTTAGATATGATAGTGCTTGGTCAGAGGTGGAGGAATTTTCTAATCTTGTTCCTAAATGGTGGAATGGAGTGCATAATTACTCAGATAAAACTAGAAATATTGGTAAAAAAAAAATAAAAAGTTTAAGAAAAAAAATGAGAGGATGGGCAAAAAATTACTATGGTGAGACTAAAGAGAAAAAAGATTGATATTCTCTCAAAGATAGATCAATTTCAAGTCATTCAGGAAGATAGAGATTGGAGAGAGGATGAGTACCTTGAATATTTAAAGGCTCAACATGACCTAGATGCAATTTATGATGAAGAACAAAAGTATTGGTGCCTTAGAGCAAAGAGTGATTGGCTGCTCAAAGGAGATAATAACACCAATTATTTCAATAAAATTGCTTCTCAAAATAGAAGAAGAAATCTTATTTTGAGTCTTAAGATTAATGACTCTGTTTCTAATGATTTGCAAAATATAGAATTTCATATTATAGATTGCTATAAACAATTGTTTGGTGTGACAGGAGATCAGTTTGTTTCATTGAATGAAGATTTCTGGACTGATTCAGATAAGGTGTCAGAAGTAGATTGCTTCACTTTGACTCAGCCCTTCACTAAAAAAGAAATCAAAGATGCATTGTTTTCATCCGCAGAAGAGAAATCTCCTGGATGTGATAAAAAATGATATCATTGATATGTTTTCTAAATTCTATAACCATGAGATTGATATTTCTAGATTCAACAGAGCTATGATTAGCTTAATTCCTAAGAAATTAAATACTGATGATATTAGACAGTTCAGACCCATTTCTTTGATAAAATGCATTTTTAAATGGGCCACCAAGGTCTTAACTAATAGATTGGAACCAATTGTTAACTCTATGATTGACCAATCTCAAGCTGCATTCATGAAGGATAAATACATCCTTGATAATGTGGTTACAGCAGCTGAGATAATTCACTCAACAAAAAAAAGTAAACAAGAGGGATTAGTTTTGAAAATTGATCTAGAAAAGGCCTAAGATAGAGTCAGCTGGTCCTTTTTGTTTGATATGTTGTATGAAAGAGGTTTCTCTAATAAATGGATTCTTTGGATGAGAAATATTTTAAATAAAAGTTTTGTGTGTATCAATCTTAATGGAAATTTATCTCATTACTTTGAAGTCAAAAGAGGGCTAAAAAAAGGAGATCTAATTTCTCCTATTTTATTCAATCTGGTGGCAGATACTTTAAATTTCATGCTTAAGAAAGCAAGTAATGCTGGTGTAATTAGGGGTTTAGGGCCTCCTATGATAGATAATAAGTTTATTACAAATCTTCATTATGCTGACGATACCATTATATTTTGTCAAGCAGATTTGGATTTGAAGCTCTAACAGGTATGAAAGTTAATTTCTCCAAATGTAAGGCTTACCCCATTAATATTGGAAAATAAAAAGCATTAGAATTAGCTGAAATCTTTAGGTGTGAGGTTAAACAATGGCCTCTCACCTACTTAGATATTCCTATACATTGGAGAAAAGGTAGAAAATCTGATTGGAAACCTAATGAAGGCCTAAGACCTTGGATATCAAATAAATTTATAAACCTAGAGCTAACCTCACTAGTCGTTTGGAGTTAAGCTTTAGGGTGGAACCCAAGGGACGGTACAATTGAATACCGGATTTATTCTTTTTCAAAAGCTAGACGAGAATATTTTTATGGAGTTTTGAGTAATAAATCCTAAAGGTGCAATAAAATATATGTTTTTGGTTGTTTTGTTAATTAAAATAATCTAAATAATATCTAAATAGGTAAAGTGGAGTTTTGGGGTTTTTAACAATATAAAAAGCGTCTTAGGATTCATGTTTCACCTTGGTTTGGACTCTAGAACACAGAACTTATCACTTTCGTGCTTCGAACGGTGTTTTTCAAGTGTATACCACTCTGTTCGGTCCGAACAGGGATCCGTTTGGTCCGAACAGAAGGTATAAGAGTGTGGTTTGGACTTTTTATGATACTTTATGCTTTGCGCTAGGGTTTGTTGGTCAAACCTAGATATTCTAAACCTCAGCTTTCGCTTGTTGGACTAGACACTGGTTCAATCACAACCTAACATAACTAACTCGATTGGTTCGCAACTTTTGGTATAGAATTCAATCAACTTAAACTTGTTTGTTGGAGTTCGTGAGGATACTTAGAGGTCTTTTGGACTGGTCTAAAAGTTACACTTTTGGTGTCAACTAATCTCCCCTTTCGGATCTACAATTTATCCCAAATATTTTATCTAAATTATCTTGATTAACCTAACTTTAGAACTTAACTAAATGTGGCCATTCATCTAGAAGTTAATTAGATCTAATCAAGCAATTTAAACAAGCAATTAACATAATTCTTAACAAAACAAATCAACAAAACATATCATATCATATCAAGTCAAATCACAACATCCAAACCTAAGTTACTTCCCTACTCCTAAGACTACATAAATTTAGCCTAACATAGTATTAAAACACACAACAACAAGAGTAGAAATCACAAGATACAAGCCCATGAAAATTAGAGATAAAAACATAGGAAGAATAAACCGAATTGTCTTTCTATGCTTGATCTTCAATCTTCAAAGGCGATGGAGTGCTGCAGGGGCGTGTCACAACTTCTCCTTGCTGCCGTCGCCTCAAGAATAGGTTGTCTTGATGAATAATGGTGGATGGAGGCTATGGAAAGTGAATTTGAGCAATGGAAGGTAGAATTAGAGGTGTGGAGGCTTCCCCCTTCCTTCTGGTCTAGAGGCGCATTTATACTGATTTCCACGCACATAGAAAAGTAATTGGAGCAATAAGAAAAGAAAACTTGCCAAAATAGCCAATTTTCCGTATAAAAACTTGTCATTTGAACTCTGTCGGTGCTCTGTTCGGACCGAACAGAGGAGAAAAAATCCAACAGAGGCTGCTACAGTGTCATTTGGACCGAACCACTGTTTATTCGGACCGAATGAACAGTGTTCGAACCGAACAGTACGCGTGATATTCAGATTTTGGTCTCCGTTAGTATTTCGGCCATAATTCCTTCATCCGGACTCCGATTGAGGCAATTCAAAAACCGTTGGAAAGCTTAGGATGAACTCTTCATTGCTATTGATTCTATTTGATAATTTTCTTCTCCTAAATCCACCATTTTATACAATAATTGTGCGTTCGATCCAAGCATAACCCTCTTCGATCCGAGTATGAGTCATTCGGTTTGAACGATGGCTTGGACGGTGCCTCCAAGTGGTAGGAATGAGTCGTATAGCATATGCCAAGTGCCAAAATCCATCTAAAATTCGAGAATCCACCAGAAATCATCAAGAAACCTGAAAATAAGAGAAAAGACGACGGCAAAGCCAAATCCTTATAGAAACATAGCAATTCATTGAATAATTTAATGGTTTGAATGTCTTTTGAGTGCCAAGTAAGGTCCAAATACCAATAAATAATGATTATATCAAATCCCCCACAAACTTAAACTTTGCTTGTCCTCAAGCAACGCCCTAAGATTAGAATTTTGGACTATACTTAAATTTAAAACCAAGTCATTTTTCAAACCAAGAAATTATCATGGAAATCAATTGTTTATGCCTAAAATTTTCACACTTCAATCAAATAAGTCAAACCAAAATTTAATTTCAAGAACCAAGTTTAGTGTTCTACAAATTAATTCATACATCTCTTGGTCCTAATGAAATTTTTTCTCAAATTCAAGAATTCTAGCTTCACTTTGTCAATTCAAATGCGATCTCAATTTCAATTACCCCTTCTTTTCCATATTTTACAAAAGTTTGTAAAGTCTTTTATCAAAATCGAAAATTTTATGATGAACTTTCCTTAAAACCAATTTCATTTTTCACCAATTTGTTCGTGCAAGTCGAGTCGTGGGGCTTTGCACCATAGAGGATATAATGCGGTGTCATTGACCTTGAATATGCTACTAGCACATGACATGCTAGGGAGGTTGGACGGGTGTTGCTCGACTATGGCCACGGTACACTGGGGCCATAATACTCAACAACTCCTTTACTAATGCTTTCACACCAGGTCCGGTAGAATTAACCATGAATTGTCCAATTATTTCTCGATTTCTTTGAGGTGTAATTCCTAACAATTCATGATTAACCCAATACCCTCCAATTTGTGGCTAAGTTGGTGGAAAAAGGTCTCGGTGCATCCTCGTTTTCACAACTATTTGAATTTATTGTCCCATTAAGTTTGCTCGTTGGTGATTCAAGCGATTAAAAAGTAATTTCAACAAGACAAAGTTCATCTTATAATTTTCAAAGTTGATAAATTTCTTTTTGAACAAAAGTTTGCCAAATATAAATCCGTTCACTCGGTAAAAACTTGTGAGAATTGACTTAGAGTGTTTTGACAATTTCAAGCAACCAAAATCGAGTTCTATCTTTGCAAAATATTTTCAGTTCGGCCATTGGTGCAAAAATCAATCATGAGATATCAAAACATTCTAGGGTTCTTTGAGAAAAATTTTGTTTGACTTCAAAACAGTTTCAAAACAGTGTGAATTTGTCATTTAAAACCAAATCGAGAGAATCTAGGCATATCCAATCAATTTCCAAACAAAAACTAGGCATGAATAGTGCAAAAATCCAATTTTCATGTTTCTGTTCGGACCGAACAGAAGCTGTGCAATTTAAAACTTCGTCCAAATTTTGTAAAAAATTGACCAATTTCAATCAAAAGTTCGATTTTCGTCCTATTCCCTCCCCCCAAACTTAAATCAAGCATTGTCCTCAATGGATTCAATTAAATAGAAAAGAAAATAGGAGGGAAAAGAGAACTTAACCAATTTTTTTTCAACGTGTCAATTTGCTCCTAGTTTGATCTCTCGACTTCCAAGATGGCTTAACTCTTTTCCTTGAGTTATTGTGCAATCCGTATGAGGTCGATCGAGGTTAGTTGGCTCACGTAACCCATGGTGCTCTAGCACGAATTGCATCTTCCTTCGTTTGTTCATTCAAAAATCCCTACAATTAAATAAAAACAATCAAATTCTATTTTTTTTATTTTTGGTTTTTCAAATTTTTATGGGTTTTCTTAGTTTCTATTTTTTTTCTTTTTCTTATTTGCTATGTAAAAATACAAAATAAAAATTAAAATAAAAGAGAGAAGAGTTGAGAAATCCTTGGGTTGCCTCCCAAGAAGCGCTTGTTTTAGGTCCCTAGCTTGACCATCTTCCACTAAGTCTTAATTGGACTGGGCCCGGAGAGCGAGACGGCGAGCAATTTGTCATAGATCTTGTTGGTGATGTCTCTCGTGCCATTCCTTTCTAAGATAGCTCCATACTTGCAAATCGATTGATCGATGCCCTTCAAGTCACCAAGCGAGTGCTCCATTGTTCCTTTTCTTATAAAAAAATCCTTCGTTTGACTTGTATCTTGCTTGGAGTTAGCAATAACGGGGTCCATTTGACTAGGATTGAGAATTTCATACCTTAGAGACGGAAGAAGAGGCATCAAATTGACTTTTGGTACCTCTGTTCGGACCGATCAGAGCACCTATATTCTGCTGCAGGTCTGTTCGGACCTCTGTTCGGTCCGAACAGGGGGTCGAACAGGGCTGAAATGGTGAGATTTCGCCTCCTTCTTTGATCTCCATGGTCTCCAGGGGGTCATTGAGATATTGTTGGTAGCCTTCAAGCGCCTCGTGGCAGTGCTCTTCAAGAGATGTTTCGGTTCCGGTCGTCTCTTGAACTATAAAACATGTTTTGGCGGGGTCGGAGCAATTCAAAGCATGATCTATTGAAAAGCGGAGTTTCTCTCCCCCCACTCTAACCACAATCATCCCATCTCGAGCATCCATCTTCACACCGGCGGTTCTAAGGAAGGGGCGTCCCAAAATGATAGGCACTTCCTTGTCTTATTCTATGTCCATCACTACAAAATCGCCGGGTATCACGAACTTTCCCACTTGGACGGGCACATCTTCAAGAACACCCAAAGGCAATCGTATTGAAGAGTCGGCGAGTTTCAATGTTATGCGTGTGGGTCTCAACTCGCCAAAACCAATCTTGTCAAACACCGTCATGGGCATCAAACTAACACTAGCTCCCATATCACACAATGCTTGCTTGATTGTTGCATTGCCAATAGTGCAAGGGAGAGCAAACCTACCTGGATCTTCAAGCTTTGGTGGCATCTTGCTCTTTAACGCCTCGCTACTTTTGTGTGTTAGGGCCACCGTTTTGAGCTCTTCCATGGACCTCTTGCCGGTGCATAGCTCCTTCAAGAATCTTGCGTAGATCGGCACTTGAGCTATGGCATCTGTGAATGGAATATTGATGTTCATTTGTTTGAGAATCTCCCAAAAGGTTCGAAATTGTTCATTCCCCTTCTTCTTCACAAGTAGCTGAGGAAAAGGGACGGGGGGCTTGTAAGTTGGCTCTGGTTGCGCTATTTTCTTTTTGCCCTTGCCTCGGATCTCTTTTTGAGTGTTTTCTACTCTCTGTTCGGACCGAACAGAAGGTGTCGGGGTCATTTCGGCACCTTCTTCTTGCACTTTAGCTGGTCCTTCTTGCTCTGTGACTTGCTGGAGTAGAGGGGAAGGCTCTACATGCTTTAGGATGGGCTCATCTACACTTTGGAAAATCTGTTCGGACCGAACAGAGGGTCGAATTCCTTCGTTTGGTGGCACGGGCGGGTCTTGGTACTCCTTGTCGCTTCTTAGGACATGTATGGCCTTGATCTCTGCATTAGGGTTGACTTGTGGCTGGCTTGGAAGCTTGCCGGGTGGTCGGGAGAAGTGTGCTTCCATCATGCGTTCCAAGCATTACAAGGTGCTTGCACTACCCTTAAATTCTTCGGCGGTGGCCTTCAATTCGTCGGTGGTGGCCTTCAATTCATCCAATCCTAAAGCCATAGATTTGTTAAACTTTTCTTGTTTACTCATGAATTCTTGAACAACAATTGGAATCTCCTCCCTATTGAAAAATGATTTCTTTTGAAATGATTGGTCTCTATTGTTGTTGTTAAATTGAGCATTTCTATACGAATTTGGCTGATTATTTTGGTACTTTGAACCGAAAGAGGGCCCATTGTGTAGGGAGTTCACTTGGACCCCTCCGTTACCAATTTTAGCAAGAGGGCAATCAAGAGATGTATGTCCTTCCTCGCCGCATGCTCCGCATTGATTTGAGTAGAGATGGGTGCTTTGAGCCGATTGGTACGCCGCAAGTTGAGCTTCAAGCTCGGCAATCTTTGCATCCTTCGTGGTGATCTCATGAACTTGTTGCCTCGAAGTACTTGAGCGGCGGTGGATGAGCAGAGGGTACCATGTGTAATTCGTTGCACAATAATCAAGCAAATCTCGCCCTCGTGCCGCATCAAGTCTTTTGAATGTCCCACCTGAAAGAGAATCAAGATTGATTTTAATATTATCATAAAGTCCACTATAGAAAGATTTAATGAGCATCCATTCTTGAATCCCATGATGTGGGCAAGAATTTTTCAAATCCCTAAATCTTTCCCATGCATCTCTCATTGATTCTTCCTCTTTTTGGGCAAAATTGTTCAATTCCCTTCTAATCGCATCAGATCTGTCCGCCGGGAAATACTTATCTAAGAAAGTTTGTGCCATTTGATCCCAAGACCTAATTGAGCCCTTTTTGAGTGTTTTGTACCATTTGTTGGTCCTATCCTTGAGAGAAAATCTAAACAACAAAAGCCTAATTGCTTGTTGAGGAACCCCATTAATTTTGATTAAACGAGTGCAATCGATAAAAGTTTGCAAGTGAGCATGTGGGTCCTCATTCTCATCGCCATAGAACGGGTTTTGTTGCACAAGAGTCACATGGGCGGAGGCGATTTGCATATTGTTCGCATCAATGCCTGGAATCACTACGGGTCCGGCCACGTCTCTTGTCCTAGGGGCTCCATACTCCATGAGAGATCTTTCACGAGGCTCCTCGTCCTCGTTGTTGGGGTTGTGGACGCTCCCTTCGTCTTCGTTGGCCCATCGGCGACGCTTATCGTCAAATTCCCGCCTTTGACCAGCGAGGCGGGTCCGTTCTGCATTGAGATGAGCCTCTCTTTGCTCTAGCTGAAGGCGAAGGGTCTCCAGGTCGCGTATCTACTGAGCAATATCCTCCGGAGTGAGTGTTTCAGCCATTACTGGGCTTTTTCCTCTTTGTTCGGAGTGCTGTTCAGTCCGAATGGATTCCTGTTCGGTCCGAACAGAGGTCGAATTCGAGGACTGAGCAAGTTTTGGGTCTGTTTCGAAGCGCCGGAGGAAGTAGTCTCTGACCTTAGGTGGCGGGGACTTCTTCCTTCAAGTTCTACCTACCAGTCCTGCAAAATCGAAAAGAAGAAAGCGTAAGTTTAAAAGAAAAATAAAAAAAAAGTCTAGTCTCTCGATACTTGAATAAGGATCCAATATCAACACCGTCCCCGGTAACGGCGCCAATTTGATGAAAGCCTAAGACCTAGGATATCAAATAAATTTGTAAACCTAGAGCTAACCTCACTAGTCATTTGGAGTT
This sequence comes from Rhynchospora breviuscula, assembly GCA_027562975.1. NCBI lineage: Eukaryota > Viridiplantae > Streptophyta > Magnoliopsida > Poales > Cyperaceae > Rhynchospora > Rhynchospora breviuscula. The sequence goes on along the minus strand of CM050400.1, from coordinate 5,768,133 downwards.
AAGCTTTAGGGTCGAACCCAAGGGACGGTACAATTAAATACCGGACTTATCCTTTTTAAAAAGCTAGACGAGAATGTTTTTATGGAGTTTTGAGTTATAAATCCTAAAGGTACAATAAAATAGATGTTTTTGGTTGTTTTGTTAATTAAAATAATCTAAATAATATCTAAATAGGTAAAGTGGAGTTTTGGGGTTTTTAACAATAAAAAAAGCGTCTTAGGGTTCAGGTTTCACCTTGGTTTGGACTCTAGAACACAGAACTTATCTCTTTCGTGCTTCGAACGGTGTTTTTCAAGCGTATACCACTCTGTTCGGTCCGAACATGGATCCGTTCGGTCCGAACAGAAGGTATAAGAGTGTGGTTTAGACTTTTTATGATACTTTATGCTTTGCGCTAGGGTTTGTTGGTCAAATCTAGATATTCTAAACCTCAGCTTTCGCTTGTTGGACTAGACACTGGTTCAATCACAACCTAACCTAATTAACTCGATTGGTTCGCAACTTTTGGTATAGAATTCAATCAACTTAAACTTGTTTGTTGGAGTTCGTGAGGATACTTAGAGGTCTTTTGGACTGGTCTAAAAGTTACACTTTTGGTGTCAACTAATCTCCCCTTTCGGATCTACAATTTATCCCAAATATTTTATCTAAATTATCTTGATTAACCTAACTTTAGAACTTAACTAAATGTGGCCATTCATCTAGAAGTTAATTAGATCTAACCAAGCAATTTAAACAAGCAATTAACATAATTCTCAACAAAACAAATCAACAAAACATATCATATCATATCAAGTCAAATCACAACATCCAAACCTAAGTTACTTCCCTACTTCTAAGACTACATAAATTTAGCCTAACATAGTATTAAAACACACAACAACAAGAGTAGAAATCACAAGATACAAGCCCATGAAAATTAGAGATAAAAACATAGGAAGAATAAACCAAATTGTCTTTCTATGCTTGATCTTCAATCTTCAAAGGCGATGGAGTGCTGCAGGGGCGTGTCACAATTTCTCCTTGCTGCCGTCGCCTCAAGAATAGGTTGCCTTGATGAATAATGGTGGATGAAGGCTATGGAAAGTGGATTTGAACAATGGAAGGTAGAATTAGAGGTGTGGAGGCTTCCTCCTTCCTTCTGGTCTAGGGGCGCATTTATACTGATTTCCACGCACATAGAAAAGTAATTGGAGCACTAAGGAAAGAAAACTTGCCAAAATAATCAATTTCCCGTATAAAAACTTGCCATTTGAGTTCTGTCGGTGCTCTGTTAGGACCGAACAGAGGAGAGAAAATCCAGCAGAGGCTGCTACAGTGCTCATTCGGACCGAATGAACAGTGTTCGGAACGAACAGTACGCGTGATATTCAGATTTTGGTCTCCGTTAGTATTTCGGCCATAATTCCTTCATCCGGACTCCGATTGAGGCAATTCAAAAATCGTTGGAAAGCTTAGGATGAGCTCTTCAATGATATTGATTCTATTTGATAATTTTCTTCTCCTAAATCCACCATTTTATGCAATAATTGAGCGTTCGATCTAAGCATAACCCTCTTCGATCCGAGTATGAGTCATTCGGTTCGAACGATGGCTTGGACGGTGCCTCCAAGTGCTAGGAATGAGTCGTCTAGCATATGCCAAGTGCCAAAATCCATCTAAAATTCGAGAATCCACTAGAAATCATCAAGAAACCTGAAAATAAGAGAAAAGACGACGACAAAGCCAAATCCTTAGAGAAACATAGCAATTCATTGAATAATTTAATGGTTTGAATGTCTTTTGAGTGCCAAGTAAGGTCCAAATACCAATAAGTAATGATGATATCAAAACCCATAATAAATAGATTCTTAAGGAGATTGCAAAGCTGGAAAGGTGCACTGTTATCGTATGGAGGGAAACTCACTTTAATTAATAGTATGTTATCCTCCCTACCCACTTATATGATGGTTTTTCATGAGATACCTAGCAGTGTAAAAAAAAGATTAGATCAAATTAGGGCAAATTTCTTTTGGCATTCAGGGGATAAAAAGAAGTATCATCTTTGTAGATGGGATGCTATATCTAGGCCCAAAGATAGGGGGAAATTATTGATTTAAAAACTATGAATATAGCTTTAATGTGCAAATAGGTCTGGAGATTGAAAGACCCAAATTGCAAAGGTTGGTGGAAAAATATTCTCTTGAGCAAATATGATACTTCTCATAACAGACAGGGTTGGTCCCCTTTTTGAAAAATCATGAAAAAATATGAACAGATTGTTCATATCAATAGAGGGGTTCAGATTGGTAATGGTAGAGATACTTTGTTTTGGGAAGATAAATGGTGTGGAGAGGTACCACTTAGCATTTCATGTGCTTCTTTATATAATATTTGTACCTCCAAATTTGTCACTGTAGCTGATACTGTGCAAGCTCAGTTAAACAATCTGCATTTCAATAGAAATTTCTCTCTCCCTCAAAGACATGTTTTTACTCAATTATTAGATTTTGCGAGTAGTTTATCTCCTTTGTCTGTGGATTCTGATAGGGTTCTTTGGCAGCACAAAAATAAAGAGAAATATAATACAAAAGATATGTACCAATGGTTGGGTGATAGGGGTGTGAATATTCAACCTAATGTGAACATCTGGTTAATGAGAATTCCACTCAACATTAAAGTGTTCTTGTGGCTTCTGAGCAAAAGAAAATTGTTAACCAAAGATAATTTGCTTTGTAGAGGATGGGAGGGAGATCATACTTGTATATACTGTAATGCATTGGAGACCATAGATCACACTTTTTTCATTTGTAGTCATGTGAATCAAGTTTGGAACTGGCTGCGTCCCTCCTTTATTTGTTACATCATTCCTCAGAAATTGGAAGATATTGTTACCATTTCATACAAATTTCAGGGGGAGGTGAAAAAAGTTTTCATTCTTATATGTGCTGCTGTATGTTGGGTATGCTGGTTAGAAAGAAATAAGTGTTGCTTTAACAAGACTGAACCTATTGATCTGAAAGGGTATTGTAGAAAAATTAAGTCAATTGTGCATTATTGGTCAGAAACGTGGACAGCACCCATGCAAGATGTACTCAAGGAGTGGATGGAAAAAGGTGAGCAGATGCTGTGGCAGGTTCAATTGCCTGGTTGGAATAGTGAAGTTGATGGAGAGGAGCAGACTTGGACTGAAGGAACGACAGATTTTGGTGAAGGTAGGCTCTCTGAGGAGATGATGCAACTTTTGGTGATTTAAACTCCCAATTAGCATTTTGAACATTATGTTGTTATTTTAGTTTTATAATACTTGTTGTTAGCCCCATGTTCGACTGGAGATTGATTTAGTTCCCCTGAGTCGCTGAAAGGGAGTAGGGTGGGATATAAGTATTGTTTGGTTGATTGTGTGCTGTAATAAACCATGGATACAGTTTGATTGGTTGTTGGATGCTCTTTGGTAAATTGAAGAGTGGTGGGCGCTCCCCACTAGTTTCCAAAAAAAAAAACAATATACATTATACAATTTAAATTAATCTTACAAATATAATTAAAGAAATGCTTACTTCAGTAGCATGGCGTTCCGTTAGTTGTAAATGCAATAATCTCTAAGATGGTCTGGCATCGGTCCGACGCCTCTGTTGTCGGCCTCTGCTTTGTGACTTTCTTCTAGGAGCCATGTTGATACTAATTTCAAGAAATAAATATGATAAATAAATGTACAATAGAAAATGCTTAGTTAAACATATGAAAAGTTCATGCGTACCATGCATGCATGGATGGATAAATTCTTAGTACCTTGACTAACATGTTAGCAATTAAATGACCTTAAATGCGTTATAAATCAAGATCAATTTTGTTACCTCCAGTCATGCATACACTTGTGAACGATTGAATAGAAAATCCTGCAGAAAACAACACCGAGAAGAGCACTACAAGACCGAAACTGATTTCCTTAATTTGATGGTGAACTCCGGAATATCTGTCCTGACCTCGTCTCACTTCTCCTTTTTTTGTTTCTCTCAAATGGTGTCTTTAGTTTGAGATACAGAAAAATAAAAATACTCTAACCACTCTTCACAGAATGATAGAGTATATATAAAGGGGCCTCCATCAGACATGATTAATGACTGAGATCAAATCTAAAAGGGTGCATAATTAAGGTCGCCAAAACCTGGATTAATTTTTCCGCCGACTCATTTCCGTCTCAATCGTTTATAGTCGATATACAATCGTTCATAAACGATTGGCTCGCAAAAACCGAACGCAACTTAATTCATTAATAAATTAATGCATCTCGGTTTGACTTGCACCATGGTCATTTCATTACAGAACAAAACAAAACCATAAAGCATCTGACTATGTACGATTATTTAAATGAAGTTCAGCTATATCATTTCCAACAACGCACATATTAGTGCCATGTAATTAACTAGATTAATTTAATTACATATTTGGAAATACTTTAATGCGATATAATTTGCACCATTTATTACATAACATGCATGCATAAATTCTTCGTATTATAGAAACATTTATAGGAACATGGTCAGAAACAAAAATCTATTATTGTTATTAAGATTTAAAACTAAGTTATCTAGAGGGCTAATCCTATTGTTAATACAAAGCCACAGAAAGAATTTTAATTTTTAATGGAATTTAATCCCCACAGAAAGAGTTTTAACTGAGTTATCTCAATAAATATTTACTGGGGATTAACAAGTTAAAAACTCTTTCAAAAGCCGATACATGTTGAAACTCTTTCGATTTTTTTTATTCTTTTTTCGAAATTACTGATTATTTTAATATTTTTTTTATTTTTTCGGCAAACCTTCGTTGTAGTCTTGAGTGTAGTAGTGTAGGGACTAGCTAGGGACAATGACACCACGAGATCACCTGTCATAGAAACAACATAACTTGATATACCATAAAATAAATAAATAAAATAATAAAAAAAACAAAGTTGATACTCCAGCGCCGTCCGATGACCTTTACGATCCGTGCGAATTAATGGAAATTAAAACACTCGTTAATTAAGCGGCTCCGTTACAAATCCCTTCGCCAACCGAGACTCTTCTCAGTTCACTCTCTCTCTCTCCATCAGTCCATCTCATCTCTAAACTCTCTCGCCGCGCAGCCGCTGCTTCCCGAAGAGCTCTTCTTTGAGGCACTGTAGTATTCAAAGCACGGGTTGGTCTGAAAATGGCAAGCACCTAATATCAATTTGTAGAAAAGTTGTCAAGTTGAGGCTTGAGAGAGAAAATGGGGGCCACAAAACGGGCAAAGTAAGCTCTTTTAGTTTTAAACCGTACGGTTTTAACCTTTTGGTACGTTTAGCTCTTTAATTTCCGTGTTTGACAGAGCAGAGACAAAAATGGAGAAAAATTTTATATAGAACAAAATTAGCATTAACAATTTTAAATAGAACAAAGGTAACTATTTTTTTTTAAATAAGAGCACAACTATAGCGGCATTGTGAATGTCGATATAGGTCATCCTATAGTGGCATTGCAAAACCCGCTACAGAGATTGTTGTAAAATGCCAAAAGAGAGGAGCCTGTTTCACACCGTTATAGGGAGGTTGGTAGGTCATGACAACTTTTACAATAACCAACCAATCTTTCGTTTTGTTCCCCTGGCTTGATCTCTTGCCTTTACTAGCTAATGCTGTAATCAAAATTTGCTTTCAAAATTTTTTCTCCCCTTCATGTATGACTCTATATAATATAAGGTGCACGTGCAACGAGCTGCTTAGTTATGCCATTATGACTCTTTAAAATGCAAAAGCATGTTGGTTCATTACCATTAAGAAATTATGTTGTTGAACGGTCATCCCGATGCTTTATTTTGGGATTATATCACTTGATAATTTACACACTTTTATTTGACTAATACAAGTTTCAAAAATTGGTAGGCCTGATAAATAGATGAAAATATAAAATAGTTCGATCGGTGGAAAGATTCTTCCAATCTTATCACTTTAGATAAGCATAATTAATATTATCGAAAGCATCGTTTTGACAATTTTGAAATTAATCATTAATTGAACAATATACTTTTGGTATTTCCTTTACTGTTATGAGTATACTGCACTCATTTGGATACAGCCATACACTTGATTTTGTTTGCACTGTTGTCACTAGTAAAAAAATACAATGTAGATAATTTTCTAGACATTGATTATTTTCTTTTAATTCATGAATCATGTTAAAGCAAAGTAAAATTATTATAATTGTTTTGTGCATGTATTGAAAGTAATATGTATCATTTATAACGGTTTGTTTATTAATTATTAAAATTTTAGTTACTTAGAATTTAAAAAGCGGCATGAAACATTGAGTTATACGTGGAGTCAAATACTATAAAACACATTTGGGACTCGTCTTTTTTTGTATATTAATTTGCAAACATTAATGACAGAAATTTATTATAAAATTAGCACGACAAGAAGCATGCCTTACATTTCTTGTATATGTACACAAAGTGGAGAGGAATAGGATTGTCTCAGAAAAGCTCCTGTAATATTCTTTTTTTAAAATTTAGTTTTTAAAATAGTCAAAACCTTTTGGCCACCCATGAGTGCATGCATGTCCCCTCTGATAATTATTTACAATACCTATAACGGCTTTTGCAATGCCGCTATAAGCCTTATAGAGGCATTGTGAATGCCGCTATAGGGATGGCCTATAACAGCATTCACAATGCCGCTATAGTTATGCATTAATAATTTTAAATAGAACAAAGGTAACTATTCTTTTTTAATAAAATTAAAATTACTGCACTCATTCTACCAAATTAAATTGTTTTAGACAAAACTACTAGTTGCAATTTGTCTGTGTAAACTCCACGGACACACCAATTAGAGATAAAAATATTTGCTGTATTATAAAAAAATTTGTTGCTCTTTGGATTGGAAGGGGATAAGAATAGGAATTGAGTATAATTCAAACGCATTATTTATTATTATTGTTTTTTTTTGTAGTGAGATTTGTGTTATTTATTTTTCGTTTCCAACCAAAATATCTCTTTAAATTGGTACAGCATAAATAATTTGTAGTTAGGGGAAAGTCAGAATATATTGGAACCACAAGTTCTATTCAGTTGGTGTTGGAATTGATCTGAGTTGAGCGAAACCAGTTTATGTGTCTTCTAAACAACATTAAAAGGATGGTAGAAATTTGAGAAATGAACAAAATGGATGCAGCATGCTTGAAGTACTTGTTATTATCTAGACATAATTGGATGCAAAAGCATTTGTTAAATGAACTGATATACCTGGTTGGGCATTCTGTCGAGCAGATTACAGGCATGGGATATGGCAAGAGGTAGCCACCCTAGTGAAGCATTGTAAAATTTGGTGATCCTCATATATTCCATTTGATTTACTTGATACCGCCATGTAAATGGGCAAACTCCTTGGTTAAAACCTCACTAAAATCCATTGGAGAGTGCCCGTACATTGATTTATTATCAAATGAGGGAAGAATTGGAGGAAAAAAAGATTATATAAATTGGCTAAAATTAGACAAACAAGACAATTTGGTGACAGAGCAGCTTTGTTTTCTCTAAAAGCTTCTATTAGACTGTTTGGAGTATGAACGTCCAGTGTAGCATGATTTCCATTTTGGTATTAGTAGGTTGTTCAGTTTGAGCGTATATTTCTTTTTTCCTTTTGGATTTTCTGTCTGATTTTCTTTTTCTTGTGCATAATGGTACAAACTACAAAGTATCATTTGTTGAATGAAACAACGTGCTTCTTCGGAGGTTCGAACTGGAAGCCTGATTGTATATTTTCTAGACTCGGTGTTGATTTTTCGATAAACCATAGGAGTGACAGAGAGCAAAAAATTGGGTACACATAAGAAATGCTGTGAGGTGGGGCATACAGAGCAGTTCTTTGTACATGTAAGGTGGTTGTACTTGTCTCAGATTCTCTCAACTGTGAGTTTCCCATGTTGGATTTAGAGACGTCTAAATCTGATTAATTAAATTGGACTACGTGTATTATAGTTATATGTGTAATAACTGTCATAAGTTTAAATGCCTAAATAACTGATCAAGACATTTAATATACATATTTCAGATGAGGATTTGGAATCCGAAATGTGTAGAAAATATGAAGTAATTGATTATAATTATTGATGGACTGATTATAATTAATTACAATTAATACTTGCAATATAACCGTAATTAAGAACTGAAAATATGGACTTCTAGAAGCACTAAAGTCGGCATTATACAAGTGCCGACTATAGTCAAGGCATGTGAGGGTATTAATTATATTATAATATCCTTATGACCAAACTAAGGGCGGTAAATTAATTAAAGAATTAATTTTATAAGTCGGCACACAAGTAATTAAAGAATAAAATACTATAGTCAAGACATCTTGATATAAGTCAAAGCCGCACTACGCCACTTTTGATTTTTAAGACCTGTTATTTAAGGGCCTTTAAGACCGGTTTGTATATGGTGCTAATAATATGTGGTGTTAAAAATATATAAAAAACCGGTGTTAAAAAGGCGGTGCTAAAAACCAGACGGAATCCGATCAAAAAAAGAATGCGCAACTTTAAGACCGGTTTTTGTAAAAAACCGGTCTTAAAAAACAAAACATTAAGACCGGTTTTTTGTTAAAAACTGGTCTAAATATTATTTGATTTTTTTCCGAATTTTTTTATAATTAAGACTAAGACCGGTTTTGTACAAAAAATCGGTCTTAATAATATTTTTTTTTCCGAATTTTTTTATTATTAAGACCGGTTTTTTAACTTAAAAACCGGTCTTAATACTATTTTTAAGACCTGTTTTTAGTTAAAAACCGGTCTTAATAATTAATAATTAAAAAAAAATATTTTATTTCGGGCTAGCCCCATTTTTGCTAGCCATAATATTCATGCAATATTCAAATTCACAGCAATCATGCATTTATATATCACATATCACATAATCATCAAAACAAAAAACAGCAATTATAAATATATCAATATTCATAAAAATTATAATTATCTAACAAGATACAATTTTTCGTAGATATACATAAAACTCATCTAAACTTTCATTAATTTCTTCATCTTTATAAGGCAGACCCTCCCCCTCCAAATTCTGCATTCAATTAAACTAATTCAATTAGTAAAACCTAAGCAAATTGATTTCAAACTAAATTAGTTAATGATAATCAGGTATTGTTTGACTAAACCCTAATCAAGTATATATCGTTTTAAAACCTAATCAGGTATATATCGTTTTAAAACCTAATCAGGTATTGATTTTAAAACCTAATCAGGTATTGTTTGGCTTAATCCTAAACTTTAAGTAGTAAGCCCTAAACACTAATTAAAAACTATACTCTAAATTGTCATTCTAAACCCTAAACCTTAATTAAGTAGTAATCCATACCCCTGGCAACTGCTCGTAGTTTGAGTAATACATCAGTAGCATCTGCAAGTTTCTCATCGCATAAAACCCGCAATCGGTACTGTTCGGCTGATGTGGACCCTACAAATACGAAGCAATTTTTCTAAAAATTAATATTAAATTTACTAAATTAATTAGAAATGAAATGAAACTATTAGTCCGAGCTATGTACCGGAATGATGTCAATATTGAATCTACGACCTAACTTCATTCTGGATAAAGCACTGCAATATTAAAATATGAAGTTAGAAGAATTAATTTGCAGATATTGCCTATTAGATAATGCATGTTTTGACTAAAATCCTAAAATTACCTGTTGTATGACTCTAAAATTGGAGAATAATAACTATCTGGATTTAGCGAATCCACAATCCAAATCGTTTTTGTCGAGGGTTGTGCGATAATAATCACAAATTGAAAACTGCAGTTAAATATTAAACCTTGTTAGTAAAATTAGAATTAAACCGCAATTTATAAAAAATAAAGTCAAAACAAGATATTTTCTAACTAACGCATGCTGATGTATCAAAACATGATAAGTGACCTTCTTTCTGGCAAAATTTTGAATCAAGTAGGATGTTGTGCCTGGCACATCCTTAATGGCATCAGTTCCCGAGCATCTTTCTGGATCCAAAAACTTGAAAGCCTTGATTTCAAAATCATGACAATAGTTTCTAGCCCACCTGCATGTTATATTTATCAATTTATAGTCATATATCATATAATAATAATCATCAATAAATTATTGTTAAGTTCGAAAAATACTTACATGGTCCACAGTTTCATGACTTGAACAAATGGCAATTCCCTATTGAACAAATGGCCGATGTCTTCAAAATTGAGCATGAAAGAATCCAGTACTATATGGTCGAACTTGGCCGGAATATCGAAATACTTCATATCTGGATCCAACGCCATGATGTAGTTATGCAGTTCTTGTGCGGTAGGCCCAAGCTTTTGCAATCTCTCATGTGTGCAGAGCGGCTCCCGTGTCTTTAATTGTCCTCCCTCCGCAAAAAATGCATCTGCATCGAAATCATCGTCGTCGTCATTTTGCTGCACCTGCTGCTTTCCTTTCTTTTTCTCCGGAGATTTCGCAGGTGGCGGAGGCCGTTTCGTTATTGGTGTCCTCAGATGCTCCTTGAAAATCATATATTAGTCGTAAAACAATATTTTTCAATTTAATTAATACCAAATATAGAAAAGTTTGTTAGATTTACCAATTTCGACATATCAAAATCCACAAGATTACGCGGCCACCTTAGAAATGAACCTTGGAGAATACCGAGCTGGTCATCTGCGTTGGGAGGTGGAAAAGGTACTGTCACTTGTTTCGCATGATCGAACACTTCTAGAACTTGTACCTTAACCTCCTCCGGACCCAATGGTACTCCATGGACCGTGTCAGGTATGGGACAACGCGCAAACACCATAGCTCTTGCGACATACACCAAATTGAACCCATCTGGGAGGAGCAGCAAGGCTTCTGTGGATCCCTGCAATTATAAGCAAATACAAAACATAATTAATTAGGTATTAGGCTAAATTCTATATAAACTTGCAAGTAATATTCTATATACCTCAATATGAGGGCCAGGAATTGGATTCGGTTGATTGTTGCTACCCTGTGATAGCAAAATCATAGCTTGATTCATTATTGGATCGAGGTTATGCGATGTTTGCCCTTGCGCAAACAACCGCGAGAAGCTTTGTAGAATGCCTTGATTCATTACTGGATTTGCGTTATGTGGTGTTTGCCCTAGCGAGAACAACCGCGATAAACTTTCCTCAACTTGTCTAGCTACTTTTTTGCTCACTTCCTTGCTCACTTCCTCCGGCAATCGCCGTTTTATTCCCTCGTCGACTCTTTTGTCGATTTCTTCTTGGCTAAACTGCTTGGATTTCCTCGTACCCTTTCCAAACACCTGCTTCACGCCGGAAAATATTGGATATCCTCTCAACCGTCCTGAGTGCTCTGGAGTCCCAAGCGCAGATGTCAAGACATCATTCTGACGAATCGACTGAATCTCACCTGACATGGCTAGAGCAACCTGTCACAAAAGAAATACATGTGCATATAAGTTGAATTTGTTGAATACATAATTTATAAATTTATTTGAGTTAATTTACAAATTTATTTGAGTTACAATACGTACCGCTTTGTCAAGGACCTCACAAGCCTTAGGATTTGTAACCCTAAGTTCACCCGTCACCGGATCCTCTGTGGCACGTGCCCTGCACCATCTGTAAGACCTGTCATCAACACCAATGGTAATGGTCGAGGTCGAACCATGGACCACGTCGTCTTTTTTCCATGTCTTCTCTGCACTTATGTAACCGCCCGATCCGAGTGTGTGGGGCATGTCCTTCTTGGCGGCATTTTCTTTTTCTATTTTACTCTTTTTCTATTATCAAATTCAAAAGACTTGTAAGTATATGAAAAATAAAAGTTAGGATATTAGTATTGGTGAATAATTCTATATATGAAATTTATTTATATACCTCAAACTCAAGGCTTTTATGATATTCATCGAATTGTTCCCATTCTTCCTGCGATATGTTAAAAACATCCCATGGCTTCTGTCCACCTTCTTTTGCATTTTACCTGTATTTCTTATTCTACAATGAAAGAATATATATTATAATTTTAATTAATCCAGCAATAATAAGTAGAATTGATGTTATAAGCATAATCTCTTACCAAGTTGGTTTTCCAGGCCCTCCATCTATTGCAACATGCTGTAAGAATTTTCCGCTTGATTAAAATCGGAATGTCATCCGGAATATTCCATGTCTTGGCTATAGTGTTGTACAAATCAAGTTTCAACTCTTTTGGCACTGACGGCCAAGTCTTATAACTGCGTTAAATCCAATTAATACCATGATCAATTCACATTCAAATTTATAGAAATATCACATTCAAATTTATAGAAATATCACCATGTTAATTCACATGATCAATTCAAATTTATAGAAATATCACATTAATCAAATTTATAGAAATATCGCCATTAATCAAATTTATAGAAATATCACATTAATCAAATTTATAGCAATATCGCCATTAATCAAATTTATAGAAATATCACATTAATCAAATTTATAGAAATATCACCATTAATCAAATTTATAGAAATGCTAATTCACATTCAAATTCCCCCGTACCTGATTTTAACCATATCTCTCGTTTTCTGTGCCAAAAATCGATTAAATTCAATTGCATTTTCACCGCTAGGCTGGCCTTTTTCGTTGAAGGTGATCTCCAACGGAACTTGAGCAGCTATCTTCTTTGCCATCTTTAGGCATTTTGCCGTTGATCTTTTCCCCCTTCTGCTAACAGGTTGAGTTTCCTGATTTGCCATCAAATCCTCATCCTCATTGAACTCGTGATCATCATCCACATTCGACGGAAAATTCTCATCCGGATTCGACATGGCTATAATTAACACAATTACAATCAATTTCACAAAAATATTTAGACGATTACAACATCAATTAAAACATCGATTTAATTAATATATCAATTAAACAACTCTAAATTAGACAATTAAAACATCAATTCATAATTATAACAATTAAAACATCAAGTCACATAATAATTGAAACATCGATTCATAATTAAACAACTCTAAATTAATCAAACCTAAACAAAACATAACCATAAGCAAACCCTAAACTAATTCTAAAAAAAACCCTAAATTAATCTACATTAATTTGCAATTTAACTCATTTATAAAAAAATTTGACATAACCTCCCCTGTATATGGGGCATTTTATCCAAAAATTACACAACTACTTACGAGTTACATGCAAGCAACAACTCATAATACAAATCTATTACATTTTACATGCATTTTATCCAACTAATTGCAACTAATTGCATTTTAATATTTTATCTACCTAATTGCAACTAATTACATTTTATCAAACTATTTGAAACTAAATTTCAGATTAATTTCACAACCAATTACCTTAAATTTCAGATTAAATTAAAATTTAAATAGAAATTAACTTAGTTTGGAGAGAGGGGCAGTGGTGGTCGGAGGTGCTCTCGGAGGTAGAGAGGGGCAGTGGTGCTGTCGGCAGAGATGCGGAGAGGCGGAGAAAGGGGCTCGGGTTTAGAGAGTGTAGAGTAGAGAAAGGGGTTTGGAGAGGAGGCAGAGAGGAGGAAAGGCGGCAGAGAGGCGGAGAGAGGCGGCGAGAGGCGGAGAGGCGGAGAGAGGCGGCGAGTTGCTGAGGTGGCGGAGGGAGAGAGGGCAGAGGGAGAGAGGGAGAGAGGGCAGAGCTAGGGTCGGTTTTTTTCTAAGTTTCGGAACTTAGAAAAAAATGAAGAGAGCAGATGAGGGAAGAGAAAAAAGCGAGATCCGAAAAATTTGAAAATTTTTAAGACCGGTTTTTACGTAAAAAACCGGTCTTAATTATAAAATAGAAAAATTTTTAATGATAATTAAGACCGGTTTTTTACTTAAAAACCGGTCTTAATAAAAAACCGAAATATATTTTTTTTTATTTTCCTTTATGTTTTATTCGTACTATTTTAAAAACTTTAAAATTTATTAGTAAATAAAATATGTTTGTAAATTTATTTTAAAAACATTAAAATTTATGTATCAGTTTTTTAAAAGATTACTTTAATTTTATTTTTTATAGATTTTTTTTAATTTATTACTAAATACTTTTAAAGTTATATGTATATTTTGGATTATATTTTTTTAATTTTATTTTTTATAGATTTTTTTTTTAAAATTTATTATCAAAAACTTTATAAAATTTATGTTTTTTTTTTAGAAATCGCACAAAAAAAACAGAAAAGGCAAAAATTTAAAAAAAAAATTTTGATTGATTTTTAAGACCGGTTTTTAAAGTAAAAACCGGTCTTAAGAAAAAAACTGAATTTTTTTATTTTTTTCCTTTATGTTTTTTTGGTACTATTTTAAAAATTTTAAAATTTATTAGTAAATAAAATATATTAGTAAATTTATTTTATAAATTTAAAATTTATGTATCAGTTTTTTCAATAGATTTCTTGAATATTATTTTTGGATAGATTTTTTTAAAAATTTATTACTAAATACTTTTAAAGTTATATGTATATTTTGGATTATATTTTTTTAATTTTATTTTTTATAGATTTTTTTTTAAATTTATTATCAAAAACTTTATAAAATTTATGTTTTTTTTTTTAGAAATCGCCCAAAAAAAACAGAAAAGGAAAAAATTAAAAAAAAATTCTGATTGATTTTTAAGACCGGTTTTTAAAGTAAAAACCTGTCTTAAGAAAAAACTGAATTTTTTTATTTTTTCGTTTATGTTTTTTTGGTACTATTTTAAAAATTTTAAAATTTATTAGTAAATAAAATATATTAGTAAATTTATTTTAAAAACTTTAAAATTTATGTATCAGTTTTTTCAATAGATTTCTTGAATATTATTTTTGTATAGATTTTTTTAAAAATTTATTACTAAATACTTTTAAAGTTATATGTATATTTTGGATTATATTTTTTTAATTTTATTTTTTATAGATTTTTTTTTAAATTTATTATCAAAAACTTTATAAAATTTATGTTTTTTTTTTAGAAATCGCACAAAAAAAACAGAAAAGGAAAAAATTAAAAAAAAATTCTGATTGATTTTTAAGACCGGTTTTTAAAGTAAAAACCGGTCTTAAGAAAAAAATGAATTTTTTTATTTTTTTCATTCATGTTTTTTTTGTACTATTTTAAAAACTTTAAAATTTATTAGTAAATACAATATATTTGTAAATTTATTTTAAAAACTTTAAAATTTATGTATCAGTTTTTTAATAGATTTCTTGAATATTATTTTTGTATAGATTTTTTTTTAAATTTATTACTAAATATTTTAATAGTTATGTATATTTTTTAGTATATTCCTTTAATTTATTTTTTTTATATATTTTTTTAAATTTATTATTAAAAACTTTTTAAAATTTATGTTTTTTCTCTTTTTTTAGAAATCGCACAAAAAAAACAGAAAAGGATAAAATTATAAAAATATCTGATTAATTTTTAAGACCGGTTTTTTACTTAAAAACCGGTCTTAATAAAAAAACGAAATTTTTAATTTTTTTCGTTTTTTCCTTTATGTTTTTTTGTGCTATTTTTAAAAATACAAAATATATCATAAAATTAAAAATTTTAACTTTCTTGGAAAAACTAAATAAAAGAAGTAAAAAAATCCTACAAAATAGTACTTAAAAAATATTAAAAATTATATTACAGTTGAAATGTAGTACTACTACATGTATATATATAACTTAATTTCCTTTATTCCTTGGTGATTTTGGTCGGGCTACCCACACGCCTGCTTCTTGGCGATCCACACGCAAATTAGTTGCTAATTCTTCAACTGGTAGCGGCGTTCCATCGATTCCTGTGAATATAATATAATAGTGTAGGTACCAAATTAATTTAATAATTAATAGAATTTCATGCAATTAATTGAGATTAATTATATTATATTATATTATACCTGTGGAGAATGATGCTATTTCATCGAATTGGTCATATTCTTCTTCATCTACGACATCTTCAACGCCGACAATGCGCCTTTTTCCCGGAAGAACCACATGTCGTGAGATGTCGGCTGGATCAACAATATAAAAAACTTGCATTGCTTATTTGTTTGCAAGTATGAAAGGGTCGTATGCATATCCTAACTTTTTGAAATGAACGGTTGTTATTCCAGAATTTTTCCCCTTTTTGACTCCACTTTTGAGGATCCATTTAAATTCAAACACAGGTATCTTGAATGCATTATAATCAAGTTCCCAGATTTCTTCGATCCACCCATAATACGGCTCTGATGACTTGCCATCACTTGATATGGCTTCTATTGTGACTCCGCTATTTTGTACTGTGCTTTTTCCATCTTGTTTTTTAGTATACCAGGTGAATCCATTCAAGTCGTATCCTTGATAGGTGTACACATTTGCATTGGGACCATTCGCAAGATATTTCACAGTTTCATTGTCGGACGGAGATAATTGTACTTTTTTTCTGAACCAATTTACAAACAGTTTGTTGTGCTCATTAGTGATCCAATTTTCACCTTTCTGAGGATTTTGCTCTCGCAACTCTGCTATATGTTGATCCACGTAAGGAGCCACAACAGCGACTTGTTGCAAAATTTTAAGATATGCTTTTTCTCTCGTTTCAAGGTCCACTGTAATTATTTTCAAACCAATTATACCTTTCCCAAGAAGTCTACCTTCGTGCCGATTCTTGGGCAGGCCAATAGGTTTTAGTCCATCTACATAATCAGTATAGAAATCAATAACCTCTTCGGCCACATATCCTTCGACTATGCTTCCTTCGGGTCGAGATCTACTTCGGACTAACCTTTTCAATTGTCTCATTGCTCTTTCAAAAGGGTACATGTACCGTAAAAATATCGGACCGCACCACTTGATCTCCCTGACTAAATGAATGGTCAAATGCACCATTATAACAAAGAATGATGGGGGAAAGTGCATCTCCAGCTCGCATATGGTCTGATAAGCATCAGTTTCTAAATTAGTCAGTTTTTCAGGATCAATCACTTTGGAGCAAATTTCATTAAAAAAAAAACACAACTTAGTGATGGAGTTCCGAACTTTTTCCTTAAAACATCTTCGAATTGCAATCGGAAGCAACTGGGTCAACAGTACGTGATAATCGTGCGATTTCATTCCAATCAATTTCATATCCTTGATTGATACCTTCCTTGAGATATTTGAGGCATAACTGGTCAGAACCTTGATTGACTTCAAGTACTCCAACAAACTGAGTTTCTCTTTTCTTGTCAAAGTGTAAACTGCATCGGGTAACCAATCCCGTTTCTTACTAGTATCTGGCTTTGCGGCTAGGTCCAGTCGTATTTCCATTTCGACCATGTCTTTCCTCACATTAGCATTGTCTACTTTCCCTTGAGCATTTAAAATCAAAGCAATCAAAGATTCACAGATGTTCTTAATGATGTGCATCGTATCCAGACAATGCCTAACATCCAAATACGTCCAGTATTCAAGGTTCCAAAATATAGACTTCTTCTTCCAATTGCCATCCGGAATTTTCTTTGCCAATGGTTTGCCTAATTTGATTTTAAGATCCTTCACCTCCTCATATACCTATCTTCCGCTTCTTGGTATTGGTGCCCGTCGGATTTCGGTGTTCCCATCAAATTTCGTTTTATAATCCATCCGGCGGTAGGGGTGATGACGGTTAAGGAATCTACGATGTCCCAAGTAGACATTCTTCCTACAATTAGATAACCATACAGAATGTGTTTCCTCCTCGCAAATAGGACATGCCTTATCTCCTTTGTTCCTATAACCTGACAAGTTTCCGTATGCGGGAAAATCATTAATCGTGCAAAATATCATCGCACGTAGGGTGAAATAACTTTTGGAATAAGCATCGAATATCTCCACCCCGTCCTTCCACAACTTATCAAGGTCTTCTATTAACGGGGCCAAGTACACATCTATATCATTTCCTGGTTGTTTTGGACCGGAAATGAGCAATGGCATCATCAGATATCTTCTTTTCATGCACAACCAGGAATGAAGGTTGTAAATAACCAATAAAACTGGCCATACGCTGCGATTGCTGCTCATGAGACCGTAAGGATTCATCCCATCTGTGCATAGTCCCAATCTCAAATTTCTAGATTCACTACCGAAATCCTTGAAATTACTGTCTATGTTCATCCACTGGGGCGAGTCCGCAGGATGTCTGATCATTTTATCTCTCTTTCTGCCTTCTGCGTGCCACCTCAGTAGTTGAGCATCTTTTGAATTATTGAAGATACGCTCGAACCTTGGTATTATCGGCAGATACCACAATATTTTCGCAGCTGGTCTATTTTTACAACTATCTTCATCATCTTCCAAATCATCGTCCCTTAGTTTGTACCGTGATGCATTACACATTGGACATTTATTAAGATTCTCGTACTCATTCCGAAACAGTATGCAATCATTCGGACATGCTGAAATCTTCACTACTGCCATATTTAAAGGACATAGTAATTTTTTTGTCTTATAACATGTATCCGGTAATGTATTTTCTGCTGGAAGCATTTCTCGTAAAAGACCGAGTAAAGATGTGAAACTTTTATCACTCCAATTATTCTTGGCTTTCATGTTATAAAGTTTAAAAACAGTTTTAATTTTTGAGAATTTATCCTCATTACAACCGGGATATAACGGTATATGAGAGTTTTCATCCAATTTTTTAAAAATATCAGGAACTCCATCAATAAAACCATCTGGTATTTCGTTCATCATTTCATCTAAATCATTTTCTCTATTATCATTTTCACAATATTGTTCTTCACTTACATTTTCATCCACAAATACCTCATTCCTTACATCAGCCCCCCAATCATTTTGTACACTTATTTCTGAATCAGATCTATTAATATTGCTAGTCGCAATATTTAAATGATCTTCCAACCTTTCCCCATGCAAAACCCATCGGATGTATTTAGGTGTTGTCATCCATCCACGCTCAATCAAATGTGATCTAATCTTTATACTATCATGTCTCTGTAAGTTAACACAACGTTTACAAGGACATAGAATTCTGGGCTTTCCAGTCAACTTCCTATTTTCTTCTGCACATTTTAAGAACTCTTCAACAACTCCAACAAATTCACCTGATATCCTCGAATATTCATACATGTACTCCTCCCTCTGATCCATCTGTATAGATAGAAATGTATATCCAAAAGTCAGGGTATGAAATTTATAGGTTCAATGCATTACATTAGATTTTTGGGCCGGTTACCATCCTAGCCCACTCTTTGGATACTCTTGTCTCATTAGCGAGCGTACGTTAGATGCAATTTGTTGTCTGAAAAAAATTCGGCAGCATTTCCCCTTATGTTCCCTGAATACGCCAACACACGATTGCTCGTGTGTACGTATCCGTGGGAAACATAAAGAGAAATGCCGTCGAATTTTTCTCAGACAACAAAATGCATCTAACGTACAACTCGCTGTCCTAAATGAGACAAGAATATCCAAAAAGCAGTACTCCCGACCGGAAGTACTATCCGAGATTAATCCCTAATGGATTAATTTCGGACGGGCACGACCTAAAATAATTCAAATTCCGGCAATTTGGTCCTATATGACAATACAACTAATATATGCAAATGCCAAATGATATATATATGCACATACAAATTAGTAAATTAACGAATTGAAATCATTGAGGGTTAAAATAGAAAATTACCGAAATTGTCTTCTCTTTTTCTTCCTCTTCAATAGAATAATCTTCTCTTCCTCTTCCTCTTCCTCTTTCTATTTTATCAAATCAAAATGAAAAAAATCAATTAAAAAAATAAAAAATTGCATAATTAATAAATAATAAATAAAATACTGAATAATTAAAGAATATATCTCAAAAATGAATTTTTTTAGCTTGTGGTTGATCTCCTTTGCCTTCTCTCTTGATTTTTCAATTTTTCAAAATTTTTCGAGATTTTTAGCTATTTTTTTTTTGTTTGGTTTTAGAGAGAGAATAAGACTCGGTTTTTAGAGAAAAGAAACGGCCATGAATTGAATGTGTGGACAGAACAATCAATGAGGGATGAAGATAAGAGAAAAATCTGCTAATTTTTATGACCGGTTTTTTATAAAAAACCAGTCTTAAAAAGTCAACCGAAAAAAGAAAAATTGCTGTTTTTTTTTAGACCGGTTTTTATAAAAAACCGGTCATAAAAATTTTGTTTTTAAGACCGGTTTTTAATAAAAAGCCGGTCTTAATAAAAACTGATTTTTCGATTTATTTTTGATCTCGTTAGGACCGGTTGTTTATAAAAAACCGGTCTTAAAAACAAATCTTTTAAGACCGGTTTTTTATAAAAACCGGTCTTAAAAAAACAGCAATTTCGAATTATTTTTGAGAACTCAATAGGACCGTCTTAAAAAAAATTCAGACAATATCGAAATTGCCACTGAATATATTTAGAACCGAAATTATTAAAAACCGGTCTTATTGTGGTGGTGCTAAAAATATTTTCTGGTGTAGTGCCGGTTAATGTGTGCCGACTTAGACAAGTCGGTTAATAATGCCATAGTTCATCAAAGTCGGTATATACAAAGTTGATACAAGTATAAAAGAAGGGGCTGGGTCTCCAAGGCAACAACACACAAAATAATCAAATTCTGCTCCATCAAGAAAGATTATACTCTGTAACAATTCGGTAAAACAGAGAAGAGAAAGGTGTGTTGCCAGCTTTTGAAAGGACTCGATAGCCATAGTTCAACAGCACGACATACAAGATCATAGATACTGATTGAGAGTGAGTTGAAGGCATTAAGAGATGGATTGTAAGTTTCCGCTGCACTATTAATTTATTTTTGCATAGATGATCTTGGGTTTAATTGCGTTTTGCAATTTCTTACATCCCATTCACATTTCATATGTATTACTTACGCTTTTTCATGAATAAATGATTATAATTTGTGAGAATAAACATCTAGAAGGCTCGGAACAATAGGCTCTTCTCGAATTCTGCTTCTCCGCAGGCTATTCTACTCAAGCAAATCTGCGAGGACATCAAATCTTGGACTAGATATGCTTAGGACCTTTTAGTTTTATCTTTTATTTTTTTTAGAATTTTTCTTTTTTTCTTTCATGTATATATTTTTTTGTATATATTTTTTTTAATAAAAAAAATTGGCGGTGTGGTAATTGCCACCTAATCCTAAAAAAAAGTAATTTATCCATGCCAGGAGGATTGAAATGTGATGGTTCAAACTCAAGGATAAGAAGCATGTGACTTGACAATTGATGGCGAAGGCATGGTCATTGTCCCCTGCTTATGCTTCGTGTAGGTTTATTTTGTTCTGTTTTATTTATATATATATATTCATATTTTTTACTTCGATACTAGTTTGTAACAGTTATGCCTGGTATTTCACTGGTAAATACCTTTACGCTCTATTTAAAGGAAATTAGATTCACTGTTCCACTTCTATAAATTTTTTCTTTGACTATATATTTATGTTTGTGTAATAATTAGATAGAACAAATCACAGTATTGTCGTATCTAAATTATAATAATAGTAATAATAATTCAATCGTGAACAATATCACACCCCAGCAACAAGACCAGTCAAAGATATGCTGAAAATGCATTTTTCAATACCCCAGTCTTGCATTAAATAGAAAATCATGTTTAGAACGGTTCAGTAAAATGATACGCTTATATGAGAATTGCAGATTTAAATCTAGCTAGATTGTTCAACCGATTGTTAAAAACAAGGAATCTAAACCCATCCGCGTAATTTCAAAAAAAAAAAAAAAAATGGCTTGCCTTCTTTGCTCAATCATAAGTTCACAACTGTCAAGTTCCTAATTTTTTCAAATGGAAATATTACATAGCAAATACAAATTGAACCCAATCACAAAATCCCAAAATAGGAACCAAATATATGATCCAAGCCCTCTCAATAAAAGATCTCCTTATTGAAGTAAATGTGTCTCCATGTATTTCTTATCTTACTATCCTGCTCAGGTCTCAATCCTAATATAGGGGCCGTTTGGATGGGGCTAGGAATAGTCTCTTCCTAGAAATAGGCTATTTCTAGTATTAAATTTCTCTCACAAAATTACACACTTTCCAATATTTTCCGTCTAGAAATAGACTATTCCTCTTATTCCTAAGCGATCCAAACGGCCCCATAGTAAGAATCTCGAGGTTCTTCAATGTACTTATAAAAGTAACAACTACCTCCCATGGAAACCCCTTTTCTATTTCCATATGTAATTCACGCAAAGAAGGTAAGTTGGGTAAACCCTCTACTTGCCATGATAATCTAGGTTTCACAGAAGATAGAGTTTGTAGATTTCTCATGTCTACAGGGGCGGAGCTATATGTTAGCAAAACTGGGTATTATCCCCCCCTATATTTTCAAAATAACTGCTATAAAGTGCAAAAATCACATGCTAATATGTTTGATTCATTCAATTTGCCCCCCTCGAAAATCTAAAAATTTTAACATGGTATCTTTTTGCCCCCCTTGTTCTAAAAGTCTGGCTCCGCCCCTGCATGTCTACCAAGGGAAGGGGTCCATAAGTGTATTTGGCATATGGTAGCAGGGCGTGCCTCAGTGTCCTGACATGCCATATGCTCTCGGGTAGGTCAACAGACAATGCGAAACAGAGATCAAGGGTCTGCAAAAAGCTAATATTTTTGCTCTCTACAAATTGTATACAATAATGACATCTCTTTTCAAGCTTCAGATATCTCAAAGAAGCCAAAAGCTCATACATAACCTTTTCATTTGATAGGCGGTAGGCTGCATCTGCTTCCATGTTGCTCAACACTTTTAGTTGCCTATGTGGCTCAATACTTGGTATTCCCTTAAAACACAATACAGATCGGAGATTTGGGTTTGCATCTTTCATCAGTTCATTACATTTGTTGTGATGAAACGCTAAACGGCGTGCACCACAATAGCTATTCTGGTGATCTGGAATCGAAGACACCATTACAAAGTTGCCTTCCTCAGCTTTTGTGATGGCGATATCACGTAGGAGATCATGTGTGTAACAACGATTGATGGAACCATTGGAGTATCTGCTGTATACTTGAATCATGCTCCTGTTGGAAATGTTAAAATTAGTAAGTTGTAAGACTGACAACACAAAAACAAAATGTGTCAATGGATATATGTTATTTAAGACTTTCTCACAATGAAAATATTCATCTATTGTGCGTAGTGAAGTGAAAAGAGAGATGATCTGAAGCAGTTGTTAGGTTTAAACAAAAAAGTGAGACACCTTCTGTCTCACTAGATGACTCAATCGAGTGGATATCTCTTTTGTTAAGTAAAAGAAAGTAACAAACAAGTTTCATTGCATGCATATCGGAATATTTAAACTGATCTCATCTTGGGCAAATCCCATAGAGATCACCGAATAATCTTAACAGAGCCATCACTTCAAATTGTCTTTTTTTTTAGGGCCAGCAAAATACTGGCAAATTTTCATTAATAAGAAAAAAAAAGTTTACAGTAATACAATACCAGCATCTATCCTGATACGAACAGTAAAAAAACAACATAAACTGTTAACAAAGTTTAAGCTCCAATACTCCAGTACCATATCAGTATCCATATTGGACTTGCACAAACCCAGTCTGTAACCTAACCCACACCTAAGACCCCCGCCCCCCTCCCCCCCTCAAAATGATGCAGAACAACACTGCATTGTACCAGCACTTCAAATTGTCGCACAAGTCATTGATTTTTTTATTCAATTTATTTAAATTACTTCGTCTAAGCTAAACTTATCTAAATGATGTTGACAAATGTGGCAGATGTGGGTAATTTAACCAGAATTAACAAGAAAAAAATGTAGTTCTTTTCTAGAAAGAACTTTTTGGCTCAGTACTGGCATGTTCCCTCACCCGACCAAGAAGATATTAGATATATATTAAAAAGAAAAAAAGAGAGGTGTTAATTTTGTTGTTGTGCATACCTACCACTGAACATAATTTAGCCTTCTCCAAGTTATTAAACTTGATATATATATCTCAATTAAATCACCTTCTGATTTGTTGTAGAATCATTATTGAACTTGCTCAGCTGATAAAAGACTATATAACAGCATAGATACTGGTTAGTAAATAGAAATGAGGAGGGTTCCGGGGCCTCTAAATTAGAGTGCCCCCAAATGCCACACATCAGGGACAGTTGGATCAAGAATTGATAAGCGGTCTGGATTTAATCTCTACTAAATAATCTGTTAGTACGGTGATGAAATCCATATTGCTTATCAATTGTTGATCCAATTGGTCCTTAATGTGTGACATTTGGGGCACTCTAATTTAGAGGCACCGGAACCCGATGTTAGTATAGGCTTACGGCATTATATCGAATGAGAAGGTGGTGATCGAGTACATGATATAAATTATCCTAAAACGGAAAACCATAATGATTGGTACTTTTGCACAAGATTCTCTAGAAAGTTTTCAGCGATGTCCTCTAATGTTCCTTCATTATTATCATGAGGTATAAATCCTTCAGCAATCCACATCCGAGTTAGAGCTCTGGCATCGATTACATAGTTTTCAGGAAATATGGCAAAGTACATGAAACATGACTTGAGAGAAAATGACAAATCCTCGTAGTTAGTGGCTAAAACCTTGCTAGCATCTGCATGCCAGTTCATTTTCTGTAGAACTTTTCTCTAAGAATGATCATTAGGCAGTTGCTTTGATAACAAACCACCTAAGACAATCAATGCAAGAGGCAACCCCCCACATTTTTTGACAAACTCTTTTGCAAGATTATATAAATTATTAGGATAATCTTTACTAGGATCTTGATTAGGAAGAGCTTTTCTAAGCAAAAGAGTTAGACTTGGTTCCTCTGCTAAGTATGAAAGTTTGTATGGCTCACATGTCGAATCAGCACTCTTAGCAACATCTGAGGATCTGGTGGTCATGAGCACTCGACTACCGTTTTTGGTATCAGGAAAGGCCTCTTCTATTTGAATCCATAGATCTTGTGTCCAAACATCATCGAGGACCACAAGGTACTTTGTTTCTAGAAGAGATTTGTAAACTTTTGTATGAAAATATTCCTCTGTTTGTCCTTGCTCCATCTCATTGATAGGTTGGCTCAGAATTTGTGCTAATAACTTTCTTAAAATGTCAGCCAAATCGAACTTCTGAGAAATTGTTATCCAAATTCGAAGAATAAACGTTGTCTTGACATCACAACTGTAACAATAAAAAAAAGAATTAAACTTTATTATCCAATTTGTTTGATTTGAATTTTGAAAGCAACTAATTGAACAGTAAATGGTTCAAATGGTAAAAATACCCCGTGAAAATTAATCGATAAATAATTCAACGAGTAAATTTTTTTTAGGTCCATAAAACTTGTAGGAGTTAGAAACACAGTCAGTAACAGTCACCACCAAAGCAAGTGTGAGGCAATCCAGATCCTGTGCCGCGCGGGACGGTCCAGCGCACAGGATCTGGACCCTTCGTGAGATCCAACGGCTACGACTTATTAATTCTCCGATCCCACTCTTACGATCTATTGGGTTCACTTTTCGCCCGCTTCTCAGGATCCGAAATAAAAAAACCATCAAAATCAAAAAAAAGAAAAAGGAATCGGAGATGAAATTGGAGGGAAAATTGAAGTCGCCAGAGGGAATTCGCGAGAGGGTAGATTGAAGTCGCCAGATGACCTTCATTTGAGGGAATTGAAGTCGCAAGAGGGCAGATTGAAGTCGCCCCGAGTCTGGCTTAGGAAAAGAAGGGGTATCCATGAGATGAGTGCCCGTAAGTGACCTTCATTTGAGGGAAACCAGATCCTATGCTGAATACATATCTCCAGCGATAGTCTCCAACACATACTCTCAGTAGAATGGTAACTTCTCTTTTTCAGTGTTATTAAATAGAGTTTTAATCAAACTATCTCCAACGACTCATGTCTATACTGTAATTGTTAACACTGACATAGTTTTTCTAGCTACTAACCAAAGAGAAGCAAAGTTTCAGTCTTCTACTGTTATTGTTAATACTGTTATTGTTGGGCTGCAGATTTGTCGTTTCTTATGTTGCTTTTTCCTCTCTTATGTCCTTTTCTCTGACTGACTGAACTTTCTATTATTAAACCATCAATTCATCACAGTCGTATCTAGTGACTCCTTGTCATTGCATATAGATGTCGTCTGAATTTTTTAGATTTAATTTAGTGGGGGTTCCAGAAACTGTTCTAATTTACTTTTTGAAGAACAGTTATAGAGTCTACTTTTTTATTTGATAAATGTAATAACAAAAATTCTAGATAAATCACAAGTAAATTTGAGAAAAAAGACATACTCAAATTTTAAATTCTGTTCTAAAAATTTTCAATTACTGACAATAAACAGAAGATGCATTGAAGGTACTGGTTTTATTTGGCATGCATTGAAGGTATTGGCAGTTTACAAAATCTTTTTTATTTCTCAAACGGCTGAACAGAATAAAATAAAATTTTAACTATAGATGAAACATGATAGGATGTACCTTCTGTCAAATTTTCATAATTTTTGGACATGCAGATTAATTATAATGAATTTTTGAAATCAGGCAGAATTGAGTTTCAGAAACTGGTAGCAGTAAACTATGCCAGCATTTTTGCAGTTTACAAAATCTTTTTTATTTCTCAAACGGCTGAACAGAATCAAATAAAATTGTAACTGTAGATGAAACATGATAGGAAGTACCTTCTGTAAAATTTTCATAATTTGTGAATGTTATTAGTATAGCTTTTAAAGAAAAAGCTTCATTTTGTAAATGTTATTAATAGCTTTAAAAGAAAAAGCTTCATTTTGTGGATATTATTAATATAGCTTTATTGGTGGTCTCTGAATTACATGTGTAAAATTATGTTGGTTCATGCAGTCTTAAAGTGGAATTGTGTTGAAATTTGCAGCATTTTGATGGAATTACATAATTCTCGTCACAACATCACCTCTTTGTTTATCTCGCTTCTGCTCTGTCTGAGGATCACAACTAATGAAATACCTTGTATATTATTTATTGTTTTTCTTTTGATTATTGTAAATTGTAAGTTATAATGTATGAATTTGGAGTAGTCGATTAATAGGCGTATGATGGAGAAGATGAGGAAGAGAGAATTAGTAGTATGTTGTAATGAGTGAATTTCAAGTAGAATGTTGTATGAATTGTAAGTTGTAATTTTCTATCAATTTGGAATATTTTTACGTACAAGCTTGCTTTGTACCGGCCTCTTGATATTTACATACAAGTTTGCTTTGATTAAAGTATAAGACATATCCTTGAATAATACATAAAATGTTTCAAAAGGAGCTTTAACACGTACCGGCCTGATATGTAAATACATGTACCGGCTTTGATTGAAGTTAATAACACATACAAAGTTCTTGAATAATACATGCAAGTTTGCTTGTACCGGCCATTAGTGTTATATCTATGTACTGGCTGCAATGATAATCTTTAATTTTGTTAAATGTTGAGCTATTTTAAGCCTTGCCTTGTACCAATGAGTGGTACTGATGCCTTCGTTTTGTACCAGTTCTTCCATTAAACACAAGTTTCCTATGCTTCAGACAAAAACCAAATGAGTATGATAGTTTTTTCAATCTAGAAAGGTAGTATAACTATCTAGTTTCATTAAAATTGCAACACAAGTTTATTTACATTGCTGCTACTACAAATTAAACAAGAAATAAGTCACACTCAAAACAAAAGAAAGATGAAAAGCATCTCCATTAAGCTGACATCTAAGAACCTACATTAACTAACCCAAAAAGTTTTACATCACCCTTCTTATTTTGCAACTTTCATACAGACAAATATAAAAGCATAAAGAACATGAAAAAGCATGGTCATCACCCTTTGCACTGTGTATCAGCATGGTTCATGGATTTCCCTTCCACTGCTATCTTGTCCAGAAGTCCCCTCCAATCCTGTAGCAGTAGAAATCATCTGATCATGTCCTAATATGCAATATATTAGCAATTTCAATTAATATGTTTCTCATTGTTTTGCATTTGCCATTATCCATAAAAATATTTTCCTCATACTCCACAATGCCAGCAAAGAGAGCTATAAGCAACCAAAAAAAGACTCCACAATGCCAGCAAAGAGAGCTATAAGCAACCAAAAAAAGACTTCTCTACTGTGTTATCTAAAGTAAAAGCAAATTGAAGGAACCATGACAAAGGGTATACTTATTTTTTGGCACCCTCCCAAGTCAAAACCAAATATCTCGTGCATATGAGCATAAACAGAATAGGCGGTCAATGCTAACATCCTGAGAACAAAAGCTACAAGTGTCTTTTCATTAGGTTATCTAGTAAGCTTTCTGAAAGCTAACAATTTATAAAAAATTTTAGTAAAATGACAATTGCCATCTCTAGGAAATCTTAATTATGTGATAAATAAACATATAATTAACACTATAATCTTAATTAAATAACAATTCAATGAGGCAGTATAGGTTGTACTTCATAAAGTGCAATGTACAAAATCAATTAAAGATACTTTTTAAGAAATAGTCAAATTGATGATGCACCTGATTTGACGAGCTTAATGCTGCAATTTTTTTAATTTCGAAAAAGTTTTGTAACTTCAGAATATCTAGGAATTCGCTAGAAGAAAAGAAAGAGATAGATCAGGATACCTAGAGTTTCATTAGAAGTATAAGAAGAAGCTCAATCATGGCATTAGCGAAGGCGGAGGCGGAGGTGTCGCGCATCCGTGAGAGCGGAGAGGTGTCGATCCAGAGAGATGGTGAGGTCGAGAGCGAGATAGTTGCGGAGGTCGATTTGCTTCGCTTCCATTACGCTAGCCGTCGATCGTCGATCGCCTCCTTTCTTTCTCTCTCTTTCTCTTTTCATTCTGTCCGATAGGAGAAGAAGACCTTTGGTTTTTTATTTTTGATGGATATAGATCCGGTAAGAGAACCCGATAAGGCAGATTGAGTGGGATCGGAGAATTAACAAATCACAACTCTTGGATCTGACGAGCGGTCCAGATCCTGTGCGCTGGACCGTCCCCCGCGGCACAGGATCTGGATTGAGTGTGAGGTGTTTCACTAATTAGTTAATTGTCAATGTAATCAGTGTCAATACCTGTTGTAAACTTTTCTAGCAATAGTAGTCTTTCCAAGCCCTCCGGGCCCAACAATTGAGACAACACTACGCCTTTCAATGCTTTCATCAAACAACTGCTCTACAATGTTGGCTCTGTCTTGGTCAAAGCCAGCAACATCAGGATCATCAAAGTCCGGTACCAAAAGCTTCCTAACAGGCAACTCTATTTGGCCTCCACTTCCCTCACCAAAATTATTGGTTCCATATTTCTCTCTACTTTCTGAGATCTTCTTAATTCTTTCCAGGATCTCATTTATCTCAACACCAAGCTCATGCCGTGCAAGAAGTTTTTTGGGAATTTGGAATATCTTCTTCACAGTCTTCCTGATCTTGCTGTTCCGGTTTATTGGGTCATCCGTCTCAATACCCATGAGACACGCCTTGTCTATGGTATCTTCTATGTCATAGGCAACTTCCCTCATCTCTTTCACCCAATTCCACTGCCGCTCGTCTCCGTTGTTATTCTTTCTATCAGCATCTTTGAGGAATGCCTGAATCCAACCCAATTCATTGCTCAGCAACTTCACTTGCTTATCGACACCATAGAGATGACAAAGCTCCTGAACAGTTGTATCTGCAAGCTTGTCCAGAACAAAAGTCACTATAGATTCAGCCATCTAGCTTACTTATCTGGCCAGCTTCTGTCTCTCTTTGGTAGATAAGGTAGCTAGATACCTATCTAAGAAAGCTGATCTCAGCCTCTCACGACTTCAAAATGGAAAGTCAATAGGTTTACCGTTCGGTCCGGTTTGGAACGGTCCAGTCCAAACCCCTTCGGTTCATGATTTATTACGGTCCGGTCCTTCACGGGTTGACGGGTTATCACGTTACATCCTAGAATTCTTGGTCCAAATTCTTGATAAACCCAGACCATGTAACCCGGACAGTTATCACGGTCCGGTCCACCAGTCTTTTTCTTTTTGCTGATTTTTTTTGTTTTACGTTAAATATATTAAATATAATAAAATATTGGGACAAATAATTTTGATTTGTAATTTTTTTTCTTTTTTCATTTTTTTTTGTATTACCGTTTATGACACGACACGCCTAGCATAGCGTGTCGTGTTGTGTTGATACGACACGTTAAACTTGCAAGCCATATTATAATTTATTCACTAAAAATTCATTAAAAAATATTTAAATAATTTTTTAAATAGAAAAAATATAATAATTTTTGAAATTTCATACAAATAAAAATTAATAATCGAATAAAAAGATTATGAATCAAAATTATTATACTTATAATATAAACTCAATATAATTTAATAAATTTTAAATAATAATAATTTTTGTCATGTCAACTCGCGTGACGTGTCGTGTCACGTGTCAACTCGTGTCGTATTAAGACGTGTCAATGTCTAAAAATTTCCAGTATGACACGACACGCCAACACATACGTGTCGTGCTAATTTCATAAATGTGTCGTGTCGTGTCGTGTCGTGTCGTGTCAGCACGCATGCTTGTCGTACCAACATGCTGGTGTCGTATCATTTTGGACAACAGTACCTAGGGGGATTTAATGCGCATCAATGCATGTGATTCATGGCAGGGATGGGGCATCGGGAAGGGGAAAAGTGGGAGGGTTAGGGTAACGTGGGTTAATGGGATTTAGGAATGGGTTAGTGGGGGTTAGGTGCGGGTTTTCACAAGTTTAATCCGGTTTGGGTCGGGTTTTGACGGGTTTAAGACAGATTTTGGTAGGTTTAGGTGGGTTTAAGCGGGTTTTTTCATGGAATTAGGGGAGCTTTTTCACGGGTTTAAGGCGAATTTTTCATGGGTTAAGGTCCGATCCACGGGTTATAATGGGACGGGTTAAGACGTGTTTTTTCTAAGAAAAAATTAGACATATGCCACCTCAAAACTTCAAAATCATAAAAATGTCACTCCAAAATTAAACTTTTGAAAAATCCCGCTCTATATCAAACTTATTGATAAAAATGCCACTTATACTGTATCGGAATTGCTTACCATCATCGCATATATTCTATCATCCCTTTATCCCCATCCCCTCGTTCCTTTTATGTTCCCATTCAGCGCTCATCACATCCCTTCTTTCCTTTTCTGTTCCCATCTAGCGCTCATACCATCCTCTTTTTCCTTTTCTGTTCCCATCCAGCGCTCACACCATCCCCTCTTTCTTTTTCTGCTCCTATCCAAGATATTGATATCTCATATTTATATACATATTTTGACGATACTTAGCACCAAAATTGTACTCAAACTAATATAATTGTCTCATAATAAATTGTGTTTTCCATAATTGTTACTGTCGCCGCTTCTATCTTTATTTTGTAGAATTCTCGTGGAAATCGAAGACAAAACATGCCAAACAAGAAGAATGGAGCCTAATCCTCAGCCGGACGACTCATTCCCGACTCACACACACGTACCATAGACCAGAGAAGACTCTCATGGGTCGAGACAGATCAGGTATCACGTGAAGGCCCTGGTTTCAGCCCAATTCACATCTACACAGCGATATTTCGGTCCGAAATGTATAGATTTCAGTCTGAAATCCAACTATGGAAAGTGAATTTTGGAAAGTTTCGGAGAAGGAAAGAGCAATTCTTGCCCTAACCGCCTCATGGACTCTTCCTGGGTGTATTTAGGCATGAATTTCAGACAAAAAGGGGATCTTACCTTCTCCATATAATTTTCCACCTTCTTGCATTGTGTTTTGGCTTGTTTCCACGAGATTGATTGAAGAAGAAGTAAGTTTGAAGGCGACGTCAGCAAGCAAGTTCATCTCCATCGATTTCTAACCCAGGAAGAAGAAGTAAAAGGATAATTCGGTATATTCTTTCAAGCTTTTATTTCTTATTTCTATGGGTTTGCATCTCATTTCTTGCATGATACTCGTAGTTTGTAGTTTGAACATGTTAGGCTAAATTATGTCTTAGGGTAAGTTAGTAGTTTAGTTTAGTATTTGTGATGACTTGATGGATTTATATTATGCTATGTAATTTGTTTTGTTAAGAAATTATTATCTTGCTTGGTTAAATTGATTGTTGGCTTGATTGTTTACCTAATGATGAACTGCAGCGTCTTTAGGGCATTAAACTAGAATGAATAATTAATTAGCTAAGTACTTGAAGTAAACCAAACACTCGAAATACGAGGTTAGTTCACAACCGAAAGGTGTAACTTTTATTGATCTGAAAGGGTATGAATATCTCTAGAAATCCAACTCAACAAACTTAAATAACTAAAATCTGGCACGAAAGTTTAGGCTTAGTTATTTACGTGGTGAAAATCGAGTTCCTTACCAAATCCAAACCAAAATTGCGATAGTTAAGGCTAGAATTTAGGTTTGGTCATCAAGTACCTTTTCCATAGTGTTGTATAAAATTGTCAAGTCGAAACAGAGAATTTAAAGTATATTCAGGAAGACGACGACGAGACCACTGACACCGATGACACTACTAGTCCATGTCTGGCTCAGAGAAGACTACGGCGTGCAGTGAGCAAGCGTGAGAGATTTTCACTCTCTGGACGTAGGAGACGGTAGTTTGTGTATCATGTTTTGGATTTGTAGTTTATGGACTTTCCTATTTCTGATGGACTTGTAATTTTATGGACTTTATAGATTTATAGTTTTATTATATTGTATTATTTTAAATTTCACAATTTGAAAAGCACTAGACAAAAAGCACTTCATATAAACTTGAATACATTAAAACAACAACTTCATAGTACAAAGCACTTCATAAAATTAAAAAAAAACGCAAATTAATATAACATGAACTAACTTTATAAACCAAATGAAAAAAAAACGCAAACTACTTAGAATTTTTGGTTGTCTGCATATTATAGAATTTCACCCTACCATGGTTCGTCCTCGTCCTCTTCATGTTGACGACTTCCACCAGCGTTGTTAGCCAACTGCGCAGCTTCGTTCCAGAAAGCTGCATCAGCATCGACCTCATCTTTCTTCTCCTCTTTTTTTTCGTTCAGCAAATTTTCTTGCTGCCTCCCTTTTCCTTATCTCTTTTATTTGTTGCACTAATGCATCTTCCCTTTCACGTCTAGCGCATTCCTTATCTATTTTCTCACGAATCTCCTTGTATTTTTTTTTCCCCATTGTATCATTTCCATCCGTTCTTCTTCTTATCTTGCGTGACGCCTATATATAGTCATCGTAGTGGTCACGCAAATTGGTTTGGTTGGAATTGAAAACTTGATTACACCACTTACATGGCCATGTATTCGAATGGCATGATTTTAGACAATTTGTGGTTATTTGGTAAACCTTCGTGGGTGTTTTTTCTGTAGTACCATTCCAATATGGGACTGGATTTGGTACTTTATCAGCAAAGGGATCTTGAGCTTGGTCGAAATATTCGTCATACCA
This sequence comes from Rhynchospora breviuscula, assembly GCA_027562975.1. Classification (NCBI taxonomy): domain Eukaryota; kingdom Viridiplantae; phylum Streptophyta; class Magnoliopsida; order Poales; family Cyperaceae; genus Rhynchospora; species Rhynchospora breviuscula. The sequence goes on along the minus strand of CM050400.1, from coordinate 5,734,731 downwards.
ATCACATTTCTTCATCGGAGGAGAGACTTCCTTTCTTTTACACTCCTCCTCTTCCCTCCAATATATTTCCTCCCTATCATTAACGTGCCACTTGTAGTGTAGTTTTAAGGTGACTTCATGATGGTCTTCATATATATTGTATTACAAAGTGGGATAACATTTCTTACAAATTGCTTTATAATATCCTCTTTCTTTTACAAACGAATCGTGAGTGAAATGGTGGTAATTTGGCCAGTACTCACTCCGGGTAGCTCTTGGATATTTTGGCACATCACTATTGGAGTTGAAGCTATTTCCTTTCTTCATGATAGTGAACTCGTTTATGAAAAAGGATTCAGTGGGTGTTGCTTATTCTGGTTGATGAAGGGCATTTTGATAGTGTATTTTAGACTCAGAATTACTTAGTAAAAAATAAATTCCACATGATATTTTTTTAGACTTTATCAGACCACGTTTGTCCTTTTGTATAGGACAGCTAGCCATCAGTATACTTTATTCAGACTCCAAAAGATAATTGCTCGGTTTCGAAAAAAAGACCTAATTGTGCGTTTTTAAAACACGTTCGTAGGGTAGTTGCGTACCGCTGACCAAACCTCAAAAGACGGAAACGCAGACAGGAATAAATTCACTTAGGCCCTGATCAAAATTCCAATTTTTTTTTAACATGGGATTTCATTTCATTTCATTTCGTTGGAAAATTCTTGATCAAAATGAACGAATTTGATGTCATTTGGTTGGAATTCCAATGTAATTAGATCCAAGGAAATCCTGTGAAATCAATTGAATTGAATTGAAATGAAATGAAATCCCGCGAAAAAAAACATTTTGATCAGGGCCTTACCGACACGTTTATAAAGCGCATTACTAGCGTATTTACACGTTTATAAAATGTGCAATTCAGCTTAACGTGTTTTATAAACGAGTAATTAGGGAAGAGATCAGATTAACGCGTTTTATAAACGGATAATTAATTTGTTCTTATTAAATTAAAAAATCTTGATTCCTTTTAAAATTTTTTAATAAAATATTCTTTATATTAAAAATTACGGCTCTAGTTTCCTAGCTGACCAGGTTTTAAATTTTTTTTCTCCTTTTAAATCCTTGTAGCGTGCTTTTATATGTGTACTAGAGGTGCTAATCGAGCGCTCGATATTTGGATTACTAATAAAATTAAAATACGTAATAAATTTAAAATATATAAATATTAATGTTTAAAATTTTATTTATGATGTGAATAATTATAAATATTTTTTAAAGTTAACGTATGTATGAGTACTATATTTTAAAGGAAATTAAGCACATGAAGAGAAGTCCAATCGAAGCAAAAAAAACATGGAAATGTTTGTGAGACTCATCTATATACCGGTTCAATTGTGGCAGTGAACAAAATCCTTGTTGGACACCTCATTAAAATTGAGTGGAGAGTACCCGCACATTGTTCTCTTATCAAATGGTTGCATGATAACACTAAATTGACACTAAAGTTAATGCATTCTAGGTTTTTAAAAGTGCTTAACTCAAGAATAGTTTAGTTCTAGCTAAAGATAACCAGACCGAAGACTCACTCCATCATCACACAGTATTTGCGTATTCATTTCACAAAATTTTAATTTGTGGAGACACGTAAAAGTCTGATTGAAGACAAATCCAAAGATAAAAATTGCTTACCGCTGCTGAATGATGTCATATGATATCTGAGTTGATGTACTTTAAATATGATATTATTTTAATGGCATTATTTTGTGATTTACTATGTTTGGGATACTAAAATTAAGCCTTACACGTATACAATAGAGTGTATGCATGTGGCGGTTTGTCCTCTTCGATTTTTTATTTGGTTCGGGGTGTTGACAGTGGTTGTCAGATATGTTCACGTAGGATCGATGTAGTAGATCAGAAAACATTGATACTGTAATCAAATTAAAAAACCTCCGTATACTATTTCAGAATTTTAGAGAAAAATGCAATTTTTACAGCACAGCATGCAGAATTTTGATTCATCAAACACTACTCAACATCAAAAAACTATCGTAATATATTTAAAAAGATTTAAAAGAAAATGCTAATGAACATTCAATTATTCTTGTACTTGGTAACAAGATCCACAATATTCTTATAAGAACTGCCACCCTCTTTCATCGCCTCTTTGGCCTTGTTGCTCCATTTCTCTGCATTCCTTCTATACTCCTCACTTCTCCCTCCTTGCATCACCTCCTTCACACACCTCCCGACCTCTTCTCTCCTCACCAACCCATCACTGTCCTGCCGTGTTCGTACCCCAACCTCCCAAACACTTTCAACATAACTTGCATTCATTGGTTGGTCAGCCCATTGCGGAAATGCCACCATTGGTACACCAAGGCTGAGAGTCTCTATTGTAGAGTTCCACCCACAGTGCGAAAAAAAACATCCAACGGCTTGATGAGTCAGAATGTCCAATTGTGGGCACCATGAAACTATGAGTCCTCTTTCCTTTGCCTCATCTGTGAAACCTTCAGGTAATTTACTCATCTCTGAGGACCTAACTACCCAAAGAAAAGGTATATTATTGTTGAATATACCATAAGCGAGCTCGGCCATTTGCCTAATGTCCAGGGATGATATACTGCCTATGGAAATGTACACAACAGAGTTTGGAAGTTTTGTGTCCAGCCAGGCCATGCAGGGAGCTATGTCTGGTTTGTAGATGTGAAATCCGTAAGAAGTGTCAAATGGTATGTGGTTGTCCAGGTATGAGGATGGCACGGTGGGGCCAATCGTCTTTGCTCGCCAGACAGAGGCCATGTATTCGGCTTCCTGTATGGAAAGGCTAGTCCATGAGCCATACATATTTGACAAAACGAAATGTTACAAACTTACAATAACGTGGTCTATTAAAATTAAAACTTTTTTTCTGGGGCGCCTCTAAGATTTTGTGAACATCTGATGATTGAAGTTTATAGTTAATATATTTTCAAATTTCCTTCATAGCAGGAAAAGGATAATTTTGTCTATTTGTTCTTTAGAAAATTGAAAGAAATAATATGCATTAATTATACAGATTTGATCATTTGAAGATGAGAAAGATTCAAATTTAGAGAGAAATCAGATATTTACGTTTCAAGATGTCAACAGATCAGGCACACGCTAGAAATACACTTGAATTAATTAAGAAGTGTAAAAATGAAGTCTAACCTCAGTTTCTAGCTCATAGAAAGAGTTGATCAGAACCTCATCTGCTTTATCAAGCCCCAAAAATTGTTTAGTCAAAATTTCAACATAAGCCGGGTAAGCACCGGGTTGAAGAATGAAAGATGGCAGATCTTCCTGCTCATGTAAGCGTGAGCTGGTCAACTGAACTGACCCTGTCCGAACCGGCATCTCAAGTTTACCCTCCCAAATCTGACCATAAACTGTGTCAACTGCACAAGACTGAGTGAAAAAGGCTGCTGTTGCTGCACCGAACTGCCTTGCCACATCAGCTCCCCATGGCATAAGTGTGTCATAGATGACTATATCGACTGGTCGGCCGGCAGATGATTCTGTCTGCATGAGTTGTCCGAGTGTTTTAGAACCAACCGACTTGAGCTTAGCCAAATACTCTGTGACTGAGCTGTTGTCAGTTATACCTTTGTCGAAGCCATCAGAAATCACCGCAATGTGAACCAGACCGGTTTCTGGTTCAGTTGAGCCAAGAACAGATTGGGTAACGGCTAAAGTTGATCGGAGGCCATGGTGGGCCAGCCACTTGGCAAATTGGAGCAATGGATTAATGTGACCTTGGGTTGGGTAAGGCAGGATAAGGGCATGTGGACTTGTTTGGAGGTCTTTATCATCTGCCATTATTGCAGATTTCTTCTGGAATAGTGTGTGCGTTGCTTATGAGATGAGAGGTTGTGCTTGGCATATATACTACCAGTGGCCACTGGCTAGGCTAGAAAGAATTTATACATGGGATAAATCTGATGATATATATAGAGTGTCAACCAATGACTGTCAAAGTCTTTTGTCAGAAACAAGTTGGGGTAGGCTAGAAATAACACCCCGATCCTAGTCATTTCTTGTATATATGGCTGAGTTTTTACGCTGGCTCGCCAAGCCTATCGCAAGCATGCGGGCTTGAACCTTGGACCTCTTATAAGAGAGTCCAGTGCTCTTACCACCTGGGCTACTAGACCACATGCTGTCAACCAATGACTGCAGAAAGAAAATTTCAAACTCGGCTCCTATCCAGCCCTATGTGAGTGTGACCTTTGTAAGGCTTGAGTGTGAGTGTGACTATACCTTACATCGCAGACTCGTCGTCAGACAGTATGGTACAGGTACTGCAGAGGCAATCATTTCTAGCAAACAATTGTTGTTATTACATAGCAAAGGTAGAGAAAAGAGAAAAAATTAGAATAGCGAGAAGAGGAAAGCCGAAAGCACAATGCACAAAGGGAAATAAGGTAAGCTCAGTGCAATTTTGATTTTTGGCTTCTATTTTGATTGATTTTTTGTTTCTATTTTTTTTTAATCTTTGGCTTCTATTTTTTTATTTTTTCCTTTAATTACTTATAAACTTGTTTGTGTGCATTTCCAAAAAATTGATGCCAGAAAGAACATTGAACCCAATACAAGAGTCGGAGAACCGCACAAGATTCCTTCAAGAGAAACTTCAAAAGTTCAAAGAGGTCATTAGTTAATTCTACTCTTAAAAAGAAATAAATACCCTTTCTTTTTTTATTTAGTTTGCTTCGTTTTTGCCCCCTCTTTTGGAAGTAACATATTCTGTTTGAAAGTAACCAACATATTCTGTTTTGGTTGAGATTGCAACAACAATAATTACTAATATATGGACCAAAATGTTTTAAATTTTGATTTTTGCTCTATTCTTGTTCTATTTTGCAACAGGAAGTGTTGGATGTCTTGAATGGCTAATCCCAAGGGAGTGACAGGAAGTGTTGAATCGGAGCCGGACATTGAAACAGACATTTTAGATGAGGATGAATATGTCATTTTTAGCTGAAAATTAGTTGCACTAGTTGTTAACTGAAAATTAATTATTAGCTAAAAATTAAATGCATTAATTGTTAGCTGAATTATCAGATGAGGAAATGTGAGCTGAAAATTAGGGGAGGTGCTTTGGGCACGCAAATTTGTGCTGGTAGCATTTCACTGTATATTTTTGGACACATATGCCCCTCTAAAATAAGCAATAAGCTGCCATAAATTTTTGCCATTCTCTCCCTAGAATTATATCACACAAAATTTCCTTAATAGAAATAATTCCTTATGTCAATTTCTTGCCGCCACATGAAGTTCAAGTACCATGAAATATATAGAAATTTTTTTCTGTTAACTGTACGAATTGAGCTTTTACAACAATTGCATTTTCTTTTCTATACTGATATTACCAGACTTTTCATAGTGTATAAATAAACAATCCTGATATATGATATATCATTTATTTATGATTTTAGATGAAACCTTTTTGAAAGCCTGAGTGCGTTCAATTTTTTCTCAAAATCAGATTATTATAGGTGCATCACATGCGCATCATATAATTTCAAAATTTTTATTATTATCATAATTGTTGTAATTACTATCATTTTAGTTTAAAATAATAATGATTTTTCGTGATAATTATTATTATTAGGATTAGAACATGTGTTATAATTATAATCATCAGTTTTGTTACTATTCTTATATAGTTAATTTAATTAACATAGTTATTATAATTATCCGTAATATAATTATTATTTGTATAAATATTATAATTTACAATTTTTCATTAAGATTATAATTATATATTCCCCGCCATCATCTCCCCTCTAGAAAAATGCAAAGAAACAATTACAGAAAAGAGCCGTTAATTTAGATTTTTTTTTTTTTTCCTCAATGTGGAATAGGGTTGTCAATGGCACCCTTTTAACCGTTTACCCTACCCATATCGTATTCGATAAGACGGGTATGGGTAAGGTTTATTTTCGTTAAGTTATCGGGTATGGGTATGGATAAATAAAAATTTTCATTAATTTATTGGGTAAGGGTATGGGTAAGGCTATTTCGTATTCGTTAATTACCCATACCGTTAATATTTATCATGACCAAAAAATATAATTGTAAGATTCAATTAATACATTAATAACAAACTAAATTTAGAAAGATATATTTGTAAGATTCAATTGATATGTTAATAATTAAACTAGACAATTAAATTGTAAGATTTGACTGAGATAATACTACATTAAATTGGAAAGATATAATGGTAAGATTTAATTGATATGTTAATTATTTTTTTTTCTTTTCATTCACGCGCTACATCGTTCATTCACGGGCTACATTAAAAAATAATAAACTTTTGCGGAAGATCTTTTCTTCTCCGTTGTCATTTGGAAAAATATTGTATAATTAGTAATTAGTTATGTAATTTTTTTTGTGACAATTGATATGAGAAGATATAGTATGATTTTATTATATTTAAAGTATTATCCAATGTCGCACTTTATTAATACATTTATCTGGTAATATTTATTTATTTCTATTGTACAATTTTTTCATTGAGTTATTAACATTATTATCCATTTTCTACCGTTATCCTACCCGTACCGTTAATTCTTAACGGGTAAGGGTAGGATACGGGTAAAGTCAATTTTTAACGGGTAAGGGTAGGGTATGGGTAAAGAAAATTTTAATGGGTATGGATATGAAAAATGTCTCTATCGTATCGTACCCTACCCATTGACAGCTCTAATGTGGAGTAGAAATGAAGCATTTGGATTTGGTGAGCTGTCGAACACATTTTTCCAACTAGAGTCGGGTGAACAAGAGGGTATATTTGTCACTTTAAAAATATTGGAATGCTCCCAGAAAATTAGTTGTTAGCTAATTAATTGCATTAATTGTTAGCTCAATTAGTTGCATTAATTGTCAGATTAGGAAGTGTTGCAATAATTGCTAGCTGAAAATTAGTTGCAATAATTGTTAGCTGAATTGCTATGTGAATTGCTTTGGCGCCATTAATTGAAGATATAATATATTGGAATCAGTTGGTGATGGAATCGACCTCGATCGGTTGAGGGAAACAAATTTGACTCTTCACAATAACATTAAATTAAGGATGGTAGAAGTTTGAGAAATGAACTATGCGGCCTGCTTGAAGTACTTGTTACCATGTAAGCATAACTGGAAGCAGAAACATTGTGAAATGAACTGATATACCTTGTTGGACATTCTGTCAAGCAGATTACAGGTATGAGATATGGCAAAAGGCAGCCACCTAATGACTGAAACACGACGAGAAGAATGATTGTGTATGACTGTATGAGTCTATATTGTAAAGGAAATGAAGCACATGAAGAGAAGTCCAACTGATGCAAAAAACATGGAAAGGTTTGTAAGACTCATCTATATATATGCCTGTTCAATTGTGGCAGTGCGCAAAGTCCTTTTTGGACACCTCATTAAAATTGATCAGTGGAGAGTACCCGCACATTGTTCTCTTATCAAATCAGCGGAAAATGGAAAAAAAAAAAAGATTATCTAAATTGACTAAATTTAAACAATAAAGTTTGGTGATATGCAGAGAACCCCTGCACACCAACTATACAGAAGCTTTGTCTACTGTTGGAAATATAGTTGAAAACTCAAAATTCATTAATTATTATTCTATAAAAATTCCTGCTGATAAATTTCATTTGTCATTTGTCGGTTTCCGTAAAATTCATTCAATCAAGGAATTCATTATTTTGTCCGTTAAATCATTCAATTGACTAATAAAGTTGTTAATTAATTTATTTCCGTTGGAGACCATTCCTATACCCAGTAAATTATTTTACAGTTGAAATAATCTTTGATACACAAATGCCTTTGCCATTTATTTCTTAACGTTGGCTGAAGCAATTAATTTGGATATTGATTAAGGCTATATTAGCCGTTAGTTAAACCACTATATAAGCAGTCCATTTCGTTGATAATTTTTAGTCATACACTTGTCCATTTTCTCATGTATCCCTCTTGATAATATTTGATATTTCCATTCATAAAAACATTTCTAATTTTGTTCCAAATCTCGAGTCCGTTTGAATTCTACTAGATATTTTTTGAGGCTTTCATCAGTCACCTTCATGGTCGTGCCCTAAAAAGTGACAATCCCTAATTATCTTAGTTGCGGTTCTCGTCGCACGTTGAGACGAATACGCTTAAGGTCAGTGCCCAGCGATATTCAGATAACTTTGTTCCTTCTATTATTTTTATTCCTTTAACATTTTTCATATTATCCGATTTTTTGTTCAATTTGCACCAACAATCTTAAGTGTATTCTTATTCGGATAATACTAAGTACAAAAATGTATTTTATATTAGACAAATTCTTACCTGACATTGTAGACTATTTGAATTAATTAATTAAATTGTTTGACTGTTAGGAAATTGAAAATTTTATTTGATCCGTAGTCTATGCTAAGAAATTGTGCTATTTACCAAAATGCACTACCTGTTTTTCTTTTGACTAGATTGAATTAAAGGTCGTTTCTTCTATATTAAGTACAATCTATTGAAAATTCGCTTTTAATATTATTTTGATTAATAACCGTAGTTCAGTCAAAGGTCTGCTATACTTAGCAAATTTACTGTCATAAAACATAGTGTGAAATTATTGGATTTTGTTGGAGTTATGTTCTAGTAGTCAATATTTTAATGACTTATTTTTAGTTTATGTTATTGATGATATTTGATCATTTGTTCCAAGAGTTTATTATTGACGGATCATTCAGGTTGAGGATTTGAATTGTAGATCTTTATGTATCATTCATTAGAATGACAATAATAAATCTAAACCGTCCATAATCTTGATAATTAACAAGGAACATTAATTATCATATAAAATTAGTATCCAAGTTAAGTGATGATTAAGTTCTACAAATTATAGGTAAGAAGTTACCAACTTAATTGCATACTAGAGGGGCGAATCGAGCTTCGCTCGATGTAGGAATCTATATTAAATTAAATCTATGAGGCTCTAATTGAATTGAATGGACTTAAATAATATATTTTTTTATTAAAAGTACCAATTTATAAAGGTAAACACATTTGATTTATCCGCTATTGATCTCAACTATTCAATTTCATGATGAAACTATCGAACTATTTGGATGTTCAATAAATAAATACAATTCAAATAAATGCTAAGAAAATGTACAAAGTATTTACATTTTCTGCTTTTTTCATTAACTGCATGATTAAACAATAATAATGCTAACTAAATATATCTTGTTTCGTGCAAAAGATAAGATAATGATTTTAGAATTCTAAATTTTCGACATGCCGAACCATACTTGCAGGGGCATTATGTCTCAAAATAAAGGAAACCAAACCTTACTTTGCAAGACTCCTCACTTGTTTCTGGCATAGATCTAGTAGAAATATAAATTCATGAACAAATTCAATTCCCGTATATCAAACCTGACCATGATTGTAACAAAAAAAAAGTTATGCACGAATAGTGATTCCACCTATTTAAAAAATTTTGTTGCCAATTATTTTTATTTGTATTTATTTTTTTCCGCAAATCTCTAAAAGTATCTTTATGATTTCATAAGAAATTACATATTTTAATTAATTTCAAGTAAAGTCCTAATTAGTTGTTAGACACATGGTTCAAAAAATCAGCCGATTCCGATTCGAATCGGTAGAATCGGCAGGTACCGAACCGATTTTGGTGGGTTTGGAGCGGAATCGTGATTTTACCTTTTGAATCGGGCGGAATCGGATGGAATCGGTTGGAATCGGATGGAATCGGACAGAATCGGACGATTTTTGGACGAACTCTGTAAATTGAAAGAGGTACGAAAGGGCATCGAGTTTGTTTTTGCGCCATTACTAAAGGGAGCAAACATATCTTGAGTTCTTTGACAAAACTAAAAAGGGCAGAGAGAAGGGAAGAAAGGATTATTCCGTCATTGGAGCCTACCACTCTACTCCCTACTGGTCTCATTCTCAAGACAAGTACATTTTTATTATTTTTCTTTTTCAGCGCAAGTAATTGGTACTTCACGCGTGAAGTGAAGGAGCATGGCACAGGTAAAATCCTCAATTAGTGTACGTGTTAATTAAAAACACATTTGATGGATTTTTATTAAGTTAAAATTTCGTGGCGCCAACAAAGTTTCATTAAATTAATAAACCTATACAAATTGTATTATTTATCTACTATTTGTATTAATTAAAAAATTTGTACAAATTTGTATTCATCTCCTGGTAGCGCCATCAAATATTTTTTTACCTAATATTCTATATTATTTATCTTTATATTGTATAATAAGATTATAAGAAGATAAAATGCATTTCTTAACTTTCTATATCTTTTTTGAAATATTCCATAATTGTATTATTTTTTGTTGTAGTTAATTTTATTCTTTAAAACGTTGATTTTTTAACTTATCTTTGAAAATCTATTTTTTTAAGATTATTTTCTGATTTTTAACGGTATAAAAATGTGCTTTTTAAAAAAATCCGATTTTTTTATCCGATTCGACCGATTTTTCCGATTCAGCCGATTCCGAATCACAATCCAACTGTCTGATTTCAATTTCGATTCCGAGTTTCAGAACCATGGTTAGACATATGCAATAATTTCAGCATGTTTTAGATGGTATATTGGTACGCAATTTTTATTTACATCATATGTACATCAATTTTCGATTATGCCCTCATATGAAATTTACTGGTACATAATCACACTCATAATCGAAAAGGAATAGGCCTATTTTTCTGATTATTGTATCTAATTCTTGATGAATAAACTATACCGACGCTTATTGATAAGTAATTTTAGTATGTTTTTTCAATTATGCCGTTTCTATCTAATTCTTTATGACTAAACTATACTGACGCTTACTGGTAAAGAAAGTATCAATATACTTGTCTAAATTTAGATGTGGCTAAAATACTAGAAAGCAAGAGGTTTGAGCTCAAATTGTAAAATCTTACCTCGTCAGTGACTAACAACCGAGCTCTATTAGTTGGATTTCCACAATATAACTCTATTATTATAAGAAAATAATACTGATTCCTAATATATCTAGAAGTCCTGTTACAATTGAACTACAGCCTTTGTAGTTGTAGTAAATTCAACCAAATCAGGAAAAAAAAAAGACAAAGAAAAATATTTTTTAACCAATAAAATGGTTGAAGGGTGATAAAATAATTACATTGGATACATGCTTTGCAAATATATTAAATAAGTACCAAGTAGGTCGGGATTTGTAAGAGTCACTTACTGGTACAATAACAGTTCATGTCTAAGTGTAAGTTTTTTTTTTTGTGTGACGTACCAATTGACACTGGTACGGATGATTGTGTTACCTTGTAATACTTTTCTTTTATTATTAATATAAATTGTCGGTTCTTGCCGACCTTCAAAAAAAAAAAAAAAAGCTTGTTTCTTGGTGCATTTAGACCCACTCCCCTTTTGTTTTGTTGGCACGCATCCAGAGGAGCCCTTTCATTTCAAAAAATCCTAGCGGGGGAGGCCGGCGGCGCCGCCTCCTCCCGCCCTCTTCTCCTTTCTTCCTTCCCACTGCTCCTTCCTCACCCTTCCTCTTTTTCTTTGCTTTTCCCGTCTTTTTGACATTTTCTTCTTCTTTGCTCCTTTTTCTGGCTTTAAGCCATGAGGAGTGTCGACAGAGGTGAGTGGAGACTCGGGCAGCGTAGACCGCTGCTTTAGCACGGTCTATAGCCACTTGGGTGAGTTGTGTGGACCCTCTCTCTGTGACACGAAGCTTAACCAGCGGATCTAAAGGCTGAAGCAGCGTAAGGCCTTCCGAGTCGCTCGATCCAACGCCGGATTTCATTGCCCTTGTGGGTTGCACGATCCAACACCAGATCTCACTACAGAGTTCGATCTGTTTTGGGGACGGGCTTTTAATCGTATGGTGATACGACATGGTGACGGCTTGGATGGTGATCTGTAATCGAAAGGTCGTGATAAGGCTATCGAAAGTACGGTCGGTGCATGGTGATGGCTTGGATGGTGATATGTAGTAGAAAGGTCGTGATGAGGCTATCGAAAGTACAGTCAGTGTCTTCGGAGGTTGTCGCAGCAATGGTGTCGTAGAAGGTTGTCGCAGCAATGGTGAAGGTGACAACTTTGGTGGATACAGGGAGTTTGACCACTTACTAATGTTTTCTGCATGGTTCGAAGAAGGATCCAAGGTATCGGGTTTGGATGGGGCTGTTAGCAAAGCAAGCCGAAATGATGCCGTGGTATGCTTCTTTTTGGTTGGTCAACACTTTGGATCGAGACAAGGAGTGCATTGCCAGTTCTCAATTGTCAGCCTTGCCATGGGTGTCATGCGAGACGGTGATTTTGTGGTTGGTGACTGGTTTGGTGCGTCTCACTGTATGATCGACGACTTTATTGCAACGGTGGAGGGATGATGACTTCGGTGGTTTTCGAGAGAATGCTTCTACACCTTTTGTACCAAGTAGGTCGGGATTTGTAAGAGTCACTTACTGGTACAATAACAGTTCATGTCTAAGTGTAAGTTTTTTTTAGTGTGACGTACCAATTGACACTGGTATAGATGGTTGTGTTACCTTGTAATACTTTTCTTTTATTATTATTAATATAAATTGTCGGTTTTTGCCAACCTTCAAAAAAAAAATATATTAAATAAGCTCGGACCTGCAACTCAATTGGACACCTGGTGTGAATTTCAAAGCATCAAATAAAGGAAAACATAAAAAATTACAAGTTCAGGCTTTAATTAGCTAAAATGGTAATTTCGATCAATACCAATTGCATAATTGACCCACGAACCTATTATTTTGTAGCTCATCCATTAATCGTTTTCTTCCATCAGTTTGTCTGAAATTTGATGGTTTACGTTGATCAGGAAAAAAACACTTAAAATAAAGGCAAAATTGGATATAACCCCTCCTAATCTTTCCTATCCGGGTGTAATCTCTAAAATCGGATATAATCCCCTCCAATCATGCTTATTAGGGATATAACCCCTATTCATCGATTTTAATTATTTTTTAATTAAAACAAATCAGCAGCATAATTTTTATGACCAAGATACCCTCCTTTCTCGTTTCACCTTCCTGTTTGATAGATACGTATCCAAAACTGATGAAGTTCTTCTCCGTGTCATTGATTTTTGAAGGAAGCACAAGGTGTAATTTGAATAGGTTAAGTAGGCTTTCTGATGAAATTATTCTCCGTGTCATTTATTTTTGAAGGCAATTCAGGTCGTGAAAAAAATGCACACTATCGAAAAGAAGGAAGAACCAATAAGTTGTTTACTGCCAAGTGCCAACACCTCTGATTTTTAACTGTCATCAAGTCAGAAATGTAGAGAACTTCATCCAATTTGTTAAACTTCTCTTGAACATAGAAGCACCACCCAAATTGTTATGTTTCGTGAAAATAGATTTCTTGTACGCTTAAATCCCAACCTGAAATGTTAATTTTTCATGACATTTGTTGTCGTTTGTCAGTATTATCCTAATCCATTTTACAAGTTCTTCTCTCGAGGCAATGAAATGGCATACCTATTTGCTCCCATTTTTTACCAAGGCAACAGCCCTTGTTAAGTTAAAACAACTAAATACGATTAAAGTTGGTTTCTATGGTGGATTTAATATCATATCTTCGGGTGCCCTATTTGAGTGCATTTTCTCAACAGTGTTTCTTCCAATTAGAAGAATAGTAACTACAGCATCCTGTACGGGATTTTTTTTATTTGGATCTGGATTCATTACTTGAATGTGATCTATATATCCAAATTATTATCGGAAAAAAGAGGGAGGGAGGGAGAGAGAGAGAGATCGGAGTCCAGTGATAGAGAAATTTGGTCTCGTGTATATCAAGAAGTTGAAAGATCTTCTTCCCTGGAAGATGGTACAGTTTTGGATACATCTATACTACTTATAAAAGCACCTTACAAAGGATGTAACAAAAATCAGATAAAGGTTGTAACATATCCTTAACATCAATTATGGGTCATTGATTTTATTGATCTAATGTGATCTATGGTCTGAATTTGTATATCAGATAAAAAGATAGCCATTTGTCTGAAACTAGCCAGGCGGTGGAATGGTTTTCACGCGAGTTCGTTCGCTGCACTTCAGCGGTTCGAATCTCCGCATCGCTCAATTTTTTTTTATTTCATTTTTGCTATACCGTGTTTTCTCTCTCCGAACCCTAATTATTTTTTCGCTGCTCAATTTCTTCCCTTATTTGCCTCTTTCCTTCTTCGCCTCCCTCTCCGCACTCCTCCCTCCCTCATCGCGGCCACAAATAGAAACCAATTTTAGGGTTTCGTGAGCAGCCTACTACCTATCTGACTATCTCCCCGTGGCTTCCCTTTTTCCTTTCGATTGTCCCTTCAAACGACGGCGTAGAGGTCCTAAGCGAACGATTGAAGAGGATCTGCTGCCCTTTTCCCCTGTAGCCTCACAACTAAAGGTTGTGACATCTGACATGGCTGCTTCCTTCCCTACCACTGCTTCTGTATACAAGTTCCCAGCCACTGCTTCTGTGGACAAAACGGACAGGATTTCTTTCCTTTCTTCCGCTATAGGTTTCTTTCCTCTCTTCCCATAAATAATATTGACATTAATTATTTATGAGTTTCACATCTCATAAATTTCTTCACCTTTACAATTACAATGCACGATATTAGTTTATTTTAACATTTATTGTGTAGTGTTTCCTCATCTCATCTATATTTATCACATTTCAAACTTCTATTTGACCCAAATCAGCTTCAGCATAATTTCTTTTACGTATTAAAATTGCATTATACCAATATTGTTTTACCACAGTTAACGCTCCCTTTTAACTAAATTTGCTCGAGCTGAGCGACCAAGAGAGGAGAAGAAAAGGAGACGATGTGGAAATTTTGCCATCAATTTCTGTCTGAGGTCAGCACCAACCCCTCTTCTCCATTCCTAACAGTTGAGATGAGCAACCTAGAGCGCCAGTCCAAATTAGCTTCTCCATTGCAGCCACCCCATATTTCTGATTTTTATTTGTCAAAGGTACTTATGCATCTACCAATATCTTATTTCCTGTAACCTGATTCTTCAAATCATGTTGTGTCGGAATGTCTTAATTGATTGTAGTATTTGGAAAGTTCAGATTTAAAGTTCTATTATCTTTATCAATTGCTATTTCCGTACCAGTGAGTATTGTTGTATGATATATATGATATATTATTTTATCAATTTTTAATGCAACATCTCATAAACGTGTTTCTAATGTAGTGAATGTATAGATTATATAGAATGTGGTATATGTAGTTATTTAGAAAAAAAATTGATTTATTAAATGCTATTATTTTAATTAATTATTTATGCATATTGAAATTTTTTTTGTTGGTACATATTTAAAAAGTAACATGAGCATTAATATTGACAATTTTTGCATCATAAAGGAAATATTAAAGGGGTTGAGATTATTCTGATTTATAAGGTTTATGAATTATGAATTTATTTCTTTAATATAAAAGAGATATTTATAGAATGAATAAATGTAATACAATTGCTATACTAATGTTGAGTATCAAAGGAACATGGTCATTACCAGTGGTGTTTATGTTTCGTCATTAATTGATAATTAAACAGATTGCCAATTAAGAGGTAATCTTGATGGCATTGCTCACGGGCTTGGTACATATAAATGGATCAAGGATTGAAGGTTTGTGTACCCCATATTGGTGGAAAAATGGGGGCTTCAGTGAAAGATTCCCAAAATTTTATTGAGAACTTTTGTTGGGATTCTGAGAGAGTATTATCGAGATTTTTTGGTAATGAAGAGATAGGGTGCTATTCTGTAAAAGTTGGAGCAAATGGTTTGTCTTCCTGTTTTAGAGTTAAAGAAGCCGGCTTGCATACAAATGTAAGAAGTTTTTATATTTTTCTTAGACCTGAGATATTAATTTGTTTGTGCCAAGGATTGCAGTGGTATGTAGAGATGCATACCAGCACTAAGTTTAACTTAACCAAAACTAATACCAGCACTAATACCAGCAGGGGTTAACTTTTTCTACTGTTTTCCTATTTAATAGCTATTTTAATTGTACCCCAATTGCAAGTTCATTCCTTGGGTTAATTGAAGCAAAAGTGGGGCTGCTTATTTTCCAGCAAGAATATTAACCGCACAAATTGAGTTTTGATGGAGCTTATTTGAGTCAAATTTTCATTTCTCTGTGACATTTCAGGTTTTTAATTTTGCAATATTTGCAGGTTAAAGGAGCTGCTGTAATATCAGGAAGTCCAGGTTTAAAACAAAAATCGAATAGAAGGATACGTCAGGCAATCGACAAATCGAGGGCTAATTTGCTTATGTCACACGGTTTGCAGAATTTTCTAAAAACTTGGTATTCAGGAAGTAAATGTTTTCATCAAAAGTAAAAAAATAAAATTATAATAAAAAATGGTAATTCATTCGCCAGTATGGATTGAAAGGGGAGGGGGCTGAAAGAGCGCATGGGAGGCCTACACTGCTTAATCTTTGTGTTGTTAATACTATCCAGTATTATCTATATTCTCTCTCTGAAATTATAAATAACTGACTCTCTTCACCTGGCACCTACTGATGCATCATATGACTCTCTTCCTCTCCTCTTGCTAATCTTCTAATCATGAAAGAATAAATCGCTTGGGAAAAGGGCAGCTACTGTGCATCAACATAAGACATCAATTAGTACCAACTCAGTTTAGACCTGATTTTGAAATTTTCGTTTGCCGATATTTCCGCATCAGAGATTATAATATTATTATTTATATGTGCAGTACTGATGAGTATGGCACGGAAACTGAAACAAAGGCCATGGAAGAGAACTTCTCTTCTAAGGAGATCTACAACAAGTTAGTGGATTTTCGGTTTCATATAGATTTCATTCTTTATAATTGCTTTGCCATTGAATTCAATTTGGTAAATTATTAAGTTATACTGAACTCTGTTGGGTGTCAGTAGATGGAATTTTGGATTGGTTCTGATGTATGTGCTTCTTATGTAGATATGATCCGATTCACAGAGATATTTACAAGTGGTTTGGCATAAGTTTTGACCAGTTTTGACGCACCTCCACTCCTCAGCAAACTGAGGTTTGCCAAGCAATATTTCATAAACTCATGGAGAATGAGTGACTCACTGAGAACACTATGCAGCAAGTAAGTCTTGTCAAAATTTTTGGAATTAAGTATGATACCTGTGAAGGAATTGTACGTACTGTTTGATTGTACCTTCTTGGCATCTCTAAATTCCATGACAGTTCGAGTCGTACAGTAAGAAGACTGTTAGCAATGTCAAGTTTATTTGTCAAGGCACATGCATTGAACTTACACCACTCGAAGCATGTTTATTGAGAGAGAAGATATGCGGATTCACTTAACTACTGTGCAAATTTAGGTTTTACAAAAGTTTATCATTGGAGACGAATCCGAAAAACCTGATGGTTCGTCATCTTCAGATTCTAGATGGCAAGGTTTCTCCTCCTCTCGCCACTTCCCATCTCGGTTAATTTTTTATAATAAATACTTTTTGGTAACTAGAATGATATTTATTATTTGTTAATTTTTATTTCAATGTTTTGTTTTGATAGGCTGGTGAGTATGTGTGGCAGACATATGAAGAGGTGTGTGATATTGTGATCAAGATTGGAGCCTCTATGAGAGGCTCTGGAGTTTCAAAGGTGTGATACCTTTTAACAAATTTGAGATTTGAACCCTGCATTATCATGATTTTATAAGTTCTCTGTGCTCTCCTGTAATTCAGCAACTTACAATCGAATCGGTATAAAATCATGTTGTTCCAGTAAAATGTGGATTGAACTTCTGTTTGTTTTCTCTCAAATTGAGCAGCCCCTCAAAGCATCCCCTCAATTAATTTCAATTTTTCATTTGACGCTGTCAGGAGCACTGTGACGAGCGTGGTTTTTGGTGATTTCTTTTAACATTTTCCTGCCGCCTCTTCGTAATTCTTATCCTCTTTGAGTGTTGATTTATTTTTGTTTCTTCCCACATACTGGAGCCAATCAAAACACTTTGGTGTTCCTGGGTATGTGCCTTCTCCTAATTACGACATGGAGCAATATGATTGAACTTTGTATAAAATACTCAATTCATTTGGACCTTGATATTTAGGTAGGCATCCCCAAATCTAGCATTTCTTGTTTCTTCTTCTCTTTTCCTTTCGTTTTACACTGATTGGAGCACAATCAAATATTTTGTCTACATCATTTTTTTTTTCAGAATATTTATGTTCTTGGATTTTACAACAAGCTTGATGGAACAGAGAAACGAGAGGTTTGTACCCTTATATTATTTTAATTATTGTTTCTTGGTTTCTTAATTTTTATATTTTTTCTTTCAATTCAGCATTTGGGTATTTTGTATGTTCTTATTAAGATCTGCTTGTCATTTAATATTTCTTTACCAGATTGGCTGTGCAACACCAGGGGAGGTTTGCAGGATGTATGGGCATTGAGCAAGCCAAGCAGCAACTATGCACTGCAACTTATTTATTTATAATATGTTATACAAACTTCTATACATACTCCTCTATTCATAGTTTACTTATGATATTCACTTAACCTATGAAAAAGAAAGCACGAATCATACTCAAGTCAAAAAACAAAGCTAGAGATATGTATCATGGCATAGTAATATTCAAAGCTTATTTTTATTTGTATTTGGTTATTCAGTCAGTAAAATGATAAATCTCTATAATAAATTTGGAAATATGCAATGTAAAGAATAGTTTAATTAATCAGTTATATTGACATGACCGACAGTTTACCATATATTTCAATTCAATAACTTGTATTTTGATATTTTCAAGTTGCTCGTACTATAACTGATGCACGACAAGTTTGCTGCTCTGTGCTTAATATGGAACAAGCATTGGAGTAGTTATCAGGTTAACTGGGTTTAAGACCTTTATTGAATATTTGTTTTTCTTGTTGGATTTCCAGTGAGGTGATTTTAGCCTGACAACTTATTACAACTGTTGTCAGGAGTTTGAAAGATATGCTGATGCACGAGTTATTGATTCAGGGCTGCTTAGAGGGATAGATTTTGAACACATTACGGAGGCAGGAGAGCATCTTATCCTTCAAGATGGGTGCAGAGGTTTTTTCCAAAAACTGGTAAATTTGAAACAAAAGTGGGGCTTGAATGTACATGTTCTCTTACTGTTGGTGTGCTGACCTTATTAGATAAGCTTTTTCTTTGAGTAACCTTTTCCACTCGCGACACTATTGTATTGCTATGGGTTAAGTTGGGATGGGCTGGTACTTTGGTAGATTTTCTTTTTAAATCTCTATTCCGATAACTTTGCTGAAGAATCTGACAAATCAGCATGCCAAATAATTAGTTGGATACTTTTAAAAAAAAAGAAAAAATATATTAAAATATGAGTATTTGGGTTAACTGGCCAAGCCATATTCTCTATGGGTGTGTTTGGATGCAACGGAATAAGCCGTGAATAGGGTATAAGAATAAGGAATTTCGATTTGTGTGCTTATCTTTATTCCTTATTCTTATACCATGGTTTTGTTAGTATAGGAATAAGGGCCCAAATTCTTTATTCTTATACCGTTTGTTTTGCACAAGAATAAGAATAAGCACGCAAACCGAAATTTCTTATTCCTATTCTCTATTCCCGACCTATCCAAACACACCCTATACTTTCCTTTACAAAAGCATCAGAGAAACGTGTGACAATTCGCTCGCCAATAAAAATTAGTGATAATTTATTGTATAATAAAGTCATAAAATAACATTTGCTAGAAGAATATTTGAAAGAGATATTGTCATCTGTATAGAAAATGTGAGTTATTATTATTATGAATTATGAATTCAGTATAGAAAATGTGAGCACGAAATTGAAAGGGAGGGTATTAACAAAAATCTTCAGCAAAAATAATGAAGAAATTGATGCACCAATAAATTTAAAGAATTGACTAATTTATCCCTCATAAAAGATGCAAACCAAGGATTTGCGTCAATATGTCGAAAAATTACTGTATGATCGAGCATTATATAAGTTTGATAATCTAATACGAATCTTTCAATAATTTTATTTATTGAAGAATGTCTATTTCTCTCGCTTGACAGTTGTAGTCAATATTTCGAAAAAAAGATCCATTTTCATCAAACTATATTTTTCCTGAACTCTATTTTCCTGTTCGTGAGCTGTTGCCAGAACAAATTGCACAAGACTGACCCGACCTAACGGTTCGAGTGTTTCGATCAAGACTAGAGAATCTCAAGAAATATTTATTTAAATAGGTGAATATTGTTGCTATATGACGATCATGACAATGTTGATCTTAAATATTGAAAATAAACAACATATCCATGTCAAATAATATGTTCACCTATTAAAGTACGCCCACACATTGGGTGGGCTCTGCTGCTAGTATCTATTTGAAGAAGGTGAAACGAGCTTTGGAAAGGAGGAGGGTGTTTTGGTCATAAAAATTATGCTGCTGATTTGTTTTAATTAAAAAATAAGTAAAATCGATGAAAAGGGGTTATATCCGATTTTAGAGATTACAGGGAGTTATATCCGGATAGGAAAGATTAGAGGGGGTTATATTAGGGCTGTCAATGAAACTTGTTTACCCGTTTATCCAACCCGTACCGTATCGTATAAGACGGATATGGGTAAAGTTTTATTTTCGTTAAGTTAACGGGTACGGGTATGGGTAAGGAAATTTTTTCGTTAATTTAACGGGTACGGGTACGGATACGGGTAAAAGCTATTTCGTACCGTTTTCATAACGGATAGTTGTCACAATTAAAAAGATACAATTACATGATACATATGGCATCTTATATTGCATGATTGGTAATAAAATATTACTAGATTTTATTTAAGATCTTTAATTCTTTCCATTCAGTGTACGAAAAAAATAAAAAAAGCAAAAACCTAAAATATTCGCCATCATTATTGCACTTTATTAATATACTTATTGATATAATTTATTTATACAGTGTGTACAAATTTTTTATTGTGATTATATCCATTTTTACCGTTACCGTACCCATACCGTTAATTCTTAACGGGTACGGATAAGGTACGGGTAAAGCTATTTTTTAACAGGTACGGGTAGAGTACGGATAAAGAAAATTTTAACGGGTGCGGGTATGAAAATACCTTCTACCGTACCGTACCATACCCATTGACAGTCCTAGGTTATATCCAATTTTGCCAAAATAAAGACCATACTTGGTACAGATGGGCGAGACCATGAAAATGAATATGAGAGGCTTTGACAAAACGACTTGCTCTATGTTTTAATTATCAAAAACTGGTTGTAAATTTGTAATTAAAAAAACTGTTTGAAATAAAGCAAAGGGGAGAAGCGAGAAATCATGGATTAAATTGCACTCACAAACAGAAGAAATCTTCAGAGGGGAGTCCAAAATCGAATCAATCAGAACCTTCATTCATCAATTAAGAAGAACGCCATGAGAAGAGATTGGAGATAATAAAAATGCAGAACGTCATTAGCACTTGAGAGGGGAGAAAGAGGCGAACCCAAGAAAAAGGAAACCTAAAAAATATGTTGTTCCCAAAATACTATGCCTCTACGAAACGGGTCTCAAACGTGTCATACAAAGAACACACAACCCGTTATAGCACTGACTACAACACCAAAATTAAGGCTCTACGAAAAAATATTTCTGATAAATAACTGAACGTTTCAGTAATCGAAGAGGAGTAAAAAAATTGAATGATACAAATGCCGTGTCGCACGGATACTTGCTAAAATAGAGGAGACATCACGCATCTTTTTTTACAATACTGATGTGTATGTTATTAGAACATATCAACATAGTACAGGAATGATCTAAAAAAATAAATATATGAATTGTGTTATGTGTCATTATTTATTTCATATGAGTTTGATTTTAAGTTTGAAATGATTCAACTTTTTCACATGAGTATAGGTTCAATAAATATCGTCTAAAGTTGATTCCTGATAAGGGTTACTATACGGACTTTATTTATGTTCTTTTGAATTGTGCGGGAAAAAATTGTTCATCAAGAAAATCGTATGTCCCTCATTGGTATACCTAGTGAGTGATGATATCTTTTGGGCGCCCCTTGATGGAGTTGGATTGTTTGCTAGCAATTTATACAATTATTTCTAAATCAAAAAATGTATAATCTGCAAAAATGACACATTCATATTTTGGATTATACAATGATATCATGTGACATAAGAATCAATATAAGAAAACACTTTATTTCTTATGCAGGATTGAAATACTATAACAGTATACTATTTAGTTATGTTAATTGAAAATCATAACGTGTTGCTAAATACCGCTTATTATTATTAAAAATAAATAGCGATTTATTTTCATGGCCAACATAACATAAATTCTCAAAGGGTCACACAAATAGAATATTAACCATACAGTGCATTATTTATTTATTCGCAACAGTGAATGCAATGAAAATATGATGAGTTGATTAATTAATTATAAATCGTTTAGAACCGTTATAATTAATTAAATCAAAGGATCATATAGAAATAAATTAATGCATTTGCTAATTCCAAAATAATTATCAATAAGTTTATAATTAATTTTGTTCAACATACTTTAATAGTATTGAGCTTGTGGGCCTTTTATTTAATTTGTAAATTTGAGAACAAATGAAAGAGCAAATAATAGAGTGAATGAATGGGCCAATACAACATTTGATGTGAGCCATCTAGCCCATTTATAGGGCCACCCTACTTGGGGCATAATTGTCCAAGTGATAATTATGGGAGCTAGGGCTTGAAAGGTCTATATAAGAG
Source organism: Rhynchospora breviuscula (assembly GCA_027562975.1). Classification (NCBI taxonomy): domain Eukaryota; kingdom Viridiplantae; phylum Streptophyta; class Magnoliopsida; order Poales; family Cyperaceae; genus Rhynchospora; species Rhynchospora breviuscula. The sequence goes on along the minus strand of CM050400.1, from coordinate 5,711,938 downwards.
GGTGTCAATTGGTGAAATCCTAGCCTCTTTCCTCTTGCCTCTCTCTCTCCCTTCCTCTAGGCCGCCACCCTATCCAAGGAGAAGAGATCCCCTTCTCTTCTTCCTTGCTCTCTCCATTAACCTCTCAAGCTCATGTGTTGAGCACATTTTCTCTCCACTTGAGTTGTTAATTGAAAAAAGAGAAAGAAAAGGGATTAGACTAGTCCTTTAATTGCTAGCATAATTCTTAGGTCTTGGTTAATTTCTTAGTGGACTCGAGGCCAACCAAGGAGGAGAAGAGGAAGAGTTGGAGGCACGTCACCGGCTTTTATTGCCTTGGACAAGCGTTCTAGTTACAATACTAGAAGAGGTATACGAATTTCTCCCCTCCTTTTTAGTGCTATAAGTCTTGATTACTAGATCTAGTGTTTTGTGCTTGTTAATTGCTATTAATTAGTAATAAAATTAAAATTACACATGGAAAACACTTTCTAACAGATTTAACCAATAAAATACAATAAAAATTACTTTATCTGTTTTGTATAATTATAAGGCTTTGTTAATTTTCATTAAGATCTGTGAATTTACTATAGACTTGTTTGATCCATTGTTTAATTATATTATATATTTGAGCCCAATAAAGTTTTTTTGGCAGAGCAATTTATTTATAGGAATCCTTTTAACCTATGAGGAGATTTAACTATTGATCATAGAACTTGATTAAATAAAATTGAAGTTGATTAAAGTATGTGAATTGATCACTAAAGTAATTGCAGAAATGTCTCTCGGAAACATGAGATAAGAAATCAATTTATCATAAAATTGTAAATTTTCAACTAAATAAATAAATAAATCTTTCAAGCAACTTATAAAAAAAAAATTATATGCCGTACTATAAAACAAGGTTCAAATAAAAATAAACTTGACGTAAATATTATATAAAATCAATTATTCAGATCATTTAAGATAGTTTCAACAAATCCTATAATAAATCTTGATTTACAACAAAACTATCTAAATCATTAATTAAATTAAATAATATTATCAATAAATCATTCAATCAAGCTCTAAGGTTGGTCTTTGGTGCTAATATACTTGTATGCACCAATAGATCTTATTTTTTCTTCTTACCACGCTATAAGTGGAGGAAGTGTGACCATGGTAAAAATAATTTACTGTGTTAAACATAGGAGATGTCAATTTGAAATTAACATAACGAATCTTATTTATTGGGATGTGAAAAATCTTTCTAATTTTAAGAATGGATTCAATTAATGAATCTTTATTAGTCTAATTAATCTAAGGTTGTGCTCCACAACCTAAATGAAGGAGGGGAGGAGGGGAGCTTAAGGGAGGTAAGGTAAGACCTATCGAACTTGCTCTAGAGTTAATCCTGCTCCAGAACAGAGGTAAAAGCTGAGTAAGAAGGGATGAGTTGAGTCAATACACATAAATTTGAGAAGAGTTAATCCTCAAGCTGTAATCTCTAATTTGGGGGTGAACCTCATCTCCTCTACTCTAATTTCCCCCATCCCGTCTCCCCTTCACTCAGTTGTACTAGAACACAACCTATGAGTTACCTTTCTCCCGTTAGTCACTGCGTACCCAATAAACTACGCATAAGAGCCCTTCGTTGACATGCAATTTCGCTCTCACCAGGGACGTCATGCAATTCCGCTCTCTTTTTAAAGATTACTCTGTAAACACTGCCATCTCCAGGTCACGGGCGTTGCTTTTCACACGGTCTCATTTTGCAATACACGCCAAAATACTCTGGTAAGACAAAAATACCCTTCCGTTGTATTGTGTAATAGAATCTTTCGTCAAAATTCCGAGAAAAATTTATATTCCTTTTTTCTTTTGACACAGTAAAGAAGAAAGTGTTTCTTTTCTTTTTGCATTCGGCTATGTCAGATTCAAAGTCTAGATGCTAGTTGTTTTATATCATGCTATCTCATTCACGTCAATAGATGTGTGTTTAATGGTATGCCTTATGCATGAGGACAAGGGAATAGAATAGACTGTGACGGCACATCTACTGGAGAACTAATTTTGATCAAGGAAATGTCAAGAAGAGAGTGAACAAAGAAGCTAAGTATCGGTCAGTATTGGTTTGATCTCTTGTTTTATTGTCTTTCAACTGGCTAATGGCGAGCAATCGAGAAAGGAAATTAAGGGGGGAGAGAGAAGCTCAGTGGACATGTGTAGAGTAGAGATGAGGGAGACGCAGAGTTCAAAGACAGGATGAGGGGCATTTTTGTCATTTTTGAAATTTAGTCGCGAATTGCAAAAATAAGACCGTGCATAAAGCAGCGCCGGCATCCGTATTTCTTATAAAAGGAGTTGTAGTGCATTCACATATAGATATAGGCCTCGTTTGGATTGCTTAGGAATAGCTTATTCCTAAGCAATATTTTCTTCCTAATTCTTCGTTCCCAATTCAGCGTGGCAATCGACAACGAAGAATTGGGAAGATTCAACTACGGACTTGTACGGAGAGCGACTTAAGGCGACAACATGGCGATCGACAACGAAGGTTGGCAAACGGTAGGCCAGAGGAGAAGGATCCGCCGGGCACCTGAGTATGTGCGTGATACTCCGCCTCTTCTCACCAGGAGCCTGACTGTTTACGGCCCAAGACAGTCTTACGCTCGCGCTCTCTCCACGCCACACCCCTCCTCCACTGCCACTAACCACCGTGGAGAAAGCTCTCAGCAGCCCCGACCCAACCCAGCCACCCCAACCCCAAGCCAGAACCATGGACCATCTCACCAACCCATTCCTCACCCTCCCAATCCTATCATTCCTTCTCAAACTAGACCAAACGTGCACTCAAATTCCAACAGAACTAGGGAAGGGAGAACCACCACCTACGTTCCTAGACCACCCCGTCAGCCCAGGCTCATTACCTCCCCCGACAGCCCAACCACCCTCAAGTTCCCACCTACCAACCTTGACCCAGAGTGGAGAAACCGTTGCTTCAGGTGCTTCAGGCAAGGACACGCTGCTCCACAATGTGCCAACCCCAGGCGCTGTGCAACGTGCTGGGGCACAGGCCATGATTTTTTCGAGTGCCCGGGACTTAATAGACGGTACAGAGGTCCTCCTTTGGCCAGAACTGCTGCTGCCGCTGCGCCGCCGCCGCCGCCGCCGCCGCCCCCTCCTAGGGCCCCGACACAAACGGCTAGGCAAAATCCTACGCTGGTAGGTCGTAATCAGCCAGCTTCTCAGATGATCAGGCAACAACCACACCAGCAGAGACAGACTTTTGAAGTGACTCCTCCGGTGGCTTCAAGGCTGCCCGACACCGCCAGCATTGAGCCTGATTTCCAAGACCTGCTGGATGCTACAGCTCCTGCATACTGCGCCATCCCACCTAGGTCTGAGCGACCAGAGAAAGTCTCTTGTTACCTAGTCAGAGATGAAGCTTTTTCCAAAGAGGTTGCCAAACTGTCTAAAGGGTTAGTCATCTCTTTGCCTCCTAATTCTGAGTTGGATGTTTCTATTGATGAAATCGCTAAGCAAGTAGCTGCCACGGGACTGGTGACCACTCAGCAGCTACAAGTAGCTCCCATTTTTGGAGGCAAGTTCCTGGTTTTACCACCTGACGGCGTCTCAGCCACAGACATTTGCTTAGCCTTTCCAGAGGCTTGGTGGTCTAGAGGCTTCTCAGCATACCTTTGGTCGCCTTGGTTGGGTGCAGAGGTTAACATCCCCAGATTCAAGGTTTGGTTACAGTTGGTGAACGTTCCTGAACAATGTTGGAGAGAGGATTTTGTGGCCCAAGCCATGGGTGAATTTGGTACTTATCTAGGCACAATCGTCTCGAGTGAGATGATCGGTTGTTGGGAGGTGGCGGTGGCTGTACATGATCTGAGAGATGTCCCCGTCAAAGTGTGCATGACTGCTGGGGCTTTTGATTACTCGATTCCGGTGGAAATCAAAAAGTGGGTTCAAAAACAAGTCTATGGGATTGAAGATTTTCCTCAACCGCCACCAGTAATCGCGCCTCCAAGTGAGCGTACTTACTCTCCTCCACTGCAAGAAGTGGCGGCAACACCGCCTGACTCCCTCAACATTAAGATCAAGGATCTGAAACACATATTCAGAAATGTGGATTTCAATGAAATTCCTGAAGACATCGCGGCTGTTCTAAAGCTGCCGGAGGTCGCCGGAGACAAAGGGAAAGGGGTGGCAACTGATGTCACCCTCTCAAGGAGTGACATGTCAGTAAGGAAGGGTTGTTCTGGTAAGGGGGGCCCGTCTGCGATACTCTCAGAATCACTACAGGTGAGGGCGACACGAGAGGCCACACAGCTTGTGCCACACACTAATCCTCTCAAGCGCCTCTCCAATATTGATGTAGTCGAGCTGCAGGCTTCTGTCAGGGGCGAAAACGTCATTGGTGCAGACAAGCGAATGCTTACAAATGACGACTACGCAGCTCAGGTTCTTTTTCCTTCTCTTAACTCTGTTGTTGAGAGTAGTGGGTGGGAAAATACAACTGTGTTGTTTCCAGAATTGGCTTCGTGCATTCTTCAGCCATGTGACAACACTGTGTTGTCCGTTGATACCCCCCACATAATAACAAAACCTTCTCTGAATAGTACCAAGTCGAGTACCAAAAGAGGTGTAAGTAAGCAGGGTACCTCCAATTTAAAACCCCTTTTGCAAAGCGCATGCAAAAAGAAAAAAGTTTCTTTCAAAAGTACTGTTTCAAAAGGGAGGAAAAGTGGTCCTCAAATTGCTGTTGTTAACCCTACAGAGTTTATTGATGTTCCCTTGTCTTATGTGGAAGCGGCTGACATGGCATCATTGGTGGGCCTTAGAGTAGAGGATATGTTAGCCCATAATGAAATTTTTCTTCAATCACATCCTACTTCTCCTTCCCCCTCTAGAGTTAATTGTAGACCTGCTAATTCCTCTGATTTAAATCAGGTCACATGTCCTGTTAGAGATGGAAAACTCAAGGGTGTAATGGGCCGTGGAGAGTACAGCCCAGCAGTAGACTCAAGTGAGAGGCTGAACTTAGATGCCTCAAGTGCTGATGAACTTTCTGAATAGTCTTTCAGCTATGTTAACTAGCTGTTTTTTTGTGTGTTTTGTATTTCTTGATGTTAAGACCTCTTAATTTATTGTCTTGGAATGTGAGAGGTGTTGGAGATGCAGCAAAAAGACGGGTAATTTCTGATACAATTAGAACTTCTAGATGTGATGTAGTGTGCCTACAAGAAACAAAATTGTCATCTCTAGACTTAACTGATGTTCGTTCTTTCTTGCCGTCTTTTTTTAGTTCTTCTGTGGTTTCTCTTGATGCTGTTCAGTCAAGAGGTGGGTGTCTTATAGCTTGGAAGAAAGTTTTTAATCTGGTTAATTTTTGGAGGCATTCGTTTGCTTGTTCTGTCTTACTAGTTCATTCTGTAACAGACCAAGCTATGTTAGTAACTTCTGTTTATGGGCCCCAGCAAAATTCTTTGCGCAATGTGTTCCTGCAAGAGTTGAGACAGATCCGATTGCTAAGCACAGCAAGTTGGGTGGTCGCAGGGGACTTTAACGTGGTGCGCTGGGCTAATGAACGTTCCACAATGTGTTTTGATTTCAACTTAATGCAACGTTTTAATGATTGCATTAGCGATTTAGCACTTTTTGATACACCTCTAAGCAACAGAACTTTCACTTGGTCTAATAAACAGCCGGAACCGATTTTTTCTAGGCTAGATAGGGTGCTCCTCTCTCATGAGTGGAATGGAAACTACCCCTGCATCTCCCTAACAGCTTTACCAGTTGTGGTGTCGGACCATTCTCCGATTTTATTGAAATGCAGGCAGCTAATGTCTCAACCAAAACCTTTTAAGTTTGAGCGGTTCTGGCTTTTAAATCAACATTGTGCTCTTATCACAAAAGAGACCTGGGAGGGGTACAATACAGGGACGAATGTACTTGAAAATTTCAACACCAAATCGCTGCAGCTACATAGAGAACTTCGCTCGTGGCACCGTACCAATCTGTCTTACCCAAATGTTCTCCTTCATAATGCGAAAACTTTGCTAGGTGTGTTTGATATTGTTGAGGAGCTTAGGGTGTTAACCCCTCTTGAGTTTAGCGTGCGCTTAGCTTTGAGAGAGAGAGCGTTTTTTCTAGCTAATTTCCTGGAAATACGGTGGCATCAGAGAGCGCGCACGAGATGGATTCAGTGTGGAGATCTTAATACTAGATACTTTCACTCAGTGGCAACTTCAAAAATGAGAAATAAGGCCATCACAAACTTGACCGTCGATGGGATAGAAATTTCAGGCACAGATCTGATCTTGGAAAAGTTCACAGCCTTCTTCAAAAATCTTTTGGGAACAGAAGTACCTACTGTCTCTTTCAACCCTAACTCCTTGTATCCAGACCACTTCCTGCCTTTACATGTACTGGATTCTCCTTTCAGCGAAATGGAAATTAAGAGGGCAGTTATGGGTCTTGCTAGTAACAAATCCTCTGGCCCGGATGGTTACCCGAATGAGTTTTTCAAAGTTAATTGGGATTTGGTGAAAACCGACATCATAAGCATTTTTGAGGAACTGCATAAGGGCTCTTTGCACCTCGGTAGTTCAAACAGGGCAAACATAGTGCTTCTACCTAAGGAGGAACATGCACATGTTCTGTCTGCGTTTAGGCCAATAAGCATCCTCTGCTACGTTCCAAAACTTATCTCTAAAGTTTTAGCTAATCGATTGGCAGCGTTCCTTCCCTCTCTAATCTCTGTATCTCAGACGGGGTTTGTTAAAGGCAGGCTGATAACTGAAAATTTCAACACGGCTAGGGAGCTAATCTCAAACATAACTAACGGTTCTCACCCGAGTGTTTTATTAAAACTTGATTTTCACAAAGCCTTCGATTCGGTTGCTTGGCCTTTCTTGTTTCAAGTTCTACATCACAGAAGTTTTCCTGCAAGATATGTTTCTTGGGTCAATTTGTTACTTACCTCTTCTACTTCAAACATCTTACTCAATGGAAAAGTGGGCCCTAGTTTTCAACACAAGAGAGGGCTACGCCAAGGCGACCCGCTGTCTCCTTTCCTTTTCTTACTAGCTGCCGATGTTCTAACCAAAATGATTGATTCACTTGCCACTTCCTTACCTCACAACATTGTTCCAAAAATTCTTTCGCCTTTCTTCTTGCTTCAATACGCCGACGACACTTTGGTCTTCGTAACAACTAAAGGAAAAGCAATTCAATCACTGATGCTGTCTCTCAAAGCTTTCTCAAGTGTGTCTGGCCTTGATCTTAATTGGAATAAAACAACTTTTGTACCCTTCAATCTTTGTCAGAGGGATGTTGCTCGAGTTGAAAGGTTACTTTCCTGTACTCATTCTTCCCTACCACTGATTTACTTGGGTTTGCCCCTTACGGCTAGAAGGCCATCAAGGCTATGCTTCCAAAATTTAATTGACAGGATTAGAAAAAGACTTCAAGAGTGGCAGGGTGGCTTCCTATCGAAAGCAGGCAGGACGGTTCTGGTCTCGAGTGTTCTTTCCACAATTCCAGTCTATTTCATGTCGGTTTTTGTTCTCCCTGCTTGGGTGATTAAAGAGATTGATCGGGTGAGAAGGGACTTCATCTGGAAGAACAGTGCAAATGGTTCTAAAGGGATACATCTTCTATCTTGGGATAGAATGTGTATGCCAAAATCGATCGGTGGGGTGGGTCTCGTTAATTTGAAACTACACAATATTTCACTTGTTTTGAGGTGGCTGTGGAGACTCTATGCACAACCGGAGTCACAGTGGTCCACTTTAGCTTGCACTTTGTATGGCAAGAGGAGGCAGCACACCCAACCACTGTTTTGGTGCCAAGCAGGCTCTTTTTTCTGGAAAGATTTAATGTCCCTGAGGAACTACTTCCAGCTTTCAGTTCTTTTTGACATAAACGCTGGCTCAAACACACCGTTCTGGTTTGCTAAGTGGGGCGAGTCCATCCTTGCTTTCTTCAGTTCCCATCCACACCCTTCAATGACACGACAGAATAAGCATATGATGGTGAAGGATGCGATCGACAATCCGTATGTTTTCCTCTCGGCACCTTTCTCTAATGACATGTGTACAATCCTGGATGCAGTAAGAGATGTAACTTTGTCTACAGGTCCTGACACAATTAGATGGCGTTGGAGTTCGAATGGGGAATACTCCACTGCTTCCATGTACAGATCACTAGTCGCAGCTGGTAAGACGACTTTTAGATTTAAAAATCTTTGGTCCCTCAAAGTGCCCCCTTCTCTGAAACATTTCTTGTACTTCCTGTCCCTGAGGCGTATACTGACACAGGATCAGTTATTGAAACGCAAAATTTTGGTAACACCTCACTGTTCCATGTGCCACCAGAGCATTATGGAGGATGCCCAGCACCTTTTCTGTGACTGCACATTTGCAATTGATATCTGGTCAAGATTGCAGTTTTCTACATCCGTTACAGAGTCAATTGAGAGGGTCTTCTGCTTTTTGCATGATGCCACTGTTGCTGGCACAAGAGTTAGAAAAACTACAATGGCTGCGGCTCTGTGGGGTATGTGGAAAGAAAGAAACAATAGAATTTTCAGAAATGAGCGAAGAAATTCTCAAGCCTTACACGACTGGATTGTGCAAGAGTCAACCATTTTTATGAAATTCTGTTAGATACTGTTAGTTAGGCTACGCCTCTCCTTTCTTGTTTTTTTTACACTTTTTGTACTTTAAACTAGATAGCCTCTATCTAGTATTTATCTAAAAAAAAAACACACCTTCCGTAAGATTTTCAGATTTTTTGAACTTACCAATTAATTATAATAATTTTTTAATTCAAACAGAAATAAAATTCCAGCAAACAGTCTGGAATTTTAAGACCTGAAACACAAACAAAAAAGAGTCTAAAAATTCTTCAAAAATCACATTCACGTGCTTTTTGTTTGTCTATTTTCAAATTTAAAAGTTCTAATTAGCCATAAATTCCAACAATGAGCGCACAAAAAATTTACAACTGAACCAAGATTTAGTTGTCCTTGAGAAACGATTACCAAGGAACTGCTTTTATTTCATAAATTCCATAAGATTATAAAACTAACCCAGAAAATTCATCTCACGTGCCAAAAATTACCTTGTGAAGTTTAATTTGAAATCAAGAAAACTACATATTGAAGATAACTATCGCATTAGGCAGTTATTTGCCAAAAGGAGCATGTTATGGTCATCTGACAATATGGTCTTATTCCTTAGCTTTCAAAGATAACTCCTATTTTATTTAAACCATTCCATGGCCAGCCGAGATTATTAATTAGTTGGACAATTTATTTTAATTTTTGATATTGGGCTGAATAATTGAATCTTTTATTTGTCACCATGGCCACGACTTTCATCGAAAAGATACAAATTTCCAGTTTGTTTCACCAATGTAGCCAAATTTCAGTCTTTATTAATCTCTTGCAGGACCGTGATTAAAGGAGAGAGAGATCGAGAGTACTTTTTGAAGCTATTTGAGGGAGAGTCAGAGAGAGTCGAAGGAGGTGGAATTTAAGATAAACGAAGAGGGTAGATGGGAAGGTTTGGTTGCTGTTGGAGGCAACATTTGATTGGGATCTCAAATTTTGTACCCAAACCTAATTAATTGGATAGAATTGGATGGAATTCTAACGAAGTGACTAAAATTGGACAAAATCGAAGTTCAGTAGTTATATAAGGACAAAATTAAAGTTCAATGATAAAATTGGACTATGTGCAAACTTTAATTACCTCCGAAAAAATTTACTCAAATTTTTATCCTTATTTTTATTCTAATAATATATATATATACTTTTATTAATTTATTAATATTTTTCGAATTTTCATTTGTTCATACATCAGTTGGATACTTTTTTACTTTTTGAGCCTCCTCTACAGTTCCATGATTTCAATTTTCAAGCACCAATGGGACGGATCTTTAAACACGCATTGCAAGTTTTTTCTTCGTAGCCGTCTGATTTAATTTTGACGGACACATTTTTAAGGATTCCACGAATCTCAACGGCTCTGATATTACGGGGCATCCATAATCGGACATTCAGGAATCAAAGAAGGATTTCGTTCCCCAATGGGCAGCCTGGTCAAATTTTGACGGTCACAGAGAGAGAACAGTCCAGGGAGGATCCATACTAATCGTCCGATCTAAATTGTACGCTGCCGATCCAGTCAATTCTTTACAGCTGGAAAAGGAAACTTCTCATTTCGCTAATTCGCTCCCGCAAGTCTTCCGAAGCATTCTCTTCTCATTTTTCTTACTCGACTCCAAAGATGAGATCATGAGACCAGCAACAACCTCACCTCTGAAAACGCGCTCTTCGCTCCTCTCAACACTCTCTCTCTTCCCCATTTTCTCTCGATCAGTCTCTTCCACCTCTCCATTCGTTGACCCCAAATTGACCGACCCGAATCCGCAAATGGACCCGCCATCCTCCCCGATCCCCGTGGCGATCGACGCGGGCTCGTCGGTCCGCAAGCCCATCAGCCTATGGCCTGGTATGTACCACTCGCCAGTCACGAATGCTCTTTGGGAAGCGCGATCGAGTATTTTCGAGAGATTGCTCGATCCGCCATCTAAAGACGGACCTCCGCAAAGCGAATTGTTGACTAAATCGCCTTCCCAAAGTCGTACCAGTATAATTTACAAGTTTGAGAGCGATTATATACTGAGGGAGCAGTATAGGGATCCTTCCAATGAGATCAGAATTGGGAAGTTGTTAGAGGATCTCGATGCACTTGCTGGCACTATTGCTTTTAAGGTACAGTTTCTTAGATTTATTTTATTATAATATCCCCCTTTCATTTGCAGAATTAGCATAATATGCCCCGCTGATACTTCAATTCCTTCAACCAGGGTTTATGGGAATTATTTTACCATCAAAGTTTCGTGCCTTTTCATTTTCGTATTCAGGGTCTTTTAATGAGAAAATTATCCAATTAAAGCAAGCTTGCATCTGGTCTTCTTTGAGCATACTCATTTTAGTAATAAAATGCCCATATTAGTAGTGTTCTAAATACGTGCCGTGCCGTGTCGTGTCGTGTCAAACACGCCGTGTCCGGATCATCTCTCGTGCCGTGTCGTGTCGTGTTTCAATATTTCACGTGCCGTGCCGTGTCTAAATCCTAAGAGATGGACACGACACGCCTAAGGACACGCCACGCCTCGTGTCCTCGTGCCGTGTCGTACCGTGTCTTCTTTAGACGTGTCGTGCCGTGACGTGTTCAGACACGTTTAAGTTTTTGACATAAATATAATTTATTTATTAAATTTAAAATTATGTTTACTACAATACGTCAAAAATTAAGAAAGTAGACCTACTTTACCATTGAATTAAAATATAGATTATTTTTTTATTTTGATTTGAAAAAATATTTTTAATTTTATAGTAACCCTCTTCTTTTTTCGGTCTTGGGACCAGCTATGTTTGAGAAAACATAGACGGAGTTACTACCTTAAAATTATATTAGTATATTTTTCAAACTAATAAAATTAAAATATGAAAATAAATTAAATTGAACTAAAATTAATTATACTTTTGGTCATCGAATATTGGAAATTTGAGAGTACAAGAGCCGTAAAAAATTATTTTAATTTTTTAAGACAATGAATAATTTATACTATCCTTATCAAAACAGTACAAAATATGACAAAAATTATTTCATTCTTTTTAAGACAAATCACAGATAAATTTGTATCTTTAATTTGCGAATGGCTCTAGACCCTTCTACTTTTGTTTGTGATTTATTTATTGAATCAACCTAATTGTATTGTAATATTTTTATTTTCAATTTAAACTATTTACATGTGCTTTCTTTGGAAATAAGTCTATTAATAATCATTGATTTTAATAGTAAGTACATAACTGAGAAATCCATTATATTTCTATGACGCTTAATGTGCGTCTCCTTTTCGTGTTTGACATGTCTGTAATACGTGTCGTGTCTTTCATGTCGTGCCGTGCCGTGTCTCGTGTCGTGTCGTGTCGTGTCTATTTTATCAAAGTTGGACACGACACGCTTTAGGACACGACACGCGAAGTTCTCGTGTCGTGTCCGTGTCCATGTCTTGCCGTGTCGTACCACCTCCGTGCCGTGCCGTGTCGTGGCGTGTTCGGACACGCCGTGTTTTTTTTATTACACTACATATTAGTACAGCTTCAATTGTAAATTATTCTTTATGACATTATATGGTCACTACAGACTGCTCAGTGCCCTCAGCTTGATACTTAATGTATTGAAACCTAACGTTTTTCTTTGATTTTAATCATGCAAGTTTTGTTTTCTTTGCACTAGATAGCCGCTATCTAGTCTCTCAAAAATAACAACAAAAGCTTTGTTTTGCTCTGATTAGGATAGCATGACGAAACCGTTATAGGTAGTAACAGCCTCTGTGGAAAAAAGGAAAAATTTTTTCTGTACCCTCCAAAACTGAGGAAATGGTGAATTTGCCCCTCAAAACTAAATTCTTCTCCTCTTGCCCCCCAAAAACGTCACCCAATTTCTTATTTGCCACTTTCTCCTTTTTAATAATATATTTAACGGTAAAATAATAAAAATATAAATTTCTTACCATTATACCCTCATCTCAAAACCAATCTATCGTGAAGATCAGCCCAGTCGCTTCCGTCTCCGCCTCCGCTCCACCTTCGTTTCATTCTCTCCTCTCTTACTCGCACACCACCCTCGGCCTCCTCCTCTCTACCTTTCACTCTCGACCTTACCATCCCCTCAGTCGCCAACTTCTTCCTTCCCCACTCGACACAGTGAAACCCTCTCCTCTCTTCTTCCTGCCGACTCTCCTCTCTCTCCCCGCTCTCTCACTGTCTATTTTGAGAGGAAACCTCTCGGGGCCACTACACGGTGGTAGATTTCATCAGCGAGCAGCGATCTATCCTTGTAGCAACTATAAAGATATGAAACTCCAATCTTGCACTCCCTACTGCTGTTCCATGAATTTTTAATCACTTCCATAGACTAAATGTTTTTAAACTTTTCTGGTATAGAAATAGAAGTATACATCACGAGTCAGACTCTCTATGCTTCACTGGTAATTCAATTTATAACTACATCGTTACATCATTATTTTCTCATCATTTACTGATATGAACAATAAGTAACAATCAGTTTCTTATTTATTGCTACAAAGTAAATAGGCCCTTGGAAAATCACCAACAATTACTTTATTTGCTTGTTTAGAAATCAACTTGTTTATATAGCTTCTATGGTATACTGAAAGTTCAAAAGCAGTCGATGAATATAAAATTAGATCCACTTTTTATGCCTTCTTGTTTCTTGAGAAGATACCATTTTGCTTGGCGTATGTAACCTGTTGGACATTATATTATTTTTGTCAAATCAAAATTAAGGTGACGTTCTATGTTGGTTTGACCATTATTTTTTCTTTCTAATTTCTTATGAGTAAAAGCACAAAGGTTGCATCGCTTCTAATTTAATTTTAATTATTTGTTAACTTAGTTAATAGATGATAGTTCCACAATTGGAGCTTTTGGGGGAGCCGCAAGAAGCTACAAGTAAATGGCTTGAGAAAGTCCTAGCAAACTGATCGGAGTTATATTATAGTATTTTATTTTTTATTTTTGAGGGATTGTAAAGAGATTATGATGTGTACAATTTATTTTTTATCTTTGAGAATAGCAATAGTTATGATGTTGTAAACTTGTATAAATATACAGAAACCATTTGTTTCAAGAATGAAACATGCGGCTGTCACTTTTATGAGAGTACTATCTTTATTTAAAGATAGACTAATTTAAATATATGATTAGTTTTTACTAGTAGCATATGTTAAAGTTTGTGATTTATGATCCAAAATAGAATTCCTGCACAAATGAATTCGATCTCTTAAATATATTAACAGTACAAAATTAGGACACTATGCAGTCAGAAACAAATGCCATGTGTCATAACAAATGAAACGAATTTAACAATGCATATTCGCAGATAAACATAAAACACAATAACACAGCATTTGCTTCAATTTGACTAACACTAACATCAAAATTACAAAAGTCAAATAGTACAATAAAATAAGGAAGGCAAGATAATAACAACACCATTTTCATCTTGCGACTTTCTAGTTTTAATCTTTCGCTTCAAGCTAAATTGCTAAAACCTTCATTAGTTTGCCCAGTGTTTCTTCATCACCAACTAGAAACCAAGCTACCAGCTGCATTTCATTTATGTCATAGAAAAATCAGAATAAATTCTAGCAACAATAATCAAAGTTTGTTTCTTTGTAATTTATATTACATATATGTTCGTTTGATTCTACTTTAGCTATTTTCTACGTTAATACTATCTTCAGAAAAAACATCTTTTATCCAATTTCTCTTTACTTTTTGTATGGGTTTGACAAGGTTGATTCCAAAATACTGAGAAACTGTTGAAACTTAACATTTCCAAGACAAAAATCAATTAAGCTCCCTAACAAGTACGGTACAGAGAAAGAGCAACATTTTCTCAACATTAAATAAAGTCACCTGTTGAGGGTTCTCGCTGCTATCACCATCCACCATCGATTACCTTGCCTTTGCCAATGTTGACCAACTCGAGGAGGAGAGAGTTTGAGTGTATGTGAGAGGTGTTAGAGGAGAGAGGCATAGTTTGGGGTGTGGAGGGGTGAGCAAGAGGCAGTGAGAGAGCGGGGAGAGATGAGAGCTGGTAGAGAGAGATAAGACGGTTTCACTATGTCGAGTGGGGAAGGAAGAAGGGAGCGACGGATGGGATGTTAAGGTTTTGTGTAAGAGGCAATGAGAGGGAGGCTGGGGGTACCGTGGTGTGCGAGTAAGAGAGGAGGAGAGAATGAAGTGAAGGCGGACCGGAGGCAGAGACGGAAGCGACTGGGCTGATCTTCACGATAGATTGGTTTTGGGATGAGGGTATAATGGTAAGAAATTTATACTTTTATTATTTTACGGTTTAATATATTATTAAAAGGAGAAAGTGGCAAATAGGGAATGGGGTGACGTTTTTGGGGGGCAAAAGGAGAAGAATTTAGTTTTGGGGGGCAAATCCATCATTTTCTCAGTTTTGGAGGGTATAGAAAAAATTTTTCCTGGAAAAAATGATTTTGAAGAAATCAATTAGAGTTGTACTTAGGGCTGTCAACGTGACAAAAAAACACGTGATGCCGTTTCGGTTAAGCGAAACGGAACGAATAACAAAACAAACTTTTATATCGTTCCAATAACGAAACGGTAAACGAAACGTGGAATTGTGCCGTTTCGACTGTTTCAGCCTCATTTCAAACCGTTTTATGTGTTATTTCTGAAGTGGAACGGTTAACGAAACGGAATTTTGTGCCGTTTCGTAAACGAAACAGTTAACGAAATGAATTGGTGTTCCGTTTCCTTATACGAAACAAAAACAGTTTGGGCCCATTCCGTGCTATTGGGCCACGTTTGACAGCCCTAGTTGTACTTGTCTTGAAATAGCTAGTGCTGTTACCTATGTGGGTCATTTTTTCAATTGTGATATTCAAATTGAAGTTAACGCCCACCTGGGACTAACATGTCTATTCACATCATACTGTTATTCTTATTTATAGCTTTTAAAAGATGACTCTATTGCTATATTGACCATCATCCTGGTTACTGTTTATTATAGTTAATATAAAAGGCTAGTAATATTAAATGTCTGTTACATCCATCAGTTTAAGTTTGTATTTAAATACCTTCACGAATTTACTATTAGCAAATAACAATAATAATTTTGGTTAGAAGTTCTCTATAATTGTTGTTTCATTGTCTTTTCAAAGTATTATAACAATAAGTAATATTGTGTTAGTGCTATTACCTGTAGGGAATAATGTTGTCAATTTAGCGCTGTTTAATATAACGCAGATAACTCTAAATCATCAGATCCAATTGCCTACATTCATGGCATGCGACTCTTAAACAGGAAAATCAACTTCACAGTCGTGGTATGATACAAAGGATATCCAAAATTAAATACTTATATACCCTTTGAAAGTTAAGATACCATATTTTACACATTTGAAATGCGAGAATTGCCAACAATTTCACTGAATCACATACCAAAATCAAGAGAACAATACATTTTCTCGCTGAAATTTGGATTGAATAACGGGGGTAAGATACTATCTGCCTTCCATATAGCCGAAATGGGATTTGAAAAGTTTGAAAGATAAAAGAGAGCAGAGGGAGAGAGGTTGTACCAGTTGGCAGTGGGACATGTTCACATGGCAGGCAAGCTCAGGTCGCTGGGAATGGCACCAACAGCTAGTTGTGTGCCGATGCCAAAGCAGACAGTGAGTCATTTTCTAATTTTATATATTTTCTTTTAGAGCTTCCTGAAAAGGTTTCAGCTGTGATTTCAACAAAGAACTTGTATAAAAAATTTTAATTTCCTGTAAATATAGTACAATTATAGAAAAGGAATGTGATTTACTATTCTATAAGTTGATCATGCAACTATATTTTAACGTTGATGTTATAATTATATAGAGAGAAATTGGAATATTGTCAAATCTAAGTTATAATAGTAACAACAAACTCAATTGTGAACATTAATATCACATCACAGGTCCACAGCAACAAGACAAGTCAAAGAAATGCTGCTAATGCAGTTTTCAACATCAAAAACTTGCTTTAAGTAAAGAATCATTTTAGTTCGGTTGGCTAAGATGATGCTGGTTTAATAGAAAATTCCGGGTTTAGCACCAGAATGTTGAAAAAAATATTAATTAATATAAAAAAATAATAAAACATATCCATGCGTTAATTAGTTGCTCAAGAATAACATCACAATGTTCCTAATTTATCAATATGAAAGTATTACATAGCATCAAGCAACTGAATCCAATAACACAAAAAATATTAAAGAAAACAAACATCCAAGCTGGAAATAGAATAGGCATATATGTTGTGTATCACAGAATACGGGGATCCCGCATGAATTTAACGTTTTTGAATGCATTGCTGATCACATTTTTCTGCTCAGGCTGCAAGCATAAAATGGTAAGAGACTCAAGGTGCTTCAATGTACCTAGAAAAGTGAGAAGTAGCTCCCACGGAAACTCATCCTCTACTGTAATGTCTAATTCCCGCAAACAGGGTAAATTAGGTAACCCCTCTGTCCAGGATAATACTGTTGTCACGCCGACTAGAGTTTGTAGATTTCTCATGTGTACCATTGGAGGGGGTCCAGGGGTTGTCTGGGTATATGGTAGCAGGACGTGTCTCAGTGTCTTGATATACCATATACTCTCTGGTAAGTCAACAGACCATGCTAAACGGACATCAATGGTCTGCAAAAAGCTCATAATTTTGCTCCCTACAAAATGTATAGAATAATGTCCCTTACTAAGCTGCATATATCTTAATGAAGTTGAAACCTCATACCTATGTCTTTCCCTAAGCAGGCCTTTTTGCATGTGGCTCAGAATCTTGAGCTGCCTATGTCTAGAGAGATTCGGTACTTCTTTAAAGCAAAACAGAGATCGGAGATTTGGGATTGCATCTTTCATCAGTTCATTGCAGTTCCCATGATGAAATGCCACACGGCGTGCGCCACTGCAGCCCCTTTGTGTTAGATTATTTGGTGTTGGAACGGCCCGTCCCAATCCTGGGGCGGCCCGGTCCAATGCTCTGGGGCGGTCCGGTCCAATTCTGGGACGGCCCGTTCCAGACTCTGCGCCATATTAGGAAATAATCTATTTTTGGTGGGCTGATTCTGCTTGGTTTCCAAGTCATTAAGTTATATGGTAATAAGCTAAACATGGCTGTAAAGAAATAGCAGATTTTGTGCAATAGATGTGTTGCTTTTTATAGGTGGTTATATTTAGAAACATTACATATTTTATGATGGACAAAATATGGTATTGTGTGGTGGCCAAGAAGCCCTTGGCATTATAAATAAAGGGGTTGGTCCCCAAGGGACAAGACACACACGAGTATTGCTGCATACATGCGTTGATAACAGCATCTCTGCCCCTCTCCCTAATTATTCCATCGATTAGAGAGAGATAGTGCTTTTGTTTAGACTAAAGGCATCAAAGGGCGCGTCTTGTTCTCTTGGAAGATCTTTCTCCTTACTTAGGTGCGTGGAACAGTTTTGGTGAAGGTGCATACACGTCAGGACACATCAAGAAGTGCTTAACATCAAGATTCAGACCATAGCAATGGAATTAGGTAAGCTTCCGCTCTCGATTTAGTTTTCTGGTGTTTTGGAACGGTCCGGTCTATGACCAGAACGGTCCGTTCCAACTGTTGGTTCTGCGAGTTTATGTTTTCTGGGTTGCTTATTTGACTTGTTAGAATTGTTTATTCCCTTTGGCTTTAAAGCAAACCCAACAAGTGGTATCAGAGCCACTCGTCGTGAGCCAGTAGCATGACACATAATTTTGGATCTAATTGAAGTGTTTGAATTGATCTGGTGAGATTGTTGATTTGAACTGAACTGTTTAAATTTCTGGCACGTATGTTCTCGAATTTTTTCCGGACTGTTTTCTGAACTGTTTCTGATTTATCTGGCTTTTGGACGGTCCGTTTCATGGCTCGAACGGACCGTTCCATTAACTTTGGATTGTTTATGATCTGTTTATTGAGTATTGTGCCAGACTTATTGTTTGTAATTGCAAATTGGACCCAAAGGGCTACAACTTGAACTGTTATTGAATTGTTTATTTTGATTTAGCTCTTTGTTATGATTCAAATTATTTTGAAATTGCAATTGCTTGAAAAGATTTTGAAAATTAAGTTAAAGTTTTAAAAATTCAAAATCATTTAAAATCTGACCTAATTGGATGATTTAGATTTAAAGTAGATTGTCAGGTTAGGAGAGAAATCTTTAGGGTTTCTCGACCTAGATTAGGACGACAAATTCTACTCTTCTCTGCGGTTTTCAGGCGGTCCGTTCCACTCCGGAACGGCCCGTTCCACTTCAGTTTTGGTTGCAAACTGTTAGGTATTGACCAGAGTATAGGACGGTCCGTTCTACAACCAGAACGGTCCGTTCCAGAACCAGATTGTTAGGTTTTAAGCCAAAATTCAAGTTGTTTGTACTGGTAAGGTACAAATGACACTTTATGCATCCCTCCTCTTCTCTTCTTTGCCGTGGTTTTCATTAGTAAGAGCTGTAAGCGTTGGGTTACACCATGTTGTCATGAGGACAAGTTCTGTCGCAGAAAATAAGGTTGGCGCCTAAAGTGTCCATATGACCCTGGCCTTTTCTGGAAATCTTGCCTGGATGTGGTGTAATTTCAATGGCTGCTGGCTGAACGGGAGACCACCGCTTTCTTTTCTTATCTCAATATGACTCGTACTAGCTTGTATGGTCATATCTCTCTTTGGTTCTCTTCTGGTCTATTTAAGGCGGACCGTTCTCTCACCAAAACGGTCCGTTTCAGGTTTGTTGGTTTGTACGATCCAACACGTATATACCTTAGGGTTTGCAACTGGGTCCTAAGTCTATATCATCCTAAGTCAGTATTTAGTTAGGCTTTTCATCTTAGGATTGATGTGTATAATGAAAAGTCTAGGATTAGGTATATTTTAAGTCTAATATAAAGGTAATTTGAGTTGTATTTTGAGAATTGAACCAATATTAATATCATCCCGCCAAAGTGGGCTCTCATATTAATGGTTGTTTCAAAGACTCAGGTACAAAGTGTATTAAGGTACATGTAACTTCTAAACTATGGATCGGCCCAAAGGAAGGACATAATTTAAAAGACTACATGTACAATGTTTTGGTAGAATCAAATGGGTAATGATTATAAGGTTTTACATACAATTAATTAATCGGCCCAAAGGAAAGTTAATTAATTGATATGTTATGAATCGTTACATTTGATGCTACACCTAGTTAATTGAAGTTTGCTTGGAGACTCCAAAGAGCACTTGCAAATGAATAAAGACTAGTAGATGAGATTTAGAATTTTATATTTTATGATTTAACTTATACATTATGGTTATTAACATTAGTGTATTTTTGTCTTTGGTTTATTTTAGCAAACATTCCAGCTAGCATTAACAGCATACCCATGCTGACTGGTTCCAACTTTAAGGAATGGAAAGAGAACTTGATGATAGTTCTCGGTTGTCTAGATATTGACCTTGCATTCAGGGAGCAGAAACCAACTGAGATTGATGCTAAAAGCACTCAACAACACATTCAAAGTGTAGCTCAATGGAATCGCTCTAATCGCATGGGCATAATGATCATTAAGAAGACAATTCCAGAGGCATTCAGGGGTACCATTTCTAATTCCGATGAGGCTAAGGCATGCTTGGAAGAAATTGAGAAGAGATTTGCCAAGAATGAGAAATCGGAGATTTGTACATTCATGGCAAGACTCACATCTATAAAGTATAATGAAAAAGGCAACATTCGTGAGTATGTTTTGGAAGTGTCTAATCTTGCTTCAAAGTTACAAGCCCTTAAGTTAGACATATCTGAAGAAATTCAGGTGTGTCTAGTGCTTAACTCTCTCCCTAGTCAGTATAACCATTTCAAGGTTACTTATAACTGCACTAAGGACAAGTGGACTCTGAATGAACTGATTTCGCATCTAGTTCAAGAAGAGGAAAGGTTGAAGCTTGATAAGACACACAGTGCTAACGTTGCTTCCACTTCCAAGAATAATGGAAAGAAGAAACAAAATAAGAAAAAGGCTGCTAATTCAGAGCCAAAGAAGGAACCCAATAAGGGGAAGACTGGCAAGAAGCCAAAGAATCCAAATGGGTGCTTCTTCTGTGGCGAAGAGGGACACAAGAAGACTGATTGTGCAGGCTACATAGCTTGGCGCAAGAAGAAAGGTATGTCTCTCTCTTTGGTTTGTTCAGAAGTTAATTTAACTTCAGTACAAAAGGATACTTGGTGGATTGATTCGGGTGCTACAACTCACATAAGTATCTCTATGCAGGGTTGCCTGAGCTGCCGCAAGCCAAATGATGGTGAAAGATACATCTATGTGGGCGATGGCAAGAAGGCACAAGTTGAAGCTATTGGGCATTTTAGATTGTTACTTAGGACTGGATTGTATTTGGATTTATATGAGACTTTTGTTGTACCGTCTTTTAGACGAAATTTAGTTTCTATTTCTGTACTGGACAAATTCGGTTACTATTGTTCTTTTGGAAATGGAAAATTCAGTTTATCTCATAATTCTAAATGCGTTGGATCTGGTTTTCTTTCAGTTTATGACAATCTATATTCTTTGGAAACTATTGCTTCATATAATGAATCTTTGCATACAAGTACTAGAAGTGTTAAGCGTAAATTAACTCATGAGAATTCAGGTGCACTTTGGCATAAGCGTTTAGGTCACATTTCTCCAAAGAGAATTGAAAGACTTGTGCAAAGTGAAATACTCGATCCTTTAGACATGACTGATTTAGGCCCATGTAAAAGTTGTGTTAAAGGAAAACAAACCAATAAAAGGAGATATGATGCCAATAGAACGAGTGATGTCTTAGAACTGATTCATACGGATATTTGTGGACCATTTCCTACACCTACAAGGAATGGTCAAACTTACTTTATCAGTTTCATAGACGATTATTCAAGATTTGGTTATCTATATCTATTAAGTGAAAAAGCGCAAGCTTTGGACGTATTCAAATCATTTAAAGCTGAAGTTGAGTTACAACTCAACAAAAGGATTAAGCAAGTCAAATCTGACCGTGGTGGTGAATACTATGGTAGATATGACGGTTCAGGTGAACAACGTCCAGGGCCTTTTGCTAAGTTCCTAGAGGAAAATGGCATTGTCCCTCAATATACCATGCCAGGATCGCCTAGCATGAATGGAGTAGCTGAAAGGCGAAACAGAACATTGAAGGACATGGTTAGGAGTATGCTCAGTCATACTAATTTGCCAAGATCTCTTTGGGGCGAAGCGCTTAAAACGGCAGCCTATTTACTCAATCGTGTACCAACTAAGGCAAATAACAACAAAACTCCCTATGAAATGTGGACTGGTAGGAAACCAAGTTTACAACATTGTCGTATTTGGGGATATCCAGCTGAAGCTCGGCCTTACAAGCCAAATGAGAAGAAGTTGGACGAAAGGACAGTTAGTTGTTATTTCATTGGATATGCCGAACGTTCTAGGGGTTACAAGTTTTACGATCCCACTAATAGAAATATTTTTGAGACGATTATAGCTAAGTTCTTTGAGGATGTTTTGGTTGTGGGGGGAGATATGACACATCAGGATATTATCTTCGAGGAGGAAATGAGCACTGATCTTCAAACGGACCATGACAGGGCTGAAACGGACCGTTCCAGGATTGGAACGGACCGGTCTGAGGCTGAAACGGAACGGTTGATCATAGATGCAGTGCCCAGGATTGAAACGGACCGTTCCAGGACTGGAACGGACCGTTCCAATACTGAAACGGACCGTTTAATTCAAGAAACGGATCCTGTTCCAGATCCTATGGACTTGGATCTTGGAAATAATCAAGTTGAAGATAATGATGTCATTGAACAACTGCAAACGCCTCAAGAACTTGTGCCTAGGAGATCCACTAGAGAGAAAAGACCAGCAATATCTAATGATTATGTGGTCTATCTCCAAGAACATGAGTTTGACATTGGGATGATGGAAGATCCTCATGATCTTCGTCAAGCTTTAGACAGTCCAAACTCACAAAAGTTGATCGATGCCATGAATAAAGAAATGAAGTCCATGTATGACAATGATGTATGGAACTTAGTACCATTACCAGAAGGAAAGAAACCTATTGGTTGCAAATGGATTTTTAAGACCAAAAAGGATTCTAAGGGTAATGTGGAAAGGTATAAGGCACGTCTTGTCGCTAAGGGCTTTACTCAAAAAGAAGGTATTGATTACAAAGAGACTTTCTCTCCAGTTTCATCGAAAGACTTCTTTAGGGTAATCATGGCACTTGTGGCACATTTAGATCTTGAGCTTCATCAAATGGATGTTAAGACTGCGTTTCTCAATGGTGACATTGATGAAACCATCTATATGGTGCAACCACCCCACTTTGTATCGGACGATCCAAAGAGAATGGTTTGCAAACTTAAGAAATCCATATTTGGGCTCAAACAAGCGTCTCGACAATGGTATTACAAATTCCATCGAGTGATTCTCTCATTTGGTTTCGAGAGTAACCCGGCGGATGATTGTATATATCACAAGTTCAGTGGGAGTAAATATTCTTTCTTGGTTTTGTATGTGGATGATATACTGCTTGCCACAAACGATAAGGATATGTTGCATGAAACTAAAAAATTTCTATCTAGACATTTTGAAATGAAAGATCTTGGTGATGCATCATACGTGTTAGGTCTTAAGATACTTAGAGATCGTTCTCAAGGTATTTTGGGTCTATCACAAAAAGCCTATATCGATCAAGTACTCAAGCGGTATGATTTGGAAAACTGCAAACCAACAGAGACCCCTGTTGCTAAAGGGGACAAGTTTAGTCTAGAACAATGTCCCAAAACACAGTTGGAAAAGAAGCAAGTAAAGGACAATAAGTATGCCTCCATAGTTGGAAGCATAATGTATGCCCAAGTGTGTACACGTCCAGACATTGCTTTCATTACAGGTATGCTAGGCAGGTATTTGCATAACCCAGGAATTCAGCATATCAAGGCAGCTAAACGAGTTTTGAGAAATCTTCAAAGAACCAAAGACTTTGCACTAACGTATCGGAGATCAGATAGGCTGGAGGTCATAGGATATTCTGATTCTGATTTTGCGGGATGTCAAGATAGTTTAAAGTCAAACACAGGGTTCATCTTCATGATGGCAGGTGGAGCTGTTTCATGGAAAAGTGCCAAACAATCCCTAGTGGCATCTTCAACCATGACAGCAGAATGCGTGGCTTGCTATGAGGCGTCATTATTTGGAACATGGTTGCGAAATTTTGTCACTAGGTTGCGTGTAGTGGACTCTATCCAACCTCCACTAAAAATTTTCTGTGACAATAACTCAGCAGTCATGTATGCTAATAATAACAGAAGCTCAGCCAACTCGAAGCACATCGACATCAAGTTTCTGTCTGTTAAGCAAAAAGTTGAGAATGACGAATTATCAATCAAGCACATTGGAACAAACTCAATGATAGCAGATCCACTAACTAAAGCATTAATACCCAAGCAGTTTCTGAAACATGTAACTAGTATGGGTGTAATTTCATTTGAGGATTCTAGGCTTTAGTGGGAGTTTTGTTCAGTGGGAGTGCTAGATTTGATGATAGTTTTAGTTTATTCAGTTTATTCAGTTTATTCAGTGTATTATGTAATGAATATTTCTGCAGAAATGAATAAAGTTTCAGTTTTCAGATTCAGTTTCAGTTTTCATTCTCAATTTATTTAAGTTGACCTCACTTCAGTTTTTGGGTGACCAATAAAGTTGGAAATAGACACGTGACAGTCACACTTACGTGTATTTTCCACACCACTTATACACATCTTAATTCAATGTCGTTCTTTATAATGATATTGTGATCATTGTGAGTTTAGTTACGACGGCTTTATAGGATTAGAGGCCTGTAAATGCTATAATGTAACGAATGCTTCCTTGGTCTTCTATTATTGTAAATGATGGACGGAATTAAGGACACAAAATTTTATTACCATAAAAGATGAGCTCATTAAGTTAAGGACATTGGATAACACTAAGCATAATAGCTCAAGTGAGAGATTGTTAGATTATTTGGTGTTGGAACGGCCCGTCCCAATCCTGGGGCGGCCCGGTCCAATGCTCTGGGGCGGTCCGGTCCAATTCTGGGACGGCCCGTTCCAGACTCTGCGCCATATTAGGAAATAATCTATTTTTGGTGGGCTGATTCTGCTTGGTTTCCAAATCATTAAGTTATATGGTAATAAGCTAAACATGGCTGTAAAGAAATAGCAGATTTTGTGCAATAGATGTGTTGCCTTTTATAGGTGGTTATATTTAGAAACATTACCTATTTTATGATGGACAAAATATGGTATTGTGTGGTGGCCAAGAAGCCCTTGGCATTATAAATAAAGGGGTTGGTCCCCAAGGGACAAGACACACACGAGTATTGCTGCATACATGCGTTGATAACAGCATCTCTGCCCCTCTCCCTAATTATTCCATCGATTAGAGAGAGATAGTGCTTTTGTTTAGACTAAAGGCATCAAAGGGCGCGTCTTGTTCTCTTGGAAGATCTTTCTCCCTACTTAGGTGCGTGGAACAGTTTTGGTGAAGGTGCATACACGTCAGGACACATCAAGAAGTGCTTAACATCAAGATTCAGACCATAGCAATGGAATTAGGTAAGCTTCCGCTCTCGATTTAGTTTTCTGGTGTTTTGGAACGGTCCGGTCTATGACCAGAACGGTCCGTTCCAACTGCTGGTTCTGCGAGTTTATGTTTTCTGGATTACTTATTTGACTTGTTAGAATTGTTTATTCCCTTTGGCTTTAAAGCAAACCCAACACTTTGGTCATCTGGATTTGAAGACACTGTTAGAAAGTTGTCTTCCTTGGCTTTTTTTATGGCGATATCATGTAGGAGATCGTGCATATAACACCATTCGATGGAATGATCAAGGGCCCTTCGTGATACTTGAACCATGCTCCTGTTGGAAACCATATGTTTGTTATATTACAAAATTAAGTTCAAAATTTGTCAAGACTATCAGCCTTTAAAATTAAAATAATTAAGAATACGCAAAGAATATATATGAAAATATTATTTAAGCCATTCACGAAATGTTCATATGTTTTGTTGAAGTGAAAAGAAAGATGATATGAAGCTGTTCTAGGAGTCCGAATTAAGAAGACGAGACACGTGTCTCACTAAAATAGACGACTCAAATCACGTGTATATACTTTTTATAAAGCAAAAGGAAGCAACAAAGAAGCTCCAACTACAATGCATACATATTTTGATCAGTTAGCTTAGAAACTCGTCTCACCTGGACAAATCTCATAAAGTCGCCAATATTATCTCCATAACAAGTCAATCACTTCAAGTCACCATACAAAGGGGTGCCTTTTTGCACCGTGTCTTGAGGCGGAATATTTTCCTGATTTTTTATTTATTGGAACTGATCTTTGGCAGCTGTTGTTATTTAAAAACCGGTGCTAAACAGTTCAACAAAATTTTATGTAATGCCATTTCTCTTTCAGCACCTGTTATTAGAAATAATGCTAATTGGCCGTTCCAAACAGCCTTGTTATTTGGTAGTGAGTAGTCCCAGAAGTCGTCGAATTCTTTGATTTCGTTTTTAGCTACATCACTTTGTTTAAATTAAATTGATTGTACGATGGAGAACCAGCTTTTGGTCTAGTGACAAAGGAAAATGCATCTTGAGTGAAAGGTCGCAGATTTGAAAACCGACTGGGAGTCTTTCATAGATATTTAATTTAAAAATAAATTGAGAAGTTTGACTCCCAATTTATCTTCAAAAAAAAAAAAAAAAAATTGACTGTACGATGATGTGGACAAGCTTTCTTTGTAGGCGTGCAATCACCTGTCTAGCTTCAAAAAGAAAGCTTGACATGCGTTGGTGTTGTAAAATTGTGGATAATTAACTGAAATTAACAAGATCTAGGTAAGGGGTAAAAAGAGCACGACAGTACCTTTGCACAAGATCCTCTAGAAAGTTTTCAGCGATGTGCTCTAATGTTCTTTCACTGTCATCATTATGAGGTATGAATCCTTCAGCGACCCACATTCGAATTAGAGATCTGGCATTGATTTCATAATCTTCGGGAAACAATGCAAAGTACATGAAGCATGACTTAAGAGCAAATGGCAAATCATCATAACTAGTGGCTATAACCTTACTTGCATCATCAAGCCAATCCATTCTTTTCAAAACCTTCCTCCAAGAATGGACATCAGGTGTCTGCTTTGATAGCAAACCACCTAGGAGAACCAATGCAAGAGGCAACCCACCACATTTTTTAATGAACTCTTTTGCAAGGTCGCATAAATCATCAGGAAAACCTTTCTCAGGTTCTTGATTTGGGAGAGCTTTTTTAAGCAAAAGATCTAGACTTGGTTTCTCTGTTAAGTATGGAAGTTTGTATGGTTCAGATGTGGGATCAGCACTTTTAGCAACATCGAAGAATCTGGTGGTCATAAGCACCCTGCTGCCATTTTTGGTATCAGGAAAGGCCTCTTTTATTTGAAACCATAGTTTATCAGTCCAAACATCATCTAGCACTACAAGATACTTTTTCTCAAGAAGATATTCATAAAGTTTTCCATGGAAATAGTCCTCTTGTTGTCCTTGCTCGTTTGCGTTGACAGGTCTGCCACGAATTTCTTCTACTAACTTTCTTAAAATGTCAACTAATTTGAACTTTTGGGATATAGTTATCAATATGCGAAGGTTGAAATTTCTCTTGACACCAGGACTGTAAAAATAAATAGAATTATATATTAGGCTTTATTATCACATCAATTTGTTTCAAATTTTGAATGCAACTAATTAAACGTTAAATAGTTAAAATGCAAGCAAAAATCATAGAAGGATAATTTCTTTTACTAAATTTAAGTTCAAGATATAAAAACTTATTAATTAGAAGGGGGAAATTAAGTCACCACACATGCGAGTAGTATGTCACAAGTGAATAATATTTCCTAGGATTAACCTTCAAAAAAAATATTTTCCTTGGATTTGTGGTTTTACCTGTTGTAGGCTTTTCGAGCAAGAGTGGTCTTTCCGAGCCCGCCTGGCCCGACAATTGAGACAATGCAACGCCTTCCAGTGTTGTCATCAAGCAACTCATTTACGATGTTGTCTCTATCATGTTCAAAGCCAACAACATCAGGATCATCCAAGTTAGGTATCAAAAGCGGCTTAACGGGCAACTCTATTTGACCTCCACTGCCCTCCCCAAGATTATTGGTCCCATATATTGTGGGTTTGCTTTAAAGGCCAAAGGATTAACAGTTCTAACATGTCAAATAAGCAACCCAGAAACTTAAACATAACTCGCTGAACCAGCAGTTGGAACGGACCGTTCTGGTCATAGACCGGACCGTTCCAAAACACCAGAAACTAAATCTTTGAGCGGAAGCTTACCTAATTCCATCGCTATGGCCTGAATCTTGGATCTCCTCGAGTTCTTGATATCTTGTGATGTGTATGCACCTTACACCTTCTGTTCCACGTGCCAAAGTCGGGAGAGAAGTCTTCCAAGAGAACAAGACACGCCTTGGTACCCTTATGCCTGAACTAGGGCACCTTCTCTAACTATGTGATGGAAGAATAGAGAGAGAGGCTGAAGATGGCTGTTATCAACACATGTATACAGCCAGCAACGTGATTATCTTGTCCCTTGGGGACCAACCCCTTTATATACAGAGAGCCAAAGGCTTCTTGGCCTCCAAACAATACCTATTTTACCCATCAGAAAATAGCTATTGTTTCTAAATATAACCACCTATAAAAGGCAACACACCCCTGCACAAAACCTTGCTTTTCTTCACAGCCACGTTTAGCCTAATACCATATAACTTAATGACTTGGAAACCAAGCAGAATCAGCCCACCAAAAAAATAGATTATTTCCTAATATGGCGCAGAGTCTGGAACGGGCCGTCCCAGAATTGGACCGGACCGCCCCAGAGCATTGGACCGGGCCGCCCCAGGATTGGGACGGGCCGTTCCAACACCAAATAATCTAACAATCTCCCACTTGGGCTATTATGCTTAGTGTTATCCAATGTCCTTAACTTAATGAGCTCATATTTTTTATGGTAATAGATTTTGTGCCTTTAATTCCGTCCATCATTTACAATAATAGAAGACCAAGGAAGCATTCGTTACATTATAGCATTTACAGGCCTCTAATCCTATAAAGCCGTCGCAACTAAACTCACAATGATCACAATATCATTATAAAGAACGACATTGAATTAAGATGTGTATAAGTGGTATGGAAAATACACGTAAGTGTGACTGTCACGTGTCTATTTCCAACTTTATTGGTCACCCAAAACTGAAGTGAGGCCAACTTAAATAAATTGAGAATGAAAACTGAAACTGAATCTGAAAACTGAAACTTTATTCATTTCTGCAGAAATATTCATTACATAATACACTGAATAACTGAATAAACTAAATCCATCATCTAATCTAGCACTCCCACTGAACAAAACTCCCACTAAAGTCTAGAATCCTCAACTGAAATTACACCCATACTAGTTACATGTTTCAGAAACTGCTTGGGTATTAATGCTTTAGTGAGTGGATCCGCTATTATTGAGTTTGTTCCAATGTGCTTGATTGATAATTCGTCATTCTCAACCTTTTGCTTAACAGACAGAAACTTGATGTCGATGTGCTTCGAGTTGGCTGAGCTTCTGTTGTTGTTAGCATACATGACTGTCGAGTTATTGTCACAGAAAATTCTTAGTGGAGTCTGGATAGAGTCCACTACACGCAGCCCAGTGACAAAATATCGCAACCATGTTCCAAATAATGATGCCTCATAGCAAGCCACGCATTCTGCTGCCATGGTAGAAGATGCCACTAGGGATTGTTTGGCACTTTTCCATGAAACAGCTCCACCTGCCATCATGAAGATGAACCCTGTGGTTGATTTTAAGCTATCTTGACACCCCGCAAAATCAGAATCAGAATATCCTATGACCTCCAGCCTATCTGATCTCCGATATGTTAGTGCATAGTCTTTGGTTTTCTGAAGATATCTCAAAACTCGTTTGGCTGCCTTGATATGCTGAATTCCTGGATTGTGCAAATACCTGCCTAGCATGCCTGTAATAAAAGCAATGTCTGGACGTGTACACACTTGGGCATACATTATGCTTCCAACTATGGAGGCATACTTATTGTCCTTTACTTGCTTCTTTTCCAACTGTGTTTTGGGACATTGTTCAAGACTGAACTTATCCCCTTTAGCAACAGGGGTCTCTGTTGGTTTGCAGTTTTCCAAATCATACCGCTTGAGTACTTGATCGATATAGGCCTTTTGTGATAGACCCAAAATACCTTGAGAACGATCTCTAAGTATCTTAAGACCTAACACGTATGATGCATCACCAAGATCTTTCATTTCAAAATGTCTAGATAGAAATTTCTTAGTTTCATGCAACATATCCTTATCGTTTGTGGCAAGCAGTATATCATCCACATACAAAATCAAGAAAGAATATTTACTCCCACTGAACTTGTGATATATACAATCATCCGCCGGATTACTCTCGAAACCAAATGAGAGAATCACTCGATGGAATTTGTAATACCATTGTCGAGACGCTTGTTTGAGCCCATAAATGGATTTCTTAAGTTTGCAAACCATTTTCTTTGGATCGTCCGATACAAAGTGAGGTGGTTGCACCATATAGATGGTTTCATCAATGTCTCCATTGAGAAATGCAGTCTTAACATCCATTTGATGAAGTTCAAGATCTAAATGTGCCACAAGTGCCATGATTACCCTAAAAGAGTCTTTCGATGAAACTGGAGAGAAAATCTCTTTGTAATCAATACCTTCTTTTTGAGTAAAGCCCTTAGCGACAAGACGTGCTTTATACCTTTCCACATT
This sequence comes from Rhynchospora breviuscula, assembly GCA_027562975.1. NCBI lineage: Eukaryota > Viridiplantae > Streptophyta > Magnoliopsida > Poales > Cyperaceae > Rhynchospora > Rhynchospora breviuscula. Next base: position 5,681,424 of record CM050400.1, on the reverse strand, counting down.
ACCCTTAGAATCCTTTTTGGTCTTAAAAATCCATTTGCAACCAATAGGTTTCTTTCCTTCTGGTAATGGTACTAAGTTCCATACATCATTGTCATACATGGACTTCATTTCTTCATTCATGGCATCGATCCACTTTTGTGAGTTTGGACTGTCCAAAGCTTGACGAAGATCATGAGGATCTTTCATCATCCCAATGTCAAACTCATGTTCTTGGAGATAGACCACATAATCATTAGGTATTGCTGGTCTTTTCTCTCTAGTGGATCTCCTAGGCACAAGTTCTTGAGGTGTCTGCAGTTGTTCAATGACATTATTATCTTCAACTTGATTATTTCCAAGATCCAAGTCCATAGGATCTGGAACAGGATCCGTTCCAGCATTGGAACGGTCCGTTTCAATCCTGGGCACTGTATCTATGATCAACCGTTCCGTTTCAGCTTCAGACCGGTCCGTTTGAAGATCAGTGCTTGTTTCCTCCTCGAAGATAATATCCTGATGTGTCATATCTCCCCCCACAACCAAAACATCCTCAAAGAACTTAGCTATAATCGTCTCAAATATATTCCTATTAGTGGGATCGTAAAACTTGTAACCCCTAGAACGTTCGGCATATCCAATGAAATAACAACTAACTGTCCTTTCGTCCAACTTCTTCTCATTTGGCTTGTAAGGCCGAGCTTCAGCTGGACATCCCCAAATACGACAATGTTGTAAACTTGGTTTCCTACCAGTCCACATTTCATAGGGAGTTTTGTTGTTATTTGCCTTAGTTGGTACACGATTGAGTAAATAGGCTACCGTTTTAAGCGCTTCGCCCCAAAGAGATCTTGGCAAATTAGTATGACTGAGCATACTCCTAACCATGTCCTTCAATGTTCTGTTTCGCCTTTCAGCTACTCCATTCATGCTAGGCGATCCTGGCATGGTATATTGAGGGACAATGCCATTTTCCTCTAGGAACTTAGCAAAAGGCCCTGGACGTTGTTCACCTGAACCGTCATATCTACCATAGTATTCACCACCACGGTCAGATTTGACTTGCTTAATCCTTTTGTTGAGTTGTAACTCAACTTCAGCCTTAAATGATTTGAACACGTCCAAAGCTTGCGCTTTTTCACTTAATAGATATAGATAACCAAATCTTGAATAATCGTCTATGAAACTGATAAAGTAAGTTTGACCATTCCTTGTAGGTGTAGGAAATGGTCCACAAATATCCGTATGAATCAGTTCTAAGACATCACTCGTTCTATTGGCATCATATCTCCTTTTATTGGTTTGTTTTCCTTTAACACAACTTTTACATGGGCCTAAATCAGTCATGTCTAAAGGATCGAGTATTTCACTTTGCACAAGTCTTTCAATTCTCTTTGGAGAAATGTGACCTAAACGCTTATGCCAAAGTGCACCTGAATTCTCATGAGTTAATTTACGCTTAACACTTCTAGTACTTGTATGCAAAGATTCATTATATGAAGCAATAGTTTCCAAAGAATATAGATTGTCATAAACTGAAAGAAAACCAGATCCAACGCATTTAGAATTATGAGATAAACTGAATTTTCCATTTCCAAAAGAACAATAGTAACCGAATTTGTCCAGTACAGAAATAGAAACTAAATTTCGTCTAAAAGACGGTACAACAAAAGTCTCATATAAATCCAAATACAATCCAGTCCTAAGTAACAATCTAAAATGCCCAATAGCTTCAACTTGTGCCTTCTTGCCATCGCCCACATAGATGTATCTTTCACCATCATTTGGCTTGCGGCAGCTCAGGCAACCCTTTCTTCTTGCGCCAAGCTATGTAGCCTGCACAATCAGTCTTCTTGTGTCCCTCTTCGCCACAGAAGAAACACCCATTTGGATTCTTTGACTTCTTTCCAGTCTTTCCCTTATTGGGTTCCTTCTTTGGCTCTGAATTAGCAGCCTTTTTCTTGTTTTGTTTCTTCTTCCCATTATTCTTGGAAGTAGAGGCAACGTTAGCACTATGTGTCTTATCAAGCTTCAACCTTTCCTCTTCTTGAACTAGATGCGAAATCAGTTCATTCAGAGTCCACTTGTCCTTAGTGCAGTTATAAGTAACCTTGAAATGGTTATACTGACTAGGGAGAGAGTTAAGCACTAGACACACCTGAATTTCTTCAGATATGTCTAACTTAAGGGCTTGTAACTTTGAAGCAAGATTAGATACTTCCAAAACGTACTCACGAATGTTGCCTTTTCCATTATACTTTATAGAGGTGAGTCTTGCCATGAATGTACAAATCTCCGATTTCTCATTCTTGGCAAATCTCTTCTCAATTTCTTCCAAGCATGCCTTAGCCTCATCGGAATCAGAAATGGTACCCCTGAATGCCTCTGGGATTGTCTTCTTTATGATCATAATACCCATGCGATTGGAGCGATTCCACTGAGCCACACTTTGAATGTGTTGTTGATTACTCTTAGCAGTAATCTCATGTGGTTTATCCTCCCTAAATGCAAGGTCAAGATCTAGACAACCGAGAACTATCATCAAGTTCTCTTTCCATTCCTTAAAGTTGGAACCAGTCAGCATGGGTATGCTGTTAATGCTAGCTGGAATATTTGCTAAAATAAACCAAAGACAAAATACACTAATGTTAATAACCATAATGTATAAGTTAAATCATAAAATATAAAGGTCTAAATCCCATCTACTAGTCTTTATTCATTTGCAAGTGCTCTTTGGAGTCTCCAAGCAAACTTCAATTAACTAGGTGTAGCATCAAATGTAACGATTCATAACATATCAATTAATTAACCTTCCTTTGGGCCGATTAATTAATTGTATGTAAAACCTTATAATCATTACCCATTTGATTCTACCAAAACATTGTACATGTAGTTTTTTTTTTAAATTATGTCCTTCCTTTGGGCCGATCCATAGTTTAGAAGTTACATGTACCTTAATACACTTTGTACCTGAGTCTTTGAAACAACCATTAATATGAGAGCCCACTTTGGCGGGATGATATTAATATTGGTTCAATTCTCAAAATACAACTCAAATTACCTTTATATTAGACTTAAAATATACCTAATTCTAGACTTTTCATTATGCACATTAATCCTAATATGAAAAGCCTAACTAAATACTGACCTAGGATGATATAGACTTAGGACCCAGTTGCAAACCCTAAGGTATACACATTGAATCGTATGAAATACATACGAACCAACAAACATGGAACGGACCGTTTTGGTGAGAGAACGGTCCGCCCTAAATAGACCAGAAGAGAACCAAAGAGAGATATGACCATACAAGCCAGTACGAGTCATATTGAGGTAAGAAAAGAAAGCGGTGGTCTCCCGTTCAGCCAGCAGCCATTGAAATTACACCACATCCAGGCAAGATTCCCAGAAAAGGCCAGGGTCATATGGACACTTTAGACGCCGACCTTATTTTCTGCGACAGAACTTGTCCTCGTGACAACATGGTGTAACCCAACGCTTACAGCTCTTACTAATGAAAACCACGGCAAAGAAGAGAAGAGGAGGGATGCATAAAGTGTCATTTGTACCTTACCAGTACAAACAACTTGAATTTTGGCTTAAAACCTAACAATCTGGTTCTGGAACGGACCGTTCTGGTTGTAGAACGGACCGTCCTATACTCTGGTCAATACCTAACAGTTTGCAACCAAAACTGAAGTGGAACGGGCCTTCCCGGAGTGGAACGGACCGCCTGAAAACCGCAGAGAAGAGTAGAATTTGTCGTCCTAATCTAGGTCGAGAAACCCTAAAGATTTCTCTCCTAACCTGACAATAGATCTACTCTAAATCTAATTCATCCAATTAGGTCAGATTTTAACCGATTTTGAATTTTCAAAACTTTAACTTAATTTTCAAAATCTTTTCAAGCAATTGCAATTTCACAAACAATAAGTCTGGCACAATAACTTAATAAACAATGGAGCGGTCCGTTCGAGCCATGAAACGAACCGTCTAAAAGCTAGATAAGTTAGAAACAGTTCAGAAAAAAACAATCCAGAAAAAAATTCCAGAAAAAAGTCTGGAACGGGCAGTCCCAGTCCTGGGACGGGCCGTCCCAGTCCTGGGAAGGACAGTCCCAGTCCTGGAAAGGGCAGTCCCAGTCCTGGGACGGGCCGTCCCAGTCCTGGGACGGGCCGTCCCAGTCCAAGGAAGGGCAGTCCCAGTCCTGGGACGGGCCGTTCCAGACCTGGGACAGGCCGTTCCAAAACATATGTGCCAGAAACTTAAACAGTTCAGTTCAAATCAACAATCTCACCAAATCAATTCAAATAGATCCAAACTTATGTGTCATGCTACTGGCTCACGACGAGTGGCTCTGATACCACTTGTGGGTTTGCTTTAAAGGCCAAAGGATTAACAGTTCTAACATGTCAAATAAGCAACCCAGAAACTTAAACATAACTCGCTGAACCAGCAGTTGGAACGGACCGTTCTGGTCATAGACCGGACCGTTCCAAAACACCAGAAACTAAATCTTTGAGCGGAAGCTTACCTAATTCCATCGCTATGGCCTGAATCTTGGATCTCCTCGAGTTCTTGATATCTTGTGATGTGTATGCACCTTACACCTTCTGTTCCACGTGCCAAAGTCGGGAGAGAAGTCTTCCAAGAGAACAAGACACGCCTTGGTACCCTTATGCCTGAACTAGGGCACCTTCTCTAACTATGTGATGGAAGAATAGAGAGAGAGGCTGAAGATGGCTGTTATCAACACATGTATACAGCCAGCAACGTGATTATCTTGTCCCTTGGGGACCAACCCCTTTATATACAGAGAGCCAAAGGCTTCTTGGCCTCCAAACAATACCTATTTTACCCATCAGAAAATAGCTATTGTTTCTAAATATAACCACCTATAAAAGGCAACACACCCCTGCACAAAACCTTGCTTTTCTTCACAGCCACGTTTAGCCTATTACCATATAACTTAATGACTTGGAAACCAAGCAGAATCAGCCCACCAAAAAAATAGATTATTTCCTAATATGGCGCAGAGTCTGGAACGGGCCGTCCCAGAATTGGACCGGACCGCCCCAGAGCATTGGACCGGACCGCCCCAGGATTGGGACGGGCCGTTCCAACACCAAATAATCTAACATATATTACTCTGTTTTCAGAGATCTTCTCGATCCTTTTCAGGATTTCTTTTATCTCAACTCCAAGCTCGTGTTGTGCTGGGAGTTTTTTGGGACTCTTGAATACCCTCTTGAAAGCCTCCATTTTGCTGGGCCTTTTTTTTGGGTTCTCCATCTCAATACCCAAGAGACACGCCTTGTCTATAGTGTCTTCTATGTCATAGGCAACATCACGGATCTCCTTGACCCAATGCCTTTGACGTTCATCTCCATTGTTATTCTTTCTGTCAGCATCTTTGATGAATGCCTGAATCCAACCCAATTCATCACTCACTAACTTCACTTGCTTATCAACACCACACAGATGTAACAGCTCCTGAACAGTTGCATCTGCAAGCTTGCCCAAAATAAACTTCACTATAGATTCAGCCATCTCTCTCTCACTTCTCTGGCCAGCTCCTGTCTCTCTTTATTAGGTCAACCCAACCGTCAACTTAAACATATACATACGCAGAAGGATCGAATGGGGGTAGAAGATCATTGAATGATCCTGGTATATATGAAATATTATTTACACGAAAGAGATGTATAATTGGTGCTATCTGAGGTGGAAAGTTGAAATATTCAACATTATTGAAGTATACATCTGTCAGCAACTTGGAATAAATTAACTGCATGCTGCATGATTGAATTATTAAATTCTGATATATAAATTTATATATATGACAGAGCAACTTGGAATAAATTAATTAGGACTCGAAGAAAGTAGTAGCTGGGTAAAGATGAAAGGGATATATCTAGGCTGTGATTATGACGGTTCAACACCACTACATTCTGTGTTTTCCCACACGACTTGCTTGAATAGCCATTATTAACAACATGTATAACAGTCCAAGTCGCGACCAAGTTTCTCCCAAAAAAATAAATATATAAACAATTAAACAGTTTAGTTTTAAGGGTCTGATGGATGGATGAGTAGAAAAAATAATAAACGGACCAAATTGAAATACACCATATACCCAAATGATGTAGATACATATATGATACATCTAGACTTTCATTTTGTTATTCTAGAAGTAATCAATAACCATTCTAAATGGCTAAACAAAGCACGGCATGCTGGTCTATGTCATTTCCTCGTTCTTATTGCCTAAAACTCAAGATGTGACCTATGTTTACAAGCATAGGTCAATGATTGATTTCCGTTTTTCAGAATGATGAGTGATCAATAGTGTAGTATTCCATGCAATTTAAGTGTCTTAGACGAGAAAAGGACACTTGGAAGAATAATATATATTGTTTATGAATCATGATGTGTATATGGAAAGTCCTAAAATTGGTGGTTAATTAAGGTTTACAGGGAACAGCATGTTGTGCAGCAAAAGGAGTTTTTTGAGTTTATGACTTTGTAATATAAATGGTGCAAATTACATTATAAAGTATTCCCATAAAAGAGTAATTAGATTAATTAATTTAAGTTAATTAAGCTAATTAAGAGAGAGATATGGGTGCGATATCAATGGTTGGAAATGATTTGAATTTCATTAAAATAAAGGGACTATAGTACATATGGTTTGGTATTTAATGAAATGGTCAAATGTACTGCGCAAGTCAAACCGAGAAAATCAGATTTTGAGTTTGATTTGCGAGGAGATCGTTTATAAACGATTGTATATCGTTTTTAAACGATTCGGACGGAATCGGACGGAACTTAATTAATTCCATGATTTGTTTAATCGGCAATATTTTTAATTGGCCAGAAACAATTGTCCTAAATTAGCACCCTTTTAGATTTGATCTCAGCCATTCATCATGCACCATTTGATTGCATCTATCAAGTGATTGAGGCCCTTTATATATTCTATCATTCTGATGGAGAATGATTGGAGTATGATTATTTCTCTGTCTCAAAGTTGAAAGCACCATTTGAGAGGAACAGAGAAAAGAGAAGGGAGACGAGGTCAGAACCGATATCCCGGAGTTCACCATCAAGGCAAGGGAAGCAGTTTCGGTCTTGTAGTGCTCTTCTCGGTGTTGTTCTCTACAGAATTTTCAGTCTATCGTTCACAACTGCAAGCATGGCTGGAGGTAACAAAATTGATCTTGGTTTATTCCGCATTCAAGGTCGTTTAATTGCTAACAGACTTTTGACCCCCACCCCACCACCAGTACGTTACATCTTTATAGTTAACAGCTTTCGACTGATTAAAATTAAGCAGAAGGGGCCCACACGCACTAACTTGGGATCCATCTGTCGGACATATCTCTTTGAAAAGGAGGGTTAATAAAGGAATGGGAAAAAAAAGGGAGAGGATAAGAGAAGGGAGGCTGTACCAGGTTCACTAGCTAGCTGCCAAGTTCAGGTCAGCAGGAAAGGCAATTTGATTACAAAAACAGCTAGCTATCAACTAATGGATTAGTTTGTTGGCTTTACCAGCAAAATACCAGAACGCACAGAATTTTAAGAAAAGAGAGAATAACAACTTAATTTTGTGATGCTACAACCGTGCATCCTTTTCTGATCCCTTTTATTATATAGAGAATAATACAAGACAAATATAGAACATACATAATTATATTTTTCCTTACTTTAGACAACCCAGTTTATTAAAACTAAATCCTAACCACCTAAAATTACATGGCGCACTAAAAAAACTGAACCTATTCTTGGACAACTAGATTAAACCATCAATCTCCTCCTTAAGCTTGTTGTCCTTCACTGACAATCCGTACACCTACTTTCTCTCTTATTTCCAGAAACTTTAACCTTGCTAGTGACTTGGTCAGGATATCTGCAGGTTGCTCCTCTGTGCAAACATGTTTCACCTCAATCATCCCTGATTCAACACAATCTCTAATAAAATGGAATCTGGTATCAATGTGTTTACTTCTTTCATGGTGGACTGGATTTTTGCTCAATGCAATTGCTGATTGATTATCAATCTTCAGGGTAACCTTCTTAACTTCTGTCTTTAACATATCAGCAATCAATCGTGCCATCCACACTCCTTGACATGCTGCAGCACTTGCAGCAATGTATTCTGCTTCACAGGAAGATAATGCAACTACTTTCTATTTTTGTGAGCACCAACTTATAGGATTTGAACCAAGGAAAAACAATAAACCTGAGGTTCTCTTCCTGTCATCAATATCTCCAGATAGATCACTATCTGAATAACCAGTCAGCACCAAACCTCATTTCTTCTTCTCATAGATGCACCCAAAGTTCAGAGTTCCTTTCACATACCGCAATATGTGCTTCACTGCAGCCATGTGCTCTGTCGTGGGCTTCTCCATGTACCTACTCACCATGCCGACTGAAAATGCTAAATCCGGGCGTGTGTGTAGCAGGTATCTCAAACTGCCGACGATACTTTGGTATAGTGTTTTATCTACACGAGGATTTGTGCTTTCCTTGCTCAATTTCAGGCGAGGTTCCATTGGAATTTGTGTTGAGTTGCAATCCTTCATTCCACTTTTCTCTAACAATTTTGTTGCATATGCGGACTGAGTGAGTGTGATCCTTTCGGAGCTTTGACAAACTTTAATTCCCAAGTAATAATTGAGTAACCCAAGGTCGCTCATACTAAACAATTTGTTCATCTGAGATTTGAATTTGTTTATTTCTTTGATACACTCACCATTGATAATTAAATCATCCACATAAACTCCAACTAGCAAATTCCTTTTTTCTTGGTTCCTTTTGTACACAGCATGCTCCAATGGACATCTCTCAAAACCGAGTGTTTCCAGTGACTTGTCCAGTTTTGAATTCCAAGCTCTAGGAGCTTGATGCAAGCCATACAGAGCCTTGTGTAGTCTTAATACCTTGTGTTCTTCTCCTATTTTCTCAAAATCCGGTGGTTGAACAACATAGACCTCTTCTTCCAAATCACCATTGAGGAAAGCTGATTTGACATTCATATGATGAACCTCTCATCCTTCATGTGCTGCAATAGCAATTAACAAGCGTATTGTCTCCAGCCGAGCAACAGGAGCGAAAACTTCATCAAAATCAACACCTTGTCGTTGAATGTATCATTTTTCCACTAGTCTCGCCTTGTGTTTCACGATCTTTCCTTGAGTATCTTTTTTTAACTTGTAAACCCACTTCAGGCCTATTGGTTTGTGGCTGTTAGGTAATGAAACAAGCTGCCAAGTTCTATTCTTCTCAATAGAAAATATTTCCTCCTCCATTGCTTTTCTCCATACTGGTTCTGTTTTAGCTTGTGCAAAATCTGTAGGCTCCTCCTCTCCAAGCAAACATAGTTCTGATTCCTCTAATTCCATTGGGAATGTTTCTTCATACAAACTCTTGATATCACGCTTACCTCTTAGTCCTATTGAACTTCCTTCGGATGTTAAAGGCAGCTCTTCTTTAGGTGATACTGATCCATCTAATGTTGCAGCAGGAGTGCACGGCTCAATTGAACCAGGGGTTCTAGACCTTGTTCTTGTCACAGGAGTTTGATGGTCTTGTGAGTGATCTATGTCGAAGTCATGTTCCCCAACTTTTTCTTCACGCTGTGTTGTGTCAAATGCACCTGGAATAGGAAGGTAGTGTATCAGAAATGTGTCTCTAACTGGTTGTGCATCTTCTGCTGGATTTCTACTCCATTCCCACTTCTTTTCTTCCTCGAACACTACATCACGTGTCACCACAACTCGTCGTGTCTCAGGATCAAATATTCGATAGCCCTTCGTATTCATGTCATAACCAATGAACACCATTGGCTTGCTTCGGTCTGCTAGTTTTGAGAGGTGCGGTGTCACCACTTTTACATGTGCAATGCATCCGAAAATTCTGAAATGATTGACACTTGGCTTGTGATCATAATATGCTTCATATGGAGTCTTGCCGATAACATTTTTTGTTGATGTTCTATTCAGAAGATAGACAGCGGTTGAAACCGCTTCTCCCCAAAATTCACTTGGCATTCCCTTTCTTTTTAGAAGACTTCTTGCCATGCCGACCACCGTTTGGTTTCTCCGTTCAACTACTCTGTTCTGTTGCGGAGAGTAAGGTGCCGTGAGGTAACGTCTAATTTCCTGCAACTCGCAATAATTCCTGAACTCATTTGAAGTGAATTCACCGCCGCGGTCACTGCGCAAAGCTTTTAGCTTGCAATTCTTCTCCAACTCAGCTGCAGTTTTGACCTTTTTAAACGCCTCAAAAGCTTCGTCTTTATTTCGGATTAGAACCAGCCACATGAACCTACTGTAGTCATCAACCAACAGCATGAAATAATTCTTTCCACCAGGAGTGGCTGGAGTGATAGGTCTACATAAATCAACATGCCATAGCTCAAGAGGAGACTCTGCTCTATATTGTGCCTCGGCTGGAAAGGGATTTCGATGTTGCTTTCCAATCAAATAGCCGTCACAAATGCGATCCTCATGTTCGATCATAGGCAGGCCATGCACCATCTTCTTGAGAGCCATATTCTTCAAAGCATGAAAATTCACATGCCCATATCTAGCATGCTAGAGCCATGCCTCTTCTTTGCTCCTAATCAGGAGGCATTCAGGAAGTGCAGGAGTAATGTGCAGCATATATAACCGGTTCCTTGATCTGCTCACTTTGGTTAACAATCTTTGCATTCTGTCAAAGATAAACATTACTCCTCCTTCAATTTCAATCTTGCATTCGTTCTCATCCAATTGGCCAAGACTAATTATGTTGCTTTTCAACATGGGGATGTAGTAAACATCTGTGAGTATGCGATGTTCACCATTAAAGCACTCAACGAGGACAGAACCTCTTCCGTGTATCTCCTCAGTTGAACCATCTCCAAATTTGACTGACCCTCTGATGGTTGTGTCAATTTCAGCAAACTTTTCAATACATCCAGTCATGTAATTACTTGCACCAGTATCTAGATACCAAGCCTTGTCTTGCGTACCAGTAAGTGTTGGCACGACTTTATCTTCGTGTAGTAACACCTCCTCGTTTGGTATTGTGTGGATTAGTTCATAAATTTCAGTCATCAATAGTGCTGGTTCACCATCGTTCTGTTTTATAACTAAATTGACCCTCTGTTCTCTACGGTTTGGCTTTGGACAATCTTTAGCAAAGTGTCCATATTCATTACAATTGAAACACTTCACCTTAGATTTGTCGAACTTACGTGGCTTTCGTTCATCGCCAATGCGTTCCCCATTGCCTCGACCTCCACCTTGTCCGCGCCCGCGTCCACGACCTCTACCGTGATGACCTCCTCTCTTGGCGCTGCTGGAACACCCGTCTTTCTTTTCTTTTGTGCACCTTGCCTCCCACTTGGCCTGGGTAAGGAGCAGCTGTTCTCCCCCATCTTTTGAGTGTTGTCGCCCCTTAAGTCCTTCCTCAAAGGTTCTGAGACCGCCTATCGCCTCTCAGAACGACATATTCTCAATATCGCCAAACTGCTCAATTGTTCCAATAATCGGGAGTAACTTATCTAGAACTGAACTGAATAGTTTTTCAACAATTTCTCTGTCATCAAGCTTTGTGCCGAGCAAGCGAATCTCACCCATCAACGTGGTAAGTTTCATGGCATACTCATTTATTGTCTCAGAATTTTTCATGTGCATCTTGTTCAGTTGCCGTTTCAGCACTTGTACACGTGCCTATTAGAGTTATGTCCTAGAAGTCAATCATTATATGGCTACTTCTATGGTTTATGTTATTGATGATATTTGATCATTTATTCCTTGATTTATTTATTGACAGATCATTCAGGTTGAGGATCTGAATTGTAGATCTCTGTGTTTCATTTATAATAAATGACAATAATAAATCGAAAAGGTCCGTAATCTTGATAATTAACAAGGAATATTAATTATCGGATAAGATTAGTATGCAAGTTAAGTGATGATTAAGTTCTACAAATCATAGGTAAGGAGTTGCCAACTTAATTGCATATGTGTATGTTATGGAACATAGTACAGGACACGACCCAATGAAATAAATATATGGATTGTGTTATGTGTCATTATTTATTTCATTTGAGTTTGATTCTAAGTTTGAGATGGTTCAACTTTTCCACATGAGGATAGGTTCAATAAATATCGTCTACCGTTGATTCCTGATAAGGGCTGCTATACGGACTTTATTTATGTTCTCTTGAAATGTGCGGGGAAAAGTTGTTCATCAAGAAAATCGTATGTCCCTCATTAATTTACTTAGTGAGCGATGATATCTGTTTGGGCCCCTTGATGGAGATGGATTGTTTGCTAGCAACTGATACAGTCATCTCTAGATCAAGAAACGTATAATCTGCAAGAATGACACATTTCTATCTTGGATTATACGATGATATCATGTGACATAAGAATCAGACAAGGATATACTATTATTTCTTATGCAGGATTAAAATATTGTAGCAGTACACTATTTATGCGAATTGGGAATCATAACGTGTTGCTAGATAACGCTTATGATTATTGGAAATAAATAGCGATTTATTTTCCATGTCCAACAGAGCATAAATCCTCAAAGGGTCACACAAATAGGTTTTGACCATGCGTGCATTATTTATTTGGTTGTATTAAGGAATGCAACAATATGATATGTTGACTGATTAATTATGTACTGTTGCGAACCGTCATAATTAATTAATTAAGTCAAACGGATTATATAGAAATAAATTAATGCATATTCTAATCCTTAAATAATTATCAAAGTGTTGATAATTAATTTGTTTAACATGAATTAATTAAAGTAATTAATTTGAGCTAACGGGCCTATATTTAAATGGTAAATTAAAGGTCCAAATTGAGAGCAATCAATTGGGCCACTAATTAATTGAATTAGAGGACCAATTAAATAATTGATAGAGCCCATTTAGGCCCATTTTATGGCTGCCCTAGTGATGGCATAGTTGTAAATTAGTTACAACTTTTTGGAAGAGTGGTTGGTCTATAAAAGGACCACTTTGGGAGCCAAAACCCTAGCCACCTTGGATATAATCCGCACTCAAAATGAGGTCAAGTCGGGGACATACAATCTATCTTCTTGAAAGCGTATCTTCTTTTCAAGTGATCAGGTAAACACTGACTCTATGAAATAAAAGGGGGTGCCGCTTAAAGAGCTCGATTGTTCAGCTCCTAAAGAGCTGGCTCACATATCTTTCCATTGTTTGTTTCAATGCCCTTTGGACGAAATTGTTCTTACCAGAGTAGAAATTGGAACTGTTTCTGTAGTCAAAAGAAAATCCTATTCTCTCCTGCCTATCCCTTCTGAAACTACTACTTCGAATACAACACCTATTCTTGATCTATCCCTGGCATAAACTCATCTCTTGCCCAGCTACTCTATCATGCTCGGTTCTACCTCACCGTCACATATTAATCAAACGAAAAAGCACAGTTGCATTCAACAGTGCCGAAGCCTATCTATCCATATACTGGTGATGACATCAAAATTGATCATATTTCTCGACTGATAAAAGTCTGATTGAGGCAGCGGAAGCCATCTTCCTTCTTCATGCACTCACTAAGTAGAATGGCAGCTGAATTGCTTGGCCTTACTTCAAGATCAAAGGACTGCAAAATCTACTTGACTACTTTGACTACTAGAGCGCCGTACTGAACTTCTTGACGATTGATTGCCGCATTCTCAAAATAAGGATTCGAGATATTTCTTTGATACTTCACTCAACTTGAAACACTTCTATCTTCTGAAGCGGTTGGATCGGGTACTGGTATCTACTTCTTGGTCTCAGCTCTTCCCTACGGCATACGTGAATCACCTATTGATACTTTACAGTGATCACTGCCCGATATTGCTTCGAATCTTAGGCCAGCCGAGCAACAGCTGATCCTGTTTGCGCCAGTGAAGGTAACTGGGATTAACCACGGTCTAACCATTAGTGGTGATTGTGGCGGAGGGAGAGGTAGCCAAGTTTGACTCAGCAAAGGTGGACCCATGCAAGCGTAAGTCAGTAATGTGCTAGAGCGAGTCAGTTAATAGGGGGATTCCCGTGCTATAGTGAATGAAGTGGGGGAGCGAGCTACGGATGAACGTTTTCTGGGAGCCTAGCGGCGTGAAATTCGTTCTTTTAAGCGAGAAAAGCCTACGCATTCTCAAGCATAAGCTATTACTCATTCCCCTGGCAGGAGAGCTAGTTTCAGTAATGAGAGGGGCCCATGAGAGTAGTTACATGAAATCGAGATAGGGAGGAAGATCACAAACCTTGCTTGTACGCCGAAAACCCCCCAGTCAGTTTAATTGGTGGAATTGGTGGAAAAGGAAAGTAAGTACGGAAGGTCAATAATTACTCTTGAAACAGGTCAAGAAAAATAGACTCGCCACTACGGCGAATTAGGAAGGCTCATTGGCGCGTACACAACTATGGCTGACACAACAGAAATTACGCCGCTTGTGAAGTACAGGCCCAAGGGTAATGACAACAAAGCAAAAGACAAAGTCCAGCGAGTAAGGGAAAGCAATTTGAAATAGTAATAGGCAAGTCAAAAATCCGATTTCACTATTCCTATCAGCGTGTCAAAAAGGGCCGACTACTGAAAGGATTACTACAGTTCAGTCTCCGAAATCCAAAGTCTGCTGGTAGTAGTTACCATCCAGCCTGTGTCAGTTTACAGCCATACATAAGCAGTAATTGCTTAGCCAATTTCATAAGCCTCCGGAGTGGCACCAGTTGGATAGGAGAGAATAGAATAGGAAACAGGCGTCTTTCCTGCCTGGCCTCTTTCTTCGAGCAAGTTCGAGTTCTCGTTGGAGTACTTGGAGTACTAAGCCCATCTAATTACAGTGTACTAGAAAGCCTGACTTTGACTTTTCTAGTACTAAGGCAAGCAACAGGGCAAGCATACTAACGAAAAAAAGCGGAATATTCTATCTTACCCCAGCTATTACATAAACCCCTTAATAAGGGTCGGCCACTCCCGGGTATCTTCCCTGGAGTCAAGGCTTTCTAAGTCCTCTTAAGTTGTTAACGGTCTACAGGAAGGCCTAGTTCCCGTTGGAGTATCTTTTGAAGTATTGTATTTTCTCTTTCCGGCCAGTCAAAAGGTTTTGCAATCGTTGTATTTCTCACCTTTTTGAGAATAGGAGGAGTCCTAAGAGTTTGATTCCTTGTGATCACATATTATCTGAAGAAATTTGCTTGACAGAAAAAAGATCAGAGGGATCGGGCCAGTGAAAGCAATCTAAAGCATGTGAAACCCTAAGTCTGTGATCATCAGAAGCAAGCATAATTACGGCATTGATTCTACGCCAGAAGGAAGCTAGTTGGTACAGAAGAAAGCTATCCCGAAGTAAGAGCTCAATTACATCGACCCGAAAGCAGAGGTACTCTTAGTTCAGAGAGTCGACTTGGCATGCTTGAAGTTAAGTTACTCGCCTCTCAAGGGATGAGTGTTTCTTCCGCAGAAAGTTTTAGTGCCCACCATATCTTAAACCCCCGGCCTATAGTTCTTTCTTCGTCCGTTGCAAAGATCAAGTTGAACTTAGAGTTCTAATGGGTTTTATGATGTACCCGTGTATGTGTTGCTTTCCAAGTAGTCCTTTCTTATTTCATCAAAGAAAGATTCCCATTTCGAATAAGTAAAGTAAAATAGGGAAGGAATGAGAGCTTAGGGCTAAAATAACCTATTTGGATTTTTTGACCACTTCTGCTGGGTTCGTGTTAAGTTTCGATCCACGTTCCTTTGCCTGCCTGACCCGCACGAGCAAGGCAGATTCCATGATCTTGTTCTAGCCTGGCTGACTTTTCCACCTTCTCCAGTCAAAAAAGCTGAATCACTGATTGATTGTTCAGGCGACCGAGAACCCGAACCACTTGACTGACGAAGTACAAATCGCGCAAGCGAAGAAGGCGGGAAACGGAAAGATTCTCAACATACATAGGCACCGAGGAAAGAGCGAGACCAGAACCTGTACTAGGCGTGCGCGCTGGTCCGTTGAAGGAAGAATCCAACAACCGGACTGCTTAGGCATCAAGCCAAGCTTGGTTTTGGTCTTCTTTTCTTTCTTCTTGACGCTTTGACTGCCTTTTGATCTTCTTTCTGACTTCGACTTCTTCCAAACCATTTGCTCTTCGATTCTAGTTGATTTCATTTCCACACCAGCACCTGACCGACGTCCACTTTCACTTATTTTCATTTGCTCTAGTCTTCTTTCAATCTCTCAAAACTACGATAGAAAGAAGTATACAAATCAGAGATCCATGAAAACATCGCAGGAATTCCATCCAATTACAGACGAGAACTACTCTATGGTATAGAATATGCTTGCTATCTATAGATATGTTAGTCTATTCTAAAGGAAGCTAGCTCTGGTCCATGTCACTAATCGATTGAAGTAGTGGTCTTGCAGCTAATTGTGAGGATCAAATCCTCTTTCTTTAGAAAACTCTAAACGTTTGCTTGCTTCGCTTTCAAAACCAAGATCTACTTACTCTCAACCAATGTCTCACTGACTGGGACTAGCTTGCTTTCTACACAAGTAGCGGAATGCTCGAAATTGGACTTCTTTCAGTTGTTCCAAACTCACCGCTTAAATATCAGAGTTGTGAGAACTGGTAAGCAGTAAAGCTTGTGGACACTCAATCGGATAGACAGAAGAGAAAAAGAAGTGGAATTTGCTTCAAACTCTACAAGTGAGAGTCCAAAACAATTATCTTACAGCTTTCCCCCTCTTTTGGCTGCTTTATCGGCTGCTCCTACTTTCCCATCTGTACCAACAGACTTAGGCATTCCTTCTGAGCTAGCTAGGGAGTCAATAGATAGAAGGGTACAACAAGCCTATTATAGAATGAAGTAGAAGCTGAGTCGGGGGAAGAAACACCCATACCTTCCTACTGGGAAAACTGGGGCTTGAACTCCTATTCATTAATTTACTACTTAGCTAGCACTGGTACATACAACTGAACTCGACTACTATACTGGGAAAACTCATTTCTCAAGCTGGGATTCTTAAGTCAATCTGCTCACTCGAATTACTACTAGGGATGCTACAGCTGAAAGCGTCAACTCACTATTCGGAACGACAAGCTTACTTTATTACTTCTATTCTTAGAACTGGCAGAGAGAAGTAGAAGCCCCAATTCAAACTATCGAAACTGCTTATGCTTGGTAAAACACATGAAACGATAAAGCAGCTTACGAAATCTCATAGCAAACTTGAATTCTCAATTCTATATTTGAACTTCAATTTTGACTCTTAACTACTTGCTTATTCGCTTACTTTGTCAAAGACTAGATACTACGGATCGGGCCCAGCCTCAAACCCGGTAAACCACATATAAGCTCTGTATTATTGTAGGCGAGTTGCATACTTTCACTATTAATACTCCGGATACGGGAAGCAAAAAGCCAATCTCCAATCTGCAATTCCGATTTCTGTCTTTGAGTCTTCTATCCGCCTTGCTAAAACTACATAAACAACGCGTCAATTCCCTACTTTTGATTCGGGCTTCGAATCTTCTATCACCTGGTCAAACTATATAAACAAAAAGGCAAGCCTCAGAGTATGGGTATGACAAGTCAACTCAAACCTTATAAGCGAAAGCCAGAATTCAAAACTCGGAGTTTGACTCCGTAAACTAGAAATGGAGTAAGAAATCTGATAAGTAGAAGAGAGAATTCACAGCTGCAGCTACTTCCTTTATAGCTTCCTTTGAATCTTCCTACTTCCTTTGTAACTACAGGTATTCTGATAAGTGAGTTGGAAGAGTTAAGGACATTTGCAGTATAGAATGGTTAGAGTTCTGTTGAAGTTTAAGTAGTTAATTCAAGGAAGGAACTGTTCTACGCTAAGCTTAGGACTGTACTTATGATATTACAGAGTCAGCAGCTTTGTTATCGAAATATTCAGAAAGGTCCGATACAGTTCTCGGTTTCAAGAAGGCTTGTATTTAAGAGACGGATTCTGTTATTCAAATCTTCCGAAGCTTCGATGCTAACTCGTTGTTCTCCAGCAGACTAGCAGAGGAACTCAAAGAAAAAAAAGAAAAAAGCTTGTTTTCTACTCGATCAAAAAAAAGCGGGGAATGTGGATGTGGTTGATACAAGTCCCAAATAACTGTTTTACGTCTTAGAGGACGCATGATTCCTTTGATTACACCTCGAGAATAATCCGGTAGTTGCGAGTAATGTATCAAATTGATCTGTCCTGGTTCCCCGGATTCCTTCGCCTCATCGGATTGCTTCTCCTCATCGGATTGCTTCTCCTCAAGCGGATTCTTCTTAACCTTCTTCCCCTCCTCAAGCAGATCATCCTCATCCATTATATAAATGAGAATATCTCTGAATTTGCGTAAAGAAATTTCCGCGAATTCTCGTGACTTTTCCTTTTGCTTTTCCTGGTCGTCTTTTTGTTTTTCCTTTTCTTCCCCATGTTTGTCCTCATCTTTACTTTCACTCTCTTCTTTTTCCGGCCTTTCTTCCCTCACTTCCATGTCGTCCATAAAGCCACTTAGCCCTTTAGGAAGATCTTTCTTGATTTCCTCGAATTCAATAGGAAAAATATCAAAAAAGCTTCTTCCCCTTTTTGGCATTTTTACGACTTTTTTAGTAGTTGGATCAGTCACTACTAGTGTGTACAACAAGGTTTGCGAACTTTTTTCTACTCGTTCCATCCACCGTAAGCGATCGTAGGCAGACATAAAGTGTTCACTACTTTCTGTTGGACATTCCTGTATTAGGGGTATACTAACACTAATTTTGTCCTTTTTAAATCCTTCAAACACGCTCTTTCGAATTTCGGCTTCCTGTTTGGGATCTTCCATTTTTTTGGATTTTTCCATTTTGTTTCTCGGATCCTTATTATTTACCTTTCCTATGTATCTCATAGGCGGTCTTTCTGATATCCTTATTGGACTACGATTTGGTCCCTTCAAAAGGGGATCCTCCCGTTTCGAAAAGCATTCTTCTTCATTCTCATCATTACATAATCTGACTCTTTTTTCGAGGATATCTAGAGCAAGAAATCCCTCTTTCTCTTCTAGAACTTTGATTCGACTTCTTAATTCATTGATTAAGTTGTACTTTTTTTTCATTTCTATAAATCCAAATAGAATATAAGTATTTCTGAGATTTTCAGTATTTCTGAGATTTCGAAAATTTATTCAATCTTCTTAATTCAGATAATCTTCTTAATTTATTTACTATTCTTAATTTCATTGTTTTCGGATTCAGAAACCAATAAGAATTGACTAAAGCAAGTTGTTTTACTAGCGTGTCCAAAAACTCCTTGAGACCATGTCTATATGTAAAAGATATTCTTTTTTTTCCATCACTTCGACATGTACCAAAATAATATTGCCCCATTTCATTTTGTACAGGAATGTCTTGTACAGCACCCTCGTACAATCGATTCTTTTGGATATACCGTAATGGACGATTCCATCGTCTAGAATCAAAAAGACGAGTAACGAATATTCTTGTAAACCTGAATTTAGTCTTTTCCTGCTCTTCTTGATTTCTAACTAATTGAGTATTCTTCGTGTTGGAAGTTGTTTTTCCATTTCTTTTTTCCTGCCTTTCTTGATTTTTCTCTTTCATCTGCTTTTTTTTTTCTAGTGTTTCGGCTTTTGTTTCTCTCATTCTCTGATCGAGAAAAGGATAGGGTACTTTGCCTAAATAGAAGATAAAGATGACAAAAGAGAAAATACGGAAGACTTCCTCCATAGAAGATATATATGTCCAGTCTATCAGAGTGTACTTCCAATGCAACACAAGACCCTTGTAGTTCTTCGATCTATCAAAATAAAAAGAAGTTTGCCGTATGCAGAATAATACCAACCCAAGCCATTTTGTGAAGAAAATTTGACCAATGAACCAAGCACCAAAACTGCTTGTTACAAATCAAATCTTGTTGTTACATCGAAACATATAAATGTTGGCTAATCTAGCTAACGTTGAGCTTGGTAAAATAAAATGATTTAATAATTGAAAAATGACATTACTCAGGAATACACATTGAATGCTGAAATTACGTATGGAATTTCGGGTAGTTAGTCCATATTCATAATCCAAAAAGTCCTCGTCCTTGTACGATGCGAAATGAAAGAAAAGATAAAGTACAACGTTGATAGTTATTGTATGAGGCTGACTCAGTGCTAGATGCAGAGGGAAATAAGAAACTGATACGAGCATTATAAGTTGCCCGACAAGAAAACCAGTTGTCGACGCAACATTCCTCTCGCTCCCTTCTTCCATAACCCGAGTTTTAATAAGAAAGAAAAAAGAGGGCCCTATCGAGAATGTGGTGAAAAATCCAAAATAAAGTCCGAATACGACGACCGATTGAGTTGTTTTACTACAAAAAGTTTGGATAATGTTGATGATTATGTTCATTGTTACTCCCTTTTGATTTTTTCGTTTTTGATTTTTTGGTTTTTTCTTTTTTGTTTTTGCTTGTTTTTGACAATTTCCATGTTTGACATTCTTCTTGATCGGATTCTTCGCTCACTACTACTATGACATTACACTCATTATCTTGCCCGGTGTTTCTTCTTTGAACCACCACATTTGTTTGTGCATGCGGCGCAGGCTCTTGCTTGAAGCTTTAAGGGAGAATCAAATCTCCCTCCTGAATCATCTTTTCGGCGATATTCTTGAAAACATAGCAATCGCCTGTGGGGTGGCCTAAGACCCGATGAAAGGCGCAATACTTTGGGTCATTCGTTTTGTGTTGCTCTTCTGGTCTCTTGCATGGAGGCAATTCAATGGCCTTCCCGGCTAATACCTGTTTGAGAAGTGCTGCCGTTTTCTCTTTCTTCAAAGAATATGGCCTACTCAATCGCTCAACGAGAGTCGCTGTGGGACGGCCATTTCCATTGTTATTATTATTATTGCGGTTGCCCTTGTAACCGCCACCGTGACTTGTTGAGGCCTCGTAAGTTCCTTCAACTTGAATCGGGCCCGTTCCTTTGCCTCTTTGATCATTTCTGTTATTGATGACTTGTGTTCCCTTAGGTGGTCCGATGTGCACTACTCTCGCCACGCGCGTTATAAGATTTTCATAGGTGTAGATATCACTCCCAGAAAGTGGCCTTTTATCCAATCGTCTAAATTCCTTATTAAAGATTCTACGGCTTCCCTTTCGGGCATCTGATGAGTGCACCTTATATTCAGGTTTCTCCACCTGTTAATATAGTCGAGAGCCGCCTCTCCTGGCTTAGGTTTCTCGCAAGCCAAATCGGCCATTGTAATTCTTTGAGTCACCATGGCGAATTTGGATCGGAATATTTCTTCCATCTCGTCCCACGTTTCAATTGAATCATTTTCTAATGAGGAGTACCATTCAAACGCGGCGCCCGTCAGACTTTGCGAAAATTGCTTCAAGAGAAGGGCCTCATCATGGGAAGTGTTGCCGCATGCATTTCTGAACTGCACTAGGTGCTGCTCGGGAGTGATGTCCTTCTTTCCTGTGCCATCGAAAAGATTGAACTTTGGTACCTGGTAACCCGCAGGGTACGGCACTTGCTCATACCTTTTTGGATATGGCCTTCCACATCTCTTTCTGAAATTGACCAGGTGTCCCGCTCCTGACGCTTGTAATTGTTGACTTATCATTTCCTGAATAAATTGTTTTGTCGTCTCGGGTCTTTCTGCCCCAATCCGAGATCCTGCCCCTGGGATCTCGTCCTCATAAGACCCATACTGATTTTTCTTCCTTCTTTCTTTAGAGGGTCTTCCTTCTGGTCTTTCCTCTTCTTCTTCCGACGAATCGTACTTATTCTTACTCCTCCTTCCTTTTGAAGGCCTCCTCTTACTCGCTACAAGTCTTCCGCTCGCTTTCCTCTTTCTGCCCTTTCTTTCCCAAATAGGCAAGCGTTCTACTACTTTTCGTTCGTAACTACTAATGTGTAGAACGAAAAGCCCGGTTTACCTGGAGATTGACTTTATTGTTGGGGGAGGTAGGAGTCTTTGCTAGTGTATCCCCTTTGAGGGGATCAATTGAGAAGTCTCATCCCGAGCTTGCCCCCCCCATATAGATAGAATTGCTTTTCCTCCATAAGCTTTTCGGAGTGAAGTAGAAAAAGTACGCAGGGTCAATCGCTTCCTTTGCATCAGCATTGCTAGCCGACTCCAACAATCAGGTCACCTCCATTATCACAATTTGAGAAATATATGATTTTCATAAAAGACGAAGGACAACAAACAAAAAGGCTTTTCGAAGAACGATTGAATAAGAGTTTTTTGAGTTTCCCGCAACATATAATAAGACAGTTTTGTGCTACTAGAAAAAGTCCATCATTTTGGAGTTCTTAAGTAAAATGAGTAAAGTCAGTCATGTTAGTCAGGTCAGTCGTGGACAGCATTTCTAAGAAAAAAGAAAGATTTTCCCGTTGCGATGTTTTTTTCCTTTCTATCCGAGCCAGACCACAAGCCGTCACGCATCATCCTCGGATGGATGAGGTGAATCTACCAAGGATCTCGGTGGAAATTTCTCGTTCTCACCAACGATTTGGAAAAATGCAAGAAATGGAATGGAGTTTTTTTCCGGGGTGTCAATGTCTGGGGGAAGTAGTTCTTCGATAAGAGCTCTTGGTAGTCCTTTGACCTTTTCCACAGTGGAGAATGCAAGCAATGGGAATCGAAGTAAACCATCACTGATCTACTCATGGGGGAGGGGCAACTAGTGAAGTGAAAGACCTGTCAAATGACGTGCTTTTAATGGCATTAAGTTAATGAATGGAGGAGCCAGGATCAAGAAGGATCCGCTTGAGTTGCATCCCTTGATATGTGCCAGTCACGTACAGCGGGCGGTTGTGTTCCGCGGTTCCAACCAACAGGTCGTTGTCAGTGAAATAAATGGAAGCTGTACAAGCCGAATAAAGTGCTGCCTTCATGTGCTCTTCCGCAAAGAGAGCTTGGTATTTATCTGGATTTTGGAATGCATGGATCAGCACGTCTCTAAATTCCGGAGACAGCATTCAGGCATAAAACACACTGAGTAAGGCTGGGATTTGCCTCAGTAAGGCAGGTCTTTTCCTCAAGTGCGCTAGAACGTTATAATAAGTCTTTGTGAGCTTGGCTTTGTCGCTAGCATCATCATCTATCACAACCTCCTTATTTTTCTTCTTTTTTTTGGCGCTTGCCGCTCAGGTAGAACTTCACCTTGCCGCAAGTTAATCAAGCACGCATCTTTTGAGGGAAGCCTTTATCTTCGGACTCCTCAGGTTACTCCGGGAAAGAAAGATATTATTCAACGTCACTCCCAGGACCGCGCATTCCTTTTTGTTTTGCTACGATGAATTCGGTTCTTGATTCTTTACGGTTTTCTCCTGCCTACCACGTACACCCTTTTCGAAAATCGGCTCTCCGGCACCGAAGTCAACTCTTTCTATTTCGGGGCCTATGGAGAATGGGGATGAGTGCTGGCACTTTACTGTCCAACATTCGACGTTTCTTTCATTCCCCTTACTAGATCAAAGAGGGCATATGTGGGGTTTGAAGATGCCTGGGCCTTCCCACCTTATTCTAATAGCCTGCATCAATGCCTCTGCCCAGAAAGAACATAGGAGGCATTAGAAAGAAGAGATCGGTCATCAAGTCAAGAATATATTCGCGAAAAGCCAAAGTTCATGCGTAACTAACGTTGTCAAGTAGATTTGCAAGGGTAAGGATATGCTTAATAGCACAGAAGGGCGCTAGCTAGGCTACTAAGTAATGCCAGTAATAGGGCTAGCACCGGTTTATGCTACTAGAACTCTCGAACGGCGGGGGCAAAGATGCCTTTTTTTCTTTCCCACCTATTAGAACGTTTTTCCCAAAACTCCGTCTTCTCGTCCGGACAAGCCAAGAACTAAGAGTTGCCTCGCAGGTTTTTTGATATGATCTGTTTCTTCTGCTTGATTTTTGATTAGATTCTATTTTCTCCGATTGTTTTTTTTCAAGAAACGCCTTTCAAGGCTTCGGTGTCTACCGTCATCAAGATGAATCTTCACAAGTAGACGACTCCGGAATGGATAATGGAATAACCCGCTTCCTGAGGAGGGAAGGTCGGAATCTCACTCAAGAGCAAGGGGTGCTGGAAATGTCGAACTGTCTGTATTGAACTAAAATAAGTTAGGTGAGTCAATGTATGCATGCTCTTTATCGTATAAGGTACCATCGGAATAGTGCGTTGTGTGCGCAAGGTATGGGTGTTTCTCTTGGCCCAACTGCTTCTTAGATGGAGCATCCCTATTTTCTTAGCTGTGCTCTTGTCCACTCTAAAGGCAAGGCAAAGTCAACCTTCGTCTCGGTATCCGAAGCCTGTGAACGAGGTACTTGAGTTTCATGATTGCGGTGATATTGTGGTGCGTTTGCAACGAGGGAGGCAACCTCTTCCGTCCGCACCTTTCCCTCTGTCTCTTTGGGCCTACGGCAGGCACCACCAAGTTGATACACAGAGAATGCATTATTTATTGTATACATATAAAGAAAGCGGACTACAAGAAGAAATCATCCCCATGGAAGTTCACTCCAGCTGTTTACCCGGCCAGTCAGCCAATATGTGTTTGAACAAATCAATATGGAACAAAGATCCCTGAACTCCCGGGCCGAGGTAGAGATAGTAAAGAGAAAGATGATAGATGCTGTGATTATTGCAACAGATATCAGCATACTCGTGCTACCTGCTGGAAACTGCGAGATGCTCAACAGGCAGCAGTGGGACAGAATGCTACCACCTCTCTTGATGGCTCGAATAAGGTATCAGCTCCTTCCTCTAGTCATGATCACACTGAGTCTTCCCAGTTTGCTACTGTGGCTCATGCAGGTCAAAATGTTGCTCTGGCATCTCAAAATATGTCGTCCTGGTTTCTTGATTCTGGGGCATCTACTCACATGACAGGTAATATAGATTTCTTTATCGATTTGAAATCTTTCCGTGATATGCCTCCTTTCGTTGTAGCTAATGGAAACAAAGTTTCTATTGCTGGTATTGGGAGTGTACAACTCACTCCTCGGTTGCTTCTTACTGATGTTCTTTCTTTACACCCCCTTTCAATTTCTTATCTGTTTGATGTCTTGCTCGCAACCAGGTTGCATAGTAAGGATTCTATGAAGAGTCAGAGGAGGTTACTTTAAGGCTCTACCTTACTAACACCAAAGCCTATATAAGCTCATTTACGGAAGCTCAAGTGGAAGCAAAAGTGCTACTCGCATTGGAATGCACTATTGCATCTGAGGAGGATATATATCTTAGAATTAAGAAGAAGCCTCCTAATAGAAAAGAGAAAATAATAAAGAAGCTAAAAGGAGGAGGAGGTGTTAGCAGAGCGCCCTTCTTGGTAGCTGATATGGAGACAGTGTTGAATAAGGAGAAGCAGCATGTGCCTTATGCGGCAGGCTTAATGATGGTTTACCCGAGGGTAGCTCTGCCGAGTAAAGGAGCGGTTAGCTGGTGGTTCAGTGGGGAATATATAACGCCAGACAGTTTTGCTGAAAGAAGCAGGATGATGTTGATATCATTCCTTAAGTATCTGGAGAGGATGGTTCAGAAGTATAAGAAGTTGAAGGTGGTGTACTTTCACAACTTCGGTAGATTTGATGGAATTCTTTGAATCCATCATCAGGTGAAAAATAACCCAGAGTGGAGACTGAAGCCATTGATGAGAAATGGTGAGCTGTACCAGTTGGAAGTTTATAAGGGTAGTAAGAAGCTTCTAACATTTCGTGACTCATTGAAGCGGATCACTAGCCTCACTAGCCCGTAGTCTCTGTCCTGAGCTAGGTGGTAAGGGAGATGTGGATCACGTGTAAGTTAGTATCGAGAATCTAGCCTCGAGAAAAGAGGAGTTGATCACATATATGATACAAGATATATATTTGCTGGGCGTCATAGATGTTGACTCGGTAAATGGGACTAGAGATTGATTTAGACCCACTCATCAGAAAGAAGAGAAAACAGAAGAAATGGAAAGAAAAAGAACGAACTTGACTCACGAACTCGCATTACTGACACAGAACATTAATAAACAACATTACTTAAGCCACAGGAAGCTTTGAACGAACTCTAAAAACAAATCACTTACTGTGTTTACCACTTCACTTACTCAACAAGCTGGCATTTCTCGCTGGACTTTAATAGGTCGTCAAGTGGAAAGAGATAGACGAGTAGTCAGATCAAGTAAGAAAACTTTTCACTTTCAAATTGAGAAGTGCAGTGTAGTAATTTATTAGCAACTGGTAGTTATCGTTCACACTAGATAAATCAAAAGTCTGTATTAATTCAAACGAAAAATGAAATTGACTGCTCATATTATTCACGAGTCAGTCTATAAAAGTACTCGCATTTTCGTTTCTGTGTAAATGAACAATGAAGGGCATTTAGATTCTACTCCAGATACAGCACCGGGATGTCTCTGGCAGAGAACAATGGCTGGCACAACGCACTAGAGAAAGGGGCTTCTTCTTGTTTTTTCATACATGTCTTTTTTTTAGTCCATTGAACGTAGTTTTGAATGTTTTAATAATATAACCGTGGCTTCTTCAAAGTAGTAGTACCTCGAGTTGTTTGTTACATGAACTTATTTGTTGAGTTTTTCAATTGAATGGGTTCTTCGAAGTAACGAAGTTGCTAACCAATAATAATATTTTTTCTTTTTTATACATACAAGAATAGGTTTTTGAGTTGCTGGAACCATAGTAGATTCTTTTTTGAAGCTGGCTGAGATGTATCATTCTGAACACCCGTTGGAGCATCATTGGTAGCAGATGAATGTCCATGCGTATCGTTGTGAACACTCGTTTGCCCTGTACATAAAGGAACTTTCTCATTGAATGGATTATCTATATATAATGCTCTGAAGATACCCTATGTACCTTGGAGCTGGGAGAAACCATCTTCGTTTCCATCCAATTTGATGTCTCGAACCGATTCAGTTTGTATCTGGGAGTTAACGATCTGATCATCTGCAGAGCGAATAAAAAGGAAGGAGCTAAGTCTTGATTTTATGAAACTTACTTTCGTACAATGACTAGTGTGCAGGTCCCATTAATTCTTTTCTTTTTCTTCATTATATTTTGAAGCGAGCTATTCGAAAGGCAGAGGTACAGCATACAGAAACTTTCATCAAAAACTTGAGAAAGAGATCTTAGGAAAAGACTACCCGAGTAAACGTGCCAGGAAGTGGCCGGAGACGAGGGAATACGAAGAAAGACTATTAGCATTTACACGAGAGAAGGAAAGCAACTGGATATTCTTTCTTTTCAGTACCATCCGTAGGTGTTAGCACACAGTATGTAGGCCTCGCTTTCCTCTCCTGTTAGTCGAGCTTTAGCTTTCCACTTTCCTCTCCTGTTAGTCGAGTTTTAGCTTTCCGCTTTCCTCTCCTGTTAGTCGAGCTTTAGCTTTCCGCCAAGTTTGAGGAGTTGAGATTGTTGATAAAATAACTGCTTCATCCCTTGCGTTAACCATATTTCGAACAAAATTCTATGATGATGAAAGATATCCTATACATATACCAAGCTGTAATGAAGATAACTTTATAAGAAGAGCTTATTATGGTGGTCACTCTGATGTCTACATACCTTATATGGTGAATGGTTATTCCTATTTAGTGAATTCACTGTATCCATACATTATGAGGAGCTGCACTATGCCTATTGGAAAACCTAAGTGGTATGGAAATTTGAAAAACAAAAGTTTAGATGAAATATATGGCTTTGTAGAGGCATATGTTGTTTGCCCTATTGAAATGAAAAGACCTTATCTGCCCTACCGTGAAAATGATGGGAGTCTCACTTACCCAGTAGGTGAATTCTTTGGTGTCTCTTATACTGAAGAATTCAAAAAAGCAAGGGAAGTAGGTTATAGAGTTTTTCCACTTAGGGGATATCTATTTGAGAGGGAGGGGTGAAGGATTGTTTAAGACATATGTTGAAACACTATACACGAAGAGAAAAAAAGCTAAAGAAGATGGACAAACAGGCTTGTCATACGTCTATAAGTTACTAATGAATGGACTCTACGGTCGATTAGGTATTAATCCAAGGAGTACAATCACAGAATTCTGTGCGCCATAAAGACACCATCAGATACATAAACTGCAATAGAAAATTGTATCAGACGAGCCTTTGAACGAAACAACGATTCTCTGTTCCTACTGGTTTACGCCAGAAGAAGGATCAGCTGACTGGTATCGAAGGCTAGCAGCTGTGCAAATAGCAGCAGCGATTACAGCTTCTGCAAGAATATATATGTACAAATATATCAGCAGAGATGATTGCTTCTACACAGAAACAGACTCAGTCGTTGTAAAAAACCCCCTACCCCCAGATATTGTCTGTAAGCTCACGTTAGGGAAGTTCAAGTTAGAGCACAGAGTCAAAGAAGGATATTTGATCGCTCCAAAGAGCTACTGTTTACGGATAAAGATGAGGAAAAAATAGTTCATAAGGGCGCAGTCAAACCACATGTGACGAGAGAGTTTTTTGAGGCACAGTTGCACAACATAGATAGGGAGAAAACCCAAGTACAAGTGACTAATCCCTTCAGGGTTGATAGGAAACGGATGGAAGTGAAAGAAGTTGTCACCGAGTTGACACTAGGATTACCAGACAGTACTAAGAGAGAGAAGATTTTCGACCCGAACATTTAGTATTCTTAGATAACTAAAAGCGAGATATCTTGATTCAATCTACTTCTTGCTTCGATTTAGCATAGTATGCCTTCAGAGTCAACACTCCTCTCCTACTTGATAAGTCATATATATAGAATAAAGTGACCATTTCATTAATAAAATGTGGGAATAAATAGGTAAAGTGGGACAAAGCAATTCATGATCGATGGGCGGTAGGCACGAGACAAGTCGGGTACTCTTCCTTTGGGTCAGTGCCGCTCCCTATGCTCGTAATGCCGGTCTTTCGTTGGCCCTAACTTCGTTAATCGCTTTCAAGTTATCTAAAGACGGGATGTAGTCTGGCTACGCGGTGGCATTGCACGGCTTCCAATCATACTACTCGGAATGGTCTCTACCCGAGTATTGCCATCTCTCTTCTTCGTCACCCTCGGCACGCCTCTCCTTTTCCTTCTCAGAATGGTCGGCCGGCCTGTGTGGCACACCGACTCTTGTCACCAGAGCTATCCACATTGACCTACTTGACCTATGAAATCCGTGTTAAAGAAGATAAGACAAGGCTAAAGATATGAACTTTCTCACTTAGCGTTATCCTACTTTTGACAAAGAAATGACACATTCATTTCCATCATCCTCTCTTCCACGACTTATGGACCGTTTTCTTAGACTTATGATTGCGTACGATCTCCAAGTAACCGTCGAAATCAAGACCAAAAGGAACGCAGAGCCTCAGGGACATAAGAGCATTGCCCTTTGATCTTTCCCCTCGTAGTGAGCGCCAGAAACCATTCTCAATAAAGTCCTGTCTTCAGCAAGTGCGAGGGAAGGCAAAAGGCCTCTTACTGCCTGCCTATTCCTACGAGATGCCAAAAGAAAAGAGCTGATTGACGCGCACATGCCCGGGCCATTCTCTTACGTTTTCTTGCTTGAGGGTTATAGAAAGAAAAGTCGCCTGCATCTACTTAATTTCTGAAGGGGTAGGTCAAAGTAGGGTCTTCAAAGTCTTGCTCCATAAAGAAATAATATACGGGCCTGTCAGGATCGGCCCAAGCCTCGGCCCTTACACGATTCTCCCAATGCAAAAGGTTCCACATGGCCTTAAAGAGTTAAAGACACTCGTCTGGGTACGAACGACTATTATCTTACTGCTTGCTATGAGTGAGCGAGGCGCCAACCGAAGGGCTTTCTCAAGAGGAATAGATTTCACAAATGGAGTAGGCTAAGCAGTTGACAAAGCTTGTTCAGTTGGCAAGATTGGAGTTACTGATTCCAGAAATGGAGTTGGTTATTAAAGTGTCATACCCTAGCTGCCCACATACATTTCTTCTTTCTACTCACTCTTTCTTTGCTTTGATTTACGTATATCCTGTCCTTAGTCAATAGAAACCTAGCTGCGGGTCAGATCCCGAAGGAATCTAACTCAAGCCCTAATTGGATTTTGACTAATTTTGTATAATGTAGAGTCGAATAGGATCAAAATGCAAGTCAACTTGTATTAAGCAAAAACAGAGAACAGTGATACATAGTCTGATCTGAATGACTTAGAATGAGGAAAAAATCTCCTATTCCCACGTCTCTTTTCTATTACCGCGGTTATCTTTGCAATTGTATTTAGAATTCGTCTTTTGATTGTACACCCACTGAACACCAATAGGCTTATGACCTTTGGGCAACGTCGCAAGTTCCCAGGTGTCATTCTGATCAATTGCACTCATTTCTTCTTGCATTGCAGTTTGCCACTTCTCATCTTTAACAGCTTGCGAACATGTTATGTCCTTTGCATCTTCCAAAAGAAACACCTGGTGCAGTTCGTTTGTTGCCTCGTATAGGTCCTGCACACTTCTTGTCCTCGGCGTTCTTGGCTCATCTTCTTCATCAGATGAATCCGAAGTGGGTTCAGCTTGTGTTGTCGATGTAGTTGTGTTTGTCGGTGCAGAAATCGTTGTCAATGTCGCTTCTTTTTCTACCCGACATCTCTTCCACGGAACTCCAGTTCCACATGCTTTCTTCATTGACCTGCACATCACCACTCACATGTACCTTTTTAGTAAGAGGATCATCTAGATTATACGCCTTAGACTTCTCATCATAGCCGATAAAAACCCGCTTCCTGCTCTTGTCATCAAGTTTCGTGCGCTTCTGATCTGGAATGTGAGCATAAGCCACACTTCCAAACACCTTCAAATGAGCAACTAACGGTTTCACACCGCACCATGCTTCCTGTGGGGTAATATTCTCCAAACTCGCTGTTGGACATCGGTTTTGAAAAGAAACCGCACATCTTACTGCTGATGCCCAGAAATCCTTTGGCATGTTTTTGCTTTTCAGCATGCTTCGAACCATGTCGAGTATGGTCCGATTTTTTCTCTCTGCTATTCCATTTTGTTGAGGTGAATAAAGGGTGAATAACCTTCTAATACCTTTCTCTTGAAAAAACTTGCCATTGGTGGCCTCACCCCCCTCTGCAGAGGAGAGCTCTTCCTCTTCTTCCTGTGCACCCCCTAGACTTATTAGACCATGCGATCCTACCTAACAGGCCCATAGGAAAAGGAGTTCTAGTCGGGTTTTTCCGATCACAGTGTTTGCCCGATCACCTTGGACTATACTAAGCGGGAGCGTCGTTGGATATTCCGTGATTCATTGCTACTTCCCCCAGGTACCCTGCAGAATCTCGCTTGTAGTTTCTGTCCAGCCTTTAGTGTGGTGGATCATGAAAATGTTGCAGTGCATAATCGAATGGATAAGCGGAACGAATTGCTTGAGTATCTTCAGCAAGATATCTTCTTGCTGGGTGGAGTTGTGCATAAAGCACAAGAAATTCTCTGGGATGAGTACGGTGTTGACGTAGTAACTAAGATCACTCTCTCAGCGCTGGCTCTTACCATATTAAGAAAGGAATACTATGATATAGATCGGAAGTGAGCTACCATCTGATGTCATATCAAAGCACGAATTAGGTATGTTTCAGCTCGAGTATTTAGTGAAAGAAGGACAAAGGCCAAAAGATGGTTGTATGGATGACGTCTTGGTTCACAAAGGTGCAACGTTGCACCATACAGGGATTGGTTTCTCGAGCAGTATATAGATATAACTCTGAAAAAGAGAGTGACTGTGAGTAATCCTTTCCGTGAGGAGATCGATGATCATACGAAAGCTCGAAAGTGAGCATATATGGGCCTTCCCTTCATCAGTGCACCTGAAAAGGGGGGATATTGATGAGCAATGTTGATATATGGATGAGCAATGGTGGACTTGTAGAGTAAACTCTTCTATGTCAGCCTCTATAGTAAGTATCTTGGTGAAGTGAATGGTTCGAAGAAGACTCCTGGGTTGTGTTAAGCATGGTACTTGTTCACTCCACCTGTGAATTGAAGGTTATAGGATCGGAGCTAGGTGGCTTGGACTGTTTGATCGTCAATTGAGACTTTGAGTGAAGAGGGCTAAGTCAATGCTAAACTAATCGATCAATTGTATGAAGTATTGTGAGCATTTGGTTGTCAAATCCCTAGAAAGTATAATAATAATCTCTCTCTCTAAGTAAGTATTTGTGTGCTGTCTGTCTATTCAGTGTAGGTGGCGGGTGAATTTTCAGAAAAGCGCATATCATTCTATTTGTTAAGAGAAATCTATTTAGGAAGAAGCGATTTACAGTTTTTGCTACGAGCATTGTAGCAAATAAGTTCCTTGAAGTACCAGTACTTATTCGGGTAGCTCATAACAGTCTCGGCATAGTGGGTGTATGCATCAATAAGTGATCGAAGATGAGTATCCCATCTAGCCCTATCATTTTGAGATAGTGATTTCGGTTCTATGCTTGTCATGAAAGAGAGAAAGAGATCCATCCCGTGTTATAACAAGTGGTGAGGCTAGAATGTGAGCTTTACGTGCCTTTTCCTCGGGTAAGAGGTCAGCATGAAGAAGTGCAAGCTCGGTATACTCAAAGAAAAGCTTGAAAGCTGGATCAGAGTATAGGTTCATATCTGGTATAACTATTGGATTCTGGGATATAAGATTATCGAATAGTAGACAATTAATTAGATGTAGTGGGTGAACAAGGTCTGCTAAAGCTATTGAATAGTATGAAGGTAAGTCAGCCGCACGAGTTGCTGGAACAAGAAAGTTATCGTGTACCGTGTAAACTAGGATAGCATTGAGTATACACTCGTGTACAACTCTAGTAGTAATAGCAGCATCTTTTTGGTGAATGAAATTGGCGAATGAGGCTCTCCTAGACTTAGCTGTATCTCGTTTGGTGGTAGATATGGAGAGAGTAATTCTACGTGTTTTTTTTCTTAGTCTTATTATATATAAGCAGATGTTGTAATTTTTCCTGCTTCATGTAGTCTGTACGGTTATGAAGACAGACCCCCTATAGCGAATTGGCCTGTTAAAGAATCCAGCAAACCATCAAACCTCGTTGACCAACGTCATAAGGTTGTAAATCGAAGGGAATCTCTCCTCCCAGAACCTTTAGAAAGCATCAGCTACCTTGTATCCATCTCCTTTTGATAGTGTGAAATCAAGTGCATTAAGAATATCAGCTCTAGCACTATGCGGAGTTTTCCCATACACTAGTGGCATGAAGATCTTATTCATAAGTCCTCGAGTAAGATGGTCTCGAACAACAGCAGAAAGCTCCTTAGATAAATAGCATTCAATAGCGCCTGCGAATTCTTTGAAAACGTCTGAATAGAGATCTCGAACAATACCATCAGTACTCTCTTTATCCTCATTGAAGTGGATTTAACATGATAAAATTAATTGCTTTTAGGTTAAAGAGAAGTGAAATTCACCAACATTACTATTGCCCTTGTATTTCCATACCTTTGTGAACCCAAGGTTGGAGAAGGGAGGTCCCGAGTAGCCATGTCTGAGTCCCGTCCTCTTATTTGTCAAAAAGGGACGCCGATGAGATCGGTCACCAAAAACAAAGAGGCGCAAAGCTTTTTCTTTTTTTGGAAGAAATCAAAACAGGTGCTTCGTCTGGGTCTGGAACCAAACACTTTTTCAGGTTACTGTGGTATCTTTCAAGGGGTATGCGTTTACTGAGATGGAAATGTTTGGTTGGGAAGCAGTGTTCTTGCCCCGGAAAGTTTCGAAATCAAAAACCCAGAGGAAAATGATTAATATGAACGTTGGGCTCGCCCGTGAAGAACGTTGTTTTGAATCAAGATAGATCGTATGTAGGTATTCAATAATGTCTGAGTTTATTTACTTTAGTGGATGGTTTGCGTTTTGCGGTAAGCAACTAGTGAATGGAGGGCAAAGGTGATCCTGGATGGACAAAGCAATCGATGCGAAATCCTAAATTCCTCTAAATACTTGCGAGTCAGTAGTATCTGCGCCATCAAAGCGAGACCGGGTAGTTGAGTCTAACTTCACTATAGGATTCATTCCAACGCGGCCTCTACTTGTAAATAAAGCTAGAAAATCTACCTATCTAGGTAGCCAAAGAAGGAAGGGATAGGGGCGGTTCGAAAGCGGTAAGTACGTAATAGGCCTTCAACTTCCACTCCTACTGTAACTGGCTTATTTTCCCTTGAAAACTGGTCTGTGCCCGGACTAAAATAGATTGATTTTGAAATAACGCTTCTTTTCTCTATACTTTATTTATACTTCTTCTAATGCCATTCTTTGATGAGAAAGAGGCCTATAAGCAGTAAGTTGGCATCTCAAGAGAGAGTAGATGTCCCGTTTTCTTCCCTGTCAAAGAAAAAGTTCGTGCTTGTTGGAAAAGCAACCCGGTAATTGAGGAAAAGCCCTCCTAGTGAGGAACTACTAATGTTACGAACAAAAACGCCCAGGAGACTGCCCACGAAAGCACAAAGGTGAGAACCTAGTGAGTAACTACTAATGTAGAAACGAAACACGGAGCAAGAAAACGTCCTACTCGGTAATTCCCCTACCCGCTAGGCGGCTCTAGAATTATGGAAGTGGAGTAAACAAGTAAGGGATTGAGCGGAGTGCACGGCGCTAGCGCCGGTAAGCGAAGTGGCCCGAGAAGTTCAAAATGAGTTGCAAGTGAGTCACGAACACAAGACTTTAGTAGTCCGGAACGAGGCTAGAGAAAGAGAGGCCGATACGAAGCGGAACTGAAGTGTAGCAAAGCGTAAACTAATGTCGTAAGTAGTGTAGTTTGAAGGAAGGGATTTCACCCTTTTCATTGACAGGATTCCTCAATAGAAGTCAGGATTTTCCAAGATAGCTTACCACCGGGTAGCGCCAATCAGAGTGAATTAAGAGGCTTACCTCTTTTTTTATGGTCAAGGTTCGTTATCTTAAGCATTCCTGTTGGAACGACTAGCTGGAAAGGCGCTCTAGCTTTGCCTTGTTATGATAGGGGGATGAGGGGAAGATGCAGACATTGATGGTCATACATACTCTTTTCTCAGACCTTCTGCTGAAAGCCTTCAAAAGACTCTTCCAGTCGCTGACCTACCTCGAGGAGTGACTCTTTATATGGTGTTTAGCTGAGGGAAAGAAGGTGTTATGGCCTGCCCGAGAAGGAGCTGAAGGCTCTTTTTATGGCAGTGGAGAAGTGGACGAGGATCGCGGAAGTGTTCTCACTATGGTGAGTCGGTGAAGAGGGCGCGAAGCCTAGTGATTCTTGTTGAGATCTTGTTGGTAGACCTCCACGATATGCGAATGTAGCTACTTATGACTATGTTCCCCTTCCTCATCCTTCTACCACTACTGAGCAAAAAGATAACCCTCTCTGCACTAGCTCTTACAATCTTACGTAAGGTATTCTCTTATGAGAATTCCACTCCTATATATATACCCAATCCAAATGCAGATTCATTCATTCGTCGTGCTTACTTTGGAGGGCATGCCGACGTGTATAAACCTCGTGGTGAGAATCTCTTCTATTACGATAGAAATTCCCTGTATCCTTCTTTAATGAAAGAAGGTCCTATGCCTATAGGCAAACCTAAGTGGAATGGTTATTTACAAGGGAGAGATTGAGATAAAATATACGGGTTTATAGGGGCCTATGTGGTATGCCCAGAGTCAATGAAGAGAACTTTTCCTCCTTATCGTGACGAGAAAAGTAAGGTACTTCTCTTTCCAACGGGTAAGTTCTTTGGTGTCTACTATAGCGAAGAGTGAAAATATGCTCAAAAGGTTGGTTATGAAGTA
This sequence comes from Rhynchospora breviuscula, assembly GCA_027562975.1. NCBI lineage: Eukaryota > Viridiplantae > Streptophyta > Magnoliopsida > Poales > Cyperaceae > Rhynchospora > Rhynchospora breviuscula. The sequence goes on along the minus strand of CM050400.1, from coordinate 5,645,672 downwards.
GTACCGCTAAGGGGATATCTATATGAAAAGGATCTGGGTTGTTTGATAGCTTTGTAGTCTCGCTTTATAACAAAGGCTAAGAGCTAAGCTAGATGGTAATGAAGGACTGTCCTATGTGTACAAGATACTGATTCATAGTTTTTATGGTAGGTTTGGCATTAACCCGAGGAGCAGTATCACCGAAATCTGTGACTGGGAAGGTTACAATAGGCTTATAAGGCGTGAGGGGTTTCAGCCGACCAATTGGCCGATAACATATATTTATGCTCGTACTGGTCAGATAAGGGCGGAGCTCGGAGCCTTATTGGATTCCTCGTGTCGGTGCAGTACAAATAGCCGCAGCCATTACAGCGAGTGCCAGGATCAAGATGCATCCATTTATAAGCAGAGAAGATTGCTACTATACAGATACAGACTCGGGTGTTTTAGGTACGGAACTACCTTCTTAATAAATATCCAAAACCGCTTTAGGTCTGTTCAAATTAGAAGCAAAGGTCAAAGAAGGAATATTATTAGCACCAAAAAGCTATTGTATCATTTCTGATTCTGGTAAAGAAGTGTTGGTTCACAAAGGAGCAACTAAAGCACATGTAGATAGAGAGTGGTACTTCAAGCAATACAAGGATATGTCATATTCCAAATCTGTTCTTGTAACAACTAACAGTATCAGTTATCTTTTGACTCCATAGGATAGGACTCTCTCAGTATTACTGAAATCCTTAGGCATGAGGGAACCCAAAATGGATCTAAGATTTGAACTAGGAATAGGACTTCTATCCCGGAAGAATAAGTGCTTGGGTGCTTCGACAACTGCTCTTCTATGAAGCGTACATCATAAGCCTTATCTTCTGGTGAGTCTAACTGTAAGGACAGTAAAATAAGATTAAGATGAATAAACTCATTGATTCTTTTCAGTGGTGCACCTATATTTACAAAGACATCTGTATATATTTTAGGAACATATCTTGCGTACAGAACCGTGGTGATGAAATTATCGTGGACCGTGTACACAGGCGCTCCTCCTGGAATTCTAATAAGTGCCTCTACCACTTTCTTGGCAATATAGGCATCTTTCTGATGAATAAAGTTTGCGCAGGTAGAGATTAGAGTCTTACGACTATCCCTATCATCTGTAGGAACTCGGAGAGTAACCCTATGTCTCTTCTTGGTCAACCTATCATAAACTCGGATATATGCATCTTTGATACACATATAGTCCTGCACTGTGGTTATGTAAGGAGTACTATAGAAAACCGGTTTATTCAATTTGGAACAAAACCAAGCGATTAGGTTAAGCAACTTAATGAAATTGACTATATAAGGATATTTCTTGCACCAAAAATTATAGCAATGTACAGCGAGGTCATAGCAGTCTTTAGGAGTTAGCAATGATCCATTTTCAGTTTTTCTTATAGAATAGCTTTGAGGTCTTTGCGTAAATGGATAAGCAAAAATCAGAATGCACGAGGGAGTAAAGTGCTAGCAAGAGGATGCGTTACAGCTTGAGGAGGCGCGGAGCGTTGAAAGTCTCGTTTTTCAAGCAGTAGGTTTATGCATGCAGGTATGAATGAACTAGAAATAGCGGAGTTCCGGTACAGGCAGTCGTTTAGAAGCATGGGCTTTGCCACCGTGGAGAAGATAATAGAAAAAGAATGGGTGAAGCAAGCATGAACAGATATACAGATATATATATATAGTATAAAGCAATGGGCTAGAACGTGCCGGGTAGCATAAAAGCAAGATATGCCTCTGAATAGTAAGGTCGTATTTGAGCTAGAACGGATAGAGGCGCGAAGCGAGTGAACCTCTAATGAATTCAAGGTCTTTTTTGAGACACATGGGATCCTACGTCCGTCCTATGACGGTTCCAAGATCACCACAAGAGAATGGAGTCGCGGAAAAAAATAATATAACGGTTCTCAATATGGTGAGGACCCTGTTCAAAGCCAAGGGCCAAGGAGTTTAGGGCCGAGGCAATTGCGTGTGTGGTTTCTCTTTCGTTTCGCCATTGGATAAAATAAGACTCCATTGGAGCGGATGGAAAGCAAGTGTGAAGCACCTAAGAGTTTTTGGGTCAATTTCCTATCTTCATGTCCCGAAAGGACAAAGCTGGACGATAGGAGCAAAAAGGAGGAAAGTCTTATAGGGGAGGCCGGCTAGAATAGACATTAGGAAGTGCCTCGGGTTGAAAGCAGAGATTTGAATATGCAGATGCCTCAGTGCTTTGGAGCATAGAAAAAGAAAAGGCATAGTTTTCATTGGAAGAAGAAGAGAAGGAAGGGCAAGAAAGCAAAAAGGACAACACAAGTCCTATCCAAGTTTCTCTTCAACTCAAGTGAACAACGTCTGAGGTTACGTAGTATAAGTGAGCTATATGAAGCTAGCGAAAGGATGGACGAATTTCTTTGATTGTAGATGATGAACCGCTTTGAAGTGTGAAGGAGGCTGACTTGGCTCAAAAATCCAGGATTTCACTACACTATTTAGTCAACAAAAAGTCAGACAACGGAACGGATTTCGAAGAGTACTTTCCTTCGCTCTAGGCAAGAATCAGCATTTGCTTCTTCGTGCTAGTCCGAGATTGCTGGCACTTATGACGAGAAAACAAACTCTTTCTTCTGTTTATGAAAAACTACATATCAAAAGCAAGTAGTGTACCCTTAGTGCCGTAGTGCCAATCTACTCCGAAAGAACAAGCTTCTTTGCAAAGCAACTTCCTCCTATATTACTTGCCGGCATAGATAAGTACTTGAGAGGCAGCTTTCTCTTTCTATCTACTAGCAGGCTTGACCTACTATACTTGATTGTTTGCATGCCGAAAGAATATTCTATGAGCCTATATTCAAGCAATGCCAGCAAAGAAAAAGCAAGTAGTGCTCCTATCCCACTGAAACAATAAGCAAGACAGGGCCCTGAAAGAAATGGGAAGTCTTTCTAAAAAACTCTAGGTGAATGGCCTAAGCAAGTACTGAAATTCAATCCTCAATTCTTTCGTTCGCTAGGTTTGATAGCTAGGAAAGCATAAGAGAAGTGAGAGCTTCTTCGCTGCGCGCCTTTGAATAGAACTTCTTTTTTCGCATTGGCTTTCTTTCCTTCGGACTTGCTCAACACGGGGGATATCCTTCTGGGTGAAATGGCATTATGATGTCTCTAGATTGTGAAAGACAACATTCCCTATCGTAAGTCTTACTATCAAATTGATACATGGAGCAGACTGTCTTTATGCTGCAAATTCAATAGAAGAAATGTGGTAAGGTGCAATCTTTGCGTAGGCTTAGAAGTACGTCGGATTCCTTGTCTTGCTGCCTTTGTTTTGTAACTACTAGTGCAAAGTCAAAAGAATGTCAGTCTACTTTCCCTTCTTTGCTTTCCGTGCATAGTTTAGTAGTCGCTTTCATTATTCTGAAGTGAAGAAAAAACTTGATCAAAAATGTTTTGATTGGCATTCTTTTCTTCTTTCAGCAACCTAGGAACTGGCTAAGTAAGAAATAGCACGATTTGAACTGCTTTATTAAGTAAGCTGTGGTATCAAAGACAAAGTGAAATAAGACCCACTTTGAGATTGTGACCGGGAATCTTTTGACAGTGCCTACTAGGCCTCATAATATACAGATAGAGTGAGAGTCCCACACCCGGTTCCAGCAGATGGAAAGAAAAGGGTTGAAAGAAAATATCCTATTCCCTGGTATTATAATGCAGATTGAGGTGAGTCGGATGTACCTATATATAGATGATGAAAAGTTGGACTCCAATGTCTTCAAAGAAACCTATGGCATATCGGAAATAGAGCGTGTGGTCCACTTCCCGGACTTTCCTTCCCACAAGGATTCTTTCACTCCTATACTGACAACCTTTCTTTGCAAACGGACTCTGAACCTATTCTACCAGCCAAGTCATGCTTCACAAACTACCCAAGTGAAAAGATAAGTAAGGCGCGTGCGCTGAACACCAATAGAAAGCAAAACATATGGGTAAAGCAGTGTCAGTTGTCTGATCAAAGGCAAAATTCAATGCCAACCTATAGTGTGTGCGTGCCATATTAGAGATGGATTCTGCACCTACCGCTACTTTTTGAAATGAGTCGAGGTGGCACATAGTATCAAAATCATAGTAGTTTGTAGACTTGGTCCTGTGTTTACTTTTCCAGGTATCCTGATCCTGCATCTGGCTGGCTGTGTTCCGTGCACAATGAAAGTTTTCTATTCATTTGTCCTTGGTTCTTCATGGGCCGCCCTTGGATGCTTAAAAGAACGAACTCATTAGCTTCCGTGTTTACTTTTCTTTCTATTTCTTCTTGAAAGTCATCACCATGATTCTATTTCTTTTTCTGGTTCTGGTGCGGAAAAAAGAGACAAAAGGAAGCGTGCTCTATTTCACTCTTATTCAACGTTCCTCGTCCCAGAATCGCATTATACGCCGAAGGAGCGTCAACTACCAGAAAGTCTCTCATTGCCGAAGACCGGGCCGAACTCGACCCTTAGGGGAATTTTGCCTAACGGTTGCAGAGTATCTCCAGTGAATCCCACTAGGGGTGTTCGTACCTGACCTAGATGACGCAGCTCTAGGTTCATTTGATCGAATGCTCGTTTGTATAATATAATATATCCGCTCCCTGTATCAACCAAAACACGTTTGACTCTCTTTCCTCCTAGGACAAGAACTATCGCATCATCATGAGGTCGCCCCTCATAATCTTGATCCGAAAAGCTGATCAGGCAACCATCCCTTGGCCTTTTCTTGTCGACCTGAAGGAGGGTACTTCATTCTGGTGCTATAATGTCTCCGTCCTTTGTTCGTGTCCCCTCCTGACGCACCAGCGATTACGTGAATTATAGGGGACTCTATGGATATTGTTCGTCTCCTTTCCTTCCCCTACCTTATTATTCGGCCTACCTTGTCCCGGGGTCCCTATTTCCACTGCGGGGGTCCTTCTGGCCTCTTTCATCCTGCCTTCCTGTTCCCTTGCCATGAACATCCTTTTTGATGAACTGATAGAACTTCCCCAGCCGGGCTCTTCTTTCCAGCTCATCTTTGAGTTGCAAGCACTCTATTTTGGTGTGACCCGGACTTTCTTGATATTCAAAATACTTGCTCGCATCTCTTATTTCATGCACTTCCAACGGCCTCGGTCGTCGAAGATCAAAGTCGCTTCTTTCTATGCCGAATTCTTCTGAAAATTTCATCCCGGTTGAATTCGGGCGGGAAATCGTCGCCGATACTCTGTGGGGCTTTCCGGTTTGCTCGCTCCGCCCACTTCGAAGGAGATCACAGACTACTTTCTTGGGGGCTATGCTAACTCATGGCAGCACCTAGAACTAGAAACTCTTTCATTCCTCACTAGCAGTTCTTTGGAACTAGTTCCGTAGTACCTGTAAGAGCAGAACACTTCCCTCCACTCATACTCTTTACCTGTGCGGCTGTATGGTACTTTAGCTGGACTTTACACCTGCTCTATTCACGGATAGCGTTACTGGCTCTTTTCCTGCATTTCTTGAAAGCAGCTCGCACTCACAACGTCCTAGTTAGGCGCATACTTATCAGAAGTTGTCTTTGAACTGCCTTTCTTCACCTACGGGAAGACCAGCTCACTCACTCTAAAATACCACTACGTTGACTTTTGACCCTTTTCCATATCTTATTCACCTTGGCTCGTAACCTTTGACTTTTGCTTGAAACATGCTACTCGTGGTACTGTTTACCAGCTCTACTCCCATCCTTTGGACCTAAAGTTTGGTGCGGAGATACGCAATGCCACTGATGAGATGTCCTTAGACAAACCAAAATAGACCCTCAGTCAGAGATGAATTCTTTGGTTCATTTCATACTATTGGAGTTACCTCTTTCCCAACACCACCCTCCTTGCTGTGCCGAAAACTACATCGGGCCATTGTCCTATTGTGTGTGAGGCTAAGGAGCTCTTATAAGGTACAAGACCTTTTTCTTTTTCTTTCTTTTTGTAAGGCGCTTGGCCAATACGGTCCTGGAACCAAGCCTCCCACCCTGTATGAGTACAGGGAGCCGTTGTTAAAGAGACAAGTGGGGAAGACCAATGAGAAGTTCAAGTGAGAAGTTCAAGGTTCATCGGGATTGGTGGAAAACCCAAATTGGTTGTACTATCATGCATGACGGATTCATGGACAGATCGGAGAGGCAGAAGCCTAATGAATTTGTGTGTGAATCGTGAGTTGGGTACTTGTTTCCAACTAGTTGTTAATGGCTCCGCTGATACTCATAGTGCGGAGTATACACTGAAATTTGTTGAGAGTGGAATGCGCCGATGCCGGGGTGGAGAATGTTCTTCATGTAGTAACTTACAATGCCTCGGAAAACCTAGCTGCTGGTAGGTTGTTGATGGAGGAATATCCCCGAATTTCTTGGAATGTGCTGCACATTATTGCATTGATTTGATGCGTCAGAAGGCAAGGAACCCCGAAGAAAAAGTGTATTGGAAAAGGCCAAGACAGTTACCTCTTTCATTTAGTTCCATCACAAAACACTTGATTTGATGCGCTCGTACACTGAGAATAGAGAACTTGGTGTTAGCAAGGAGAACCTTTAGCTTCTATTATATTAGTAAAGGGCTGGCTGCCCCATACCAACTCTCAACCACAAGGCCCTATTTGGAAACAAGAGATCTCCGCTAAAGGAAAAAGGAATCCTATTCTTTTTCTTTTCAGGAGGAAAAAAAGAACCATTGTGGAACCGATCAAAGATATCCTTTTCCAGTGCGTTTGGATCATAATAGTCAAATCGTTCTGGGTTATCATCTTATACGTCGAAATCGTATACGCCTGGTACTGGAAGATAGAGTGCTGATCGAAATCAGTGATTATGATTCAAATTCAAAGACTAGAATAAAAAAAACTATATCAAGCAGAGGAGGATCCCACCTCTCCCGAATCATTATTGGAGTAGTAAACTACAAATCCAAAAAGCAATGATTCCCCTTAATCATATGGATCAAGGGAACATATGATCAAGAAGTAATTTGTGCATAATGCATAAGAAGTAGACATGTCTAAATCAAAGTATATGTCCAAAATTCTCTAACTAATGACAGTTAATTTGAATCGGATACAAGGAAAAAACTTAACTCAATAGGTAGAAGGGCAAGGAAAGCTTGAAAGGGAATCCGGTAAGTCAAGCAGTTAGTTACGGTAGTGGAAATTCTCTCCAAATCAAAGGTTTTCTTTAGAAGTAAGTAAGAAAAAGTAATAAAGAGAATTGTTACCATTTACTAACCTTTTTTCTTGTGCACATGGACTAAACATGAAATAGACGTTCTATTTTGATTTCTGTGTTCACCCAAACCATACAATCATCTTCATATTTTTATATGCACTGATGATTATGATTAATCAGAAATCCAGTTTCTCTTTCATTTCAGTATGTCTTTCATCTCATCTGTCTAATGTAGGTTTTTGTACTTCATCAAAACCAAACTATGCTCAAGAAGTGGAAAAGTTCATTACATTCTTTGAGGATAGATTAAGGATGATTAATATGGGTACTTACAAGCCAACAATGAAGGCAGCTGTCACTAGAGATTATAGGATTGGGGTGTTCCAGTTATTAGAAGAAAGGGGAAAGGATGTTGAGGCATTCTATTTGTCTAACCCACGAGTCCATGAACGAGAGAGAAAGTCAAAAGAAAATAGAAGAATACACGAGTGATTTCACCGATCCTCAAAATGTCTATAGTCGGTTCCCTCATATAATGGACATCCTGATCCAGAGGGATCAACCATCAGCGTTGGAGTACATTTTCAGCAAAGAACTGAATAGTACAGAGATGAGTATAGTGAAAAGCTTCGAAACATATGAGATGGAACTGGTTTGTCTCAAAGTACTATCATGACTCTTCACTGAAGTGGAAGAATCTACAATGGCAAGGATGTCAACCTCAACTGAAGAATTATGTGAAGTTTGAAATAGAAGTGATAGCAGTAAGAAAGAGGCAGAAAGAATACGTCTCGGCAAGTGCCCTTCTCTCTGCACTTTATTGTGATTCTAAGGTTAGGCTCCCTCCCTTGGTTTTTTGCCCTCCTTCGACCATGCCAAACTGGCTAGCTGAGTTCTCTTTGTGGGCTCCGCATCTGAATGTGGTTGAGTACCACGGTGGAGCAAAGGCGAGGGCTATAATTCGTCAGTACGAGTGGCATGCTACTGGGTCTGGCCCGGTTCGTTCGTCCAAGTCCACCAAAGCATATAAGTTCAACGTGCTCCTGACCACATATGAGGTGGTTCTCGCTGATGCTTCGTACCTTCGCAATGTCCCTTGGGAAGTGCTAATAGTAGATGAGGTAGGGGCACCAACTAAAGAAAAAAAGTAGCTATTCATTCAGCCTTCTTCACACTTTCTCGTTTCAGCATAGGGTTTGACTGACCCCTGCATAAAAACATAGGGGAGATGTACAACCTGTGGCTTTGGCTCTGGTGACCTAGGTATCAGGTGAGATGTCTTGTTCTTTCAGACCCGACCAGTACGGCAGGTTATTACAGTTCTCTATCTTAATATTACACCTGCTGCCAGTTTAGTATCTGCGTCTAAAAGGCGGTACTGGTACCAATTGGGTACCGGCCAGGTCTCATATTTTCAGTGTATTCATATATCAGATATGGGCAACCAACTAGACCGAAGCTACACTACAGCTGGAGAAAAAGTACCAGTCGTACCAGGCGCCAGCTTGAATTTCTATATATACCGTCTATTTTAGCTGACCCTTCCAAACCATGCTTTGCAATCAAGCTAGAAAAAGAGGAGTCAACATTCATAACACTTCTTTTGTCTTTCAACGTTTCTTTGTGATGATCGAGCCTTGTATTCTACGTTTGGTCTTTTATACCCATCCTATTCTTTCCACTGGGGCTACTTATTTTGCCTTTCTCTCCCTAATATTTTGGACGAAAATTAAAGGAAAAATTTCAGAATTTTTCCTCTCCACCATTGCTCTCTTAAGCTCATGTGTTGAGCACCTCTTGCCTCCATCCAATTAAATAGTTAATTAAGGCAAAGGGAAGGAAGGGATTAGGCTTAACCTCTCATCTACTAGCATAGATCGAGGTTTTGGTTAATACCTTAGTGGACTTGAGGCCGAGACACGCGTGGTGGTGCGCACAACCTCGACATCGCCGGATTCGAGCCTCCTTGTTGCGATACAAGGAGAGGTAGCCTTCCTAACCTCTCTCTCTTGTGTGTGAATGCTTGGACTAGATCCTTCGAGGTCTAAATCGTTTGGATTGCTTATTAAATGGTTAATTAGCACAAAAAAATTTGAAAACTTAGACTTCCTAACAGTGCCTTCTTGACACGATCTTCGCCAACCCGCATCTCCCTGAGAGCGTCCCAAGCATCCTTTGCCGTCTCCTTCTCTGCAATTGCCATCATAGCATTATCTGGCACAGCCTGAGAGATGGCAACCATGGCACCTTGATCTTTGTCAGCATCAGTGTCTTCACCATCGATTACTGACCATACCCCTAGCGAACGTAAGATTATCTTCATCTTGACAGCCCATATGCCGTAGTTGGTTTCGCTTAACATGGGATATTGAATCGGAATTGTGGCTCCTCTTGCTGTCGTCTTGACAACCGCAAGTGTCTTCGATTGATCGTCATTGTCACCGGCCATTGCTTTAGAACGAGGCTCTGGTACCAAATGTTGGCTTTACCAGCAAAATGCCATAACGCACAGAATTTTAAGAAAAGAGAGAATAACAACTTAATTTTGTGATGCTACAACCGTGCATCCTTTTCTGATTCCTTTTATTATATAGAGAACAATATAAGACAAATATAGAACATACATAATTATATTTTTCCTAACTTTAGACTACCCAGTTTATTAAAACTAAATCCTAACCACCTAAAATTACATGGCGCACTAAAAAAACTGAACCTATTCTTGGACAACTAGATTAAACCATCATAGTTGTACCATATATAGCTTTAAAATATCGCTCTAATGCCAAGTGATTCTGAATTTAGTGAGGTCTGGTCTGCATAGGATATACTCATGTATGCCATGTGAATGGACGAAAATCTGTTTCCTTCTTTATTATTATTTTTTTCTGTCAAATGTTTTCGGCGGAACGAACTGTGCTATATATATTTTCCATTCAATGAACTTGACACTAATCGGAAGCAGCCGCGTATTTTCCTAATCTATATTCTACGAAAACATGATGGATTAGGATTATATTCTAGGAAATTCCGCTGATAATCTACGAACCATCCGCTTCTTTTCTTATCTTTCGTCTTCTTTCTTTCTAATTATTTTCTCTCACTCGAAACTCATGTATTTATTACTTAATAACAGGGGAGTATTTGCTTTATTAGAAATCATTTCTATTCTTTTTAACTCGAATATTTGATGGAGAAAGAGACAATATCAAAACTCAACTTTTGAAATTTTCATTTTAATACTCATATTTAATCTCTGAATTACATAATCAAATGGCACGATTATACTTACATAGATTTAAGGATACATTTAAACTACCCAACAAAAGCACTAAATAAGAATTTTAGATTTTCCAGATAATTAGCTCAAGACAACTCTGGAACTTTCCTATTAATTTGACCCAATTAAAATTTACATTTAACAAACTCCTTAAACTTAATTTCTTTACATCTATCATTCTAAGAAGATTTTTTAATTTCTCAAATAACTTATTGACAAAGACTTCCTAAAAACATTAGTCACTCGATCTTCACTTTTCTCATAAATTAGCTTGATATTTTTCATCTTCACTTGTTTCCAAATAGAATGATATCTCACATTTGAAATGTATATTCCTCTCATAATGAACCGGATATTAGGCCAACTTGATTGCTGACTTGCAATTCAAATAAATTTGAGTAGTCTTTGCTTGAGCAAAATTGAACTGCTTGAGTAATTACTTTAGGGCTCGTTTGGATGGGGCTAGGAATAGCTTCTTCCTAGATATAAAACTCTTCATAAACTTACACACTTCCCAACGTTTTCTTCCTAAAATCCTTATTCCTTCCTTATCCCCATACGATCCAAACGAGCCCTTAATCACATTCCGTGACACATGCATGCTGCTGCAACGACATATTATGTCGATGGTGGATTTAAAATTTTTTTAAGCCTGACCACAATAATTTATTAAATTTTAATATAAAAATATACAATAAATATTATTTTTAATAAAAACAAATATTTTTCCCAACCTAATCACTAATAACTATTATTTTAGATAAATTTACTAGGTCATAAAAACATAAATAAAATTAAAAAAATTAAGATAGGATTAAAATTATACCAATTCACTTAGATTATACATAATTAATTTCATAATTTTATCTAACATTACTTGTTACTTTACTACCAGCAATCATGTATACTTTAATGTGACACCGTATCTAAATTCACGCAACTTTTCATAACTCATAAACTGAATATTAAATTACTTCTATTATCCTAATTGTCGTTCACCTCTGATGTATTGTAAATTATAGTTTTCTCATTTTAATGTCACTTCTTTCAATTGATTTTCGCGAAGCTAGTACAATTGAAATGTGGTTATTTCAACAAAATTAGTAAATACACGCTATTGCTAAATCAAGATTTAACATTATATTTCTAATTTCTAAGAAAAAAATCAAATCAATGATTTGGATTAGCTCGTAATTAATATAGGAAATTACTATCGGTATCTCTCATCTCTCTCTACACGCCATCTCGTGACATTGCATTTATATTTATTCACTTTATTTATTTATATGTCCAACTTGTTTATCTATGTTTTCACTTTATTCAATTATGTGTTAGATTTTTTTTTTTTATCGTTGTTCAGATTTTTATATGTCTATTTAACTTATTTTTATTGAACTTATTTGTTTATATGTATTCACTTTGATTATTTAAATGTTCAATTTGCTTATTTTATATGTTCACTTTGTTCAAGAGATAGTAAAACTGCAGATTGCAGATATCATTTCTGATTAATATATGCATGATTGACACAATAGCCACACTACAGACTAAATTATTTTGTACCAATCTTGTGGAGCCTCAAAATCACCTACTCCACAACCACGCATAGCCTTAAGAAATTGAAGAAAAAAAAAAAAAAAAAAAACTAATGGTGCATCACAATTGGATCTGAATGATTGCACAGGAAAAACGGATCCAAGATCCAAAGATCAGATCCTCTACTAGTTATAAGCGGGAATGATAAGTATCATCGCACAATTTACCATCGCGCGTCATTGCTGAACAGATGGCGCGCGCGCGTGAGCCTTGCGTGATTAGCAATTGTCTATTATATATTCAGTTTAATAACCAAATGTGTTCAGTTTAATAATCAAAAGTGTTCAGTTAAATGCGTCAATTAATGATTTTATTATATAGAATCGTGCGTCAGTCTTGGAGAGAGGCGCGCTAGGGGCAGAGTCGGAAAATTTTTAATATGAACCGGACCGATTCATGACCCCTTCTAATTTTTTCATGTGTTTTTTGTCCGGTTCGTGACCCCTTCGCTTGATATTGAACCTATTAAAAAAATGAAAGTAATACTTAATAAACTAAACATTTATATGTAATAACATAAACATTTGTACTTACTAAACTAAACATTTATACTTATCTAAATGAACATTTTTGCTTTATAACATTTATATTTTTTATTGTAACTAATTGAACATTTATACTCAATTAATAGAATATTTGTACTTACGCAACTGAACATTTGTACTTACTAAACTAAACATTTATACTTAATAAAATCTGCATTTTTGCTTACAACATTTATATTTTTGTTGCAACTGACTGAATATTTATACTCAAACAACGGAACATTTATACTTGTCAAAACTGAACATTTAGGTACGAAATAAGTGTGCTAGAAATAAATGTACTAGGTGAGGGACCATCGCTGAACAGATGGCGCGCGATAGTAATCGCACTAATAAGTGCGTTGGGTGAGGGACCATCGCTGAGGCGTTATCGCTGAACAGATGGCGAGCGATGGTAATAAGTGCGATGCACTAATCAATTTTCGTTATAAGCGAACCCATCATCTCCACTGAGGCACTGACTAGTATTCTAAAAAAAACACGCCGTGTCTGAACACGGTACGAAGGGTGGCACGACACGGTAAAACACAGACACGGCACGACATGAGAACTTAAGCGTGCCGTGTCTTTAGGCGTGTCGTATCCAACTTTGATGGCATAGACACGATACGGCACAATACGCGAATTGTCTAAATACGGCACGACACGGTACAGCACAATCCAAGAGACATAACAAGTTTATAATCAATATCAAAGATAGTAAATGTTACGAAATCTATAGTATTTTTATTAATTAAATCCCGTGGCCGCTTTTTGACGCATTTGACGCGGCATCTGAGCCGTCTGATTTTTTGCGCTGATCGATCGTCGATTTTTACCTTCGTTTTAACCTAACCCTCGCCTCTCTTTCTGATATCTGATCGTCGATTTTCCCCTCTTTTTAACCTAACCATCGCCTCTCTCTCGGTCTCTCCCGTTCAAACTCCTCTTTCTCCACCTCTTCCTCTTTCGCCGACCCCGCCACACACATACCCCCAAGCCCCAGCCCCTCATCCTCCGCCAACCGCACCCCACCTTCTCCTTTGGGCGCTAATTCGCGGCACCTCAAAACCCTTGATAGATCTTCCGGTCTGAATTGGAGATGCACCATCAATGATTTCTACCTGAATTTGGTTGATTGGTCATCTCAAAATTTACTGGCTGTTGGATTGGGCACATCTGTTAATATATGGTCTGCATCCACCGCAAGGTCTCTCTCTCTCTCTCTCTCTCTCTCTCTCTCTAATTCTGAGACAGACACACAACTTAAAACCTGAATGCTATTTTGCAGTTTCTATAAAATGTTTTCTTCAATTTTCTCCTCTTTGATGTTAAAATGGCAACGTTCTTATTCCTTTCTTAGGTTACAAAATTATGTGATCTGGGATCAAGGGATGGTGTTTGTGCAGTACAGTGGACAAGGGAAGGATCATACCTTGCCATAGGCACAGGCTGTGGAGAAGTGCAGGTAGACTACCACATGTATAACCAATGTTTTAACTTATGAACCCCATCTGTATGTTGAAATTCCCAGCCGAAGCTCTTTTTGTATTCCTTGCACTTTAGTTGTTTGCTAAAATGCCTGACTTGGAAATTTCAAATACTAAATAAGTCTGGCCAGTGTTAAAATCATATCCAGTCCCAGAAAATTATTAACCCTCCATTACAAAACATAATTTTTAATAAGTGGTAACTCTTCACCAGTTTTGCAAATGAAATGATAAAAAGAAAAACAAAACTCAAAATAAAGTGACCTCAACGAAGATGCGTATCATGCAAAATGGACCTTTGAAATTTTGTTAGTACATTCCAGCATTTACCGTTTAAGGATACTGGGTGACTGCTTATTACGTCAAGTAGAAAAAAAATTTATGTTTGTATTTATTTGGTTCAATGATAATGGCTTGATGTTGATTTCTTTTGCTTGGGATGTAGTGTGGTTTATGCATTGGCTAATGACAGATTCTTATTAGTTATTACCAATTTATCATTGTTATAGGATGATGAGGATGCATTGCTACAGAAAGCTGTTGCTATGTCAATCGATGATGCAAAACCCATGTCAGACATTTCCACCACTAACCCAGATTTGGCACTAGGTTAGTTTATACCTTAATGTGGAGCTGATTTCACAGAGTTGATAGTTGATGTTTAGAAAGTATAATTAAAACTTAGAAAATTGGGGTTCAGCTTGAACGAATTGTTTGGAAGGTACTTTGAAGATTTGATTTTTAACATTTATATATCTAGCTTATTTGAGGTTTGTGCACTTTGCTGGTTCGGTTCCAGTTGTCTTTTAACTTTTTCTGTATAGATAAATCTGAATAAGTGAAGGTATTATCAGCTATCTCATGCATAAGTTCTTCAATTCGAGATGTTTCATTTATACCTCCAATATGCTCGATATCATACATATTCAAAATGAAATTCTTTTTATAGTCTGTCAAAATTTTTTGAACACTTATGTCAAAGGCTTAACAATTCAGTATGGACACATAAGAATCACTTCATTATTTTTTCTAATTCTTATAATAAAGATCTATTATCAATCCATAAATAAAAAGTGAATGGTATAATGAGCAATCTCGCATTTTTTATGTACTTTTAGTTTTTTTGGGTTGTGTAATTCATATTTGGTAAAAATGAACACATTACCTGGCATGTTAGAAGTTTATACACTTACAGGTGCTCGGTTCCATAATTTTCTTTTTATTTGTGTCCTATAGATAAATCTCAAAATGTGAGTATATTCCCACAATTTTAAGTATTGAATAGCACTCTCATATGTAGTTCGTAACTTCATATATTTAAGATTTTTATCTTTCCTTCTCTACCCATATACTGATGGTCCAGATCAATAGTCGACCTCGCGATAGTCAGCCTCGATTGGTTCTAAAATTTGCATGTCTCTAAGTGCCAGTGAGGCTACAGTTTCATTGTTGTTTATTTCTTTCAATAGTTGCAGGTACCATCTATTAACTTCTTCTTTTGTTTTAACATTTTTCGTGGCTGTGTTTTTTTTATTGTGATGTTTTCCTCTGCTCCCTTTCTTTCAATCTTTGCTTTTGTGATTAGTTTTAAAATGGTTTTAAAATAGAGCAAATTATTTGTGGTTTTTAACAAATATTAATGCCATAATGAAATATGTTTGAGAAATGATCCATTAACTGTTATGTCTTGAACAGTGAAATCAACAATATTTGTTAAAAAAAATTATCATACTTATTGTTTTTCCTACGAACACTATCAAGTTTGTTATATTTATTGGTGAAATCAACAATAATATATTTCTAATAATAACCAGCTGGGACAAATTTGGAAATTGTATAAATAATTATTGCTTTCAAGTGAATATTCTATCAGTTTGTTAATACACTTACTGGCCTGTTAGAAGTTTATACACTTACTATGCTTGGTTCCATATTTTTCCTTTTATTATTGTCCTATAGATAAATCTCAAAATGTGAGGAGTATATTCTCGCAATTTTATTACTGAATAGCACTCACATATGTAGTTCATAACTTCATATATTTAAATTTTTATCTTTCCTTATCTACCCAGCGTTCTAACCTCTTGATAGTGATGGTTCAAAGAGAGCATGTAAGAAAGATAGTCAGCCTCGATTGGTTCTATAATTTGCATGTCTCTAAGTGTCTGCAATTTCATTTTTGTTTATTTCTTTCCATAGTTGAAGGTACCATCTATTAACTTCTTCATTTGTTTTAACATTATTTTGCATGTCTGAATTGGTCAGTCTTTCGAAGATGAAAATATGTAAGATTTAGTGTAAACATATTAGTCATAAATTACTAAAAATAAATTATATGTAATAACTACAATTTTTTTTTGTTTTCAAAAGAATGCATGATTTAAACATAAATTACTAACAATAAATTATACGTAATAACTACAATTTTCTTTTTTGTTTTGAAAAAAATGCAGTAACTCAGAATATCAGAAAATACAGTCTGATCAAGGTTGCGCCACTATCAATCAAAATCAGGTTCGGTTGCAAGCCAATTAACTACAATCTAGGTTTGCCAAAATCAGGGGCTGTTTAGTATATATATTTTTACTTTTGGTTTGCCAGAAAACTAACCTACTTTATGTATATCCAAATTATATAATATTGGTGAAGTACCTTTTACGAAAGGGGAACTCAACATGTGAGTTATCTACTCAAGTTTCATTTTCAAAATGAGGATGGGCAAAAGTAAATGAGGCTTTTTGGTAAAATTCCAAAAATGGAATCCTGGTCTAGAAATTCTACCTCAATGAAAACTGGAAATTCGATATGGTAATACTGATAGCTAGTAACTACACTTATCAGAAACTGTTCATAGCGAGCTGTTTGGATTCTCTTATCCATAATACTTGAAAAGGTTGTTAATTGGAATTTCTTACCAGTATACTCTTGATAAAAGAGCACTAACCAGATAGGGAGCACGAGGCTAACCCACATGCTTATTTCTGACCCTTTAATTTTCTTTTTTGTTTTGAGTTTCTTAGAAGTTGAAGACAAGATACATCTGATATGAGATGTTTTGGGTTTCTGTCAAAGGTTCAAATTAATTAATTAGTCTTTTAAGTGATATATTGTCGTTATATATGTTGAGATGATGACTTATTTAAGCTCTGTAAGTGATATATTGCGAAACGCTTTCAAAGATAACTCCTATTTTATTTAAACCATTCCATGTCCAGCCGAGATTATTAATTAGTTGGACAATTTGTTTTAATTTTTTATATTGGACTGAATATTAATCTCATGCAGGAGGTGGGATTAAAGGAGAGAGAGATCGAGAGTACTTTTTGAAGCTATTTGAGGGAGAGTCAGAGAGAGTCGAAGGAGGTGGGATTTAAGATAAACGAAGAGGGTAGATGGGAAGGTTTGGTTGCTGTTGGAGGCAACATTTGATTGGGATCTCAAATTTTGTACCCAAACCTAATTAATTCGACAGAATTGGATGGAATCCTAACGGAGTGACTAAAATTGGACAAAATCGAAGTTCAGTGGTTACATAAGGATAAATTAAAGTTCAGTAACTAAAACTGAACTATGTGCAAACTTTAATGACCTCCGAAAAAATTTACTCAAATTTTTTATCCTTAATTTTTTAAAAAAGTTTATTTCTTATAATATATACTTTTATTAATTTATTAATATTTTTCGAATTTTCATTTGTTCATACATCAGTTGGATACTTTTTTACTTTTTGAGCCTCCTCTACAGTTCCATGATTTCAACTTTCAAGCACCAATGGGACGGATCTTTAAACACGCACTGCAAGTTTTTTCTTCATAGCCGTCTGATCTAATTTTGACGGACACATTTTTAAAGATTGCACGAATCTCAACGGCTCTGATATTACGGGACATTCATGATCGGACATCCAGGAATCAAAGAAGGATTTCGTTCCCCAATGGGCAGCCTGGTCAAATTTTGACGGTCACAGAGAGAGAACAGTCCAGGGAGGATCCATACTAATCGTCCGATCTAAATTGTACGCTGCCGATCCAGTCAATTCTTTACAGCTGGAAAAGGAAACTTCTCATTTCGCTAATTCGCTCCCGCAAGTCTTCCGAAGCATTCTCTTCTCATTTTTCTTACACGACTCCAAAGATGAGATCATGAGACCAGCAACAACCTCACCTCTGAAAACGCGCTCTTCGCTCCTCTCAACACTCTCTCTCTTCCCCATTTTCTCTCGATCAGTCTCTTCCACCTCTCCAGTCGTTGACCCCAAATCGACCGACCCGAATCCGCAAATGGACCCGCCATCCTCCCCGATCCACGTGGCGATCGATGCGGGCTCGTCTGTACGCAAGCCCATCAGCCTATGGCCTGGTATGTACCACTCGCCAGTAACGAATGCTCTCTGGGAAGCGCGATCGAGTATTTTCGAGAGATTGCTCGATCCGCCATCTAAAGACGGACCTCCACAAAGCGAATTGTTGACTAAATCGCCTTCCCAAAGTCGTACCAGTATAATTTACAAGTTTGCGAGCGATTATATACTGAGGGAGCAGTATAGGGATCCTTCCAATGAGATCAGAATTGGGAAGTTGTTAGAGGATCTCGATGCACTTGCTGGCACTATTGCTTTTAAGGTACAGTTTCTTAGATTTATTTTATTATAATATCCCCCTTTCATTTGCAGAATTAGCATAATATGCCCCGCTGATACTTCAATTCCTTCAACCAGGGTTTATGGGAATTATTTTACCATCAAAGTTTCGTGCCTTTTCATTTTCGTATTCAGGGTCTTTTAATGAGAAAATTATCCAATTAAAGCAAGCTTGCATCTGGTCTTCTTTGAGCATACTCATTTTAGTAATAAAATGCCCATATTAGTACAGCTTCAATTGTAAATTATTCTTTATGACATTATATGGTCACTACAGACTGCTCAGTGCCCTCAGCTTGATACTTAATGTGTTGAAACCTAACGTTTTTCTTTGATTTTAATCATGCAAGTTTTGTTTTCTTTACACTAGATAGCCGCTATCTAGTCTCTCAAAAATAACAACAAAAGCTTTGTTTTGCTCTGATTAGGATAGCATGACGAAACCGTTATAGGTAGTAACAGCCTCTGTGGAAAAAATGGTTTTGAAGAAATCAATTAGAGTTATACTTGTCTTGAAATAGCTAGTGCTGTTACCTATGTGGGTCATTTTTTCAATTGTGATATTCAAATTGAAGTTAACGCCCACCTGGGACTAACATGTCTATTCACATCATACTGTTATTCTTATTTATAGCTTTTAAAAGATGACTCTATTGCTATATTGACCATCATCCTGGTTACTGTTTATTATAGTTAATATAAAAGGCTAGTAATATTAAATGTCTGTTACATCCATCAGTTTAAGTTTGTATTTAAATACCTTCACAACTTTACTATTAGCAAATAACAATAATAATTTTGGTTAGAAGTTCTCTATAATTGTTGTTTCATTGTGTTTTCAAAGTATTATAACAATAAGTAATATTGTGTTAGTGCTATTACCTGTAGGGAATAATGTTGTCAATTTAGCGCTGTTTAATATAACGCAGATAACTCTAAATCATCAGATCCAATTGCCTACATTCATGGCATGCGACTCTTAAACAGGAAAATCAACTTCACAGTCGTGGTATGATACAAAGGATATCCAAAATTAAATACTTATATACCCTTTGAAAGTTAAGATACCATATTTTACAAATTTGAAATGCGAGAATTGCCAACAATTTCACTGAATCACATACCAAAATCAAGAGAACAATACATTTTCTCGCTGAAATTTGGATTGAATAACAGGGGTAAGATACTATCTGCTTTCCATATAGCCGAAATGGGATTTGAAAAGTTTGAAAGATAAAAGAGAGCAGAGGGAGAGAGGTTGTACCAGTTGGCAGTGGGACATGTTCACATGGCAGGCAAGCTCAGGTCGCTGGGAATGGCACCAACAGCTAGTTGTGTGCCGATGCCAAAGCAGACAGTGAGTCATTTTCTAATTTTATATATTTTCTTTTAGAGCTTCCTGAAAAGGTTTCAGCTGTGATTTCAACAAAGAACTTGTATAAAAAATTTTAATTTCCTGTAAATATAGTACAATTATAGAAAAGGAATGTGATTTACTATTCTATAAGTTGATCATGCAACTATATTTTAACGTTGATGTTATAATTATATAGAGAGAAATTGGAATATTGTCAAATCTAAGTTATAATAGTAACAACAAACTCAATTGTGAACATTAATATCACATCACAGGTCCACAGCAACAAGACAAGTCAAAGAAATGCTGCAAATGCAGTTTTCAACACCAAAAACATGCTTTAAGTAAAGAATCATTTTAGTTCGGTTGGCTAAGATGATGCTGGTTTAATAGAAAATTCCGGGTTTAGCACCAGAATGTTGAAAAAAATATTAATTAATATAAAAAAATAATAAAACATATCCATGCGTTAATTAGTTGCTCAAGAATAACATCACAATGTTCCTAATTTATCAATATGAAAGTATTACATAGCATCAAGCAACTGAATCCAATAACACAAAAAATATTAAAGAAAACAAACATCCAAGCTGGAAATAGAATAGGCATATATGTTTTGTATCACAGAATACGGGGATCCCGCATGAATTTAACGTTTTTGAATGCATTGCTGATCACATTTTTCTGCTCAGGCTGCAAGCATAAAATGGTAAGAGACTCAAGGTGCTTCAATGTACCTAGAAAAGTGAGAAGTAGCTCCCACGGAAACTCATCCTCTACTGTAATGTCTAATTCCCGCAAACAGGGTAAATTAGGTAACCCCTCTGTCCAGGATAATACTGTTGTCACGCCGACTAGAGTTTGTAGATTTCTCATGTGTACCATTGGAGGGGGTCCAGGGGTTGTCTGGGTATATGGTAGCAGGACGTGTCTCAGTGTCTTGATATACCATATACTCTCTGGTAAGTCAACAGACCATGCTAAACGGACATCAATGGTCTGCAAAAAGCTCATAATTTTGCTCCCTACAAAATGTATAGAATAATGTCCCTTACTAAGCTGCATATATCTTAATGAAGTTGAAACCTCATACCTATGTCTTTCCGTAAGCAGGCCTTTTTGCATGTGGCTCAGAATCTTGAGCTGCCTATGTCTAGAGAGATTCGGTACTTCTTTAAAGCAAAACAGAGATCGGAGATTTGGGATTGCATCTTTCATCAGTTCATTGCAGTTCCCATGATGAAATGCCACACGGCGTGCGCCACTGCAGCCCCTCTGGTCATCTGGATTTGAAGACACTGTTAGAAAGTTGTCTTCCTTGGCTTTTTTTATGGCGATATCATGTAGGAGATCGTGCATATAACACCATTCGATGGAATGATCAAGGGCCCTTCGTGATACTTGAACCATGCTCCTGTTGGAAACCATATGTTTGTTATATTACAAAATTAAGTTCAAAATTTGTCAAGACTATCAGCCTTTAAAATTAAAATAATTAAGAATACGCAAAGAATATATATGAAAATATTATTTAAGCCATTCACGAAATGTTCATATATTTTGTTGAAGTGAAAAGAAAGATGATATGAAGCTGTTCTAGGAGTCCGAATTAAGAAGGCGAGACACGTGTCTCACTAAAATAGACGACTCAAATCACGTGTATATACTTTTTATAAAGCAAAAGGAAGCAACAAAGAAGCTCCAACTACAATGCATACATATTTTGATCAGTTAGCTTAGAAACTCGTCTCACCTGGACAAATCTCATAAAGTCGCCAATATTATCTCCATAACAAGTCAATCACTTCAAGTCACCATACAAAGGGGTGCCTTTTTGCACCCTGTCTTGAGGCGGAATATTTTGCTGATTTTTTATTTATTGGGACTGATCTTTGGCAGCTGTTGTTATTTAAAAACCGGTGCTAAACAGTTCAACAAAATTTTATGTAATGCCACTTCTCTTTCAGCACCTGTTATTAGAAATAATGCTAATTGGCCGTTCCAAAAAGCCTTGTTATTTGGTAGTGAGTAGTCCCAGAAGTCGTCGAATTCTTTGATTTCGTTTTAGCTACATCACTTTGTTTAAATTAAATTGATTGTACGATGGAGAACTAGCTTTTGGTCTAGTGACAAAGGACAATGCATTTTGAGTGAAAGGTCGCAGGTTTGAAAACCGACTGGAGGTCTTTCATAAACATTTAATTTAAAAATAAGTTGGGGAGGTTTGACCCCCAATTTATCTTAAAAAAAAAAAAAAATTGACTGTACGATGATGTGGACAAGCTTTCTTTGTAGGCGTGCAATCACCTGTCTAGCTTCAAAAAGAAAGCTTGACATGCGTTGGTGTTGTAAAATTGTGGATAATTAACTGAAATTAACAAGATCTAGGTAAGGGGTAAAAAGAGCACGACAGTACCTTTGCACAAGATCCTCTAGAAAGTTTTGAGCGATGTGCTCTAATGTTCTTTCACTGTCATCATTATAAGGTATGAATCCTTCAGCGACCCACATTCGAATTAGAGATCTGGCATTGATTTCATAATCTTCGGGAAACAATGCAAAGTACATGAAGCATGACTTAAGAGCAAATGGCAAATCATCATAACTAGTGGCTATAACCTTACTTGCATCATCAAGCCAATCCATTCTTTTCAAAACCTTCCTCCAAGAATGGACATCAGGTGTCTGCTTTGATAGCAAACCACCTAGGAGAACCAATGCAAGAGGCAACCCACCACATTTTTTAATAAACTCTTTTGCAAGGTCGCATAAATCATCAGGATAACCTTTCTCAGGTTCTTGATTTGGGAGAGCTTTTTTAAGTAAAAGATCTAGACTTGGTTTCTCTGTTAAGTATGGAAGTTTGTATGGTTCAGATGTGGGATCAGCACTTTTAGCAACATCGAAGAATCTGGTGGTCATAAGCACCCTGCTGCCATTTTTGGTATCAGGAAAGGCCTCTTTTATTTGAAACCATAGTTTATCAGTCCAAACATCATCTAGCACTACAAGATACTTTTTCTCTCGAAGATATTCATAAAGTTTTCCATGGAAATAGTCCTCTTGTTGTCCTTGCTCGTTTGCGTTGACAGGTCTGCCACGAATTTCTTCTACTAACTTTCTTAAAATGTCAACTAATTTGAACTTTTGGGATATAGTTATCAATATGCGAAGGTTGAATTTTGTCTTGACGCCAGGACTGTAAAAATAAATAGAATTATATATTAGGCTTTATTATCACATCAATTTGTTTCAAATTTTGAATGCAACTAATTAAACGTTAAATAGTTAAAATGCAAGCAAAAATCATAGAAGGATAATTTCTTTTACTAAATTTAAGTTCAAGATATAAAAACTTATTAATTAGAAGGGGGAAATTAAGTCACCACACATGCGATTAGTATGTCACAAGTGAATAATATTTCCTAGGATTAACCTTCAAAAAAAATATTTTCCTTGGATTTGTGGTTTTACCTGTTGTAGGCTTTTCGAGCAAGAGTGGTCTTTCCGAGCCCGCCTGGCCCGACAATTGAGACAATGCAACGCCTTCCAGTGTTGTCATCAAGCAACTTATTTACGATGTTGTCTCTATCATGTTCAAAGCCAAGAACATCAGGATCATCCAAGTTAGGTATCAAAAGCGGCTTAACGGGCAACTCTATTTGACCTCCACTGCCCTCCCCAAGATTATTGGTCCCATATTTTACTCTGTTTTCAGAGATCTTCTCGATCCTTTTCAGGATTTCTTTTATCTCAACTCCAAGCTCGTGTTGTGCTGGGAGTTTTTTGGGACTCTTGAATACCCTCTTGAAAGCCTCCATTTTTCTGGGCCTTTTTTTTGGGTTCTCCATCTCAATACCCAAGAGACACGCCTTGTCTATAGTGTCTTCTATGTCATAGGCAACATCACGGATCTCCTTGACCCAATGCCTTTGACGTTCATCTCCATTGTTATTCTTTCTGTCAGCATCTTTGAGGAATGCCTGAATCCAACCCAATTCATCACTCACTAACTTCACTTGCTTATCAACACCACACAGATGTAACAGCTCCTGAACAGTTGCATCTGCAAGCTTGCCCAAAATAAACTTCACTATAGATTCAGCCATCTCTCTCTCACCTCTCTGGCCAGCTCCTGTCTCTCTTTATTAGGTCAACCCAACCGTCAACCTAAACATATACATACGCAGAAGGATCGAATGGGGGTAGAAGGTCATTGAATGATCCTGGTATATATGAAATATTATTTACACGAAAGAGATGTATAATTGGTGCTATCTGAGGTGGAAAGTTGAAATATTCAACATTATTGAAGTATACATCTGTCAGCAACTTGGAATAAATTAACTGCATGCTGCATGATTGAATTATTAAATTCTGATATATAAATTTATATATATGACAGAGCAACTTGGAATAAATTAATTAGGACTGGAAGAAAGTAGTAGCTGGGTAAAGATGAAAGGGATATATCTAGGCAGTGATTATGACGGCTCAACACCACTACATTCTTTGTTTTCCCACACGACTTGCTTGAATAGCCATTATTAACAACATGTATAACAGTCCAAGTCGCGACCAAGTTTCTCCCAAAAAAATAAATATATAAACAATTAAACAGTTTAGTTTTAAGGGTCTGATGGATGGATGAGTAGAAAAAATAATAAACGGACCAAATTGAAATACACCATATACCCAAATGATGTAGATACATATATTTTTTTTTTTTTTTTGAAACAAGTAGGGAATATCCCTACCACTTTCCATTAAATAGAAAGCCAAAACAGCCAAAGTCAAATACAAAAGAACGACACAACCATATTTCAATCCTCATACAGAGACAAAACAGCGCACAAGCTGGACCCACCCTAATATTAATTCAGCACAATCCCTAAAGAATTTAGCAATTAAAAAACGAAGAACAGAGCAATCTTCATCAGCAACCAGCCGTATAACCCCAGCCTGCTGGGTGTGCGCCTCCCTCTGTTCAAACTGTCAGAGGGGCAGATCCACGCATGCCAGTACCATCTTCGATTTGCAGCGGCAGCATCTCCATGTCTGGTATCATCCCAATCACTTGGTTACGCACTTGTTCAGTCCACATACCTGACCAGTATATCAAAATTCCTTTAATGAGCATTGCAAAAGATCTAGTGGAGTGAGGTGTACTTTTTTTGAAGCATACTGCATTTCTATTGATCCAGATCATCCAAACAATCGCACTAATACATAATTGATAACTGTATCTATGATTAGTCTCAACACAACACACTGAATTTATCAAATCATTCAAAGTTTTGGGCACACTAATATTGAATTGTCCCAAGAACCAGCTCCAGACCCCTCTATGATGGGTACATCGAAAAGAAAGATGGTCTACTGTTTCAGTTTTATGGCAATAAACACATATAGTATCTCCCACCCATCCTTTGGTGCTTAAGGTATATCTAGTAAGCAACTTCCTCTTGCTTAAAAGCCATAAAAAAATCCTGATTTTAAGAGGTAATCTTAGGGCCCAGATTTTACTAAAAAAATCAATCTTAACACCTCTGTTATCTAGCCACAAGTACATATTTTTAGTAGAAAATTTTCCATCAGGTTTTCCTTCCCATTCAAGTTTATCTTGTATATCTAAAGGTAAACTAGAGAGGGATACCTGCTGCATATCTAACCAATCTAAGTACTGTCGATGAGACAGTTACCGTAAAAACCTAATCCTCCTAAAATTGTTATTGACAGCCTCACTAATTGAAATATGTTCATCGGAACAGATATTAAACAGTGAAGGATATAGAGTACGGAGAGAAGACCCCTGACACCAGTTGTCTTTCCAGAAAGACAACTTGGAGTTTCTTCCTGCGACATAGCAGCAGTGAATTCTCACCATTGGTTCTAGCTCCTTAAAAGTCTTCCAAAAAGGAGACCATCTCTGACTTGAAGAATTTTGATGGTATTTTGCTTGCAAAATTTCTTTCCACCAGCCATGTTGATTAGGGTCTAGGAATCTCCAAACCCATTTTGCTAGTAGGGCCATATTCATAGATCTTAAATTTTTAATTCCTAGGCCCCCTCTCTCTTTGGGTCTACATACAGAGTCCCAACTCTCCAAGTGATATCTCTTCCTAGTACCTGCATGCCACAAAAAGCCTGCCCTTATTTTATCTATATTTTTCAGAACTAGCACAGGGATTTTGTGGAAAGAAAGCATATATATTACTATGGAAGAAAGTACACTGTTGATGAGTGTCACTTTTCCTCCATATGACAAGAAATTACTGGCCCAACTCTGTAATCTAATATGATATTTATCTATAATGTGTTGCCAATCTTTTTTGCAAGTTTTTTTCCAATGAATTGGTATCCCTAGATATCTAAGAGGGAATTGTGACACATGACATCCAAAAGCGTTTGCCAAATTGGATGCATGATCTTCATCTATATTGATAGGATATATGTCACTTTTATTATAGTTGATCTTCATTCCTGTGAGTGCCTCGAAAGCAATGAAAGCCCATTTGATTCTTTGAATGACTGCTACATCAGCCTCACAAAACAACACCGTGTCATCAGCATAGTGCAAATTAGTGATTTGGTGACCATGATCTATTTGGGGTCCTAGTCCTTTAATAAGTCCAGCATTCCTCCCCTTTTTAATTATCTGATTTAGACAATCTGCCACAAGGTTAAAAAGAATTGGAGAGAGAGGGTCGCCTTGTTTAAGACCCCTCTTGGCTGGGAAGTATGGAGTGAGTTCTCCGTTTATGTTTATACAAACTTCACCTCCCACTAATATATCTCTTATCCATCGTATCCACTTAGAGTCAAAATTCCTAGATTTCAACATCTCTATCATAAATTCCCAGTTGACCCTATCGTAGGCCTTTTCCATATCTATTTTAAGTATCACTCCTTGTTTTTTATTCAATTTAGTAGAGTGAATGATTTCTGATGCACATACAACATTGTCTAGTATGTATCTACCCTTCAAGAAGGCAGCTTGTGATTGATCCAACAGTTTGTTAACTATGGGTTCTAATCTTATAGTTAAAACTTTTGTAAACAACTTGTAGCTGCAATTTAGGAGACTGATGGGTCTATATTGCTTGATATCTATAGCATTAACCTTTTTGGGAATCAAGCACACCATAGCTTTATTCAGCTTGGTCAGGTTTAAATTATGATGATAGAATTGATCAAATAAAGTCATGATTTCTCCTTTTATCACAGGCCAGTACCGCTGGAAAAAAAGGAAAGACATTCCATCAGGCCCTGGAGAATTATCAGCTTCTGAATCAAATAGTGCTGCTTGTATCTCCTGTTCAGTGAAGGGTTTAGTCAAGGCTGCATTATCTATCTCTGACAGCATCTGTTCGGAAGTCCAAAAGTCTTGTTCAAGTGAACAATACTTCTCACCTGACACCCCGAACAAATCTTTATAATAGTCAGTAATGTGTTCTCTAATCTCTTGTATATTGTTAGTCAAATTGCCATCTATAGTCATGCTCAGAATTTGCTTTTTCCTATACTTTTGAGAAGCGATCTTGTGGAAATATTTTGTATTGTTATCTCCACTTAACAACCACTGGATTTTTTATCTTTGTTTCCAGTGTGTTTGTTCTGCTTCGTAAATTGCATCTAAGCTTTCTTTTATATTCAAGTAACTAGATATTTCTTCATCAGTCCAGTCATTTTGTTCTTGATGGATCTGTAAAGCATGCAGCTTCTCTAGGTGGCTTATTTTTTGTCTATGGATCTGGCCATAATAGTTTTTGGCCCAGCCTCTCATTTTTTGTCTAAGCATCTTTATTTTATGACACCACCTTGTGATATTGTCATGACCTTTTCCTTGATCTGTCCACCACCTAGGAACTAGGTTATTAAAATCTTCCTCCTCAATCCATGTTTTATCAAATCTAAATATCTTATTGGATTGAGTAGGAGATCCAACACTAAGAATAATGGGATTGTGGTCTGACTTATACCTAGGCAGCCCTTTCACTACAGCGTTATTATAATGCTCATCCCAATCTATAGAGCACAGGAATCTATCTAATAGAGCAAAACTAGGCTTATCTCTAAGGCTAGTCCAAGTGAATTTCTGGCCAGCCAAAGGTAATTCCATCAAATCTAAATCAGAGATTAAATCATTGAATCGTCTTGCTCCATTACTACTAAAATCCACCCCATTTTTCTCATACCTATATCTAATGGCATTAAAGTCTCCAAAAATCAGCCAAGGAGCATGCCAAATTTCTCTAAGAGTGGTTAACTCTTGAAAAAATGAGTGCTTTAAATGATTTTGAGTGGGTCCATATACTACTGTCACTCCAAATTCGAACTGGTCCTTCTTATCTACAAGAGCTATTGACAAAGCCCATGTAGTAATAAAATGACCTTTCAAATCATATCTTTCAGTATTAATAGCAATCAAAATACCCCCTGCAGTTTGAATTGCAGGTTTATATACCCAATCAAATTTTTGAGGAAGAAAAGACCTAATAAATCTGTTGGTAAAAGTCTTTTTTTTTTGTCTCTTGAATACCTAATATATCAATTCTATTATCTCTAATCAAATCTTGAATTGTTCTTCTCTTGGCCCCTTTTCTCAGCCCCCTAACGTTCCAGGACATTATATTCATGAGTTAAGGATAATCCCCTGAATAATCATATCTAGTCTTTGTCTTTTTTCATTATCTTTCTTTGAAAACTTGGCCCCATAATTTTTTTTATACTCTATCTCGTCAATGGCAGAAATAAATTGCTTTCTAGATAAGGACCTAAGGAATTTAATATGTTCCAAACTAAGTTTTTTATCTGTAGCTAAGTGAATCCCATAGCACTGTAGCAACTCTAGTACCTGATCATCTGTGAGGTCATCATAGGGAAATTTATCTATTATAGAAATTGTACCTTCCCCTGTAGTCTCAAGATTGTGGATCCTTTTTCTCTGCTGAGCTTTTCCTTGCACCGTCTGAGCTCCTCCCATGATCTTCTGCCTAATGCTCTGTCTAGTCAATCTAGGAGAAGGTGGAGCTTGATCTAGCGGCTGGATTATCATGGCATCCTCATCAGCATGGGCCATCACCATTATCTTCATCTGATCATCATTAGGAGTACCAGCATATTTCACCAACTCTTGTTGGACAGTCTCGGCCTGACTGTTCTCTTTCATTTCATTCTTGTTGGAAGGAACGAGTAGCTCCTTATCCTTACTGGCTTTTGAGTCAGCCATCACTTTGGTGGGAATATGAACTTCTCCAGTCCCATCTTCATAGGCTTCAGATCTAACCGATGCTGGAATTTCAGCACCTTCAGCCTCTTCATCAATTTGTTGCTGTACCTCAGTTGCTGCCATGATTTCTTCATCAACTTGTTCCTGCTCTTCCTCCCAATCGTCCCCATCATAGTCGACTTGTTCCTCTTCATCTTCATTCCCTTCAGGTTCTGGTGCTGCATTAGAGGAGGAAGGATCAGCATTTTTATTGCCTTGCTTCTTGATCCAGACCTTGCGACGCTTGTTTCTTGCTGGAGAAGGCTCAATCGGAGTTTCTAATATGAACTTGACTTTTTTCCAGCGTTTCTCATCACCAACAGGGAATACAATTTCCTTATAAGCTGGTATTTTTCGTGGGTCTGGTACACCAAGGCGAAGCTTAGCTTCATAAAGATCAACGCGCTCTAGCGTATTTCGGTCTATCTCCAGAATCACACCAAAGCCTTTCACCAGTTTCACAAATTCATCCGGTGACCAGAATTTGCGTGGAAAATCCACTACTGTTACCCACACGCTTTTCAGCTTTAAGCCTCCGTCGATGTATTCATTCCAAGACCGGACCTCTAGCCATTGGTCTTCGATTCTGACTGATTCTCTCCTCAAAGCCTTCTCCTTCCACCAGCCAGGGCCATCAACCATCACCTCGCCATCGCGCAGCTTCGCTGCCTTCCAGTGAAACTGTGGAGAGATTGGCCTTAGAGCAGCCAAGATGCGGTCTCTCCCCAGTTGGTTTGGATCTCGTAGCACGATGCTGTGCTTGAATCCTTCTTCAAGAGATCGAGAAAGAGGAGTATCTTCGAAGTGTAGCAGCTCAGGAGCCATGTTGTCTGTCACGATTGAAAGTGGAGATTTTTGGTTGTGGGTCGCCGCTGGGGCCGTAGTTGGTTTTGTAGGTGGAGCTTTCCTTTGTGAGGTTTTACACTCCCAAGATCTGTGACCCAAACTGTCGCAAGCAAAGCAAATCTCTTTGTTACGGCAAGAAATCGCCTGATGGCCATAAGATGCGCATTTGAGACAAATTGGGTTGCGCAAGGTACTTTTTGATTTGATATCAGCAATCTTAGATCTAATCTTTTCTTGTATGGGTAGATTATTTCCCTTTTTGACCACTTGTGCATTCGCAGGAGAAGCCCGAAGCGCATCTCTGAAGGATTTGTGATGCGAGATCCCATTTTCTGCCTTCACCAGTTGGTGGATCGAGTTCTCTAGATCGCCAATTAGATCTCCAGCACAATCAGAGATAGAAGTCGGAGGTTTATCGCCTCCCAATCGCTTCAGCATCGCCAACTTCCTGAACCACGGTGCTCAGCCTCCTGCTCCTTCACTTTCTTTCTCTTGCTCTCTCTTTCTCTTTCACTGAGTCAAAACGCAACCACCAAGCCACAGAATTTCAGTCGAATTTCAGTCGGAACCGTCGGATTGTGACTAAATCAGGCGAAGCCGTCAGGTTTAGTCTCTCTCGACTAGGTGGCTAGGGTTTAGTCTCTCTCGATACATATATGATACATCTAGACTTTCATTTTGTTATTCTAGAAGTAATCTATAACCATCCTAAATGGCTAAACAAAGCACGGCGTGCTGGTCTATGTCATTTCCTCGTTCTTATTGCCTAAAACTCAAGATGTGACCTATGTTTACAAGCATAGGTCAATGATTTATTTCCGTTTTTCAGAATGATGAGTGATCAATAGTGTAGTATTTCATGCAATTTAAGTGTCTTAGACGAGAAAAGGACACTTGGAAGAATAATATATATTGTTTATGAATCATGATGTGTATATGGAAAGTCCTAAAATTGGTGGTTAATTAAGGTTTACAGGGAACAGCATGTTGTGCAGCAAAAGGAGTTTTTTGAGTTTATGACTTTGTAATATAAATGGTGCAAATTACATTATAAAGTATTTCCCATAAAAGAGTAATTAGATTAATTAATTTAAGTTAATTAAGCTAATTAAGAGAGAGATATGGGTGATATATCAATGGTTGGAAATGATTTGAATTTCATTAAAATAAAGGGACTATAGTACATATGGTTTGGTATTTAATGAAATGGTCAAATGTACTGCGCAAGTCAAACCGAGAAAATCAGATTTTGAGTTTGATTTGCGAGGAGATCGTTTATAAACGATTGTATATCGTTTTTAAACGATTCGGACGGAATCGGACGGAACTTAATTAATTCCATGATTTGTTTAATCGGAAATATTTTTAATTGGCCAGAAACAATTGTCCTAAATTAGCACCCTTTTAGATTTGATCTCAGTCATTCATCATGCACCCTTTGATTGCATCTATCAAGTGATTGAGGCCCTTTATATATTCTATCATTCTGATGGAGAATGATTGGAGTATGATTATTTCTCTGTCTCAAAGTTGAAAGCACCATTTGAGAGGAACAGAAAAAAGAGAAGGGAGACGAGGTCAGGACCGATATCCCGGAGTTCACCATCAAGGCAAGGGAAGCAGTTTCGGTCTTGTAGTGCTCTTCTCGGTGTTGTTCTCTACAGAATTTTCAGTCTATCGTTCACAACTGCAAGCATGGCTGGAGGTAACAAAATTGATCTTGGTTTATTCTGCATTCAAGGTCGTTTAATTGCTAACAGTTGGTATCAGAGCGGTTTAGCCTCTGTCTGCTTGTTTTACAATAAATTTCATTAAGGTTTTCGAAATTTATACTTGTGAATGTTTATAGATGAATTCTATACTGTTTAGTTGTTTAGGTTTCTATAATTTTGTAGAGTAAACAACTAGAACATCAAGAACAACGGTTCTGGAAAACAAAAATTGATAGTCTGACTTACGAGTAGCATAACGGGAGTTCTGTTTACTTGTTTTGCGTGATGTTTGTTTCGTTGGTTAGATTTTCGAGTCTAGTTTCCATAGAATCTAAGAACTCTAAAAACGGATTAGTATACAGAAACTTATAGCGGTTTTACTCAGCATAGGTCAGGTTGTCAGGTTCAGAACGTGATTGTTTTGTTTATGGTTAGAATTTCAATTAGAAATTCATTTAAACAGAACAAATAGGTGAACTATACTCCTAAAAATATGTCTAAGTGATTGATATGTATTAATTGAAAATTAAAGAGTAGCCACAGCATCTTTAATTGTGTTAAGGTATACATATGTATAGTGTTTCTATAAATCACATGTAGTAACAAAGGCATAAATTGTAATAGTTAAATTAATCAAGTTAATATTGCTCCACAGGATTATTGACTGAAATTAATTTAATTTATTAGGGTATAATAGTTAATTATTAAATCTTAATCTACCCACAGGAATTAAGATTAGGCATACAATTAACTAGTTATACCATAAAAGTTTAATGTTTAATTACATTAGAGTCAAAGCACGGTATTTAGCCCACAGGTAATATTGTGCAGGAAGTTGATTCATAAAGTTATGCACTTAGTTTACATCTGGTAAATTAAGTATAAAAGTTTAGTCTCAATATTAAGAGTAAGTATGTATTAACGTAAACTTTCTTGTCTATGTAGTTGATGCATCTCCATTTGAAAATAAGGATTTAGATGTTCCCCAACTTAGGAATGACAATTATAAGGCATGGAAAGAAGCAGTTTTGCTTCATCTCAGGTGTAAGGACATAGATTTGGCCATAAGGACTGCTCAACCACCGGAACTCAATTTAGAGAATGCGGAGCTTATGGAAATTGATTTTCATGAACAGTGGGAGCGGTCTAACCATCTCTGTGTCATGTTTATCAAGAGTAGGCTTCCACCAGCAATTAGAGGATCGGTTGAAGGCCAAACCAATGTGAAAAACTTACTGAAAGCGTTGGATGAGCAGTTTGCCTCTTCGGATAAGGAAAATGCAATGACTCTCATCATGAAGTTGACGACCCTGAGGTTAACTACAGTTACCGGTGTGCGTGAGCACATTATGAAAATGCGTGACATTGTGGCTCAACTCAAGAGCCTTGAAGTGGAAATTTCAGAATCTTTTCTTGTGTATTTCATATTGAACACACTTCCGGTTCAGTATGGTCCATTCAAGATTTCCTATAACACACATAAGGAAAAATGGTCAATCAATGAACTCATGACCATGTGTGCTCAGGAGGAAAATCGTTTGGCTATGGACCAAGCTGAGAGTGTTCACATGGCTGAAACACGGGCTAAGAAAGATGATGAAAAGAAGGACAAGCAGTCTAAGTCCAAGTCAAAGCAGAAAGATAAAGGTCCACTTTCTGATGATTTTGACATGAAGAAAATAAGGTGTTACTGGTGTAACAAGAAAGGACACATGAAGAAAGACTGCCCTAAGCGCAAAGCCCGCCTTGAGAAATGAGGTAATTCCTTAGCACTTGTTTGTTATGAATCTAATATGGTTAATGTACATCATGATTCATGGTGGATTGATTCTGGTTCTACAATCCATGTATGCAATTCATTGCAGGCACTTCGGGATCAAAGGATGCCAATGGGAAATGAGCGGTTCATCTATTCAGGAAATCAGATGAAGTCGCAGGTTGAAGCTATTGGGACATGTAGGCTGGTCCTTGATAGCGGACATGTATTAATATTAGAAAAGACTTTTTATATTCCAAGTTTCGCTAGAAACCTGATAAGTATTTCAAGACTTGTACCGTGTGGTTATTCTTTTGAATTTGGAGATTTGTATGTTAAGTTATTTTATGAATCTCGTAAAGTTGGTATTGGTTTGTTGAATGATGGTCTTTTCTCTTTGAAATTGCATGATAATTCTCATACTGCTTTGAATGTTGGTATTAAAAGATGTATATTGAATGATAATTCTTCTATGTTATGGCATCGGAGATTAGGTCATATCTCCATTGAGTATATTAAAAGATTAGTTAAAGAAGGTGTACTTGCTGTCCTTGACTTTAACGATTTTAATACTTGTGTAGACTGCATAAAGGATAAGCAGACTAACATGTCAAAGAAAAATGCCAAACGAAGTTCAGAATTATTAGAAATAATTCATACAGACATTTGTTGTCCAGACATGGACGCTCATGGACAGAAATACTTCATAACCTTTATTGATGATTACTCACGGTATATGTATCTTTACATGCTTCATCACAAGCATGAAGCATTAGACGCTTTTAAGGTTTTCAAAGCGGAAGTAGAGAAACAGTGCGGTAAGCAGATTAAGATAGTGAGATCAGATAGAGGTGGAGAGTTCTATGGTAGATACATGGAAGATGGACAAGCACCTGGTCCGTTTGCTAAATTCCTTGAGGAAAATAGAATTATTGCCCAATACACTATGCCTGGATCTCCGGATCAGAATGGTGTAGCGAAGCGTAGAAACAGGACCTTACTGGATATGGTGCGAAGTATGATGAGTAGTTCAAAACTACCCAAGTCTCTTTGGATAGATGCACTTAAGACAGCTGTGTACATTCTCAATCGAGTTCCAACAAAGGCGGTTCTCAAAACTCCATTTGAGTTGTTTAAAGGTTGGAAACCGAGTTTGAATCATGTACGCGTCTGGGGCTGTCCTTCGGAAGTAAGAGTGTATAATCCATAGGAGAAGAAGCTGGATCCAAGGACTATAAGTGGATACTTTATCGATTATGCCGAGAAGTCTAAGGGTTACAGATTTTATTGTCCGTCTAACACAACTAGGATTGTGGAGTCTAGAAATGCGAAGTTTCTAGAGAATGATCAGGTTAGTGGGAGTGATCATGTTATTGATCATTTAGGTATTCCCACTAATGTTCAATTTGATGATATTCCATCAAGTTCAGGTATAGGAAATATTGAAAATCCAATTGATGAAATTCCACAGCCAGCCAATGACACTAGTATAAATCATGTTGAGAATTCTGATTCAACATTAAGGAGATCTAATAGGGAGAAAAGGCCGGCTATACCTAGTGATTATGTTGTGTATATACAGGACTTGTATGAAGATATTGGAAGTTTCGAAAAGGATCCTCACTCATATGAAAATGTGAGTGCTGAAGAGGACCCTATCACATTTCCACAAGCGATGAAATCCAAACAGTCCACTTTGTGGTATAATGCTATGAAAGATGAGATGGAATCAATGGCAAATAACGGTGTCTGGGACTTGGTCAAGTTACCTGAAGGTTTTAAACCTATTGGATGTAAATGGATTTATAAAACCAAGAAGGATTCATCAGGTAACATCGAGAGATACAAAGCCAGACTTGTTGCCAAAGGTTTTACTCAAAAAGAAGGAATTGACTACACAGAGACATTCTCTCCTGTATCAAAGAAAGAATCCCTTCGTGTAATTCTAGCATTGGTTGCTCATTTCGATTTTGAGTTACATCAAATGGATGTGAAAACGGCATTCTTAAACGGTAACTTAGAGGAGAAGGTATACATGAAACAACCTGAAGGTTTCTCCTCTAAAGGTAGTGAAGAATTAGTTTGCAAATTGAATAAGTCTATATATGGTTTGAAACAGGCCTCCCGGCAATGGTATCTAAAATTCCATGAGGTAATTTCTTCATATGGTTTTGAAGAAAATATCAAAGATCAGTGTATATACCAGAAGGTCAGTGGGAGCCGAATTTGTTTTCTGGTACTATATGTGGATGACATTCTTTTAGCAACTAATAATAAAGGATTTTTGCGAGAAATGAAACAATTCCTTTCTAAAAATTTTGATATGAAAGATATGGGTGAGGCTTCCTATGTCATAGGTATAAAGATCCATAGAGATAGACATAAAGGAATTCTTGGTCTATCTCAACAAGCATATATCAATAAGATTTTAGAAAGATTCGGAATGAAGAATTGTTCACCGAGCCCTGTGCCTATACAGAAGGGCGATAGACTCAATTTGAGTCAGTGTCCAAGGATTAAGTTGGAACGGGACAAGAAAATACAGAAAGATTATGCTTCGCTTATTGGAAGTATAATGTATGCTCAGGTCTGTACAAGGCCTGACATAGCCTTTGCTGTTGGAATGCTGGGGCGATTCCAAAGTAACCCGGGGATAGACCACTGGAATGCTGCAAAGAAAGTGTTATGGTATCTTCAAGGAACGAAGGATTACATGCTTACATACCGACGGACTGATAACTTAGAGATATTGGGATACGCAGATGCTGATTTTGTCGGTTGTGTTGACACTCGCAAGCCAACATCAGGTTACATTTTTATGTTAGTCGGTGGCGCTGTGTTATGGAGAAGTGTCAAGCAGACACTTATTGTTGTCTCTACTATGGAAGCAGAGTTTGTCGCGTGTTTTGAGGCATCTTCCCATGGTGTGTGGTTGAAGGGTTTTATTGAGAGGCTTAGAATCATGGATTCTATCTCTAAGCCGTTGAGGATTTTGTGTGATAATTCTGCCGCGGTCTTTCTAGCTAAAAATAATAAACTTGGTAGTGGAAGCAAACACATTGATATCAAGTATTTGTCTTTGAAAGAGCGGATTAATGATGAAAAAGTGGTCATTGAGCATATTCACACAGAATCGATGCTAGCCGATCCATTGACTAAAGGCATGCCACCACAGAAGTTCAAGGATCATGTAGCAAATATGGGACTTGGTACCATTCAGTGAAAGTTCCTTATCATATTGTATAATATGATTGTAAAACTCTTCATATAAAGTTAATATTATTCTGGTTGATTGTGCACATATATTTGTTTGATTAATCATTAAGATTAAGAATAATATTATTAAAGTTTAACCTGGAATAAACGTCGGATTTATTCATTAAAGTTATTTTATCAATCACGTAAGGGTTAAATTAAAGTTGCACAGGTGCATAGTAATGCATGGAAAGTAATATTCACACAAAGATGACTTACTGCCATAATTCGTGTATCTTTGTATATTTTATTTTAACATAAAGGTTGTAGATGCATTAAGGTTTCTTAGGGATGCTGAGATCAAGTGGGAGAATGTAATATAAATGGTGCAAATTACATTATAAAGTATTTCCCATAAAAGAGTAATTAGATTAATTAATTTAAGTTAATTAAGCTAATTAAGAGAGAGATATGGGTGCGATATCAATGGTTGGAAATGATTTGAATTTCATTAAAATAAAGGGACTATAGTACATATGGTTTGGTATTTAATGAAATGGTCAAATGTACTGCGCAAGTCAAACCGAGAAAATCAGATTTTGAGTTTGATTTGCGAGGAGATCGTTTATAAACGATTGTATATATCGTTTTTAAACGATTCGGACGGAATCGGACGGAACTTAATTAATTCCATGATTTGTTTAATCGGCAATATTTTTAATTGGCCAGAAACAATTGTCCTAAATTAGCACCCTTTTAGATTTGATCTCAGCCATTCATCATGCACCCTTTGATTGCATCTATCAAGTGATTGAGGCTCTTTATATATTCTATCATTCTGATGGAGAATGATTGGAGTATGATTATTTCTGTCTCAAAGTTGAAAGCACCATTTGAGAGGAACAGAGAAAAGAGAAGGGAGACGAGGTCAGGACCGATATCCCGGAGTTCACCATCAAGGCAAGGGAAGCAGTTTCGGTCTTGTAGTGCTCTTCTCGGTGTTGTTCTCTACAGAATTTTCAATCTATCGTTCACAACTGCAAGCATGGCTGGAGGTAACAAAATTGATCTTGGTTTATTCCGCATTCAAGGTCGTTTAATTGCTAACAGACTTTTGACCCCCACCCCACCACCAGTACGTTACATCTTTATAATTAACACTTTCGACTGATTAAAATTAAGCAGAAGGGGCCCACACGCACTGACTTGGGATCCATCTGTCGGACATATCTCTTTGAAAAGGAGGGTTAATAAAGGAATGGGAAAAAAAAAGGGAGAGGATAAGAGAAGGGAGGCTGTACCAGGTTCACTAGCTAGCTGCCAAGTTCAGGTCAGCAGGAAAGGCAATTTGATTACAAAAACAGCTAGCTATCAACGAATGGATTAGTTTGTTGGCTTTACCAGCAAAATACCAGAACGCACAGAATTTTAAGAAAAGAGAGAATAACAACTTAATTTTGTGATGCTACAACCGTGCATCCTTTTCTGATCCCTTTTATTATATAGAGAACAATACAAGACAAATATAGAACATACATAATTATAATTTTCCTAACTTTAGACTACCCAGTTTATTAAAACTAAATCCTAACCACCTAAAATTACATGGCGCACTAAAAAAACTGAACCTATTCTTGGACAACTAGATTAAACCATCAATCTCCTCCTTAAGCTTGTTGTCCTTCACTGACAATCCGTACACCTACTTTCTCTCTTATTTCCAGAAACTTTAACCTTGCTAGTGACTTGGTCAGGATATCTGCAGGTTGCTCCTCTGTGCAAACATGTTTCACCTCAATCATTCCTGATTCAACACAATCTCTAATAAAATGGAATCTGGTATCAATGTGTTTACTTCTTTCATGGTGGACTGGATTTTTGCTCAATGCAATTGCTGATTGATTATCAATCTTTAGGGTAACCTTCTTAACTTCTGTCTTTAACATATCAGCAATCAATCGTGCCAGCCACACTCCTTGACATGCTGCAGCACTTGCAGCAATGTATTCTGCTTCACAGGAAGATAATGCAACTACTTTCTATTTTTGTGAGCACCAACTTATAGGATTTGAACCAAGGAAAAATAATAAACCTGAGGTTCTCTTCCTGTCATCAATATCTCCGGCTAGATCACTATCTGAATAACCAGTCAGCACCAAACCTCCTTTCTTCTTCTCATAGATGCACCCAAAGTTCAGAGTTCCTTTCACATACCGCAATATGTGCTTCACTGCAGCCATGTGCTCTGTCATGGGCTTCTCCATGTACCTACTCACCATGCCAACTGAAAATGCTAAATCCGGACGTGTGTGTAGCAGGTATCTCAAAGTGCCGACGATACTTCGGTATAGTGTTTCATCTACACGAGGATTTGTGCTTTCCTTGCTCAACTTCAGGCGAGGTTCCATTGGAATTTGTGTTGAGTTGCAATCCTTCATTCCACTTTTCTCTAACAATTTTGTTGCATATGCGGACTGAGTGAGTGTGATCCTTTCGGAGCTTTGACAAACTTCAATTCCCAAGTAATAATTGAGTAACCCAAGGTCGCTCATACTAAACAATTTGTTCATCTGAGATTTGAATTTGTTTATTTCTTTGATACACTCACCAGTGATAATTAAATCATCCACATAAACTCCAACTAGCAAATTTCTTTTTTCTTGGTTCCTTTTGTACACAGCATGCTCCAATGGACATCTCTCAAAACCGAGTGTTTCCAGTGACTTGTCCAGTTTTGAATTCCAAGCTCTAGGAGCTTGACGCAAGCCATACAGAGCCTTGTGTAGTCTTAATACCTTGTGTTCTTCTCCTATTTTCTCAAAACCCGGTGGTTGAACAACATAGACCTCTTCTTCCAAATCACCATTGAGGAAAGCTGATTTGACATCCATATGATGAACCTCTCATCCTTCATGTGCTACAATAGCAATTAACAAGCGTATTGTCTCTAGCCGAGAAACAGGAGCGAAAACTTCATCAAAATCAACACCTTGTCGTTGAATGTATCCTTTTGCCACTAGTCTCGCCTTGTGTTTCACGATCTTTCCTTGAGTATCTTTCTTTAACTTGTAAACCCACTTCAGGCCTATTGATTTGTGGCTGTTAGGTAATGAAACAAGCTGCCAAGTTCTATTCTTCTCAATAGAAAATATTTCCTCCTCCATTGCTTTTCTCCATACTGGTTCTGTTTTAGCTTGTGCAAAATCTGTAGGCTCCTCCTCTCCAAGCAAACATAGTTCTGAATCCTCTAATTCCATTGGGAATGTTTCTTCATACAAACTCTTGATATCACGCTTACCTCTTGGTCCTATTGAACTTCCTTCGGATGTTAAAGGCAGCTCTTCTTTAGGTGATACTGATACATCTAATGTTGCAGCAGGAGTGCACGGCTCAATTGAACCAGGGGTTCTAACCTTGTTCTTGTCACAGGAGTTTGATGGTCTTGTGAGTGATCTATGTCGAAGTCATGTTTCCCAACTTTTTCTTCACGCTGTGTTGTGTCAAATGCACCTGGAATAGGAAGGTAGTGTATCAGAAATGTGTCTCTAACTGGTTGTGCATCTTCTGCTGGATTTCTACTCCATTCCCACTTCTTTTCTTCCTCGAACACTACATCACGTGTCACCACAACTCGTCGTGTCTCAGGATCAAACATTCGATAGCCCTTCGTATTCATGTCATAACCAATGAACACCATTGGCTTGCTTCGATCTGCTAGTTTTGAGAGGTGCGGTGTCACCACTTTTACATGTGCAATGCATCCGAAAATTCTGAAATGATTGACACTTGGCTTGTGATCATAATATGCTTCATAGGGAGTCTTGCCGATAACATTTTTTGTTGATGTTCTATTCAGAAGATAGACAGCGGTTGAAACCGCTTCTCCCCAAAATTCACTTGGCATTCCCTTTCTTTTCAGAAGACTTCTTGCCATGCCGACAACCGTTTGGTTTCTCCGTTCAACTACTCTGTTCTGTTGCGGAGAGTAAGGTACCGTGAGGTAACGTCTAATTCCCTGCAACTCGCAATAATTCCTGAACTCATTTGAAGTGAATTCACCGTCGCGGTCACTGCGCAAAGCTTTTAGCTTGCAATTCTTCTCCAACTCAGCTGCAGTTTTGACCTTTTTAAACACCTCAAAAGCTTCGTCTTTATTTCGGATTAGAACCAGCCACATGAACCTACTGTAGTCATCAACCAACAGCATGAAATAATTTTTTCCACCATGAGTGGCTGGAGTGATAGGTCCACATAAATCAACATGCCATAGCTCAAGAGGAGACTCTACTCTATATTGTGCCTCAGCTGGAAAGGGATTTCGATGTTGCTTTCCAATCAAACAGCCGTCACAAATGCGATCCTCATGTTCGATCATAGGCAGACCATGCACCATCTTCTTGAGAGCCATATTCTTCAAAGCATGAAAATTCACATGCCCATATCTAGCATGCCAGAGCCATGCCTCTTCTTGCTCCTAATCAGGAGGCATTCAAGAAGTGCAGGAGTAATGTGCAGCATATATAACCGGTTCTTTGACCTGCTCACTTTGGTTAACAATCTTTGCATTCTGTCAAAGATAAACATTACTCCTCCTTCAATTTCAATCTTGCATCCATTCTCATCCAATTGGCCAAGACTAATTATGTTGCTTTTCAACATGGGGATGTAGTAAACATCTGTGAGTATGCGATGTTCACCATTAAAGCACTCAACGAGGACAGAACCTCTTCCGTGTATCTCCACAGTTGAACCATCTCCAAATTTGACTGACCCTCTGATGGTTGTGTCAATTTCATCAAACTTTTCAATACATCCAGTCATGTGATTACTTGCACCAGTATCTAGATACCAAGTCTTGTCTTGTGTACCAGTAAGTGTTGGCACGACTTTATCTTCGTATAGTAACACCTCCTCGTTTGGTATTGTGTGGATTAGTTCACAAATTTCAGTCATCAATAGTGCTGGTTCATCATCGTTCTGTTTTGTAACTAAATTGACCCTCTGTTCTCTACGGTTTGGCTTTGGACAATCTTTAGCAAAGTGTCCATATTCATTACAATTGAAACACTTCACCTTAGATTTGTCGAAGTTACGTGGCTTTCGTTCATCACCAATGCGTTCCCCATTGCCTCGACCTCCACCTTGTCCGCGCCCACGTCCACGACCTCTACCGTGATGACCTCCTCTCTTGGCGCTGCTGGAACACCCGCCTTTCTTTTCTTTTGTGCACCTTGCCTCCCACTCGGCCTGGGTATGGCATGTTGATTTATGTGGACCAATCACTCCAGCCACTCATGGTGGAAAAAATTATTTCATGCTGTTGGTTGATGACTACAGTAGGTTCATGTGGCTGGTTCTAATCCGAAATAAAGATGAAGCTTTTGAGGTGTTTAAAAAGGTCAAAACTGCAGCTGAGTTGGAGAAGAATTGCAAGCTAAAAGCTTTGCGCAGTGACCGCGACGGTGAATTCACTTCAAATGAGTTCAGGAATTATTGCGAGTTGCAGGGAATTAGACGTTACCTCACGGCACCTTACTCTCCGCAACAGAACGGAGTAGTTGAACGGAGAAACCAAACGGTGGTCGGCATGGCAAGAAGTCTTCTGAAAAGAAAGGGAATGCCAAGTGGCTGGAGTGATAGGTCCACATAAATCAACATGCCATACCCAGGCCGAGTGGGAGGCAAGGTGCACAAAAGAAAAGAAAGACGGGTGTTCCAGCAGCGCCAAGAGAGGAGGTCATCACGGTAGAGGTCGTGGACCCGGGCGCGGACAAGGTGGAGGTCGAGGCAATGGGGAACGCATTGGTGATGAACGAAAGCCAAGTTCTATTCTTCTCAATAGAAAATATTTGCCCGTGTCCACGACCTCTACCGTGATGACCTCCTCTCTTGGCGCTGCTGGAACACCCGTCTTTCTTTTCTTTTGTGCACCTTGCCTCCCACTCGGCCTGGTGGATTTAAAATTTTTTTAAGCCTAAGCACAATAATTTATTAAATTTTAATATAAAAATATACAATAAATATTATTTTTAATAAAAACAAATATTTTTCCCAACCTAATCACTAATAACTATTATTTTAGATAAATTTACTAGGTCATAAAAACATAAATAAAATTTAAAAATTTAAGATAGGATGAAAATTATACCAATTCACTTAGATTATACATAATTAATTTCATAATTTTATCTAACATTACTTGTTACTTTACTACCAGCAATCATGTATACTTTAATGTGACACCGTATCTAAATTCACGCAACTTTTCATAACTCATAAACTGAATATTAAATTACTTCTATTATCCTAATTGTCGTTCACCTCTGATGTATTGTAAATTATAGTTTTCTCATTTTAATGTCACATCTTTCAATTGATTTTCGCGAAGCTAGTACAATTGAAATGTGGTTATTTCAACAAAATTAGTAAATACACGCTATTGCTAAATCAAGATTTAACATTATATTTCTAATTTCTAAAAAAAAAAAAAATCAAATCAATGATTTGGATTAGCTCGTAATTAATATAGGAAATTACTATCGGTATCTCTCATCTCTCTCTACACGCCATCTCGTGACATTGCGTTTATATTTGTTCACTTTATTTATTTATATGTCCAGCTTGTTTATCTATATTTTCACTTTATTCAATTATGTGTTAGATTTTTTTTTTTCTATCGTTGTTCAAATTTTTATATGTCTATTCAACTTATTTTTATTGAACTTATTTGTTTATATGTATTCACTTTGATTATTTAAATGTTCAATTTGCTTATTTT
The DNA here is from genome assembly GCA_027562975.1 of Rhynchospora breviuscula. NCBI lineage: Eukaryota > Viridiplantae > Streptophyta > Magnoliopsida > Poales > Cyperaceae > Rhynchospora > Rhynchospora breviuscula. Next base: position 5,602,046 of record CM050400.1, on the reverse strand, counting down.
ATATGTTCACTTTGTTCAAGAGATGGTAAAACTGCAGATTGCAGTTATCATTTCTGATTAATATATACATGATTGACACAATAGCTATACTACAGACTAAATTATTTTGTACCAATCTTGTGGAGCCTCAATATCACCTACTCCACAACCACGCATAGCCTTAAGAAATTGAAGAAAAAAAAAAAAGACTAATGGTGCATCACAATTGGATCTGAATGATTGCACAGGAAAAACGGATCCAAGATCCAAAGATCAGATCCTCTACTAGTTATAAGCAGGAATGATAAATATCATCGCACAATTTACCATCGCGCGTCATTGCTGAACAGATGGCGCGCGCGCGTGAGCCTTGCGTGATTAGCAATTGTCTATTATATATATTCAGTTTAATAACCAAATGTGTTCAGTTTAATAATCAAAAGTGTTCAGTTAAATGCGTCAATTAATGATTTTATTATATAGAATCGCGCGTCAGTCTTGGAGAGAGACACGCTAGGGGCAGAGTCGGAAAATTTTTAATATGAACCGGACTGGTTCATGACCCCTTCTAATTTTTTCATGTGTTTTTTGTCCGGTTCGTGACCCCTTCGCTTGATATTGAATCTATTAGAAAAATGAAAGTAATACTTAATAAACTAAACATTTATATGTAATAACATAAACATTTGTACTCACTGAACTAAACATTTATACTTATCTAAATGAACATTTTTGCTTTATAACATTTATATTTTTTATTGCAACTAATTGAACATTTATACTCAATTAATAGAATATTTGTACTTACGCAACTGAACATTTGTACTTACTAAACTAAACATTTATACTTAATAAAATCTGCATTTTTGCTTACAATATTTATATTTTTGTTGCAATTGACTGAATATTTATACTCAAACAACGGAACATTTATACTTGTCAAAACTGAACATTTAGGTACGAAATAAGTGCGCTAGAAATAAATATGCTAGGTGAGGGACCATTGCTGAACAGATGGCGCGCGATGGCAATCGCACTAATAAGTGCGTTGGATGAGGGACCATCGCTGAGGCGTTATCGCTGAACAGATGGCGAGCGATGGTAATAAGTGCGATGGTACTAATCAATTTTCGTTATAAGCGAACCCATCATCTCCACTGAGGCACTGACTAGTGTTCTAAAAAAAACACGCAGTGTCTGAACACGGTACAAAGGTGGCATGACACGGTAAAACACAGACACGGCACGACATGAGAACTTAAGCGTGCCGTATCTTTAGGAGTGTCGTATCCAACTTTCATGGCATAGACACGACACGGCATAATACGCGAATTGTTTAAACACGGCACGACACGGTACAGCACAATCCAAGAGACATAACAAGTTTATAATCAATATCAAAGATAGTAAATGTTACGAAATCTATAGTATTTTTATTAATTAAATCCCGTGGCCGCTTTTTGACGCATTTGACGCGGCATCTGAGCCGTCTGATTTTTTGCGCTGATCGATCGTCGATTTTTACCTTCGTTTTAACCTAACCCTCGCCTCTCTTTCTGATATCTGATCGTCGATTTTCCCCTCTTTTTAACCTAACCATCGCCTCTCTCTCGGTCTCTCCCGTTCAAACTCCTCTTTCTCCACCTCTTCCTCTTTCGCCGACCCCGCCACACACATACCCCCAAGCCCCAGCCCCTCATCCTCCGCCAACCGCACCCCACCTTCTCCTTTGGGCGCTAATTCGCGGCACCTCAAAACCCTTGATAGATCTTCCGGTCTGAATTGGAGATGCACCATCAATGATTTCTACCTGAATTTGGTTGATTGGTCATCTCAAAATTTACTGGCTGTTGGATTGGGCACATCTGTTAATATATGGTCTGCATCCACCGCAAGGTCTCTCTCTCTCTCTCTCTCTCTCTCTCTCTCTAATTCTGAGACAGACACACAACTTAAAACCTGAATGCTATTTTGCAGTTTCTATAAAATGTTTTCTTCAATTTTCTCCTCTTTGATGTTAAAATGGCAACGTTCTTATTCCTTTCTTAGGTTACAAAATTATGTGATCTGGGATCAAGGGATGGTGTTTGTGCAGTACAGTGGACAAGGGAAGGATCATACCTTGCCATAGGCACAGGCTGTGGAGAAGTGCAGGTAGACTACCACATGTATAACCAATGTTTTAACTTATGAACCCCATCTGTATGTTGAAATTCCCAGCCGAAGCTCTTTTTGTATTCCTTGCACTTTAGTTGTTTGCTAAAATGCCTGACTTGGAAATTTCAAATACTAAATAAGTCTGGCCAGTGTTAAAATCATATCCAGTCCCAGAAAATTATTAACCCTCCATTACAAAACATAATTTTTAATAAGTGGTAACTCTTCACCAGTTTTGCAAATGAAATGATAAAAAGAAAAACAAAACTCAAAATAAAGTGACCTCAACGAAGATGCGTATCATGCAAAATGGACCTTTGAAATTTTGTTAGTACATTCCAGCATTTACCGTTTAAGGATACTGGGTGACTGCTTATTACGTCAAGTAGAAAAAAAATTTATGTTTGTATTTATTTGGTTCAATGATAATGGCTTGATGTTGATTTCTTTTGCTTGGGATGTAGTGTGGTTTATGCATTGGCTAATGACAGATTCTTATTAGTTATTACCAATTTATCATTGTTATAGGATGATGAGGATGCATTGCTACAGAAAGCTGTTGCTATGTCAATCGATGATGCAAAACCCATGTCAGACATTTCCACCACTAACCCAGATTTGGCACTAGGTTAGTTTATACCTTAATGTGGAGCTGATTTCACAGAGTTGATAGTTGATGTTTAGAAAGTATAATTAAAACTTAGAAAATTGGGGTTCAGCTTGAACGAATTGTTTGGAAGGTACTTTGAAGATTTGATTTTTAACATTTATATATCTAGCTTATTTGAGGTTTGTGCACTTTGCTGGTTCGGTTCCAGTTGTCTTTTAACTTTTTCTGTATAGATAAATCTGAATAAGTGAAGGTATTATCAGCTATCTCATGCATAAGTTCTTCAATTCGAGATGTTTCATTTATACCTCCAATATGCTCGATATCATACATATTCAAAATGAAATTCTTTTTATAGTCTGTCAAAATTTTTTGAACACTTATGTCAAAGGCTTAACAATTCAGTATGGACACATAAGAATCACTTCATTATTTTTTCTAATTCTTATAATAAAGATCTATTATCAATCCATAAATAAAAAGTGAATGGTATAATGAGCAATCTCGCATTTTTTATGTACTTTTAGTTTTTTTGGGTTGTGTAATTCATATTTGGTAAAAATGAACACATTACCTGGCATGTTAGAAGTTTATACACTTACAGGTGCTCGGTTCCATAATTTTCTTTTTATTTGTGTCCTATAGATAAATCTCAAAATGTGAGTATATTCCCACAATTTTAAGTATTGAATAGCACTCTCATATGTAGTTCGTAACTTCATATATTTAAGATTTTTATCTTTCCTTCTCTACCCATATACTGATGGTCCAGATCAATAGTCGACCTCGCGATAGTCAGCCTCGATTGGTTCTAAAATTTGCATGTCTCTAAGTGCCAGTGAGGCTACAGTTTCATTGTTGTTTATTTCTTTCAATAGTTGCAGGTACCATCTATTAACTTCTTCTTTTGTTTTAACATTTTTCGTGGCTGTGTTTTTTTTATTGTGATGTTTTCCTCTGCTCCCTTTCTTTCAATCTTTGCTTTTGTGATTAGTTTTAAAATGGTTTTAAAATAGACAAATTATTTGTGGTTTTTAACAAATGTTAATGCCATAATGAAATATGTTTGAGAAATGATCCAATAACTGTTATGTCTTGAACAGTGAAATCAACAATATTTGTTAAAAAAAATTATCATACTTATTGTTTTTCCTACGAACACTATCAAGTTTGTTATATTTATTGGTGAAATCAACAATAATATATTTCTAATAATAACCAGCTGGGACAAATTTGGAAATCGTATAAATAATTATTGCTTTCAAGTGAATATTCTATCAGTTTGTTAATACACTTACTGGCCTGTTAGAAGTTTATACACTTACTGATGCTTGGTTCCATATTTTTCCTTTTATTATTGTCCTATAGATAAATCTCAAAATGTGAGGAGTATATTCCCGCAATTTTATTACTGAATAGCACTCACATATGTAGTTCATAACTTCATATATTTAAATTTTTATCTTTCCTTATCTACCCAGCGTTCTAACCTCTTGATAGTGATGGTTCAAAGAGAGCATGTAAGAAAAATAGTCAGCCTCGTTTGGTTCTATAATTTGCATGTCTCTAAGTGTCTGCAATTTCATTTTTGTTTATTTCTTTCCATAGTTGAAGGTACCATCTATTAACTTCTTCATTTGTTTTAACATTATTTTGCATGTCTGAATTGGTCAGTCTTTCGAAGATGAAAATATGTAAGATTTAGTGTAAACATATTAGTCATAAATTACTAAAAACAAATTATATGTAATAACTACAATTTTTTTTTTGTTTTCAAAAGAATGCATGATTTAGACATAAATTACTAACAATAAATTATACGTAATAACTACAATTTTCTTTTTTGTTTTGAAAAAAATGCAGTAACTCAGAATATCAGAAAATACAGTCTGATCAAGGTTGCGCCACTATCAATCAAAATCAGGTTCGGTTGCAAGCCAATTAACTACAATCTAGGTTTGCCAAAATCAGGGGCTGTTTAGTATATATATTTTTACTTTTGGTTTGCCAGAAAACTAACCTACTTTATGTATATCCAAATTATATAATATTGGTGAAGTACCTTTTACGAAAGGGGAACTCAACATGTGAGTTATCTACTCAAGTTTCATTTTCAAAATGAGGATGGGCAAAAGTAAATGAGGGTTTTTGGCAAAATTCCAAAAATGGAATCCTGGTCTAGAAATTCTACCTCAATGAAAACTGGAAATTCGATATGGTAATACTGATAGCCAGTAACTACACTTATCAGAAACTGTTCATAGCGAGCTGTTTGGATTCTCTTATCCATAATACTTGAAAAGGTTGTTAATTGGAATTTCTTACCAGTATACTCTTGATAAAAGAGCACTAACCAGATAGGGAGCACGAGGCTAACCCACATGCTTATTTCTGACCCTTTAATTTTCTTTTTTGTTTTGAGTTTCTTAGAAGTTGAAGACAAGATACATCTGATATGAGATGTTTTGGGTTTCTGTCAAAGGTTCAAATTAATTAATTAGTCTTTTAAGTGATATATTGTCGTTATATATGTTGAGATGATGACTTATTTAAGCTCTGTAAGTGATATATAATATTGTTTGCAAAACATGTATGACTATTACTTTAAATTTTTTAGACAGAATATGAACTTGAAATGTTCATATTACTAATATGACTATTACTTTAAATTTTCATATGCCTAATATAAAGCCCATGAGGTGAACAAAGTTAGGCCATTGGCTCATTAAAAAGCAAAAAAAAATAAATAAATAAATAACATATAGCGGCGAAATAACGAACTTGAAGACATCATTAAAAATATGTATACTTCTTTAAATGAAAATAGATTTAGTAACAGTATTAATTGAAAATTGATATAGTGGTTTATTGGTATCCTCGTTGGTGACTGATTTGCCATTTAAAAGATTGATATCCTCGACTGATTTGCTATTTAGCAACAGTATTAATTGAAAATTAATATAGTGATTTATCCAAACAAAAAATGATTTGCCATTTAAAAAAAATTGAGTTTTGTATATAACACATTGGCACTCAAATGGCGGCGAAGCCGCCTCCCTCCACCTAGTAATAAGAAAAATCTATATATTGTCTATTTTTTTAAGGATAATTTCATAGTTTGAATATCCAGTTCATCCATAAGCATAAATATAACTATATTTTATGAAATTCAAACATGTTCAAACACGACACGGCACGACACGTTTAAAAAAAACACGGCACGGCACGACACAAGGACACGAAGCATGTCGTGTCCTTAGGCGTGTCATGTCTTTAGGCATGTCGTGTCCATCTCTTATAATTTAGACACGACACGACACGTGAAATATTTAGACACGACACGGCATGACACGACAAATGATCCGGACACAATGTGTTTGACATGACACGACACGACACGTATTAAGAACACTAGCACGGACTAATGAAGCCATGATTCTAGGGTATGTTTGGAAGTGGTGTGAAATAAGAACAAGAACAAGAACAAGTTTTGTTCTGATTCTTGTTCTAGTTCTATATTTTTGTTGGAATAAGAACAAGATTCATTTTGTTCTTATTCCCTTGTTCTCAAATGTATTCTGTCCGGCTGTCCCATACGTCGAACGTGTCACGATCTATTTCTTCTTTAAAAGCCGAATGAAAGTCGTGTTGTCCACATAAAATACAAAATTTGGAGTACTTTAATTTTTCTATTTTATGTCTCCGTCCTAATTATTATCTGAATAGCCACAAACTCCAAAATCATTAGCGGTAGAATTATAGAATTAACCAAGTGATAATGTACCTTGAGTAGTGAATTTGCTTAATGAGTAAGAGTTAGCTTTCTCCCATTAGTCTTATATGAATAGCCACGAACTCCAAAATCATTAAGGATTGCACGAATCTCGACAGTTCTGATATTCCGGGACATCTATTATTGATCGGACATTCAGAAATCAAAGAAGGATTTCGTTCCCCAATGGGGCAGCCTGGTCAAATTTTGACGGTCACAGAGAGAGAACAGTCCAGGGAGGATCCATACTAATCGTCCGATCTAAATTGTACGCTGCCAATCAAACACACCTTCCATAAGATTTTCAGATTTTTTGAACTTGCCAATTAATTGTAATAATTTTTTAATTCAAACAGAAATAAAATTCCAGCAATTCATACCAACAAACAGTCTGGAATTTTAAGACCTGAAACACAAACAAAAAAGAGTCTAAAAATTCTTCAAAAATCACATTCACGTGCTTTTTGTTTGTCTATTTTCAAATTTAAAAGTTCTAATTAGCCATAAATTCCAACAATGAGCGCACAAAAAATTTACAACTGAACCAAGATTTAGTTGTCCTTGAGAAACGATTACCAAGGAACTGCTTTTATTTTATAAATTCCATAAGATTATAAAACTAACCCAGAAAATTCATCTCACGTGCCAAAAATTACCTTGTGAAGTTTAATTTGAAATCAAGAAAACTACATATTGAAGATAACTATCGCATTAGGCAGTTATTTGCCAAAAGGAGCATGTTATGGTCATCTGACAATATGGTCTTATTCTTTAGCTTTCAAAGATAACTCCTATTTTATTTAAACCATTCCATGGCCAGCCGAGATTATTAATTAGTTGGACAATTTATTTTAATTTTTGATATTGGAGTGAATAATTGAATCTTTTATTTGTCACCATGGCCACGACTTTTATCGAAAAGATACAAATTTCCAGTTTGTTTCACCAATGTAGCCAAATTTCAGTCTTTATTAATCTCATGCAGGACCGTGATTAAAGGAGAGAGAGATCGAGAGTACTTTTTGAAGCTATTTGAGGGAGAGTCAGAGAGAGTCGAAGGAGGTGGGATTTAAGATAAACGAAGAGGGTAGATGGGAAGGTTTGGTTGCTGTTGGAGGCAACATTTGATTGGGATCTCAAATTTTGTACCCAAACCTAATTAATTCGACAGAATTGGATGGAATCCTAACGGAGTAACTAAAATTGGACAAAATCGAAGTTCAGTGGTTATATAAGGACAAAATTAAAGTTCAGTGATAAAACTGGATTATGTGCAAACTTTAATTACCTCCGAAAAAATTTACTCAAATTTTTACCCTTATTTTTATTCTAATAATATATACTTTTATTAATTTATTAATATTTTTCGAATTTTCATATGTTCATACATCAGTTGGATACTTTTTTTACTTTTTGAGCCTCCTTAGTCCTCTACAGTTCCATGATTTCAATTTTCAAGCACCAATGGGATGGATCTTTAAACACGTACTGCAATATTTTTTTCATAGCCGTCTGATCTAATTTTGACAGACACATTTTTAAGGATTGCACGAATCTCAACGGCTCTGATATTACGGGGCATCCATAATCGGACATTCAGGAATCAAAGAAGGATTTCGTTCCCCAATGAGACCAGCAACAACCTCACCTCTGAAAACGCTCTCTTCCCTCCTCTCCACGCAAAACCTCACCTCCTCAACACCCTCTCTGACTCTCTTCCCCATTTTCTCTCGATCAGTCTCTTCCACCTCTCCATTCGTTGACCCCAAATCGACCGACCCGAATCGGCAAATGGACCCGCCATCCTCCCCGATCCCCGTGGCGATCGACGCGGGCTCGTCGGTCCGCAAGCCCATCAGCCTATGGCCTGGTATGTACCACTCGCCAGTCACGAATGCTCTTTGGGAAGCGCGATCGAGTATTTTCGAGAGATTGCTCGATCCGCCATCTAAAGACGGACCTCCGCAAAGCGAATTGTTGACCAAATCGCCTTCGCAAAGCCGTACCAGCATAATTTACAAGTTCTCGAGCGATTATATACTGAGGGAACAGTATAGGGATCCTTCGAATGAGATCAGAATTGGCAAGTTGTTGGAGGATCTCGATGCACTTGCTGGCACTATTGCCTTTAAGGTACAGTTTCTTAGATTGATTTTATTATAATATCACCCTTTCATTTGCAGAATTGGCATAATATGCCCCGCTGATACTTCAATTCCTTCAACCAGGGTTTGTGGGAATTATTTTACCATCAAAGTTTTGTGCATTTTCATTTTAGTATTCAGGGTCTTTTAATGAGAAAATTATTATCCAATTAAAGCAAGCTTGCATCTGGTCTTCTTTGAACATACTCATTTTAGTAATAAAATGCCCAATAAGCTGCACAGTAGTATCTGCTATGTCCTATATTAGTACAGCTTCAATTGTAAATTATTCTGTATGACATGATATGGTCATTTCATTGGTGAGTGCTCAGTGCCACAGCCTGATCCTTAATCTATTGAAACCTAACATTTTTTTTAAAAAAAAAATTTAATCATGCAACCTTTTGTTTCCTTCATTTATTGTTCAACAGCATTGCTCTGATGAGGATAGCACGACGAGACCATTATTGGTAGTAACAGCCTCTGTGGATAAAATGGTTTTGATGAAACCAATTCGGGTTGATACTGATCTCAAAATAGCCGGTGCTGTTACCTATGTTGGTCGTTCTTCAATTGATATTCAAATTGAAGTTACCCAACTCCCACCTGGTAGTTACAAGTTTATTCCTATCATACTAGTAGTCTTATTTATAGTTTATTATTTAAAAGATAGCTCATTGTTGTATTGATCATCATCACAATTACCGTTTATTATAATTAATATAAAAAAAAAACTGGTAATTTTTTTTTAAAACAATGGTACATCATACCACCTGTTTAATTTTGTATAAAAACACTTTCACAAGTGTTATTATAGCAACATAATAAGTGAATAATTATTTTGGTTATGTTTTATTGTTGTTGTTTCATTGTGTTTTCATAGTTATTACTGTAACAATAGTATTTGTTACTGCTATTACCTGTAGGAAAAACGAGGTTGTCAATTTAATGTTGTGTAATATTCATGCAGATAACTCTGAACTGCCAGATCCAATTGCCTTAACTGCTAACTTCACATTCGTGGCGCGCGACTCTAAAACAGGAAAAGCAGCTCTTGTAAACCGACTTGCGCCTGAAACTGAGAAGGAAAAGCAACTGTTCAAAGAAAGGGAGGCACGAGACAAGCTTAGAAAGAGGAAGAGAGAGGAACAGAAAAAAGGTCTAGAAAATGGTTATTCACACTTCTTCCAAGGAGAGGAGGCTGAAAGGCTGAGAAATTTATTGGCTGAGGGACGGGTGTTCTGTGATCTCCCTGCACTAGCTGATCGAGACAGCATTTTAATGAAGGACACAAGACTAGAGAACGCACTTATTTGTCAGCCTCAGCAGAGAAACTTGCATGGCCGTATTTTTGGAGGGTTTTTGATGCACCGAGCCTTTGAGCTGGGATTTTCTACAGCTTATGCTTTTGTTGGTCATATGCCATCTTTTCTTGAAGTAGATCATGTGGATTTCTTGAAACCAGTACGTGCCTCATTTTTCTTCCATCATATTTTATGGTTCAATTAGTTCAATTTTTCTAGTGATTTTTTTGTTATTGTTTTGGACTATTACTATTTTCAATTCTTTTGAGTACTTTCCATCAGTTTTAATTAGCTCTATGTCCTTAGGTTGATGTGGGAGATTTTCTTCGGTTCAAATCATGTGTGCTGTACACGCAATTGGATAATCCAGATCAACCTTTGATCAATGTAGAAGTTGTGGCCCATGTTACCAGGCCTGAGCTCCGTACCAGTGAGGTACTAAATTATTTTTTATATTTACCATTACTTTTTGAATAAATAAAAAACTAATAAACAATACATAGGAATAGTGGAACAGAAAATGAGAAATTTATGAACTCAGAAAGAAGTTCATATTTTATTTCTGCAATTTTGTCAACTGTTGCATGATCCTGATTTGGAACTATGAACACGGGCAGGTATCAAATACATTTTATTTCACATTCACTGTCAAACAAGATGCATTGAAAAATGGCTTGAGAATACGCAATGTAGTTCCAGCCACAGAGGAGGAGGCTCGTCGGATCCTAGAGCGCATGGATGCTGAGAAATTATATGATGGTGATCAATAATTAACACCTTTCAGATCTTTTCATTCCTTTTCGACTTGATCGAGAACTAAAAATCGACAAATTAGAAATTTAGAATACAGAGGATATGTTTCCACTCCATTAAAGGATATACATGTTGTAGTTTCTTCAAAATAAGACTTGGTACTTCTTCACGTCAGATACCACTTTGTCGCTTACAGATTCTTGCGAGGTATAATTATATTTTCATGGAGTATACTTTTGAATTTTCATGGATAATTATTGTAATGGAACCAATTAAATGTCTCAAATGTTATAAATCTGCAAAGATGCTTGTGTGCCTTTTTGGTGTAACGGTGCTAGGGCTGCACAATTGTCCTTGTGCTCAAACGATGTCCACTTCATTAAGTAATTGAATATTCATAGGGTACTGTTTAATAACTTCCCTTCTATGAAACGACCGGAAGAAAAGTTATCATGTTCCTGAGTCAACTCTATTACTCGATATTTAAAAATGAACACCAGGGCAATTAGCCCATAGAAACACGAGCAGAGAATTTTAGCTTTATTCAAGTTCTTTTGATTGATATTTTGTTTTTAATGAGTTATGTCAAAGATTATTCAGTCCATATATATAGTTGGTGCTGTCGATTTTCACATAATCTATATTTCACAAAATTGTACTATTAGATTAAAAAGATAAAATTTTGAGATCATTTGTATACAATTTCATGCACTAATAAAATTGTAAATTTCTTTGAATAATTAAAAACTAAATGACATTGATGAAATTATGGAGATTCAATTTTATGAGATTGAGAAAATTATTTAAAATATTTTTTTATTATATAATTATAAAATTTATATCATTGGCTAACTTCATATATCAGTGAGTAAGTACACAAAATTTCATAGCTAAATGATTTTTTTCAAGGATTCCAAACAATTAAAAAACGAAACTCTTATGCATATTAAATTTTATGAGATTTAGAAAATTATTTGAAATATCTTATACGTCTTTAATTAAAAATTTTTACAACCTTGAATCCTTCATATTTCTGTGAGCATGCACATAAATTTTATTAGCCCAATAAATTTTTAAAGGCACCAAAATAATTTAAAAACTAAACTATATTCAAGTCTGAAATTCAGAAATTGAAGCATTTATTGATCCGCGAAATGGAGATGAGTGGATCGCTGATGTCATGCTGACATCATCATTAGTACCGTAGAAAATCTATCCACATATGAATACTTATATATGATTGCTAAACTTATCTTTATTTGTCTTGACTTATTACCTTTATTTTGTTATAAAAAAAATTAAAAAAGAAACTAAGTGAAAATTTGCACGGTTTTATTTTGTTTTATTTAAAATTAAAACGTCGATAATACAATATATGGCAGATTAACTAATAGGCTTCATTATTTTATGTCATGCAACCTTATCTTCTTTGCAATATGAATGTATTATTAAAAAAAAATAAATATAAGATTATCTTTTCTAAATTTGAATTTGAATTTTTTATTTTTCTTGATTAATTACATAATAATTATGATCATGATAAAACGGTAAAGTTGTAATAATTTCTTCTCTCTAAATAGTGAACTCACGAAGTCAATCTCTTTCCAAAAGTACTTCAAGCTTGCTGCCTTTTGCTGCGGTGAATCCCCATTAATTTTAATCTAAAATAATTTTATACATTGTTTGCATTCGATTCTCCTTTTTAACTTCATCCAAGAAATATGTTCGTCACTACGTACATATAGGATTATAGGTGTGACAGCCTGACAGGAGATAAAGGTGTGGACTTTGAATAAACAAACGGTTTGCTAATTAATCTCTCCATCTATAGAAGCTGTCTTTATAAAACGCAATTGGCCTACTTAGACCCAGTCAAAAAAAAAAATGGATACTTCAATGTTCTTCTTCAAGTTTTCCTGTTAGATATGATGAGAGGTTTGATGAAATTTCAAGTAATATAAAAGGGACGCTGCCAGATTATACTCCTATATTATATGTTTTTAGCTAGACAGTATAAGTGAAAACTAAAAAGTTTATTTTCGCTTATGACTCTAGCTACCAAATACACTTTTAAGGGATTTTTAACGCATAAAAAGAATTTAAGGGCCGACTGAGAGTTTTCTCATAACCGATCAGCCTTTTATATACTAGGCTGCTCAATCATATTTTAGGCTTTTTATTTCTTTTTCTAATCTTCAGCTTTTTGGGCTTAGACATTTTTATATACGATTGTGCTTAGACATTTTTAACAGGAATTATAACCACCATCGGCAAATAAACCATCACGATCCATCGCTAAACACAAAGTGAACACATACAACAAACAAGATAAACATATAGGCTAACAAAGTGAACACTTACAAACAAATAAGTATTATCATCTTTTGTTCAGATTTTTATATGTATATTGAACTTATTTTTATTAAACTTACTTGTTTGTATGTGTTCACTTTGATCACTATATATGTTCACCTTGTCTATTCTATGTGTTCACTTTATATTTAGCGATGGCAGAGATGATAAAACTGAAGATGGCAGTAATCAATTTTCCATTTTTAATCAGAGCTGATAAGCGTCATCCAGCGGAAAATCATCCGCGTCATCCAACAGTGATTTTTTCGCTCCCTTTCTTTCCCCTCGCGCTGGCGCTCCTTTTTTCCGACACTTCCTTCCCTCCCTTCTCCCCTTGCGCTCTCTTTTCATTTGCATCGCTTCCTCCTCTCCTCTCCTCTCCTCCTCCTTTCCATCACGATTTTTTTTCCATGGATTCCACATCTTTCCCCCTATCTTTGTCTCGTTCCATTGCCTCTCTGACATGTGCACTCTGACTTGCTTCTTTAAAATGAACATATACGACAATAATTTGAACATATACAAATATAATATGAACCAAGAATCAAAATGTACATATAAAAAAAATGAATACAAATAATAAATAAATTGCACAAATACGGCAACTAATTGAACAGAAATAATAAATAAATTGAACAGATATATCAAATAAACAAAACAAATGTAACAAACACGTTGACACATATAAAAAGGTAAAAAGTGAAAATAAATTGAACAGATATAACAAATAAATTGAACATATATATGAAATAAATAAAAGCAAATGTAACTGATCAACGGTTTTCATGCACACATCATAACCCTAATTAGGTCTTAAATTCGATTAAATATTGCGTATTTTAATGATAAATTGTTGTTTTTAGGTAGAAGCTTGGTACTGCTATTGTCCCTATATGTTTACAGGTTCTCCGCGATGATTTCACTATTTTCTGAGCATTTCTGGCGATTTTTGGACCAAGAATTGGAGATGAAGCGACTCAGCCTTTCAGCCCAGCCCAGACTGCCGTCAGACGATCCGTCTGGCTGTTCCAGAACCGACTTTTATCCAGGGCGTTCTATTTCTGCTGAGTCACACCTCTATTCCTGCATCTCCACTTCTGCACGATTCCAGGCAGTTTTCTCCGACTTAGACGAAGGATTGAAGCTTATAAAAGAAGGCCCTTGCCTCAGATTTGGGTCTGTCACAACTTAGAGAGAAGAGCTTCAAACCCTAGCATCAGAAGACCTTCAAACGATCCGTCTGGGTATCACAGACGGACCGTTTGACCACGCCAGATTGCAGAAACTGAAGAGCTTGTTGAATTCTGGTTGAAACATTAATTAATAATAAAAAAATAAACAATTCGATTGTTTAATGAAAAAAAAAAAAAACTGGAGAAATCTTACAGCAATGTAGAGGGTTGCATATTATCATAAACGTTTAATTTTCTTAATATAGACATAGTCGTCATTATAATTTAAAGACGGGACATGTCGTCACGTTTGGCTTGTGATGATATGGAAAAGCAACGTGGGAACACATGCATCCAATCGGCATGGAATGTAAAGGGAAATGAATTTGGTGTTTAAAAATACATAGCTTGGACTTTAAAATTTGATCAATTGAATCAAAAGTTGCTTATGGCTTGGCCTTCTCCTCATACTTCCATCATTCTCTATTTTAAGACTGTCCAAAGCTGGTCTTTTTATTAAAAAAAAAAAAAAACAAAGAAAGAAAGAAAGAAAGTTGCTTTCCTCACCATTTAAAAGTTCAGAAACAAGTTTCTCTTAATAATGATAATTCTCATCTCTTAGATATATGCACAATGTACACCATGATATCTACGACTCGTGCTCTCAAATCCATCCCTTCCACCTCAAGGTCAACTCTTTTCGCCGAGTTATCACGACCAATCTCTTCAAACACCCCCAAAACAGACCAAAATGAATCAAAATCAAGCGATCCAAAACCACAAAAGGATAGGACATCCCGTCCTATCCACGGGGCAATTGATGCTAGCTCCTCTGTGCGCAAACCAATCAGCTTATGGCCTGGCAGGTACGACTCTCCGGTGACAAATGCACTATGGGAGGCCAGGTCTAATATTTTTGAGAGATTGATAGATGAACCAGTTAAGGAGGTACCGGCACAGATCGAACTCTTGGTTAAATCACCTTCGCAAAGTCGTACCAGTGTGATTTACAAGTTTTCAACTGATTATGTATTGAGAGAACAGTATAGGGATCCAGCAAATGAGGTCAGAATTGGGAAATTGTTAGAGGATCTCGATGCACTTGCTGGAACAGTTGCTTTCAAGGTATATTATCTTTCTTTTTTGGCCCATGTGCCGTTTTATTTTATTGGATTTGCACATGGAAGTTAAAAGCTTAGTTTTCGATGGCTTATTTAAAATTGTTCCTGATTTATTTTACCCTTGCAGTCCTTGCTTTTTTCTTCTCCATTATTGTCCCTAGAATTTGGCTTTTGGCACCTATCTTGAAGACTTAAAGTACTAAGGTAGAGTAGCCTGTGTATTTATTGCTATTCCAGTCATGTTAGGAACTTTGTATTGTGGGTACCCTTATAAAAATTGTGCTAATTTTACGTTACATTGAACTTTGTATTGGAGGTACAAAAATGACTTGATGAACTAGATAAGCTACAAACTAGTACAGTTTCAATTGTTCCAGGCATGCTATAATGGCCCAACCTGGTTCTATAGCTTGTACCTGTTTAAATACTAAATAAAATGTTGAAATAGCTCAATAAATTTGAAACATCATCTGTAGCACTGCTCTGACAAGGATGGCATGACCAGCTCACTATTGCTAGTAACAGCGTCTGTAGATAGAATAGTCTTGAAGAAGCCACTCAGAGCTGATACTGATCTCAAAATAGCCGGTGCCGTCACCTATGTAGGCCGTTCTTCAATCGACATTCAAATTGAAGTTACCCAACTCCCACCCGGTGTTAACTATTCAAGAGCTACCAACGGCCGTGTATGGGAAAAATCACTACTTTATCAAGCAGGTATAGTATTAGTATATGTAGCTAAGGAGGAAACAGTGTAAAAGAAAATTATATGAGCTTTGGGAACATGTGCTTATGGGCCTTAAGCAACTGTGCCGTCAGTCACCTGCTCAACTTTTTGAAAAATGATATATTTAAAAAAGCTAACCCCATTCATGCCTAATTCCCTCATTTCAGCCCAAAAGGCCCACTTTGGGCACATGTGCTTATGGGCCTTAAGCAACTGTAAAAGACCGAATAATCATACGAGCTTCTAAGTGTCTAAGTAACAGTTTAAAGATTTCATAAATTCAGAACTGGATGGTATGTTTTAATTTTGTTGGAGTTGAAGGCTTAGAAGTCCAGTCTTTACTAAGATTTCTCAAGGCCTTGAAGTTATCTTACCAAAAGTGATCCTAGAGAAATTGTGCCAACCTTACAAATTGTCTCTCGCTTTCAGCTGAGAAAAGTCACATCAATTGGATTCCAACCTTGAAGCGCCTTGTGGGGGAAAACATTCTGATTATAACATTGGTATCCTTATAATGTTAACCAGTGTTTTCAATACCGTACAGGCAGCTCTACCAGCCAGTTGGACGAGATCCGGTATTTTCTGGTATTTTTGTCTCACAATACCAGATACCGCTGTTTCGGTCACTGTTGCAGTTCCTAGTATTACAGGAATTTTCCGGTATCCGGCACGGTATTGAAAACACTAATGTTAACCTGCCATTTTCTCCAGCTTTTCAAAGAGAATTAGTATTTTTTTTGTTATTTAGAAATGATTGTAATAACTGTTATTTTTTTGTCTCTTGATTTGTACAAAATATATTCTTAAATTTTGTATTATTTAACACGGATGTGCCGCTCATGATGTAGAACATAAACTACAATATGTAACATGCTAATAATGTGATATCAAACATGTTGCTCTTATCTTAATGGCTTTACAAAATTATACAGGAATTGCTTTCTTCTTTATAGCTCCCTAATAAATTTTGTTTAGAAAAATGTGCCGCTGATTTTTGTGATTTTATTCGATTTCATGATAGGGTTGTCAAATCCTGTGGCACTATCAGCAAACTTCACATTTGTGGCACGCGACTCTGAAATAGGAAGATCAGCTCCTGTAAATAGACTCGTACCAGAAACTGAGCAGGAAAAACAACTCTTCGAAGAAGGAGAGATGCGTGATAAGCTGAGAAAGGCAAACAGAGATGCAAAAAAGAAAGGTTCAGAGAACAGGTTGACGCTATCTTTTGAAGGCGAGGAGGCTGAGAGGCTGAGAAATCTACTGGCCAAGGGAAGAGTGTTCTGTGATCTGCCTGCATTGGCTGATCGAGACAGCATTTTGCTGAGGGACACGAGGCTCGAGAACTCCCTTGTTTGTCAACCACAGCAGAGGAATTTGCACGGCCGCATTTTCGGTGGCTTTCTGATGCATCGAGCGTATGAATTGGCATTCTCTACTGCCTATGCTTTCGTCGGTCATACTCCATGCTTTGTTGAAGTTGATCATGTTGATTTTCTAAAGCCAGTGAGTTTCATATTTTCCCCCTTTTTATTTGACACATCATTGCATTCCATTCTTCATTATTCATTCAGATTAGTTCAGAAACATAATTAGTTGTCTGATTATTATTGCTCATGTGACATCTTATAGTCTCCTAATCTCCTTCAGATACCAGGAAGCAGTAACAGTGCTTTTATCGACTTGTCAAACTTGTAATGTATCTGAATTTGATTTGTGTAGGTTGATGTTGGAGATTTTCTTCGGTTCAAATCATGTGTGTTATACACGCAACTGGAGAACCCAGATCAACCTCTGATCAATGTAGAGGTTGAGGCTCATGTTACCAGACCCGAGCTCCGCACTAGTGAGGTATGCAGCTATCTGTCTACTAATTAATTTGCAATTAAGAAAGATATCCGTGTCAATTTAATTCATAATTAGCAGTGACATTGAACTAGAATGGATTTGAACTAATTTCAAGTCATTAATGTGGACAGGTATCAAACACATTTTATTTCACGTTTGGCGTGGACCAAGAGGCATTGAAAAATGGGTTGAAGATACGTGATGTAGCTCCGGCCACAGAAGAGGAGGCACGACGAATCCTACAGCGCATGGATGCTGAGAATATATCATAAAAACAATCATAGAAATAGTTTGCTTAATTCTATCATTTTGCTCTTCTTTTAGCCCTCATGTGATTTGGAAATTTGAATAAAAAGAAAAAAAAAAACAATGAGAAAAGGAGTTTGTTTTCGTTCAACTAATCAAAAACAGCGATGACAATATAATTCAAAATACAATGAAAGCAGGGTAAACTAAAATTACAGCCACTAATTTGTCTCTTACATAGATTGTTTATAGAATTTCGTGTAATTTTAAAATCATTTAGTCCTTATTTAAAAATTAGATAAAAATAAATTATTGGTCTATCAAGTAATTTTGATAGTTGGTGAATTAGTTTTTTAATTTCAACAAATTTTAATATAGAATATACTTAAACAATGAACGATATATTTATATTAATTTAATAATTGATTTTTCATAAGTTTGTACTCTATCATAATTTTAAAGAAAAAAGATCCTTTTTTCATACCATCCTATATCCAGCAGGCAATAGAGAAACTCGACAAGAAAAATGTTTTATCATCAATCGCAAGTGTTAATTTGTTGAAAGCGGCAGTTTTTTTTTTTTCAACATATATGTAATTGTAAGCTTAAGCTGACGAGCCACTCTTCTGTACTTCACAAGTTCACATGCTGTCGCCTACTTCACAAGTTCACATCCATAAATTTTAAATCATCAACTATTTTTATACGTTCAGAAATTCCAATTACTGAATGCATGTATTTACACAATTTTGAAAGAGTACATTCAGGTCCAATTCCTCATTTGTACATATGAACTAGCTTTCAACAGTCTAAATATATGCACTTGTTAGAATAATTGAACGTATGGCTTTGTAAATTAGATATAGTGAACACTGTAAGAGGAGGACGTAATTGGATTATGAATTACTTGTCTTATTGTATTGAATTATATATAAAGATATGATAGTTGAGGAAAAATAAATTAGAAATAAATCCTACAAATTTTGGGTATCAGAATATAATCTGATGGATTGAGACTATGAAAAATATCAATTTCTTATGAACAACTTGCATCCCTCCATTATTTGAGAATCCTAAGTTTCTCCGATACAACAGGAAGGAACTCACTTACACTTCCATATCTTCTTCTGAAGACTTTCAAATTTGTATTTTGTTGATCTGTCACCATCTATATATACAGCAGCCGGAGAACTTGATTTTCTAGTTTATTACGATATTCCACTGAAGTTGATCTGTTGAGAAAACAAGTATACAGAATTTTTTGTAAATAGAAAGTGCAACATCAAGACTCATTAAAAATATGTAAATGCTTACAAATAATTAAGTTTCTTTTCCTTTTTTTTTTTTTTTTTTTTTTTACAAAGTATACGGAACAGATAATCAATGACACAACAAAGAGTTTAAATCCTACACGAAAAAGAGAAATTTGACGTCTTCAGGCATCAGATCTTGCTCCTTGAGAGGCCATACATTATATATCATTTTTTTTTAAAAAAAAAAAAAGGTTGAGATTGTTAAGTTTTTTTTAAAGAAGTTCACATATAAATATGATAAAATAAATATAGTTAAAAGTTTCTTTTCTTATGTGAGAGTGATGGTTAAATTAAATAGAAAGTGATGAAATCGGTATGTTTGTAGAATATGTTAGAAAGTGCTCAATTTTTAATTTTAGTTACTAATTAACTTAATTAAACATCAAGCATAAAGGATCTTGCTAAGCAATCAACACACACATGAGAAAAGGGAAGGAATCGATTACCTCTCGCGGAATCGTATCCGCGAGGCTCGACCAATGCATTGGAGTTGATGGCGTGCTCTCATTCGCCTTCTCCTCCGTCGACGGCCGCCTCGAGTCCACCAAGAAATTTAATCACCTCCTCTTTCAACTTGTGCTAGCAAGGAAGAGGAGAGCAACTAATCCCAAGGTTTTCTCTTTTCTACTTTTGTCAATTAACTAGTTTAATTAATAGAGAAGGGAAAAATCTCAACACATGAGCTAGATGAGGTGGAAAAGAGCAAAAGAAAGAGATGAAAATTCTGAAATTTTCTCTCTAATTTTCGTTCTAGGAGGAAGAAGGAGAGAAAAGACTATGGTGGCTAGGGTTTCTCTCTCCAAATGACCTCCTTTTATAGACCAACCACTCCACAAACTTTAGGGACCTTTTTACCCCTATTAGGACAGCCATTATATGGGCTATCAAGTCCATTTTGTGGTGTGTTAAATGTCCACTAATTCAATTAATTAATGGACATTTCTCTTGTACTCAAATCGGGCCTTTAATTTACTAATTAAATAAAAGTCCATAAGCTCTATTTAATTTCTATAATTAAATTGTGTTGAACAAAATTAATTATTAACTTATTAATAATTATTTTAGAATTAGTTAATGCATTAATTTATTTCTATATGATCTCATTGACTTAATTAATTATAACGGTTCGCAACGGTATATAATTAATTAATTAACTTATCATATTTTCTCAATACACTGCTGCGAATAAATAAATAATGCACTGTGTGATTAAAGTCCTATTTGTGTGACCCTTTGAGGATTTACGCTACGTTGGCCATGGAATTAAATCACTATTTAATTTCAATAATCATAAGCGGTATCTAGCAACACGTTATGATTCCCAATTCGCATAAATAATGTACTGCTACAATATCTCAATCCTGCATAAGAAATAAAAGTATCTCCTTGTCTGATTCTTATGTCACATGATATCACTGTATAATCCAAGATAGGAATGTGTCATTCTTGCAGATTATACATTTCTTGATCTAGAGTTGATTGTACAAGTTGGCCAAACAATCCAACTCCATCAAGAGGCCCAAACAGATATCATCACTCACTAAGTGAATTAATGAGGGACATACGGTTTTCTTGATGAACAACTTTTCCCCGCACAATTTAAAAGAACATAAATAAAGTCCGTATAACAGCCCTTATCCGAAATCAACGGTAGACGATATTTATTAAATATATCCTCATGTGGAAAAGTTGAATAATCTCAAACTTAGAATCAAACTCATATGAAATAAACAATGACATATAACACAATCCATATGTTTATTTCATTGGGTCATGTCCTGTACTATGTTCTAATAACATACACATATGCAATTAAGTTGGTAACACCTTACCTATGATTTGTAGAACTTAATCATCACTTAACTTGCATACTAATTTTTTATGATAATTAATGTTCCTTGTTAATTATCAAGATTACGGACGATTTAGATTTATTACTGTCATTCTAATGAATGATCCACAGAGATCCACAATTCAGATCCTCAACCTGAATGATCTGTCAGTAATAAACTTTAGGAACAAATGATTAAATATCATCAATAACATAAACTAAGAAATTAAGTCATTAATATTGACTTCTAGGACATAACTCCAACAGAATATAACATTCGAATTCCAATTGAAAGAACTAATGTAAAAATTAGTTCTTTGACTCTAGCATTACTCATGTAAAAGTTACAACATCAATTGATGCAAGATTATATAACAATTAAACAATTTAATTAATCTTGCAGGTTATGTCAATTAGTCATACCTCTAGATATTATAAGACGTTAGTTGCAAAATTTGTTACAGATATAGTTAGATATGAGATAGTTGAAAGTGTATGATGATAAAAGATAACAATAACATTTTAATAAAGACTATAGGTGGTAGGTGAGAAAATGCATAATTGGAGATGTTTAGTAATTGACATTTTAATTAGTTTATATAAGTAGACTCTATTACTCGTAATTAAAGACATGATATCATCACTACAAGTTTATCTCTCTCTATTAAATCCTTTAAAATTGTTTGATTTGGAATTAAAACCAAGTCCAACAGACCAACACTCCAACCGATAACGTTGCTAAAGCCACCTAGGGGGCAAAAAATTTACTGATAGTGATGGAGATAATTTATAGAGATGTGTTTTAAGTGCTCCGTGGGTATTCATGACCCGCAAGAAATTAATTTTGTCTACTTTATTCAAAGTAACTGATATTTCGTAAAAATCAACGTCATATAAAAACAATAATAGGAAAAATTATACATTAATGAAGACCGTATTAGGTATTCCTGCTTATTCGTTCAACTGAAATTATATCGAAAGTGCAATCTCATAATTGTTTGTTATTTTCTACAAGTTCAAATTGAACTGTTGATGCACTCAATATTTTTTTTTTTTTTTTTTTTTTTTTTTGAGATTTTGACAGCGGCTGTCAAAATAGATGCACTCAATAATTATCCTATCTTATCATATGTTATTTATTATATGAATATAATATAAAAAAAAATACGCATTCTATATAGTCACAGTCACAACTACCCCTAGCTAGCGCCATATTAAGCCTCTCCTTGCCAAAACATCTCCTCCCACATCTCAGGGAAAAACTCATGTACAAAATTAAGATGGCAGAGGGAGCAAAAGATGTTGAAAACTGCAGCCATGTGCTGCTGCTGCCATACCCGAGCCAAGGCCACATCCACCCCATGCTCGACTTCGGCAAACGTCTCGCACTTCATGGCCTCCATCCAACTCTTGCTACCACCCGCTTCATTCTCTCCTCCACCAATCCTGACCCCGGTCCTGTTCGTATCGCCCCAATCTCTGATGGATTTGATCGCGGAGGTTACTATGAGGTCCTATAATTTATACAACACATTAATTACAAAATCAATTGTCTTGCACTTTCTAAGTTTTAACGTATATTTACTATTGGATATTGAGTTAGCTGCAGAAACAGTTGCACAGGTAGCTTTTCCTCTCTCTTTCTTTTTTTTACCCCTTTTTTCCCTTTATTTTTTGTGTATAATTGTACTTTCCTTTACCAAAGAAGGGAAGCAGCCGTGCTGCATGTTCTATTACAGGTTTGAGATATAGATCACAACCAGAGTCCAATTATTGAGATAATTTAATCCAAGAAAACTTATATGAATATCACAGATCAACTCTGTCTCAGCCTATTTAGCCCGGCTGGAGATTACCGGCTCAGAGACACTAGACAACCTACTCAAGTCTGAGTCAGCTGATGGTCAACCAGTCAGGGTTTTGGTGTACGACGCATTCCTTCCCTGGGCAGGTGAAGTGGCAAGGCGGAATGGAGTAGCCGCTGCCGCATTCTTCACTCAACCATGCGCCGTGAATGTCGTGTATGGACACACATGGGAAAAGCGGGTCAAGGTGCCGGTCAAGACAAGCCCATTTGTGGTGCCCGGGTTGCCGGCTCTTGAACACGAGGATTTGCCGTCATTTATGCTCGGGGCTGGGCCGTACCCGGCTTATTTGGAGATGGTTGTGGCGCAGTTCAAGTATCTAAATAAGGCAGATGATGTGCTTGTCAACTCTTTCTATGAGCTTGAACCTGAGGTTTGCCTACATCCTAAAAATCCTCTATTTTTTGCCTTGATTTCTGGGAAATTAAGATCGTAGGTTTTTTCTCCGGCCACTCTATTGAGGGCAAAAATGGGCCAATTTAGTCAACGAAAGTATCTTGTAAATACCTTTTGTTTCATTAATAAAATCTGTTGGGTGTGCTGATTGCCACCTGCCCTAAAAAAAAAAAAAAAAAAAAAAAAGTCAAAGAAAGTATATCACTATTGTTGTTGTTTCGTAGTTTGTCTTTAGGTCCACATCGTTATGGTTTTTATATACACATGTCCATTACCTGTGAAGGCCTTGCTATAGAGACCTTTCCGCAGTCGAGAAAACCAAATTAAGCTAATTTAAATTAAAAAAAATTACATCAAGTACAACGCTATTCCGATGGTTGATTCCTCAGGAAAATGGAAGGAATATGATTGAAAAAGGGTCAAATAAATCTGCTATGAGCATCTATCAAAATATAATAATGATTTTTAAATTGTTTAATTTGATATGAAATCGCTTTATTTTGTTATTTTACTAATGTAATGTTTGCATATATACAATCAGGAAGCAAAATACATGGAATCAGAATGGCGCGGTAAAACAATCGGGCCAACTGTGCCATCTTCGTATCTCGACAACCAC
Source organism: Rhynchospora breviuscula (assembly GCA_027562975.1). NCBI lineage: Eukaryota > Viridiplantae > Streptophyta > Magnoliopsida > Poales > Cyperaceae > Rhynchospora > Rhynchospora breviuscula. Next base: position 5,577,837 of record CM050400.1, on the reverse strand, counting down.
CTCTCGTCTGACACATCCTATGGTTTTCACCTCTACACACCAACCACAACCCCTTGCATTGCATGGCTCGACTCCAAGCCGCCACACTCAGTTGTCTATACCTCCTTCGGCAGCCTGTCTTGCCTAGACCCAGCACAGATGGAAGAAGTGGCTTACAGTCTCTATGACTGTGGCAAACCCTTTTTGTGGGTAGTCAGGTCAGTGGAAGCCCACAAAATTCCTGAAAACTTTGCCGAAAAAGTGAAAGATAGAGGGTATATAGTCTCTTGGAGCCCGCAGTTGGAGGTGTTGGCTCATGAAGCCGTGGGTTGTTTCTTTTCGCATTGTGGTTGGAATTCTACTGTGGAGGCGCTTGTGCTGGGCGTGCCAATGGTGGGTATGCCTCAGTGGACTGACCAACCAATGAATGCGAAATATGTTGAAGGGGTTTGGAAGGTCGGCAAACGGGCCAAACCAGACAGTGGTGAGTTGGTAAAGAGAGAGGAGATTGTGAGGTGCATAAGTGAGGTGATTGAAGGAGAGAGGAGTGAGGAGTATAGGAGGAATGCAAAGACATGGAGAGAGAAGGCTCGAGAAGCAATGAGAGAAGGTGGAAGCTCCTATAGAAATATTGCAGAATTCGCAGCTAAATACAGGGCCGAGTAAGATCAACTTGTATCGAGTCTTTTCCTCAAAAAAAAAAAAACTTGTATCGAGTCATGCATTGGTCATTTATTTTCAAGCAAGTAGGCTGGTGTTTTCATGGTTTTGTCTCGTCGATATTTGGTGTATAATAGGTCTTTCCAGCATATGTGAGATATATGGGTAAGGACGAACAAGCATTTCTCAATAAAATCATCAACAAAATGTTACCTGTTTGGAGATCGTGGCTAGACTTCACAAAGAGCTAGGATGTACCATGGCTATTATCCACCAGGCCTGGTTTAAATTTGTTTAATTAAAATACTGGTAAGTCACACATATAGCTTCAATCACCTGTCAGGAACTTCTGATGGCTACATTTCAGAGTGATAAATAAGGGAATTCGGCCTTCTAAAAACATTTTAATTAAATGAGATTAATTGCAAATATGTGTTTATTCAACCATAAAACTCTGCATCAAACGCCTTTGTAAAAAGCATTTCATACAATGTACTTAGCTTTCATTAAAAGATGGAAAATGAATAATAGGTAACTTCTAAGTTCCATGTGCTTTCTAATCAAGGGAAAGTTAATTCATTAATTCTGCCATGTAAAAGAAGGCAAAACAAAGTTAGGATCAGTATCAGACTTGGTAGATAGACAATGGACGGCATCAGGTGTGGCTGTTTCGCCGAAAGAACCCAAACCCAAATATCAGTATGCATGCCTCCAGTGATAAATACTGATTGAATGCCAGCTCTGTTTGCAAGGTAAAAACTGCTCCTCTTGATGAATTGCTTATAATAACAACTTTTACACCTGTTGCTGCTAGCTTCCCTACTACCATGGCAACATTCAGCAAGTGATATTATCATATAAATGTCACAGTTAAATTTTAGAAAGTTAAGCTGGTTACTCAGGATGTGTAAGAAAAATTCAGCAATTGAAGTTAGTGCACTGTGAAATAGGGTAAAAAAAATTGTTTTGCTGTTTAAATTAAAAATCATTGTATGCTTTAACTAAAAACCGAATTGCCAGTTAACCCTTCTCTTTTGAAGTAATTACCTTTATAGTCAGGGTATTTTTCAGAAATATATAAAAGAAGAGTACAAATTATTAGTATTAACATACATGTAGAAAAGACACCAGGATATGGTTTCCTCCCATCATGAAGTACTCCATACTGATCGAAGAACCATGCCTATCATGGGAGGCACAAAAATCAGAAAATAAATGGGTACTATGTAATTAATATAAGTAAGAAATTTCCTTCTTAGCACAAAAAATCCAAAAATTGCAAAAATTTTTACAATGTGCCAATTCCCCCTTTCTCTGTCGCATATATGATTAAAATGAATGCCTGAGAAGAGATCTCAATGTCCAAATTTTTCACCTAGTTGGCTAATTTGTTTTCACAAAGTTCATTTTTCCTATCCTCTCTCAATTTTTCACACCACATCACCAAAACCTATAAACATTGAATTCTCAATATCAGATCACTGTCTATTGTACAGTGTTCATACTGGATCTTCTGTGGCTGTGACCGGTGTAGGCAGTAGTGTAGGTAGCATAATACCATGTCTTATTAAATCTCATTTGCTCTTGATATAGCATCACATGACACTTAGTTGTACATAAACGAATTAAAAGCACTTAGAAAGTCAAAGAGACAGAATCTTGCCTTATATCGTCCTGATTCAACGAGAGTTTGGATTCCATGATTTCTATCCAAGCACTGGAAAGAACGAAAAGACACGATTTCCTTCGAAATGTAGCTGGACATGATCTTGGTCGTGAGACGTGATAGAGAGGAGAGAAGGTGGAAATGACAGAGACCTCTACCACTAGGGATTAGTGCCTGAAATGGAGAGAACTACGGGTGTGTTTGGATGGAGAAAGAATAAGAATAAGAATAAGTAATAGAGGGCCGGATTTAGAATCTCGTGCCAATCCTTATTCTTATTCAAATTCCATAGTTTTGTTAGTATAAGAATAAGGGGCCGGATAAGCTCAAATTTTTTATTCTTGTGTTGTTTGGGTTGCACAAGAATAAGAAATTTGGAGCTTATTCTTATCCGAATCCTTATTCTTGCTTATCCAAACACACCCGTATAAAATTTTTAGGAGATGTCTAGTAGAAGCGTGGGGTTTTGACTTATGATCGAAGATTTGAAGCAAAGTGGGAGAAAGAAAGCACTATTATTTTTAAAATTTTTCTCTATAATTTTTCATTAGCAAGTGGATGAGTGCTCAACGGTGCCGAGAAGTGAGAGCCAAAACAACGTTTCCTTGCTTGACTCCTCTACAAAAATAATAGGGAAAATAATAATAAAGGCTCCTCTATAATAGAGATGCTTGAGAAGTTTCGGGGAAACTGCTCGGTGAAATCATTATTATTTTTTGTTCTCTATAGATAACTCCCATCTGCTTTTCAGTTTTTCGTTGTGAGATTATAGCAGAATTATAGTTTCTCAGGAATTTGTCCCATGTTTATAATAGCAGAGCAGTACTAATTTGTGATGCTTGGCGGAGAAGCATCATGTCATTAAGCAAGTTATTTCATACTTTGTGGTTTGGTCTCATCCATATATGGTGTTTAATAGGTTTCATTGCATATGTGACAAAAATGGGCAAGGATGAACCAGTATTTCTCAACATATTTCATCAAAAACTGTTAACTATTTGTGGCTAGACTTCGGAATAGATTTTGGATGTATCATGGCTTACTCAGTGGTAGTTACTTCAGTCTGGTTTAAATTTGTTCAGTTAAGGTTACTGGCCAATCACACATAGGTAGCCTCGATCTCTTGTCAGGACTTCTGATGGCTGTGCTTGAGAATAAAGGAATTCTGATCTCCAACTCAACCAATGAGATAAATGACAAAGACATGTTTATTCAACCAGAAAATTCTGTATCAAATGCCTTTTAAAAAGCATTTCCTACATTATACTTGGCTTCCAGTAAGAGAAGGTAAAAAAGAAATAAACAAATTACAAGTTCCATCTGCTCTCTAATTGAGGGAAATTTAATTCATTAATTCTACCATGTAAAAGAAGGCAAAACGAAGTTGGGATAGGCATCAAATTTGGTACATAGAGAATGGACGGCATCGAGTGTGGCTGTTTCCCCAAAAGAACCCAGACCCAATTCGTCAGCATGTATGCCTCCAGTGATAAATGCTGATTGAATGCCAGCTCTGTTTGCACCTTTGATGTCATGATGCAGAGAGTCCCCTACTGTTATGCATTCCTTTGGATTGATACCTGTCAACCCCATAGCTGATTCATATATCACCTGAAAATCATAAATGCGTATGCATATCAACAATATGTCTATGTGAGAACCCAAACACGAAACATTTTGGAGTAACAAGTACTGATACCTTATCAGGCTTTCCCATCCATCTCACATCACCTCCCAGTTTCTCATACTTAGCCCCTAGGGTACCTGAAACACAAGAAAACCTTATCTATTTGTATCACTGTTATACTTGGCACAGATAGGCCAAAAAGATGACAAAAAATGGTTACTACCAGGCATGACACGCAAGTCACGTGCTTCAACAGTGACATAATCTGGATTAGCCACCACCATGGGTATCGGTTTTGTTCTCTTTGCACAAAGCTCTAAAATATGCTCAAGACCCTCCAAATCCATAGGCTGTGAGCCACCAGATGGTGAACCGAGGGCTTCAGTGCCATGTGCCAGTATAAACTCGGCATCATCCACTCTACTCACCACCTCCAAACCTAATCCCTATAAAATACAAGTTGAAAGTTTGCAATAAATCATCTTGTCACATTTCTAGAGAAATATTTATCAGGATTAAGAGTTTTAGACAGGCTGGGTTTCAATTTTATCGTAAAACAAAAGGATTGAATAAAGGAAGTGTACCTCAAGAGAGATTGCACCTCGATCATTCCATGTCATGTGGATGCACTTTCTTCCCAAAGCTGCAAACCAGGGATCATCTCTCCTATTTTGCTTTCCTTATTTAGATATCATACTTACAAAGTAGACAGCTAGATGAATCAAAAAGGAAGAGTTTTACCTCAAAAGGTATTGATGGGTTAGTTCTCCACTGGTAATAGCTCCAAGGAATAGAGACGGGTCGAACCCAAGAGCTCTCAGCTTATCATAGGTAACAACTGCCCTCCTTGATGAATTGCTTATAATAATCATTTTCGCACCTGTTGCTGCTAGCTTCTCTACTACCATGGCAACATTCAGCAAGTGTAATTATAATTATACCAGGAGCAAATTTCAGAAATTCAAGTTGGTACTCTCAGAAGATATAAGAAAATTCAGCAAGTGAAGTTAGTACATTGTGAGGTAGATAAAAATAATATTCTGTTTACTGTCTAATTTAAAATCAAGATATTTTGCATGATTTTAATAACACAAATTGCCAGTTAGCCTTTCTCTTTTGAAGCCATTTTCCTCTCTATCACTCTATATTAAACTGCTCTCCAAAAATATGAAGTCATTGCTCTTTTGTAGGAGTATTTCAGAAATTACTAAAAAAGAAAAGAGTAATGAATTATTAATGTTAATATACATGTAGAAATGGCACCAGGATATGGTTTCTTCCCATCATGAAGTACCCCATACTGATCTAAGAACCATGCCTGCCATGAGAGGCAACAGAATTGATTAGAAAATTGATGTGGTTATTGGTAATTGGTAATTAGATTGAAGTCAGTGAGGTTTATGGTTACCTTCTTAGCACCAAAATTCCCAAATTTGCAAAGATTTATACAATGTACCAATCCCTACTTTCTATGTCACATATATTATATGATTTAACAAATGCCTGATTCCACAACACTCCTTTCTCCTATCCTCTTTCAATTTCTCTCCAGATCAGCAAAGTAAGCCAATTACTCTTGATACATCATACTATGGAACTTAGAAATTGAAGCACTTGAAATTCAAAAGGTAATGAATCTTACCTTAAATCGTCCCGATTCAGCGAAAGTTCGGATTCCATCCACGCACTCGAAAGAATTACAAGCCTTTCCACCTTCGCTTGAAGCGAATTCCCGAGAAATAGAGCATTGGCTCGACATGGTCTTGCGAGTGATAGAGAGAAGAGAAGAATGGAAACGAGAGTTACTTCTACCTCTAGTACTTGAAACGGAGAGAAAGCTACCAGAGGCCAAGTAGAAGCGTGGGAAGTTGTTTTTTGATCGGAGAGTACAAGGAGAAGAAGAGAAGTGAGAGAAGGAGAGCGCTCTCATTTTCTCTCCTTTTCCTCGTTAGCTTGGGCTTCAATAGTTGTGAGTTGCGACTCCTCTGCAATACCTTCAAGTTAGAATCTACTTTCTATTTACTATTTTATTATTTCGCTTTTTGTCCTTTTGGATAGAAATATATAGGCAAAATTAGATATAACCCCCTCAAATCATCTCGAATTAGATACAACCCCCTCCAAACGTCAAAATTAGACATAACCCCTTTTAATCATCTCATTCATAGATATAAACCCTTTCAATTATTTTTATATATTTTAACAATATCCTTTTAAACAATAACGAGCTGTATAAATATGGGACGAAAATACCCTCTTCCCTGGACATTTCACCTTCCGTTTGTTAAGGAAATGCTATATTAACAAATCGAAGGTTTTCTTTTTATTTGTTGTTTGCTGTTAGCACTTTTTGTATTGTAATATATTGATATCTATCAGTACTTCAACGAATCAAAGACTTTCTAGATATGGGGAAACATTTGTCCAGATGCCATATAACATATTAAAATCTCTTGTCAAGATATGATCGCATTTGTCCTATTTGGAAGTTTATAATTCATTGCTAGACACAAAATTCTTTCGATTGAAGTTGATCTCTACATGCATGGAAGCATATGGGATTTAATTTCCTGTTTCGCTGAAAGGTCTTGTATTGGGAAGAGGGCATCTTTGTCTTAAATTTGTACAGCTAATTATTTTTAAAAAATATCATTAAAATATATATAAATGATTAAAAAGGGTTTATATCTATGAATGAGATGATTAAAAGGGGTTATATCTAATTTTGACGTTTGGAGGGGGTTATATCTAATTGGAGATGTTTCAAGGGGGTTATATCTAATTTTGCCAAATATATATAGAAGCTCCTTGACAAACAGAAGGTATTTTATTTATTTTAAAAAAACCAAAAGTAACAAATCTAAGTATGAATTACTCTGATGTGTTTGGAAGTGAAATAAGAATGAATAATCATTATAATCTATTTATTCATATCACACCTATGACTCCTGATTTGTTGAATCATCTATATATACAAATTTCATTCTAATATTCATAATCCAATTGGATTCATTGAAAAGCAAATTTCTCTATTTGCTTGATTGCTTCTATCCAATTTATACCTCACTTTTCGAGTTTTATCACGACGTCTACTTTGGTGGATCGTATCATTGGACGACCAACAATGTGAAGGGATATAGAAAGAAGAAGAATGATTGGCTTAATCATTTTTAATGGGTCAAAACATTATGTGTTAAGTTTGTTGGTAGTGTAAAACATACATCCGTACTTATTATATAATATTTAAACATTTACATAATAAGAATTTCTATCACAAGCGTAGTTGAGAGTTTGTACGGTCCCTGCTTACAATAATAGCTCCACCTTCATCTCCATGAATGAGACTAATTTATTCAAGCTCTCTCACTAAATTATAGATATCATGTAATAAAATAAGAAATGTAATTGTGAAAATATTCTAATTTCATTCTAATTTTAGGAGCATGCACAAATTGTTGTGAATTTATAGCTCTTAAATTTATAATTCAATTACATCTAAGTCCAGTTGCAAGCATACAACTTACGTCAAGTATTGATTGAGGTCGAACCACAGAGACGGTATTAGAATATTGATCTTTTACTTTATTCAATTAGCTAATCGAGTTGTGGAAAGAGAGAGAGAAAAAAACCCGAGACGGCCTACCCTTAATCATGTCGTCATATCGTTCGCTCTAAAGTCCTTCGAACCCTCCGCCGAGATAGGAGCCGGAACAAAATAACACATGCAGTTTACTGAAATCGTATATTTTGTACATGTCGTTTATCATTTCATTAAACGAACAGTTAACGAAACAACAAAATCGTTCCGTTTTCGTTAACTACGTTTGACACCTCCACATGTCGGCATCGGCATGTCCATCCCTGTTGGCAAGTGCATTTTTACTTGTATTTCTCGTATGTCATAATTAGCACATGCCTTCAAATGAAATTATCCATGCAGATCTCGAGGTGCTACGACTTCAATGCACATGAAATCTAGTTTAATTTTTTTTTTACTTTAGATTATATTGATCCTCTCTTCTGATGCACATGGAACTCCTAGCATCTTGTCGTAGATAGAGGAAGCAAACACTGATTATTTATTTGTGTTATGGATTGGGGTCAATAAATGCATATTCTGTTATTTTGAATTCATTTATTAGTTTCAGATAAATTACTACTATATATTACAGTATTTAAAATACCGTACCGGCTATCAAACCGGTGAGGTTGCCGGTATAGTGTTTACCAGGTTCACCGATTTTACTGGTTTTTAAACCGGGTATAGGAATATACAGAGGTCCTCTTGAATCAGAAGAGGCCAGCGGCCCAGTGGCTGGGTGCGTTGCTGTTTATGGTGCCCACAATTTTTTTATGGTTTCAAAACAATCACCGATTTTTCCGATTTGACTGGTTTGCATCCGATTTTTTCGGTTCACTAACAATCCGGTTTTAAGGCCGAAACCTACCGACGGTAAATCCGATTGAACTGGGCGGTCCAGTATGATTTTTTAAACACTGGTATATTACGTAAGTCTTCCCTTTTGGTGCAGAGGTCAGGGAACTATAGCTTCTCACAGGAGCATGGTTCAAGTAATGGAGAGAAGCCCCAATAATTCCATTATACTTTGTTCTATACACGATCTCCTACATGATAACGCCATCAGAAGTGCCGAGGAGCACAACTTCCTGACGGTTTCAGATGACCAGACGAACTGTAGCAGGGCACGCCGTGTAGCATTTCAAGGCAAACAGGAAGAAGTGATGAAAGAGGCTAATCCAAATCTTCGATCTCTATTGTGCTTTAATGGAATACCAAACATCTCTAGACATAGGCAGCTCAAAGTGCTCAGCACCATGGAAACACGGGGTTTCTCCGATGAAATTGATCCCTATGAGGTTTTGGCTCCATTCAAATATCTGGAGCTTAATGATTCTAGTGAATTTAATAAATTTATAGGGAGCAAAAGTTTGTGCTTTTTGCAGACCCTGGACCTCCATTATGGTTTTACTAAGGACGTACCGGAGAGTATATGGCATATCAAGACACCGAGGCACGTTCTGCTATCAGAATTTTTATACACTTTTGGACCCCCTCCATCAATAGAAATGAGGAATCTACAAACTCTGGGAGGTATAAAACCTAGATTATCATGGATACATGAGGGGTTACCTAACTTACCCTTTGTGCGCGAATTACATATGGAAGTCGGGGGTGAGTTTCCGTGGGAGTTAGTTGTCGCTTTTATAGGTACACTGAGGGTCTGCTCCAGAAGAGGCTAAGAGAGGGAGTGGAATGGAATGGGAGCTGACCAAATCCTGCCCAAAGATGTAACCTGCTCCAGAAGAAGAAAATTATAATGGAAATAGAGGTGAATAGATGGAAAACGAGGTGAGCTCCACATACAATTTTGTCACCTCAAATTTGAGGGTTAGAATTTGGTTCTCCACCTCTCTTCCATTCCATTCCTTGCCTTTCCACCCATGATTCTGGAGCATAGCCTGAAGCACCTCGAGACTCTTACTATACGAAAATTAAAGCCTGAGCTGGAAATGACATCAGGGAATATTTTACACACCTTGACTTCAAAGTGTTGTGGGCTCTTCCATACACATCTTGGTACTAAAGTTCGGCGGTAGGCGAGCCGATTTGGTGTGATTTAGAACGGAATAGAAGATTGAAAGCCTTGGCCTCTCTCGTCCGGGTGGTGATCCGAACAGCAGCGAAGGTCATCTGAGCAACACCGTTTTTCAAAAAATGACGCTACTACCCTTCTCTGAACAACATTTTTCCAGAATAAACTTTATCCTATCTTTGTCCTTTTTTGAATCGTTTGCTAAATTCTAAACTATATATCTGATGTTGGTTTCGATTAAATCAATTATTCTATACCAAAATATTGGCAACTTCAAGCATGATTTAATTTTGTTTATTTCCGTGAAATTCAATTCAAATAAAGAGTATTCAGATCTGAAGAAAATAATGATCATGTAGTAAATCTAAAAATTTATATTTTTAAATGAACAATAAAAGTGACGTTTTCTCTTTGCAATATAGATGGAAAGAAAATATAATGAAATCTTAAAAAGAAATATAATAAAATCAGAATTAATAAGGGCATGGATCATGTGGTCCTCTGCCTACCAATTTAGTTTTCTTCTCCCGAGCTTCACGCACCGAGCCCACCTTTCTTTTTTTTTCTTTTCTGTATTTGCACGTGGGATGTACGAGATCCCTTTTGGTTTTTTTTTTTTTTTTTCCTTCATGTTTTTTAATTTTTGCTTTTTTTTTATTGTTTACTTCTAATTCTGTGTCCATGCTTTCTGTTTCTCTTTTTTCTATCCATAAAAAAGGACTATCTCATTAATAAGCAGGCTATAAATCATGAATATTTTTAAGTTTTTATAATGTGATTTGTTTGGTTTAGCAGTTGAGAGGTGATTTATCTTTTAGCATTTAATCGGTGATAAAACGGTTTCCATCCTACTATTACTCATTCAAATTTTCAGGTTATCAATTTGATGGCAACCTTTATTTGATCCCTACCAGCATTTTACTGTTTAAAAAATATAAAGAAAAAGGCCAGCAACTAACTAAAAAATTATGAGATCAGAGTTGGAAACTTGGTACTCAATTGCCCAAGGCTGAGCTTTACTCCTAGTTAGCGATGAATACAAGTACTTTTCTTTATACCTATTTAGCACTCCATTGCTAATTTGTTAATAGAATTTCAATTTTAATTGGTTGTTTCTAAAATAAATTGCAACAGTTTAGAGATCTTATATCTGTTCTTGACGTTGAGTACATAAGGCACCTCATTATTCCAGGAAAATTCATTTCTCGAGCCATCTTGTGGAATTATTGCTCAATGTCTAAATAAAAAGTACATTCACATCAAAACAATCCTAGTTTATGAAATAACCTTCTTAATGTCATGAAACTTCTCGGCCAAGCACCACAAATTATTGCTATAAGCATGGAACAAAATCCTCAGGAACTGTATATTTGCTTTACTCTCAAAAAAAAAAATAGTAAATAAAATAATAATAATAATAATAATAATAATAATAATAATATTAACAATGTTTTCACTGAATAGTTTTCCCATTTTCCCTGAGCTTAGCCACAGTATCCTTCATAGCTTCCTTCCTCTTCTTACTCGCGAGCAATTTGGCTTGCAGAGCACTCAAATTTGGGTCCTTCTTCTCCTCTGTAGATGGCGGTGCTGGCCGTCTCTTTGCAGCTTTCGCACTATCAGGAGCTACCAGTGAGCCGATTGCCATGGTGCTCAAACCATACATAATTTCCCTACATTAACAAATAGTAGAAAACTTACATAGTTTATCAAAAGACATTTAACAAATGAACGTTTAATTTGCCATGCAGATATGGGGATGTATGTTGTTGATATATGGAAAATGAAAGATGGGTTCGTTCACAGTTACGCGCCTCTTTGTATAAACATGTTGGCGCTGTCCATCATCGCTGGGAAACAAGTGTGGTATCCTCTTGGGTGGTGTTGATGTAGTAGGCAACGAAATACTTGGAGGCACCAAAGAATGCGCCATTGGTTATCCAATTGATTTTGTGTCTTATTCTCTCCCAACACTGAAGCATCGACCTGTTTGCATTTTTGGGTTTCATTAAGTTGAGATGTGAGAACCCGAATGAAACTGGAGGATAAAGCGTAGTCCACGTGTGTAATTGGGTTGAATACGATTGGTTGGTGTATGGATATGATGTCCCCAAATAGATGAGCATATACCATAATACCAGTTGATACCATCACTATCTACAGCAGTTTCTACCACAAGCATGTCCGTGGCTTAGTAAGGTTCACGAAACCATGCTTCATCATTCAAATGCTTTTCCTCTATTCTAATTCGACTGTTTTTCCAAGTTTATATACCCCTACGAACATATCTTACTCCTTGTATAAATGCTTATGCCCTGACTGCCTTAACCAATGCACTACTAAAATTTAATTAAGAAAAATATAATGCAGCGTTGTATCCCAATCAGTATGATTTTTGCTTTCCAATTCATAAATTTAAAAAAGGGTTCGGTCCCCATTGAAATACAGGAAAACAAAACATAGCAATTAATAAAGGCAACTTTTAGCATAAAGCTGACAAAGCGGAACCACGTCAAAATTTTGTTTTTCTTTCCTTCCTAGATTCACAATGCCTCAGACAGACAGTACAGAAAAATGTAATAGCGCCCAATACATATCACATCAGCTAAAAGGGAAAAACAAACAGCCTATAATTTAGTTTAACTTAGAGATGAGCTCATTGATATGTTCTTCACGGTCCCCTGTGTCACCGCCATCTTTGAAGGTTCGCTTCGAGACCGACAACCGTCTTTCAGGGCATTTCAACTTGAAAGGCTGGAGGAAGTGATTTGCCTCTCCAAAATGTGGGCCCAGGTTTGCAATCTCATGCACCATATCTTCTACACAGATCATCCCATACTGACCAAGTGCCTGTCATAATTATGGAAAAAACAAAACAAATGAGTAAAGAAGAAATTAGCACACGTGCTTTCTGAAAAGCAGAAAATGTTGTGGCACCAGTAGGGGACAGGTATGAGACCCATAACAGTACTAATTAATTTTGCGCACCAGAGCTAAGCACATCACAAAGCCACAAAAGAAGATCCCTGGTTCCAAGAGGTACAGGGACAAATTTGTAACAATGCTTTAACTAAATATTATTTTCATTTACACAAATTTGGGAAAAAAAAAAAGAAAGAAAAGCAATACCTGCTCAATTACTTCATTGTTTGTGAGAGGAACAATTTCCTTTTCAACCTTTCCACAGCCCTTCCTATATATCAGTTCTTTCACACTCTTTAAATTTGGATACCTGTTATTCGATGAACCCTTGTTCAATGACAATAACAAAACAGACAATACAACAAAAATATGAAAAAAGAAGGAACTCCATTGCCACAAATTTGGTAACCTTCATTTTTTCTAATAATTCAAAATTTAAACTTCAAACTGCAAATGTTAACCATTTATCCTGTTTTGTACTTAAAAGTAATGCATGCACGTTAAATTCATAAAATTTCCAGAGTGTGTTCTGTATAAAGATCAAATAATGGAGAAATAAATGGTCCAATTAATCAGAATAGACCTGAGAAACAATCACAATAGACCTTTGATTTCTCAGATTCTTGATACTGTACAAACGAACTACAAATATTTTTGCGCTTTTGATGTGAATGCCTTATTTCAGAAATAAACAATATCGATTGTTTTGCCAGTTGAAGTTTAACTTTTGAACTATTAATGTATAAAATTTTGGTTGTGATGGAGCACCAAAGTTGTGAACTTTGTTGTGGAACCCTTCTCGATATGGATATAGACATATAGTGTCTGATATAATTACCCGTATGTAACATATGGTTCAACCATGAGTAGCATCTTCAAATTTGATTCACTTGCCTTCAAAAATACACTACTGAGGATGTGTGGCAACCTCAATTTGTTTAAAATTTTCTTAGTCTTCGGATGCATATCCCTTTTGCTGAAATTAAGTCAAATAAATTGGAAAAGAAAAGAAAATTAGTAGTTGTTCTAAGAACTTGTCAAGCTCAAAAATGAAAAATGTTATCATTGACAAGAAGGACAGTTTTCTTCTGGGTATAAAGAAAAAGTGCAACAATTTGCAGAGATAGTAAATCAAAATACAGAACCATTGTTATGGGAAAAAAAATAGAGCAAAATAAATACAGAAGTGAAAGAGGAAATTAAATACTTACCCACGGAGGCGAATAACAAAAAGCAATTTAGATTTCAGGGCATCCACTGAAACTTTCCTCAATTTTACCCTATTCCTCATTCGAATGAAATCCAACTCCTACCAATTTATGAAAATATATTTAGTCCAATTTATTCAAGAGGAAAATTTAAAAAATGCAAATAGAGCTGAAAGTTTATTAATCAAATATGTTCTACTTGCTGTGAAGCACCGACTATGATACCACCACTGTTACATTTTGGTACAGAACTACCAAAGCCTGAACTTATACCTTGTTAATTAGCGATTTCAGGACCCAGTATGACAAAGATGATGGACATAGAAAAATTGAACCAAAAATAAAGGGTACTGCCCAGTGAAGTACTACTCAACAATTAAAATAAGTACTGCCAGTCTACCTTGATTCAGATAAAACACAAAAAGATATATAGGAACATTCCATTTGGTAATTATTCCATCAATCTCAGTCAAGCCAAATGTACTTAACTTAACCCACACGACCTCTAATCCCACTATCAATTTTTCAATTTTGGAACTTTGAAGGCTTAATCTCTGAACCTCAAATTCTCCAATCAAGCAAAAATCACATGCAGCATGGGTAAACAAAGGAAGCCAAAAACATTAGCTACCTTATCGCGGTACTCTTTGATGAACTGCTCGGGCCTTTTAATGGCAGATTTGAAATCCTCTTTCCTCTTCCTTTTAGCATCTCTTCTCTCCCTCCTCTTTATAGCCCAATCTTCTTTCTGTTTCCTCTTCTTCAAGACAGTCTCCACGACATAGTTGAGCTGTGTTTGCTCTTCTTCAGCCATTGATGTCTGTCTGGCAAAAACAATCTCAAATTCAGAACAACTAGTAGCTTTACATAAACAATCGGAAAAGAAAAGGAAGGAAAAAGGGAAGAAAAACTTCACCTCTCTGACGCCAGCCAGATCGACGCGTCGGTTCTAGGGTTTAGGCTTGAGAGTTGAGAAGAGGGGAAGAGGGTGCTAGCAGTAGCTGGAGCCGAATTCAGGCTTCTAGGGTTTACTCTTCACTTTTTTGGTGTAGTTGAAATCTTCAGATTCTAGGCGGCAGAAAACATGTTATTAGTGTGTAACAAGTTAAATCAATGTTCTATTGAGTCTATCGACACAAATATAATTCTCATGTTCCGTCAGTATAACATCCCACGACACACTTGAAATGTTTATATTATATAATTCCTGCCTATGTCTACGTGCCCAATTTCAAAAAAAAAAAAAAATGTTTATATTCGGATTTTGGATATAGTTTGTCGTCTTTACGCATGCATGTTTCTCCGATTAGGCGACCGTGTATCAGGCCAGATATCGGCCCAAAATACATCTACATTGTCACCCGTACTGTTTAAAAATAATACTAAAATAATATTAAATATTAATAATAATATCAATATAATCAAAATTATTTAAATAATAACGCAAGTACGGAATCCCAGATTCCGAACTGAATTACAGAATTTGAGATTCCGTAACAGACTAGTTACGGAAAACCGGATTCCGTAACTAGCGTTGGCTTCCGATCTCACCTTCTCTCATCTCGCTCTCATTTCCTCTACCGACAAACAGCGACGCGAGGTAAGTTTTTAATATTTATTTTTATTTAATTTGTATAATTTATTAGTTTATTAGTTAATTAATTACAAAAATAGATAATATATTGTAAAAATAATTTAAAAAATAATAAAAAATCAAAAAATAGGATAAATTTTTATATGTAATTAAAATTTATTTTGAAATTTTGTTTGCATTTAATAATTAAGAATTTGATAATTAAATATTAAAAAAATTAAAGAAAATTGTTAAAAATTGATAGGATTAATTTTAAATGTAAGAAAAAATTGTTGAAAAGAGAGTTGAACCGTTTCTACTAGATTGTATATTGTTTGAATAGAAATGTTTAGTTATTAAAAAAATTGATGTTTTTAAATATTAGAACTTCAAATAGGCATAACTTTTGATAGGAATGTCCGTTTGGGATAAATGACCACAATCCGAAAAGCTGGCGACGAGATCTACATTGTTTATAGGGATAAATTTTGTAGCGACCATTTTCGGAGCCAAAAAACCCTCTCTGAACCTCCAAAATCCATTTTGAAAGTTTGCAAACCTAAAAACCACTCAAAACTACTACAAAATTTTTTAAAATCATAAATTAATCATTCTCCATCTTAGTGAAACATGAACCTCGTGTCATTCCTTCCTTTCTAACGCAATCTAGAAAGTGCTTGTATATTAATATATCTCCATGACAATATATATACATATATCTCCATGACAATATATATACATGTGTGGATATGCATACCTCCAACCATTTATTAATATAATATAATGCAACTTAAACAAAAATATATATTGCTTGACTAAATATTTGAATAGTCGGTGGACTTTCGGCATACCTCCAACCATCCCCACTTATTTATTTAATAAAAAAATAAATTATTCAATCATATATAGTTGGTTTCTTATTTAATAATTTATTTTTTTAAAGTATATAACAAATTACTTTAAAAAATCTATCATTGATAGTAGAAAGAAATTAATTATAAAAAATATAAAAGATATAGTAACTTTATTAAAAGTAGACCTTTTCATTTGTTAAACGGTAGGTGGGGGAAGTTCATCTATACAGAAATACACAAGACATGTACCATGGTCAAAGCAAAAATGCACTAAAATTGGACTTTGATTTAATTACGGAATCTGAGATTCCATAACAAGCTAGTTACGGAATTCGGATTTCCGTAACTAGTTTGTTACGGAATCTCAGATTCCGTAATTTAGTTCGGAATCTGAGATTCCGTACTTGCGTTATTATTTAAATAATTTTGATTATATTGATATTATTATTAATATTTTATATTATTTTAGTATTATTTTTAAACAGTACGGCATTGCCACATACCAACGACTATTTCTGATATCAAGCCCCAAATTTGGTTTCAATATTTCTCTTAAACAAATAGTTACCAGCCCATCGGCCTTCTAAGATCGGTGAATCCAATTTCCACTTGTAAAAATTTTAAAAATATATATATAAATTAACCATACAATTTGCCAATCTGGTTATTAGTTTCGTTCTCAAGTTTGTTTCAGTTAATCGACCCTGTATGGTAGATTCGGCGATGTTTATATATCCATCTGAGTATCCGACATATAGTTCGATAAAAAGAAGCACCGTTGACACACCCGTACCATCCAACCGCTCATTTTGTCAATAATAATAATTAATAAGAATTAATAATTGCTAATGAACATGGGAGTCCGGCACACATGGTCAGTGGCTCTTATGTTATTCTAGAGGCAACGGGTTCAATTCCCGCTGGACAAGGAAGAGAAATAAACTCTATTTCACATAGCGGGTCATGCCTCTATAAATAAATGACCTTATTTCAAAACAAAAAAAATAATAATTGCTAATTATTATTTGTTAGTAGTTATATACATTTTATACAAATTTTGCAACATCGTTTATGATTAACAATTATAGAAATTGATAAAAAAAAAAATATATGTTAACAAACATACTTTCAGTTTTTAAAAAAAAAAAAAAAAATCCTTGTTCTGATGCATAGAAAGTATTGATGAAGTTTTCTATATAAAGGATTTTCTTTTTGAAGTTAAAAGGCCTTATCTATCATTAATGGTTAAATAAAAAAAATGCTACAATAGAAAAGTAAACCAAGCTTAGGAGTTATTAGCCCAAAACAAGAAGAAAAGGAAAAAAAATATATATTATCCTTTGCTATTAATTTAGTTATAATAATTTTTCTACATGTTGAATTTTATTTTAACGTTATTTTGTTCCAATAAAAGGTCTCCTTCGAGTTTTTATTACTTTAGCATGAAAGATAAATCAATCATTTGATTTTTTTTTTTTTTGAAATTAGTGTCTATTCACAAGCACTTTGTTAGAGTTATGTCCTAGAAGCCAATCATTATATGGCTACTTCTATGGTTTATGTTATTGATGATATTTGATCATTTATTCCTTGATTTATTAATTGACAGATCATTCAGGTTGAGGATCTGAATTGTAGATCTCTGTAGTTCATTTATAATTAAATGACAATAATAGATCTAAAAGGTCCGTAATCTTGATAATTAACAAGGAATATTAATTATCGGACAAGATTAGTATGTAAGTTAAGTGATGATTAAGTTCTACAGATCATAGATAAGGAGTTGCCAACTTAATTGCATATGTATATGTTATAGAACATAGTACAGGACACGACCCAATAAGATAAATATATGGATTGTGTTATGTGTCATTATTTATTTCGTTTGAGTTTGATTCTAAGTTTGAGATGGTTCAACTTTTCCACATGAGGATAGGTTCAATAAATATCGTCTACCGTTGATTCCTGATAAGGGCTGCTATACGGACTTTATTTATGTTCTCTTGAATTGTGCGGGGAAAAGTTGTTCATCAAGAAAATCGTATGTCCCTCATTAATTTACTTAGTGAGCGATGATATCTGTTTGGGCCCCTTGATGGAGATGGATTGTTTGCTAGCAACTGATACAGTCATCTCTAGATCAAGAAACGTATAATCTTCAAGAATGACACATTCATATCTTGGATTATACGATGATATCATGTGACATAAGAATCAGACAAGAAAATACTATTATTTCTTATGCAGGATTAAAATATTGTAGCAGTACACTATTTATGCGAATTGGGAATCATAACGTGTTGCTAGATACCGCTTATGATTATTGGAAATAAATAGCGATTTATTTTCCATGTCCAACAGAGCATAAATCCTCAAAGGGTCACACAAATAGGTTTTGACCATGCGTGCATTATTTATTTGGTTGTATTAAGGAATGCAACAATATGATATGTTGACTGATTAATTATGTACTGTTGCGAACCGTCATAATTAATTAATTAAGTCAAACGGATTATATAGAAATAAATTAATGCATATTCTAATCCTTAAATAATTATCAAAGTGTTGATAATTAATTTGTTCAACATGAATTAATTAAAGTAATTAATTTGAGCTAACGGGCCTATATTTAAATGGTAAATTAAAGGTCCAACTTGAGAGCAATTAATTGGGCCACTAATTAATTGAATTAGAGGACCAATTAAATAATTGATGGAACCTATTTAGGCCCATTTTATGGCTGCCCTAGTGATGGCATAGTTGTAAATTAGTTACAACTTTTTGAGAGAGTGGTTGGTCTATAAAAGGACCACTTTGGGAGCCAAAACCCTAGCCACCTTGCCTTTTTCTCTCTCTCTAATATTTTGGACGAAAATTAAAGGAAAAATTTCAGAATTTTTCCTCTCCACCATTGCTCTCTCAAGCTCATGTGTTGAGCACCTCTTGCCTCCATCCAATTAAATAGTTAATTAAGGCAAAGGGAAGGAAGAGATTAGGCTTAACCTCTCATCTACTCGCATAGATCGAGGTTTTGGTTAATACCTTGGTGGACTTGAGGCCGAGACACGCGTGGTGGTGCGCACAACCTCGACATCGCCGGATTCGAGCCTCCTTGTTGCGATACAAGGAGAGGTAGCCTTCCTAACCTCTCTCTCTTGTGTGTGAATGCTTGGACTAGATCCTTCGAGGTCTAAGTCGTTTGGATTGCTTATTAAATGGTTAATTAGCACAAAAATTTGAAAACTTAGACTTCCTAACACACTTTTCTATTATGTAATCATTTGATTTTTAGAATAAAAATTTATGATAACTTAAAGTTTTAATGAGAAAGAGGTAACATTTAAATATTTTTTACTTAAAATAGAAAATATCCCAACAATTACATATTCAATTTCAATTACGTCAGCTCATATTCCGGTAAAAAAATTTTAATTACATAAGGGGCAAAAGGAAACTACGAAAGCAAAGTACGTGTGGCGTAGTGGATACAAGAAATTTCTGCAGTGAGTCACTTTCCATAAATCTCGCACAGACCAAATAATGAAAGGTCGTTTCTGTTTGCAAGTTAATATCAATATAGGATAACAATATCAGGCGCCTTTCAATTGTAAGTTGTAACATCACACAGAATATAACTTTCTTAGTTTTAAAAAAAAAAAAAAAACACGCACACTCACACACACAGATTACATAAAAGAGAAACACTTTATTAGTCTTGAAAGTGGGTCAACAACTCCACATTTGACAAATTTGCCGTGTGGGAAAAACCACTAAATTTTGACTGGAAATTATTCTTCTGGAAGAAATGTCATGTAGATTTAATTTGGCAGTCAGGTTTGTTTGTTCCACTCTTTTGAAATTTTGCAATTTCCTTCACGTTTTCTCTCAGCTTGAGATTTTCTACGACGGATGTTATTCTAGTTCTAGATAAAATTCATTTGACGGTACAAATATACATCGAAGAAGAACACCGAAACTTTGAACCAAAACCCAATTAAAAATTTAGTGATTTTCCAAGATTGATGTCATTCCGTACGCAAACAGACTTAAACTTGTTCTTCAAGCTAGAAAATGATGATAAACGAGCTATTTATTTAAATATTAAACATAATTTAGTGCCGAGTACAACGTGAATTGTTTAATGACTACTGATTTTTATATTTATTGAGTTCTTTATTATCATATTGTGGCGTATTTTTGTCCAACTTGTTGATACGAATCCAGGTTTTCCAAATTAAATAATCTTATAAAATAATGAATTATTTGTTTGGGAAATTTCTATACCAAATGAATCTCTAACGGTTCCTAGATTTTTACTTTGACTAGAGTTTTACATAATGGTCCTTCAATACATTATCTATGGTTTTTACGTCTTCATCATACTTTTCCAAATCCGTAACAATAAAAATTGTTAAGCTAAAAATACAAAATAAAACAGCTAGATGTCATCATGTAATTTTCTATACATCAAGATAAAAAAGATAATTATTAAATATTATTTTAATATTTAATGAGATTCATTACTTGGAAAATCAATATCCTAATATTGTCCAAATCAGTGTACTTTTACAAACTCTTGATTTTGTCGAAACAAAGTAGAAATATCGTAAGTCTTTATAAAAATTATGCGGATCACATCGCGAGGTTTTATTTTAATTATCAAAATGTTTGGTCTCCAAGGATATTTCAATATGGAGAAATCGAAATAGCAAAAAAAATCGAAAAAATCGTAATGTTTTTAAAAATATCATAATAAATAGCAAAAAAATCGAAAAAAATATAAAATTTGGTCTCCAAGGATAATTCAATATGGAGAACAACTTGAACGGTTCGGATTGACCATTAGAATTTTGGATCTCGAAAAATGACTCAATGGCACGTTAGTCATTCTCTACATGTGTGTGTGTGTGAAAAATGGTAAACATCTTAACCCTCCTCATAAAAATATATATCATTTTCTTTTTCGATTTTCCTAAAAATATATATAATTTCCTTTTTCGATTTTCCTGTTACTCTCTCCGTTGATTAACATATGGAAATAATATCGTTAATAAAGACCCAACCAAAAGGAGCTTTTAAAACTTTATATGGACCAAATAAAGGTTGTGTGACACTTTGAGGAGTATATCTTAAAGTATACTATAAAATATTGAGTTAATGCTTCACAAAAGGGAAAAAGAAAGGAGTTAATGGGGGCTTCAGGCTTGAGACGCAACAGAAACTTCAGCTCTGAATTTATGCCGTACGAAAATCAACAAACAATAAGAATATTTCTTTTTCTTTTAAACTATTTTAGTTTGACGAATGACGACGAAGGAGCGCTTTTTTTTGTCTCTTTTAAGTCGGTCTTTCTATTCGTACATACTGCCCCCCTTCCTCAATTCCGAGAAAAGACTAATTCTAACACGGTTTGCAAGTTCCAGGTCTACGCAGAATAAATCCTTTTCGACCGCTTTGGCGCCGTCTCATCTCCTTCAACCAACTTCATACATTGGATAATCTTGGTCCACCTTCTAGTTAAACACCGATAGCAAACTAGATATTTAATCGGACCAATGTTGCCAATAGAAGCCAGTTTTATGCTTTTTTCAAAATATTTATTCTGAGATAAGAGGGAAATAATAAAAGGATTTATGATAAGTCATTTTATAAAATCCAATAAAAAATAGGTATAAAGTATGGTGGCGACTTTTATTTAATTAAAATGAAAATGTGAGAAATGCATCCTTAATCTATCATTAACAGTTCACTAATTGAGTAAAATTATTGTACATTACATTTAAACGTGTAAATTTAAATTATAGATAAGTCAAGCATAATTAATAGTATTAATGATGAGGAGTTTAAAATTTTGACTTACAAGATACAAATAAAATAAAATAATATAGATATCTATATCAGCACTTTAGAAACATCATTTGGGTATCAAATATTATTTATCCATTCTTGCCCAACTTCCTATATATTTTTATTCGTCCGTAGCAATTTGTTTCTATAAAATAAAATATTATATGTATACTTGCGGATCATTGGATATCAAATATGATTGATTCTCATCACAACTAATATGCAACTTGATATATTTTCCTATTTGTGACTAGTAGTAGAAAAAAAAAATTTCTTTTGGAGTTATGCTCCGGGAGCATTCAATTGGTTTAAACCCTCTCTCTCTCACACACACACCTCTCTGCTCCTGAGTCCTGAGAGTTGAACAGTCGAGTACTCCTCGACTTCTCTTCTTCTTCTCTCTCTCTCTCTCTAGAAGTCTAACAAATGCAATACCCTCCCTCTCTCTAACAAGTACCAATTCCTCCACTGAAACTCGCCTCCTCCTCTCACCAAACACTACACCACTAAATTCGCAACCTTTCTCTCTCGCTCCATTCCTCTACAATTTAGGCATGGAATTGGAGAGAATGTGGAAAAGCATGGGGTTCTTCTTTCCCTCGATTTGGGAAATACAAGTCATGTGCGTCACACTGCTGCTCATAATTGGTTTCTACTATTTCTTATTCGATTTCGTCGATTCAAACAATGGCGCTGAAGGAGAAGAAAAGGAAGAACAGGATGCCAAAGATAAGGTATGTTTTAATTTTTGCGCATATTTGTTATTTGATGATCGTGTCTACGTGTAATCTGCTCTTACATATTAATTAATTTCCCAAACTTTCCCTGATCAACCCTCCCAATATTGTAAATTTTGTGCATACCCCTTTTAGTAGGTGGGTCACTTCCAAGTCTTTTTTTGTCTCTCTCTCTCTCCAGTTTTTGTGCAAGAGGTTACGCGATATGCATTGACTTTCACAAGTTCGTGTATTTGCCGTTGTAAATACTCGATTTCTTTTTTGAATTATCTATCTAAATTTCTAAACTATGTAAAAGCATCTGCGTAATTGTACATATCATAATTAACATTATGTTTGCCTGTTCTTTTTAGTGCATTTTAGACCAAGAATTTAATCTTCTCATACTCACCCTTCTGAAAGTTCGACCTTTATTTTTTTCTGTATTACTTTTATCCAAGCACAGCCAACCTCTTTTAGTTTTACCCCCACTGTAGCATATAAATTAAATTTAATTCTGTTCATGCTTTACTGATTCTTTGTAATTGTTTAACTCTGCATTTGATACGGTCGATGCATTTCAAAATTATTAAGCTAGGATATACATTGTCAAATTAATTTGGATAGAACATTAGTCATGACTTACTCCCAACAATGGTTTTTTTAAAATAAATAAGTATAAAATTTTGAACTTTAGGAGGATTTGTTTTGCAACAGTTGCCCTTTTAAACATACAATATAGTGTGGTCCCTTTCTCAAGAAGTGTTCTTTACTTTGCTACTTGTACTTTAATTTATCATAACTAACAAAAGTCATATTGCTTCGGAGTTCTCAAAGTCATTCTCAAAATATTTGCTTCTCTATTTGCATATATATCCTTTTTAAGTTTATGAAAATGACTCTTTGATAAAAGAAACCAATGATCATTTTAGCCATTGAAGCCCTTCTAAAAAAGTGTGTTTTAAAACACTATTGTCCATCATATTATTGTCAGATGTTCAGAATGTCTCCTTCCATTGTTATCTGGTGCTTTATTTGAGGAGTCATATTTGCTTGTACTGATTCTGAAAATGATATGAGAGCCATGAAGCCTTTTGCAATTTACTGTAGCAACTGCATGTCAAATGATAAATATAGAAATCTATGGGTGATTTGTAAAATTTAAGTTCTGGGGGTTTAAATGCAAAGTGTTTAAAAATTTTTAGGTAAATTTCTATTTGAACTAGTGATTGTCATCCCCACTTTCCTCCACTTTGAGCATCTAGAATTGGTTGCTTGACTATGTAAAATAATTTTGCTGATGCGTTTGTTTGACTACATGGTTTTGCAGATAAGTCGAATTAAAGGGGAGACTGCAAATACGGCTTATGTAGTCCAGGTATAATTGTCTAAGAATGAAAGTCTATTTTTCTCTTCGGTTTGCTCTGTTATATTTATTATTTTCTTATAGTTTCTACTTTTGTGTAGGTAGAGTTATTAGCAGCCAAAAATTTAGCAGCAGCTAACATAAATGGAACATCAGATCCATATGCAATCATTACTTGTGCTGAACAAAAACGTTTTAGGTTAGTTAATGTTGACCATCTTTTTGCAATTATACCTGTCATTTTCCTTAACCCTTTTTTTAGGACCATCAAGTTCTCTGATTTCGTTTCTGTTTTTTATTGTCTTCTCTATTAAATGAAGCTCCATGGTACCAGGCTCGAGAAATCCAATTTGGGGAGAGGAGTTCAATTTTTTTGTTGATTCTATTCCTTCAGAGGTAGGGACTGTTTTTATAAGTTGTTATTATTTTAGTGAATAACATGCCTTGCAAGTGCTGGCTAGTTCAAGGAAAAAGAGCCTACATGTTGTTACATGCTCGATCTTGGTTCTCTGACGTATTCAAATTTTAACTTTTATAATTTATATTGTTTCTCATATAATATTTTAATGGTAGATACATGTAGCTATATATGACTGGGATATTGTATGGAAAAGCAATGCTCTTGGATCAGTCACTGTACCAATTCAGAGTGAAGGCCAAGCTGGGCCCATCTGGCATGACTTGGATAGTTCAGGGGAGGTAATATAGCTCTCAGATGATAAAGAAAACACAAATCTTATTTATATTAATTTCTGTTCATGCATTTTTCTTTTGGAAAAATTGGTTCAGAGGTTACAGGATAGTTGGAATATGTTAAAGGGGATTAAATGGATGGATTTTTTGTCTTCAAGGATATGTGGGACAATTTTGTGATTTTTAACAGCATTGTGCAAGAACTGGGTACACCAGAAAAAGTTTTATTCTTTATTTTATATATATATTTTTTATAGGTTTGTCTTCAAATAAAAATAGTGCAGCTTCCCGAGAGTTCTTCAATGAATTTGACCAATTTTGCTGGAGCCAATGCTCGTAGGAGGATTTCTTCCGATAGACCTGTTCTGACAGTGGTCCATCAAAAACCGGGACCTATGCAAACTATTTTTGATCTCCCACCAGATGAGGTAAGCATTTTATGGAGCTCACAATGATTTTCTCTGCAGAGAGTATTTTTCCAAGAAGATGTTCTCATATAATATACATTTCCCCCCCACAGGTAGTAGAACATAGTTATTCATGTGCTCTAGAGAGGTCATTCTTGTACCATGGTCGGATGTATGTATCTGCCTGGCACATATGCTTTCATTCCAATGTCTTCGCAAAGCATATCAAGGTTTTCTTTATGACTCCCACCTTGCACTCTCCATTTCTAATTTAAAATTATTTAGGTAATATAAGGCAGTAACTTAATTAATGTGCTTTCAAACAATATCCAAGTCATGACAAGCTTTAATATTTAACAGGTTGCGATTCCTTACGGTGACATAGACGAGGTATTATTGTATTTTTTTTTCATTTGAATTTTAGAAGATTTAAATAGTGATGTGTATATGGTAATTTATTAGGCATTGGATGTGTTTAAATAGTATAAATTGTGGTAGTTGTCCATTATAGATAAGGAGGAGTGCACATGCATTAATAAACCCTGCAGTTACAATTGTTCTACGGCCTGGAGCTGGTGGTCATGGTGTACCTCCTTTAGGAAGTCCTGATGGTAATTCGCGAATCAAAGTATCTAACTTCATTATCTATATCTTCATTTTGCAAACAAACTCAAAGGGTATTAATTCCAAACCATACACAGGAAGAGTGAAGTATATGTTTGCATCATTTTGGAACAGAAATCATACAATTAAAACTCTACAGAAGTACAAGAAGAACTACCATGCAATGCTAGAGGCTGAGAAAAAGGTATTTACCATAATATTTTCATAAAGTCTCATTATTCTCTTGTGACTGGTAACTTGTCTAGTATAATTGGAGCATTAAGCATGCTCTGCCAATTTGTAGCTAGTTTTCAAGTAATACTGCTTTTGTGGAAAAAAAAATGTCTTCAAGTAAAAAAATTTTTGCAAATGGCTAAGTGGTAAGCAAATAGGATAACTTTAGCAGGGACAAGTGAAAGCCTCCATGAGCGCTATATATGGACATGAGATTTTTTTGACTTGTGAGCCCTCTTCATTTAATCAAAATTAAGTACGAGTTTGTTCTTGAAGTGTTTTTTCTGGTTTGATTGCTTAAAGTTTTTATTCGGGCAGTTGTACATTTCTGTAATAATTAGCATTTATTGTAACACTTTTTCAACAAAAATAATATGAATGCACATGCTAGATAGTCGACTTTGCTGACATGTTTCTGGAAAAAACAGGGAATAAATACTTGATTCAAGTCATTGCCCTCATTGACTTGGGACATGGACCCACAATTTACCAAATTGGGATGTATAAAAAAATATATAATATTTATATGTTCCCATGTTATCATAAATTTGACAATCTGGAAAAATGCACGTCTCCTTAATTCAGGAATGGCGCCAATCAGAGTTGCGAACACATAGCGTGAGAAATTGGAAAGTTGAGACTCCAGTTCCTGAACAGAAAGTTCAAGTGGCAAAGAAGGTGGAGCCTTTTGTGAAAGAAGAAGTTCTAGTCAGCATATACAATGTACGATCTACTAAATTCTTACTTTCATTTTTCTTATATTTCTCAGTTATTAGATGAAGATGCATTGACCTTAATACTAAATATTGACTTCTCAAAATTGTAACGCATTTTCATAGAAGGAAAGGTGAACTTTTCAACATGCTCCTTTTATAAGCTGTCAAGGTGTTATGTGCATGAACTTTCAGAAAGTTGATGCAATCAAAATACATGCTTGTTCATGAATGAAAAGAATATACAATTTACAATTGCAAATGGCTTACAGAAGTGTGGTAAATAAACTTAAGAATTCAAAATATTGTCATAGACCCAAATAGGTGGTACAGTTAAATTTGTAATTAACCTTGTAGTGATCTTTTGTCTAGGATACTTTCCCGTGCACAGCTGAGCAGCTCTTTCTTCGACTCTTTAGTGATGATTCAAAATTCATTACTGAATATCGATCTCAAAGAAAAGATCTCGATCTTAATGTAAGCTCACTGCTAATCCTGCATTTAATCTTATTGGCAATCTTGGATTTTTAAAAAAGTGCATTGCATAATGCTTATATTATTGTAATATGCTTTATATAGATAGGTCAGTGGCATATGGCAGAAGAGTATGATGGCGAAGTTAGAGAAATTACATGCCAGTCTATATGTCACAGTCCCATGTGCCCGCCATACACTGCCATGACTGAGGGACAGCATGCTGTTTTTAACCAAGATAAAACAATTTTGGTTTGTCTCTTGTTTTTTTTTTTTATTTCTTGGGGATTTTCATGTTTGCCACTGGTAAAAAAACATAAACCCACATGTACCCTTGCATACTGCACATCTCATCCACCCTCTAAGCATGTAAAGATCCACATCTTCTTGTGTTACTGAAATGCTATCAAGTTATCCACCTGACCTTCCTTATTGTATGTGAAGAGAATTAGAGAAACCTTATATGGAATACTGGAATGTCTTTATGAAGAACTTTTGGCTGGGTTTTGAGTTTATGTCGTCTTTTCTATAGAGATATACACATCAGTTCCTGTCACTTGAGGGTACAGATGGCATATATTGTATTTTGGAGGATATATATATCAATTTTGTTCCATTAAAATGAAATTGATCCTTCAATTTTGTGATTTACTACAAAAAGCCCTGATGATTTGTTGTTTTTCAGATCTTTGAGACTGTTCAGCAAGTGCATGATGTCCCATTTGGTTCCTATTTTGAGGTAATGTGGCGATATATATAATAGGAGATTCTTTTTTTCTCAGAAAAGCCTTATTTTTGTTGGGAGGGAATGGCGTTATATATTAAATATGTCGTAAGTAGGCTTTGATTGAATATGTTGGTGAAAACATAACCAATCTTGTTCAAACATTGCCATGACAACTCCCTCCGGTGTTGGACAAGTAAAAGGTGTCAGAAATGAATAGATGCTCGTAAAGCGAACTGACTAGATTGTTTTTCTCATTAAATTTCAGATACACTGTAGATGGATAGCTACAACAAATTCCCCTTCTTCATGTAATCTAGAGATTAAAGTTGGTAAGACAAGAAACTAGGATTGTTTTTCACATTTCCTCATTTGTTGATTCATCTTCAGCTCTATATTTATTTGATTATTACTTTTTAATAAAATGCTTCTCTTAGGTGCTCATTTCAAGAAATGGTGCCCCATGCAATCAAAAATAAAGAATGGTGCTGTTGATGAGGTTAGCATTCTTTTTTTGGAATTTTTGAATTTTCCTTGATATGTGAAGCAGTATATTTTATTTTTTTTCTAAAAATGAAGTACATTTTCCTCTGGGAAATAAGTTTTCTAAATGTGCATTGTTACTCAGTACAAGGTAGAGGTTGATCAGATGTTACGAATTGCGCATGAATTTCTCCAAAATGCCACATCTGCACCTAACCCTGAGCCATCGGCAATTCAAGTATAGATTGACTCAGATAGTATGTGTGTTTGTTTATATTTATATAAACAGATGTAAATTAATGCAGCAATAGCATTTTTTTTTCTTTTTTGAAGTCATTTTTGTAAATATTAGCAATTTACAACAAGTAAGAAAAATCACAGAATGATGTACAAATTTTTCTGAAAATTTTTCCAGTCTAGAGCTTGTTGGCTATGAAATATAAAAATTGCGTTATTGTGGGTATGTATTTTTCGATATGTTTTTCCTTCACCTGCTGCGCGAATCTAACAGATTTCATTTCAACTTTTGACCAAGTTGTAAATTGTGTAGTATTGCAAAAGAATTATATCAGTGAGAAATGGGATGCACATCATGTTTATCTTATGCTACCGTAGCTTTAGAATTATATCTATATATATCAATCATGCTACAATTAACTGTACAAAAAATTAAATATTTAGTACTACAATTGCCCAAATTTTTACTAAAAGAAAAAAATCCGTCATGTCTGCTAGTTCGTACACATTACCTCAAAAATATTATAAAAGCCACTGAACTTGATATCTTGTGTGTGCATGTGAAAACATGCGGAAGTTACCTCAAAAAGTATGCTCTCCGATTGAATTATTGCGCCCAATATTCGGACAAATATCATCTCGACAGTTAAAATTAACGGGCCGCACGAATCTCAACGAATCTCAATATTAATCACGGGGCATCCATCATTGATCGGACGGACAGAAAGCAACGGTGAAGAGAGCAGCATTGCAGTGGATATCGATTCCCAATATGTCTCCCACATTCATTCACAAAAATTGTATACATATCAGATGGTTGTTTCTCTAAATGCGACTTCAAAGCATTAATTGTAGCTTTTCAGTTTTTAGACGTTAAAGAAACATTTTAGATTAAAATCTTCCACAATATTAAGGTTTTAAGGGGTACATATGAAAATTTTCCATTGGGCTCTACTGGGCTAATTAAAAGCCCAAACTTACTTTAGGCCTCTTTTAACGGACAAGACCTGGAGTTTGTTTATTGACCTTTCTATCCTAACCCTTATGTATTGGACGAGTGATGAATTTCCAATTATTAAGGGTAATTTGGGAAATCGATAAGAATCCGCTACCTAGTACCTAGTCGCGCCTATCATATAATATTAGTCTCTCTTCCTGCTAGGGTTTTTCTGAGTCGAGACGACTGGCGGCGGGAGTTGTTCAAGAAGAAACCCTACGAGATGGTAATCTTTCTCCCTCGAATTTATTTACTGACATCTCGACGTCGTTGTAGTTGAATTGATCGTCACTCGTTGATTGATCGGTTCCTTTCGTACTTCTTTCGACATGAATTGATAATTTTTTAACTGTTCATAGTAAATTGAGTTGTATTGGTATCTAACGTCATGTACAGTGGAAAAACTGTGTGTAATCTACTTATGTAGCGTTGTATATACAGTCTGGTGCAGCTCCTTATGAAATGAATTTAAAGCTCAATCTGAATTAATTGTTTCACCATGTAGATAGTCGTTTCATCTTAATATAGTTGCGTTGTATGGATAATTAAACAGAAGATTAGTCTTCATTTACACACAATGTATTGATCAATTAAATAAATGCTCTTTAACAACTTGTACATACCTCCCAGCTACTTTAATATTTTTAATTAGAAACTAAATTGTTGTTGTTGCTGATCTTATTATCTATTTTGCGAAATTTAAACAGCCGAAGCAGATCCATGAGATTAAGGACTTCCTCCTGACAGCAAGGAGGAAGGATGCAAGGTCTGTAAAAATTAAGAGAAGCAAGAATGAGGTCAAATTCAAGGTGCGTTGTGCCAAGTACCTCTACACTCTCTGTGTATTCGACTCGGAGAAGGCCGACAAGCTGAAGCAATCCCTTCCCCCGGGTATTTCTCTTCTTTTTCTTTCAAGTATTGTCTACTTTGAATAAAAATTTTGTTCATCTTGCTGGAACTGTGATTTGATTATACCTCAAGAGTGTTAAATGGATATTGTTGGTTTGGCCCCGAGGAAGAAGAAATACACGGACCAGAGATAACATGGCAATGGCTTTAGCTTTGAGCTGTTATTGTTTCATCTCCATTTGTATGGATTTATATTTAATTTAGATGAGATTATGGCTTTTGGTTAGAACTATTGCTCAATGACATCAATGATGGCCATATAGCTATGAGATCTGAGGGGCCTCCTGATTTTTTTTTTTTTTTTTTTTTTTTGGACATCATGATTCTAATTTTTTGTAGTGTTGTCTACCTAGAATAACAATGGAGTTGGTTTTGTTGAAATCGTAAACTGATACTATCTGAAATGGAGTTGGTTTTTTGCAGTGGTTTTATCTTTGAGCTGTTTCTGTTTCATGTCCATTTGTATGGATTTATTTACTAGAGGCTGTGGTTTTATCTTTGAGCTGTTAAAACCATTGTTGATTTCATCTATGATGTCCATATAGATATGAGATTTGTGGGGCCTTGTCACATTTTTTGAGATTTTGCTTTGAAATATTTGTTTATTGATTTGGTTCTATTTAAATTTTCTTAATTTTAAACTTCTGGAAGAACCTATTGGTTTTTATGTGATCTTGTTGTTGGTATCATGTTATAGGTTTTTCCTGTTACAAGGTTACAAACTAACTGTTTTCATGTCTTTTATGTTGCCATTTATTATTTTTCTCATTGCATGGATTTTTTTTTTCAAATAATTCAGTTTTGAACTTCATTAGATTTAACTTGTTTATGCTGCAACTATTGTAAAATCAGAATTAATGAAATTTTGTTTATTTTGGCAGGTCTTAGTGTCCAGGAGATCTAAGTTATGATTGGGAGCTGAGTTGAAGCTGTTATCCTCCCTTTGACTTTTTGAGCATTAGATGCAATTATCTTATGAACTTTTCTGTTTCCAAATTATGTTTTGATAAAAGAGTTTTGTTGGATATTATTAGTTTGGAGATGAGTTTTGTAGTGGGTAAATCATTTTTTTTTCCCAGCTCTTTCTATTTCTGTGACTTCGTTCTGTTGGTGATCGTTACTGAATTTTCTTTATAGTGATTTCCCGAGAATTTTTAAAATGCACGAGAAGAAAATTTGGGACAAAGCCATGCCTTCTTTATGATCACAATACTAAATTATATCAATCATGATGTTGGTAGCAATGACATAATTGGCTTAACGGATGTGTTTTGGAAAATGCACCATCGATATTTTAGAAAGTGTTGTATAGTGGATTATGAATTAGTTAATTTATGAACTTTATTTTGCTCTTCTATTTCTTTTAATGGGGATAGTAATTTGGTTAATACGTGATACATTCTCGGTAAGGCTAAACATCGCATGTCGAAACATAAACTTCAAAGCGGATGTCTGTCAACGTTAACAATTTAACCTTTCAATTGCTGGAGGTAAAGTTGAATTTTCAATCTTCTGGGAGTAATTGATGAGATGTAAAATTATGTTAGGGCTTGTTGCTGATAAACGGCTGGGAAGACGCACAATTTCTTTCCTTGATGCAAAATATATTTTCTATGCTCCTGGATTGATAACTGAACCTAGAAGGTATCTAAGCAAAGGTCAGCAAGGTGCACGGGAGTCGAGTTAGGCCGGAAATCCTAACTGCCATCCAACAGAACGCGACCCTCTTGTTGCTCCTAGGCCCAATGTGCAAAGCCCAATTTGTTCCCCTCACTCTGAATCCTAAGAAAGAGACGGGTTTTATTCTCGTTAACAAGTTCGAACCCGTTTGACTCCTTTCGGCGTTTCCGATCACCATAAGTCATGAGACTAGATTATATAGCTTTGTGTGAGGATGAAGAAGACAGTTATGCGCTTTGATTTCGTTGCACAACCTTCGTTTGATGGGGGTGCCACATACCGGTGGTACATGAGTTGGTACTTGGTACCGATGGGGTTTAGATAGGTCAGAATTGCTAAATTCTCACCATTTCCACGCATCATGCGGGACATTCTTTGCTGATCAAACTCTTAATGGACAAAATTAATGTTACTTTCTCTCCAAAGTGGTATAAAAGCAATATATGTTGCTATCTTTTCTAATTGTCCTTTGAAGTAACATATTACGGTGAAGTCCAGTTTCATAATTCACATTAATTATGATAATATATCATTCTTAAAAGGTATAAATATTTTTTGGCACAAGTTTGCGTGTGTATCACTATTATGCACAGTGCCGCAGAATCAGAATCATAAATTATCATAAATTGATACTCTATATGTAGTCAAAATACCATAAGAGAGTAAATAATTAAGTATAAAGAAGTAACTAGTAAATACATGGGAGTAACTAATATTTATTAATATGTAGTTCATTTAAGACAGTAACTAATATTAATAAGAGAGTAAATAATTAAGTATAAAGAAGTAACTAGTAAATACAGGGGAGTAACTAATGTTTATTTATATATAGTTCATTTAAGATTGTAACTAATATTAATAAGGGAGTAAATAATTAAGTATAAAGAAATAACTAGTGTGAGCGATCCATTGATTATTTATTTGTAATTTACTAGTTTATTTATTTATGTGTAATGACTGGGAGTAGCTAAAGATATCATTTTAAGTGAAATTGTTGCTCAAGATCAATATAATTTGGCATAATTTTGTGGAAATTGAATCTTTGTTAGGTGTTATTCTTAATAAAGGTATTGATTTCAATTCTCATAATTCGGATCTAGATTTTCACATTTCATTTGAAATCAATTATTTGAATAAGCTTGGTGAAATTTGTATCTTGAATACTTATTTGAACCTCTTATGAAGAAAGTTTATACTCCCTTATTAATAAATATATACTCCCTTAGTATATTGAATGCTTATTTAAAAAATCTGGACTGTTTCTTGAATGCTTACTTGAACCCCTTATGAAGAAGTATATACTCTCTTATGAAGAAGTATATACTTCCTTAGTATCTTGAATGCTTATTTGAGGAATTTTGGTTGCAATTTGTATCTTGTATATTAAAACTCCTTATGAAGACGTATATACTCCCTTACGAAGAAGTATATATACTCCCTTAGTATCTTCAATGCTTATTTGAACATCTATCGGCTAATTTTATTAAGGGAGTATATTCATCATTATAAGGGATTAAATATATTGAATCAGAAAGTATATATCTAAGTATGTTGAATAAGGAATATGTGTCAGATAATTTTATTAAGGGAGTATATTCATCAATGTGAGGGATTAAATATATTGATTAAGGGAATATATATTCTAAAATTGTACATTTATTCTTTTGCAGATTGATGTAGGTGATGATAAATGTGTGTTTGCTTATCGTTTGTTATTAAACCCTATAAATCAAGTGAAGGCTAAATCCTAGAATGTGAGCGAATGTGTTCTCCTTGACTTTGACTGAGATGATCGAAGCTTGTTGTTGTAGTGTCTAATAAGTTTGTTAGCATGTTTGAACTTGGTTGTAATGATTTTATGTCTAGTTTGAATGAATAGTAATTTGAACTTGATTTTACTATTATGATTGATGTACAGTTAATTTGGTTTTAATGTTGGTGGCTTATTTGAATAAGCTTGGTGAAATTTTTATCTTGAATGCTTATTTGAACTCCTTGTGAAGAAGTTTATACTCCCTTATTAAGAAGTATATACTCCCTTAATGTATTGAATGCTTATTAGAAGAATTTTGGTTGTTTCTTGAATGCTTATTTGAATCCCTTATGAAGGAATATATACTTCTTTATGAAGAAGTATATACTTCCTTAGTATCTTGAATGTTTTTTTGAGGAATCTTGATTGAAATTTGTATCTTGAATATTTGAACTCCTTATGAAGAAGTATATACTCCCTTATAATCTTCAATGCTTATTTGAACAATCTTGAATGAAGTATATACTCCCTTATGAAGAATTATATACTCCATTGGTTAATATATTTATCATCTAATAAACATTTAAGTACTTTTTGAATACTAAATGTTAAAAAAATAAGTACTGCATTATCATGTATAATTAAATTCATTGTGTATAAATATATACTCACTTTTTGATGTATTAAGGGAGTGTCAAATATGTTTTTAGTTATTAATTTACTTTAAAGGAGTATTTAACTTGTCCCACGAGAGTAATTATATTTACGTAAGGGAGTACCTTATTATATTATAACATAAGAGAGTATATTTTTTTACTTAAGGGAGTAATTGTTAGGAACTCAAGTCCTTGTCCAATTTTAATTTTTATTACTAATTAATCATCATTAAGCATGCACAACAAATAAATCTAGTATTTAAGCATCAAACACACATGCTCTTCCAAAATCAACTATATGTGCTATGTTTTTACTTTTTGTGCAATTTGCATTTAGAAAGTATCTAATAAGCATATGCGTATGTGTTAAAAAAAATATAAGAAACACAATAAATTAAAGTTCCTGAAATAAAACCATATTCGTCAAAACAAATTAAAACCATAAATAATAAATGATAAATCTTAAGCCCTCGGTGCCGAGTTCAATGCCCAGCAGGGCAGCACTAATTTGCACAAGTTCTAATTAATATCTAGCGCCGTCTAACGTTCTAATCCAGTCCATTATCTATACTAATGATTTAGCGCTCTAGTCCAGCCCAATAATTAGGTGGGTTACGGTGGGATGGCAGGATGGCAATAAAGTGGGATGTCCCTTATCACGTCCGGAGTTAGGCAGGCCAGGTTGGGTGGGCTGAAAGCTCAGCTGATCCACTTTTCTTGGTTTGGTTTCATTCAAGCTTCTAGGTCCAAATTTGATTAACAATCTCCAATAGAATTAGGTATTTAGGTCTCCAGTCTCCAGTCTCAATTAGACAATTACTAAATCTTATGAGATCTCCATGGCGCTGTTTTCTCCGATTTCTAGACAGATTTAGACAGTTCATTCTGAACCGCCTGCCTGACCTGAAACGAACGTCCAGATGAAGATGTTGAACATGTCCAACAAGGCAACAACAACACAGTCCTGAATCAAATAGGCACCTTCATCGTGGGACCATAGTCTTAGCCTCACAAAGAAAGAGCAAGGCGCATTATTATTATTTCAGAAAGGTAACTTTTATCTGAGATGAAGCATGTTCAGAGTTCCCCACCTACTACTTTTCTATTCCATGATGGTTGAATTTAAACAAGGCAATTAACGATGTAATACGTCGTTAAATTACATTATCCATGGCTCCGAATTTTGTTATTTGATTCATTTTTTCCACTACAGCTCACAGAGTAAATTTGATAATGCATGCCAAAAGAGACATGGGCATAATGAAGAACAATATTTAGACATTAATTCCCTTCTCTTGAATTCTAAGCATGATACTCACTATGAATGATTGAACTGCTTATAAAATTCTGCAATGTACGAAATGTTACCATGGTTAAGGATAAGAATGAAACCTTTCTGCGCATAAAAATGTGTTTAATTCCTACTTATACACACAAGATTAAATAATAAAATATTTAAATCATGGGAGAATTATTGAGCCAGGTTGCAATTGCATGTGTTGATCAAGTTGCATGTCTGTCTAGCGCCTTATGCCTACCCCCCTAACATGACCTTATCTCTTTGTTGTGCTGATGTTGGTCTGTGCAACAACTAGAGTGATTGCTGAAGGAAAATGAGTTCCTTCCCTCTGCATTTATTTCCAAACGGAGACTGCCTTGTAATCTCGTTTATTATAAATTATGACCCAGCACAAGTCCCTTATTAAAAATAGCATGTTGTTATGGTATTTCATTCACATTTCGGACGGTTTCAATTCATGTATTTAGTTTATTTTTATTTTATTTCTCTTAGTTTGGAATTCGTATAACTATCTACGGAAATAGTATTCATCTTGGTTTTGGAATTCGTATACTAGTTATCGAATTAATTTTAGAATGCTAATTTTGATTTATGTAAATAAGAAATGCAAAAAAAGTTGAATTTGGGTGAGCAAGTCTTTATCCTTTTCGATTTATAAAACTTAAGTGAGCATCTGAACTTTTCTGATACTTGAAATCATTTAATGCGCGCATTAAATTGCCTCAGCAGAGTTCAGAGGAGTCCAGAGGCCGGCAGTTATCTGGAATCTTTCGATTGAAATATGTAAAGGTACACTATATAAATAAAAAAGGAATTGCTTTCCATCATTCCATAGATTCCAGCTCCAGATCTTCGTTAATTATCTAACATGTCTTCATTAATTGAAAAGTCCAGATCCTCTCTTTTCTTTTTTAGAATGCAAGTAATCCCGTGTACTTCCCTCTTCCTTCCCTGCATTTTTTTAATTAAGTTTCATTTTTTTATCCGAACATTAATAGAAAAGTTCTAGTAAGAAAAATAAATATTAATTATAATATGCTAGCCAACGTTTGTTAGGTTACACGAAACCTCCACAATATATATTTAGACTATGTATACTTTTTTCATTTTCAATCTGGTTTGTCATTTTGATTTCATGAGAGAACAATTATATATATTAACTAGAACAGTTAACTAATTATTCTAGTTGTTCTGAAAAAAAATAATTGTGCTAGAAAAAAAATGCTAATTGTTCTAATTGGTAAAATAATTATTCTAGTTGGTAAGCTTATTGTTATAGTTGTTCTTAAAAAAAAAAAAATTGTGCTGGAAAAAAAATGCTAATTGTTCTGGAAAAAAATAATTGTGCTGAAAAAAAATGCTAATTGTTCTAGTTGGTAAAATAATTGTTCTAGTTGTTCTGAAAAAAAATAATTATGCTGGAAAAAATACTAATTGTTCTAGTTAATGTTACTAACTGTTTTCGAAAAAAAAAAACTACTATATTCTAGCTGTGCATATGGCAGTTATTAATGGAAACATAATGGGAGGGGGAGGGGAGGGAGCGAAACAGAGAAGGAGAGAGGGGATGATGGGGAAAGCATTCCGAAAATTGATAGCAGTTATTAATGCTCATCCCATCATCTTCTTTCATTTTTCAGAATGCAATTAATCCAACTGCTGGGGCATGATGAGGATGATGGTTATCAGGCCTGAAATAAAAAGAAATTGCAGTGAACTCAAATCAATGACAGCCGAACAAATTAAATTTTATAGTTCATTACGGGTGTGTTTGGCATGCTCAAGAACTAGAAACAAGGCCCAGGCCCTTGTTCCTAGTTCTCACAAATCCAAACATGGAAAAAACAAAAAACAAGTCTTTGTTCTTAGTTCTTCCAAATCCATAAAATTAGAAACAAAAAGTAGAACAAGAGTTGTTCTAGTTCTTGTCTCTAGTTCATGATTTTGCCAAACACGCCATTGCCATTTAATAATTTCGCATCAGCGGTGTACAGACTGATTAGATTTTTTTTTTTTCTCTTCCAGGAAAATTTGTAAACTCCTACGGGATCTTTCTCCCCCCCCCCCCAAAAAAAATCTTAAACCAATATAATTCTTGTTGTGTTCTTCTGTATAATTTCCATACAACTTACGGTATCATTTTCCACTTTACAAATTTTTTTACTTTAAAGAAAGAATTATTTATGCAAGTGCCAATGTAAGATTTTATATTGGGGATAGTTTGATGCTTCTTTTTCGGAAGAAATTTATGTATCAACACCATTATCGGGGAACTTATTTAGTAGCACTAGGAAGCATCTTGCAGTCAATGAAACCTGCATCAATTAAATAATTTATTAGTCTTGAAATTTTTGTCATAATAAATTAATTAAAATGTAGTGTTTGTTTATATTTATCATGTTTATCGTCGTAATATGGATGTCAATGATCGATGATAGCATCAAATTAATTTGA
This sequence comes from Rhynchospora breviuscula, assembly GCA_027562975.1. NCBI lineage: Eukaryota > Viridiplantae > Streptophyta > Magnoliopsida > Poales > Cyperaceae > Rhynchospora > Rhynchospora breviuscula. The sequence continues at coordinate 5,539,487 of CM050400.1, read as the reverse complement.
TACGTAATAAAAATTGTATTTATCACAAGAGGAAGGTTCTGCTACAAATATTTTGGTTGCCCTCAAATGGCAACATTTTTCTATTAAGTTATTTTTTAAAATTTTAAAATTCAAATGTTAAATCCAAACCGTTGATCTTATTTAGTTTAACGAGCGATGCGTTTTCATGTAAGTTTTGTAAATTTTAGAATTTATTTAATACTCCATCAATAGATAGAAAAACAAACGAACCTTGTTAACTGTGATAGATTCATTCTCATACGTTCATGTTTTAGCCTTTGATCGAGTATCAAATAAACTCTAAAATTTACAAAATTTATATGAAAACACATCGCTAATTAAATTAAATAAGATCAATGGTTTGAATTTAACATTTGAATTTTAAAATTTTAAAAACTAACTAAATAACAAAATGTTGACATTTATGAGCAACCAAAATATTAGTAGCGGAACCTTCTTATCACAATTGAAAGTTATTGGGTACCGAGAGTTAAATGGTATGCAAAGGCGACTCTCATTATCGGTATAAATAATAATAATAATAATAATAATAATAATAATTGTTAGAGATATGTCCTAGAAGCCAATCATTTTATGGCTAGTTCTATAGTTTATGTTATTGATGATATTTGATCATTTGTTCCTGGATTTTATTATTGACAATTCATTCAGGTTGAGGATTTGAATTGTGGATCACTGTGTTTCATTTATGATTAAATGATAATAATAAATCAAAACTGTCCATAGTCTTGATAATTAACAAGGAACATTAATTATCAGACAAGACTAGTATACAAGTTAAGTGATGATTAAGTTCTACAAATCATAAGTAAGGAGTTACTAACTTAATTGTATATGTATATGTTACTGGAACATAGTGTTGGAGTAGTGTCCTAGAAGTCAATATTTAATGACTTAATTTCTTAGTTTATGTTATTGATGATATTTAATCATTTGTTCCTAGAGTTTATTACTGACAGATCATTCAGGTTGAGGATCTGAATTGTAGATCTCTGTGGATCATTCATCAGAATGACAGTAATAAATCTAAATCGTCCGTAATCTTGATAATTAACAAGAAACATTAATTATCATAAAAGATTAGTATGCAAGTTAAGTGATGATTAAGTTCTACAAATCATACGTAAGGAGTTACCAACTTAATTGCATATGTGTATGTTATTAGAACATAGTACAGGACATGACCCAATGAAATAAACATATGGATTGTGTTATGTGTCATTGTTTATTTCATATGAGTTTGATTCTAAGTTTGAGATGGTTCAACTTTTCCACATGAGGATAGGTTCAATAAATATCGTCTACCGTTGATTCCTGGTAAGGACTGCTATACGGACTTTATTTATGTTATCTTGAATTGTGTGGTAAAAAAGTTGTTCATCAAGAAAACCGTATGTCCCTCATTAATTTACTTAGTGAGTGATGATGTCTGTTTGGGCCCCTTGATGGAGTTGGATTGTTTGGCCAACTTGTACAATCAACTCTAGATCAAGAAATGTATAATCTGCAAGAATGACACATTCCTATCTTGGATTATACAGTGATATCATGTGACATAAGAATCAGACAAGGAGATACTTTTATTTCTTATGCAGGATTGAGATATTGTAGCAGTACATTATTTATGCGAATTGGAAATCATAACGTGTTGCTAGATACCGCTTATGATTATTGAAATTAAATAGCGATTTAATTCCATGGCCAACGTAGCGTAAATCCTCAAAGGGTCACACAAATAGGACTTTAATCACACAGTACATTATTTATTTATTCGCAGCAGTGTATTGCGAAAATATGATAAGTTGATTAATTAATTATATACCGTTGCGAACCGTTATAATTAATTAAGTCAAGGAGATCATATAGAAATAAATTAATGCATTAACTAATCCTAAAATAATTATTAATAAGTTAATAATTAATTTTGTTCAACACAATTTAATTATAGTAATTAAATAGAGCTTATGGACCTTTATTAAATTAGTAAATTAAAGACCCGATTTGAGTACAAGAGAAATGTCTATTAATTAATTGAATTATTGGACATTTAACACACTACAAAATGGACTTGATAGCCCATATAATGGCTGCCCTAATAGGGGTAAAAAGGTCCCTAAAGTTTGTGGAGTGATTGGTCTATAAAAGGAGGTCATTTGGAGAGAGAAACCCTAGCCACCATAGTTTTTTCTCTCCCTCTTCCTCCTAGAACGAAAATTAGAGAGAAAATTTCAGAATTTTCATCTCTTTCTCTTGCTCTTTTCCACCTCATCTAGCTCATGTGTTGAGATTTTTCCCTTCTCTATTAATTAAACTAGTTAATTGACAAAGGTAGAAAAGAGAAAACATTAGGGATTAGTTGCTCTCCTCTTCCTTGCTAGCACAAGTTGAAAGAAGAGGTGATTAAACTTCTTGGTGGACTCGAGACGGCCGTTGACGGATGAGAAGGCGAAGGAGAGCACGCCATCAACTCCCATGCATTGGTCGAGCCTCGCGGATACGATTCCGCGAGAGGTAATCGATTCCTTCATTTTTCTCATGTGCGTGTTGATTGCTTAGCAAGATTCTTTGTGCTTGATGTTTAATTAAGTTAATTAGTAATTAAAATTGAAAATTGAGCACTTTCTAACACATAGTACAGGACATGACCCAATGAAATAAATATATGGATTGTGTTATGTGTCATTATTTATTTCATATGTGTTTAATTCTGAGTTTGAGATGATTCAGTTTCTCCACATGAGGATAGGTTCTATAAATATCATCTAACGTTGATTCCTGATAAGGGCTGCTATACGGACTTTATTTATGTTCTCTTGAATTGTGCGGGGAGAAACTGGTAATCAAGATAACCTTATATCCCTCGTTAGTTCACCTAACGAGAGATGATATCCACTCGGGCCTTTGATGGAGATGGATTGCTTACTAGCAACTTGTGCAATCATCTCTAGATCAAGAAACGTATAATCTACAAGAATGACACATTCCTATCTTGGATTATACAAGGATCTCATGTGACATAAGAATCAAAATAATAAGATACCATTTCTTATGCAGGATTGAAGTACTGTATTGGTACATTATTTAATTTATGCGAATTGGGAATCATAACTTGTTGCTAGATACCGCTTATGATTAATGGAAATAAATGATGATTTATTTTCATAGCCAACATAGCATAAATTCTCAAAGGGTCACACAAATAGGACTTTAACCAAACATACATTATTTATTTGTTTGCAGTAGCGAGTACTGCGAATATATGATAAGTTGATTAATTAATTATATACCGTTGTGAACCGTTATAATTAATTAACTCAAATGGATCATATAGAAATAATATAATGTATATGCTAATCCCAAATTAATTATTAATATGTTAATAATTAAGTTAGTTCAACGCATATTTATTATACTGAGCTAATTGGTCTTTTAGTTAATCGGTTAATTGAAAGTTCGATATGAGACGAATTGAAAGAGTGAATTAATGGGCCACTATATCATATGGATTTGGGCCACTTAATCTCTGAAAATTTCGGCCATAGAGGGGCATTTGTGTCCAAGAGAAAATAGGAAGAGAGAAACCTAATTATGGAAAACGTTCCATATATATATTGATTGTTTCTTTGGAAATAAGTCGGAGAAAAACCTAATTCTCTCTCTCTTATCTCTGTGGCCGCACTATTCACGCACTGTTTACGTACTATTCACGGCGGAGAAAATTGGTTTCTCTAATTTTAAGCTCTTAATTCCATTGATCGGTTCTGTACGTACGGGTCAAATTAAATCCTTAATTACCGATGCTAATTCGTTTGCAGTACAGTTTAAGGGTCGAATCTCGGGGACGGACTATTCTGTTTCTAAGTTAAACAATTCAAATTAAACTAATTTCTTAAGTAATAAACAATTTCAAAGGTAGCAAACAGTTTCAACAGTAAATAAATAAGAGTAATAAAGTAAAGTTTAATTTCTAAATCGCCAATTTCTAAATCAACAGAAGATAGTCAAATTGATGAAAACTAGGAGTTTAGATCCTCAAACAATTCTCTAAATGTCAAAGTTGGAACGGTCCGTTCCATTTCTGGAACGGTCCGTTCTGGACTCCGTCAGTCGATCGGAACAGGCCGTTCCAGGCCAGACTCCCCCTTCCGGGCGGTCCGTTCTGACCTTGGAACGGTCCGTTCCGATTGACTGATACTTGTTTTGTCATGGTTTTTAATTATTAATTAAATATTTTTATGCGAGATTAGGCAATACTTAACCTATAGACTTGTACTCTAACTCCCGTTCAGGTCAAGCTATTAAGTTTTATTGTTTAACTCCTAGAACGCCTAAATTTCAACTTCCGTTTCTTGGTTTAGTTGTTCTAGTCTACTTCTCGAGTCTTGGTAAACTTTTAATCTTTCGATTTCAAGTTAAACCCTAATTGATTAAGGTCTGGTTTAATCCTTCCGGATATCGCCTACCAAACAGTATAATTACTAAGTTAACGTGGCTGTGATTGATTTTAATCCTAACAGTTAAACTAGGCCTTTGTTTAACGAGGCAATCAGATCAAACAAAAACAAACTTAAGCAATTAAATAGAAAATTAAAGCACAAGAAGCAGAACATAACTTAATTTAACTAATAATTAAAGATTCAAATAAAAAACAAGCAACTAGAGAAAGGTTCTCAGATCATAGCCCCTAAACTACTCTACTCTAACAAATCCATGCAAGAACAAGCAGGGTTCATCAAATACAAAGACATAGAAAAGAGAAAATCAAGTTACAACAATTCGTGCTCGAAAATTCCACGATTTGTGCTCTATCCTGTCTGGGGCGGACCATCCTGATCCTTGGGCGGGCCGTCTCAGGTAGGTCGTTTCGTCTCTGCAGGCTATCTCCTTGGCTGAGTTGGAAAGAGGCTAAAACCTAGAATATCGAACTTCGCCTGAATTGGAGACAGGACAGAGCTTTTATAATGAGGCAATGGTGGCTTCAAACGTGGGAGAAGTGCTTCTGAAAGGTCGATAATAGAGGAAACCGACTTGTCAAACATAGCCCTCTATTTTCAGCAGTCTAAAGATACCTGGAACGGCCCGTTCTAAGTCTGGGGCGGACCGTTCTAGCCTGGTCAGGCGCAGTCCGTCTGAAGTCTGGCTGAGTCCGTCTGGACTTGTTTCCTCTGGTCAGGGCGGACCGTCCTACAGTCCAGGCAGTCCGTTCCAATGTTTGAGCACCTCCCGCTTGTTGTTTTCTCTGTTTTTCACGCCGAATAAATGCTGAACCTGCAAAACAAACTTGCCGGGCTACGGCTGGACCTTTCTACAACCTAAATTAGCAGAAAATGATTAAAAACACAGGCATTTGAACATAATTTTGGGGCTTAATCTGGTTGGAAATTGAGTACGAAAACCATACATCATCCATCTCTAGCTTATGCGTTGAGCGATTTCCTTTCCAGTTAAACAGTTAATCGTGCGAAGGAATTCAAAGGGAATTAGTTATCGTCTCGGACAAGCTAGCACTTGTCTTGAGACCTTGGTTAATTTTCTAGGTGGACTCGGGGCGATGAGGTGGTGGTGGTGTGCTACCCATCGACTCCTAAGCAAAGGTCAAGCCTTCTAGTTACGAGACTAGAAGAGGTAAATCCTTCTACCGTTCTCTTAAAGTGTCAACTTGCATAATTATCTAGATCCGTATAATAGCAATTGTAAATTGTTTGTTAATAAGTAATAAAAATTTAAATTGGGAATGAGTTGCTCACAATAATAATAATAATAATAATGATGATAATAATAAAAATAAAAATAAAAAAAATAATAATAATAAACAAAACAGTACTTGCTACGATATAAAAAAAGGATGGTACTGTTAATTATATTTTTCTTCTTTAATTAATATGGTTTCGTTCCACTAGATTCCAAGATTTCTAAAGCGCCATACATGTAAGACAAAAAAGTATAACTGTTCCAAACTAAAAACGAAAAGCAACCTGAAGCTAAGCAAATGTTACCAATCTCCCATTTTTTCACACGTGTAGTCCTGATCATCTGTTAAATTGTTTTGTCTGTGGCGTTTAAGAATAATACTTGAAGAGGGAACTAGGGAAGAAGCTAATAATTGGTATATTACAATCATGCAATGATAAAAATGAGTAGAGTAGAATTATTATGTTAATTGTATTTTGAAAATTTTAACTTATGGTTTTGAACTCTAATTTTACTATTTTAGGGCATTATTTTTTATAGTTGAGATGTATAAAGTTCTATAAAATCTATATAATTGAGTGGTCTACTGAGATGTAAACATTTCAATCACATCAAGTATTCAAGTTAATTAGTTGTAGTTAAACTATCACCGTACAGTATTACAAGTTGACTCGTATGTAGTCGAGGCTTTGTTGGTGGCAATATTCTGTTAGATATACATTAAGGTGATTAAAATTATTTTTAGAATATCAGTTGCAATAATTTTTGTTATGAAAATTATGTCTACATATAGGATATGTCACATGCCTACAACAACGCAATGATACAAATTAGTGTATAAAAGTATCATTTCAATGTCTTAATGATATTATTTAGATATCTGAGAACTCACAACTAACGAAGAATGAGTTAGTTGTTAGGACAATTGTCATTGTCTACAAAGACTCATAAAAGCATATTAGCATATTAAACAAAGAAGGATGGATAAGCACGTTAATCATCTTTCTTATGTATGACAAATTTTTTGTGATGTACTCACATTGGAAATGATTTTATTTTGACTATCTTTGTTTGTTAGTTTGCCATCGTCATGAAGTGTCTATCAAGCAACTTGATTTTTGCATTAAAAAAAGAACATCTCGACTATTAATATTTTATGTTCAATCAACCATCATGGAAAACACACTCTTCATAAATTGTTAAAATCATAAAGCTCAGTTATGATTTTTTTTTTTATCGTTCATATATGGCAAAATTATATTTTGACAAGTTTGTTAGTTTATAATTCATTGTTGTGAATTGTCTTTCGCGTAACTTGTTTTTTTATCATTAAAATGAGACGTATTTGAAAAAATAGACACTAAAAAGAATTTTAATTTTAAATAATTTAAATCGACAATAGTCCCTTTTGTTTGAATTTTAGCATGTCGCGTTTACCTCAAATGTTTTGCATTATCAGACATGGCGAGCCGGGTAACAAATACCGAATACAATTAAGCGGTGTGCTGTATCGGCTCTCTGCATAAAATTAGTTTTTTAAGGGGTAGATCTCAAAATGCACACTCCAACCAATATTCCCCGAGTTTCTATTTTACGAAATGTCATCTCGGGGAACTAGCAAGTACCCAACTCCCAAGGAACAAAGTTTTGTGAACTGAATCTGATCAAATTATATGAGACCATGTAGCGGGTCATCTTCACACCTAATCTACGAGAAAGAAAAGCACAAAAAAAAATTATAATAACTTCCACGAAAATATATCTTTACTTCCTTGTTTTCAGCACCTTATAAGCATTACAAGAGCATAGCATTTTTGTATGTATACATGTACCCGTTTTAGATTTTACAGATCATTGCTGTGTCACAGAAAATCGAAATTCTAATTTGGAAGTTAACAACTAACAGTAACACGTATACCCTTCACTTTTTTTTTTTTTGAATTTCACGTATACCCTTCACTATTGTGCGTTTGAATTAAGTACCACTCTCCAATCGCCAAAAGCATCATGGGTCAAATGATTCATTGAAATCAAATATAAATTTTCCCAATAACATAAATATATTTTGAAAGGAAACATGAGAAATTGTAGAGATTCCAAAAACGCAAAGAAGCAAGAGTTACAAAAATACTAATTCATGTCGAAGCTATTAAATTGGCAAAGATAGTGCCAACTAAAACAGACACATAACATAATAACTAAGTCCAAGGAAATAAGCACATTCAATGGAAGCAAGTAACGCTGCTGGACTAGAGTAGATGGTCCAAGTGTTTATTTATTTTTAGTACAAACAATGGTCCAACTAAACTCAAAAATTCCTTTTTGTAATTTCATCTGTCCCTTTCTCTATCTATGCCTCCTTTGCTGCTATACAGCCTATACTCCATGGGGATGTTTGGAATCTTTAGAATAAGATTTTATTTGGAATTGCTAGTTTTTGGAGTTGTCAAATACATTTTAAAACAAGCCGAATAGCTTATTCGGGTTCTTATTCTTGTTCCAATAAAATGTTAACTAGATTGGAACAAGCTAACCATCCAACAACAAATCATTATTTTATTTTTCTTCCTTGTTTTTATTCTTAACTAACCATCCAAACAACATCTCTTATTTTAAAAATAAGCAATTTTCCTTATTCATCACTCTTGTTCTAAAATAAACTATTTTATTCTTATTCACCACACTTCCAAACACACCCTATCTACTATTTTATTGTTTGGTTCAGCGAAAAAAAAAAGAAGAAAAATGCACACCTGCTTTTTGGGAAAAAAAAATATTTTTAATTTAAATGTGCAAACCGAAATCGATTCGCTGATGTTGTTTTAAAAATTTTAAATGGGATTCGATCATTCTAGTCTAACGACTCTAGTACAAAAAAAATGAGTATTGTTGTTATAATGTTAGTATCGGTCTCCTTTTCGAATTGTACGGATTTTATTAGATAAATATAGACGGTCCATTTGTATTAGATTGTTTCAATCAATCAAATATGTCCGATTTATTTAAGTCGTCTGATCGCATAAAAATTTCAAATTATCCTAAAGAAAACTTAACCCGCAAATGTTAATTACATAAGGGATTTTTTTATTTCACATGACAAAAAGTCTATTTAGTACCTAATCAAATTAAGTTTTAAATTAAATTATTTATACAATTATGACAAATTTAAAAAAAAAAAAAGAAGGAGGTCGGGATGGATAAAATAAGGTCAATTTTGGACATAATTCATGGCAGACAAAACCCATCCCCAACTGATATGTCATAATAATTGACAAGTCAGTTCCTAACTCATGGTGTGTGATTGGCATGTCCACTCCAATTGGATAATGCGAAAATTTACTTTGGCAATTATTTTTAATTAATTAAATTTTGTTGTCAACAGAGTGAATGTTGGGTTTGTACTTTGTACATGATATGGCGTTGTCAGGTTAGGTATCAGTCACTAATTAACTGCACATTAACTCCTACGGTAGATTTTCATTCATCACCTAACCATATAATAAGTTCTTCAAATATTACATTTATACATGTCATTTGAAATGCGTTACTAATTACATTCATTTTCAGTTTCGTTTTCTGAATTTTAATAATTTCATTTTTTTTTTTAAATGGACGCTTATATTTGAACAACCAAATTAAATATCTGAAAGTGAAGAATCTAATAATAATTGTAGAGAAGGTAGGCTGACCCCACGATAATGGCCAGCGAACCAACAAATTTAAAAGCGGATGTATACGTGTACAATACAGTCCAATCCGATACCACACCTCCTCTCCAATCGTACATCAACACGATTACACGAACCCTCGTTTTCGTAAACAACAAATACGTCCGTTTTGGTTGAACTGGAGAGGAAAAATGGTTAGTAATGCTGTAGCGCTCTCTTCTCTTCCCTCAGAGTGGTGTGGTCTGCCCGATGAAAGCGAAAGCGACATCTTTCCTTAACACTCTGTCACGCACGCAGAGAGAGAGAGAGAGAGAGAGAGAGAGAGAGAGAGAGAGAGAGAGAAAAGCGAAGAGGGAGGGGTAAGATTGTCAGATGCTATTTTGCGTGTGTCAGTTCTTCAGTTACAGCTTTGGTCGCCAGTCACTGTATCCCTCCTTCCTAGTTCTAGTTCTAGACTTCTACTTCTAGTTCTAGAGAGAGAAACTAGCTTCCCATCGAGGAAAGCAATCCGTACATTTACAAGTTCAAATCCGTACGATTCCGCTTGTTTTGAATTGTCGATATTTATAGTCCTTTTCTTCTTCTTTTTGGTTTGGTGGTCTTATGGTGGCGCCTTCGAGTGCAGATTGAGAGGGAAAGTTCAGAACTTTTGCCAGAGACCAACGAAAGGCTTTGTTTATCAAGGTTAGTTATGATGCCATTTCTTCTTTGATGCTTTTTAATTTAGGCCCTTTAGTAATTCTTCTTCATAGAATCAATTTCTTGTTTGTTTTCTGAAGTTATTAGTTTGCTTTGTTAGAAATTCATGTTGGAAGAGAAAGGAGCTAATTTTTCTTGGTTTAGCAGCTTCTCTAATTGGGTCCCATGAATCGTTGGTAATTAGTAAAAGGTGGTTTTTGGTTATGTCCGCCGCTATTATTGGATTTTTGGCAAGTACATCGTGACGAGAAAAATCCAATTTAATGGAACAGTTCACGAGCATTACACAATGTCACATGAATCCAAAATAAAGGGGGGTTTGGGGGGAAACAGTACGGTATATCAGTTTAATGTGGCACCTCTTGCTTTTCTGTCTTCTCTAAGGAAGTTCAAATTTGGAGGAATAGAAATATGATAGTACTGTTGCAAGTAGGGGGACACTAAGAAATTTGGTGTCGATTAATTTAGGAAATTTGCAATTGCAAACATTGATTTTGCATCAGCATTCCTCATGTGACTACTGAATTTTTGGTCTATTTAAACAATTGATTAATTGGTAGACTGTACTAGTGTCGTTAAAACTGAAGAGGTTCGCCATGGTGCCCAAAGCAACTATTTTTTTCCCTTTAATTTCAGAGAATGTGTTGGGAATAGGGGGATGGGGGTGGGATTGAGGGGGTTAGGAATTTGTTGAGTTGTTTGCTTTTGTTTATTTTGGTGGAACAAATCAAGTTTGGTATATGTTACTTGTTAGCTAATCATACTAGATTAGATACCAAACCTTTAGGAGTCTGTATCTTTTAGAGTACTCCATGAATTGGAATGGGCAGTCTGAGAATCTAGACCATCCAATCAAATGCATGGGTAATTGTTTTGGTGGAAGGTAGGTTTGAGATGCCGTCCACCCGAATAGAGTACTTTATTCATCCTGTCTAGCCTTCATTTATGTCCTTAAGATTGGTAAGGTGTTATATTGCAACTGTAATTTTCTATGAGACGGGTCTCAACATCGAGTAATTTGCCTTTTCTGGTCATGAGACGACTGCTCATATCTCTCTAAAAAAAAATTATTTTATGGAACATCATTGGTACTTGCTAGCACTACTTTCCTGCCTTCTACATCTCTACATCACTCACAAGTCACAATATACATCCTACTATGTTGTGTGTTGCAATTAAAGATGCGGGTACATGTCCCATATCTATGGACAAATCAATGAAGTTACCAAATTGTAATTGTACTACCACAAAACTGGCAGTATCACAGCATACCTCTTCAATATATAGGAAAAAAATAATGTTCTCTCGTTGCATCTAAATTTTAATCATATAACTACCCTTCCTTCCTCGTCTATGTAGAGAAATATAGCAAGGGCACCTACCTTGGCACCAATTTATTGAAAAGAGTATTACTGAGGACATTTCTCATTAATGGAATTCGATGAAGATTCTTTTGTTTTGTGGAGATTGTATAAACTTCTTTTTTCACAGCGGTGTATATGTGATATTTTGACAATTTACAGGGGTGCACGGTAGAGATTTTCGTGCACTTTACTATTATACTTTGTTCCTATCAATAACTCTCTCATTTTGTCCAGTTATGCAATTGAGGAGAAGCAAAAAAAATGGCCTCGTTGACCCCTGGCATTCTACTGAAACTCCTCCAACATATGAATACTGATGTTAAAGTAGCTGGTGAACACCGCTCGTCCCTCCTCCAAGTCATCAGCATTGTACCTGCTTTAGCTGGTGGCGACCTGTTTGGGGCCCATCAGGGGTTTTATTTAAAGGTTTCTGATTCATCCCATGCTACATATGTGTCTCTTCCAGCTGAGCACAATGACCTAATCCAAAGCAACAAGCTCCAGTTGGGCCAATTTATTCATGTGGATCGGCTTGAGGGCGCAACACCTGTACCGATTGTCAGAGGTGTTAGGCCAGTACCTGGTCGGCATGCCTGCATTGGCACACCTGAGGATTTGGTTGCAACAAGTTCATTGGGGTTGGGGGGTAGCAAAAAGGGAAAGGGAACACTAACCAAGTCAAGTAGTTTCACCAAGGGAGATGTCCGTGGTATTGTTAAGAAAAAATTGGCTGGAACTTTAAAAGATGACTCGGCTGCACCATCATCTCCTACAAGTGTATATTCTTTACCAGCTACTTTTGGGAAATTCTCTAAAGCGGTGAAACAACATGCAAAAAAAGGGAAAAGTCAAGATGATGGTTTTTATTTGGCATCAAAGGGACCTATAATGAGTGGAAGGAAATCGTTGTCTGGCGAGGTACCTGGGATTCGTGTTGTACCAGGTATTGGGTCTGAAACGAAGACTCTGAGAAAGAGCTGGGAAGGGGGTGGTGGGGATTCAAAGGGTAAAGGGAAAACTGGTTTGGATATGAAGCATGTGAAAGCTAGCAAACCAGCTGAAAATGGAAACTCAACTGTAAGTGAAGACAACTGTTAGCTATTGTATTTTAGTTTTTTAAAACTCTCGTAAGACTTGATTTTGGTTGGCTCATTAGAAGAATAGTATTTAATGACTGGCAAAAAACAGGAACTCATGGTAGTCTGCATTTTTTTCCAGTCCATTCTTAGTGAAACAGTAAAAATACAAGAATTTACCGATACAACTGCAAATTATTGCTTAGTCATAATGGAATATTGAAAATTTGAAACAATATTTATAATGTAACAACTTTTAGTTTTGTTATAACCTTAAAATATGGTTGTAGCAGACCCCTAGACGAAAGCTGCCATTGGATGATAAGTCTAGGCCAGTACCGAAAAAGGAAGATGCCAGAACTCCAAATTCGTCCAAGAAAAGTACAAGCACAACAAATGTGCCTTCTGATGAAACACCAACCAAGAAGCAATCTAATGTTGTCAAGAGAAGTTCTATTCTTTCAAGCAGTCCAAATTCAAATCCCGGCAACTTAGTCAAGATTGAATTAGCTAACAAGCGACTGACAGATCGAAGTGTCCCATGGGCATCTCTTCCCCCTTCCATTGCCAAGTTAGGAAAGGTACTTTTTATGCTTAGTTGCTATTTTGTTGGTTACTGACAGTATTGGTATGGACTAGTAGTACAACATGAATATAAGACAAAATAAATGGAAAACAACATAATGTTTTTCGATATAAATGGTGTCCATTTTTCCTCCTTTCGTTTTTTTTATATAAAAGAAATATAAGTTGTTATCTTTTTGTAGGAGATGATTAAAATTAGGGATGCGGCACAAACAGCAGCTGTAAAGGCCGTACAAGATGCCTCTGCTGCAGAGAGCTTGATTCGTTGCTTGAGGTACTTCAAATATTTATTTCAAGTTCTAAATTGCAAACATTTATAATTTATTATCAAGGGTTGTATAATTGATACATCTTTTATGACAGTACATATGCTGACGTGAACACAACAGCAAAGGAGGAGGACCCGCAGCCAGCAGTGGAACAATTTCTCTCTCTCCACTCGTCGCTCTGCCATTCCTCTCGTGTTGCTGAGTCTCTTGCTGCTATCTCAGCAACCTCAGCAGACTCTGATTCCCCAACCCCGCCCCCTGAAGAAACCCTCAAAATTTCTAACGACCGCCACCAACTGTCCGCTGCCTGGGTCTCAGCTTCCCTCTCCACTGACCTTTCCCCCTTCACTCTCTACTCTCACTCATCCTCATCTGTCAACCCACGTCTAGCTGTAGTTTTAAACGATGGTTCCAAATCAAAGCCATCCCCGCAGTCAAAATCAAAAGGTAAGGTGAAAGGGAAAGTTACTGCCGCTGAGGCAACAGCACCGTCAGCTGCCCCGATGCCAGAATGGCAACCTGGTGTGGGGGTCGAGGAAAAGGTCGAGCTGGCCAAGGCGATGGGGGCCGAAGCACAGAAGTGGTTCTTGGATTTTATTGAGAGATTTTTAGATGCTGATGTGGTGACGCAGGGACCGTTGGATCGGGAAAGGGCAGCTGGTATGTTGCCACAGTTGAAGAGGGTTGATAACTGGTTGGGGGAGATGGAGGCAGAGACAGAGGCAGCAGAGACCATTGAAAGGCTTAGGAGGAAAATTTATGACTACTTGCTTGCTCATGTTGAGTGATACAAACTTTTTTGGTTCTTTCCTTTTTCAACTTTCTTTGACTTCTTTTTGTTTTGGGTGATTTAAAGGTGCTATATGGTCCTGTTGTTTTTTCTAAAAATTGAAGGATGTATACAAACACTGACCAGAATGATTTAACAAAGGAAAGAAAAAGATTAACCTTGTTTGTTAAATATCTCTTGCATTCCAAATTACAGTGTCAAGATCCCACATCACGAATTGATATATAAAGCATGTTGTAAGTGACCAACTATATTTTTGGTGCGTATATATATGTGATTGTGATTGAAATTTTCAATTCTGAACTAGACTTCTCAGGTACAGTCATGAAATAAAAAAAAAGAGCTCCAAATTTCCCTACAATGTAACCCACATGTGCAATTGCAGTCTCTGTCAATTCTAATTTGTCGCATTTCTAATGAAGAGCAAGTAAATATAGTTTTGCATTCACGTTTACTTATCTTATATATCAAAATTCATCACAATTCCTTGTCATCGCTAGTAATTTTGCAAAGTTTGTGGTGCTTGGAAGATATGTGTTATTTTGAGTGCAGAACCAGGAATTAGATGCTACGTTTTTCTGTTAACCTTGTTTTACTGGTAAGTATGCGCGATTGTGATGATGTGCTGTACGGCAGTACAAACCAATAAAATGGGGGTCAAATAAAAGATGCAAATTAAATGGTTTTGCTTGTTTATGATGAGGAAATGAAGGGTATCATCAAGGCGACAACAGTGGTGGAGGTTGGTGTACTACTATTGTGTAGGGAGTGAATTTTGGTTTCTAAAGGGGTAGAGAATAATATCCAAACAAAATGTTGGCAAGTGAACTTTTGCCGAAAGGGACAAAATGCTCTAGGATCGAATAATTATCACTTAATCTGTGCTATCAAAGTGCGATTAGTGCTAGGTCCAGCTTCTCTGGAATCAATATTTTTTACCAAATTATCCAAAAAATATATATAACTTTAAAGAGATAGGCTAAAATCAGCCACGACTGACGGATGGATCCGTCAGCTGCGATTATATCTCAACTTTTACAGTTCTAATTGCTAATCTGAATCGTTCAATGTGTTCTCCATATTGAAATCTCATTGGAGATCAAATTTTATATTTTTCTGATTTTATTTACTATTTTTTTGAGAATTTTAAAAATCATAGTTATTGAAGGGTCCAGAATTGTTTAGATTAAGAATTTTGTAAAATACCAAACAAATACTAAAAAATTTCAGAAAAATATAAAATTTTGTCTCCAATGAGATTTCAATATGGAGAACACATTGAACGGTTCGGATCGACTGTTAGAATCTCGAAAATTGAAATTTGATCGTAGCTGACGGTCTCATCCGTCAGTCGCGACTGATTTTAGCCTATCTCAACTTTAAAATTGGGTGATTATTATAACACAGAAGAAGGACCTCTAAAATTTTAATACAAACCAAGATTTATTTATTTTTTTAATAAGAACCAAGGAATAACGCTTTTCATAAACGCGTTACATCTCTCACCTAATAACCCGTTTTATAAACGCGTTATTAGTTTTTCAGATTTTTTTCCATTTTTCCATTATGTCAGAGAGTTCAAGTCGCAACTTTTGACTTTTTAAAAATATATTTTGCAACAAGGTCCCTGCATGTTTCATATTTACAAAATTCCCAAAATTTTATTTCTATTTAAATATGTATTAAATAGATATAATAAACATATTACACATACTTTATATGTATTTAATTGCGCATATTTTTTTTTTAAACATGTGTATAATACCATTTTATTTGAAATATTATTTCATCCTTTTGTAAATAAAAAAAATGGAGAGACTAAAATGCAAAAGTTAAATTTGTAAAAATAAATAGTAAAAATATAGGGTCATCGGCGAATAAAACTCAATTATAATGTTTGTGCATTATTCGCCGATGACCCTGCATTTTTATTATTTAATTCTACAAACTTATCTTTTGCGTTGTAGTCTCTCCATTTTTTTTTATTTACAAAAGGAAGAAATAATATTTCAAACAAAATGATATTATACACATGTTCAAAAAAAATTATGTGCAATTAAATGCATATAAAGTATGTGTAATATATTTATTATATCTATTTAATACATATTTAAATGAAAATAAAATTTTGGGAATTTTGTAAATATGAAACATGCAGGGTCGTTGGCGAAAAAATCTCAATTATATTGTTTGTACATTATTCGCCGATGACCCTATATTTTTACTATTTATTTTTACAAATTTAACTCTTGCATTTTAGTCTCTCCATTTTTTTTATTTACAAAAGGATGAAATAATATTTCAAACAAAATGATATTATACACATGTTTAAAAAAATATGCGCAATTAAATACATATAAAGTATGTGTAATATATTTATTATACCTATTTAATACATATTTAAATAGAAATAAAATTTTGGGAATTTTGCAAATATGAAACATGCAGGGACCTTGTTGCAAAATATATTTTTAAAAAGTCAAAAGTTGTGGCTTGAACTCTCTGACACAATGGAAAAATGGAAAAAAATCTGAAAAACTAATAACGCGTTTTATAAACGGGTTATTAGGTGAGAGATGTAACGCGTTTATGAAACGCGTTATTCCTTGGTTCTTATTTAAAAAAAATAAATCTTGGTTTGTATTAAAATTTTAGAGGTCCTTTTTCTGTGTTATAATAATCGCGGTTAAAATTCAATATCATAAACAAGATATATAAATCACTATAAAAATTACGAGATCGATGTGTGCTTTATCATTCATCAAGTTCGGCGATCAAATTACATAAAGTTTTATTATTATTATTATTATTGTTGTTGTTGTTGTTATAATTATTATTATTTTTAAGTGGTCTACAATCCGAATAAATTTTTTATTCCTAAGATGTTTGGGTTATCTTTTTAATCCGGATTAAAAATGGTTCCAATAACTTATTAATCCTCATTAAGAAGATAATCCAAACATACCAGGAATAAAAATTTATCCGAGATGTTGGACCATTTAAATATAGCATTCTAGATCGTAAAAAAATTATTCTTGATTGTTTAGGAATAATATTATTTACTCCAAATAACTAATCCTAATTCTGTTCTTCAACGATCCAAATGCACCCTTAGGAATAAATTTTTTACTCGAATAGCTAATCTTAATTTTATTTTATTCTTAGACGATCCAAACTCCCCTTAAAGTTTAAACCTTCCTCTGCTTTTTTCTTTTTTTTCAAATAGATGAGATGTCTTTTATTTTAGGTCATGTATATCTGGTACTATTTGAGGTACTCGACTGGAAAAGAGAATCTTGCAATAATTTGTACAAACCCTGGAACAGTTTTAGACGTTATATTTTCATTGGAATGTTTATATATTATTATTATTTGGACATGCGGAGAATCTGAGAATGTTACTGTTTAGCCTACATTCACTTACAAAAAAAAAAAGAAAAAAAAAAGAATTTTACTATTTTGCAACTTGCTACTTGCTAGTTTGAACAGGTCGATATGTACATCCATCATCCATGTAACGGCATTAACACTGTGGTCTGCTTTTTGATTTTAAAAAAGGTGAAAAAAGAAAAACGTGTCGGTGTTCGTCACAAGTTAAGAGGAATCATAGACCAGGTCCATACAGCCTGGTGTAATGTACCATGTTTCCATCCGCGTAGGGCCCATTATGATCTTTAACGGTTAGTAGGTGCTCGTGGTGTATTACTTTTTCCATAGCAAAAGAAATTAGGAACTTTATATAGTGGTAAATTTTTCCTTTTTCCAAAATTTTGTTTCTAGACATAACATCTGAATCTTATTACAATTGGTAATTGCATACTATCGACGAGTAAGTTCGCATGCAAGTTCTGTTCATATGCAATTATTGATGGAGTCAGAAATTTTTAAATGGGTCAGCAAACTAACAAAAATTCATAGCAGTCAACAATGTAATCTTGAGCACGTTTTTGCTGGGTTTAAATTGAGGTTTTCTTTAGAACATTGTCTACGAAATCATAAAAATATATATTTGATTGAAAAAAAGAAAATGATGCTCCCATTTACTCTATTTAAATCCATCTATTATGCAAATCATACAATGGGTACATCTATTAAAAAAACATATATTGAATCTATCATAATAAATATAACTATACAGTCTATATACTACTAAAAAAAATTAGTTATTCCGATTTTTTTTCTATACATATATTACTTAAACGCGATTATGTAAGAAACAAAATGGACACTATCATCTTGCACCGTGTCTACCAAACTTGAAATGTTTTCCGTTGCTTAATTGATTTTTTTTTTTTTTTTGTGAAGAATATGAGATTTGAGCGGGGGCATAAGCGTCAATCCAAGACCACTCGTAATCGCGCAATAAATAAAGGAAAAGCTATAATTAAACTAAAGAAATGCAAGTGGTTGTGCAGTAGAGAGTCAGAGAAGAGCGAAGAAAGGAAGAAACAAAGAGAAGAGAGAGAGAGAGACAGAAAAAGAAGTATAAAAGAGAGAAGACTAGAGAAAGAGACTCTTCGAGTCTGAACTCCAACAAATGCTTTTCTCCAAGGCGTGCTCTTCTCTCATGGTCTCTTTCCCTTCCTGCTCTGCCTCTAGGGTTTCTCCTTTTCCCATCGATTTTAATCCTTATTTTTGTTCTAATGTTCTGGTTAGATTGCATCCTTTTCATTTATGGCCTCCATCTAGTAATTGTTGTAGGTTCCAGTGATTTTATTGATTAATTCAAGAATTGAATCTAGGATGGGCAATTATGCATAATAACTACCTATATTTAAGGCCGTGTAGTGATTATTGGAAAATATAAGATCCTTGCCTACGATTCTTTTTGATGATTTGATCATCTTTTGTGCTGCTTCATCAATTGTAAAATTTATATTCTATCCTTATGGTACAAACATCACCACATCATTTGAGCTTAGGCTTTGTGATTAATTTTGTAAAATTTATATCCTGGACCCTGAATAATTTGTAATTTGCAGGTGAGGAGGCAACAACTATGGCCAAATTTGAGAAAGCATTGGCTCGGGAGGCCTGTCATGTTTGGTATAGACACACTCTTGGTTAGGCCAATTCGAACTTTATACGGCGCCAGTCAATTATTAGGTTCAGGCCGGCTTTTCTGTAATATTACCGCTGTTGCTTCATTACAGATTGAACTGGTAAGTTATTTTGAATTAATATTTTGATTATGTCAATCGCATAGTTACCAAACTAGTTTCCATCATATCCACCAGCACATGGTAATGATGATGAATTGGTGATCATCATTTAATATTTCTACTAATTTGTGACGATGTATCTTATTGTTTGGTTGTTGAAGGTACCGTGTCTCCAAGACAACTATGCATATATCTTGCATGATTCTGAGACTGGTACAGTAGGAGTTGTTGACCCTTCTGAAGCTGGGCCTGTCATAAATGCATTGCAAAAGAAGAATCAGAATTTAACTTACATACTGAATACACATCATCACTATGACCATACTGGTGGGAATCTTGAATTAAAAGCAAGATATGGTGCCAAGGTATGTCAGTATCACTTTCCTCTGTCAAACCAATTTTAAAAAAGGAAAAAAAAAACCAAAAAATTGTGTCATGCAACTCTTTTGTCTGTTAGGCTTCAAGAATGAAAAGAAGATCCCCAGTGCTTTGTACAACCTGAATCCATCGAAAACATATAACCTTTATATTTGGTATCTTAAGCACGATAGAAACAGTCTTGTACTGTTACAGTACAGCATATCTGTATCAATCCATAATTGATAGAAGGAATCCTTAAGTTGTATCCAATTATGACTTCCCATACAAAGGTGTCTCCTTTTACCATCTCTAATCTTTCTTTTAATAGGTTATAGGTTCAAAGAAGGATAGAGACCGAATACCAGGCATAGACATAGAATTAGGTGATGGAGAGACTTGGATGTTTGCTGGCCACCGAGTACTTGTCATAGAAACACCTGGCCACACCAAAGGTTCCTTTTGCACTATCATCTTTCTAATGGGGTTTGGTCGTGATTTTACATCATTCCTGGAGATCTTGCTAATGTTAATGACTTTATCTGTGACAGGACATGTGAGCTATTATTTCCCCGACAGTAGAGTCGTATTTACAGGTGATACCTTGTTCAGTTTATCGTGCGGAAAGCTTTTCGAAGGGTCTCCTGATCAGGTTATTTTGTGTTAATTTAATTTTGCTTGTTTGATTTATCTTAATATATATGCCCCTTAAGGCTGGTATTTACTGGTATTATTTGCAGATGCTATCTTCTCTTGAAAAGTTAATGTCTTTGCCAGAGGATACAAAAGTTTACTGTGGCCATGAATATACAC
Source organism: Rhynchospora breviuscula (assembly GCA_027562975.1). Taxonomy (NCBI): domain Eukaryota; kingdom Viridiplantae; phylum Streptophyta; class Magnoliopsida; order Poales; family Cyperaceae; genus Rhynchospora; species Rhynchospora breviuscula. The sequence goes on along the minus strand of CM050400.1, from coordinate 5,518,992 downwards.
TGGTAGTATAATTTTGCTCCTAAGGTTTTATTTTTCTTATACATAATTGCAGAGTACAAGGGAGACTTTGACTTTGACTTGATTGATCTCTTTTTAAACATAATTGCAGAGTAATTCAAAGTTTGCCTTGTCCATAGAACCACAAAATGAGGCGCTCAAAGAGTACGCAGCACATGTTGCCAGCCTACGTAATAAGAAAATGCCTACTGTAATATTTCAAATCTTTACAATTCCTTTTTAAATTTTAAGTGTATATATCTGATTTTTAGAGAGCTTGTGAGTTGTTGGGGGAGGGTCAACCACCAATATTTAGAGAAGATACTTCAGAGGTGCAAAATGGTAAAGAAAGATACTGGTATTATGGATGCTATATTGAGTCGGTAAAAAGGGCCCACAAAATGTAGAAAAACAATAACACATTAATATCAATGGCAAAGAAGAAATGGTGAGCTCACTACATTGTTTCAGCAGTGTAATGGTATTACTTGTATTGCTTTTTGATCAGTATGGTACCCTTGTTTAGAATTTTTGTCATATTCTGTTATAAATAGAAAATGGTGTTGTTTGCACTTTTTTGTACTTCAATCATTTCTAAATTTTATATTAATTTGTTTCTGGTAGATACCAACCACACTTAAGAGGGAAAAGGAATGCAATCCTTTCTTGCGCACGTCGAGCCCTGAGATACGAAGAATTTTGAAAATTTCTGAGAATGCAAGTGATGCAAGAGCATTGGGTGTGATCCGTCAAGCCAAGGATAGATTTTGAAAATTTTTTTGCCATCTCAATCTACAACAAGGTGTTATGTACAAGAGTTTTTTTTCTTTGGGGAAAAAGGGAAGGGATCGATAGCTTGTTGTATGATACGAGCTGTTAATAAAACTTGTATTGATGTAGATAACATCCGTGCAATTGAATGGGTTGTGCTAGAGAAAACGTATTCTTTTCATTCATATTTCTATTAGTATGGATATATGAAGGTTTGTTTCTTTATTTCATTTCCTGTTAGTTGTAGAATTGTTCATTTTCACCAAATTCTAAGTAGAAGTGCATCACTTGAGGATATATTCAGGTAACAAATTTTCTATCTCATCAGCTTGCATACAATTTAACCTTGCTAATTTTAAATTTTGTATGATGAATTCTTTCTCGTTCATGTATAATGACAACCCTAATCAAAATGTTTTTTTATGGGGGATTTAATTTCAATTGATTTCACCGGATTTCGTTACATCTAATTACATGGTAATTCCAGCCAAATGACACCAAATTTGTTCATTTTGATCAATACTTTTCCAACGAAATGGAATGAAATGAAATTCCATGTTAAAAAAATAGGATTTTGATCGGGGCCTAACAAATCTGATTTGATCTGATCCTCGGTCAAATCAGTAGCTTTATTGTATGATTCGAAACCGTTTGTCCTCCCTCCTCCGATTACATATCAGCTTCGTTTTCAGAGACTCGTAATATTTCGTTTATCATGTAGTAAGTGACAATCATTTTTTGTTTATTACACAAGTAAAAAAAAAAAAAAATGTAATGTGAAATCTATTTATGCAACAGAATTAACATTACCGATGCTACAAAAAACGACATCGTGCCGACTATAATGATCACTTCACAGGGCAACCATTCCTTACCTAAAGTGCCTAAGATAGTCATTATCTTAACCTACCGAAAGAAATTATTTTACACAAATTACAGTCGTAGACTTGGGTAGTCAAAATCTGAGCTATCAGCCTATCCCTTGTGAGTTTATGATGCTAGTTCACCGACCACACTTGGCTTCTCCGTCCCGCCATCATTTCTTTCCCTTTCTAATTCCCATTTCCCCTTATTTAATTTAATTTAATATAAAATATAAATAAATAACTTTAACCAAAGAACCCAAGAAAAAAAAAAACATTGGGAAATTACTTGAAAGACCATCCCTTTTCTTTTCTGTTCTCTTTCTTTCGCACACTCTCTCTCACCTCACCTCTCTCTCTGTGCGTCTCTAATGGCGATCGATGAATCCGACCAACGCTCTTACGCTGTCACCTTCGGCCAGTCGACCTCTTTAGGCCGCGCTCTCGTCTCTTCTCTCCTCTCCTCCTCTCCACACGCTCTCATTCGCATCCTCGACCCGCTCGAACCGACCCAACCGCCCGGTCCAGCTCCAGTCTATCACGATCGGATTTCCTACTTCCACAATTCTGATTTCTTAGACAGGGCACAGCTGATCGGCGCTCTCTCCGGTTCGTCCGTCGTCTTCCATGTGGACCCCACCAGGGCTGCGCAGAGCCAGAGCTTTGGTCGGATCCATTCGCTGTCTGTGGGGTTTACTAGGGCGCTGATCTCTGCTTGCCCCGAGGCTGGTGTACGGCGTATGGTGTACACTGGGTCCAGCGACGTGGTGATCACTGGAGGTGGAAATGTTTGCAATGCTGATGAGTCTCTTCCTTACCCTGATGAGGTTTTTCTTTCTTACTACAAGTTATTTTCTTGAAAATTGGATTTCCTTTTCTTCAGATGTTCAAAATATTAAAAGGAAATAGAATAACCTTCCATATCTGTTAGTATTTAGGCCAATCCCAACCAATTTGTTATGACTTGAGCCTGACATAATATATGCTCCAATCAGATGGATGTTTGTCTCTTTAGTGCTATTGGTCAAAGAATATTGCAAAACAATCTAATCTGAACTAAAAAATATATATATATCAACAATGTCTTGGATCCCATTGTGGTGCCAACACACTCTCTAGGTTTGAACTGCATAGCATATCCAATGTAAAACGCGGTGAATATTAGTCGGTTGTGGTTGAACCCTTTTCTTTTTCTAAGTGTTTTTGTTTCTGACAATGTGTAGTTTGATGATCCATTGAGTGAGTTGAGAGCACAAGTAGAGATGAGGGTTTTATGTGCAAATGGCAAAAACGGATTGCATACATGTGCACTACGACCTAGCTTTATGTTTGGGCCTGGAGATGAAAATCTTGTACCATTTTTTGTATCCTTCGCCAGATCTTTCTTCTCTAAGGTATTTTTGTATCTTATTTAATTATGAATGTCAGAAGGTCATGATGCTCCTATAACATATTACAGATGTGTAAATTATCTCAAATGAAGATTTAGTACTGAGAAATGTCCTTTGAACCCATCACTTCTTCATTTACTTCAATTATGACCAAATGTTCCCCTTCTCTATATAAATGAACAGGGTGTCTAAGTGAGAAATGTCCTTTAAACCCATCACTTCTTCATTTACTTCAATTATGACCAAATGACCCCCTTCTCTATATAAATGAACAGGGTGTCTAAGTGCTTTCAGAGAAATAGGATAGATGGTGTGTGGTTTGTCCTTTCTTTGTTTTCTAAGGGCATGCAATATATTCTTGTTTTGTGGGGTGGTTTTGATATGTTGACGCTAAAGTTGGGACCTGTAACTATGATGCTAAGCTTGGAATTGTGATCCATTTGTTAATTACATATTAGTTTCTTTAATAAGGAGCATGACTCTTTTGTTTAATTCTACTTTCAGTTTATAATAGGAAATGGGAAAAATAAGTGCGACTTTTCATATGTGGAGAATGTGGCACATGCCAACATCTGTGCTGACAAGGCTCTCTCTTTAGACCCCATTTCTGTTTCTGGAAAGGTACCTTTATTTTTCCCTTGTAAAATACCTGTAGAATAATTCTAGTCTTTTTTTTTTTTTTTTTTTTTTAAGTAGCTGTCCAACTTCTCCTTTAGGAAGTCTCTTTTTTTTGGGGATTTTTCTGACTGAACTGTGAAAACAAGCCTAGTGTTAACTGGTCATGGACCGTGCTGTGTTGGTGATGAATATGTATATTATTGTTTAAAACAAATGATGACATATATATTATCATTTTTATGATATAATGCAGCCATATTTTGTTACCAATGAAGAACCAGTGGAGACATGGGAGTTTATTTCTAGCATTCTTGAAGGGTTGGGATATCAGAGGTACCATGCATCTATTTTGTGGCACTTAATGTTTCATATGCATGCCAGTCCTTAACATTCTAATCGGAGGCCACAAAATTAATTTAACCTAAGTGAGACAGAGTTAAAGTTATCTATTTTTGAGCCTTCTTTTGTTGAATGTCTATTAACTGAGGATAATTTTGTCTCACTTGATACTAATGCTTTGACATCAAAAGTTAGCAAATATCTTCTAAAATCACTAGGAAAAAAGGGTTTTGATGTAGACCACAATAATTTGGTGCTCCTTTTATATCATTCTTTATAAGTAACCATTCTGATATCGTATTTCGTATATGTTAAGCCATGATAATTTTGAATTCTCAGGCCCCTGATTTGTTTGCCAACCAAGATTGTATTGGCAGCAGCTTCAGTTACCGAACTGACTCGTCAGAGAATCAGTTTTGGTGCTCTTTCAAGTCATCTTCTTTCTCGTCCAGTTATATACTTGTTGGCAAGCACACGAACATTCAATTGTTCTAAGGCTAAAAGGATACTTGGCTATTCTCCTGTCGTTAGATTAGAGGTCAGCAATCTTTTCCTTTTCATATTCTTTCTTGAAATATCTGGTCTGCTCTTTTTTAATTTGTTTGGTGACTCACTAAACAGGATGGTATTGCACAAACAGTCGATTCATTCTCTAAATTTGCAAACAGTTTAAACTTTGATGGGAGAAGAGAAGTTGGTGAACCATCAAAAGCTTCTATGTTGCTAGGCAGTGGATTAGGTGAGATTTGCATCTCCTCTTTTTCTCAAAAGCTTGCACACCACCTAGATTATATGCAGTATTGATATTAACTGCGTCTTATCTTTTGGGTGAATGCAGTGGCAGAGATATTGCTCTGGAGAGATGAAAAGAGAACATTTTTATTTGTTATGTTTTCATTTCTTTTCTACTACATGTTTCTACTATCTGGTCGCACTTTCGTTTCTGCGCTAGCCAACATACTTTTAGTAATATCGGTCTCACTCTTTGGGCATGGTTATCTACCTCATTCTGTGTAAGAAGCAATACATTCAAGAATTTCAAGCATATATAAGGATGATTAAAATAATATACCTGGAAATGTTAAATCAAATATGCCTGTGAATGACGTAGGAAATTTCAAGCATTCTACTAAAAAACACACACATAATGTTATACTCCTTTTGCCTATTTGCTTCATGCCCAAAATTAACACTCTTTCCTGACTGTTCATTTCTACACAAATAAAGAATTATAGAGGAGTAGATTGGCCCTTCTTTAAAAGAAATTTAATGATAGACAGGCATTTGAGATGTCCTTATTTTGCAAGTCTATGTTTGATATTTTCAAGTTCTGAAGGTCCATCTATAAAATTGTCCTTGTGAGCAAATGTATTAATTCAAACATAAGGAACCTTTTATTTGTTTCTTTTCTAGTAGTATCCTCTTAGGCTACTGCTGTCATTTGTGTGGAATCATATAAGTTGAGTGTTTATTTTAAATATGATCACCAGATCCAATCAAATGATATGAAATAACCTAAAACTCAAATATAATAAATAGACGAGAGATATTGTTTCTTTTTTGTTGTGTCAGGTATGGATTCAATATAGAGAAGCTGCCTCCCAATTGCTTTCATGCATCAGAGGCAACTGCGACAGACCTATTTCGACGTCTTGCTTCAATGTGGAACAATGGTGTTAGTACTGTGTTGCAATTGGCTGAAGGTCGCCACTGGAAACTTCTTCTCAAGGTTGCTATTTCCTCTATTTTGGGAAACTGTCGTTCCTCTATTTATTATATTGTAAACTTGGAAACATCTTTGTATTTGCAGCTGCCTAAAATTTCTCGAATATTGCAGACCATGCACATTCTTGTTGGGTTTCTTTTCTAGCCTACCCCAACTTGTTTGGGACAAAAGGCTTAGTTGTTGTTGTTGCAGACCATGCACAATGTGTGTAGTTTAGTTCTGTATATAAAATTCGGGCAATGTCACCCACTCTTTCCTTTTCTGTTGATGTAAACCTTTAGTTCATGAAAGGTGTTAATTCTGAATAAATAAAAAAAAATATTGGGTTTAGTTGCAAAAATGGTTGATCTTGATTGATTCTGCCTGGTTTAGTACAGCTGTATTGTGCAAAAGGGCTAATTTTCTTTTACCCTCCCTTTGCGGATGATGAACCTCTGTTAAATAACATTTTTTTTGGAGTATAAATTAAGCTTATTGGATGATATAGTTTTATGCATATTTTCAGGCTGTATCATCATTATACTTTTTAAGGCTGCTTTTCCATCTCCCACTGCCAATTTTGGTCGGCTTTAGTAAGTGCTCTTCTTTTTATTTTTATAAATATATTTTTTTCCTTGCAGTTTGCTGCCATTGTTGCATACCTATTTTTACTGTATCATATATTATAAAAACGAGAGCATGGTATTGAAAATGATAACATGAGCAAAACAGAACTGTTGAAAGAACTAAAAGAAATATGAACGGGTTATAGATAAATTGAAAAAGGGCTAGTTAGTTGCAATATAGAATGAAGATGAAGAGTAAACGAGCACGAACACTCCAATAACAGAAAATTTCTTAGTAACTGGCTCTAATAATGCAGGTCTGGTGTGCACATTCAGTGGTTTCCTGATATATGAGCAATGTGAACATGAAATAGACATGCTAATCACCATTGCTCTTGGTCGGGTTAAATTATTAGCTCCTCAGATTATCTCTAAATTGCCTAGTCCTGTATTAGATTACATGTCTAACTTTTTGTGAGTATGTTCATTTTTCTTGAAAGTAAAACCACTACTTTGCATTGGCTGAATATTCACTGGCAAGTGTTGGTAATCAGTTGAAGAGTGTAGGAGAATTACTTTGTGTAGTATATACCTGAACCAGTTGGTAACTGTTTGGTCGATTATGGGGAAGACACCCCTGACTTCGGTTTTAGCTATGTTCTCTGGTCCTGGGTACCTGCAAAGACACCCCTGACTTAGGGTTCTGGTAATGCGAGGCTTGTTGAGGTGAACACACCAACATCAACTGTGTGTATATATATTTTTTTTTTCTTTTTTAATTTCATTGTTTAGCTTTTGGTATGAAAAGCTTCTTTGGAAATGCTTTTGAGGGTAATGTTTTTAAATGCGCTCAGTTTTAGGCTTGTTTTCTTTGACATGTTTGGCTGGTGTACTGTGTTGATTCATATGAAGAATTTATAATTGTGCAGTTTATTCTTTCAAAAAGTTTGTAGCTATGTTGCACGGGTGCGGGTGCGGGTATCGTATCGGATACGATGCGGGTGCGGGTATCGTATCGGATACGATGCGGGTGCGGGGATACGTTATTTTTCAAAAAACTAGAATACGGCAGTATATATAAAATAATTAAAATAATATATTTTGTAATTTAAAAAAAACTAATTTATATATTTTATTAATATAATGTTATTAACATTACATTATAATATTTTAATTTATATTGAAAAATTTAACAATTAATAATGTTATGTTAAGTTGTTAACAATATAATTAACATAATAACATTATAGGTCGTACCAACTATGACATTTTTATGTTCGTAGCTCCTCATTTTTTATATCGACAATCAACACAGCCCAAGCCCAATAAGAAGTGTTATTTGTCCGGTTTTGAGATAAAATTTTAGTCCCACAATGGGTAAAGATGATGTATATAGATAGTATATAAGGCGTCCATTACGTTCAGAGAAAAAAATTGGTTGAATTGCACATGCGCGTGAGCGTGTGGCTGTGGGGGTGCAAATGGCACAAGCCATTTTTGTGTGATGATGAATCCGATACGGAACTCTTTGGTCCCAAGATACGCGTATCTGTAAGTGTCGGTGACTGTATCCGACAGTCAAAATGATTAAAATATTCAGATCCGGTGCGAATCGCACATAATCCGGGTAACATAGGTTTGTAGTCATTTTAGATGCTGAAGTTGTACAAAAACCAGATTGCCCTACGCTTTCTCGCTTCCTTTTTGAGTCTCCTTACGGTTCACATCTTCTTCATTGGTTACTTCATTTTAATACTCCGTCTCCATCTTTATCTTTTTCCTAGTATACTGAAAACAGCAGCTAAACTGATACATCATATCATACTTAGGACAAAAAAATGTATCATTTGTATGACACAAATACTATTTTCAGTTAACCTTCTTGTGTGGGAGAGATTTTCCCAACCTCAAGGTCGAATCAAACTAACTCGTAAATCACAGGCAACTAGTGTGGGCAAAATATGTAGATTTTCCCAGCCTCAAGGATTACGTTATGTAGATTTTTTCTAATGTTAAAACTTGTTAGATCATCAATAAATTTTGTTTAATAACTCGTAAATTACAGGAAAAATATTTTCATCCTTCAATATTTACTTACAAATCCATTTTTGTCGTGTGGTAAAAAAAGCCCTAATAGTTGTAGTTAATTAAATTAAATAAAATCAAATGGTTGGTTACTCCGAGACAGTAGCTCTCATGAGCTGTCTGATCTAATCTCAACGGTTAATTTTTTTCGGGCCTATCAGTCTGGTATATAATTACGTGGCATCTATTAAGGGAATTGCTTCCTACACTCCTCTAGTTTGGAGATCCACTTCTTCCTGACTAAAATGCCCCTCACGTTCTAAATAGAGTGTGAATTAGGATGTGTTTGGATGCACAAGAATAAGGATTCGGATAAGAATAAGCTCTAAATTCTTTATTCTTGTGCAATCCAAACAACACAATAATAAGGAATTTGGACCCTTATCCATATTCTAACAAAATCATAAAATTAGAATAAGGAATTTGGTTAAGCACGCATTTTGAGATTTTAATTCTTATTTCTTATTCAACCCCTCATCCAAGATTTAAGAGTCGTAAATTGAAAGAATGCTAGAGGCATTTTCGTCCACAAAGAGTGAATGTCCAAATTGAGACCGTGCATAAAGCAATTCCCAACTATTAATCCATTAGTGATCGGCTGATCGGACGGTTGTTGATGAGCATCCGAGACAGTCTCCCTTTCCTGTCACAGTTCCTAGAATCCTAGCCTCCTAGGTCCTAGCGGGCCAGGGGTAAAAGGAGAAACGAAAGACGAAAGAGAGCTCCAGCCTCCCGCCGCCGCAAAACCTGACACGGACACTCCCTCGTCCCTTCCTCTCTCTCTCTCTCTCTCTGAGCCAGTGAGCCTGAGGTGAACTCGTCAGTGTTTACCGAAATGACCAACTCAGACTCAGTACCAGCTTCTCTCCTTGTTTTGGTCGACACGTCGTTGGACACTCATCTCGCCACCGCCGTCTCTCCTGACGACTCGGCCGCCTCTTTAAAATGTATACAATACAATTTAGTTGCTTTCAGTACTTAATTTCAATTCTCGGCAAACAAAGGCAACACTAGTTTCAATTCAATTGTTTTCTTTCACCAGGTAAATTAGCGGCTCAGCATCTCCTTTCCTTCCCAGCCATTGGACCCATCCGCGTTGAGGCTCTTCTGGTGATTCATTTCAATTCATTTATTTACTTACCTTTTTTTTTTTTTTTCTTTATACATAGCATAGCATGGGATAGTATAGCTGTTAATGTAATTCCTTTGAATATTTTCATCAAGTTTAATTTCAAGTATGAATGCACCGCACCCTAGATTTGATATGATACATCTTGCAGACACTTAGGGAAGGAGTTGCGTACCGTCTCTCAGAGTCCCTGCCGCTTGCTGCCATCTACGATGGGACCAGGGGGGCCTGTTTTCTCCAAGCTTCGGCGGCATGTGAAGTACAAGTGGTGCCTAATGCTGACGAAGAATGTGAGTGTACTGGCAACATACATAAACATCTGTACTATCCCTGTGTATATATCAATCTCAATCTGTGTGTTATCACTTATCGGTGGCCTTAAAGTTGATAGGGTTGTCCTTATTAGAGCTCAAATTCTTTCCTCAAGTTTATTTTTGTTTGTATATGCTCAGTTAGATTTTGTATTAGCTGAGAACTGTTAAGTAAGCCAGTTCCTTGGTTTATTATAGGCGACATTCCTTCGAAACTGAAGACAAAGGCCAAGAAGAGAAAATCTAAAAGAGCAGAGTTCACTGATAAAGAGAACAGAGACGGGGAGGATAATTTTGATGAGAAGAGAATGCGAAAGAAGGCAAAGGTGCTTGATAGTGATGCTACGAAAGAAGGCATGTCTGCAGAGGACTTGAAACATGATTCTGAATCGCCAAAAATTTCAGGTAAATGATTCTTTTCCAGGACCCTTGCTATAACATCGTTGATTCTGTTGGGCAGTCTGTCATATCTTCTTCCTACTTCCCTTTTCCTTTTTGAGTCAGGGACCAATTCGTTGCCATTTAGTCTTCTTCTTGAGATTGCCACTCTTTTTTACTGTCAGTCTATGTTGTATGCCAAATATGATGTAATTGAGATATCAATATAAGCCTGTTGGGTTTAATAAGTTTCCACTTAAGCTTTACGCATGCAATTAACCTTGAGTGTGCACTTCATTTTTGTATATTAATTAATTCCATTTGCTTTCATGTCTTTGAAATGGTGCTTCAACTCCAAGTGCAGCCTTAGCCATAATTTTTCTTGATAACTAATCGACCAAAAAGTATACCAAATAATATTGTAAAAGAAAGAAGTTTTCATGACTTGATCGAGTAGAAACAGCATTGAAGATTGCCTGTCTGTGCTTGGTATGCTTAATATCAGGCCTTACTGCTAATATAATGTCACATCAGAAGTTAGGTATTATGTATATGCTATTCTACTCAATTGCGCACACATTACAAACAAATCTGTATGAAAAAAAAAAACAGCTCGTGGGCTTTCACAAGCTAAACAATTGTTAACTCCATCAATATGTGATGCCTTTTGAAATGTTAAATTACATCTTTTAACATTCTATAGGCTTCTCGACTTGAAGGCGCTATGCCTAGATGGTATGGAAGAAATCCTGAAAGGGGTGCCTAGCATGGATCTTCTGAATCTGTGTTACTTGTGGGATGTATTTTCTAACATAGGTCGTATTTTGGCAGACGCTAGAGATTATATCGTACATCTTGATTGTTCATCTATAAGCTCATTTTCCAATAGCATGGTTGCCCCTGTTTGACTTGAGCTAATATTATAATGTGTCTCTAATTGATTTAACATTCCACTTTTTTATTGCAGGTGTTATATGTAGGAGCAGTCATGAGGAAAGCAACATCAAAAAGAAGGAGGGTGAAGGTGTGCTATGCCATAAGTGTAAAACAAGTTGTAAGGGTTGCTCTTCTGAAGGCACTATTACTGAGAGGGTAAAAGAGCTGGAAGGTTTGTCCGGCCCTGGCAATTTCCTTGTTCACAAAGAATTGGCGCCACTAGACAAGAAAAAACTCCTTGTTCTTGATATAAATGGGTTACTTGCTGATATTAATTCAGATTATAAGTATGAGAAATTTGCAGATTTCAAGATTGGCTTCAAAATAGGTAATCATTTTAATTCTAAATTATATAAAATTCAGGAAGATTAATGTATTAAATTGCTACTAACTATTTTTTTTTCTTTTTGTTGTGTGTGTCACAGTTTTCAAAAGGCCCTTTTGTGTTGATTTTTTGAAATTTTGTTTTGCAAATTTCGAAGTAGGGGTTTGGTCATCAAGAAAGCAGTGAGTTATCTGAAATATATAAATATATAGAAGTAGAATATGGTTTTCTCTAAAAGCATTGATTCTATTTTGTTATAGTCTTTATTCTAAGCCGCAGAATGTGAACCGACTGGAATCATCTAGGACAACACCTTTTGTACTTTGAATATTTTATTTTTTGCAATGTTTTTGGATAGAGAGGAAAACCTGGATCATTTTTTTGAGTTTCTGAAATTGAGATTTGTAGCCGAAGCACAACTTTTTGGCGCTTCACAAAGAACCATATCCAATATCTTTCTCTTTGCAAATCTTTGTTTAAAGTTATTGTTTTCTTTCGTCTCTGCAGGCATAACTTAGAGATGGCTGTCAACCATCTCTTCGGAGGATTGAAAAAGAAGCTACTATTTTGTTGGGTACATGACCTTAAACATTCTTTAGATGTGCATTTTGCATTCTTTTGATTCATGGCTATTTATATTTTCATTTTCTTTACTCACAGGACCAATCAAAATGCACAGCTACAAACTTCACTACTATTGATAATAAGCCCCTCTTCCTCAAGAAATTAAACAAACTGTGGGAAAAGGTTGAACCTGGCTTGCCGTGGAAAAAAGGGCAATTTACACCATCTAATACACTTCTTATCGACGACTCTCCGTACAAGGCTTTGCATAATCCTGTGTGTTACTAACCCCCCTCCCTCTTTTTTTCCCCTTTATTGATGGCAATATTCTTTGCCAACTAATTGATCCAGCATATGATTCTGTTAGCTTGGACTAAGTTGAATTTAGGCTTAGGGGAGAAAAAATGAAGGATCATAAAATAGTTGGGGGCCATGTGCCAATATCTAACAAAATACATTCTTTTGATGACCCTTATATGAATATACATGTAAATATTTGGTCATTCTTTTCTCTGAAAAACTCTATTTTGGTTATTAGTTCCAGTCTCTAATACTTGTCTGAGTTTCTATTGCAGCCTTACACAGCAATTTTTCCAATATCATACAGTTTCAAGGACAAAGAGGATTATTCCTTGGGTTAGTTTCTTAGCTTAACTCTTCAATTTGTAAAATAGTTTGCTTAGCCAGGACATTGAGGAAACTTTCTATTATGTAAGAAATTTTCGATGGAAAGAGAAAGTTTGTTATGGGAAATTATTTTGGCAAAAATAGGATCATGTAAGAGTAAGACGGTGTTAAATCTTTTGACAGATTCCTTCTTTTTTGTGTATGTGTGTAAAAACCTGTATATTATGCTAACTGCTTACTTCTTTAAAAAATTGATAATTTGTTACTAGCAGGTAAAGGTGGAGACCTCAGGCTATATTTGGAAAATATAGCTGCAGCTGAGAACGTGCAGGAGTTTGTGAAAAAAAACCCATTTATGAAGGGGCAGCCTGCGATGACAGAGTCACACCCGCAGTGGAACTATTACAGCAACATTCTTGGCAGCCTTTGATAACCCCTTTAATTTCAATTGGTACAACATTCTTGGATTGATTTTGCAATTTTCTTTTATCTGAATGTAACTATCTTGCTTAATAGTTTGCACTTAGGAACAATCTACAAATAATTTTTAAAGAGAGTTGCTGGGTTTCATTTCTAGCCTACCCCAACTTGTTTGGGACAAAAGACCTAGTTGTTGTTGTTTAGTTGTCACCAACTAATTTTTAAACAAAATTAAGATAAATACAGCTTAAAGAAAATTTTGATACTCAGATTGGCAAATTATACAGAAACATGATAAATAAACATATAAGGTGCTGTTGTCTTTAATTATGCTTAATTTTTCTCTAATTAATTTCATTATAATGTAATTACAACTTCTCAAAAAATTTTTTAAATACTTTAGTTACAAGATAATAGCGACCAGTGATTTAATGCCAATGGCTTTGATGAGGCCTTCTCAATCATTGCAAACAACTGGATTAATATGACAATTTTGTCATAATATATATAACAACAGTAAACTGGCCTTACAAATGTGAAGTTTCCAAGTCTTATTCATCTAACTACATTCAAAAGACGATGTGTGAATTTTATGGTTTTTCATTTTATTTGATTATAATGCTAGATACTGACACTTGTAAATAGTGAGTGGGGAACATTGGTTGATTCTTAGAAAGGGGTTGCATTTTGGGCATTCTATTATAAATATATATCATCTGGCTCTTTAGCCTTATGATCTTTTCCATCTTTTACCTCATTCCAAATACCTAGCTTCCATTCTCTGTAACCTGTAAACCTCCTCTGACAATGGCTCTTTCTAGTAAAATATTTGCCTCTTTAGCTCTCTTATGACCTCTTTTAGCAATTACCAGGCAACTCCACAGACTGGTACTCCTACTGTTACAAATTGTTTCCAACCGTAAAACATGTTTTTACATCAGCAATATAGAAGGAGGCGAGAATGGATGCATGCCTTTTGCGGCTCCTATTTCATGACTGTTTTATTGATGTACAATCCTGTATCCAATTAATACTTTTTATCTCACAATATATTTACAAATACACGTCTGTCCTTTTTTTTTTTAAGAAAAGAAGAAATGGGGCACTGTGATATCAGTCATTTTGTTAAAGAAGACATTAATGTATATCATAATGTGCAATTTCTCGCGGTTGTGATGGGATGATACTATTGGATGACATACTGGCAATAAGACTACCTTAGCGGCTTAGCCCAAGAACAACTTAGTGAGGTGATTTGAAGTAAATGATCAGATAAAAGTTAGCAGTTGATAAGGCATGCCCTGGTGTTGTTGACATGCTGATATCCTGGCAATTACCGCAAGAGAGTGTTTTTATAGTAAGTTTAATCTACTTTGCTCATTTTAAAATTCCATAGTAGTTTTTGTGGTTTATTTATTTATATTTATTTTCATGAAAGGCCAGAGGCCTGTTTCTTATTCAGAAACAAAATTACAATAGTCTTTGGTCTTTACACGTAATTGTGGTTTATTATTTTGAGAAAACTAGGAGTCATGCCCTGTGGTTTGGCACCATTTATTAAAAGTCATTTTTAAGTTTTTTTCCTTTTATGTATCAGAGGCATTTCATTTATTAAAGTGAATTATGGATTGGTTTCATAGTGACCAATGTGATCAGGCCCCGAATGAACTTCAAAATCATCAATCAAAGAAAAGTGCTTAATAAACAGTTTTGGTCTCCCAATCAAATTAAATTAAATTGCCAATTGGGCATTCTTTCTTCTTATGTTTCCAAGTTTAATCATAATTTTCTTTCTTTTGTTACTTTTTTAAATTTACAGCATGTTATGAGTTCAAATATATTAATTTAATATGTTCTAAATTTCTAACAAAACGACGGGATGTATAAACATATTCTACCAAATTATTAATTGGAGTTTGATTTTAGTCAATGCTGAAAAATCTCAGTTTAGGTTGTTCGACATGTTATAGGGACAAGGCTATTAGAATTTTTCTCTCGTCCTATCAAGAAGATTTCAGAGCTATTTAATTAATTTGTTGTCCACTTTTATGCCTATTTTCAATACAGGAAAATCATCATACTATCTATGTTCATCTATGGTTTAGCATGTGTATTACATAAGAAGGCTTGTACTTGTCGTTTTGTCAAGCAAGGCATCTTGTCATTAATCTATGCACTTCTTGAAGGCAGATTTTAATGTATTGAAGAAACTGCTTTGCAAATTAGTTAAGCTTCAACATAATTGAATTGTCTTCAGGTGTGCATTAATTTATCTGTATTAAATATTACAAACCTCGTGGAAAAGTAAAAGAAAAAAAGTTAAAATACGCCTGATGTTATAATTTTTATGCCAGCTTTGTGGTCAAGATGTTATAATTAAAAATTGAACCGTAGCAAATCTTGTATGATCTCACTTAACCAATGCAAAATTAAACGTAATATATATACGAGAGAAATATTACTGAACAATCTGTGATGACTCCCTTAAGTTGCAACAATAAAATATGCTCTCGATAAGACCAATGCATGTCTAGCTAAAATTAAAGGGCCTATGCATGCATCATGTATGTAAATAACTTATATGTGTGGGTATAAAAGGAGTAAGCGAATACTTTATTATCATCAAACTACAAATCGAAACAGTTCAAAACGAGACTGAACATGAAAAAGGAGTAACATAAGTATCTAAGGGATAAAATAAAAAAAAAATCCACCTACAAATAGAATTACGTCTTCACCTAAATTTTGTCTCAACTGATATACCACGTGCCGAATACCAAGGGGTTTACTGTTGTCAAGTTGAAATTGCATTTTGGGCCCTGGAATTTATATATTTCGGCCCAGACATTTATCTAGGGTTTAGTGTTGTCATTTAAAGGCTGAACCAAGGAACAAAACCTCAAACCCTAGGTTTTTGGAAAACGGCGCTTCTCGCCTCTTCCTCTTATACTACTGACTACTGTCTACTGATCCTAATTTCGCGTCATTTGAGAGGAGCTTGTGTTAAAAACGCAGACAATGTCCTTTAAATTCAAGGCAAAGTTATCCCAATCCCATTTTCTTTGCTCTTATTTTCATATTTTTTCGTGATTTTTCGCCTTTTTATAAATTACAAGGGACAATATTCGTTGTTCTCTCTGTTGGGTTTTGGTGAAAACGAATTGGAAAGAATTGGCGCAGCGCAATGTGTTAACCCCTTGGCCATGTGAAATGCTATTGGGTGTACATGTTGTGCCATAAATCAAGTCCACCTTTAACTTTGTCAGCTGCTTTCTTCTCTTTCTAGTAGTTGATTTTCACCGGTGGTAAATTCAGGTCAAATGCTTTTCTTAGTTTTTGGTGTAATTTCTGATTCGTTTGAAAATTAGGAAGGTTGTAAGCAGGGGTGATGAATCAATTAGATGTGCGAAGTTGCATTCAATGCAACTTTTGAGCTTAACTTTTGAGGCATTTACAAAATTTCTGACCTGCGTTGTTTACCATTTTGTTACTCTTGTTCAGTTACAGTTGATTTTTATTTCGTCTTCTCAGATTATGTTTTTTTATATATATTTTATATTATTCAATTTGAATGGCATGAGTGATGAATCAATTAGATGTGCTAAGCTATGCTATATAGCTTATGAGCTTAAACTATTGAGGCATTTTACACAAATTCTGACAATGCCACTCTCAATTTATATTGTGCATACTTTCAGATTGTTTTCCCAATACTTACATTTTTATCTTTTGGTTTTGACATTCTTATCTGACATATTGGCACCATGCAAACAATTAGATGTGTTAAGTAAATGCTTATAATATTTTGCTTAACTTAAAATTTTATTGCCCTCAAATGCCACTCAGCATAAACGTACCAGAATCCACTACTCCCTGCATTTACACGCATCTGTGCGCAACCAGTATATACTCAGTAAAACCGGGCACAGGTACCAGTATATGCCAAGCAGCAAATCTGAAAGAGTCTAATAGAAATTTGATTATACTAATAAAATTAATATATTGTTTATTCAAAAAAATTAAATTATATATGGTAAATTACAAATAATATAATTCTGAATATCATTTGAGTATTTCAATCGTTTTTTAATTCATTTTAAGTTAATTCATGATATTAATATATTTTTAAATTCTTTATATTGTCTTCGATATTATTTATATTTTATTTATTTAAAAATTTAAAAAAATTGAATTATATATAATAATTACGCATATAAAATGCAAATAATGTAATTTTGAGTTTCATAAGAATATTTCAATCGTTTCTGGTTTCATTCTAAATTATTTTATCACAATAATTTACATTTAAATTCTTTATACTGTTCAGGCTAAAATTCATATTTTGTTTATTCAAAAAAATTAAATTATACATATTAATTACACATATAAAGTATAAAAAAATATAATTTTTAGAATTATTTGAGTATTACTAAATCTCAATTCTAGATGTCAAAATGAACAGTGTTGCATCTCCTCTCTTTGCCTTTTGATGTGTCCACTTCTTTATTGTTGTGCATCATCTCTCTTACTTTTGATGTGTCTTGAGTCTATGCTAAGTTTGTCTTTATTCATTAGATTTTGATCTTTCGGCTCGCTTTAAGTTGGCATTTTTATTGCGGATTTAATTTGTACCTGGTGTGTTAGACCGTTCAAGTTTTTTTTTTTTTTATATAGTAGTTGATCTTTTTTCTGCTTTGTGCTTTTGGGTCATGACTTACTATAGATTACATTACATGCATCGCGTGCTGCTATACAAGTGCCATGCATGTCTTGTACGTTGTCTATTTAGTTTGTTGCTCCCTTGCTCTTGGTTTTATCTTATCGTGTTGCTCGAAGCGTTGTGTTGATCTAATTGGCTACAGTTATCGGTGCACCTTCATTTTGGCATGGTTTTGAGTCTATGCTCCTTTTCAGCTTACCATGTATTCACACTTTGTCGTTATTATGCTTTTGGGTAGTTGTACAACTCTTCTTATCTGAACCGTGCGATTTGCATCAGGTGGCTTACCTCCTACTTGGACTGTTCCGCCCTTTCATCCGCTTTTACTCTATCATTCCCTCCAGTGTAGGCCATCCTATTAATACTCATCACTTTCTTTCTATTTCTTCACCGACCTTCTTTCTTCTTACTCTTTCTTCTACAGTTCTACTTTGCAAAGGTCAGGCCTCTTCCTGTGCTAAAATACACCGCCCTTCTTTTGTGTTTCCTAATTGCTGTTTGTTTCTTTAGGAGGGTTGGTTTAGGTATTATTGTAATTGTATATTGTATGCCTGATTGATTTGTTTCTATTTATTTCATACGTTTTAGGTTCCCAGACTCACGTTGTCTGCTTTTGTTTTTTGCGTGGTTGGGGGTTGCTGCTCCGTTTGCCGTCGTCCAGTGGCCTTCTGTCGTTTGCTTCCGTACATTGCAACTGTCTCACCGGCTGCAGTCTGCCATTGCTCGAATAAAAGTGGCGTCCGTGCGCAATTTAAAAAAGGTCAAAGTTCATGTACAAGTTCGATGTCTCCATGTCATTTCCTTGATTTGTTCATCGCCCGTCTGATTTGACTCATTTTGGCGATTACGTGCCCGTTGCGCATGCTTAGAATGTTTAACTCTGTACTCTCTATGACTTGATTTGGTTCACAATTTCACATTTAAAGTGGGAAGTGAGAACAACTTCAAAACTCGGAAACTACAACTTAAACAAAATGTTTTCACCTAATTAACTCAAACCTTGAATTAATCAGTCAAAAAGAAAAGAGTTAAGATAGCCTTAAATTTAGTTTGAGTCAATGACAATGGTCGGGAGAAATTTTAGCCCAAATTAATCTTAACAAAAAACATAATTAAAATATTCTTTCAACATTTAAAAATGGACGTACACATATTGCATGTAGGAAAAAAATTTTAAGTGTGTTATTCTTCTTCTTTCAATTAAATAAACCTTTCAATATTGCGCACGCAGTACTTTGTAATTAGAAGATTTCATATTCTATCTTCTTCATTTTAAGACGAATCAGTTCCTAATCACCAATTTTCCAACATAAGGGATGTTATTCTTTTGCAAAGTGCTAGCCAAATCCTAAAATAATGGAAGCAAACTAGAGAAAAATTGGTCTATATGCAAAAAAAAAAAAAATGCAACCAAAACTATTATCAAATTCACAAATATTAAGCGCACTCTCCTTCTATCTGTAACTACCACCCAACAACTTTCAGATAATATTTGTCTTGATAACTTAGCTTAGAGTGTTCATCTTGCTAACTTAGCTAAGAATGCTGATCTAAGATGTTTTATGCAAACAAATTTATTTCTCAAAATCTACTGAACATTCCGTCCTGAAAAGATTAAATTAAAATTGAGCAAAACTGAATTTGTCATCAATGAATTTTGTTTTAACTGACCGCGGCTTGAATTGGTTGGGTGAAAAAAAAATTGCAGAATTGGTTTTTGACATGGACTCTACCAAAAAAAGGTATATTTCATTATGCACCTACGAAAAGACTGAGTGAAAAGAAGCTCGTAATTTGTTTGATGATATGTCTGACAGTTTTTTATGCCTATGAAATATGTATTTCTTACACCTATGAAAAACCATGGGACCTCTGTTCCCATGGTAGAAGTCGCTAGGAGACTCAAGTGAAACTGAGATTTATTAAGAATTTCTCAGAATTTTGTGGAGAGTCAAACGGTGAAGCTACTAGAGTGCTGGAGTGACGTGGAGTTGGAACCATGTTGTGGTGGGGTCCACCGAGCAGAAATCATTGGATTAGATGACCTTTGAACTTGAGCCATTTACCAAAAAAAAATGTTGAAGTTCATAAATAATAGACAAAATCAGGCATATAGCTCTGTACTGTTCTAATTGGAAATGCATCCTTCAATTTTTTAATGAAGATATTAATTATTTTTATTAATTTTCATGATATTTTAATTTAAAAATAATTTTTAAAATTTGGGTTAAAAGTGCAACATCTCCTCTGATTCGTCTTCGCCTAATTTCTCGGCAAGAGAGTATAAAACTATACCTCGAAATAAAAAGTAATCGAGAAATATAATCCTTTCATTAACGTCATTGGTGCACTTTGGAGAGGCCCAATGAGCAGAGATTTATTGTATGAAAATCAACCAAGATGATTTCTCAATTAGCATTAAACTTGGATATTTTATAATTACACATAGAAGCAAATCAAAGTTGCTCTGCATGATTAATATTTAACTTTGATACATCTATTTGACATTATTTGAAAAATTATGTTACTGGCTACTAGATCTTAAAAGTTCCATATTTTGTAGAGGTGTAAACACATATTCCTATTTGGAAGAGCAAACAAGGGATCAAAAAATACAGAGGGTACACAAGAAATTTCTTCTTTTGAACATAAAATCATTATTCATGACACTGAAATTATAGTTGAAAGCCATCAAAATTTATGTAAACCAGAAAATACATATAGGTTAAGAAGTATAATTTTTTGAAGGTCGGCCAAGACCAACTATTTTCATTCAAAAATAAATAAATTTACTAATTAATCAGGAAAGCACATATTACTAGTATTGGTTTCAATGATTAAAGCCTCCTTAAGCATAAGAGATTAGTTTAACCAGCATTACGGACATCTAGCTTTTGTAGCTCTATTTTTACGAAAATGAGAAAAATCTGATACGAAGATACATGCCTTGTCATCAGTTTAACACTCTCTAGAAATCTCTAACAAACAAATTAAAGAAGCTATTTCGCTTTGCCCTGATGGCCAAATCTACTATGATAAGTTATCAAACGCTCTACTTTCCAAAAATAAATAAATAAACAAATAAGTTATCAAACGCTCTCTCCATCTTTGATAACCCCCCTCCCCACATATATATATAATTAAAGCATTGACCAATTAATCTCCTGTAAATATCTTGTAATTTAAAATAAAAATTATGGGGCTTTTGACCTTAAGTTTTTTCCAAAAAAAGAAAAATTATAGCATTGACAAATGGTGCCTTTGTAAAAAGGAAAAGACGGCAAATATCGATCTCAGATGACTCGTAGGAACATTGAACCACGGATGATGTCTCAACAGAGAAACAAACATTATTAGGCCCATAAAAAATTTCAAGCTGCGGTTTCAAAAATCAACCTTATAACAAATTGATCAAGTCGCCATTTTTTTTTTTGAAGGTAGGGTGGCGAAAACCACACCTACAATTTAAATTAAACAAAAGAAATATGTACAAGAGTTTAATTACAACATACAAGCAAAAATAAACAAAAATGTAACACAAATAAAAAAAACCCCTAAGGATTTACAGAATCTTTATTAACCATGCGTCTCCCAAAGCGCAAAATTTTGAATAGCTCTCCGTGAAATTTGACAAAGTCGCCATTTTAAATGAGGTATATCTGAACTAAAAAAAACACTCAACAAACCAATTTCAGAATTACCTAGACTCAATTATTACCCATAAAATACATCAATTATTGACGTGGTAGAGCCACGCCTATGAAATCTAGTTTCAGTCGTTTCTGGATTCATTCTAAATTATTTCATCATAATAATTTATATTTAAACTATTTATACTGTCCAGACTAATATTCATATCTAGTTTATTCAAAAATATTAGATTATACATGAAAATTACACGTATAAATTGCAAATAATGCAATTCGGAGTATCAATTAAGCATTTCAATCGTTTCTGGATTCATTCTAAGTCATTTCATTATAATAATCTATATTTAATTTTTTTTATATTATCTAGAATATTATTCATATATTATTTATTCAAAAATATTAGATTATACATGGTAATTACGCATATAAAGTTCAAATAATGCAATTCTAAGTATCATTCGAGCATTTCAAATGTTTCTAGATTCATTCTAAGTTATTTAATTACAATAATCTACATTTAAACTCTTTATACTGTCTAGAATATGATTCACATCTTGTTTATTAAATAAGATTGGATTAAACATGGTAATTATACATATAAAGTGTAAATAATTCAATTCTTAGTATCATTTGAGAATTTCAATCGTTTATGTATTCATTTTAAGTCATTTTATCACAATAATTTACATTTAAACTCTTCGTCTTGTCTAGAATATGATTCATATCTTATTTATTCTAAAAGATAGTATAATACATGCCAATTACGCATATAGGATGCAGATAATGCAATTCTGAGTATCATTTGAGCATTTCAATCGTTTCTGGACTCGTTCTAAGACATTTCATCACAATAATCTACATTTAAACTCTTAATACTGTCTAGAATATGATTCATGTGTTATTTATTCAAAAAGATGGGATTATAAATGATAATTACGCATACAAAATGCAGATAATGCAATTCTGAGTATCATTTGAGCATTTTAATCGTTTTTGGATTCGTTCTAAGTCATTTCAACACAATAATCTACATTTAAGCACTTTGTACTGTCTAGAATATGATTTCTATGTTATTCATTAAAAATGATTGGATTATACATGTAAATTACGCATAGAAAGTGTAGATAATGCAATTCTGAGTATTATTTGAATATTTCAATTGTTTCTGGAATCGTTCTAAGTCATTTCATCACAATAATCTACATTTAAACTCTCTATACAAACTAGAATATGATTCATATGTTATTTATTCAAATGACTGGATTATATATGGTGATCACACATATAAAGTGCAGATAATGCAATTCCGAGTATCATTTGAGCATTTCAATCATTTGTTGACCAGTTCAAAGTCATTTCATCACAATAATTTGTATTTAAACTCTTTATACTGTTCCTCTGAGGTTTTGAAACCTCACTAGATAGCCACTATCTAGTTTATCCAAAAAAAA
The DNA here is from genome assembly GCA_027562975.1 of Rhynchospora breviuscula. Taxonomy (NCBI): domain Eukaryota; kingdom Viridiplantae; phylum Streptophyta; class Magnoliopsida; order Poales; family Cyperaceae; genus Rhynchospora; species Rhynchospora breviuscula. The sequence continues at coordinate 5,496,146 of CM050400.1, read as the reverse complement.
AAACTTTTTATACTATTTAGAATATGATTCATGTGTTATTTATTCAAATAGATTCGATTATACATGGTAATTACGTATATAATGTGCAGATAATGCAATTCTGAGTATCATTTGAGCATTTCCATCGTTTCTGGAATCGTTCTAACTCATTTCATCACAATAATCTACTTTTAAACTCTTTATGCTGTCTAGAATATGATTCCAGTGTCATTTATCAAAAAAATTGGATTATACATGGTAATTACGCAAATAAAGTGCAGATAATGTAATTCTTAGTACTATTTGAGCATTTCAATCGTTTCTGGACACGTTATAAGTCATTTCATCGCAATAAACTATATTTAATCTCTTTATACAGTCTAGAATATGATTCATGTGTTATTTATTCAAAAAGATTGAATTATACAAGGTAATTACGCATAGAAAGTGCAGATAATGCAACTCTGAGTATCATATGAGCATTTCAATCGTTTCTAGATTCGTTCTAAGTATTTCATCACAATAATCTACATTTAAACTTTTTATACTGTCTAGAATATGATTCACGTGTTATTTATTTAAATAGATTGGAATATACATGGTAATTACGCATATAAAGTCCAGATAATGCAATTCTGAGAATCATATGAGCATTTCAATCGTTTCTGGATTCGTTCTAAGTATTTCATCACAAAATTGCATTATTTGCACTTTATTTGCATAATTATCATGTAGAATTCAATATTTTTGAATAAATAACACGTGAATAATTTTCTAGACAGTATTAATAGTTTGAATTTAGATTAATGTGATGAAATGACTTAGAATGAGTCCAGAAACGATTGAAATGCTCAAATAATACTCAGAATTGCTTTATCTGCAGTTTATATGCATAATTACTATGTATAATCCAATCTTTTCAAATAAATATCACATAAATCATATTCTAGACAGTATAAAAAGTTTAAATGTACATTATTGTGATGAAATGACTTAGAACGAGTCCAGAAATGATTGAAATACTCAAATGATACTCAGAATTGTATTATCTGCAATTTGTATACGTAATTACCATTTATAATCCAATATTTTTTAATAAATAACACACAAATCATATTCCAGACAGTATAAAGAGTTTAAATAAATATTATTGTGATGAAATGACTTAGAACGACTCTAGAAACGATTGAAATGCTCAAAAGATACTCAGAATTGCATTATCTACACTTTATATGCGTAATTAACTTGTATAATTCAATATTTTTGAATAAGTAACACATAAATCGTATTCTAGACAGTATAAAGAGTTTATATGTAGATTATTGTGATGAAATGACTTAGAACGAGTCCAGAAACGACTGAAATGCTCAAATGATACTCAGAATTGCATTATCTGCACTTTATATGCGAAATTAACTCGTATAATCCAATATTTTTGGACAAGTAACACTTAAATCAAATTCTAAACAGTATAAAGAGATTAAATATAAATTATTGTGATGAAATGACTTAGAACGTGTCCAGAAACGACTGAAATGCACAAATAATACTCAGAATTACATTATCTGCACTTTATTTGCGTAATTACCATGTATAATCCAATCTTTTTGAATAAGTGACACATAAATCATATTCTTGACAGTATAAAGAGTTTAAATGTAAATTATTATGATGAAATAACTTAGAACGTGTCCAGAAACGACTAAATATCTCAAATAATACTCAGAATTGCATTATCTGCACTTTCTATGTGTAATTATCATGTATAATCCAATCTTTTTGAATAAATAACACATCAGTCATATTCTAGACAGTACAAAGTGTTTAAATGTAGATTATTGGATGAAATGACTTAAAACGAATCCAAAAACTATTAAAATACTTAAATGATACTCAGAATTGCATTATCAGCACTTTGTATGCGTAATTAACATTTATAACACCATCTTTTTGAATAAATAACACATGAATCATATTCTAGACAGTATAAAGAGTTTAAATGTAGATTATTGTGATAAAATAACTTAGAACGTGTCCAGAAATGATTGAAATGCTTAAATAATACTCGGAATTGCATTATCTGCACTTTATATACGTAATTACCATATCTATTCCAGTCTTTTTGAATAAATAACACATGTGTCATATTCTAGACAGTATAAAAAGTTTAAATGCAGATTATTGTGATGAAATACTTAGAACGAATCCAGAAACGATTGAACTGCTCAAATGATTCTCATAATTGCATTATCTGCACTTTATATGCGTAATTACCATGTATATTCTAATCTTTTTAAATAAATAACACATGAATAATATTCTAGACAGTATAAAAAGTTTAAATGGTAATTACGCATACAAAGTGCAGATAATACAATTCTGAGTATCATTTGAGCATTTCAATCGTTTCCGGACTCGTTCTAAGTCATGTCCTCACAATAAATACATTTAAACTTTTTATACTGTCTATAATATGATTAATGTGTTATTCATTAAAAAAGATTGGATTATACATGGTAATTACGTAAAAAAGTGCAGATAATACAATTATGAGTATTATTTGAGCATTTCAATAATTTCTGGATTCGTTCTAAGTCATTTCATCACAATAATCTAAATTTAAACTCTTCATACTGTCAAGAATATGATTCACGTAAAATTTATTCAAAAAGATTGGATTATATAAGGTAATTATACAAATAAAGTGCAGATAATGCAATTTTGAGTATCATTTGAGCATTTCAATAGTTTCTAGATTCGTTCTAAGTAATTTTATCATAATAATCTACATTTAAACTCTTTATACTGTCTCGAATATGATTCATGTGTTATTTATTAAAAAAGATTGGATTATACTTGGTAATTTTGCATAAAAATTGGAGATAATACAGTTCTGAGTATCGTTTTAGCATTTCAATCGTTTCTGGACTCGTTCTAAGTATTTCGTAACAATAATCTACATTTAAACTTTTTATACAGTCTAGAATATGATTCATATGTTATTTATTCAAAAAGATTGGATTATACATGGTAATTACGCAAAAAAGTGCAGATAATGCAATTCTGAGTATTATTTGAGCATTTTAGTCGTTTCTAGACTTCTTCGAAGTCATTTCATCACATTAATCTAAATTTAAACTCTTTATACTGTCTAGAATATGATTCAAGTGCTATTTATTCAAAAAGATTGGATTATACAAGGTAATTATACAAATAAAGTGCAGATAATGCAATTTTGAGTATCATTTGAGCATTTCAATAGTTTCTGGATTCGTTCTAAGTAATTTCATCACAATAATCTACATTTAAACTCTTTATACTATCTAGAATATGATTCATGTATTATTTATTAAAAAAGATGGTGTTATAAATGTTAATTACGTATACAAAGTGCTGATAAAGCAATTCTGAGTATCATTTAAGCATTTTAATAGTTTTCAGATCCGTTCTAAGTCATTTCATCACAATAATCTACATTTAAATACTTTGTACGGTCTAGAATATGACTAATGTGTTATTTAGTCAAAAAAAATGGATTGTACATGGTAATTACGCATAGAAAGTGCAGATAATGCAATTCTGAGTATTATTTGAGCATTTCAATCGTTTCTGACTCGTTCTAAGTCATTTCATCACAATAATCTACATTTAAACTCTTTATACTGCATAGAATATGATTCATATGTTATTTATTGAAGAAAAATTGGATTATACATGGTAATTACACATATAAAGTGCAGATAATGCAATTCTGATTATTATTTGAGCATTTCAATCGTTTCTGGACTCGTTCTAAGTCATTTCATTACAATAATCGGCATTTAAACTATTTATACTGTCTAGAATATTATTCATATGTTATTTATTCAAAAAGATTGTATTATATATGGTAATTACGCAAATAAAGTGCAGATAATACAATTCTGAGTATCATTTGAGCATTTGAATCGTTTTTGGATTCGTTCTAATTTATTTCATCACAATAATCTACATTTAAACACTTTGTACTGTCTAGAATATGATTTATGTTATATTTATTTGAAAAGTTTGGATTATACATGGTAATTACGTATATAAACTGCGGATAATGCAATTCTGAGTATCATTTAAGCATTTCAATCGTTTCTGGACTCGTTCTAAGTCATTTCATCACAATAGTCTACATTTAATTTTTTTATACTGTCTATTATATGATTCATGTGTTATTTATTCTAAAAGATTGGATTATACAAAGTAATTACGTATTGAAAGTGAAGATAATGCAATTCTGAGTATCATTTGAGCATTTCAATCGTTTCTGGACTCGTTCTATGTCATGTCGTCACAATAATCTACATTTAAACTTTTTATACTGCCTATAATATGATTCGTGTTTTATTTATTTAAAAAGATTGGATTATACCTGGTAATTACGCAAAAAGTGCAGATAATGCAATTCTAAGTATTATTTGAGAATTTCAATCGTTTCTGGACTCGTTCTAAGTCATTTCATCACAATAATCTACATTTAAACACTTTATACTGTATAGAACATGATTCATGTGTTATTTATTCAAAAAGATTGGATTATAAATGGTAATTACGCATACGAAGTGCAAATAATACAATTCTCAGTATCATTTGAGTATTTTAATCGTTTTTGGATTCGTTCTAAGTCATTTCATCACAATAATCAACATTTGTACTCTTTATACTATCTAGAATATGATTCATATGTTATTAATTCAAAAAGATTGGATTATACATGGTGATTATGAATATGAACTGCAGATAAGGCAATTCTGAGTATCATTTGAGCATTTCAATCTTTTCTGGATTCGTTCTAAGTCATTTCATTACAATAGTCTGCATTTAAAGTCTTTGTACTGTCTATAATATGATTCATGTGTTATTAATTCTAATAGATTGGATTATACAAAGTAATTACATATATAAAGTGCAGATAATGCAATTGTGAGTATCATTTGAGCATTTCAATTGTTTCTGGACTCGTTCTAAGTTATTTCATCACAATAATCTACATTTCAACACTTTATAATGTCTAGATATGATTCATGTGTTATTTATTCAAAAAGATTGGATTACAAATGGTAATTACGAATACAAAGTGCAGATAATACAATTTAGAGTATCATTTGAGCATTTTAATCGTTTATGGATTCGTTCTATGTCATTTCATCACAATAATCTACATTTAATCACTTTGTACTGTCTAGAATATGATTTATTAGATATTTATTCAAAAATATTGGATTATACATGGTAATTACGCATATAAACTACAGATAATGAAATTCTGAGTATCATTTGAGAATTTCAATTGTCTCTTGACTCGTTCTAAGTCATTTCATCACAATAGTCTACATTTAAAGTCTTTATACTGTCTATAATTTGATTCATGTTTTATTTATTTTAAAAGATTGGATTATACAAAGTAATTACATATAGAAAGTGTAGATAATGCAATTCTGATTATCATTTGAGCATTTCAATCGTTTCTGGACTCGTTCTCAATCATGTCGTCATAATAATCTACATTTAAACTTTTTATACTGTCTAGAATTTGATTCATGTGTTATTTATTCAAAAAGATTGTATTATACCATCTAATTACGCAAATAAAGTGCAGATAATGCAACTGTGAGAATCATTTCAGAATTTCAATCGTTTCTAGACTCGTTCCAAGTCATTTCGTCACAATAATCTACATTTAAACTCTTTATACAGTCTAGAATATGATTCATGTGTTATTTATTCAAAAAGATTGGATTTTATATGATAATTACGCTTATAAAATGTCGATTATGCAATTCTGAGTATCATTTTAGCATTTCAATCATTTCTGGACACTTTCTAAGTCATTTCATCACAATAATCTACATTTAAACTCTTTTTACAGTTTGGAATAAGATTCATGTGTTATTTATAGAAAAAGATTGGATTATACATGGTAATTACGCATATAAAGTGCAGATAATGCAATTCTGAGTATCATTTGAGCATTTCAATCGTTTCTGAATTCGTTGTAAGTCATTTTATCACAGTAATCTACATTTAAAGTCTTTATACTGTCTAGAATATGATTCATGTTTTATTTATTAAAAAATATTGGATTATACAAGGTAATTACGCATATATATTGCAGATAATGTAATTCTGAGTATTATCTAAGCATTTCAAACGTTTCTAGAATCGTTCTAAGTTATTTCATCACAGTAATCTTCATTTAAACTCTGTATACTGTCTAAAATAAGATTCATGTGTTTTTTATTCAAAAAGATTGCATTATACCTGGTAATTACGCACATAATGTGCAGATAATGCAATTCTGAGTATCATTTGAGCATTTCAACCGTTTCTGGACTCGTTCTAAGTCATTTTATTACAATAATCTATAGTTAAACTCTGTATATTGTCTAAAATATGATCCATGTGTTATTTATTAAAAAAATTGGATTATACAAGACAATTACGCATATAAATTGCAGATCATTTAATTCAGAGTATCATTTGAGCATTTCAATAATTTTCGGATTTGTTCTAAGTCATTTCATCGCAATAATCTGCATTTAAATACTTTATAGTGTCTACAATATGATTCTTGAGTTATTTATTCAAATAGATTGGATTATACATGGTAATTACGCTTATAAAGTGCAGATAATGCAATACTGAGTACCATTTGAGCATTTCAATTCTTTCTGGAGTCGTTCTAAGTCATTTCATCATAATAATCTGCATTTAAACACTTTATACTATCTAAAATATGATTCATGAGTTATTTATTCAAAAAGATTGCATTATACAAGTTAATTACGCAAATAAAGTGCAGATAATTCTACTCTGAGTATCATTTGAGCATTTCAATCGTTTCAGGATTTGTTCTAAGTAATTTCATCACAATTATCTACATTTAAACTCTTTATACTTTCTGGAATATAATTCATGTGCTATTTATTGAAAAATATTGCATTATACAAGGTAATTTGGCATATAAAGTGCAGATAATGCAATTCTGAGGATCATGTCAGCATTTCAGTTGTTTCGGGAATCGTTCTAAGTCATTTCATCAAAATAATCTACATTTAAACACTTTATACTGTCTAAAATATGATTTATGTGTTGTTTATTCAAAAAGGTTGGATTATACAAGTTAATTACGCATATAAAGTGCAGATAATACAATTTTGAGTATCATTTGAGCATTTCAATCGTTTCCATAGTCATTCTAAGTTGTTTTATCACAATAATCTACATTTAAATTCTTTATAATATCTAGAATATGATTCATGTATTATTTATTCAAAAAGATTGGATTATATGAGGAAATTATGCACATAACGTTCTAAGAATGCAATTCTGAGTATCATTTGAGCATTTGAATCGTTTCTGGACTCGTTATAAGTCATTTCATCACAAAAATCTACATTTAAACTCTTTATACTCTCTGAATATGATTCATGTGTTATTTATTGAAAAAGATTGGATTACAAAATGAAATTACGTATATAAAGTGCAGATAATGCAATTCTGAGTATCATTTGAGCATTTTAATCGTTTCTTGACTCACTCTAAGTCATTTCATCATAATAATCTAAATTTAAACACTTTATACTTTCTAGAATACGATTCATGTGTTATTTATTCCAAAATATTGGATTATAAATGGTAATTACGCATACAAAGTGTAGATAATACAATTCTGAATATCTTTTGAAAATTTTAATCGTTTTTGGATACGTTGTAAGTCATTTCATTACAATAATCTATATTTAAACTCTTTATACTATCTAGAATATGATTCATATGTTATTAATTCAAAAAGATTGGATTATAAATGGTGATTTCACATATAAACTGCAGATAATGCAATTTTGAGTATCATTTAAGCATTTCAATCGTTTCCGGACTCGTTCTAAGTCATTTCTTTACAGTAGTCTACATTTAAACACTTTATACTGTCTAGAATACGATTTACGTGATATTTATTCAAAAAGATTGGATTATACATGGTAATTACGCACATAAACTGCAGATAATGCAATTCTGAGTATCATTAGAGCATTTCAATCGTTTCTGGCCTCGTTCTATGTCATTTCATCACAATAGTATATATTTAAAGTATTTATACTGTCTATAATATGATTCATGTGTTATTTATTCTAAAAGATTGGATTATACAAAATAATTACGTATAGAAAGTGCAGATAATGCAATTCCGAGTATCATTTAAGCATTTCAATCGTTTCTGAACTCAATCTAAGTAATGTCATCACAACAATCAACATTTAAACTTTTCATACTGTCTAGAATATGATTCATGTGTTATTTCTTCAAAAAGATTGTATTATTCTTGCTAATTACTCAAATAAAGTGCAGATAATGCAACTGTGAGTATCATTTGAGAATTTCAATCGTTTCTGGACTCGTTCTAAGTCATTTCCTCACAACAATCTACATTTAAACACTTTATACTGTTTAGAATATGATTCATGTGTTATTTATTCAAAAAAATTGGATTATACGTGGTAATTACGCAAATAAAGTGCAGATAATGCAACTGTGAGTATCATTTGAGAATTTCAATCGTTTCTGGATTCGTTCTAAGTCATTTCATCACAATAATCTAAATTTAAACACTTTATACTATCTAGAATATGATTCATGTGTTATTTATTCAAAAAGATGGTATTATACGTGGTAATTATGCAAATCAAGTGCAGATAATGCAATTCTGAGTATTATTTGAACATTTCAATCGTTTCTGGACTCGTTCTAAGTAATTTCACTACAATAATCTAAATTTAAACTCTTTATACTGTCTAGAATATGATTCATGTGTTTTTTTATCAAAAGGATTGTATTATACATGGTAATTACGCAAATCAAGTGCAGATAATGCAATTCTGAGTATCATTTGACCATTTCAATCTATTTTGGACTTGTTCTAAGTCATTACATTACAATAATCTACATTTAAATTCCTTATACTCTCAAAAACATGATTAATGTGTTATTTATTGAAAAAGATTGGATTATACATGGTAATTACGCAAATAAAGTGCAGATAATGCAATTATGAGTATTATTTGAGCATTTCAATTGTTTCTGGACTCGTTCTAAGTCATTTCGTCACAATAATCTACATTTAAACTCTTTATGCTGTCTAGAATATGACTCATATGTCATTTATTCAAAAAGATTGGATTATACATGATAATTACGCTGATAAAATGCAGATTATGCAATTCTGAGTATTATTTGAGCATTTCAGTCGTTTCTGGACTCGTTCAAGGTCATTTCATCACAATAATCTACATTTAAACTCTTTATACTGTCTAGAATATGATTCCAGTGTTATTTATTCAAAAAGATTGGATTATACATGGTAATTACACAAATAAAGTGCAGATAATGTAATTCTGAGTATTATTTGAGCATTTCAATCGTTGCTGATTCGTTCTAAGTTATTTCGTCACAATAATCTACATTTAAACTCTTTATACAGTCTGAAATATGATTCATACGTTATTTATTGAAAAAGATTGGATTATACATGGCAATTACACATATAATGTGGAGATAATGCAATTCCAAGTATTATTTGAGCATTTCAATCATTGTTTGACTCATTCTAAGTTATTTCATCACAATAATCTACATATAAACTATTTATACTGTCTAGAATATGATTCATCTGTTATTTATTAAAAAGATTATATTATACATGGTAATTACGCATATAAATTGTAGATAATGCAATTCTGAGTATCATTTGAGCATTTCAATCGTTTTTGGATTTGTTCTAAGTCATTTTATTACAATAATCTACATTTAAACTTTTTATACTGTCTAGAATATGATTCAAATGTTATTTATTCAAAAAGATTGTATTATACTTGGTAATTACGCAAAAAATTGCAAATAATGCAATTCTAAGTATTATTTGAGCATTTCAATTGTTTCTGGACTCGTTCTAAGTCATTTCGTCAAAATAATCAATATTTGAACTCTTTATACTGTCTAGAATATGATTCATATGTTATTTTTTTAAAAATATTGGATTATACATGATAATTACGCATATAAAATGCAGATAATGCAATTCTGAGTATCATTTGAACATTTCAGTCATTTCTGGACTCGTTCTAAGTCATTTCATCACAATAATCTACATTTAAACTCTTTATACTGTCTAGAATATGATTCCTGTGTCATTTATTCAAAAAGATTGGATTATACAACGTAATTACGCAAATAAAGTGCAGATAATGTAATTCTGAGTATTATTTGAGCATTTCAATCATTTCTGACTCGTTCTAAGTCATTTCATCACAATAATTTACATTTAAACTATTTATACTGTCTAGAATATGATTAATATGTTATTTATTGAAAAAGATTGGATTATACATGGTAATTAAACATATAAAGTGCAGATAATGCAATTTTGAGTTTTTTTGTTGCATTTCAGTCGTTTTTGGACTTGTTCTAAGTTATTTCATCGCAATAATCGATATTTAAACTATTTATACTATCTAGAATATGATTCATATGTTATTTATTCAAAAAGATTGTATTGTACATGGTAATTACGCAAATAAAGTGCAGATACTACAATGAGTATCATTTGAGCATTTGAATCGTTTCTGGATTCGTTCTAACTTATTTCATCACAATAATCTACATTTGCACTCTTTATACTGTCTAGAATGTGATTCACGTGTTATTTATTCAAACAATTGGATTATACATGGTAATTATGCAAATAAATTTCAGATAATGCAATTCTGAGTATTATTTGAGCATTACAATTGTTTCTGGACGCGTTCTAAGTCCTTTCGTCACAATAATCTAAATTTAAACTCTTTATACTGTCTAGAATATGATTCACGTGTTATTTATTCAAAATGATTGAATTATACATTGTAATTATGCAAATAAAGTTCAGATAATGCAATTTTGAGTATCATTGGAGTATTTCATCGTTCTTGGACTTGTAATAAGTCATTTCAACACAATAATCTACATTTAAACTCTTTATACTTTCTAGAAAATGATTCATGTATTATTTATTCAAAAAGATTGGATTATACATGATAATTACGAAAATAAAGTGAAGATAATGCAATTCTGAGTATCATTTGAGCATTTCAATCGTTTATGACCTCATTGTATATCATTTTATCACAATAATTTACATTTAAACTGTTTATACGGTCTATAATATGATTCATATGTTATTTATTCAAACATATTGGATTATAAATGGTGATTATGCATATAAACTGCAGATAATGCAATTATGAGTATCATTTGAGTATTTTAATCTATTCTGAACACGTTCTAATTCATTTGATCACAATAATCAACATTTGAACTCTTTGTACTGTCTAGAATATGATTTATATGTTATTTATTCAAAAAGACTAGATTATACATGATAATTACGCATATAAAAAGCAGATAATGCAATTCTGAGTATCATTTGAGCATTTCAATCATTTCTGGATTCGTTCTAAGTCATTTCATCACAATAATCCACATTTAAACTCTTTATACTGTCTAGAATATGATTCATGTGTTATTTATTCAAAAGGATTGGATTATACATGGTAATTATGCAAAAAAAGTGCAGATAATGCAATTCTGAGTATTGTTTGAAAATTTTAATCGTTTCTAGACTCGTTCTAAGCCATTTCATCTCAATAATCTACATTTGAACTCTTTATACTGTCTGGAATATGAATCATGTGTTATTTATTGAAAAAAGATTTTATTATCCGTGGTAATTATGCAAATCAAGTGCAGATAATGCAACACTGAGTATCATTTGAGCATTTCAATCGATTTTGGACTCGTTCTAAGTCATTTCATCACAATAATCTACATTTAAACTCTTTATACTGTCTAGAATATGATTCCTGTGTTATTTATTCAAAAAAATTGGATTATAGATCGTAATTACGCAAATAAAGTGCAGACAATGAAATTCTGAGTATTATTTGAGCATTTCAATTGTTTCTGGACTCGTTCTAAGTCATTTCATCACAATAATCAACATTTAAACTCTTTACAATTATAAAATATGATTCATATGTTATTTATTAAAAAAGATTGGATTATACATGATAATTTTGCATATAAAATGCTGATAATGCCATTATGAGTATCATTTGAACATTTCATTCGTTTTTGGACTCGTTCTAAGTCATTTCGTCACAATAATCAACATTTACACTCTTTATACACTCTAGAATATGATTCCTGTGTTATTTAATAAAAAAAATTGGACTATACAAGGTAATTACGCAAATAAAGTGCAGATAATGTAATTCTGAGTATTATTTGAGTATTTCATTCGTTTCTGACTCGTTCTAAGTCATTTCGTCAAAATAATTTACATTTAAACTCTTTATACTGTCTAGAATATGATTCATATGTTATTTATTGAAAAATATTGGATTATTCATGGTAATAAAACATATAAAGTGCAGATAATGCAATTCTGAGTATTATTTGAGCATTTCGATCGTTTTTGGACTCGTTCTAAGTCATTTCATCACAATAATCGGCATTTAAACTATTTATATTGTCTAGAATATGATTCATATGTTATTAATTCAAAAAGATTGTATTATAAATGGTAATTACGCAAATAAATTGAAGATAATGCTACTTTGAGTGTCATTTGAGCATTTCAATCGTTTCTGTATTCGTTCTAATTAATTTCATCACAATAATGTACATTCAAACTTTTTATACCGTCTGGAATATGATTCATGTGTTATTTATTCAAAAATATTGCATTATACAAGGTAATTTGGCATATAAATTGCAGATAATGCAATTCTGAATATCATGTGTGCATTTCAGTCGTTTCTGGACTCGTTCTAAGTCATTTCATCAAAATAATCTACATTTAAATTCTTTATACTGTCTAAAATATGATTTATGTGTTATATATTCAAAAAGATTGGATTATACATCTTAATTACACATATAAAGTGCGGATAATGCAATTCTTAGTATCATTTGAGCATTTCATCGTTTCCATAGTCGTTCTAAGTCATTTTATCAGAATTATCTTCATTTAAACTCTTTATACTGTCTAGAATATGATTCATGTATTATTTATTTAAAAAGATTGGATTATATAATGGAATTACGCACGAAAATTTCTGATAATGCAATTCTGAGTATCATTTGAGCATTTGAATCGTTTCTGGACTCGTTATATGTCATTTCATCACATAAATCTAAATTTAAACTATTTATACTCTCTGAATATGATTCATGTGTTATTTATTGAAAAAGATTGGATTATACAAGGAAATTACGTATATAAAGTGTAGATAATGCAATTCTGGGTATCATTTGAGCATTTCAATCGTTTCTAGACTCGTTCTAAGTTATTACATCACAATAATCTACATTTAAACACTTTATACAGTCTAGAATACGATTCATGTGTTATATATTCCAAAAGATTTGATTATAAATGGTAATTACGCATGCAAAGTGCAGATAATACAATTCTGAATATCTTTTGAGCATTTTAAAAGTTTTTGGATTCGTTCTAAGTCATTTCATCACAATAATCTACATTTAAACGTTTTATACTGTCTAGAATATGATTCATATGTTATTAATTCAAAAAAATTGGATTATAAATGGTAATTACGCATATAAACTGCTGATAATGCAATATTGATTATCATTTGAGCATTTCAATCGTTTCTGGACTCGTTCTAAGTCATTTCATCACAATAGTCTACATTTAAAGTCTTTATACTTTCTATAATATGATTTATGTGTTATTAATTCTAAAAGATTGGATTATACATAGTAATTACGTATATAAAATGCAGATAATATAATTCTGAGTATCATTTGAGCATTTCAATCGTTTCTGGACTCGTTCTAAGATATTTTAATCACAATAATCTACATGTAAACACTTTATACTTTTTCGAATATGATTCATGTGTTATTTATTCAAAAAGATTGGATTATAAATGGCAATTACGCTTACAAAATGCAGAAAATAACATTCTGAGTATCATTTGAGCATTTGAATCGTTTTTGGATTCGTTCTAAGTCATTTCGTCACAATAATCTACATTTAAACACTTTGTACTATCTAGAATATGATTTACGTGATATTTATTCAAAAAGATTGGATTATACATGGTAATTACGAATATGAACTGGAGATGATGCAATTCTGAGTATCATTTGAGCATTTTAATCGTTTCTAGCCACGTTCTAAGTCATTTAATCACAATAGTCTGCATTTAAAGTCTTAATACTATCTATAATATGATTCATGTGTTATTTATTCTAAAAGATTGGATTATAAAAAATAACTACGTATGGAAAGTGCAGATAATGCAATTCTGAGTATCATCTCATATTTCAATCATTTCTGGACTCGTTCTAAGTCATGTCGTCACAACAATCTACATTTAAACTTTTTATAGTGTCTAGAATATGAGTCATGTGTTATTTATTCAAAATGATTGTATTATACCTGCTAATTACGCAAATAAAGTGCAGATAATGGATTTGTGAGTATCATTTGAGAATTTCAATATTTTCTGGACTCGTTCTAAGTCATTTCATCACAATAATCTACATTTAAACTCTTTATAATGTCTAGAATATGATTCATGTGTTATTTATTCAAAAAGATTGGATTATACGTGGTAATTACGCAAATAATTTGCAGATAATGCAATTCTGAGTATTATTTGAACATTTCAATCGTTTCTGGAATCGTTCTAAGTCATTTCGTCACAATAATCAACATTTAAACTCTTTATACTGTCTAGAATATGATTCATGTATAATTTATTCAAAAAGATTGTATTATACATGGTAATTACTCAAATCAAGTGCAGATAATGCAACTCTGAGTATCATTTGAGAATTTCAATCCATTTTGGACTCGTTCTAAGTCATTTCATTACAATAATATACATTTAAACTCTTTATACTGTCTAAAATATGATTCATTTGTTATTTATTCAAAAAGATTGGATTATACAAGGTAATTACGCAAATAAAGTACAGATAATGCAATTCTGAGTATTATTTGAGCATTTCAATTGTTTCCGGACTCGTTCTAAGTCATTTCATCACAATAATCTACATTAAAACTTTTTATACTGTTTAGAATATGATTCATTTTTATTTATTCAAAAAGATTGGATTATACATGATAATTATATAGATAAAATGCAGATAATGCAATTCTGAGTATCATTTGAGCATTTCAGTCGTTTCTGAATTCGTTTAAGGTCATTTCATCACAATAATCTACTTTTAAACTCTTTATGCTGTCTAGAATATGATTCCAGTGTCATTTACCAAAAAATATTGGATTATACATGGTAATTACGCAAATAAAGTGCAGATAATGTAATTCTTAGTACTATTTGAGCATTTCAATCGTTTCTGACTCGTTCTAAGTCATTTCGTCACAATAATCTACATTTAAACTCTTTATACAGTCTAGAATTTGATTCATACGTTATTTATTGAAAAAGATTGGATTATTCACGACAATTACACTTATTAACTGCAGATAATTCAATTCTAAGTATTATTTGAGCATTTGAATCGTTTTTGGACTCGTTCTAAGTTATTTCTTCACAATAATCTATTTGTAAACTATTTATACTGTCTAGAATATGATTCATATGTTATTTATTCAAAAAGATTATATTATACATGGTAATTACGCAAATAAAGTTTAGATAATACTACTATGAGTATCATTTGAGCATTTCAATCGATTTTGGACTCGTTCTAAGTCATTCCAATACAATAATATACATTTAAACTATTTATACAGTCTAAAATATGATTCATTTGTTATTAATTCCAAAAGATTGTATTTTATATAATAATTACGCTTGTAAAATGCCGATAATGCAATTCTGAGTATCATTTTAACATTTCAATCATTTCTGCGCACGTTCTAAGTCATTTCATCACAATAATCTGCATTTAAACTCTATTTATTGTTTAGAATATGATTCATGTGTTATTTCTTCAAAAAGATTGGATTATAAATGGTAATTATGCATATAAATTGTAGATAATGCAATTCTGAGTATCTTTTGAGGATTTCAATCGTTTCTATAATCGTTCTGAGTCATTTCATCACAATAATCTACATTTAAACTCTGTATACTGTCTAAAATTTGATTCATGTATTATTTATTAAAAAAGATTGGATTATAAAAGGTAATGAAGCATATATATTGCAGATAATGCAATTCTTAGTATCATCTGAGCATTTCAAACGTTTCTAGAATCGTTCTAAATCATTTCATCACAGTAATCTACATTTAAACTCTGTATACTGTCTAAAATATGAGTCATGTGTTTTTAATTCAAAAAGATTGGATTATACATGGTAATTACGCACATAATGTGCATATAATGCAATTCTGAGTATCATTTGAGCATTTCAATGGTTTCTGCACTCGTTCTAAGTCATTTCATTATAATAATCTATATTTAAAATCTCTATACTGTCTAGAATATGATTCATGTGTTATTTATTAAAAAAAATTGGATTATACCTGTTAATTACGCATATAAATTGCAGATAATGCAATTCTGAGTTTCATTTGAGCATTTCAATAATTTCTGGATTCGTTCTAAGTCATTTCATCACAATAATCTGCATTTAAACACTTTATACTCTCTAAAATACGATTAATGAGTTATTTATTCAAATAGATTGCATTATACATGGTAATTACGCTTATAATGTGCAGATAATGCATTTCTGAGTATCATTTAAGCATTTCATTTGTTTCTGGATTCGTTCTAACTCTTTTCATCATAATAATCTACATTTAAACTTTTTATACTGTCTAGAATATGATTCATGTGTTATTTATTCAAAAAGATTATATTATACATGGTAATTTCGCATATAAATTGTAGATAATGCAATTCTGAGTATCATTTGAGTATTTCAATCGTTTCTGAATTTGTTCTAAGACATTTCATCGCAATAATGAAGTGTTATTTATTCAGAAAGATTGGATTATACTTGGTAATTACGCAAAAAAGTGCATATAATACATTCTGAGTATTATTTGAGCATTTCAATTGTTTCTGGACACGTTCTAAGTCATTTCGTCACAATAATTTAAATTTAAACTCTTTATAATGTCTAGAATATGATTCATGTGTTATTTATTCAAAATGATTGGATTATACAAGGTAATTATGCAAATAAATTTCAGATAATGAAATTTTGTGTATCATTTGAGTATTTTAATGGTTTCTGGACTCGTTCTAACTAATTTCGTCACAATAATCTAAATTTAAACTCTTTATACTGTCTAGAATATGATTTATACTTTATTTATTGAAAAAGATTGGGTAATAACGCAAAAAATGTGCAGATAATGCAATTCTGAGTATTATTTGAAAATTTCAATCGTTTCTGGACTCGTTCTCAGTCATATCGTCTCAATAATCTACATTTAAACTATTTACGCTATCTGCAATATGAATCATGTGTCATTTATTGGAAAAAGATTTTATTATACATGGTAATTACGCAAATCAAGTGCAGAAAAAGTAACACAGAGTATCATTTGAGCATTTCAATCGATTTTGGACTCGTTCTAAGTCATATCATTACAATAATCTACATTCAAAATCTTTATACTGTCTAGAATATGATTCCTTTGTTATTTATTCAAAAAGATTTAATTATACAAGGTAATTACGCAAATAAAGTGCAGATAATGCAATTCTGAGTATTATTTGAGCATTTCAATTGTTTCTGGACTCGTTCTAATCATTTCGTCCCAATAATCAACATTTAAACTGTTTATACAGTCTAGAATATGATTCATATGTTATTTATTCAAAAAGATTCGATTATACATGATAATTACGCATATAAAATGCAGATAATGCAATTCTGAGTATCATTTGAACATTTCAGTCGTTTCTGGACTCGTTCTAAATCATTTCGTCACAATAATCTGCATTTAAACTCTTTATACTATCTAGAATATGATTCCTGTGTTATTTATTCAAAAAGAATGGATTATACAAGATAATTACGCAAATAAAGTGCAGATAATGTAATTCTGAGTATTACTTGAGTATTTCATTCGTTTCTAACTCGTTCTAAGTTATTTCGTCACAACAATTTACATTTAAACACTTTATACTGTCTAGAATATGATTCGTATGTTATTTATTATAAAAGATTGGATTATACATGGTAATTAAACATATAAAGTGCAGATAATGCAATTCTGAGTTTTATTTGAGCATTTGAGTCGTTTTTGGACTCGTTCTAAGTCATTTCATCGCAATAATCGACATTTAAACTATTTATACTGTCTAGAATATGATTCATATGCTATTTATTCAAAAAGATTGTATTGTACATGGTAATTACGCAAATAAAGTGCAGATAATGTTACTATGAGTATCATTTGAGCATTTCAATCGTTTTTGGATCGTTCTATGTTATTTCATCACAATAATATATATTTAAACTCTTTATACTGTTTGCAATATTATTCATGTGTTATTTATTAAAAAATATTGCAGTATACAAGGTAATTTTGCATATAAAGGTCAGATAATGCAATTCTGAATATCATGTGAGCATTTCAGTTATTGCTGGACTCGTTCTAAGTCATTTCATCACAATAATCCACATTTAAACTCTTTATACCATGTAAGGTATGATTGATGTGTTATTCATTCAAAAAGATTGGATTATACATGTTAATTACGCATATAAAGTGCAGATAATGCAATTCTGCGTATCATTAGAGCATTTCAATCCATTCCAGAGTCGTTCTATGTCGTTTTATCACAATAATCTATATTTAAACTCTTTGTACTGTCTAGAATATGATTCATGTATTATTTATTCAAAAAGATTGGATTATATAAGGTAATTACGCACATAAATTTCTGATAATGCAATTCTGAGTATCATTTGAGCATTTGAATCATTTCTGGAATCGTTATAAGTCATTTCATCACAAAAATCTACATTTAAATTCTTTATGCTCTCTGAATATGATTCATGTGTTTTTTATTGAAAAAGATTGGATTATACAAGGAAATTACGTATATAAAGTGCAGATAATACAATTCTGAGTATCATTTGAGCATTTCAATCGTTTCTGGACTCGTTCTAAGTCATTTCTTCACAATAATCTACATTTAAACACTTTATACTGTCTAGAATATGATTCATATGTTATTTATTCAAAAAGATAGTATTATAAATGCCAATTACGCTAATACAGTGCAGATAATGCAATTCTGTGTATTATTTGAGCATTTCAATCGTTTCTGGACACGTTCTAAGTCAATTCATCACAATAATCTACATTCAAACTCTTAATACTGTCTAGAATTTCATTCATATGTTATTTATTCGAAAAAATTCCATTATACATGTTAATTACACATATAAAGTGCAGATAATGTAATTCTGAATATCATTGAGCATTTCAATCGTTTCCAAAGTCGTTCTAAGTCGTTTTATCACAATAATCTACATTTAAACTCTTTATACTGTCTAGAATATGATTCTTGTATTTTTTTATTCAAAAAGATTGGATTATATAAGGTAATTACGCACATAATTTTCTGATAATGCAATTCTGAGTATCATTTGAGCATTTGAATCATTTCTGGAATCGTTATAAGTCATTTCATCACAAAAATCTACATTTAAACTCTTTATACTGTCTAGAATATGATTCATATGTTATTTATTGAAAAAGATTGGATTATACAAGGAAATTACATATATAAAATGCAGATAATGCAATTTTGAGTATCATTTGAGCATTTCAATCGTTTCTGGACTCGTTCTAAGTCATTTCATCACAATAATCTATATTTAAACACTCTATACTGTCTAGAATACGATTCATGTGTTATTTATTCCAAAAGAATGAATTATAAATGGTAACTACGCATGCAAAGTGCAGACAATACAATTCTGAATATATTTTGAGCATTTTAATCTTTTTAAGATTCGTTCAAAGTCATTTCATCACAATATTCTACATTTAAACTTTTTATACTTTCTAGAATATGATTCATATGTTATTAATTCAAAAAGATTGGATTATAAATGGCGATTACGCATATAAACTATTGATAATGCAATTTTGAGTATCATTTCAGCATTTCAATTGTTTCTGAACTCGTTCTAAGTCATTTCATAACAGTAGTCTACATTTAAAGTCTATATACTGTCTATAATATGATTCATGTGTTATTAATTCTAAAAAATTGAATTATACAAAGTAATTACGTATATAAAGTGCAGATAATGCAATTCTGAGTATCATTTGTGAATTTCAATCGTTTCTGAACTCGTTCAAAGTCATTTCATCACAATAATCTACATTTAAACTCTTTATACTGTCTAGAATATGATTCATATGTTATTAAATCAAAAAGATTGGATTATAAATGGTGATTACGCATATAAACTACAAATAATGCAATTTTGAGTATCATTTGAGCATTTCAATCGTTTCTGGATTCGTTTAAGTCATTTCATCACAATAGTCTACATTTAAAGTCTTTATACTGTCTATAATATGATTCATGTGTCATTAATTCTAAAAGATTAGATTATACAAAGTAATTACGTATATAAAGTGCAGATAATGCAATTCTGAGTATCATTTGAGCCTTTCAATCGTTTCTGGACTCGTTCTTTGATATTTCATCTCAATAATCTACATTTAAACACTTTATACTGTCTAGAATTTGATTCATGTGTTATTAAAAAAGATTTGATTATAAATGGCAATTATGCATACAAAGCGCAGAAAATACAATTCCGAGTATCATTTGAACATTTTAATCGTTTCTGGATTCGTTCTAAGCCATTTCATCACAATAATCTACATTTAAACACTTTGTACTGTCTAGAATATGATTTACTTGATATTTATTCAAAAAGATTGGATTATACATGGTAATTACGCACATAAACTGCAGATAATGCAATTCTGAGTAATATTTTAGCATTTCAATCATTTCTGGCCTCGTTTTAAGTCATTTCATTACAATAGTCTACATTTAAAGTCTTTATACTGTCTATAATATGATTCATGTGGTATTTATTCTAAATGATTGGATTATACAAAATAATTATGTATAGAAATTGCAGATAATGCAATTCGGTGTATCATTTGAGCATTTCATTCTTTTCTGGACGCGTTCTAAGTCATGTCGTCACAACAATCTACATTTAAACTTTTTATACTGTCTAGAATATGAGTTACGTGTTACTTATTCAAAAATATTGTATTATACCTGCTAATTACGGAAATAAAGTGCAGATAATGCAACTGTGAGTATCATTTGAGAATTTCAATCATTTATGGACTCATTCTAAATCATTTGATCATAATAATCTACATTTAAACTCTTTATACTGTCTAGAACATGATTGATGTGTCATTTATTCAAAAAGATTGGATTATACGTGGTAATTATGCAAATAAATTGCAGATAATGCAATTCTGAGTATTATTTGAACATTTCAATCGTTTCTGGACTCGTTCTAAGTCATTTCGTCACAATAATCAACATTTAAACTCTTTATACACTCTAGAATATAATTCATGTGTTATTTATTCAAAGAGATTGTATTATACGTGGTAATTACGGAAATCAAGTGCTGATGATGCAACTCTGAGTATCGTTTGAGCATTTCAATTGATTTTGGACTAGTTCTAAGTCATTTCATTACAATAATCTACATTTAAACTCTTTATACTGTCTAAAATATGATTCATTTGTTATTTATTCAAAAAGATTGGATTATATATAGTAATTACGCAAATAAAGTGTAGATAATGCAATTCTGAGTATTATTTGAGCATTTCTTTTGTTTCCGGAATCGTTCTAAGTCATCCGTCACAATAATCTGCATTAAAACTCTTTATACTGTCTAGAATATGATTCATATGTTATTTATTAAAAAAGATTGGATTATGCATGATAATTATGCAGATAAAATGCAGATAATGCAATTCTGAGTATCATTTGAGCATTTCAGTCGTTTCTGAACTCGTTCTAGCTCATTTCATCCCAATAATCTATTTTTAAACTTTTTATATTATCTAGAATATAATTCCAGTGTTATTTATCCAAAAAAATTTGATTATACATTGTAATTATGCAAATAAAGTGCAGATAATGTAATTCTTAGTACTATTTGAGCATTTCAATCGTTTCTGACTCGTTCTAAGTCATTTCGTCAAAATAATCTACATTTATACTCTTTTTACTGTCTAGAATATGATTCATACGTTATTTATTGAAAAAGATTGGATTATACAAGGCAATTACACATATAAACTGCAGATAATGAAATTCTGAGTATTATTTGAGCATTTCAATCGTTTTTGGACTCGTTCTAAGTCATTTCATCACAATAATCGACTTATAAACTATTTATACTGTCTAGAATATGATTCATATGTTAGTTATTCAATAAGATTGTATTATACATGGTAATTACGCAAATAAAGTTTAGATAATGTTACTCTGAGTATCATTTGAGTATTTCAATCGATTTCGGAGTCGTTCTAAGTCATTTCAATACAATAATCTACATTTAAACTCTCAATACTGTTTAGAATAAGATTCATGTGTTATTTATTAAAAAAGATTGGATTATACGTGGAAATTACGCATATAAAGTGCAGATAATGCAATTCTGAGTATTATTTGAGCATTTCAATTGTTTTTGGACACATTCTAAGTCATTTCATCATAATAACCTACATTTAAACTCTTTATACTGTCTAGAATTTGATTCATATGTTATTTATTAAAAAAGAATGGATTATACATGGTAATTACACATATAAATTCCAAATAATGCAATTCTGAATATCATTGAGCATTTCAATAGTTTCTGGACTCGTTCTAAGTCATTTAGACACGATAATCTACATTTAAATTTTTTATACTGTCTAGAATATGATTCAAATGTTATTTATTTAAAAAGATTGGATTATACACGGCAATTACACATATAAATTGCAGACAATGCATTTCTGAGTATTATTTGAGCATTTCAATCGTTTTTGAACTCGTTCTAAGTCATTGCATCACAATAATCTACTTGTAAACTATTTATACTGTCTAGAATATGATTCATATGTTATTTATTCACAAAGATTGTATTATACATGGTAATTACGCAAATGAATTGCAGATAATGCTATTCTGAGTTTCATTTGAGTATTTCAAACGATTTTGGACTCGTTGTAAGTCATTTCTTTACAATAATATACATTTAAACTCTTTATACAGTCTAAAATATGATTCATGTGTTATTAATTCGAAAAGATTGGATTTTATATGATAATTACGCTTATAAAATGCCTATAAGGCAATTCTGAATATCATTTTAGCATTTCAATCATTTCTGGACACGTTCTAAGTCATTTCATCACAATAATCTACATTTAAACACTTTTTACTGTTTAGAATATGATTAATGTGTTATTTATTCAAAAAGATTGGATTATACAAGATAATTACGCATATATATTGCAGATAATGCAATTCTGAGTATCATTTGAGCATTTCAAACGTTTCTAGAATCTAAGTCATTTCATCACAGTAATCTACATTTAAACTCTGTATACTGTCTAAAATATGATTCACGTGTTTTGAATTCAAAAAGATTGGATTGTACATGGTAATTACGCACATAATGTGCAGATAATGCAATTCTGAGTGTCATTTGAGCATTTCAATCGTTTCTGGACTCGTTCTAAGTCATTTCATTACAATCATCTATATTTAAACACTTTATACTCTCTAAAATATGATTAATAAGTTATTTATTCAAATAGATTGGATTATACATGGTAATTACGCTTACAATATGCTGATAATGCAATTCTGAGTATCATTTAAGCATTTCAATCGTTTCTGGCTTCGTTCTAAGTCCTTTCATCACAGTAATCTACATTTAAACTCTTTCTACTGTCTAGAATATGATTAATGTGTTATTTATTCAATAAGATTATATTATACATGGTAATTTCGCATATAAATTGTAGATAATGCAATTCTGAGTATCATTTGAGCATTTCAGTCGTTTCTGGATTTGTTCTAAGACATTTCATCGGAATAATCTACATTTAAACTTTTTATACATTCTAGAATATGATTCAAGTGTTATTTATTGAGAAAGATTGGATTATACTTGGTAATTACGCAAAAAAGTGCAGATAATGCAATTCTGAGTATTATTTGAGCATTTCAATAGTTTCTGGACACGTTCTAAGTCATTTCGTCACAATAATCTAAATTTAAACTTTTTATACAGTCTAGAATATGATTCACCTGTTATTTATTCAAAATGATTGGATTATACAAGGTAATTATGCAAATAAATTTCAGATAATGACATATTGAGTATCATTTGAGTATTTTAATTGTTTCTGGACTCGGTCTTATTCATTTCTTCACAATAATCTAAATTTAAACTCTTTATACTGTCTAGAATATAATTCATACGTTATTTATTGAAAAATATTGGGTAATTACGCAAAAAAGTGCAGATAATGCAATTCTGAGTATTATTTGAAAATTTCAATCGTTTCTGGACTCGTTCTCAGTCATTTCGTCTCAACAATCTACATTTAAACTCTTTATACTGTCTGCAATATGAATGATGTATTATTTATTGGAAAAAGATTTTATTAAACATGGTAATTACGCAAATCAAGTGCAGATAATGCAACACTGAGTATCATTTGAGCTTTTCAATCGATTTTGGACTCGTTCTAAGTCATTTCATCACAATAATCTACATCTAAACTCCTTATACTGTCTAGTATATGATTCCTGTGTTCTTTATTCAAAAAAATTAGATTATACATGGTAATTACGCAAATAAAGTGCAGATAATGCAATTCTGAGTATTATTTGAGCATTACAATTGTTTCTGGACTCGTTCTAAGTCATTTTGTCACAATAATCAACATTTAAACTCTTTATACTGTCTAGAATATAATACATATGTTATTTATTCAAAAAGATTTGATTATACATGATAATTACCCATATAAAATGCAGATAATGCGATTCTGAGTATCATTTGAACATTTCAGTCGTTTCTGGACTCGTTCTAAATCATTTCGTCACTATAATCTGCATTTAAACTCTTTATACTATCTAGAATATGATTCCTGTGTTATTTATTCAAAAAGAATGGATTATACAATGTAATTACGCAATTAAAGTGCAGATAATGTAATTCTGAGTATTATTTGAGCATTTCATTCGTTTCTGACTCGTTCTAAGTTATTTCGTCACAATAATTTACATTTAAACTCTTTATACTGTGTAAAATATGATTCATATGTCATTTATTGAAAAAGATTGGATTATACATGGTAATTAAACATATAAATTGCAGATAATGTAATTCTGAGATTTATTTGAGCATTTCAGTAGTTTTTGGACTCGTTCTAAGTCATTTCATCACAATAATCGACATTTAAACTATTTATACTAACTAGAATATGATTCATATGTTATTATTAATAAAGATTGTATTGTACATGGTAATTACGCAAATAAAGTGCAGATAATGCTACTATGAGTATCATTTGAGCATTTCAATAGTTTCTTGATTCGTTCTAAGTTATTTCATCACAATAATCTACATTTAAACTCTTTATACTGTCTGGAATATGATTCATGTGTTATTTATTAAAAAATATTGTATTATACAAGGTAATCTGGCATATAAAGTGCAGATAATGAAATTCTGAATAGCATGTGTGCATTTCTGTCGTTTCTGGACTCGTTCTAATTTATTTCATCACAATAATCTACATTTAAACTCTTTATACTGTCTAAAATATGATTTATGTGTTATTTATTTAAAAAGATTGGATTATACATGTTAATTATACATATAATGTGCAGATAATGCAATTCTGAGTATTATTTGAGCATTTCAATCATTTCCAAAGACATTCTAAGTCGTTTTATCACAATAATCTACATTTAAACTCTTTATACTGTCTAGAATAGGATTCATGTATTATTTATTCAAAAAGATTGGATTATATAAGTTAATTACGCACATAAATTTCTGATAATGCAATTCTGAGTTTCATTTGAGCATTTGAATCGTTTCCGGATACGTTATAAGTCATTTCATCACGAAAATATACATTTAAACTCTTTATGCTCTCTGAATATGATTCATGTATTTTTTATTGAAAAAGATTAAATTATACAGGGAAATTACGTATATAAAGTGCAGATAATGCAATTCTGAGTATCATTTGAGAATTTCATTCGTTTCCAAAGTCGTTCTAAGTCGTTTTATTACAATAATTTACATTGAAACTCTTTATACTGTCTAGAATATGATTCATGTATTATTTATTCAAAAAGATTGGATTATATCTGGTAATTACACACATAAATTTCTGATAATGCAATTCTGAGTATCATTTGAGCATTTGAATCATTTCTGGACTCGTTATAAGTCATTTCATCATAAAAATCTACATTTAAACTCTTTATACTGTCTAGAATATAATTCATGTGTTATTTATTGAATAAGATTGAATTATACAAAGAAATTACGTATATAAAGATCAGATAATGCAATTCTGAGTATCATTTGAGCATTTCAATCGTTTTTGTTCTCGTTCTTACTCATTTCATCACAATAATATACATTTAAACACTTTATACTGTCTTGAATACGATTCATGTGTTATTTATACCAATAGATTGGATATAAATGGTAATTACGCATACAAAGTGTAGAAAATACAATTCTGAATATCTTTTGAATATTTTAATCATTTAAGGTTTCGTTCTAAGTCATTTCATTACAATATTCTACATTTAAAATCTTTATACTGTCTAGAATATGATTCATATGTTATTGATTTGAAAAGATTGGATTATAAATGGTGATTGCGCATATAAAATGCATATAATGCAATTTTGAGTATCATTTGAGCATTTCAATCCTTTCTGGACTCGTTCTAAGTCATTTCATCACAATAGTCTTCATTTAAAGTCTTTATACTGTCTATAATGTGATTCATGTATTA
Organism: Rhynchospora breviuscula; assembly: GCA_027562975.1. Classification (NCBI taxonomy): domain Eukaryota; kingdom Viridiplantae; phylum Streptophyta; class Magnoliopsida; order Poales; family Cyperaceae; genus Rhynchospora; species Rhynchospora breviuscula. The sequence continues at coordinate 5,469,012 of CM050400.1, read as the reverse complement.
TTAATTCTAAAATATTGGATGATACAATGTAATTACATATATAAAGTGCAGATAATGCAATTCTGAGTATCATTTGAGCCTTTCAATCGTTTCTGAACTCGTTCTAAGTCATGTCGTCAGAACAATCTACATTCAAACTGTTTAGAATATGAGTCATGTGTTATTTATTCAAAAAGATTGTATTATACCTGCTAATTACACAAATAAATTGCTGATAATGCATCTGTCAGTATCATTTGAGAATTTCAATCGTTTTTGGACTCGTTCTAAGTCATATCATCACAATAATCTATATTTAAACTCTTTATACTGTCTAGAATATGATTCATGTGTTATTTATTTAAAAAGATTGGATTATACGTGGTAATTATGCAGATAAAATGCAGATAATGCAATTCTGAGTATTATTTGAACATTTCAATCGTTTCTGGACTCGTTCTAAGTCATTTCGTCACAATAATCTATATTTAAACACTTTTTACTGTCTAGAATATGATTTACGTGATATTTATTCAAAAAGATTGGATTATTCATGGTAATTACGCATATAAACTGCAGATATTGCAATTCTTAGTATCATTTAAGCATTTCAATCGTTTCTGGATTCGTTCTAAGTCATTTCATCATAATAATTTACATTTAAGCTCTTTATACTGTCCTGACTGAGATTTATATGTAGTTTATTCTAAAAGATTGGATCATGCATGGTAATTACGCATATAAAGTGAAAATAATGCAATTCGGAGTATTATTTGAGCATTTCAATCGTTTCTAGATTCATTCTAAGTCATCTCATCACAATAATCTACATTCAAACTCTTTATACTATCTAGAATATCATTTGAGTATATAATGCAATTCTGAATATCATTTGAGTATATAATGCAATTCTGAATATCATTTGAGCATTTCAATCGTTCCTGAATTCATTTTAAGTCATTACATCACAATAATCTATATTTAAACTCTTTATACTAATCAAAATAAGATTCATATCTTGTTAAGTCAAAAAGATTAGATTATACATGGTAATCACGCACATAAAATACAAATAATGCAATTCAGTGTATTATTTGAGCATTTCAATCGTCTCTGGATTCATTCTATGTCATTTCATCACAATAATTTACATTTAAACTCTTTATACTGTCTTGAATATGATTTATGTCTTAATTATTCAAAAAGATTAGATTATACGTGGTAATTACGCATATAAAGTGCAAATAATACAATTCTGAGTATCATTTTAGCATTTCAATCATTTTTGGATTCATTCTAAGTCATTTTCATCAGAATAATCTACATTTAAACTCTTTATACTGTCCAGACTAAGATTGATATCTTGTTTATTCGAAAAGATTGGATTATTTATGGTAATTACACATATAAAGTGCAAATAATGCAATTCTGAATATCATTTGAGCATTTCAATCATTTATGGATTGATTCGAAGCCATTTTATCACAATAATATAAATTTAAACTATTTGTACTGTCTAGAATATGATTCATATCTTATTTATTAAAAAAATTGGATTATACATGGTAATTATGCATATAAATTACAAATAATGCAATTCTGAGTATCATTTGAGCATTTCAATGGTTTTTGGTTTCATTCTAAATTATTTAATCAGAATAATCTACATTTAAACTCTTTATTCTATTTGGAATATGATTTATATCTTATTTATTCAAAAAGATTGGATTATACACATATAAAGTGTAAATAGTGCAATTTTGTGTATCATTTGAGCATTTCAATCATTTCTGGATACATTTTAAGTCATATCTTCACAATAATCCACATTTATACTCTTTATACTGTCTAGAATATGATTCATATCTTATTTATTTAAAAAGAATGGATTATACATGGTAATTACGGAAATAAAGTGCAAGTAATACATTTCTAAATATCATTTGAGCATTTCAATCGTTTCAGGATTACTTCTAAGTCATTCCATCACAATAATCTACATTTAAACTCTTTGTATTGTCTAGACTAAGATTCGTTTTTTGTTTATTCAAAAAGATTGGATTATATATTATAATTACGCATATTAAGTGCAAATAATGAAATTCTGAGTATCATTTGAGCATTTCAATCGTTTCTAGATTCATTCTAAGTCATTTCATCAGAATAATCAACATTTTAACTCTTTATACTGTACAGACTAAGATTCATATCTTGTTTATTAAAAAAGATTTGATTATACAATGTAATTTCGCATATAAATAGCAAATAATGCAATTCTGAGTATCATTTGAGCATTTCCATCGCTTCTGGAGTCATTCTAATTCATTTCATTACAATATTTTATATTTAAACTCTTTATACTGTTCAGACTAAGAGTCATATCTTGTTTATTAAAAAATATTAGATTATACATGGTAATTACGCATATAAATTGTAAATAATGCAATTCTGAGTATCATTTGAGCATTTCAGTCGTTTCTGGATTTATTCTCATTCATTTCATCACAATAATCTAAATTTAAATTCTTTATACTGTTTAGAATATTATTCATATCTTATTTATTTAAAAAGATTGGATTATACAGTTAACTATACTAATTGAGATGCATTATGCAAAAGTTTTTTTTATATCTTACACTTGTTAATTGGGCCGTATGAGTTAATATGCAGTCATCTATCCCGTATTAATCGTTTTAGCCAGGACCAATTATTATTTATCAACTGTGTTACCTCCACTAAACCATTAAATGCTAGAGATTTGTGCACACTAATTACCACAAAAAAAAGGTGAATTGATTTTAAAGCTTGAAACATACCCATTCAACAGCCATAACAGGATCATATCATTTTAATCTTTCATTTCATTATATCACAATACACTGAGGCAATTTTCAGCTTACAGTGGAATAGCAATAGTAGCTTTTGATAAAAAAAATAAATAAATAAATAAAAAAAACCACCAAGCAAAATGAAGATTGAAATAAGAGGGTTTCCAGGAACAAATTTAATCTTTTTATTGTCATCCATTGCTTTCCAGGAATTCCCGACCTTCATACTTAGGTTAGCAAGTAATTATTCTGTGCAAACAAAAGGAAAACTTGAATAAAATATACTGAACGTTAACTGTAGCTGGGTTAAAATTTAAAACCTGGAGCAACTTATGGTCGTCAATAGTAGATTATATCTTACCAGATTGCAGTTCAAACTGGTATGATACATACACCCTACTGAATATGAAACATACAATACAACCGCGTATTGTCTCTTACATGCGGATGAGATGATCCCGTCTTCTTGGGCTCGTTTGGATCGTATGGGAATAAGGAAGGAATAAGAATTTTAGGACTAAAACGTTGGAAAGTGTGTAACTTTGTGAGAGAGATTTATGTCTAGGAAGAAGCTATTCCTAAGAAGAAGCTATTCCTAGGAAGAAACTATTCCTAGCCGATCCAAACGAGCTCCTTGATGTTATCAAGACAACACAGGCATCAAGGCCAAATACCAACTACTTAATCATACCTGATACCTTCTAATCTAAAATAATTAATACTCGGGACGCGGAAGAAGCTTATTGCAAGAGACTATAATGAGCTGCTTGGTACAACCTTAGGTACTGTCGGACAGAAATCCTCTGCAGCCGAAAGAAATTTTTTTAATATTAAAAAATTTTAAAATTCAAATGCTGAATCCAAAATCGTTGATCTTGTTCAATTTTACAGGCGATGCGTTTTTATATAAGTTTTACAAAATTTGAAGTCAATTTGATACTTGATTAAGTGACCAAATTATGAAAGTATTAGAATTAATTAGTGATAGTTAACTAGATTTGTTCATTTGTTGACCACTTGATTTAGTATTAAATTGACACCAAATTTTATAAAACTTATATGAAAACGCATTGCCCATAAAATTGAATAAAATCAATGGTTTGGATTTCACAGTTGAATTTAAAATTTTTTTAAATATTAAAAAAAATTGTTTCGGCTGGAGAGTTATACAGACTACAGCCATTTCGGCTGTAGAGGATTTGAGTCCAGGTCTATCAGTCTAGGCCTGGCGTGTACCTATTTAATTAATGGACTCTTGTGCCATGAGCGACCCAAACCCATTAAAGATCAAGCCCAACAAAATTGTCTGGAGGCCTATTATTGAAGCCCAACAGAACTGGAGACCGTTGGTCACACTTTCTATTGCAGAGGATGTGAGTTCCACATTATATTATAAATTATAATTATAATTATAAAACATTCAATTCCAAAAGCTGAGATTTTAGTGTTCAATTAGAGTCTATACCAGCCGTCCGATTAATGGATCGGATCTTCTCCCTTCGATCTGCACCATTCATTTGCATTTTGCCCTTTATCGTCGTTCTTTTGTTGTTCCTGCATGTGGTCTCCTGTGATGCATCCCCCTACTTTACCCTTTTTTGCAAAGGGTTGCACTGAAAGAGGCAGTGAAAAGTTCATAGAAAAAATAACAAAACTTTTCACGTGCTAGGACACACCATCCATCTATGTGGAACTGGATCACGTAAACAAAAGGAGAAGAGGATCAGAAAAAAAACGCGGTGTATGTGATCCAGTTCCAATCTGATTATTTTTTTCTTCCATCGTATGCTCCTTTTTCTCGGCCCTCGATGGGAAAAAACAGTAATTATAACTGTCATCACTAGAATAATCATCGCGTGCCATCGCTGAACAGTCAGCGCGCGTATGAGTTTCTTTCTTGACTGGCAGGTGTCTGTTACAAATATCCAATTTAATATCCAAAAGTGTTCAGTTAAATACGTCAACTAATGGGCAGAGTCGCGAATGGCCACATGGGTCAAAGTCGCGCGTCAGAGAGAGGTGCTCCAAGGATAAAGTCGGAAAAAATTTAATTTGAACCGGATCGGTTCATGATCCCTTCTAATTTTTTCATGTGATTTTTTTTCGGTTCGTGACTCTTTCGCTTGACATGTATCTATTTAAAAAAACTGACAGTAATACTTAACAAACTGAACATTTATATATAATAACCTGAACATTTATACTTACGAAACTGAACATTTGTTCTTACTGAATTAAACACTTATACTTATCCAAATAAATATTTTTGCTGATAATATTTATATTCAATTAACAAAATATTTGTAACATTTTACGTACATAAATTGGGTTGGGTGAGAACTGAGAGGATCGATGGCGCGGATGGGTTTTTTTTTTAGGACGGCACTGATCAATTGTTGGGAAAAACCGTAGCAGAGTGGAGCGATTGGGCGAGAAAGAGAGCAATTATTGCCGTCGGCAGCCAGGGAGGGCGAGCGATTGGATGACTCGAGGAGCGATTGCTGCTGCAGTTTGTTCTCCGATTGGCTGTCCAGTCTTTCGTGTCTTTTGCTTCTGGCAGGTTTTTTTTCTTCCTTTTTATGTTGTTCCGGTTTAGGTTTTTCCTTTTCTGTTGCTAGATGGGAAAGAAATTGGTTTCATTTCTGAATTCAGTACGTTTTTTCCCTAAGATCTGAGGCTTCATTGGTGCATTCCTGTTGTTATTCCATTTTTCTATTATCGTTATTTGATGTTTTGCTTTTTTGGTCTGCCTGTTTGTTCTTTCATTTTCAAGGTTTGTTGCGGCTGTTGATGTTGTAGATTGTTTGGTTTTCGGTTGCTGGACTGGCCGATCTGGCATTGTCTTCAACGAGGTATGCTATTATTTTTTCTTATTTTGTTGCCAGAAAATTGTTGTTGCTATACTGTTACAAAATCATCTTGCTATGCTGCTGTATTGTCTTCGCTTGGTGGTGTGTTATACTGAAGGGCCTCTGTTGGTTTTTGCGCGCCCTTTTTTAGCTTTTTCAGCTTTGATTATGTTATTCAGTCAGTTCCTATTCTTTTCTTATGTCTATCAGTCTATCAAAGAGAGGTTTGGTGTACTTGGTGGTCAGTGACATACATTACTTCCTGTGTTTCTATTTCTTTTCTTACCGTTTCTTGGGATTAATTGGATCATTGCTTACATTGTTATGCCTCTCAATGGCTTCTTGCATACTGTGCTTTAATTTCCTTCAGCATCAAAATGGGTCTCGATATAGAATAATTCTTGCATGTCAGACGAGTCATCTACATAATTTTGATTTAATGTTATTGATGCGCCGATTTGGTGCTATTATTGAACTACAGTTTCTTAATGGCAATATTTACAGTATTCTGTTTGCTATTTGCCATTTATCGAACCAACTTATTAAGGCTTTCAGTGGTTAAACTTGGGTTAAAAAATTCAAAGGATTTTATAACAAACAAACTACGTAGATAAAATTACATAATGAATGATAAACTAGGTAACCTCATCAGAACTTCGATGAAATGCAGCGTCTCGACAGAAATTATCGAGTCTGACAAGGGAGGCTTTCAGAAGGTGGGTTTGTTGATTCTTTTTCCCCTTTGAAATCCATCATACGGATCTGTATATTTGGCTTTCATTTTTTTAAGTTCGCTTTTTTTTTTTTCTGAAATTAAGGTCCATGTTGGATAAACTGTGTTGTCATACAATATACAACAAGAAATTAATATCTACGTGTTCATTTTTTACGTTGGTCAGATCTGTCTGGTAATTAGTGTTTTACGTGAACTTCTCTATTTCGTGTGGTATCTATGTATTAAACTTATTGATTTGGCTTAATTTGACTCAGATTTGCAATGACGTTGTCTCCAAATTCAAATTTGCTCAAGCCCATCAATCTGGTACTAATTCCTCTTGCTCTTCCCTGATTAAGCTTAGTTATCTTGCTCTTTAATGGCTAAGTGTATTATTTAGTTGAGATTGCAAGACAGTTGTGAAAGGAGAAATATTCCTTATTTTCTTTTGTTCAATTCAAATTTGAAAATTTCTTCCTGATGTTGTGCAATGCTCTGAAATAGAAGTAATGTTTGAAGCTTTTTGAAATAAAAAAAATTTAGGTGCTGCTCTCAGGGGACGTCTAGATCATTGAGTGAGCTCATCCTTTCTCTAGGTTTCTCTAATTTCTCTTCCTCTTTGGGCTCGTTTGGATGCATTGGGAATAAGGGGAATAAGCAATTCCGGGCGGAAATTTTATTATAAACAATCCAAACTCTTCACAAAGTTACACACTTCCCAATACATTCCGCCTAGGAATAGGCTATTCCTCTTATTCCCAAGCGATCCAAACGACCCCTACAGATTTTAGGCGTCTTTTCCTTTTCATTTCTGCTCTCTTCTCCAGTTTCAACTTCCTATTTCTTTTGCAGGTTGCGTGCTTCAGAATTTCAGCATTTGGGAGCTGCAGTCAGCTAAATCTTCCAGGTCATTTGTATTTATTGTGTTCTATAGAGTCTCATATGTACTATTATTACCTTTATCTTTTTTCTCTCTTATCCTTTGCCTCTTATCAGTATCTATCATCTTTTCATTTTATCTTCTAATTTACTGTCCATTTTTACTCCTTTTGCCAGTATCGCCTTACATTTAGATTTGCTGATTTTAATTAGATTAAAATCATTTCACTTTTGGTTCATGAACATAGTGCTTTGGCCGACACACTACAGAAGACACAGGCTGTTTGGCCGACAACACAACAGAGGCTTTTATTTCTTAATATTAACGTACCGGGTACAGTATCAGTATTTGGTATGGGTTACGGTTGATGTTCCAAAATACCGGGGTAACCTAGCCTCGAAGGCTCCAAGGTCTTTCTTACTTGCACTTGCACATATAACATGTACAGCAGGAATTTGAGTGCAGATTTTTTTTTTTCTTTTTTTTTTTTATTAAGGTGCTTCAGTCACCCGCCTTAAACTTACGGTATAGAGCCTCTACATTAAATGGAGTAATAAAGTTCATAGGGAGCAGGACTACATTCCTTTGGTTTGGTTTCCCACTTTACTGCAGGGTAGCGCATTAAATGCGGGATGGTATTGCATTTCAATATTTCATCAATCAATCAAATCTAAAAAAATCTTTGGAGGGAAAAGCTATTGGATGCCAAAATATTCCGAAATTTTTATTACAAACAATTTTATAATAAAAAATTTTAAATAGAACAAAGATAATTATTTTTTTTAATAAAAGCACCATAGCCCTATTGCGACATTCTAATTACCGCTATAGTCATTCGAATAGCCGCTATGTCCTTTTGTCCTTGCACCCATTGAATGGACCCCTCAAAAAATTCTGTCACAGCTTGTCCAATAACATTTCCCTGTAAATGGCAACATTATTATTATTATTATTTAAAAATAATAATGTGCGTGAAGAATGAGAAATGGGGGGTGTCAGTTTTAACAGGCTCATAAGGCCACAGCCCACAGGGAATGACTGGCTTTTATATAAGTTTTAAGTTTGTTATGTTGGGAATGATCCACTGTTACATATTCAATTTTGTCTGTTTGATCTTTGTGCATGCTAATCGTTACACAAATTAACATTGAACTCCAAATCAAGCCTAACTTGAAATATAAACACAAGCTGTTAAATAAATAAAAACAGCCTAGCTACAAAGCTGCAAAAGGGTGCGACCGTGTCGATTGTTGCAGGAAAATGGAGGATTAATATACTATACTTGTGCAGTGTATTACAAACGTGTCGTGTCGTGTCAAACACGCGTGTGAGAGCTTTTGTTGTGCCGTGTTGACACGAGTTAATATTTTCAACGTGTCGTGTCGTGTCATGTCAAATGAAGGAATTGGTTAACACGACACGCGTTATGACACGACACGTCTAACACGACGTGTTAAACGTATCAAGCCATATTATAATTTATATTAATTTATTCATAAAAAATCATTAAAAAGTATTTAAATAATTTTTAAATTAGAAAAATATAATAATTTTTTGAATTTCATATATTAAAATAAAAATTAATGATTGAATAAAAAGATTATGAATCAAAGTTATTAAATTTATAATATAACTCAATATAATTTCATAAATTCTAAATAATATTAATATTTTGTTGTGCCAACTCATGTACGTGTCGTGTCGTGTCGTGTTAAAACATGTCAATGTTTTGAAGTCTCCAACACGATACGACTTTGACATGACACACCGACACGCGCGTGTCATGCTAATTCCATAAATGTATCGTGTCGTATTGTGTCGTGTCGTGTCGTGTCCCTTTGGAGAACACTGTCCTGTGGAAGGCCAACCATGTTGTAACCTGAACTAAATTCTTTCATCTACCTAAATCATTCAAAGCAAGCAAAAAGAACTCCAACATTATCCCAAGCTCATTTTAGCATATTTCATAAATATGATGAAGAAATAAATCATTTCAGATAACTGCTTAACCTGTTCACACACAAGATTTGGCTAAAAAAGAAAAAAATGAAACAAAACTGAAAAGTTAAAACAGTCATACTCCATGTAATTACCTATCCAGTTCAAAGGACATTAAAAAATAGACCTGTTCTGTAAGAGGCATGACCCAAGAATGGGTGTAAGGACAAAAGGACTTAGCGGCTATTTGAATGCCGCTATAGTCCATACAGCGGTAATTAAAATGGCGCTATTAGTCGTGCTCTTATTTATTAAAAAAATTTATTTTTGTTATATTTTAAATTTTTTATTATAAAATTATGTGTATTAAAAATTTCGGCAAAATATTATATTTTTTCTTAAAAATACCAGCAGAAAACTTGAGCTCCAAACAAGCTTTGTAGTACAGCTGCGCTCCATGCACCCAATCTATCAATTATTTACTTAACAGTAAATAACAGATCATTCAACATTGAAACTTGGTCTCCAAGCAAGCTCCGAATAAACAGAGATCTTGGCAGCCAAACAATTCTATTTCCTTGAAATAGTTTGAGGGTAATTAAGCTGGGCCAGCTGTCAGAGTATCAATGGTATTTAAAATTAAAAATAAATGACTTTAAATTATCTACTATTATAATTAAAAAATCTTCCAGCATAAAATTAACTAGTTAAGATCCGACAAACCAGAAAACAACAGAAAACAATTTTTTTAATATCAAATGAAAATATTGTTGAAATGTCAATTTTGGACCATTATCGGGTCCAAAATTTGAATACTAAGATCCGACAGTAATAGACCTTCCGTAATGCTTAACCAGGGTCCAGGGGTAGGACCCTCATGTTTAATTACTGGACTGGATGGAATATATGCAACACACGAGAATAATTATTAACTTACGAGGATAATCTTTTTCATTAACCATATCAAGAGGCCACTATCGAAACAATATGTACTATATTATATATTATACAAGTGGGCACCAATATATATCCTAATTTTTTTGTGGGCCCGTATCCGTATATCAAAATATATATCCACAGGCGATTAGTTATAGTAATCAAACCACGGATAACATAACCGCCAATACAAGGGCAATATCGTCTTTCTCAAGGAACCATGGTTGTTGAGGCGGTGCTGAACTAGTGCTTATAAATTCCCAAATTAAGTGCACAACAATTAACAGAGGAGAAAGGAATCGAAGAAGAGAGAATAAAGATGCAGATATTTGTGAAGACCCTGACCGGGAAGACGATCACTCTCGAGGTCGAGAGCAGCGACACCATCGACAATGTCAAGACCAAGATTCAAGACAAGGAAGGTATTATTATTACATAAAGACGCATCCGTTTATTTACATTTAGTCTTCTACTTTGTATTTTCCGGGTGCTTAATTTGTACTTGCAAGGTGCTTCTACCTTGTGTAGCTAGCTTTGCTATTGTCATATTCATATTGTTCTGTTATATATAATTATTGTTTTCTTATAAGTTGAATTGTCATCGTGGCGGTTCAACTGTCATATTGATGTGTTTGAATTGTCATGCTTAATTTTTGGATTAGTTTAATTAGTTAAAATTAATTGAAACTTTTATTTAGAATTTACCAAGTATATTATTATTATTATTATCCCAAATTCAATTCTTAGATTTAGTTGCCAAGGTACTGCTCAGTTAATTTTTTAAGATAAAATCATTTATATACTAATACAACAAGAAGAACAACTAAGTTTGTTTTCCCAAATAAATTTGGAAAACATATTTATATATAGCTCTAATTTTTTTTCCCCTCTTCAAGTTGAAACAACAATACTGCATTATTTTTCTTACCTTTCGGAAGCACTAACGGAAAGGGAAACGTAGTTTTCTGTTAAGAAGAATAATTAAGTGTTGCAAAAATTTTGTAATTTCTTCTTGACACGTGTGCACACCCTGATCTTTCTCATGGTTTTACACATACTTTTAATTCTGTATATACTTAATAGCTAGCTAGTACAATAGGTCTCAACCGGACAAATATATTTGTTCATAAATACGCTGATGTGTGTCAATATAAATCATCTGATGATAGGGTTATTATTGCTATTTGGTTTTGTAGGGATCCCACCAGATCAGCAGCGCATGATCTTTGCAGGGAAGCAGCTTGAGGATGGCCGTACACTTGCTGATTACAACATCCAGAAGGGTAATATATATATATTCTTGTTCTTTATAACTAATTATTTAAATTTGTCATTTTAAAAGCCAATAATAGCACGTAAATTGCAGAGTCAACCCTGCACCTGGTGCTTAGGTTGAGGGGTGGTAGTCGCGGCGGCTTGCCTGTTGACAGAATACCGGCATCATTGATCAAACTAGCTCAGGATCACAATTCCAACAAGATGGTCTGCCGCATGTATGCCTTTTCCTCTTTTCTCTTTTTTTTTTTTTTTTAAAGTTTCCTAATTGTGTTTACAATATAAATTATTCCTATGCAATGTATATTCTATGTACTCAATTTTTTAGCTCTGTACTCTGTTTTTGCGATATTAATTTAAACCCAAAACATTTATAAATTGTGCAAAAACTAGCTAGGGAAAGAAGTTATGGAAGAAAATGATTTGTTATTCGAGGTTTAAAGGTTTCAAAGTAGTATTATGTGGAATGTTTGTATGTTTATTTTGAAATTTGAACTAGTTTTGCTTGCAAGTTGGTTTATGTATTTTTTTTGTTACATGGCATATAGTTGTTATGCACGTCTGCATGAAAGGGCTGTTAACTGCCGCAAGAAGAAATGTGGTCACAGCAATCAGGTATCATATGCCTGCCATTTACTTTGTTTAAATTATTTTTATTACATCAATTCTTGATCATTCTGGCCTCATAATCCTGTCATTTTTCTTTTGTGATTTAAACAGCTGAGGAAGAAGAAGCCCTTCCTGTCTGCCTTTCATAAATGAAGAGTTTTATATATGCTGTTGCTTTGCTATGAGACTATGTTGTTCTTTTGTTGTGAGTTCTATGTTGTTGTTTTGTTAAGATACTAAATCTTTAATCTATTATTCAGTCGTGCAAAGTAGATGATTAAAGATGTTTGCTGTTTATTTTTGTGTTAAGTTGCTTAATATGCTAGATCTTTAAATATGAAGCAGATGATAACTTGTGACCTTTACCTACTCTTTGGCTAAGTTGTTGTGCCTCATTTAAGATCAAATCACCAGTCTCTGCCATTAAAATGTACAGGAGGCACTTTGTGTATGTGGTTTACAAAAGAAGTTGGACAATTTGGTAAATTACAACTGATGTCAGATATATAATGGAGACCAAGTTTTCAGTTCAGATTAATTTATTGACGGGTTCGGATATGCTATGAGTTTTTAGTAGGAAAAATTGCAATTTATAATTGAGACCAGCTTTCAAACATCGAGTATGTCTTATTACAACTGATGTCAGATATATATTAGAAAATAAGAACGTCACGAGTGTTTTGGATCTTTTGATTAAAACTATTATTTGTACAATTTTAACATGAAATTGATTGAAAATGTAATTTAAGTACTTGGAAACTTAGGCCCTGATCGGAAACTATTTTTTCCGTAGGAATCGGAAATGGATTATTCCATTTCCCCAATTCCTCTGATCGGAAACACTTCGTAGGTGAGAAACGATTTCAATCGATAGAATTTGGCGAGAAAATTTTCCCTCAGAGAATTCCCTCGAAAAACCAAGAAATTTCGTGAGAATTCAGCAGGGCGGAGCGACGTATATTTTCATCGGACAAAATTGCCCCTGATAAAAATCTCTTCTCTCTACCGATTTGGCCTTCTCTCTCCTCTTCTAGATCTACAAACAGAAAGCGATCTAGACCTAGCCATGGCGATCCAGCGATTGATCGATTGATCAGTGATTTTAGAGAGAGCGATCCAAAAGGTACTACTCTCCTTATCCTCTTTTCTGTTTTTCTCTCGTATTTCCTTCTCTTTCACGATCGATTTGTTTCCTTCTTTTCTGATCGATTTATGCTATACTTGTGCTACTTAGATACTATTTCCTGCTTGAACATTTTGGATCCCAACCAAGTGTAGTTCGTTTTTGGTGCATGTGGGTACTCTCTCTTCATTCCAAGCTCGGTATGCCTCTTTTACTCTCTCTTCATCTTCATTCCAAGCATAGTATTAAGGTCTTTTAGCACAGTATTTGTGTTTTGTGTTTTGTGCTGATATTTTGTTTTGAGTGTCGTGATTTCACGTGCTAGCTTCTATTGATATACACTATTTTATTTTATTTTTCAAAAGTAAGAAATTTGTTGTGCCAACATAATGCCTTTAAATATGCTCGTGCAGTGCTCGGACAGAGGCAGATTTGAATTGTTTTACTGAATTTGTTGGTTGGTCACTAATGGTTACTACTTTGAATGTGAATAATACACCTAAGTATATTCAGTTGGTCAAGTCTGTAACCTTATGTCAGAGATACAGCTAGGAATTTTACTCTACATTCTGGTAAAATAATGTGGCGAGGCTTTGTGTGAGTCGATTCTGAATTGGTATGAATTAGCTAATAAGAAATTTATGTGAGTCGATTTTGAAAAGTTTAGGTTATCAGATATTTACAGTTGGGAACAATTAACCACCTGAATTTTTGGTATTGTTATTTTACACTGGTTAAGAAACTAGTTAAGAATAAATAATGTGACCAATTTGTTAGTTTGTTGTGGTGTGAAATGAAACTTTGTTGAAACTATAACATGTAATTTCGATTTTGAAACTGCTATTGGTGCTTAATTGATACTGGGTTGTGAAGTTAAGTAACATTTTCATAGCCAGAGAAATTAGATATGAGGGACTCTTTGAAGTACAAAAAATGTACTTGAAACATAATATGTATAATCACTTTCTCATATGGACGTTAGGTACTGATATATCTGATACATAATATACTAGTAGGGGCTATGCTTCATTTAGCTAAGTAGGTACTTCTAGAGAAGAAATTAAGTTCGATCGTGTTATACCAATCTAAGTTGTACCACACAGGAACCACCTAAACTGAATGGTATGGGCAACTAGAACAAAACTATTCCTATATCCAAAATTTCTCATGCACTGAATATTTCCTTGCAATTTTGATTTTGAAATCTAAATTATCTATATCTTTTACTTGGCATGTTAGAAGATATATACAACACACAGTGTCTTGTTACTTTACATCCTGTCACAAGCATCTCCATGTGTTGTTAATTTTTTTTTGTATGCGTTGTATACCTAACTTAGAATAAAAAATAGCAAGCAATTTAACAAGATATATCTTTTTGTTTGCTCTTAGGAAAGGATGAATCCGAATCATTTTCAAGCCTATAGGAAAATGTTAATTGCTGCTATGACGGCATATGTTGGTTATTTTTTTTTTTTGATTCACATTGAGAGGTATAGGAATCAGATTTTAGAATTAAGGGCTGAGGCTAGAATTGAACGGGAGGAAGTGCGTGATAAGTTGATGAAGAAGTTAAGGGATGATGTAGAATGCCGTAATGTTATACGAATGGGTCCAGATGCTTTTAGAAGGTTGTGTGCTATTCTTCGAGGCACATTTCGTTTAAGAGACAATCAATATAGTTGTGTTGAGGAACAAGTAGTAAAGTTTTTGCATGTTTTATCACATAATACTAGGAATCGCCTTCTTAGGTTTTATTTCGGACGGTCCCTTGGAACAATTAGTTGTCATTTCCATAGGGTCCTTAGAGCGATAGTTTCGCTTGAGGATAGATTTTTATTACAACCGTCCGATGATTGCGAAATTCCTAAAGAGATCTTGCTTAAAAGGAGATTCAACCCATATTTTGAGGTATTCCTCTTTTAATTTTCTTTTTCAATCTAAAAAAAAAGATAATCATTTTCAGCTATGTTTTTAATATAACTTGTATTTGCAGAATTGTATTGGTGCAATTGATGGCACTCACATTCGTGTGAAAGTTCCAAAGAATGATGCCAAAAGATATAGGAGTAGAAAACAATTTCCTACAATGAACAATTTAGTTGCATGTAGCTTTGATATGAAGTTTACGTATGTTTTGGCCGGTTGGGAGGGATCGGCGCATGACTCAACCGTACTTCAAGATGCCTTACATCGAGATGACAAGTTGAAGGTACCTCGAGGTAAAGAAATGTTGCACCAGCTTTATATTTCTTTTATATTTCTAATTTTCTACACTGATACTCTTGGTTAGGACTAGGACTTGTACTGTTGGTTGAGAACAGATTAGCTGATAGCTGAGAGTAGATGAAATATGATGAAGAAAACTGCTTATAGTATATATTCATGCATGTGTTAATTAAGTTAAACTTATATAGCAGAAGTATATAAGTTTCTGGGTGTAAACAGGTTATTGTGAGGTGTATTAATTAGGCTCTGGATATGATTATGGTACAAGTTGAGTAGTGTAGCAGTTACTGGTTGCAAAGTTTAGAAGTTTGAATGGTGTAGCAATTACTGGTTGCATGTGTTAATTAAGATATGCTCTTTAATATTTGCAGGTAGATATTACTTGGCAGATGCTGGCTACGCCTTATCACCATCATTTCTTACTCCTTATCGTGCTACTAGGTACCACCTTAAGGAGTATTCGAGCCGACCTCCTGAAAATTTGAAGGAATTGTATAATCTTCGTCACTCATCTCTACGAAATGTAGTAGAAAGATGCATTGGTGTCGTCAAGAAGCGATTCCCAATAATAGCTAGCGGCAATGAGCCGTCCTATGATGAGGACACTGTGTCAGATATTTTTTTCGCATGTTGCATGCTTCACAACTTCCTAATGGGTGTTGATCCAGATGAACGACTAATAGCTGAAGTTGACAATGAGCTAATGCATGGTGAAATAGAATCTAATAGAACAGTAGTTTCTAGAAGTGAGAATTATAGGGAGGGTGAAAGGATTAGAGATAGTATTGCTTTGAGAATGTGGAGTGATTATAATCAGAGAGATGCTTCCTAGGTTATAGTTATTTGTTTATTTGTGTCTATTTTGTTATTGATGTATTCTAAGTGTTTCTTACTATCTTGTTTTCACACTAATCACTCACTTGGGTCTATGTTATGTCAGCAGAGATCAATGGAATCAGATGCAAGTAATGAAGAGAAGTTAGATGAAATTCTGTCTAGTGAAAAAGCATTGGAGGGTGGATATTTTGCATGGACAAAGACAATGGATACAGCTCTCCTTGAAGTTCTGCGTGAACAACAGTTGAAAGGTCTAAAGGATGATAGGACCTTTCATGCTGAAGCATACAGGGTTGCAATTGAATCTCTTAATGCCAAGTTCCATATCAAAATCACTAGAGAAAAGGTCCTCAATCGTTTGAAGACTTTGAAGGATACAATGAATTTGGCTATACAAGCTCTTAAAAACAGTGGTTTCACATGGAATGAAAGCACAAAAAAGATTCAAGCTGGTCCTCAAGTCCGGGATGATCTCATCAAGGTATTATATATTTATACAGTTGTGGCCTTTTTGTTTAAGATTTGCAAAATTGGAGATCTCTGTATTTCTTGCCATGACACAAATTATTCTAGGTTGTATTTCACTCAAATTAGTTGCATGTAATGAGATTCTCTTCTGTGCCAGCCTTGAAGATTAGGTCGATCAAATAATGCCACTTGTTTCTTACAAGGCCTACTTTTGTCAATTATTAGAAAGTCTGGATAACTCACTAACCACAGTTTAATCTTTCGTTTTTTTTTTATATTATCCAACTTTCTTCATTTGTTTAATTAGGCGAATCCAAAGATGCGGCGAATTCGAGATAAAGAGATCTCTAATCTCGATCTCTTGCGTGATATCTTTGAGCCAGACCGAGCAAATGGTGTGAAGGGTAATACACCCAAGGAAAGGCTGCAACAGTGGAAAGATTCGATAATGACTATTGATGAAGTAGACCAACTACAAGCTGACAATGTTTTAGTTCTCGATAACTTTGAAAATCTCACTGCCGACAATCAAAACGGTGCATCCTCCTCTACTAAGAGCATGAAAAAGTTCTCTTCCAAGTTGGGTGTCAAGAGGAAATCTGAAGAAGCTGAGTCAAAGGGAATCGACTCAAGGAGTGTATTGAATAAATTTGATGAAGGGATAATGATCATGAAGGAATCAATGTCTGGGATTGCTCAACAACTAGCTATTGGGAATGAGTATTTCATGAAATCAAATATGAGAGTTTATTCGGGTGCAGAAATTTATGCTGAACTTAAGAGAATTGGAGTTACTAATGATAAGATGATCCGTGCTACAAGACTTCTCAAGTCTGACAAAGAAGAGATGGACAACTTTTTTGCTTGGCCAGATGAACTCAAGCGTGAGTGGTTGCAGGAAAAAGGAATTGATTGTTGGTCTTTCATGGATTAGCAATCAAACTCTTGCTTCTAACATCTTTGATATATTTGCTTCTCTGTAGTATTTCAAGTAAACTTTGTTGATGGATAATTTTTGTAATAGGAGAAAACTTGCACATGGTTTAGGTTTTGATTTGAGATGAAATTATTGTTTGCTACTGGTTATGTTTGTCGGTTCTTTGATGTAATGAATTGAATGTTAAAACTGCTTGGCTTCTGTACTTGGTAATTTCTTTTTTGTGGTGTTCTGAAGCACTTGTTCCTTGGTATTTTAAAAATAAAAAATGATGAATTTGTGCAAATCAATTTCTTTGTTGCTTCCTGATTCTAGTAAGATGTTGGTACAGTATCTGTACCAGTTGGTATCATCTCGGTAGGATTGAAATAGCTATTGAAATATGGTTGCTTCATTCGTGGCTATTAATGATATGCTTTTTATTATGATGATAGGTACTCAGATACTGGGTTCATGGTATAAAGGTAGCTTGCTATTAGTGGAGAATAAAATAATGAGATTCATCCTAATAGCACTGGTCCTCGAGACATCCCAATCTTATTTGAATTTACGGAGGAAATTTCATTTACACATGAAAATAACTATACAATTTATGCTCTATGGTAGCGTTATTCACATTAATTATGGGAATCGTGTACTGCCTACTGGTACACGATTCTAAGTGCAAGATGGTGCACGGTAAGTTAATTTGAGGCCTTTACTAGAGAATTAGTTGAGATTGAACTGAGTGCACAGGGAGAAGATCGCAAGTTCTAAAGAGACAAATAGAAGGGTATAATAGTCAATTTCAAAGCGTAAAATCATTTCCTCTTTATTTTTCTGCAGTTTCCGATCATGAGAGTTCAATTCTCGTCAATTCTCCTTTTGTTGATTCCGATCATAGGATTTCAATTGAAATCATTTCCGATCAATTCTTTTCCATTGAATTGAAATCATTTCTCACCACATGTTTGTTCCGATCAGAGCCTTAGTTGGAAAACTCCATTGGTAATTGGTGGTTTCGAATTGATTAAGCCAGTAAAAACAATGCTGTATAAGGCGCAATACTTTGTTGCAAGGGTATTGTCTATTTGAATACTATAAGATCCGATAAACCAGTAATGGATCTTCCGTAATGCTTAACCTGGGGCAGGACCCTCATATTTAATTACTGGATGCAATATGTAAAACACTTGAGAATAATTATTAACTTACGAGGATATATAATCTTTTTAATTGACCATATGAAGAGGCCACTATCGAAACAATATGTACTATATTATATTATACAAGTGGGCACCAATATATATCCTAATATTTTTATGGATCTGTATGTCAAACTCAAAGAATTCAGAGTAACTGATTAACTTATCGAAAAATATATAAAAAAATGATCTCCACAGGCGATTAGTTATAGTAATCAAACCACGGATATAACATATATAACCGCCAATACAAGGGCAACTAATTACGTCCTGTGTTGGCTAATTTCATCATGATATAAATATGCGTCCAGTCGATTTGAAGCATTTGTATCCAGGGGTGTCAAATGTGAAAAACGAAAGTGGAAATACCCTGTTCCGTTTTCGTCCATTTCACCAATGAAACAAAAACCTTATTTCCGTTCCGTTTTGTTAAACGAAACAATTTTTCTGTTTCGTTTTCAATTTTTCATTGATTTCAGTCCAATTTTCGGTAAACGAAACAGTAACATTTACTAGTCCATGTTTCGTTTCCGTTCCATTTTCAAAAATGAAACCACAAATCCACAATACCCTTCTGTTTCTGTTTCGTTTTGGACGGAACGAAATGGAAACGTGCGCAACAGCACGATATTGACGCCCCTATTTGTATCGGCTATTATTTAATAATCTAATACCACTTCAGCAAAATAATAATAATAATAATAATAATAATAATAATAATAATAATAATAATAATAATAATAATAATAATATCATATGGGTTAAATTTCATAACACCATAGGACTTTGCTGTTATTTCTCTCTAAAAAGAAAATGCAAGTAAACTATTTTTAAAACACTCTTTTAGTCTCATTTTTTTTTTTTTTTTTGCTGAATCTTACGGCTTTTTTATCCAAAAATTAAATTCTTTTAGTACTGTAGCTACATTTATCTATTTATTATTATTAAGTCTTATAGTTGCTTAATTCAAATATAGGATTCCCAGAAATTAAGGATGTCCTTAAGCTTGAAATTAATTGTAATTAACGATAGTCCAATTAATAAGCATTTTGCTATTTTTACAACATCACGCCCCCTTAAGAAGGTTTAAGGAAGGGCTATACATCAAGTGCTAGCCACAACGTATATGCAACCTGTTCACGTACGTTTACTTTTTCCATATTTAGGTGTCCAAATTCACAGCCAAGGTCCTTTAGGATAATTTTAGAAGATACTAAGCCCTAATTAATGGAAATTTCAAAGATAATTTGAGTAATTTAAGAAAAAAAGTCCCCAGGAAGCGGCTCTGGACCTGTCTAATACAAATATCTGGAATTAAGTGCAGCCTTACACAAAGAGAAAGGAGGTGAAAAAAGAGAGAATAAAGATGCAGATATTTGTCAAAACCCTAACTGGAAAGACGATAACTCTCGAGGTCGAGAGCAGCGACACCATCGACAATGTCAAGACCAAAATTCAAGACAAGGAAGGTATCGACATTACATATGCATCCGTTTATTTGCATTTAATTAAACTTCCTCCTCTAATTTGTCCAGTACTCCAGTAACATAATTTTTATTTGCAACGTGCTTGGTTGTATATTGCCTCTGATATTTGCCATATTTATTTGTTCTGATATTGTCACACATCAAGCTTTTTGATAGAATCTCGAAAATCCCTGGTGGTGGTGTTCTGTTTATATTAATTTTTGTATGCTTACTTAGTCAAAAATTAATTGTAAAACTTATTTAGGATTTACCAAGTATATTATATTCCCAAAATCACATCTGAGTCGTCAAGGTACTGCTCAGCTTTTTTTTTTTAAAAAAAAATTGTATATATCTCCAATATTTGTCTCTTTTCTCTTAAAGTTGAAACAACAATAGTGAATTAATTTTTCTTAATTACATTTGGGAACACAAATGAAAAGAAAAAACTATAATTTTTCAGTTAAGAATAAGTGTTGGGAAAACGTTAATGTCTTCTTGACACGTGTGCACACCCTGATCTTTCTCATGGTTTTGCACATATCGTTAAGTGTGTACTTACTAGATCTAGTTCAATAGATCTCAACCGGACAAAATTTATTTGTTCATAAATATTCGGATGTATGTCAATACAAATAATCGATCTGATTGGGTTATTATTGTTATTTGGTGTTGTAGGAATCCCACCAGATCAGCAACGCTTGATCTTTGCCGGGAAGCAACTCGAGGACGGCCGTACTCTTGGCGATTACAACATCCAGAAAGGTAATATATATTGCCGTTCTACGCTATTTAACCTCTCAATTTTCATCAAAGTTCTCTAGAGTGACTTTTTTTTTCGTTTTGAATAATGTAAAATTGAAGAATCAACACTACATCTGGTGCTTCGGTTGAGGGGTGGCGGTCGCGGCAATTTGCCTTCGAGAATAGAGCCAACATTGATCAGACTAGCTCAGAAATACAATTCCCACAAGATGATATGCCGCGTGTACACTTCTTTTTTCTTTTCTTTTGTTTCCAATTTTCTATTTTTTAAAGTTCTAATAAAGAACTACAACACAACAGTGAGTAGTTATCACAAAACATGCTTTATTATCTATACTTCTATACTACTTATAAAAGCAGCCATAGAAAGGTCATGAATTCCAACAACTAGGGGTGGAAACATGTGTTAACATCAATTATAAACCATTGATCTGTGCAATTTGATATGATGTGCGGTTCAGATTTGTATTTCTAACAAAGAATCAGACTCTTTGACAGAAAGTGTCCGGTCGCTGAATTGAATTAAAGTTTTTAGGGAGTTTGTCAATATTTCCTGAGTTCGATTCTTGACTCTAGCGATTTTATTATTTTTTTTCTTGCACTATTTTTTTAATTTCTCCTATTGCATGCACCATTTCAAGGACGTTCCAAATCTGTTTTTTTCAAATAATAACTTGACGCATATTTTTTATATTGCGTTTGCATATCATAATTTTCATTGCATCTGGAACATAAATGATGCAAAATACTTATAGCTTCTATGTACATAACTATTATTTGCTTTTATATTTAAGCTTGACAATCCCACATAAATTTTTTAATAATTTTATTCATTAAATAATATCCATGTTCATCAATTTACCTTTTCCCATATTTATATGTTTATCTATTATCTATTTTATTTAAGTGTAACAAAATAATAAAAATTTCCCCACACATTGGGTGGGCGTATCTGCTAGTTCAAGGTAATTAAGCTATAGAGATCATAAATTATAACTTCATGTAATATTTGGGGTAGAGGAGGGTTCCAATAACAACATTAATTTTGAATGCCTCCAAATACTAACATTTCACAATTTATTTACTTTTTTTTTTAAAAATTAAAAATCAAATGTCAAATGCAAAATGTTGATCTTATTCAATTTCACGAGGGATACATCTTCATATAAGTTTTTATAAATTTTGAAGTTCATTTAATACCCGATCAAAGATTAAAACATGAATGTATTATATTGAATCTATCATAGTTAACAAGGTTTGTTTATTTTTCTACATCTTGATCATGTATCAAATAAAGTCTAAAATTTACAAAATTTATATGAAAATGCAACCCTCGTGACATGATTTATAATGTTTGATTTTCAAATTGAATTTTAAATTTTGAAAAAAAAAAGTAAATAGGGGTGACTGGTAGCACATGATTTATATTAATTATGTGAATTGAACTAGTTTTGCATGTGCAATTTTATTATATATAATATATAATTTGCTTGCTACATGGCAGTTGTTATGCGCGTTTGCATATAAGAGCTACAAACTGCCGCAAGAAGAAATGTGGTCACAGCAACCAGGTATCATTACACTTCTGTCATTTTCTTTCTTTTCTTCTTGAGCTTTTTTGACGATGATATATATATATTTTTCTTTTTCTTTTGGGATTAAACAGCTGAGGAAGAAGAAGGTCTTATCGTAACTACGTACGATGTTCTTTTGTTATGAGTGCTGTCGTATAATTATGAATCTGTGCTGTTAATAAAACAAATCTTGCATCTTTTCATTCAGTTTTGGAATACATTTTTTGTTTGAAGATAAATTGGGGGTCAAGCCACCCAACGTTTTGGAATACTTGATTAATGATATCGTTTACTATGCTAATTTTCATATTTTATTAAGCATTTCATTTTCATATATCATCTGACTTGTTCTCATGTTAAAAAAAAAAATGGACATCGAAACAATAGGTTTCAGAACCCCCCCAAAAAAAAAAAAAATGACCAAAATATATAGATGCATGAAAATTAAATCATAAAGGCCAAGGGTCAAGTACAAATAGGAAACGGTAGTCGGTAGATAACTCGTCAAGAAACTAAAAAAAATCACGGAAAAGATCAAGGTGAAAAAACTCGTCAGAAGAGAAGAAAAGGAAGGTAATAAGTCGGAAATCCAAAAGTGGAATTGTGAGGCGCACTATGAAGATTTTCTTACTCGCCACGAAACAGCGATTTCGATTTTAGAAGGTAATCTCGTCATTTTCTCCAATCTCCAAATAAAAATAAAAAAACCCTAGGGACCAAGAAACGGCGCTGGACCCCTTCTACTATAAAAACTCCGGAATTAAGTGCACAGCCTCTCACAAGAAGAAAAGGAAGGGAAAAAAAGAGAGAACAAATTCAACATGCAGATATTTGTGAAAACCCTAACCGGGAAGACCATCACTCTCGAGGTCGAGAGCAGCGACACCATCGACAATGTCAAGACCAAGATTCAAGACAAGGAAGGTATTATAGTACTATTATTACATACGCATCCGTTTGTTTACATTTAGTCTTCTTCTTTGTATTTTCCGGTTGCTTATTAATTTGTATTTGCAAGGTGCTTAGTTATACATTGTGTAGCTTTGCTATATATTGTCATATTCATATTGTTCTTAGATTAAGTCGTCAATGTGCTGCTCATTTATTTTTTTTAAAAAAAATTGTTTATATCTGTAATATATATGTCTTTCTTCTCTTCAAGTTGAAACAACAATACTGCATTAATTTTCTTAATTACCTTCGGAATCACTAATGAAAAGAAAAAACCTAGAGTTTTTCAGTTAATAATAAGCGTTGCAAAAACCTTAATGTCTTCTTGACACGTGCACACCCTGATCTTTCGATCTGATGGTTTTGCACAAACCGTTAAGATCTAGTTCAACAAATCTCAACTGGAAAAATTTATTTGTTCATAAATATTCGGATGCATGTCAATACAAATCATCTGATTGGGATTATTGTTATTTGGTGTTGTAGGAATCCCACCAGATCAGCAACGTTTGATCTTTGCCGGGAAGCAACTCGAGGACGGCCGTACTCTGGGCGATTACAACATCCAGAAAGGTAATATATATCGCCATTCTATCACTATCTAGCCCCTCATTATCAAAGTTCTCTAGAGTGATTTTTATTTTCTTTTTAAATTTAAATATTGTAACATTGCAGAATCAACACTGCATCTTGTGCTTCGGTTGAGGGGTGGCGGCTCCGCCAATTTGCCTAAGATAGAGCCAACATTGCTCGTACTAGCTCAAAAATACAATTCCAACAAGATGATATGCCGCGTGTACACTTCTTTCTCTTTTCTTTTGTTTCTAATACTAATGAAGGACTAACAACTGTGAGTAGTGACTAAACGTGCTTTATTATTCAAGGTAAAAAGGTAAATGTCTAGAGATTTCAAATTAGAACTACAGCTTGTAATATTTGGGGTTACATATATACTGGTAACTGGTGATAGAACATGATTTATATTAATTATCTTAATTGGACTAGTTTTGCATGCGCAAGTTTATTATTTATTATTTGCTTGCTACATGGCAGTTGTTATGCGCGTTTACATAGAAGGGCTACAAACTGCCGCAAGAAGAAATGTGGTCACAGCAATCAGGTATCATTTCACGGCCATTTTCTTTTTTAACTTAATTTTATTAATTTAATTCAAATATTATTGAGCATTTTTTGCCGATGATATATATATATATATATATATATTTATTATTTTTTTTCGGATTGAACAGTTGAGGAAGAAGAAGCCCCTAGGGGGTAATGTAAAACTTCCATGATGTTTTTTAGTTATGAGTCTATGCTGTTGTATTGTTATGAATCTATACTGTTATTTTTATTATGAGTTATGCATGCAGTTATTTTGTTAAGACAATAAATCTTGTACCTTTTTCATTCAGTCATGGAGTACTTGATTAATGATATCGTTTATGATATATGCTAGTTTTCATATTTTATTTAGCATTACATCATTATTTACGGTGCTATAATAATTTATAAGCGAAAATTTTTCTGATATCTTGGTTGAAAAATCCTTTCTCGTTGATGAGAATTTTGATTTTTTTATTGGTCGATTGAATGTGTTATAAAAAGAAAATGTTAGAGCTAGGCTAAAGTCCTGTGATACCTAGTATAATTTTAAAGCAAACAAATAAATTTAAACAATGAAAAATAAAATTATAATTACTATAAAAATGAATATATTAAAAAGTCATTAAATTAATATATAAATTCATACTAGAAGTCTCGGTTTAGAACCATGAATTTTGACAATGCGATATACTTGACATTTTGAACAACAAAAAACAATTTTAATTTTAAAGATTCAAAATCAATTAAATTAGAGACAACCTTATTAAAATAAAACCGTTCAATTGATTAATCTCGGTCGTTTACAAATTTTTTGAGAAAAATATTTGAGTGAAAAATAAAAAAAAGGAAAACCCTAGGGACGCGGAGGCGGCGCTGGACCCCTTCTATTATAAAATATATCTGAAATTAATTAATACTCAGTCTCAGTCTCACTTCACTCTCTCTTTTCCAAGTAAAACAAAGAAAAAAAAAAGAATTAAAGAAGCAAAAACAGAGAGAAAAAAATGCAGATCTTCGTGAAAACCCTAACTGGGAAGACGATCAACACCATCGACGATGTCAAGTCTGTCTCTGCTTCCGTGTTGTTCTGTTTTAGATCTTTTTATTATTGTTCATATACTATGAAATATTTGGCGCAGTTAGACGTTTGCTCAAATCCAGATCTTAAACATATTTTCCTCTTTACAGCTCTGATTTTGTGGAACCTGTAACAAAACTATCTAGAACGGATTTCTTATTTCAGTTAACCGAGGTTGATATTTCGGCCTTAAAAAAGGTCGTGTAATTAGACAAAAACATACTATATATTTTAGTCACAAGCATACTCTTCTTTCCAGTTCAGTATATATCTCAAATTAAATCATATATTTGATATTTCAATAAAAAACACTTAGACTTGTGTGCTAAACTTTTAATAATCTGACTATATTCGTGTTAATCTTGTGTTTGTAGGGATCCCACCAGATCAGCAGCGCCTGATCTTTGCTGGAAAGCAGCTTGAGGATGGCCGTACACTTGCTGATTACAACATCCAAAAGGGTAATATATATTCTTGTTCTTTAGCTATCTAATTAATTAAATTAGCCACTTATTTGTATTGTTAAAGGCCAATAATAGCATGTAAATTGCAGAGTCAACCCTGCACCTGGTGCTTAGGTTGAGGGGTGGCAGTCGCGGTGCCTTGCCTATATATCAGAATACCGGCATCATTGATCAAACTAGCTCAGGATCACACACTTCCCGCAAGATGATTTGCCGGATGTACACGTCTGCATGTGAAGGCTATTAACTGCCGCAAGAAGAAATGCGGTCATAGCAATCAGGTATCATACATACACCTGCCATTTATATATCTTTTAACATATGTTCCTTCATTTCTTCCTAATTTGAGCATTTTTGCAAAATATTAGTGCATTGTTTTTTTTTAGTGAACAGCTGAGGAAGAAGAAGCCCTTCCTGTCTGCCTTTCATAATTGAAGAGCTCTATGATGTTTTCCTATTATGAGTGCATGCTAGCTGTTGTTCAGTTATCAATCTATGCTGTTATTTTGTTATGTGTTCTATGCATGCACTTATTTTGTGAAGACATTAAATCTTGTATTTTTTTTTTCTTTCACTCGTGGAATACTTGATTAAATGAAAGATATCCTTTATTATGTTAATTTCATGTTTTATTTGTCATTGCATTATTTGGGATGATACTGTAATAATTCGAAATTTGTCTGATATTTGGGACGAAAACTGTCTCGTGCAGAAATTTTGCTTTTCACTGAAAATAAAAAGATTAAATTTTATTAAAAAAATATGTTGATATCCGTCTCTCATAATTTTTGTCTTCACCGGAGAATGAGGCATTAAAATAAACATATGGCACCTGTTGACATCGTTACCTTTTCTTTTCAGTGATCTTAAGTAAATCAATTTTTAATATTTAACCCATGGGCCATAGGCATGAACTGTACATATAACTTCAAATTTAAATTCCGATGCGATATTTGTTGAAATTTGATTCGGAGACTTCATGATTAGAGACCGTACATCACTGTTTTTTCAGTCAATATATTCGATCGATGGCAAATTTGCAGGTCAATATATTCGATGCCAAATTGGCAATATAACTATTAGGTTTGGTAACTTAATTTTCATATTCAACTATTAGGTTTGGTAACTTAAGTACAAGGTAGTGATTTTTTTTTTCTTTTTTACAGTGAAAATTTGACTCCGTATATATAGAGTAGTCGCAACTTTGGTTTGCAACTCATATCATTTAATTTCATTATTTTTTACGAATTATGCCACCCTATTATAATTAAAAACAAATGAAGTGAATACGTGATGAAATAAATATGGGAAATAAATATAATTTGTTGACAATGATAATTTTTTTCATGGACATGAGAATTTTTGTTGACTTGAAAAGTTTATTTTCATTTTAATATTTTTTAAAATCTGTTTAGCTATTATTGTCATGGACGATACGTTAACACTTAATTAATTTGGAACAGTTATAAAAGAGCTCTGGACACTTATTTTTATTACAAAAAAAAAAAAACTAGAGATGAGATTCGTTCACCAAGACATTGTTGTTGTTTGCTTAATTATGAGTTACAAGATCAGGAAGGTTGTAATTAAACTTTGATTCAGAGCAATAGAGATGAATGTGATGTTTATTTGTGTTTCAAAATGTTATGTATTCCATAAGTTTTCTGTGCAACCCGTATTAGTTTGTCGTTGTTTTAATAACATTGATTGAGAGTTTGTAAGTTTTGTGCTGTTTATTATAGGAAGCCAGTCAATTTTTTAAGATATAAAAACTTCTGAAAATCCAAAAATTAAAGCAAACTTAATTTCATATATCTTTTCTTGGTGAAAAATGAAGGACAATTATTTCATTTGGAACTAAAGAAATCCTCCTATTACATAAATTGGAGTTAATTAAAGAAAATTGAAAATACATATATATGCAACTTTAATAATGATGTGTTTGGATAAAGGCCGGATAAGAATAAGAATAAGGAATAAAGGGCCGGATTTAGAATCTCGTGCCAATCCTTATTCTTATTCAAATTCCATAGTTTTGCTAGTTTAAAAATAAGGGGCCGGATAAGTTCAAATTTCTTATTCTTGTGTTGTTTGGATTACATAAGAATAAGAAATTTGAAGTTTATTCTTATCCAAACCTTATTCTTGCGCATCCAAACATGCCCTTAGGTGGCCCGGCCCATGTCCCGTTGAATTAATTTTACAGACTCTACAATTTTTTCTACAGACTATAGTGATTGTTGCATCCCATTTTGACTTTTCAAAATGGACTTAATTTGGTAAATATTAGTTTGGTTGGTCACAAAGATCAGGCGATGCAGCGTAAAATTTCAGTTTGAGCTATTACATTATTGCAATACGTTATACGAGAGGCAAAAAACATACATTCATGATGGTAAGTACTTAAGTCATAACAATTATTAAACAAAAGAGCTAAATTCTAATTTTTTTTTTTATATTCTTTGCTATATATCAAGTTAAGGTAAATTGCAATTTTAGTTGTTTAGGAATTGTGATTTAATTAGACTAACTTTTATTATGCGTTTACCCATTATTATCCAATACTAACTTAACATCAGCACTTCTCGTTCTGTTAAAAAAATAAAAAAAAGGGAATAGATACTTTAGGTTCCAAACTAATAATAATAATAATAATAATAATAACCCAAAAAAATGCACGGAAGATTAAATTAAATTATAATAAAGATGAAAGGCCATGTAGAAATAGAAACGGGAGAGAACTTGTCAAAAATGAAAAATACAGGCTATACAGCGAAAGTAGTAAAGTTGCCAAGTGGATAAGGTGAAATTGACGGACCATGTTCTCCTTTAGTTTTTGGATCAGATATAAATGTTTGAGAACGTTACGGTGAGTCGGTGACTGAATTGTGGGACCCATACATCGGAAGGTTTTCTTTCTCGCCACGAAACAACTCATTGGAGGGGTAATCTCGTCATTGTCTCCAAATAAAAAAAAAAGGAAAACCCTAGGGACCCGGAGGCGGCGCTGGACCCCCTCTAATATAAAAATCTGAAATTAATTAATACTCACTACTCTGTGTCTCTGTCTCACTTCACTCTCTCTTTTCCTTCCAAGTAAACAAAAACACAAAATTAAAGAACCAAAAACAGAGAGAAAAATGCAGATCTTCGTGAAAACCCTAACTGGGAAGACGATCACGCTTGAGGTCGAGAGCAGTGACACCATCGACAATGTCAAGTCCAAGATCCAGGACAAGGAAGGTTGATGCATCGATCTTTTTCTCAGATTTCTAATTTCTCTTCTTTTCTTTTCAAGTTTATTATGTCTTGAATTTGCGAAATGTTTTTCTTAGTGATGTAGCCTACATCCCCTATTTGCAGTTTGATAGGTTAATTTGATGTTTAGATAGCTTAATTGATAGTGTTGAATCTGTCTCTGCTCGATGTTGTTCTGTTTTAGATCTATTACTTGCTTTATATATTTACTATATATGAAATGTTAGGTACAGTTAGAAGGTAGCTCAAATTCAGCTCTTAAATATGTTTTCCCCTTTAATAAACGTAAACATGCCCTTTTGTTGTCATAATTTGTTTAATCAACTTAGACCTGCCCTTTTGTTGTCATAATTAATTTGGTTATAGTTCTGATTTTGTTGAACCTGTAATTAACAAACCTAGAACGGATTCTAGATTTCAGTTAGTACAGGTTGATATTTTGGGCTTAAAAAAGGTGATGTAAATAGACAAAAACATACTATATTAGATCAATAGATCTGTAATTAGTGCTTATGGTTTGTTGCTTATACTATAGTCTTATGCTCATTTCTGGATCAGACTACACACATTCATGCATACTCTTCTTTTCAGTCCACTTGATCTCAAATAAAATCACATATTTCAATAGAAAACAGTCGGACACTCTGACAATTCCTGTTAATCTTGTGTTTGTAGGGATCCCACCAGATCAGCAGCGCCTGATCTTTGCCGGGAAACAGCTTGAGGACGGCCGTACACTTGCTGATTACAACATCCAGAAGGGTATAATATATTCTTGTTCTTTAACTAATTAATTAAATTTGCCACTTATTTGTATTTTTAAATGCCAATAATAGTATGTAAATTGCAGAGTCAACCCTGCACCTGGTGCTTAGGTTGAGGGGTGGTGGTCGTGGCGGTTTGCCCACGAGAACAATATCGGCATCATTGATCAAACTAGCTCAGGATTACGGTTCCAACAAGATGATTTGCCGCATGTACACTTCTTTCTCTTTTCTTTTGTTTCTAATTTTCTAATTTATATGTGGCATTATTCATGTGTTTATATTTATATAAGTATACAAGGACTAGCAATAGAAAGTAGTTACAACGAAACATGATTATTATATTCAAGATTTAGAGATTTTAAATTAGCGGTGACAGAACATGATAGTGAATGGAAGTAATATTATTTTCCAGTGCACCATTTTGGGATTGAGCTATATTGGTGACATAACATGATTTTATATCTGAATTGAAATAGTTTTACATGCAAGTATGTTATTATTTGACGATTCTTAATTTGCTTGCTACATGGTAGTTGTTATGCACGTCTGCACGTGAGGGCTATTAACTGCCGCAAGAAGAAATGCGGTCATAGCAATCAGGTATCATACATTATATATACCCCTGCCTTGTCTTAATATCAACTTATTTTCCCTTCATTCCTTCTTCATTTGAGCATTTTTTGCCAAATATTATTGCCTTGTTTCTTTTTGTTATTATATTGAACGTACAGCTGAGGAAGAAGAAGCCCTTCCTGTCTGCCTATGCCAATTGAAGAGTTCTATGATGTTTTTTTGTTATGAGTCCATGCTAGCTGTTGTTTAGTTATCAATCTATGCTGTTATTTTGTTATGTTTTCTATGCATGCAGATGCAGTTATTTTGTCAAGACTTTAAATCTTGTGTCTTTAATTTCGTTCACTCCTGGAATACTTGGTTAATGAAGGATATCATTTATGATGTTAATTTCATGTTTTATTTATCATAGCATTTATTTGGGATGATAAAGTAATAATTCGAATTAAATTTGTCTGATATTTGGGATGAAAAAACCTATTCTCCTGGCTTGGAAATTTGGCTTTCACAGAAAATAAGAAATTAAATTTTATTAAATCCTTCTGTCACTTTTTTTTGTCTTCACTGGAGAATGAGGCAGTCAGATAAATAAATAATATATATATGGCACCTGTTGACATCGTTACCTTATATCTTCATTTATCTTTTCAAGTAAATCAATTTTTAAATAGCTAACCCATAGGCACGATCAACTTTTAAATAGCTAAATCAATTTTTTAAATTTCGATGCGATATTTGCTGAAATAAACCGTACGTCGCTGTTTTTCAGTCCACTATATTTCAATGTGATGTATTGTTCTTGTTTCGTTCACTATTTTTCATATTCAACTATAATCTTGCTTTTTGATTCAGAGCAATAGAGATATATGCATGCGATGTTTATTTGTTATGTAGTTTCTGTGCAACCCGTATTAATTAGTTTATCGTTGATTTAGTTATTTCTCATGACACAATTTCATACCATAATAATTGCAACAAATCGATCCTATTTCGTACTTTAAATTTCTATTTTGTTATTAATTTTCTAGTATTTTTTTAGAAGAAGGTATTGCTGAAGACCTAGGCTCTTATTTCAAGTCAAGCATCAAACCCTTTTACGACAATTTATTGGTGGAATTTGTCAAGTCAGAAGAGTTTATGTGGATTGAGAAGGAAGTTCTTGCAGGAGAGACAGTAGAGAACTACAAAGATAGAGCCGCAGGAGGAGCTAACAGAACTACAAAGCACAATCCCTAAAGACATGCGGACTACAAGATGACACGTTGCGAACTGCATGACTATTTCTAGAAAGAAGTTTTTCAGCACTCTCTTGACGGTTATTTCTGGATGTCAATTTTGGAGCACGATTTTCCACATTCAGCACGACCTTACTTTGAAGAAACTACCTGGAGATGTTAATATAAACTCCTGCAACTTAAGAAAACATATCCCATAGACCAGACAACAAGTTCTCTCAAGTTTAAAGGCGAAAGGAGAGAGCTGCGCAACATTCATATCAGTAGCAAGGGCCGCAAGGGTGATCCGCATGAGATTTTTGCAAACCGTGACAGAATGGTTCAACGAGTAATTCTCAAGCCAAATTTACATTTGCCTTGCTTGTAATATTCTTTATGGCTTATTTATTATTTGATAGGATTATGATGCTTGATTTGGTACTTAGACACTTTAGGGCTTTGGTTGTATTGCTACATAGCTTAGGTTGATACTTTTATGTAATTCAAGTTTATTATTGATTTCTATATTTTTTTACTTGTGCTATGCTTATTGTAAATTGCTTGCTTGATTACTTGATTACTTTAAGTACCAAATTAGATTGGGCTTATCTAGTTTTGGTTATGTTTGAATTGATTGAGATTGGTTATTGCAAGTAGGTAGGTTAGTCTCGAAAGAAAAAATTTATCTTTTACTTACGGACCAAAAGAAAGTAAATACTCTTAAAATCACAAATAAAACTTAACTGTCCTTAGTTAGTACCGCGAGAGAAGACTTAAGGTTGTTTAGGAATAAGTAACTTATATTTAACATGAACACTTAAACCAAGGATCGAAAGGTGAAATCTAGACACTTAGGAATTAAGAATTAAGAAGTTTACATAGAATTCATTAATAAACCAAATTAGATAAAGTTCAATCGAACTCGGAAGTAGATTATAGAGAGGGATCTCACAAGAAACGAACGAGAAGACTAAGTTATGTTGAGATATAATCGAAAATCCTAAAACCTTTTAACTTGAAGTTAAGATTGTTGTTTATTTTAGTTTGAAATTTGTTTAATTTTATAATAATTTTACCTAACTTAAAACACCAATGTTTAGTTTAATCATCCAAATTTATCTTGTATCCAAGTGTAATCTCAATTCGCGAAATGAAATAGACATAAACCAATTCCGTTTATGTGGATCGATCCTAACTTTACTTACCAACGAATCCTGCGCTTGCGACTAATTATTGGGCAGGATTAGATAAAATATTCATTGCCTTGAAATCCGTTGAACTTCTTTCACTCCAGCATTGATCGAGTTTGCGAGTTGTTTGCTGTTTATTATAGAGGCCAGTCAATTTTTAAGATATAAAAACTTCTGAAAATCGAACGTTTAACGCAAACTTAATTTCATATATATTTTTTCTCGAAGAAAAATGAAGCATAATTATTTCATTACTTAATAAATCCTCCAATTGCATGGATTATATTGGAGTCATTTAAAAAAATTGAAAAATACACATATTCAACTTTAATAATTATTAGTGGCGGGCTGGCGGCCCATGTCCCGTTGAATTAATTTATTCTACAATCTTTTTCTACAGACTCGGTACTACTGCTTGTTGCATCCGAATTTCACTTTCCAAAATGGCCTTAATTTGGTAAATATTAGTTTGGTTGGGCACATAGATCAGGTGACACTGACACAGCGTAAAATTTCAATTTGAGCTACTAAATTATTGCAATACATTATTATACGAGAGGCGAAAAATATACATTCATGATGGTAAGTACTTTTAAGTCATAACAATTATTAAAAATAGCCAAGTTCTAATTTTTCTAGAAATTCTTCTCTATATATCAAGTTAAGGTAAATGGCAATTTTAGTTGTTTAGGACTGCTGATTTAATTAAACTAAATTTATTATGCGTTTACCAATTAAGTTAGTATTGAATTAACACTAACTTAATATCAGCACTTCTCCTTTAGTCCTTCCGTTCCAAACAAACAAAAGGGGAGAAAACTTGTCAAAAATGAAAAATACAGCAAAAGTGGTAAAGTGGCAAAGTGGCAAAGTGGATAAGGTAGTAAAATTTTTGGACTATTTTCTCCTTTAGTTTTTGGATCAGATAAATTTGAGAACGTTCCGGTGACTGGATTGCGGGGCCCATACATCGGAAGGTTTTCTTTCTCGCCACGAAACGACTCATTAGAGGGGTAATCTCGTCATTGTCTCCAAATAAAAAAAGGAAAACCCTAGGGACCAGAGGCGGCGCTGGACCCCTCTAATATAAAAATCTGAAATTAATTAATACTCACTACTCTGTCTCACTTCACTCTCTCTTTTCCTTCCAAGTAAACAAAAACACAAAATTAAAGAACCAAAAACAGAGAGAAAAATGCAGATCTTCGTGAAAACCCTAACTGGAAAGACGATCACGCTTGAGGTCGAGAGCACTGACACCATCGACAATGTCAAGACCAAGATCCAAGACAAGGAAGGTAGATGCATCGATCTTTTTCTCAGATTTCTTTCTCTTCTTTTCGTTTTCCAGTTTATTTTCTAGAATTTGCGAGATGTTTTGCTTAGTGATATAGTCTACATCCCCTGTTTGATAGGTTAATTTGATGCTTAATTAGCTCAATTGATAGTGTTGAATCTGTCTCTGCTCCGATGTTGTTCTGTTTTAGATCTATTACTTGCTTATATATTTACTATGAAATGTTAGGTGCAGTTAGAAGTTTGCTCAAATTCAGCTCTTTAATATGTTTCCCCTTTAATAAACTTAGACCTGCTAATTTTAGTTAACAAACCTAGAACGGATTCTTGATTTCAGTTAACACAGGCTGATTATTTTACCATAAAAAAGGTGGTGTTGGTGTAAATGTAATTAGACAAAAGAAAATACTATTATTTGGTCAATATTTCTGTAATAAGTGCTTTTGTTTTGTTCCTAATACTAGTCATATCATGTGCTGATTTCTGGATAAGTCTACTCACACGCATACTCTTCTTTTTTAGTCCAGTACATGGACCTCAAATAATATCACATATTTCAATAGAAAACAGTTAGACTTGGATCTTAAATTATATAAATCTGACTACGTTATGTTTGTAGGGATCCCACCAGATCAGCAGCGCCTGATCTTTGCTGGGAAGCAGCTTGAGGATGGCCGTACACTTGCTAATTACAACATCCAGAAGGGTAATATATATATTCTTGTTCTCTAACTATTTAATTAAATTAGCCACTTATTTGTATTTCTAAAGGCCAACAGTAGCATTATCTTCAAAAAAAAAAAAAAAAAAAAAAGGCCAACAGTAGCATGTAAATTGCAGAGTCAACCCTGCACCTGGTGCTTAGGTTGAGGGGTGGTAGTCGCGGCGGCTTGCCTGTTGGCAAAATACCGGCATCATTGATCAAACTAGCTCAGGATTACACTTCCCACAAGATGGTCTGCCGCATGTATGCCTCTTTCTCTTTTCTCTTTTTGTTTTTAGTTTCCTAATTGTGTTTATAATATAAATTAATCCTATGCAATGTATATTCTATGTGCTAAATTTTATCTCTGTACTCTGTTTTGCGATATTAATTTAAACCCAAACCATTTATAAATTGTGCAAAAACTAGCTAGGGAAAGATGTTATGGAAGAAAATGATTTGTTATTCGAGGTTTAGAGGTTTCAAAGTAGTATTATGTGGAATGTTTGTTTAGAGATGAGATTTGGAACTGAGGCCGTATGTTTATTTTGAAATTAGAACTAGTTTTGCTTGCAAGTTGGTTTATATAGTTTTTGTTACATGGCATATAGTTGTTATGCGCGTCTGCATAAAAGGGCTGTTAACTGCCGCAAGAAGAAATGCGGCCACAGCAATCAGGTATCATATGCCTGCCATTTTCTTTGCTTCATTTATTTTTATATTACATCAATTGTTGATCATTCGGGCCTCATAATCATGTCATTTTTTTTGTGATTTTAACAGCTGAGGAAGAAGAGGCCGTTCCTGTCTGCCTTTGCTAAGCCATGAAGAGTTCTATGATGTTGCTTTATTATGACTTTATGAGACTGCTGTTCTCTAGTTATGAGTTCTATGCTAGCTGTTGCTATGTTATGAGACTATGCTGTTCTTTTGTTGTGAGTTCTATGCAGTTGTTTTGTTAAGATACTAAATGACTATGCTGTACTTTTGGTGTGATCGTTCTATACTGTTGTTTTGTTAAGATACTTAATCCTTTTATCTTTCTATTCAGTCGTGCAATGTAGATGATTAAAGATGTTTGTTGTTTTTGTTTGTGTTAAGTTGCTTAATATGCTAGTCTCTTTGTTGAAGCTTTTATCTGTTGTTATTGTTCTCTTCTGTTTAAGTATGGAGCAGATGATAACTTGTGACCTTTCTGGTGTGAACCGACCTTTGGCTGAGTTGTTGCGTCTTTTCTTTAGGGAAATTTAAGATCAAATCACCAGTCTCAGCCATTGAAATGTACAGGAGGCACTTTGTGTATATGGTTTACAAAAGAATTTGGACCCTTCGGAATTATATTTAGTAATATAAAAACAGAATCCCATCCCAGGTAGCCGCTACCCGGTATATCCAAAAAAGAAAAAAAAAAAAAAAAAAAAAAAAAAAAACAGAATCCCAATTTTAAAGTTTTATAGCTGGATCGATTTGAGCACAACCATGTATGCGCGCGGGATGTAATCAACTTGGTTGAATCATCTTGTAGTCTGCAAAATCTAAGCTTGCCTGAAGGATAACAGTGAATATGAAAGAAAATTTAGTTGTTCTGTGCAAACATCTATTATGTGAAGAAGTGAGCTCAAAATGCTCTCTATGATAAATTGTATTACAATTTAAGAAAATTTCAGTTTTTCAATGTAATATTGTAAATTCAACTAAAATAATATGTTGCCTCATTATTACTTCATGCTAATTTTGGAATCGCTGGTTTCAAAATAGTATTAGTTGTGCAAACATTGCACGAGAAGAAAAAAGGATGAGTTAATTATGCTAGACATTATGCAAGAAAATATGCATGAAATTGCTACCATTTAAGTGTCATGATAATAATGTAAATAAACTAAGTGTTATCGGGGCTGATAAGGATCATCCCCTAGATTCATCATCTCCATCATCCCCCAGCAGTTAGATTAATTGCATTCCGAAAAAGGAAAGAGGGGATGAGGATGATGGGACGAAAAAGGAAAGAGGGGATGAGGATGATGGGGATGATTCCCCTGATAGTTATTAACGCGTTATTAGCCTCTCATCCCATCATCCCCTGGCGCTCCATTCCCTCCATCCTCTCTGTTTCGCTTCTTCTCTCTTTCTCTAGCACACATTTTTTTTTTTTCTGATAACTGTTTTAACTGTGAATTCTAACTGTGAATTTAAACAGAACAGTTATTATAAGTAAATATTCTAGTTAAAAAAATAACTGTTCTAACTGTGAATTCTAACTGTTCTAACTGTGAATACTAACTGTTTCAGTTAATATAGCAACTATTTCAGCACAATTTTTTTTCAGAACAATTAGAACAGTTAGTAACATTAACTAGAACAGTTAGCTTTTTTTAAAGAACAGTTAGTAATATTAATTAGAACAGTAATTAAAACAATTGCTATTTAATTAGAACAGTTAGTATTTTAACTAGAACAATTAGTATTCACAGTTAGAACAGTAACTTATTTGACTAGAACAATTACTTATTTAACTAGAACAGTTAGTATTCATAAAAAAAAATGTGCCACTGGAAGGGGAGAAGGAGCGAAATAGAGAGGGTGCTGGATTTTAATTGTCAAAGGATGAGGGGTTCTGAATTTAATTGCATTAATGAGGCAATTAATGGGGTGCAGTTGGGGATGAGAGATGAGACAGTTATTAACTGTAGGGGATGATGGGGATGATAGAATCTTAGAAATGATCCTAAGCAATTCCCTAAGTGCTATTATTCAAGATGAATCATTGCACCGAGTTAGGATAGAATTGTTTAGATTTTGCCACTAACATGGGGGAATTGCTCTTCTCACGACACACCGGAGATTCACTTCCATATTTTGTTCCTTTGACTAAAATATCCTTCCACTCCTCTCTGAGATTCACCTTTACTTTGTGTAATTTGAATTTATTAGGGTAAAATTCATAATAACTGCTTCGCGCTGCCATAATTTGCAATCAATATAATAAAAAAAAAAATAGGCTAGGTAGGCATTTGGTAAGTTAAAAAGAGTTTGGGTATAAAAATTAGGCTAGGTTGCCTCGGAAAAAATTTTTTTATCAAAACTAACAACAAATAAAAGGAATTTGGCTAATTTCTATCGTTTTATTTATTTTTCTTTTGGTTTATCGAAATAGCTAGCAGAAGATTGCTGTAGTTCATATCAAGTGGCATTTGATTTTTGTTGCATCCTGTCTTGAGAGGAATATTGGTTTGCAATGCTAATTCGGTGCACTAGCTTAAAGTAGCTGGAAAATATTAGCTTAAAATGTTCAGTAATGGTTGAGGTTGTAAAAACTAAATATAATAACAAAAATTTGAGCTGTGGCCAAAAGAAATGGACATTGCAACTTGATTTTCAAAATATCTATAAGCAGCTCTGAATAGTAAATTTCAAGATTCGAAGTGCCTCGCATTTTAAAGTTGAAATTCAAAATTAGACAAAAAAGAAAAAAAAAAAAAACGAACAAACAGAATTTTAAAGCAACGCTATGTTGGAATTCGTATCCCACAAACAATAAATGCAATCTTAAGTTCCTGAAATCCAAATTAAATATCCAGAACTAGAACATACCGAAAGCATTACTTTGTTAAATCCATGTCTGTAAGTTCAATTTTCAAAATTAAAAACCTGAAAATTGAAAAAAGTTGAGTTTCAAATTGCAAAATCGTGATTCAGCTAATAGAATGATTGCCGCTTGATTTTCTGTGACACACTGGCATGTTCATCATGTGTACAGCTGATCTATTAATACCATCCTGAACCGCAATATGATTATTTTACAATCCCAACAACAGAAGACGAAAACACACTTCTCTGCAATTGACCATGTTACGCTACTTTCGGTTTTGATTAATTTTGAATTTGTTTATTGCAGAGAAGTGTGTTTTCGTCTTTCTGAATAATTTTGAATTTGGTTTCTTCGGTTTTGATTATTCTGTGACGAATAATTATAAGAGTAGAGGATAATGGCAATACCATATAAGTAGTGTAAAATGAAGCAGATATATAACTTTTAGAGGAAACATTTAAAATTTTTGGATTTACTACTAAGTCAAAAGAATAAACAAATTCGTTCAGTTAAATATATTTTTCTAAATCCTGCATTCGATACTTAGATACGTGGCGTTGTGTCATCACCTGTCAATTGGGGACCATGTTATATTAGTATATAATAAAGTATTATCTTTCAATTTTTGAAAAAAGGGTCATTATTACCTTCTGCATTACAAATAACACAAACAAAAATTGCAGAGTAAAAAAAAATGGCAAACCGTCTTTTTCTTTTTCTTTTTCTTTTTCTATACTAGAGGAGCCCACTCCATCCATCCATCCACCCAGTACTCACCCAAACTCCAAGCTCCAAGCTCTGAACACCGAACCCTGTACTCTATTTCTAGATATACATCAACAAATAAACTATACTTGAAAAGGCAACATACCATTTACCAACACACTAAAATGGGCAAGTGGGACTGGGGCTCAGCCTTCGCCGGAGCAGCTTGTGCCACTGCCACTCTCACTGCCCTGTGGGCCCGGCCAAGAAACCCCACATTCCACCTCATCTCAATCTCTCTTTCTTCCTTCCATCTCAACCTTCCCATGCTGGATCTAGAACTCATGCTCACCGTCCATGTCACCAACCCCAACCCAGTACCAATACAGTACCAACCAGCAGTGATATCCATCTCTTACAGTGGGACCCACCTAGGCACAGCCCAACTCGAGGCCGGTTCACAATCTGCCAATTCATGCCAGATCTTACAGCTCGCGGCGCGGCTCGACGGGCTGGAGATGGCCCACCATGCCAGGGCCATACTTGCCGACGTGGCTCGTCGGAACATGGTGCTCGATTCAACGGTCGAGATCAAGGGATTCGCTCAAGTGTGGTGGTGGGCCCACAAGTTCTCAGTTCATATAGATAGTCATGTGGTTGTTGATCCAGTTTTTCTGGAGGTAGTTGAGCAGCAGAATCATTCAGAGACACAAGTGTACTTTGCATGACATCATTTGATAAGAAATAATATGCTCATTCCTTAATTTTTGTGCAACTTTTATATTAAATATTCTCCTTTTTCTTTGATAGAAAATTGGTATAAAACAGAAAGCCCTCAGCGCTAGCCCACTACCAGAACAAGCTCTGACACGACTACAAAATACAACAAACCGGAACAAGCCTCTGTGGACTGTGGTATTGATAGCATCACAACGTCAAATTTCAAAGATAATTAGACAACAATACCAAAGCTCAAAAGCTGAACAGACTGGTATTTCCAAAAAAAAAAAGACTAGCCTCTTTAAATCCCTCACCGTGGAAAAAGATAATTTTTCTGATCTAATGTCATAGCACCGACAATCAGTACCTGTCACTTTCACTCCATTACATAATTAAGCCCAAGAACAAACGCAAGCATGGAATTCAAGTATTACAAACTGCCTGATTAGCGTTTTTTTCCCTCCTAATTCTTACAAATCCTTTAGAAATATTTGCAATGGGGTAAACATTAATAATTTGAAATATAATATGAAATCAAATAGTTCATTTATCCAGTATTGAAATTTATAAACATTACAATAAGGGAACAGAAGGACCTAAGATAGCTCACTAAGGCACAAACCAAACAATAAAAAGAAAGAAAAAAAAATACAAAAACATATTACAAGAAAAACACCACCTTCACAAGTGCCAAAAACCAACACGGATAAAAAAAAAATCAACACACACATCTTTCACTTGTCTCCATTAAGTTGAATTAGAGGAGAGCGAGGTATCATGGTCGGTTTGGGCTCCTTAGAAAACTCATCAGGATGGTTCTCCCTAAACTCATCTATTAAAGCATCCATTGGCAGTGCGCGTAGAGACTCAATCGCCACTTTGCTAGGTATCTCTGACTCATACCGGACAGGTGTTTCTCCAGTCGCCTCATAATCCTATTTTTTTATAATATTTTGTTAATTTATTTACAGAAGGGAAGAAAGGTTACATTATTTTACATAGCAGCATTTATACAATACCTTGTAACAAGTTCGGAATGTCTCATCTGTGTGGTGGATGATACCCTTCGTCTGGTCCGAGTGCTCCTTTTTCAGCTGAAGGATAGTCTCAGAATGGGCTCCAGATGCTGACATCAGCCCCGAAATGGAACATTTTTCATGCTCCTTCAGACCTGAATGATGCAGCATATGTCATTAAGGTTTTCTTCCTAGTTAGCCCAGCATTATTATTGTTAATA
Source organism: Rhynchospora breviuscula (assembly GCA_027562975.1). Lineage (NCBI taxonomy): Eukaryota > Viridiplantae > Streptophyta > Magnoliopsida > Poales > Cyperaceae > Rhynchospora > Rhynchospora breviuscula. The sequence continues at coordinate 5,427,568 of CM050400.1, read as the reverse complement.
AGACAACCAATACAGTTCTCACTTTGTCAATGAGTCACTTTGTCAAATATGTCATTAAGGTTTACATGAACAGAACAGATGCTTATAATATTTTCTGTGCAATGATAATTATTTCTGAGTGATTAGAAAAGCTCCGGCTAAGAAATCCAAACTTATATCATGAGCGCTCTTGGGGAAAGAGGGGGGCCCTAAATTGAACACACTTCGAATTTGCACGTAAATTTTATATGAAACTCACTCTGAATTTGTGCAAGAATGTCTGCACTGATATTTGCCGCTTCTTCATCAGCAACTGCACGTGCTGAAGTGACCTCAGCATTGTGGTGCTCATTGCATACCATTGTATTCCTACATTACATATGAGAGGCCAGTTTGGTTAAAAATAAAACCAAACATTGTATTAGACACTAAAAATTTAAGAAATTGGTAAGTACCTCACAAGATCCTCCATTTGGGAAACCTGTTTGGTACTCAATTCACTAACAGATGCCTCTGTCTGCTTCAATTGTTCTGATGCTGAATTTATTGTCTTTGCACTGTAACACATAAATTAAAATGATAGTAAATAAGAATGAAATAGGTGAACATAAGGTACGATTAGCGTATGGAGAAAAAGAGAAATAACGCACCATTTTTCAAGTAATGCTTCCAAGCGACAGTGCTTGGCTGCAGTGAAATCTGAGTTGTCAGTTGAATCATGCTGTGATTGTGCCGCAAACTCCTCCCATTTCCTCTTGGTTTCATTAGTCACACCATCCACCTTTGTACAATGTTTCTCCACAAACATTTTTGTTTCTAAGGCTGCCTCCTCTAAACCATTTAACCTTACACCCACCTACATCCAACTTGATTTGATTAGTTTTTTTTCTCCAGTTTTTTTATTTATTTTGAAAGGACCAACAGTTTCAAGTAAGAAAAAAGTAAAAACAAAACCTCTAGTAGCTGTTGCACTCTTTGTTTAAGCTCGTCTTTAAGAAAAAAAGAACTTACCAGCTCTCTTTGACGACGCATGAGACCAGACACTAGGTTTGTGACATTTGCTAGAATAATTTCTTCCTCGGCCTTGGATTGCTCCTACAACAATAAAATTCAAATCAAAAGATGGATAACCAATCCCATGCTGCATTGCAATTGTTTACTTTGAAAAATGGCTCATAGAGTTGTTGTACCTCATAAGCCTTCTGGAAATCAGCAATGCTTTTGACATGTGTGTCATGAGCCCCAGTTGAATGCAACTGCAGTAAATTTTTTTCCTCTAGAAGATTGTTGAACAAATCAACCATCAGAATAGATGTCTCTTTCGTTCTAGCAACACTTGCTTGGAATCTCTGCATAGAGCAAGGTTTCAGACAACCAATGTCATTTCTTAACTAATGACTTAAAAAGGAAGGTTGCAAATATCAATTCATGTTATGCATATAATTGAATCAACATTTGCATTGCTCTCTTCAGTTATCACATTTCTGTTTGCACTGAACAAGAAATGACATCTGTGATTGTTGACTCACTGAAAGTTGATTAAAGAAGAGTTTGTGTCAGACAAAATTACAATTTGAAGGGGAGAAAGCAAACCTCATGCAGTTCTTTCATGAAACTAGCAATGTCAGCTCGGTGGCTTGATAACATTTTTTCCATGTCAATCAAGATATTGCTTGCAATCTCCAAACCATCAGCAACCATCTGTAAGTATCAGAATAGAAAAAATTAAATCAACATGTGTGGTCTTTCAAAGATATCCCAAGTAATTGTGCTTTAAATTATTTCTTCGAGAAAAGGGAAATGCATAAGACCCCAAATTTGTGTTTTCTAACAATCCACTACTGGCATTATCTCAATTTTTACTTTGCAGTAATAATCTGTTGTGCAAAGGACGGAGTAACATTTGATATATCAGGAAAGGGGACTTCATAAACAATGAAGTCTAAGGAAAGAAGATAGTAACAAAATAGTACCTGCTTCAGAGAAGAGTGGTTAGTGAAGTCGGCTGAAGCCATCTCCTCTAAGCTTGCATTGGTGGTTGACTTGTGCAACCGCACCACATTTTCAATACCTTCAACATGTGACATGTACAGGGTCTTTGAATCCAGAACCTTTGTTCTCAGTTCTGACACAGCCTACAATAATAGGAAAATGTTGATCTTGTTATCACAGGTTTGTTTATGTTCTGCATCATATAGAGGGCATGAAAATGAAAATAAAATAGAAGTCAAACATATGAGAGTATTACCTTGTCATGGAAATTTAAGCAAGAATTGCATATAGCCTCAATTGATTTTAGGTGTTGGTTTTGTTGATCTATAGACTGAACAAGAGTTTTTGAAAGAAACCCCAGCTTCGAATTAAGGTCAGTTTGATATGAGTTAACAATAGACCGGTTTGTGGCAATAACTTTGTCTTCTCGAGCTGTAAAGACAAATGTTACCAGTTAGCATTAAAGATGAAGTATCACAAGTAGTAGAATTGCATCAATCAAGAAAGTGTGCACTTACCTATTTTGGAGAAAAGTGAGGCATTCTCACGAGTAGATTTCTCCAGGTCTGATCTGAGTACACATGCCTGGTTTGTGAGAGCATTTTCTGTTTTCATAATCATTTATTAGTTACGACAAAATACAAAGAAACCTTACAATATTCAGTAAAAAAAACAAATTCTATTTAATCTCTTTAAAGGTCTAATTCATCCCAACTCAGCATGTTAGTATGTTCAGTTTACGTCCTTGTTTATTGGAAATTCCAAATATAAGGAAGTAAACCAAGCAATTACAGGATGCATTCTCCTATGTTAGTATGTTCAGATTATGTCCTTATATATAGAAAATTACACCACAGGAAATGTGGCCTGCACCATACAACTATTATAATGGAATGTCACTGTAATCGTTAAAATCATATAAAGCAGATGTTTACCGGCTTTTATTTGCTTAGAAATTATAAAGTCTTTTTCCTTGATGTTGTAATGGGCTTGTTTTAGTTCCTCCTTTGTTGAAGAGAGCAATCTGGTTGTGTGGTCCAACATTTTCTGCATTAAATCAAGCATGCAGTCGTGCTTATTACCAGAATTAAACTTCAATTGATAGTAAAAAGTTGGAAAATCTATTAATAGTAAAAAAAATTTACTCTTCCGTTACAATTATTTGGAATAAGAAAATGAAGCACCAAAATATGGCCAACATATAGGCATAAGAACCACTAAATCTCATTATATAAATTCAGTAATTAATGCTTCAGCAAACAGAACTATTATAATACCTCTGTAACTTCAAGTCTTTTGGTCAAATCACCACAATTCTCAAGCTGGCTATTGTATTTCTCTTTCAAATCTTCAATTTCCTGATTATTATAGAAACATATTTGACAGATAGTCACAGAAAAGTAGTATTACAGACTGTGAAATCATTACAATTTACAAGTAAAAAACTGACCTTTTGGCGTGTCTCTATTGTAGTACCCATTTGCTCTATCTGTTCAGTCATAGCCTGAAATTTTTCCATGCCACCAGCATTATAATATGTTGAGAAAACACTCAATACCAACATCATGTTAAAGAGACCACCTTTTATAAAAAAGCCATAATGCAGTCAGTACCTTTCTTTCTGCTTCTTCCTTATCATATCTGTCCTTTGGAATGTACACCCCAACCTTTTCCCTCGCAGCATATACCTCTATAAAAGACAAGAGAAAAAGGCATTGAGCCATTGACAATATTATCTTCAGGTAGAATTTACAAAATCAAAGCTGGCAAATTGTAACTACTAACCAACTTTAAGACGGTCAATTTCTGAGTAGAGATCTTTTATGAGTGCTGATTTCATCATTTTCTGGTTCACCTGTTGAAATCAAAAGAAATAGAGAAGAAATATTATGTACAGATCCGGATTAAGGTAATTACAAGACAACATGATTTTAGCAAAGGAACAATGAGCTTCCAGCTATCCATTCAATAGAAATATTAAGCAGTAATAGTATAAATACCCACCTCAGGCCTATTCTTAATGCTCTTAGCCCTGTGTGCATAATCTAAGGTACTTAGGGTTTCTTCCAGGCAATGAACAGAAGGCGAGACAGTTGCAATAATACATGTCTTGGTTCTACCACCAAGTGAATCCCGCAATAACCTAGTCAGCTTACTATCTCTGCAAATGCAAGAATAAACTGTCAAACAGCTCCCTTCTTTGGTCTGGTCATCTCATTTGTTTCCTTTAAGGATAACATAGATTCCAATAAAGGCAATTGAAGTCTATCAGGACTCAGGACTGAATAGCATAACTTTAGGCCTTGATTGGGATGACCCAACAACATTTCTGGGCAAATCAATAGCATATTACACAAGCAGAAACTCAGCACGACTTGTTACTTTCTTTTCTCTCATTAACAAAACAACTAATACAGAATAAACCAAAGAAAAATGAAGGTTGACTGGTATACTGGTATGAATTACTAGAGAGAAATTGCATATATGGTTGCTATATTTACTATTGCAAGTTTTAGCAAAGTTTTACCTATAAGGAATATGACCAAGGTGCTCAACCAAAGCAGTGATAACACGCCCAAGGGTAAGAAGACTCTTATTAATTTCGCCAGCCTCCCTTGCACGTCCCTTAAATAGAAAATTGCATTTCAATACTTCCACTATCACACAGAATATTACATGGTAGAAAATTGCATGAATTACATATGATTGATGTGACCCAATAATTTCTGTCCATAGCCACGTGTCAAAAACAAGGTTAGCACAAATTAATTTTTTTAAAGTTCAATGCCGATTACACCGAGCATAGCCTATCTTAATGTATAGCAATTGCATAAGAAGTTCAAGTTTATTCTCACATCTCTAGCACCAGAGCGTGAAATATTCTCAGAACCAGCTAAATCAACGAGGTTTAACTTGCCACATTTAATGAGCTCCTCTCCTTCTGGTGTAGCCTCCTTGATATGAATTGTTATGGAGAAAAGAGAGTGTGAACGGCTGAAAATGATAGTAATAAATTATTGATCAGACTCATCTTTTAGAAACAAGGTTTGTGCAAGTCTCAAGTCACCTATCATCAAAAATGAAGTAGCAGTACTATGAGTTATCTCTGATAGAATAAAAAAAAAGTTCTCATTATTTAAATCAGGGCATGTACAAATAATTGACAGCTTCCATTATATTTGCAAGAAATTTTTTCAATGATTCAGATATCATGTTTCATTTGTAAAGGTGGTAATTAATTAACAGTCAAAAAAACAATCTTATGAGAACTTCCCCACAGGTAAATAATTAGCCATTAGAATCAATTTTTTGGCTTTAATCATCCCTAACACCGCTACAAAAATACACCAAACTCCACAATATTGTTCTTCCATAAAAACAAAAGAACAGATTAAAATATATAAATTCTAATGTCTCTGACTATGCTGATTGCTGAGTTTTGAAAACATGATATAGAAACATAAAAAAAAAGTACCTGGATTGTTTGTTAAGCAGAGTTTCAGCAGTGCGTCTCTTAGCTGAACCCCTTTCTAATAGGGTAAAAATCTCGTCACAATTGGTGACGATCTCTTCTTCCAACCCCTTGACAAGAACACCTCCTTTCCCATCCTCCATCAAAGGAAGAGGTTTCTTCTGCCTTTCTTCCAAGGCTATTTTTGACAGCTCCTCAGGTGCCAACAAGTCAGTTATTTCTTCATTGTATAGCTCAAGGAACGTCACTTTTACACTGTACTCTGCATTCTGACTCTCCAATGTGTCAAAAATTTGCTTCACAGCACGTGGGATTACACCAGCATCAGGTGGTAGCTGCCCATGTAAACCTGCCTGTAAAAATTTTGCAAATTTATTAATCTTAGAATGATGCTGACTGCCAGAGAAATATAGGTAACTAAAAGCAGTAGAAGATTTTACTCCAATTTGACTAATTTGTAGCAAAATTTGTAATTGCTTTAGCAAATATGAATTTACTTAAATAAAAGAGAACCATACTACAAAAGAGGTACACAAAACACAAGCACTTGCCTTTGTTCTGCGGCACTCTCCTTCCATGGTATATGTCTTTCCTGTACCGGTCTGACCATATGCAAAAATGGTACAGTTGAATCCCTCGAGAACTTCATTAACAATAGGTATCACAGCTTGATTGTACAGGTCCTTTTGCTTGGAATTCGGGCCAAACACCTACAAAGAGGAATCAGAAATTTGATAAATTTCATCTGGAAGCAACATAGGATTGAACAAGCTTAAATTAAGAGAGTATTGATTGCCCTATACCTGCCAACTAGAATCAAAAAAAGTAAAAGTGTCTCATAATTTTCAGTCTAATCAGAAACCAAATACGGTACTGGAACTAGTATCTCTGGGTGGGACTAACAAACTTGTGTTGGCTAGTGATAAAAACTGAAATTAAAATTGAATCCAACTCACTCATACCTTATCGAAGGTGAAAACTCTATCCATTGGTTTGCCAGCTATTGACTGTGTAACAGAAACTTCTCTATTGGATTCGTCACATGTAACCACTTGAGGTGCCTTGCTTCTCAACTCATCATCATTAAATGGCCTAAAACAAGTTTATATTGTAAAAGAAAAATTCTATTTTCTACTAATATGAATAAAAGAGGAAACATCATTTTGGAATCGTATGAATTGTCAAAACTGCACTTTCAAAATCTATGAAATTATGTGAAAATTTAAATTGACTGTTCCCAACACATTGAACTCTTTAGCAATTGAATTATTCATTGAGTGGATTTATGTATCTAACGGCTTTACAGAGTCCTGAACCAATACTTCGGTGAAGCTTACTTATGTAACGGAAAAATAGAAATTACAGTAATCCCAAAAAATCAAGTCAGATGAAATGTTTTGGAAATATGTTGAAATTTCAAAGTGTCAATAAGTAAGCCCCGTTAGGTTTGTAGCAGTTGACATTGAACAAAATTGACAGTAAGCTTGGAGAAAACCAGATCTAAACATATATGAACAACAAAAATTTCGAAATATTGAAGAGAATAACCTGCATCGAAGAATAACTTGCACATTCACGGCCTTCTCTTTCTCCTGTCGCGACCCCATCTCTCACCCCAATTGCTCGACTCAACAAATTTAGTGACAAAAAATTATCTGTATCAACGGAATAGCTAGGTCTCGTTCCACGAAGAACGAATCGAAAACACAGATCGGATGAAGAGAAAGGTTTACAAGCACCAGATCTGTAATTTCTTCTGGTGCTAGGTTTAAGCTATCTTCGCTTTTCTCTCTCTCTCTTTTTCTCTCTCTAAAATATTTTAATTGAATTTTTGGGGACGATTGTGGAAGGAGCGGGATTGAAAAACGAAGAGCGCCATTTCAAATTTTATTTCGCATCTCGAGGTGCTTTTGAGCTGTTCTCCGCCGCCCGATTTGAGATCCGAAAAGGTGTGGAGCGTGCCTGGAGTAATTAGGCGGCTGCAACTGGTTCACAGAGTGATGTTTCAATTCAAAAGAACTTGGAGATGGTGGGCCCCATCTACAGAAGAAAAGTTGGGTAATCGGTGTACACCGTTAGACTGGAAAAGATGATTACATTTAAATGCGCCTTCTTTATTTCAGATATTGTCGAAAGGTTCCAGAAATAAATAAACTTCTTTTGAGCTACCCCACATACTCAGCAATCAGAATGGCACTAATTCATTTCCATTCAACTTAATAAAATAAAAATTATTTTCTTTTTAATTGAAGTATGGTATATGATGAAGATGATGATAATTCATTACTAAATATTACAAAAAATCCATATCTTTTGGCAGAACAAAAAAATAGAATCATATTTATTTTTTTTCTTTTCTTTTCAAAATATATCTTGTCAAAACAAATAAAAAAAACACATCTAAAATGCATAAAGCATTATTGCATGCATTTACAAAAACTTACGTGTGTTAATTTAAATGAATTAGGTCAAATTCGATTTATATTCCCGGATAACATGAACAACATTTTCCATGCAGTAGATAGTAACGTGAGTTCGAATTATTTTGTGAGATCAAATACATGCAACTATATTTAAAAAATGTCATGGAATAACGATTTGCTTTAATAGTTCAATTCGATACATTGATCAAAATCGATGCAGAGAAATATCTGAAAGTGCTTTTGCATCATGTTACATATATTTCTATTTTAATGAGTACGAGCAACAATTTAAGTCATACGATCAAAAAGGTAATATCGAATCCAATTATATTTTCTTACCAGATATTTTACAGAGTAAGAAAAATGCTTCTCTATTAATGGCAGCGTGTTTAGCCAATCTCAAAGGAAACTGTTTGTTCTCTCCAAAAGATGTTGATAGGATCAATAATTTGTGGACCTATCTGGTGTAAAATAACAAAGGGGCCGTTTGGATGGGGCTAGGAATAGCCAATTCCTAGGAATTTGCTATTCCTAGACATAAATCTCTCTCACAAAGTTACACACTTTCCAATATTTTCCGCCTAGGAATAGACTATTCCTAGGCGGAAAATATTGGAAAATGTGTAACTTTGTGAGAGAGATTTATGTCTAGGAATAGCAAATTCCTAGGAATTGGCTATTCCTAGCCCCATCCAAACGGCCCCAAAGCTTTCTCAGTAGAATTCCAGAATGGTGCCGACATGAGGCTCTTCCTTCTTTCTTCTAATGCAAATAATGCAAAGAGAGTGGGTGAAAGGGATTCCAATCTCCAAAATGCACATATGTAGCGTTGATACAAGTTCAAATAATTTGGATGCCCGAATGCGAGGATCTATGGCACAAGTGATGTATAGCTTAAGTAGAGTTTAAACAAAATAAATTATGCAACTCACCAAATTCAAAATGAGAGTGAGTAGATATCAGATTCTGATTGAATTGTCCCACTGCAGTACAAAATAAAATAAAATAGAGATAGAGTGTGTTGTTCTACATCAATCTACTGAATATTAAAGTTCTCGAATTGACAAAAAATCAGAATAACATAGACAACGCAAAAACAGAGCTTTATATTCTCTACTACTGCATCTCTGGATCTGCAATAAGCTGGCACACAGGCAAGGTATATGCCATCCAATGCCGAACAATATCAATAGAAATATTAAGACTTCATTAAGACGGTGAAATTCAAGTGAATTTGAAAAGGCGGTTTAGAAATCCAAAAATAAAATAAAATAAACAACACTTTGTCAATAAGATCCTAATGCAAGGTTAACATTGGACTCTCATAAACAAATAAAGACTCCATCAATTATTCTTTTGGTTTTATGTAGTTGACAAATAGCAAATTGAAGAGAGCTAACAAAAGACATAAATGTAAGACTGGATAGATTTTAATGTACCACAGAAAACACAAAGACACATGCATGTTTTTGCAAAGACCAATAAAAGGAAGATTTATGCAAAAACACTGAATGGGATACCTACAATAGATAAATGATCAAGAAGATGCATAATACCACAAAACAACAACCGAATCAGTATATTAAAATATTCAAACCCTTTCTTCACATATGAACCTATAGAGCAATAAATCCGATAGATCAGAAACACCCATAGCTACTATGCACATGAGCTACAACCAAGTATCATCTCTGACAGGTTCAATCTGTATAGTTCTACAATATTCTTCTCTCTTCTCTCTCTCTACATCTCATGATTTGTTTGAGCAGGAAAAACCCTTGCAAGCAGCCAACCAAACAATAAGGATAAACACAAAAATGGCCCCAGCAACCATTAGTTTAAATTGAAGGTTTTGAAGCCACATCTTTCTCCTCAACTGCCTTCCATGCCTCTGGAAACTATCCGCCTGACAAACACGTAAAAATAAGAAATTGAAGTAGATTAAAATATTAACATTGATATTAAACCTTGACAATGTCGAGATGAAGGTGGGTTTCGGTTAAAATTTTCTGAAGACAAGTTATTAGTCTAATAATTAGGTTCCGAGTTCTATGCCCAGGGAATTTGTTTGATTACTGACAAGTACACAGGGTTTCTTAGGCTGGGTTGAGTGTCCCAACCCAGAGTTGACAACAGATGAGGGAACTTACCCCCCACGGTACCTAAATCAACAACTGAGGTCAGGTTAACCAAGCCAGCTATAGTTAGGATGGCTGTGTGCTCGGGTCAATTAATATGTACCATGCTTGTTAAGAATTCACAAAGAACACTATATGTTTGTCAATATTTTTTTTTTCTTCATTACAAAAATAAACCATGTTAACACAGCTCGAACTTCACAGGTCAAAGTTATACTAGATAGAATGGGAATTTTGACGGGTCCTTTGTTATTTCTTAAAAGAGGGCTCTCCATGGAATTTAGCCTCTGCATGTACTTGAAATTTAAAGAGAGAAGAAACTGCAACAGCTGTGCACCTGAAATTGTAAGGTTTCAGTCTTGTCAACTAGAAGTTCAATTTTCTCGCCACGATCTAGAACCTTTTCAATGTTATCCATCATGATGCCCTTCACCTCAGTAATTTGGGCTTTAAGCTTAGACAGCTTGCTCATCTCCTCTGGGTTGTTTATGCAATACTGCATATGCTCCTTCAGCCTAGGCCTATTCATATATTTCAGTTCTCAGTTTCTCATGTTTACCATTAACTGTTACTAAGACGAACTAGCAAGAGTTATCTTTGGTTGTTATATCAAGGTTGCATTGAAAAATTATGGTACTTGGTAATAACACTAAATGTTTCTCAAATTTTGTAGATTGTAATATCAAACCAGTAATTGAAAATAGGATATGCCAATAAGACTTGTGACGGAAAACAATGACATTTTGTCTTTGCCTCCTACAAACCATTCTTTTAGGACAGGAAGTTTGAAAATTAAAGGGCAGTCACTTTTCTGAACCTTGATTTCACTGGCTGTGTTGTCAGAAAATAATCCAATGAAAATGTTTAGATGCTAGTATTGAGGAATCCCATGTAACCCTCACAAATCAAAGTGAAGTATTGGTGTCATATCAGACAAAGAAGGCAAAAAAAAAAAAAAGAAAGAAAGAAGAAGCTTTGAGTCCCAAAGAGTACCCAAATTCACGGTCAAGACTGTAAGCAATACTGAAACGATCCTCAAACAGGTCATCATCCTCGTCTGCGTCATCAGCGAATGGGTGTGTGCCCCCCTCTTCGTCGCCTATAGCTGACCCGTACCGCTGCACAAAGTCTTCCTTTACTCTCTCTAGAAATACAAATGGTACACTCCTCCCCAATCCCTCATCGGCCACCACAAGAAACACTACACCAATAGGTAAATTATATATATAATAAATTCCCAATTTATTGTGAAATTACTGGCACTATATTGCTATTAAATGTTATATGTCTTTTGGTCTTGTCAGTGTCAAGTATTACAGAGAAGCAGTTCAGTGCCACATTGATATAATCCTGCCAGTTAGACTACCAGCTTTCACACCATATTCTTCAAACTTTTTCCCTTGCAACATATTTTTCACTGTCCTTTTATTAAATTACTAGTCTTAGAATTGATGCCTAATTCCATGAAAAACCTTTTTGCTAAATGCCTATAAGACAATCTTTACCAATCCTAATCTCTAAAAGACAAACCAAACAAGAAGAGCAACTAATTGAAAAGAAAATAGAATGCTTTTAGTTGAAATAATCACAAGTGAGAGAAGAACGTACCGAAACCCTTGTCAACAAGGAAATTGAAGGTGTGACCATCACATGAGTAAGTGAATTTGTTGCTATTTGGAGGCAATTTCTGCAAACACTGAATTGCAACGGTACTGAAATTTCCAGAAAAAGAGGTGTGCTCAGCTAACACCACCGTCCCCTTGGCCACAAAGCTATAAATAAGAGGTTGCTTATTCATTGTTTTATTCTCCTTCAATTCCCCCAATTGATCTGGAAATAAGAGGCGAAAGAATTAAAGGTCAAAATTTGCACGAGAGGGAATTCAACAAGTTTCAGTGACAAACTAATGCGAAATTCTCAAAATTGAAGCTTTTATCCAAGAATTCTCCAAAGAAATAAAAACAAAATTCGAGGGATCCATGAACGGAAAAAATGTCAGATCGCAATTGGAAAGGTACAAAAAATATTGAAGAGGAATGATAAATTACAGAATAAAGATATGATCGTACGGGAGAATGTATAGAATCGACCAAAATTACAATGAAAATATATCTCTTGAAATTGAAAGGAGAGAGATCTGACCTTAAAAAACCCTAGTGAACAATTTAGTTTGCTTCGGTGCGAAGTTCCTCTCAAGAGCGCTCTCTCTCTCTCTCTCTCTCTTTCTTCTCCAGTAGTTGATTTTAGTTCGTGGCATGAGAAAATATTTGATTAGAATTGGTCTTCATACGCCGTGTATGAATTTGACAAGGATTATAGATCCGGTGTATTTGTTGTCGCCAGATTCTGATGGAAGTTCATTAATTTGACGCAATAAATTTTATCAAATTATGAAGTCCGGCCCCACATTTTACCCCGTCAGACGAATGAATTAGTTACCGTAATACAAAATATGTGCTGTAGCCTGTACTGCACAGGTTTTAATCACAATAAATTATTTTTTATAATTTCTTTATCTTCATATGAGAATGATTGTTGAATTAAAGGATCCCGTTATATAAAACTCAATCCACTTTTTAAGTACAGATTTTTTATTATTATTATTATGGCTGTTGTTGTTGTTATAAAAAAAAACAAGATTTGACTATACGGCAAGATATTGTTTTCTTAATAACTGTATAAAAAGTGATCATTAATGAAACCCAAAAAAGCACGGAATGTGGATTTGTAAACGTAATTTCATTTTCAACGGATAGAAGAGGAAAGGTTGTTGAAGCATTGACCTGTTGTTAAATTTGAAAGGTGGTTTATCATTTGCACATTTGGCTGTAAATTATCTACCAGAGAATTGACTTGCCGTTAGTGTTCTCCAATCGTGCGTGTCGTGTCGTGTCAAACACGATCGTGTTAGAGTCTCGTGTCTTGTTGTGTTGGCACGAACTACTTTTTTAATAGTGTCGTGTCGTGCTTAGTGGTGAGAAGAGGCAACACAATACGCATTTTGACACGACACGATTGGCACGATCGTGTCGTGTCGTGTTAGTCGTGTCAGATTATTTTACTAAACGTAATAATTTATTATTTGATTAAGTTTAAACTTTTTATTAATATTTTTTATAAAAAATAATAATTAGATTAGAACAATATTATGATTTAAATGATGGTAAATAATATGATGTAGTATTATAAATTGAAATTAAATTATTAATTTTGCTTAAATAATCAACATTTATAATTAAATTTGTGTTGAGGTGTCGTGTTAATTCGTGTTCGTGTCGTGTTGCGTGTCGAATCGTGTCAAACTTTCTAATGTCCCAACACGACATGATAACATGATCGTGTCGTGCCAATTTTGTATTCGTGTCGTGTCGTGTCATTTTGGAGAACACTACTTGCCGTACTGTGTTCAAATTTTTCAAATTGGTTAGTAAACAAATAAATAAATAAATAACTCAAAACATCTCCGTTTGTGGATTGTTAGTTTATCTGCTTGATGATGGATTAATCTGCTCTTGATTAGAAAAAATAAAGTGAAAATGGAAATTAGGAAACAAATCATATAAAATTATTGTCAATTTTATCACTCAAAATTTGGAGATTAAAATTTTGTTCCCGCCTCTCCTCTAGTTCTTTCCGATCTATTCTATCTCAAATTGTGAAGCCAGCCCGTGCTTTTTTATGTTCGCTTTTAAAATACTTTTTTGTTGCCGGGGTGCAACGCACAAATAAAAAACTTTCTAGGTAGCTGCTATCTAGTTGTATCGGAAAAAAACAAAGAAACAAAAATGTACATTTATTTATTTTGTTTTTCTAATTTTGTGAAATGCTGACTCAATTAGGCCCTGATGAAAATGAAGTTTACATGGGATTTCATTTCAATTGAATTGATTTCATATGATTTCGTTAGATCTAATTACATGGGAATTCTAACCAAATGACATCAAATTCCTTCATTTTGATCAAGAATTTTTCCAACGAAATGAAATGAAATGAAATTCCACATTAAAAAATGGGATTTTGATCAGGCAAGGAATTATTAATCGATCCCAGAGTACAGACTCAGTACGTCTAACAGAAGATCTCTAGTGATTTCTATAGTGCAGACCGCAGATCAAACCATGACTTGTGCACAAAGCACAAAATTTCTTAAAAAAAAAAAAAAAAAAAAAAAAAAAAAAAAAAACCCATAGCGGGCAGTAGCTGATACTTATAACTTTTGCTATTTTTTGTTTCGACTTTTTTTTTGAGGGTCAGTTGGCAATTACATTTATTTTTAAACTTAATTTTTAGATTTTTGTTATTCTCGGGGGCTCTTATATAAAAGTTCAACTTATGATCTCAGCAGTTTGATAACTCGATAAGAGCTGAGTTTAACGATGATCTCACAAATCTGGAATTATTCCTAAAGAAAATAACAGTATGTCAGTATCCATCCTTAATAGTCCTGTACTGAGGCACAATTGCACTGCACAGAAGGCTTTTTGAATGAATTACCTTACTAAGACTTTGGTTTGGGTAGTTCTGTAGAGTCACTGCGTACCAATGTCCTGAGTCCTGACTATCTCTGTAGTTATAGTCAGTTCGGTACTATTGAAATTGGTTGCATAAAAAATTATGTCTCAATTATACCTCATTATGCCTAAAATCCTAATTGAAGTGCATTGCATATTTTCAGTTGGAACTGGTCCTGAAGTTACTGTGTCAGTAAATTACAGGTTTTTTGACAGATTATTGCAACAAAATATGACTTCATTAATACCAATTTTTTCGAGTAAAAAAATAAATCAATGCTTTTCTGAAAATATTATTAAGGCGTCAGGATTCAGGTCAAGCACTGAGGTTTTCTATACAACCGAATCAAATCAAAAGTAAAATACAATCACTGGATGAAAAGGGGACCAATGTCTTAATGAACTGATCTGACAATTAGAGAAATTTAATAGACAATTTTTTTAGTACTAAGCTGATTATTCATTAGAATCATTACAACAAAAAAACACGTAAAGATCAAAGGTTCCCATTCTTTAATTAACAGTTCCAATAACATTCTTTACATTGACATCCATAATCTCTGAATACCACCAAATACTAAATAACCCAAGAACTTCAAGAAAAACTAAAAATCCTAAATAATAATTCCTATCCCTACCCTACCTAGCAACCAAATACCCCAAACCCGAAACCCGGAACAGCAAACACCAGACCCAATTACCCGAACAAACCCTACATCTAACCACCGAACCCATACAAGGTCCTTCCCTGGCGCTTGAGCGCATACACCACGTCCATGGCAGTGACAGTCTTCCTCCTGGCGTGCTCCGTGTAGGTCACGGCGTCTCTGATCACATTCTCAAGGAAGATCTTGAGCACGCCACGTGTCTCCTCGTAGATCAAGCCGCTGATACGCTTGACTCCGCCACGCCTCGCCAGCCGTCGGATCGCCGGCTTGGTGATGCCTTGGATGTTATCTCTAAGCACCTTCCTGTGACGCTTAGCGCCTCCCTTTCCTAGCCCCTTGCCTCCCTTGCCTCGGCCTGACATGTTCGTAGATTTTGAGCGAGAGAGATTTCAAAGAGGAATGTTCTTTTCTTTTCGGAGATGGGATGGGGAAGGGGGAAAGAGAGGATTTGATTTATAGAAGTTTTGATGAAGAGTCGATCCATGGACTACCAAGAGTGGGCCGTTGGATCAGAAAATGAACGGGCAAGATTGGATTCGGGAGTGGTTTGGATCGATGACGTGGATTGGGTCTTGGGGGAGTTTGTGTTTCTTCGTGAAGCGATACGGACAGGTGTTCGATGGTTGGCTGAGGATATTATGTTGACGTTTCCGTATCTTCATTTGTGCAGCAGCCTTCAGCGTTTCAGCCTTTTTGAGAGTTTTTTTTTTTTTTGGGCATGTTTGGAACGCCAAGAATAAGTCTTATTTCAGAATTGCTTATTTTAAAGAGTGCCAAAGATACTTTGGAACAAGATGAATAAGCTATTCGGCCTCTTTATTCTAGTTCCCACAAAAAGTCGGAACTAGGTCGATACTGTGCTCCCGTGAAGATAAAAAATATTAAAATATTCCTTCATCGATATTAAAAAATAGAGAAACGGAGAGAGACTATTTTCAATTCATTCTTACCATTGCTCACTCCTCCATTATTGCAATTACCTACCTGAGAGTTGTCGCACTCCTCTTTAGATCTACGACGAGGAGAAATCGGCGAACTGGTTGCCAGTGGCGAGTTCACCGTCGATCGGCGATTCGATAGAGCCTTGTTTTATATAAAGTAAGCTTCTCAACATTTTCAATTTGCACTGATTTGGCGATTATTCGATCAGCGATTCTGATTCGATTATTATAAAGTAAAAATCTGTGATTTCCTTTCCTTTTTTACTTGATTTATATTCTGATTTGATTAGTGTTCTGATTGATGTTACTTTTTTACTCGTTTTATGTAGATCTATTTCCTTTTTATTAGTGTTCTTTTTTTATACCAATTTCCTTTTTTATGTAGATCTATTTCCTCTTACGTAGACTCGACTTCGCAGATTCCATCTCCTATCCCAAAAGAGGTCCCCGTGTCTCTTTTCTTAAGCCTTCGTTGCAGGAGAAGGTATCATGAGGAAGTGTTCTTTCTTACTTGATTAGCGCTCTGATTGATGCATTTAATTATTAACGTTTGATCTATAATAGCCCCAACTAAATGACTTGATTTTCTACAAACTTTGAGTTGTTGACAAACTGAACAGAGAGAGAAGAGTGATAGAAATTGAAATTGGGTTTTTACCATCAACTTGGGTTTTACTAGAAACTTGCATATTTTTTTTTACTTGGCTACTGTACAACAGTTGCTGGCAAATCAATGTAAATACTTGGCTACACAATAGTTATGTTTTACTCTTGATTAAAAATATTAGACGTAAGAGATGTTGTTCTGAAAGAATTGTTGAACTTTTGACTTGATTAAAAATAAATCAGCATGTACATATTGATTAATTAAAAATATTTGAAGGGAGCTTTTAGAACGTCACAAAAATAGGAAGTCAAAACAATATCATTTACACTGATTTCCCGGCAACTGTTTTACCAGCAAGGTTTTTTACCAGCAACTGTTTTACCAGTAGTTACATTTATTAATTGACTATTCCAAGATATTGATTTTTGGATTTTCTTTCTCTGACAAACTTTTTATTTTGCTATGCAGGTTGTAACGGCATTTAAAATGAAACATCTCCTGTAAACTTCTATAACTGCATATTTGTCTCAAAAACATGGTTGATATTGAAGTGTTATTCATCTGACTACTCTCCGTTTCAACTATATGCATTTTTTTATGGTTCAACATAAATAAAATTATAAATATCAACTCCTGGGATTAACTTTTGATCTATGTCTACACCATGCAGTCAGTGTTAGCCTTACTATTCACAATTTCTTCATTTAGTTTCAGTTGAACATGTTATTGTCTTCATTTTTTTCTGCACAAACCTATTTATAACCAACAAATTAGTGTAAAAATTATACTAAAATCCATGTAGGATGCATTGGGTGTATTTGATGGAACACATATCAACGCATTCCCAGATTATGATGAAACCTTCAAGGAACGCTGGTGCGATAGGAAGGGAAATATGCCACAAAATGTTATGGCGGTGGTGAACTTTGATGGAAACTTCTTATACGTAGTTGCAGGTTGGGAGGCGTCAGCTCATGACAATTTAGTATTGCTCAAAGCCATTGAAAGATGAGGGTTCAGGGTCCCACCGAGCGCGGTACTATTTGGTCGATGGAGGATATGCAAATACTCCTCAACTCCTAAGCCCCTACCGTGGTAAGACGTATCACTTGGCACAATTTAGCACACGTAGTCGTGAAAATCGATATGATTGTGCAGAAGAATTATATAACCATCGACATGCACAATTGAGAAATATTGTTGATAAGATGTTTGGCATACTTAAGGGTCGCTTTAAAATTTGTAAGGAAATGCACAGATATAAGTATGATATCCAAACCGACCTCGTCATTGCATGTTGCATACTCCACAATTTCATCAAGCGTCACCAACATGATAACTCAGATGATGATTTTTCTGATGATGAGGTGGACTCCGACTCCGGCTCTAGAAATGATGGTGTTTCAGAAGAATTTAGGGGCACTGATACACAAGTTGGAGGTGCAATGAGAGATAGGATTAGAGATATGATGTGGGATAATAGATGAAATCATGTTTTCATGTTGCTTGTTTCAAATAGAGTCCGTTAGCACGATTTGAAGGATGTATTCAATAATTTGTTATTAATTTGTTTTCATTAGTGGTCCTATCTATTGTAAGTGTTATTAATTTGTTTCAATCATGTTTTCATTCGAGACAGTTTGTAACTGATACGTAACCAGCATTGAGGTGGTGCCAAAAAAAAGATAGAAATGATAGTTG
This sequence comes from Rhynchospora breviuscula, assembly GCA_027562975.1. Lineage (NCBI taxonomy): Eukaryota > Viridiplantae > Streptophyta > Magnoliopsida > Poales > Cyperaceae > Rhynchospora > Rhynchospora breviuscula. The sequence goes on along the minus strand of CM050400.1, from coordinate 5,409,136 downwards.
CATAGAAGTTAGTTGAAAAATAAACAACAAATCATTATATTTTAATATTTTTTCCTTGTTCTTATTCCTAGCTAACCATCCAAACAACATGCTCAATTACATGAATAAGCAATTCTTCACCATCCCTTATTCAACATCCTTATTCAAAAACAAGCTATTTTATTCTTATTCACCACACTTCCAAACACACCCATTATTGTAAACAAATTTTAATTAGTTGATAGAGTTTTTTTAATTGTAAACAAGTTTTAATTAGTTATAGAAAATTATTTAAACTTTTGCTTTCTGACCTCTAAGACCTCAATTGGTTCTCTACATTTTGTAAGTATTGTTTGGCATACTGGTTGCACACCCATTACCTCAATTGACTTTGTGTGAGATCTAACAATTTTTGCTTCTATGTGGCTAACAAGGTTATTGGAAATGCCCGAATCATAACCATCATATTCAAAACAATTTATAATATTGAAGGGATTTGTTTCTTCTAATTTTTTGTGTTGAGGTAGAGGATTTGTCATGATACTAGTGGTTTCAGAAGATGATTCTTTGATTGTGATTGAGCCCCTATCAATTAGGTCTTGGATCACATATTTGAGGTTGTAACAGTTGTCAATATGGTGTCCAACACTCCGATGAAATTCATAAAAAATAGTTGGGTTATATCCACGTGACCCAGGGTTTACTTGTTTGTTTAACAAAGTAATGTTCCGTACTCCCATTAGCTTGGCAAGGATAGAGCTTGTTGGTTCGCCAATAGAGGTAAATTTTCTGAAAGTTCGAGGTTGTTGCGATTGGTTCGAGCGCCAGCTTTGATTAGAGCCAAAAAATATGGGTGTTCTTGGATTGCTAGGTAGCAAGAAATTGATGGTGAAGCGGACTTGACTATCATATTTATGGATTCTTCATTTATGGGTTTTACTTTGACTCTAGCTGCCATAGCTCTTCAACTCCCAACATAAGATCCAAACGACTCACCGTGATTCTGTTTACGAAATTATAGATCCCCACTTCGTGGCTCTATATCCAAGTTGTATGAATATTGGTCAGTGAATAAATTTGACAATCAATCAAATGATGTGAGCCTTGGATAAATCAAGTGAGGTAAACCATTTTAGAGCCAATCCAAATAGTGGATCATTTGATCTCAATGGTACCCCAAATCCCCACAATAGTACATCCAAGATTCTACTTTGTTTCAAAAATCATACTTTGTACTTGTTAATTTATTATTCAACGAATTGTAAAAATTACAAAAGAGTTTTGACGAATTTTGTTACACAAATATAAAATCATGTTGGGTCCCTCCTCATTGTAGCTTATTTTCTCTTTATGTTTATGTCCCTTTGTAATTAATCTATTTAGTAGGGGTTAATTTGTAAAGTGTAAACACCTGGTTTAATAAAAGGGAAAGAGAAAATCGGGCTATGTACTTTTTTAGCCCACCGAAAAATACTTGTGCTTTTTTTCTTCTCTCTCTGGCTCTGTTGTGTTGTGCGCACCCTCTCTGGTGCGAATAGAAAAACTCAATCTCCTCTCTCTCGAATCTAACTGATCTCTCTCTGTACCTGTACCACTCTCCTCTCTAGTCTCAATAATTGGTATCAGAGAGCAAGGTTCGTCGCTGTGGTGGAAACCCTAGCCGACGAGTCACCGCCGTCAAACCCTAGCTGCTGCTGAGCCGCTGTCGTTGATCGCCTCTATTTCCGACATCGATTGGGTTGCTGCCGTCGAGTCGCGAGTGGCCGTTGTTGCGCCATATTGAGGTGAGGTTCTATTTGACCGGTGTATTGCATTTAGGATCTAGGGTTTGTGTCTAAAATGGAAGAGAACAATAGTGGTACCATGGTCAAGCTTACATCTTCCAATTACTCTATTTGGAAGTCTTGTATGGAAGATTTGTTGTATTGCAAGGATGCATATGAACTCCTTTCGGGTATCAAACCCGCTACTACCTCCGATGATGTTTAGACAATGGGTTGATGATTCCGTTTATCACCATATCTCATCCGAAACCAATGCCAAGGTGTTGTGGGAAAAGCTTGAAAGCTTGTATGAGCGCAAGATCGTTCAAAATAAGACCTTCTATATTAGGAAGTTGGTAAACATGAAATACCAAGAAGGTTCCTCGGTGTTGGATCACTTGAGTCGGTTCCAAGATTGTGTGAACCGTTTGTCTACCATGAAAATGGCGTTGGATGAGGAGTTGTAAGTATTAATTTTGTTGAGTTCCTTACCCGATGGTTGGAAGACTTTAGTGGTGTCATTAAGTAATTCGGCACCCGATGGTGTTGTGACCCTAGCCATGGTTAAAGATAGCATGCTCAATGAAGAGTTGAGGCGTAAGGAGTTAGGGATCACTAGTGAGTCTTCGGCTCTTGTCACCGAAAATCGTGGAAAGAGTACTCAAAGGAATGCTCATGGTGATGATGATAGGAATAAGTCAAAGGGGAGGTCCAAGTCAAGAAAGGAAATTACATGCTATTATTGTAAGAAGCCCGGTCACATAAGAAGTGAATGCCGGAAGTTGAAAGCCAAGAAAGATGACTCCAAGAGAGATCAATCTAGGGGAATAAGAGAAGATGATGGGAAAGAAAATACTACCGCAATTGTTACAAATGAAGAAGTGTCCATAGCTTGCGATAAGGGTTTTGTGAACCTTACTAGTCAAGACTCCACTTGGGTGGTTGATTCTGCCGCCTCATTCCATGTCACATCTAGACGTGACTTGTTCACTTCCTACAAAGAGGGTGATTTTGGTGTTGTTAGAATGAGGAATGATGGAGTTTGCAAAATCTTTGGCATTGGAGATGTTTGCGTAAAGACTAGTTTAGGATGCAAGCTTATTCTCAAGAATGTTCGGCATGTGCCGGATATGAGGCTTCATTTAATTTCGGTGGGAGCCCTTGATGATGAGGGGTATCAAAGTTGCTTTCTTAGTGGGAAGTGGAAGTTGTTGAAGGGCCATTTGGTTGTTGCTCGAGGAACCAAATCCGGTTCACTCTATGTTACTCAAGTGAAGGTGTTGGTGAGGTGAATGCCGCGGAATGTAACTCAACCAATTTGTGGCACTTGCGGTTGGGTCACATGAGTGAGAAAAGTATTGAGATTCTTTCTAAAAAGAAGTACCTACCTATTGATGGTACTTCACTTACCTCATGCACACATTGTTTGACGGGCAAACAACATCGTGTAGCCTTCAAGAGGAATCCAACAAGTAAGAGGCCGGGTGTGCTTGATTTAGTTCACACCGATCTTTGTTCTATGGGAGATAGAACTCTTGGCGGTGCTCTTTACTTTGTTACTTTTGTGGATGATCATTCAAGAAAGTTGTGGGCATACTCTTTGAAGACGAATGATTAAGTCTTGGAGGTGTTCAAGCAATGGGTTGTGAAGGTTGAAAAAGAGACCGGTCGGAAGTTGAAGTGCATCCGATCGGATAATGGAGGAGAAAACCGTGGTCCCTTTGAGTTGTTTTGTAAGACCAATGGTATCAAACTTGAGAAGACCGTCTCCAAAACTCCACAACAAAATGGTGTGGCCGAGAGGATGAATCGCACCATTTGTGAGAGAATTCGTTGCATGCTTTCTCATTCCAAGCTTTCCAAAGATTTTTGGGGTGAAGCTTTGAACACCGCGGTTCATTTGATCAACCGCTCTCCTTCGAATGCATTGGATGGTGACATACCCGAGAGGGTTTGGAAAGGTAAAGATATCTCTTATGACCATCTAAGAGTGCTTGGTTGTAGGGCCTTTGTGCATATACCCAAGGATGAAAGATCTAAGCTTGATAGCAAGACTAAAGAGTGATTTTTTTGGGGTATGGAAATGGTGAGTTTGGATATAGGTTGTGGGATCCGATTGAAAAAAAGTTAGTGAGAAGTCGAGATGTGGTGTTCTTTGAACAAGAAACCATTGAAAATTTGTGCAATCTCGACAAGGCCAAAACCTCTTCAAGTAGCCATGTTGATCTAACTCATATTTCAAGCAACAACCTAAGAACCGAAGCCAATCACCAAAACTCTAGCCAATCAACCGAAACAAGTGTCCCACAAAATGAAGAGAATGATTCACAAACCGAAACCTCTTCAAGTGATAGTTCTCAAGTGCAAGAACTAAGGAGGACAAGTCGAGAAAGACGGGCTAATACAAGGTACTCTTCTAATGAGTTTGTGTTATTTGTAGATGGTGGTGAGCCCGAATGTTATGAAGAAGTCATGTTGTCGGAGCACAAAAACAAGTGGTTGGAAGCCATGCAAGATGAGATGAAATCTTTGCATGAGAACAACACCTTTGAATTGGTGAAGTTGCCGAAAGGCAAGAAGGTGCTCAAGAACAAATGGGTGTATCGAATGAAATCCGAGGGTCAAGAGGCAAAGCCAAGGTATAAAGCTCGGCTAGTTGTGAAAGGATTTGACCAAAAGAAGGAAATTGATTTTGAAGAAATTTTTTCACCGGTGGTCAAGATGTCCTCAATTCGAGTTGTGCTCGGTTTGGCCGCTAGTTTGAATTTGGAGATTGAACAACTAGATGTCAAAATCGCATTCCTCCATAGTGATTTGGAGGAGGAGCTCTACATGAAACAACTGGAAGGGTTTGTGATGAAAAGGCAAGAGCACTTGGTATGCAAATTGAGGAGAAGCCTCTATGGCTTAAAACAAGCACCTCGGAATTGGTACAAAAGGTTTGAATCTTTTATGTGTGACAAAAATTTTGAGAGAACCAACTCGGATAATTGTGTTTTTGTGAAGAAATTCTCTAATGGTGATTTCATTATTCTCTTGCTCTATGTTGACGACATGTTGGTCGTTGGAAGGGATCTAGAAAAGATCAAGGAGTTGAAAGAGAATCTTGAAAAAGAATTTGCCATGAAAGACTTGGGTGCGGCAAAGTAAATTCTTGGCATTAAAATTACTAGAGATCGTGGAGAACACAAGCTTTGGTTGTCACAAGAGAAGTACATTGATAAGGTACTTGAAAGATTCAATATGAGCAAGTGCAAACCGGTTTCCTCTCCTCTTGCTAACCATTTTAGGTTGTCACATAATGGTTGTCCTAAGAGTAACAAGGAGAAGGAGGAGATGAGAGATGTACCATATGCATTGGTTGTTGGCTCTTTGATGTATGCTATGGTGTGCACAAGACCGGATATTGCTCAAGCGGTTGGTATGGTGAGTCGTTTTCTTTCTAATCCCGGTAAAGAGCATTGAAATGCCGCTAAGTAGATACTTCGGTATTTGAGGGGTACAACCAACCGTTGTCTTTGTTTTGGTGGGAAGAACCCAACTTTAGAGGCATATACGGATGCCGATTGGGCCGGTGACATAGACTCGAGAAAGTCTACATCCGGTTACTTGATGTGTTTTGGAAATGGAGCCGTGTCATGGCAATCTAAGTTGCAAAAGTGTATTGCACTTTCTACTACCGAAGCCGAGTACATAGCCATTACGGAGGCATGCAAGGAGCTAATTTGGTTGAAGAAATTCTTGCATGAGCTAGGCGTTCGGCAAGAGAGGTATGTGTTGTTTTGTGATAGTCAAAGTGCAATTCATTTGAGCAAGAATCCGACATTCCACTCTAAGTCCAAGCATATAGATTTGAGGTATCATTGGATACGCGATGTGCTTGAGAAGAAGGAATTGATGTTGGAGAAGATCCACACAAGTGAGAATGGGTCGGATATGTTGACGAAGCCGGTACCGTCTTTGAAGCTTGAAGCTTGCTGTGAAAAGGCGGGTCTAGTTGAATTAGATGCTCCATGAGTTGGGAGGAGGAGTTTGTTGGGTCCCTCCTCATTGTAGCTTATTTTCTCTTTATGTTTATGTCCCTTTGTAATTAATCTATTTAGTAGGGGTTAATTTGTAAAGTGTAAACACTTGGTTTAATAAAAGGGAAAGAGAAAATCGGGCTATGTACTTTTTTAGCCCACCGAAAAATACTTGTGCTTTTTTCTTCTCTCTCTGGCTCTGTTGTGTTGTGCGCACCCTCTCTGGTGCGAATACAAAAACTCAATCTCCTCTCTCTCGAATCTAACTGATCTCTCTTTGTATCTGTACCACTCTCCTCTCTAGTCTCAATAAATCATGTTAAACATTTTCATGATATCTTTTTGTGAGAAACATATATGATTTTGAGAAAAATTTGTAAATACCATACGCCTAGGAGTAAACATGTTTTGACGGAAATAGTACAAAGAGATAACTAGATGCTTAAAACCAATTTTCATTTAATTACTTTCCCACGTGACCAAAATCATTTTTATGAAAACTAACTTTCATTTATGACAAAAATCATCTTTATGTTGTGCATGCCTCAGAAGCTTGATTGTCACCTTAATCCCATTAGTTGTCACTTTTAACCAATTCTTCGTCTCACTTACCTAATTCTTTGCCTTATTGCTGGTTCTGCTTTTTTTGTTGTGCATATGAAGCCAAACGAGAAATGGGCTCGGCCCGTTATTGGCTCATACGAAAACGAGAAAAGGATGATACAGGGATAAAAAGAAAGCAGCTATTATAAGTGCCATCGCTAAATAAACCATCGCTGCCATCGCTGCTATATGTTACAAATGTTCAGTTTAATAATAAGAAGTGTTCAGTTTAATAATAAGAAGTGTTCAGTTAAATGCGTCAACTAATGGGCAAAGTCTCGCCAGGGTCAAGGTCGCGCGTCAGACTTGGAGAGAGGCGCGCCAGGGGCAAAGTCGGAAAAAAATTAATTTGAACCGGATCGGTTCATGACCCCTTCTATTTTTTTCATGTCTTGTGTGTCCGGTTCATGACCCCTTCGCTTCGTTTAGTAAAAATGAGTTACGATTGGCCGACTTTGCAACTAACTAAACATTTATACTCAATTAACAGAACATTTGTATTGACCCAACTGAACATTTGGACAAAAATAAAAAAAAATCAAAATAAACATAGTGAACATAGCGAACACTTATAAAACAGTGGACAATTATAATACAAAGTGAACATTTGTATTTAATAAAGTGAATACTTATAATAACGAAATGAACAAAAAATCGCTGGGTGAGTAGAGGGGGGAGAGCGCTGCTCAGCGAGCGCTGACTGACACACGATGGCAGCGATGGCACAAAGCGCGATGGCAGTAATCAATTTTCAAAAGAAAGTAGAGTCTAGAATCGATCCCATCTCGAGAAGCTTGAAGTTGCTCTTTTTCTCCTTGTCAAAGCTATCTAGGATTTACACATTTCTCTTGAATCTCTTGCTAATTTCACTTATAAATTATGAAAGAGTGTGAGTAAGAGAGATAGGAAGTTGATAGCTTGATCATCTATATGTACTTGTAAGATAAATTCTTGATTTAGTGAATTTACACTGATCGCTTCCGTGGTTTTTTTCTTCCAAATTTTCTACGTAAAATCTCGTGTCCCTTTTTTATTTTTCTTGTGCTTGATTGTATGATTCTTGTTTGGTTCTCAAATGGTACCATCATAACTTTATTCTAGCGAGTATTGTTTTATACCCAACATGTGTTCGATGAAATTACTCCTTATTTATTTGCTTTTGTTGTGCTAGACACCGGTACCGAGGAAAATTGCCCAACATTTTTCCTCTAATGGTACAATTTGATTTTATTTCATTTCTCCGTCATATTTTATATAAAATGCTAAAAAAATTGTAAATTAATTAAGTGATATAAGATTTTCGTGTTTTGAATGTTCAAGATTTTTTATTCATTTTCATAAACTTTTATATTGTTCAAACAAAAAAAAAAAAAATTCAAACTTACATACCATTGCATATAATTACAAAGGTTTTTGCGCAACGCGAGAAATTAGAACCAGTAGACTGTAGACGTCAAGATCTACTGATACAAGAGAGTCACTTTGTAAGAAGGATAATGTTTATCAACATAAGTAAGAATGAGCAAACCTCAAGTTTACATTTCAATAATTTTTCTTTGAGAAATGCTAGAGTCCAATATATTGGACATATGGGCTCCGTCCAATACGATCGTTTTCACGTTTTTAAATTTCAAATGACCGATCCGAACCTTTCAATATGTTCTCCATATTGAAAACTTACAATAAACCAATTTTTACATTTTTTCGGAATTTTTTATTATTTTTTTGGTATTTTTGAAAATTCTTGATATAAACATTATGGATCGTCCAATAACAACGATTTTCTAAAATACAAAAAAAATAGTAAAAAATTTCGAAAAAATGTAAAAATTGGTTTCTTATAAGTTTTCAATACGGAGAACATATTGAAAGGTTCGGATCGGTCATTTGAAATTTAAAAACGTGAAAACGATCGTATTGGACGGAGCCCATATGTCCAATATATTGGACTCTAGCATTTCTCTTTTTCTTTTCGTTATGTGATAACGAGCGGAGTTCTTTTACTTCATGCTTGGATGATCTTGGGTTATGAATTTAGATAGTGCTTTGGCTCAGGGACGGAGAGGAGACGAAGCGACGAAGAAGAATAAAGAATTAATCTGCTCGCGAGCTATTACTCGCCCCTTACTCCCTCTTCGTTGTTCTGGAGCAGAGTCTGAAAATTTATAGCATATTTCTTGCAAGTAGTTATTAGTTGAAGTCAAGTAGTGTTTAGATGAGAAGCTGGATGCAGATATAGTCTAATATTTTTCTCTTTTTTACTTTTATAAGGTTGCAATCAGTTACTATTTGTTTCCGTAAAAATGAAACGGGCCTTAAGTCCTTTTTTAAAAAAAAGAAAAAAAATTGTATTACACATGGATAAAGGAAAGAAATTACACGAAGTTACAATTTCCAACTTGTTCACAGCTAGTATAATAAAGGCATAAAGCTTGTTTACTTGTTCACGGCTAGTATAATAAAGCTTGTTTACAACAATTCTCAAGCTTCATCCACTAATAACAGCAGTACCGATTACCGAATAATTGCCAAATAAAAGCAATACTAAATTCAATTCTGATTTAGATGACTATTTTACAATCCGACTTGATTTAAGATCCCACACTCCTGGTGCAGAAGTCTCCTACAAAAATCTTAGGTTTGAATGTATTTTTTATCAGTGCACATTTAAGAGAGTTCATAACACACTCAGTATAGAAATTCTGATTAAAATCAATCAGAATCGGAATCATGGCGACGCCTCTGCTTATCTTTGCCGTGTCGGCTGTTCTTATGTCTGTCGTCAGAACTACGGTCCCGGTCCCGTTCCCGCCTCCTTTCATGCTTATCTTTGTCTCTCCTTCTCTCTTTAGATGATTTCTCCTCGCGCTTCTCTCCCCTCTCATCCCGCCGCTTCCTTTTCTTCCTCTCATCTTCATCAGAAGATTCTTCCCTCTCTTTTGGCTGTGGGGATTCAGATCTTGTTTCCTGGAGCTCCACTTGCATGGAGCTCGATTCCTCATTTCGAGGCGCCCTGTAATTACAACATCGCAGATATGTATCAATTTAATATTACATTTTTCAATACAAAAAGACGACAAAAGAAAATGGAGAGTAAAACTCAGCATCTCCTGTAATTTGCAAATTTCATTCACTGAACCATTAAAGTTAACCAAAGCGAGGAGAAAAATTACATACTTGTACAAGCCCAGTCCTTGGACTTGGGCAGCCTCCGCATGCCCTGCACCAAGATCCTCAGCAGTGGAGCCTCTTTTAACAAGCTCAGCATATTCATGCTTGTCGAGGCGGTTGCCTTGAGCCCGCTTGGCCCTTTTAGGAGCCAAACCTAGTGCCTCTCGCATGGCCTGCTCCTCTTCCTCTTTTACTCTTCTTATCTCTTCTTTCAGTGCATCTTCTGAGTTGTCCCCACTTTTGTCTCTAGTATACCAGAAGAGGTCTTTCCCTAAATAAAAGAAATAAATAAAACTGATGTCAGAAGTATGTGGGAATCACTATTCTAATTGGATGAGAACTTAACGGAACATTTACTTTATTACATTAACATTCAAGAATTAAAGCTCACAAAGACAATTGCAGAAAACAAGTATAGGTTCCTTTTTATATTGCCAATGTGTCAAAATTTCCAGCATAACACACTTTACGTCCTTGAGCTTTTCTGAAACATTATTATCCTCATTGCCTTATAATATGCTTTTTCTCCCTCTTACAAATCCAAAAAAAAAAAAAAAAAATTCCAACTAAAGAAAAAACATAATTTCTAACAAACACAATTACACAGAAAAATACACAAAAGAAAACAAACAAATACAATGCATATGCTTTTCTCGGGAAAAAAGCACAGAATAATAACAGATATTATCCACAAAAAATTATCTCACAGCAAGCACTATCTACAAGCAATTATTTGTTATGAATCGAACAATAATTTCTATCATGTTCAACAATCACCAAATTATTCTCACAATGAAACTTTCACTGAATCAGTTTTCCTTTCCTGACCTTTTCCCCGAGGTTCTAGTAAATGAAATTTTCTTGGTAATTTTTTTAGCTGGTGGTGTACATAGAATATACATATTGATCCAGTCTCAACAGAAATATACGAGAAAATGGTTTTAATTACCTTTCTGCCATCTACCAACAGGGGCCTTGATGCTGTGCCCGAGATAGTTCTCTCTGTGCTTGTCTGCCTTCACATCATCCCACTTGAACTCTGTATTTATCATTAAAATTCATACATAACAACTTGTCAGTCCATTTCTTAAAAAAAAAAACCCCTAATTTTCGTTTAGTCTGGTGAACCGATTGAGCTTTTAAAGGTACAAATATGGTAACATTTCACACAGAAAATCACTGTTCTGGTCAATATTTCTGGCCAGAATAGAAGGTAGAGGTTTGTCACATCTTTTACACTCAAATTGAGCCCCAATTCAGCACAAAAAAAAAACCCCAATCAAACACAAACCTTTCCAAAAAAGTACAAAAAAAAAAAAATAACTACCATCGAAAAAGAGATCTTACGATCGCGGCCGCCTCGAACGCCTCCTCTCGTTGGGTGATACATGTTTCACGCAGGTCGAAGAGGTAGGAAGGAGAATTGAAGGTTGGAAACGATAAGTCGAAACCCTAATTTCACCTCGATCTGTAATTCTGTATTCAACTATTGATCGAGAGGAGAAGGGGATGGATCAGTATACAGACTAAAAAGAATCGATCCGGATCGAACGGTCGTCAGTCGGCATCTATTTGTAATCGGATCTGATATCATGAATTCATAAACCGACTCGACTCGATAACATGTCTAGTCAAAGGCCCAACTGTCGACCCAATCAGGCCCAAATCTATGTGGGTCCCATTCTGATTAAGACCTAGTTGGAGAACTGATCTGATCGTCTAGTCATCTCCTTAATCCTTATTATAAAATCGGATCATACTCACTCCAAGGAGCTCAAGAAAAAAAAAAAAAACAAAAAACAATTCGAAAGAGGAGAGAATGGCGATGAGATCGGTGATCGGAGGGATGAGGCGCCTCGGCGGATCTCAGTCTGAGGTCACGTGCGGCTCACGTGCGTCCGTACGTCTCTTCAGCGATGACAGGGGGAAGGTTCTGAGTGAGGAAGAAAGGGCCAAAGAGAATGTTTACATTCAGGTCCCTCTATTTTCTTTTTATTTAATCAGAATATTAGTTTAATTATGTGATTTTTGTGTTATATTGGAGTTTTGAACAGTTCATGCGCAATTAGCACTTTCCGACTGGAACATGCATTGTTTCCTATTGTGTTGCACTATGGAAAGAGGGTTTATATTTAGGACGTGAAATTAGATCTAATAATAGATCTTTCTGAGCAAGTTTAAGCTTTAATTAGGATTAGTTTACTGGAGGCATTGATACAAAACCCTAGACCTTTCCTTAACTAGTCCAGCGTCCTATTATGTTTCCTGAAGTTTAGTTAAATTAATAGATGAAGAAAAAATTAAGTTTAAACTGTACTCAAATTAATTTATCTTAATAATTGGTAAAGTTTTGATTACTTAGTGTAGTTATCTGAGATAATGCTCATTTTTTATGACGGATGACCTCTTGGAAGTCATAATAAGCAGAATATCAAATTTGATTTACATGCAATAGATTGTATTGTGGTTTAGTCCTATCTCTACATCTATGCTATTACACTTGTAGCATCTTATCTCAAAAGAGTATCTTAAAATAATGCGAAAAGCCCCCCAAGAACTCACCCAACTGTTAATTTTAGAAGATAAGACTTTATACCTGTGAAGCCAAACATTCAAAATGGCATTTAATTTTTTTATATGAGAACAACACATCGAACAATAATGACAATTGGACATTTTCCTAGCTATTTTCTAATCTTGTTCATAATTTCGTTGCTTTCTGCTCAATGTAGAAATGGGAGAAGGAGAGGTTGGAGAAGCAGAAAAAGAAGGCTGAAGCTGAGAAGGAAAAATCTGACAAGGTTATTTCCTTTTTACATTGACATAACTTATAATGTGTCTCCATTTCTCTGTTTATTATCTAGTTGATCTTGAATATAGACAGAGTAAGGATATTGGCACACACTTGATGGTATGCAGTATGCTAGTTTTATCTTGTACCGGTAAATATCTGTTACTACAAAATGGTCACAGATGATGCATGTGTGTCATTGTACCAGTGATTAGTGGTGCAAATGGAAAAGTGACTTGCATGCTAATTGTCATTTCAACTTCCTTAACTGGAAAAGTGACTGATTATAGCTGAGGTACACTCAGCTCTTATCTTAGTAGAGAGCCTTGAAATGACACCTAATTATGAATGACCTGGAAAGGTTATATTTTTTTCCGATTGTTTGCAACCCCTTTAATCTCAATCCTACTATATTTGCATGAAATATATTGCATGCTTAAAAATTCTGCAGAATTGAATAGTATTTGTTTCTCTGACCTATTTTGTCCTGTCAATCCTGTTACAGAGTCCTGATAGCTCCAAAAAAGAGTGAAGTGGCCCGTCTTCCTTGCAGCTTCTTTTTGTTTTCATGTCTTTGCTTTTGAGTTAGGGAAAAATAAATATGTTATGTGGCTGTGATGACTGATGAAATCTGAGCATGCAACTCTAGTTCTCTGCCATCTTTTATACTGTTGCATCTCTTTTGTTATCTCGTGATGTATAAATTGCATGTCTTCGAGTTGTTATGGCTTGCTGTGAAAAAAGAACTAATTAGTGCTGTTGGGATGTCTGATATCAAGGTTTTTTTTGCTCCTTTATCACGTGTTTTTCTAATTCACAAAACAATTACCCTAATAGTTCTCTCTGTAGTTCCATTGGGTACATATAGTACTACTAATGGACCCTGGCTTATTTTGAGATCTCAGATGTTCTCTTTACACCCTGATCGGAAACCCTTTTTTTTTCGTGAGAATCGGAATCGGAATTCCGATTCCTCCCAAATCTCTGATCGGAAGCGAGAAGGACGCAGAGATGATTTGGATTTGACGGGATTTTTCAGGGGTCAAATTCCGTTTGCAAATTCTCTCAAAAACAATGAAATTTGATGGGATATCTCACAGTTTCGTTGGATCTTCTCTTCAACGGCGTAGATACTCTCTTCTCAACTCAAATTCCATCCTTTCTCTTCTCTTTCCGATCACTGACGGGATTTTCGAAATGAACTCTTCTCCTTTCTTCTCCTTTCCACTCCTATCAATTCAAATCCCATCATTATTTTTTTTGTTTCCGATCAGGGCCTTATTAAAAAACTTCCTAACTCTGGCAATTCCAACAAAGGAATGTTTGACAGTTAAGACGTTCATGTAATAACGTACATACGCGGAGAAAGCATAATATACACGAAATATTAAACCTATTAAACAAGTTCCACCTGTGGACAAAATCATATATGAAAAAAATAAAAAGCTCAATTCAACCATCCCACCCGCAAACCCACCCCTCCCACCCTTCACCATTTTTTCAGGATAAAAAACACAAGAGAGAAAAAAAAAAAAAAAAAAGAGACACAGATGCTCTCAACGATAGTATTAAGCTAAGAAAAGCTACTCAGATAACAACATAAATCTAAGCTAAGATTATTACAGGAAACAGAAACAAGATAAAATAAATCCAACAACACCGTTGCAAATTATTTTATGGCATACAAAAATGTGACCAAGTGATGTGACAAAATTACCAAACTGAAATCCCTCAGTAAACCAGTCTTGCTTTAGTAACATAGGTAAGACGGCATTAAAAACAGAAGAAATTCAACTGCATGGATCCAGCAGTTGGTGCTTAGTCAGAGATTTCCTCTTTGGATTTCTTGGGCTTGGAGAGTAGATACCAACCAAGCACACCAGCAAAGGCTACAGTTCCAGCAACCACTGCGTAGTTGCGGTTCTTGTCAGTTGAAGCCCCCCCTTCAGTTGACGACCCATGCACTGAGGCGCCAGCTTGAGCGTCACCACTAGAAACAGTTGACGACTCTGCGGCCTTTGGTCCCTGTAGGAACACCATGATATTAGCAATGTATAAAGACATAGTACAAATTTGGTACAGTACTCTTCAGGCCTGGTGCCAAGTAAAACAAATCCAAGAGTTATTACATTATTCAATTAATCTAAGAGTAATTTCATCATTCAATGACCTAATATCAATTATACTATGTCACTTATTTACAAACTGCACTAGTTGTCCCAAGAGTCCTGGCTGGTATGGTTACCCCTTGTATATACTGCATACTCACAAATCAGCCCGTTAGATATTTGCATAAATCCTCTCAGTGAAATTAAAAATACCAAAGCTTAACATGTTATTATGACTCAGTAATGTTGCAGCCTTGCAGGGGTGGAAGTTTTTTCAGGCCTTATGGTGCTTCCAAAACTCCCTCTAAAAGGTTAACTTCTTCATTTCTTTTTCTAAGGAAAAAGGTTATTCTCCAGAAAATGATGTTTAACTGATTTTAGCATGCGGAAGATGAATTTAAATATTGCAATGGTAACTTCAGAAACCAGTAGATATACTCATTTTGGATACCAGTTGGTTCTAAAAAAACATCCATTGACATCTCTAATTAGCATCATATGAGATGTGCACATCATATGACAAGCACATAAAAATACACCAAACAAACAGTAATTTCAACTTCAAGTTGAACTTCCTGAAGAGTTGCAACTTGCAAATATAATAAGTAAAAGTGTAAAATCATAAAGCACAAAAGAAAAAAAAAAAATCAATCTATTGATCACCTGACGAGCAGCCTTCTCCAGTTTCTCTTGCTCCATTTTCTGTAATTAAACAGAAGCAAAACAAAAGTTACATCTATTGGGACTTTGATTGAAATCAAAATTAATTCCAGTTAGGTAAACTAACAAGGACTCCACATTTTCATTCAGCACACCATCGTATAAGTTTTTTTTTTTTTTTTTTTCTCCTTTTTTTTACAGGCTACTAAATGCTCAATAGTCAATACACAAAAAACTTATTCATGATTTCAAGAAGCACTCTACAACTATTTAGGCATCAAATCAAAGATAGATAATATCATCAAACCCAAGTGCATTAGCCTTGCATATATCAAAGAATAGGCATCCGTAGTACTTGGATCTCAGATTGCAGTTCAAATGTTGAAAAACCATTAATGCAGTTTTTCAGTGTTAAAACATGAAATGTAAAGGAATGTTGCATCAAACTTAACACACAGATCTATCAATTTCCTTTTCAGGTAGCAGGGTATTTCTTTCTTATTACGCAGTCTAAACCATAGTGGCAATTTTTTGTGAAGTACCAGACTTCTCTCAACATTATCCTACTGTTCAAAATCTTTACCACCAAGACCCACTTGTAGTAATTACTAATCAGTAACTTATGATATGTTCTGACAGTAAGATAACATTATTCACTTTTGACACTATTTTCACAGACGCAATAGAGAAATCTCACAGATATATAAAAGATCTATCAATATAGAACAGGACATGAATTTTGAACTTTAGACCTTGAGATCGATAAAATAACACAGCATCTCATCCCTTGAACCTGAATTAAGACACAACAAAAACCCTAGCAAGCATACAAAGCTAAATTACTACATGACGCATGTCTAATCTTAAAGCTACGAAGATCTGCAATTACCTTCTCAATCAATCGAAATCAGCAATCAAGCGAAAAGAAGAGAGAATCGAACAATACCTTGATGTAGACATTCTCAGCTGCCTTCTCCTCTTCGCTGAGCACCTTGCCTCCAGAGGAGAAGAATCGCCTCGACACGTGTCTGATGCCCACTCGCCCCGCCATTTCTCAGATCAATCAAGCTTTTCTGACCTCACTCTTTTTCGAAAGGAAAGAATTTTGAAGAAGATATTATGTGTACTTCGACGAGTCTCTAGTGGTATTCATTACTTGTTAGTTAGGCATCTGGACTTGTTGACGACCGTTCGATCTTTGCACTTGGGATCATGATCGGACGGCTGGCACCGCACGGAATATACTCTTTTTTTTTTCTTTTTTTTTTTTTTGATATTTGGGATTAAATGGGCCTAGTCGTTCTACATTAATCAGTTTCTAACGGCCCAACTTATATTTATATATATGGTTATAAATTTATAATCGTCCTTGCAAGAGAAAAGAGTAAATTAATTAAAATTTGTCGTAACGACACGTCTATGTCCACTAATTTAATTAATTGATTTTTTATTTTTTTCATTTAATTATTTATAAATTATTGATTAGAATTTTAAAAAAAAATTTAAACAATACATAGTTAGTAGACCCGTAACAATATCAATTTGTTCTTTTGTAATATTTAATCTGCTTATCTACGTGCATTTAATCTATACACTTCTGAGATGGTTTGGACATATCTAACGAAGACCTATTGAGGCAGCGGTCCGGAGCAATATTCTCAACTGTTTCGAAAACACAACAAGAGCCAGAGCCGCAGAGGTACACCAAAATTGACGTAGGAGAAAGCAATATTCTCAAATGTTGTTATTATCATTTTTTTAATCTTTTTATAACCGTGACGCATATAAATTAATCATTTTCCAATAATCTTAGATTGTTTTTCTCTCTTTTTATATTATTCGTATGACTTCTTATTCATGACATTTGGTTTTCTTTTTTACAAAATACATAATATAATATAATGATAAAATATATCATAAGTTAATATAATGATAAAATATATCATAAGTTAATATAATGATAAAATATATCATAAGTTATTATCGACAGTTATATAAGAGAATATTGCAATCTTTTATCTTTTAATATTACATCACCAACAAAAAGTTTGACACGATATGGAACTCTACATTTGCAATGATTAAGGAAACATTAGCATTAAAGAGAGTTTGTTGAGGTATGAAGATTCTTTTATGTTAGATGGTTTATATTTAAAAAAAGTAGATAGATGCGGAAGACATGACTAAGTTTTTGGAGTTTTTTTGAAATTACAGAAATGTCCTCAATACGTTAGTAAACTATCTTCTCAAATATATATCGAGGAGATTGGGCTATTCTAAAAGAATTATTCTCCATCAAGCATTTGGAGCGAAAATTGTTGTTGAAAAAGAAAAAGATACCCACATCGATGCCAACAACATCCTATTCCAAGAAAAAAATCGATTGCTCGAATCTCTCTCGTCTCCTGGAAAAATTCTCAATCGCAGAATACTACATATGAAATTAAGCATGCAAGATAAATAAAAAATAGGAGTATTTATAAATAAAATAAAAGATTTCTTAATAAGAGAGAAAAAGATAATCTTGGATAAATGAATCTATTAATCAAAGATGTAATGTTCTGTCTCTTACAAGAGGCGTCTCTGATATATATAGACAGAATACCAGAGGAGGCCTTTCAATACACGCTACAGAGAGATGCTTTTCAATGATCCTAATACAACTCTTAATAATATCCTGACTACAGTCATTAAGATAAATAGTTACACATCTCCCATAACTGTACCCAGAAGATCATCTATGTATGTTGTCTAATAATAAATTATATCAAATTATCCTACGACTTAATGATTTTCTCTAGTATCTCATCGTAGTATTGTAAAAAAGTTTATATAAAACTATGAATACAATTATGGAAGAAGAATATTAAATTATCATGGGAAAAACACAAAATAGTATTTTTTAATAACTTTTTTATCAACTCTTTTTCTATATATAACAAATTGTAGGCTGTCGGGAACAACCCCCCCCCCCCCCCACATGCAAAATGTTGCATGATCGCAATTTGCAATAAATCACCTGAGATATTCTTTAATTAATATATGCTTGAGATTGTAAAAAAAAAAAAAAAAAAAACAGAATTACTTAACACCATCCAGAGATTCCAGCATCCTCATAAATTATCCATTACGCGTTTTACTCTTTCTGTTTTTAGAAACTTGTCTAGCGTCCTCATTAATTATCCATTTCAATTTATGTCGATTCTCAATCCTTGTATCTAGTGCCTACTTACCCCTCCCCTACTATCCCCCTTGACACCTACTCATTTTTTTATCTAGGACAATTAACCTTTTTTTTGGACAATTAATTTTTTCCACGACAATTAACATTTTCCAAGGCAATTATTTTTTTAAGATAGTATTATTTTTCTAATTGTCCTAGTTCTGTAAACTAATTGGCTATGTTTGGCACACCATGTGAACAGGCTGTTCGCGAACAGACCTAGTTCATGTGAACCAAACATTCTCCGAAAAGACGCGAATTCGGAACAAACGCGTAGTTCCTTATTTCATGGTTTCTCGCGAATTTGGAATAGTGAGAACGAACTTGGGAACCCAATATTTTAATATAAATGGGTTCGCGAATTGATATTCACCTTTGTTCGATGCTCACTCCCAAACATAGCCATTGTCTTGGTTTTGTAAACTAATTGTCCTAATTCCAAGGACAGTTAATAACATTTTTCAGGACAATTAATTTTTTTCTAGGACTGTTAGTATTTATTTTCCTAATTGTCTGTTGATTGTCATGGTTTTTATATTGTTTGTTCATGAATTTTATTCTGATATCAAACATAATTGTGCTTATATATATTGTAATTGTCCTGGTTTTGTGCTGGATGGGGGTCCCCAAGAGATGGGAGGAGGGAGGAAGCGTGAGCAATAGGGAGTAGAATGGGTGAGTTAACCAAGAAGGAAGGAGATCGGGTAGACGCACTGGATGATAGGGATGAAATTCTAGAAATCAAGAATAATGCTTTGACAGAGAATATTGCAATCTTTTATCTTTTAATATTACATTACCAACAAAAAGTTTGACACGATATGGAACTATACATTTGCAATGATTAAGGAAACATTAGCATTAAAGAGAGTTTGTTGAGGTATGAAGATTCTTTTATGTTAGATGGTCTATATTTAAAAAAGTAGATAGATGCGGAAGACATGACTAAGTTTTTGGATTTTTTTTTAATTACAGAAATGTCCTCAATACGTTAGTAAACTCTCTTCTCAAATATATATCGACTTATCAAGGAGATTGGACTATTCTAAAAGAATTATTCTCCGTCAAGCATTTGGAGCGAAAATTGTTGAAGAAAAGAAAAGATCTCGATGCCAACAACATCCTATTCCAAGAAAAAAATTGATCGCTCGAATCTCTCTCGCCTCCTGGAAAAATTCTGCGAAAAAATTCTCAATCTTAGAATACTACATATGAAATTAAGCATGCAAGATAAATAAAAAATAGGAGTATTTATAAATAAAATAAAAGATTTCTTAATCAGAAAGAGATAATCTTGAGAAAATGAATGTATTAATCAAAGATGTAATGTTCTGTCTCAAAATACCAGAGGAGGCCTATCAATACACGCTACAGAGAGATGCTTTTCAATGATCCTAATACAACTCTTAATAATATCTTGACTACAGTCATTAAGATAAATAGTTACACATCTCCCATAACTGTACCCAGAAGATCATCTATGTCTATTGTCTAATAATAAATTATATCAAATTATCCTACGACTTAACACTACAACAGAAAAGGCATTTAGCAAGACGGCGTACCCTTGCAATAATGCGTAATACCTCTTGCGAAATATTTTTGCAAGGAAATGATTGATGTTGCGGCAAGTCCTGTAGCAAGGGGTTGTAGCAACTTGTTCGGCCGTGTGGGTAAAGATTTATGAGTCTCTTGCAAATTAGCAAGATCTTTCCGTGAACTATTGCATGATGAATTTGATCTTGCAATTTTCTTTTCCGTAAGTACATGAAAATTGTAAAATATTTATAATGACAGCTTTTTATTGCAAGACCAAATCGTCTTGCGAGTTATGTTGCTAATTACATTTTTGTTACGGTTTTATTTTTATTTCCATTTGCATATTAAATTAATAAAATAAATATATTAATATTATAAGAATTCATGCGTATTATTGAAAATACAAAAAAAATCATAATATTGTTAAGAGAGCAACACCAAATACTAACAAACTAAAATTAAGATCAAGTATCATCCAACTATTTTACATAATAATAAAAAGAAATACTTTTATAATACCAAATTTTATACAATCAAATTTCTATTTCTAACTCCAACTATTAGTACTTTGAATCTATCGAGGTAGATATTCTCTTCAACTTCAACAATATCCCTTAGATATCTGATCTCATTCATCTTTCATCTTTTAGACTCTTGTTAATAAATGCCCCTGAAACAAACAATTAATTCCATTAGAATAAGTGATACAAAAGATAGGTTAACATACTAATCATAGATCAAGAGGTGCGACATCAAGCACAAGTAAACCACAATTATAATAAATTTAAACATAACAACCTCATTATGAAATCTAATTGCTCAATTGAACAACAAAAAAATCAATAAAGACAATTTGAAGTAATAGAAAATAATAAAAAAGTGGTCAGACCGATACATGCATCATATTGAATTATGCATACTTAAACCAGACAAAAATCCA
The DNA here is from genome assembly GCA_027562975.1 of Rhynchospora breviuscula. NCBI lineage: Eukaryota > Viridiplantae > Streptophyta > Magnoliopsida > Poales > Cyperaceae > Rhynchospora > Rhynchospora breviuscula. The sequence goes on along the minus strand of CM050400.1, from coordinate 5,388,337 downwards.
AAATATGCAGTACAGGAAACAATGATATAGTACCATGGCAGATGCATAAGAGCTCCAGAATTTTCTAGGGCCTTCAATTTTTGTTCCCTCTAAACGATCCAGTTGCATTTAGTAATTATCCTTCTGCCCAAATACTCACTTTTCCTAGGAAAAACTATAAATAACAATTGAGGCCTTAAGTATAAATAATTTCTGAGACTAATTCCTAGTACCAAAAGTTATATAAATAACACCAAACAATGAGAACAAATAAAGAATAAGAGTAGCAAACCAATAAAATAGGAAAATCAATCATGGCTGATTTTAACTTATAAAACAGTAATGAAAAGTAACTCTTGGCTTGCTTTTAGTTCAATTTGAACTCACTCCCAAGAACGAAAGGGAAGGAAAAAAACTCTTTCAGAAAGCCACTAATGTTACAATTGAGGCCCTAAGTATAAATACCATCTAAGAACTAAAGAACATCACAAGGTCGAGTAAAACTGAGATTTACTGCCAAATCAGAATGGGTTCATGATATCAAGAACCAGGATCACTGCAACAATGTAATTTGGTGCCATAAGGGAATATAAAGCACAATGCATGTATAATCAGATTTAAGGGAAGATATACCTTTTTTCCATCAGTATGACAGGAACTAATAAAATTAAATGAAGGTTCAACAAGGAAGTTAGGATCCAAGATATCTCTATTTCGGCCCTGCCATCTGTTGTATGAAGTACTTCCTAAATAACATGACAGAAGATAGTCAATACCTTTGTTTCTCTGATAATGTTCATATTTGGAATTTTGTAATAGCTTTATGGTTGCAAAGCATGACCATAGTTTCCAAGATCAATGATGGATATAGTGAGCTGCAAAACTATCCTTTCATCAACTTTTTGGAATTTTCTCAGAATTCCAAAAAGTAAAAGCCTAAAACAGAAATAAATATTAAGGAAAGAAAGGTTACTGTTTTGTCTGAAGAAATCAGAGGAAAGTAACGGATCACTGCTGTAGTGCCGTGTGTCTGAAGAAACAGGATTTTCCTTTTAATGAGTTGATCTTGGGTGAGAATCCTTATAATACAAAATTTCATATAATCCTATACAATTTAAGAATGCTGAGATAGGACAAATACTGAAACTGGGTCTGCATCAGCTTAATTTCTACTGGTAGTCTGGTACCCACCTAAACATGGGAATACTGATGTTTGGTCAAACCAGGTTTGCAATTAATTGGATGGGCTACAAACACACAACAAGAATGAACATGATACAAGTATTAGAGTGTGGCAGTGTGCACTTTTAGTTTATTAAACTGTAAATTAAAGCATAATGTGGTTATATACATGGAATTTACTATCCCAAAACCAATTAACATGCCTATCCCATTATCTTTCTATGTACTACTTCCTCACAATTAGTTCAAAAGTTACCATTTCTATAACCATGTATAATTGATGCGCATTCTATACACTATATAAATGTGAAATTGTGAACCATATAAGGAAGGACATAATCCAATTTCCTCAACTAATACTTTAATTTAATAGTATACTGTAACCAAGTTGGTTTGAAGTGAAGAACTGAAGAACAATCACAGTATCACACAGTAGAAGAAGTGGAGAACTGAAGAAGAGAAGAAGGATTAGTACCAGGTCAGAGGTTGGAGGCGGAGCAAACTCCGGACTCAGCGTACTAGCGGAGAGGTTGGAGGCGAGCCGAGAGTGGAGCGCACTCAGCGGAGAGGTGAGAAAGTGAGGCGCTGAGGTAAGCGGAGACGATCAGAGAACTGAGAGAGAGAGGCGAGTCGAGTACTCGAGTGCCTGAGAGGATGAGAGACTGAGATGAGAGGCGACGGAGAGGAAGAGGTCAGAGGCGATGGCCGATGGCGCGATGGCGATGCCAACGAGAGACGACGGAAAGAAGCGGACGAGGGTAGGTTTTTCCTTTTTTGTTTTTGTGTGATCGGAGGAGAGTTCTAGACACGAGAAGATTTGGATCCGTATCCTCTGCCCATCTTAATAAGATGGGCAGAGTGCCCATCTCTCACCGTAGACCGTCCGATCTAAATGAACGGTCGGATTTCGAGCGGAGCCATTTCTTCTCCAAAAAAAAAAAAGAAATTCGAAATGTTAGATATCTCCTCTTCTGGCACGAAGACGAATACAAAATTACTAATCGACGGAAGTACGAACTACGAAGCTTCGTCTCCTGTGGCGCGAGGAGCAAACCCTCGTCTCTTGGACGATCGTGCGGCACTGGTGCAACACATCTCCACTCTCTCTCTCTCTCGTTTTCCTCTGAAGCTCTTGTCGAGTTCAAGCCCGGCGAGGTCGGGATCGTCTCCGGTATACCACAGGAGCAATATCAAGGTACTCGTATTTCTTTTGGAAAAATACATACACATCATATATAAAAGTCAAGACTTGTCTTTGATTAAACCTGATTCGAGACTGGAAATAAAATTGGGGCATAAAATTGGTGAGAGAAAGGAGACAGAGAGGGTACCTTTTCAGGTTTTATTTGATAGTGTTCGGGTAATCACTAGCAGCCACTTGAGATGTCTCTGCACTGAGGTTTTATTAGTTGATTGAGTCCTATAATTTATAGTTTATTTGCCTAGAAGTTATATGATTTGGTTGATTCCACTAAATGAAAATAAAATTGTTGTATTCCCTTGGTTTAGGTTATGATCTATTCAAGAATTACAACTCGGCAAGGTTCAGGAAAGGTGGGCAAATAGAAGATCAACTTTTTGTCAACTCAGAAGTATGAAATTTCTTTGCCTAATATTATGTAATTTGTTAATTTGATTTTACTTATTTTGAACGATTTACCTAATGCAATCTACTATATACAGTAGCATTCACCTAGTTTAGACTACAATATGCTCTATACTGCTTTGAACCACATTACTTGCTAGTTAGGTAATATTGGGGGTACTTGCTGAATGTCACTGGGGATTAACTTTTGAGATTCACGTTTACTAATATTTGAAGATTTTCTAGTTCTGTTACATTAGAGTTTGGTTGAGATCAATCATCAATGCCATCTCAATTTTGTCAATTTGTATTTTTTTATAAGTCGAACCTATTATCTTTTTCCAAGATACTTGTTAATGGAGCAATGGTATACCAGACAGCTGGCATAGACTTAATTATTTTCTTTCATGAAGGTTATGGAACAACAACAAGGCGATTCTGTACCTCGTTTGGGTATGGAATATCCAACAATGGAGGAAGCATGGTCGGCTTGGAGTTACTATGGTGGAAAATTTGGTTTTGGAGTAAGAAAGGGCCGTGACACAAGGAGCAAAATAGATGATGTAATTATTTCAAAGATTTATGTGTGCTCTTGCGAAGGTAAAAGAGGAGTAGACAAGCGAGATCATTTGACGAAGAACCCAAGAGCGGAGACGCGGACCGGATGTCAAGCTTGTTTACAAATAAAATTAGATAGAAAAACCCAAAAATTCGAAGTTGTGGACTTTGTTTCCGAGCACAACCATTCTCTCCAACCACCCGAAGCATGCTATCTAATACCAAGCCAACGTAAAGTACCCGAAATAGCGAGCTTTGACATTCAAATAGCCGCTAGTTCGGAAATTAGCCCAAAAGATGCTCATGAGCTACTTAGTAGACAAAACGGTGGATTCGAGGCATGGGTTACACTAAGGTAGACCATAATAATTGCTTGAGGACTATACGAAAGGAATCAATGCAATATGGGGCCGCCATTGCTATGACCAAGTATTTTGCAAAGCGTTGTATGGAAGATTCATCTTTCAAACATTTTGAAGATACCTCTAAAGAAGGAGAGATATCGAATGTCGTTTGGACGGATGCAAAGATGATTGCGTCCTACGTCCGGTTTGGAGATGTAGTTATCTTCGATACTACATTTGGCACCAATAATGAAAAGTGGGCGGTTGGTACTTTCGTTGGCTTTAATCATTTAAGAGAGATTGTGGTTTTTGGTGCGGCTCTCATGTGTGACCAAACAAAAGAGTCATTTCAATGGGTGTTTACAAAGTTTCTCGAAGCACATGGTGGCAAGAGGTTTATCACCATATTTACCGATCAAGATGCAGCAATTGGGCATGCTTTAGAGAAAATAATGCCGGATACGAAACATGCTTTATGTACGTGGCATATTGCACAAAATTATTCCAAAAAATTAGGGACTCACAACAAAGAAGGGGAGGAGATATCGGGAGATTTTTATAAGTGTGTGTATAGGTATTTTTTATTTTTATTTTGTTCCAAATAATAACGTATAAAGTTTTGTGTATTTTTTATTTTTGTATTGTTCTATCCATTCTTGATTGAAATTTGAATAGTTATGAATGTCATTCATTTTTTGCGGCTTGTAGGTACGAGGAAGAAAAGGAATTCGAGGATGCTTTTAAAATTCTTATGGGAAAGTTGGATGGCGAGGGTGAGGGCAAGAGGTGGCTAAACTTCATGTATAAATGCAAACAAAAGTGGGCATATTGCTTTATGAAATATGCGTACACTTTGGGAATCCGTAGCACACAATCAAGTGAGAGCTTCAACTCGAACTTGAAAGCCTATTTAAATTGCAAGTTGGATGTGTGTAGATTTATGGAACAATTTGATAGAGTTCTTGAACAAAACCGTGAGAAGGAGATAAAGTCAGAGTATGACATGAGAAGTAAATTACCAAGAATTAGGTCCAAGGTGCATATTCTTTGTGGAGCCTCCAATTTTTACACACCCAAAGTGTTGGAGTTATTTCAAGTGGAGGTCGAGTTATCCATGTTAGCTTGCATAGAATGCCTAGAGGGTAATACATACACGGTGGGTAAGTATGATATTGACAGAAAAATTCCATGCAAGAGTAGACAAGTTGTTTGGAATCGGGAGGACCAAATGGTTTCATGCTCTTGTAAGAAGTTTGAAAGAGTGGGTATTTTGTGTTGGCATGCATTGAAGGTGTTGGATCGTGAGGATATTAAGATGATTCCACCAAGGTACGTTCTCAACCGTTGGACTAAAACGGCAAAAGATGATACCGTTGTGAATATAGAGGGGAGGATGGTGATTGAAGATCCTATGTTGGAAGTTAGGAATCGTAAAGCCGATATGTTTCATATAGCAACACCAATGATTGAAGAGGCGGCCCATAATGAAGAAGATGGTCATTTTGTGAGGAATAGGTTGATTGAGCTTCAACGAGATTATAAAGAATACAAAAAGAAGAAGAATGGTGACGGCAATCCAACTACCGAGCCTTCGCTACACTTAAAGAAGAAGAATGGTGGTGATAGGCGTTCGAAACGAAAGCCTTCTTGCATTGAGAAAAGGACAAGAGCCAAGAAAGCCAAAAATAAAACTATCTCAAATAGCCAAGATTCGATATGGTGAGTTATTTTAGAAAAATTTAAATTTGTTCATATATATCTTTTATCTAATATATATGTTTTAATTATAGGCCGAGTACTAATCCATCTCAAGATATAACGGAAGGAAATTTTGGGTGCATTGGTGAACTTGAAGACTTATAGTAAGGGCATTAAAATTACACAAAACCCATTAAACACATCTCAAGATATATCAGAGACCGAGTACTAATAATTTATTTTTTTTTTTTTGCAGCGGTTTGAGAATTTCAGAACCATAGACAAGATATTGTGGATCATTTTGGCCGCATTTTGTAGAGAAGATTAGACAAGAGTAGTCTTTTATTTTTGGCAACATTTTGTAGAAAAGAAATGATAGTAGTATAGCAAGTTGCTGTTAGTTACAGTATCAATGTGTGTACCAAACAGTAAAAAAAAAACGATATACTTTCTGTACTGGATTAAAGATAGAAATCCTAAAGTATGAAATTGTTCTTTTTATACTGTTATTTTATGTGGTATCACGCAAGAGTAAGTTAGAATTTATAATCATTCAATTATGAATACACAATATAGTTCTTGCTTTTCGTGCTACCATAGTTCTATTTATAAGGAACACATGGGTTATATGATGGCGCTAGGGAATTTAGTGCTACCTTCTTGCTTGATAACTGGCTGGTACAGACCCTGTACCGATCCCCTGTATTGATGATGGCTAGAAACAATTTCACTAAAATCATGAAAATCATAATATGTACAAAATAGAAAATCATGAAGAACAACTCTAATAGATGCATGAAAATCATAACAGTTTTACTAAATTTGTACAATAGTGTAACGCATAATAGGTACATGAAACTAGCCAAATAAAAACTCTATTTCTAGTCTATCATACATAAAATGAGAGAGTAACTATGCTATACAAAATGAGCCTAATCCATAATTCATTTAATATGATCTATGCTATACAAAAGGAGCCCCTTCCATACTTCATGTACAGGGTCTGTACCAACCAGTTATCAAGCAAGAAATGCTATACCAAAATTCGTGCTTAATTGTACAGGCATTACACTTATGACAATAATTTAAAAAAAAAACATACACATCTTTTTACAGCATATTAAAAAATGTTATACCAACATGGAGTGATTTACAGCATTTCATTAATTGTACAGGCAACATCAGTTCTTACACTTGCAACAATAAGAAAAGCTATAAACCAAAAGAGTATATCAAAAAATGCTAACATCATTCCTAATCTTGTCTTGCATTGTTGAATGGTTGGCCAACACGCCAATTCCTTGCTGGCCAGTGCAAAGAAAACAGACACATAGGCTGAGTTATCTTCAAGATTTTTCCCATCAGGATAAAAGTAAATTGCCACTGTTAGGCCCACATAGTGAAACTGTCACTTGCTATGTGCTTGCCAACATCCATGCCTTTTGCGAGAGAATAACCTTCAATCACAAACCTATCAAATGATTTTTATTTTAAATTAGCAAAAACTTAGGACCACAAAAAGAATCTTTACAAAATTGCTACAAACATACCATGTATCACATGGTTCTTCTTTGATTTAAGGTGCGGAATTTGATAGTATATATTTTCATTTGAACAAAATCTGCAATGTCTGACTTAATTATCAGTCCACTACACGCATTGTTTCATAACCAGCTTGTTCTGGTTTTATACTAAAAGGTACCCCTTCTGTTGATCTTTTTATAATTTGGCATCTCAGTTGGAATAACTAGAGGACTAGAATAAACAACACTGCATAACCTCCAACAATATAACAACATACTGCCAGGAAATGTTTTGCAAAAGCAAACTTTATAGTTCAAAATGGTACTCGGATGAACTAACAGCATAAAATATCAATTGTTTCACCTAGTCAAACTCCTCTACAGTCCTTTCAGTAGAATCATTGAGCTGAGTGTTGTAAGCTATAACTATAACATACTGACAACAAATAATTGACATAGGCAACCACTAAATACTGTGATTTTCTTCAAGCTATAGAATTCAACGAAACAGAAAATGGAAACTATTCTTTAACAATTTTCCACAAGAAATCGTGTCCGTACTAACAATGATTCAAACGCAAATAAATATACGAACCGTCGAAGCACTCGGCCACCTCAGCCTGTTAATGGAGGAGCTCCGAGAAAGGAGGCGGTGCACCATGTCGAGGAGGTCGTTAGCATGGTGGACTACCTCAGCCTCAGGCTGAGGTCGAAGCGCTCGACCACCTCAGGTTTAGGAGGCCTATTGATCTCGTGGCAGTGGAGATGCTTCGAGAGGAAAGGAGGCGGTTCACCTCGATCGGATCGCAGAGAGAAACGGAGAGAGAGCGATCTAGGTTTTTCTCCTGGCACGCTCACGACTCACGAGAAAGAGAGCGATCGACTCCTCCGGCGACGATTCTGAGAAGAAACCTCCTTTTGTTTTGTGTTTCTAGAGATAAATAGAGCAATTTAGATCGGAACCGTTCATTTAGATCGGACGGTCTACGGTGAGAGATGGGCACTCTGCCCATCTTAATAAGATGGGCAGAGGATACGGATCCCGAGAGATTTAGGTGGGTAGATTTATTTTTTTTATTATTTTTTTTTTTTGGCGAAAATTGCCAACCCTTGGGACTTTGGCGGAATAATTTTAGGTTCCTAAATGTATAACTGAATTTTATATTTCAAATTTATAACAAATCGATAGACTACTCCAATTTTATAACTCACAATTAGGCATGATTTTTTTATCCCTACTTCAAACTATATAAAAAAAATTTAAGATGTATAATTCTATGATACTTGAATAAATTTTATTGTATATGTACTTCATTATTAGTTCTGGTCAATGATTTTATTATGATATCGGTCATTTTTAATAATATTTTCTATGGATCTGCACATAGAACAAATTAGATATTCGGTTATCCGAATCAGACCTATTTCGGTGTATGTTCTGATCTTTCAATTATAAATATAAATCATATAATTGGACATCTTTATGTACCTCAAAGCACTGGGCATGATTGTAGTTCAAATTTTTAACAAGATAAAAATTTAACTAGGCATGGCAGTCAGTTTCGTTGTGCTATGTTATTTTATATGACAATAATTCAACATGAATTAACTTAAATTTCTAAATATATTTAATTTACAAATTAAATTATTATTGGTACGACTATTTTTAATATATTTAAGGAAAAAAAATTATTTTTAATTTAGAAATAACGGTCAATTATAGAAAAAAACTATTTTAGATTGTCAAAATAGTGCATATTGAATGGATGATATAGAAAATAGAAATGCGGTCAAAAATAGAAAAAGAACATCATGACTTTATTAATATTATAGATATGTACAATAGAATGATTAAAAATTTTATGAAATTAGAACAAAAATCTTGAGCAATCTTACCTCTAAAGTTGTGATTGCAAATTTTATAACTAGTGTTGGTGTGTCGTGCCATAGTCGTGAAGTGTCGAGACCTTAGAAAGTTGGCGCGGTTCAAATCAAGTAATTGCAAATTAGATTGCAAAAGCCAAAAACATTTATTATTATTAGATGCACTTTGCTCAATCTCCTTTAATATTATTACTTATTACTTAGAGTCGGGCTAATGTTCAATGCATTAGACAGAAGGGTGTCGTGTAGTACGCTTGTTCTCAAATTTTGAACCTCGAACGATTGATCCAAACCGTTAAATATGATCTTCATATTCAAATTTAGTGGAAAATCGAAGTTTATATTTTTTCCTAAAATCTTTACTATTTTTTCCAGATTTTTTGAAAATCGTCATTTAAAACAATTAATATTTTTTTAGATCGATGATTTTCTAAAAATCTGAAAAATAGTAAAAAAAATTTTAAAAAATGAAATTTAGTTCTGTACTAAATATTAATATTAAGATCAAAATCCGAGAACGAGCCTATTGAACATGACTCCTCCATCTAATGCATTAGTCTTTAGCCTAAAATTATTTGTGAGAATTGTGTTTTCATAGTACTAGTAGTCATATTTGAGTATGCATATATAATCGTTGAAATATTTATGATTGTCACAATTAACATGCTATTTTAGAAAGATACACTAATTCCACACAAAAAAATATAAAAATGTTGTATAACATGCATGCATGAAATCAACGTAATAAATTTTTATAATTAATATTACATATATAAAAAAAATTGAGTTGGACTACAGTACTTTTGAGAAAGAATCTATCCATTTTAGATCTTCCAATTTGAAAATATCATAATATATAGCAAAATTATTAAAAAATATAAAAAAATTGATTTCTAAGAAATTTTTAATGTGGGGAACAGAGTAAACAGTTCGAATCAGCCATAGAAAGCTCAGAATTTGATAACACAAAATCAAAGTAAAACAGACATATTACTTCATAAAGTACCCAAGTCCATCTTTAGAAATTATTTCATATATAATAAATTTTATAACGTACTACTCATATATATGTTTTTGTTCTTATTTTTCTTATTTTCGAGTATTTTGAAATCAGGTTTCGAAAAACTAAGAAATACAAAAATGACCGATATTAGCCGCTTAATGTGTTTTTCATATTCAAATATCATTGAAAAAATTTTATATTTAATTTTTTAACTATTTTCATCAATAATTACGATTTTCTAGAAGTTATAGAAAATAGTAAAAAATAATATAAATTTTGGTTTCCAAGATAATTCAATGTAAGAATAATTTTAGTGGTTCAAAATGATCATTTAAAGTTCGATCCAGACTTTTAAATTTTTAATGACCGATCCAAATCTTTCGATATGAATTTTACCCACATAAGTATTTTTGAATTTGGCAATTACAATAATTTATTTTAACCAGTATAGTATATTCCATCATCGGTGTTTTTTTTTCCTTCTAATTAAATAGCGCACAAAAATCACTTCATTTCTAATTTATATCTTAGCTGACTTTCTTAATTTTTATTCAACATCCAATCCTTCTGTTTATTGTCAAATCAGCTGACCTTCTCAAGTTTTTGGTACGAATAAGGGGGGAAAAAACAGCTATTTATTGTCAAATTAATATCCTTTTGTTTATTTTACACATCTCAATTTTTTTCCTTTCATTTAAGCATTTTTTTTAAATGAATTCATGTGGCCATGTGCTTTAACAAGTAATAAAATTTCGAAGAACACTTTAACAGGAAAGTTATGTCTCTAACCATAAAGAATTAAATAGATGGTAACAAAAGTAATCAAACATCTGGTCGGAACATCTCTGACATGCACATTTGAAACCTAAGAAATTGATCAAAAGCTGACTGAAATGAAATAATTTCATAGACTTCTGTAATCAGTTGAGCATTGTGTTTGCTTGATCATGAGAGTTTGATTGATATTCCTCGTTGGTGTCTTGAGTTTGAATTCTTCTCTTTCTAGTCATTGATCCTAAATATTGTTCCAAATGAATTAAAATAAATTGTATTATATAATGGCAACTCAAAATAAATCAAATATTAATTAATTGATAAATGAGAGAAATAAAAGGTATAGTAAAAACAAAGGTCAAGTCAGCCATACTGGTACCACAATTTGACAATTGACAACCAAGACTAATTAATATTCAGTTCACACATTCGGAATCCCTTAGTCAATGCCCATTGGCAACATTGAATCAGTAAGGGAAATATATAAAATTTGATGATAGAAAGAGAAAATTAGTTAGATGAGGCAACGCCAGTATGCAATATGGTTCCGGTATTATATATGACTAGCGGGGTCTCGCGCGTTGCGCGATCTATTCTTTTTGTGATTCAGATCAACAAAATAGTATATTGTTGGAACAAATATAAAAAATATTTAAAGGATAGAAAATTATAAATTTTGAGTAAGTGTATTGAGTGTCTTAATAATTATTTGATGAAAAAAATATTGTAGAAAATGTTTTAAAAATTATAAAGGGAAAAATGAAATGATTTTTTATCTTTCTAAAAGTACGAAAATTATATCAGACATTGTAAATATTTGAAAAAAATATATAATTTTAACAGTATTAGTAATACATCGTTTGATTGAGTATTGTTTATATTGTTATATATATATTTTTTGGCATGTTCATGGATGAGGAAGGGATGGTGGTTCATTTTTAGTCATCACAACAATAAAATACTCAGCAGTATATAGGGTGGCTGGTTTTCAAAAAAATATTTAAATGATATAAATATTTTGAAAATTTTAAAGTAGAAAATTTGATAAAATTTAACTCTCTATAATTTTGTGAGCATGAATATTAAATGGGATATAAAAAAATTTAGGAATAAATTCAAATACCCAAATATCCAAAATACCATTCTTTTGGAATTCGTAATACGTAAAAATAAGCGTGTAAAAATATGCTGAAATTTCATGATAAAAAATATATTCTCACTGGATTCTTAATAATTTTTTAATTATACACATAATATTGAATGGGAAATTAAAAAAAAAACATAATATTGAATGGGGAAATTGCATGAAAAAATATATTGAGATTCCAAAAATTATGTAAAATATTTTGTAAGCTATATTTAATACCATCAGATTACCCATAATTTATTAAGTACATATATTGCAGGACTGTTCTTAAGAATAGTGTCTTAAAAATTAAAATCCATGTTCTGTAAAACTAAGAATGGATGGGACTATTAGATAGGGAATGGAGGGGAGAACAAACAGAATTGAAGCAATATGTTCTGTTGGTGTCCGAATTTAGCCAGTGCGAAACCCACCCACTAAGCATTTACTCAGATATAGTATAGAAGGTTGGGCCCCACCATGTGTTTGATTTTCACACTCCAGTGCGGCGTAGTACAGCGCGTGGGCCACAGCAAAGCCTTTCAACACGATTTTCCAATGGTTAGCGTACACGTGGTGAAGCAAGGTTAGACCGGAATATATTTTAAAACTTTTCTGCCATGTGGACCCCACATGTCAGTCACACTATTGCAGGACTGTTCTTAAGAACAGTGTCTCAGTGGAACGGGGATTCATATATTGTTCTGATTGTGAAATATACCTGAGAAGATATTCTTTAAAAAAAAGTTAGCAGTGATTGCTAGGGAATCTACCTGCCAAGTTATTATCCGATGGAATTGGTGAAATTTAGACACAGAGGGATAATCTTGTACGCAAAGTTATAAGTCTTTTACTAATAACTATTGTTTAAGTCTTTGAAATATCTTAACAAAAGTGACTAGTCCAGTTGGTAGAGACGTATGTCTTGGGTTCGATTCTCGCTGGGGCGAGATTCATTGGGGTGGGGTGCCTACGGGCTTTGATTAAAAAAAAAAGTGAGATCGTACACATACAGATATAGAAAAATATAACCCCATCTGAATAATTATTACTAACAACTAAAGCTACTAACTTTTATCCCAAAAAAAAAATTAAAGCTACTAACAATTTATTAATTATTACCAAATTTTGGAAGCACATCAAAAGAATTTTTGCTAATGATCGGTTGTTCTGTGCGTACGGGTCAAATTTAATCCTTAATTACCGATGCGAATTCGTTTGCAGTACAGTTTAAGGGTCGAATCTCGGGGACGGACTATTCTGTTTCTAAGTTTTCAGTTTAAACAATTCAAACTAAATTCTGGTTTTAATATAAATCAATAAGTTTCAACAGTTCTAAAATAAAGAATAATAAGGTAAAGTTCAATCCCTAAATTACCAATTTCTAACTCGAACTAAAGATAATCAAGTTAATGAAAATTAGGGGTTTAAATCTTCGAACAATTCTCTGTGTCAAAGTTGGAACGGTCCGTTCCATCTCTGGAACGGTCCGTTCTGGACTTTGTCAATTGATCAGAACAGGTCGTTCCAGGCCAGACTCCCCCTTCCGGGCGGTCCGTTCTGACCTTGGAACGGTCCGTTCCAATCAATTGATACTTGTTTTGTCATGAGTTTTAATTATTAATTAAATGTTTTTATGCGAGATTAAACAATACGTAACCTAAAGACTTGTACTCTAACTCCCGTTCAGGTCAAGCTATTAAGTTTTATTGTTTAACTCCTAGAACGCCTAAATTTCAACTTCCGTTTCTTGGTTTAGTTGTTCTAGTCTACTTCTCGAGTTTTGGTAAACTTTTAATCTTCCGATTTCAAGTTAAACCCTAGTTTATTAAGGTCTGGTTTAATCCTTCCGGATATCGCCTACCGAACAGTAAAATTACTAAGTTAATGTGGATGCGATTGATTTTAATCCTAACAGTTAAACTAGGCCTTTGTTTAACGAGGTAATCAGATCAAACAGAGACAAACTTAAGCAATTAAATAGAAAATTAAAGTGCGAGAAGCAAAACATAACTTAATTTAACTAATAATTAAAGATTCAAATAAAAAACAAGCAACTAGAGAAAGGTTCTCAGACCATAGCCCCTAAAACTACTCTACTCTAACAAATCCATGCAAGAACAAGCAGGTTTCATCAAATACAAAGACATAGAAAGAGAAAAATCAAGTTTACAACAAGTTGCGCTTGAAAACTCCACGTTTCTGTGCTCTGTCCTGTCTGGGGCGGACCGTCCTGGCTCTAGAACGGGCAGTTCCAGATGCAGTTGGTCGTCTCGGCAGGCTGTCTCCTTTTCTGAGTTGGAAAGAGGCTAAAACCTAGAATTTCGAACTTAGCCTAAATTGAAGACATGACAGAGCTTTTATAATGAGGCAATGGTGGCTTCAAACGTGGGAGACGTGCTTCTGGAAGGTCGGTAATAGAGGAAACCGACTTTACAAGCATAGCCTTCTATTTTTAGCAATCCAAAGATAGCTGGAACGGCCCGTTCTGAGTCTGGGGCGGACCGTTCCAGTCTGGTTAGGGCAGTCCGTCTGAAGTCTGGTTGAGTCCGTTTGGACTTGGTTCCTCTGGTCAGGGCGGACCGTTCCGTTGTGCGGGCGATCCGTTCCAGTCTGTATGAGCAACTCCCGTTTGCTTTTTCCCTCTGTTCTTCATGCCGAATAAATGCTGAACCTGCAAAATAAACTTGCCGGGCTACGGCTGGACTTTTTCTACAACCTAAGTTAGTAGAAATTGATAAAAACACATGTATTTGAATGTAATTTTAGGGCTTAATCTGGTTGGAAATTGAGTATGAAAACCATACATCAAAACCCCCTAAGCTTGAACATTGCTTGTCCTCAAGCAAAACTCTAAACGTAGACCAGGTTAAGACCTAAATTAAGTTCAATTGATTGTGTATCTAACAAGTTCTAAGGATTTCCTAACTAAAATCAGCAAACTGTGACATTAGGTTATAGGGACAATTTGGTCAAAAAGATTTTTCAACAAGTTCAAACCAGTTTGTTTTAAGTGAATTAACTTTTCTGAAGTCAACCTAAGGATTCTCAAATCTTTCTGTCCAAGGTTCATTTTTCTAAGCAATAATCTGATTAATTTTTCGAAGTTCTCATTCAATCTGAAATCAAGTAGAAACGGGATCGAACCTTCTCAACTCAAATAATCTAAATTAATTCCAAGTCGTTATGCACAAGTTTTTTTTTTAAATTGTTTTAAACCACTTAAAATTTTCGAAAACAAACAGAAAGTAAGATACAATTGATACAGATTTTCCCGGGGCTGGAAATTTTCCTCGCTGCGGGGGGATCGGCCAGATTAAAGAAGGCTTGGAATCATTGAGTTTTCTCTCATCCATTTGATTTAGTGGATCATTTTTTACCTTCAGTTACCTATAGCCTCTCGCAATATCCACTTGGAGAGCACAGCTTTTTAGTTCCCCTTGGAGGTCGGTCCGGTTTTTATGCATTTTGCTACGGTCCATTACGGAAGTTCGGCAATTTTTCTGCCTCATTCCTTATGCCTCCAGAAAGAAAATTTAATTTAATTTTATTTATTTATTTATTTATTTTTTTTGTTATTTTTCTGATGATTTTTTTTTTTTTTTTTTAGTTTTTTAAAAAAAACAGTGGTTTAATTGTTTCTAAAACTTGTGCAGATCTACTTACAATTAATCAGGTTTTTGAGTTGAGAAAATGATCTTAGACGAAATTAATCACCCTTTGCCGGCTCTAATCGACTAGATCAATCAATTGCTTGTGAAATTAATCAATTCAATGCTTAAGAAAACGACTTCTCAGACAATTTTCAAATCCTAACCTTAGGTTGCTCAAATCAGTTTCATCAAATTCATTTCAAAAAGATTTTCAATAAAATTTGCTTTCCTGCCTTAATTTCCTAAGTCACAATCGCTAAGCTTATCCATTAAATCCTTAAAGCTTATCTAAATGCAACATTAAATGATTAAAAATGCAATTCCTACATGTATATACAAAAACCAGCTAACAATTGTACTTGGAACGGCCAGTTCTGGGCTGGAACGACCCAATGGGGCGGACCGTTCTGTTTGTGGGACGGTCCGTTCCATGCACATTTGTCAGCTGTCTATTAGTTCTGCCAAGTCTGGAACGGACTGTTCTGGACTAGAACGACCTTTTGGGGCGGACCGTCCTGTTTGTGGGACGGTCCGTTCCAATCTTGACAGAAATATGCAATATGCCATGAAGTGCATCCTATCGTACCAGTTTTCGATTTTTCTCGATCTTTACCCCCCCCCAAGCTTATCTAAAGGACTGTCCCTAGTCCTGATTAGATACAAGAAAGAAAATAAGGAGAGAAAAACAGAAAACTTACTGAACTTGGCTCAGTGATGTGGTGGGTCCTGCGGTGGTCCGAAGATATGGCTGGCCAACCGTGCTAGCAGGTCATCATTTCATTCATTCCGCTCGTCCTGCTGCTGCCTCCAGATTCTGTTCTCTTCTCGCTCACGCCTCCTTTCTTCTCTGTCTTCATCTATCGAGGCCTGGATGTTCCACTGTGCAGTGTGGATATCCTGGAGAATGTCGTGGTAGGCGTGATCAAATCTGCCTTGCCATTGGCCTGGGGATGGCTCTTGATGATGGGGTATCTCATGAGTCGGCAACCCTCCCCAAAATATATCTTCACGCTGGTTAGTCTGTGGCTCATAGAATGGCTGGACTGGTGGCTGATCGGGTGGAGGTGGCTGTGAGCCGGCTGCCTCTGCTGACGTACCTGCTCCGGCTGCTCTAGCTGCGGCCTCCATCTCGGCTAATCGCCGCTGCAATTCCTCCTCTTCATGGTTTATAAATTTGCCGTCCTTGTCAACTAGCAGCCAGGTTCTCTTGTTGGTAAGATCAATAGGCCTGTTGAGAGGAAGAGGGAAACGGTATCGACCATAGATGTATTGGTACTCGTTTCCAACCTGAGCCACCATCTGCATTTCAACCAGTTGTCTCATGGAGACTCGGTTTGGGCCC
Source organism: Rhynchospora breviuscula (assembly GCA_027562975.1). NCBI lineage: Eukaryota > Viridiplantae > Streptophyta > Magnoliopsida > Poales > Cyperaceae > Rhynchospora > Rhynchospora breviuscula. The sequence goes on along the minus strand of CM050400.1, from coordinate 5,371,686 downwards.
CCACTCTGCTGCATCTCAGACAACGCCAAGTCATACTGCTGCACCAGATGGGTGACATAGCCACCGATTGTGATCTGACCTTTGCCGCTTCTCAAGTTATTTGCCTGCTTCTCGAAATGTTTCATCATCATGTAGGCAAGGTTCAGTTGAGCGTCGCCTTTTGGATAAAATATCTGGTTGAGAATGGCTTGTTCCCCCCTTGTCAATTTTACCCCTGACTCACCCTTGGCAAAGATGGTGAGTGAGAGCATCCTCTGGATGAACCGGATGGTAGGGTGTTGAATGTGAGAGGAGCGGCGTTCGTTGACTGGTTTTTTGTGCTCCAGTGAAAGCTCTTCCCACAGATCCTCCTCAAATAACTCATCAGTTATCGTGCCATTCTCAAGCCCAAAGATACGGGCAAAATCAAGCTCTGTGGCGACATATTTCTTACCATCCACCCGAAATGTGAGCTGCCACAAATCATTTTTATGATAGAGGTCGAGAGAGCACAGAAATTCCATTGTCAAGGCTGTGTAGGCTGGAGCTCTGATCTTCCAGAACCTCGGGCGAAACCCAATTGCTCTTGTCAGCCTATAGAAGTCCTCCCTGATGCCTAGTGTGTCAAGTACCCGCAGATCAATCGAGCGGGTATTCTCAAATTTTTTGTTCAGGAGGTTTCTGTATCGCTGCTTTGCCTGGCTGCCCTTGAGGCGGATGTGCACATTTGCTAGCTCAATGCTGGCTGGTTGTGCTGGCCGGGTTTGTGTCTCAGGGACAAGATCCGCGGCCTCTTCTTCTTCAGTATTTTCTTCAGCCTCTGCTTCGGCTGTCTCACCTTCGGCTGTTTCACCTTGTTCCTCTTGTTCCGTGTCTGAAGCAGCCTCTAGTTGGGACCAGTCAATTGCATCTGTATCCATCCGTCTCTGTGGAATATAGGGTATGATTTCTGTGTCAGGAGGTGGATAGTCAACTGAGTATGGTGGCGTGGCAGACAATGGATGTTCTGGTGTGGTGATCAAGTCTTCTGGCCTGAGCGGTAGCCTATCCAGAGGTGGTACCGGATTTGATTCCTTTGTTGGCCATGGCACATTGAATTCTGGAGGGATTGGGACAGATGTCTGGCCTGTTCTCCTAGTTCCCTTGCGGAAGAATTTAGAGATTTTGTCACCCAACGAACCAGAAGATGAGCTGGAAGACATGGAACGGACCGTTTGAAACTTGGAACGGAGTAGTTTGGCTGGGAAGATTGGCTGTTGGAATTTGGTTTGGCGATGGGGCGGACCGTTCCAAGATTGGGACGGACCGTTCTGGATTGGTTGGACGGGGAGGTTTTGGTCAGGACGGGTTGGTTTGGAATCTGGTTTGGCGATGGGGCGGACCGTTCCAAGATTTGGACGGACCGTTCCACTCTGGCTTTGGACAGAAAATGTGAAGTTTTACGGTTTCGATTTTTCTCGTGTTTTGGTTCGATTTTGGTGCAGTATTGAGTTGGGTGGTTACCTGGAATAGAAAGAAGGAGAGAAAAAGGTGATGTTACCGAACTTTCCGATGAGGGCTAGTGGTGGCGGGGCGGAGCTGGTGGCGCCGGCGTTTCTTCGAGTAATCGGAGAAATTGTGGGGTCCACCTACTTGAGAGTACTCTGGAGAGGTGAATGGTGGCAAGAGGCGGCGAAAATAGTTGCGATCTCGTCGGATTTGGTGGTGGCAGAGAGAGAGAGTTGGAGAGATGGGTTTGAGAGAAGGAGAGTTTGAATGATTGGTTTGGGAGAGGAATAGAAGGGGACGGGTCGGATAAGGTGAGGAGGCGGGTTGGTTAGGCTTAGTGGGTAGTTAATGATAGTGGGTAGTTATTGGGTTTAGATCTGGGTTCTCTGTTCAGTTTAAATGGGGCGGACCGTTCCAAAATTGGGACGGTCCGTTCCATATGGTTTTTTTCGTCCGTTCCGTATGCGTCGTACCAGCCATGGACCTATGCGTCCTGATGATAGGACGGACCGTTCTGGATTTGGGGCGGTCCGTTCCAATCCCTAAAAAAAAAACTGAAATTAAACAAGTACAGACTAAGCCAAGTATTTATCATTACTCCTATATATATTTTTTTTTTTTTTTTTTTTTAACCCTTGGGTTGCCTCCCAAGCAGCGCTTGTTTAAGGTCTCGAGCCTGACCCCGTATGGCTACGTCTCCACGGTTGAGGGGTTGTCCAAAAATCGCACTTCCCCTCCTTCTGGTGTGGTTTGACTGATGTAGAGCTTGAGTCGTTGGCCATTCACTTTGAAAATATCTGATCCTTCCTTCCAAATATCTACTGCTCCGAATGGGTAAACTTTTCTAACCTCATATGGACCTGTCCATCGGGACTTTAATTTTCCCGGAAACAACCTCAATCGCGAATTAAACAAAAGCACAAGATCACCCTTTTTAAAATCTCGCCTTTGGATATGCTTATCATGCCAATTCTTTGTTCTCTCCTTGTACATCTTAGCATTATCATAGGCGTTCAGTCTGATCTCTTCTAACTCATGCAAGTCTAGAACTCTTTGTTCTCCTGCTGATTTATACTCCAAATTGAGTGCTCTGGTTGCCCAATATGCCTTGTGTTCGATCTCAACAGGCAAATGACACGCCTTTCCATACACCAGCTTGAATGGACTCATCCCGATCGGAGTCTTGAATGCGGTTCGGTATGCCCATAGTGCATCATCCAACTTCAGTGCCCAATCCTTCCTTGTACTCCTAACGGTTTTCTGCAGGATGTTCTTAATTTCTCGGTTAGATACCTCGACTTGGCCACTTGTTTGCGGGTGGTAAGGTGTTGCCACCTTGTGTTTCACTCCATATTTCTTCAGCAGATTGCCAAATTGTTTGTTGATGAAGTGTTTACCCCCGTCACTGATGACAGCTCTCGGAGTTTCAAACCGAGGAAAGATGATCTTGGTGAACAGCTTCTTGACTGTGGCTGAATCAGCATGCTTGCTCGGAATAGCTTCAACCCATTTAGACACGTAGTCTACTGCTACAAGGATGTATTCATACCCGCACGAAGATGGGAAGGGCCCCATGAAGTCAATCCCCCACAAATCAAAAATTTCAACCTCCAAAATCGGGTTCATTGGCATTTCTTGTCGGCTGGATATATTACCCATCTTTTGGCACTGATCGCAAGACAAAACAAACTCCCTCGAATCTTTAAAAATAGTCGGCCAAAAGAAACCTGATTGAAGGACTTTAGCTGCAGTTTTCGAGGTTGAAGCGTGACCACCATAGGCGGATGAATGACACTGATAAAGAATTTGCTGCACCTCTTCCTTTGGTATGCATCTTCGAAATATTCCGTCAACCCCAAGTTTCCACAAAAATGGGTCCTCCCAGAAGTAATATTTGGCGTCAGCTAGGAACTTCTTCTTTTGCTGAGAAGACATCTTATAGGGCATGACTTTGCTGGCTAAAAAGTTCGCGAAATCAGCATACCATGGAACTTCCTGGTTTGGGACGGACCGTTCCAGATTGGGGCGGACCGTTCCATCTAACCGTTCTGGTTCAGACTGGGCCGTTCTGTCTGCTGCTACAGCGTCTTCAGGGGCTGGGACGGTCCGCCCTAGTCTGGGGCGGTCCGTTCCAGACTGGATTATCATCAAATGTTCGTCTGGAAACGAGTCGTTGATCGGTATGGATCCAGTTCCTTGGTCTTCTATTTTCAATCTGGACAAATGATCAGCCACACTATTTTCTGTACCTTTCTTGTCGCGTATTTCGAGGTCGAATTCTTGCAGTAAGAGAACCCATCGAATGAGTCGTGGCTTGGCATCTTTTTTGGATAGGAGGTATTTGAGTGCTGAGTGATCGGTGTAGACTATAACCTTTGAGCCAACCAGGTATGACCTGAATTTGTCTAAGGCATAGACTACTGCTAGAAGCTCCTTTTCGGTTGTGGTGTAGTTGACTTGCGCCTCATCCAGCACTTTGCTCGCATAATAGATTGCATAGGGCTTCTTGCCCGTCCGCTGTCCTAGCACTGCACCGACCGCGTAATCACTAGCATCACACATCAATTCGAATGGCTGATCCCAATTTGGAGGTTGCAAGATAGGGGCAGTTACAAGCGCTTCCTTCAACCTATTGAAAGCATCAACACAATTTTGATCAAACAGGAATTCAGCATCCTTCATTGTTAAATTGGTTAATGGTTTAGCAATTTTAGAGAAATCTTTAACGAAACGCCTATAGAAGCCTGCATGCCCAAGAAAGCTCCGCACATCCTTTACACAAGTTGGTAAGGTTAGCTTTTCGATCACCTCCACCTTCGCTTGATCGACCATGATTCCCTGTTCTGAAATTATGTGGCCCAAAACAACTCCTTCTTGCACCATGAAATGACATTTTTCCCAATTCAATACAAGATTGACTTCCTCACATCTCTGCAAAATTTTTGACAAGTTAGCCAGACAATGATCAAAAGAAGTACCATATACTGAAAAATCATCCATGAAAACTTCCATGTCTTTTTCGATAAAATCCGAAAATATTGCCATCATAGCTCTTTGGAACGTTGCTGGCGCATTACACAAACCAAATGGCATCCTACGGTATGCATAAGTTCCATACGGGCATGTAAAAGTTGTTTTTTCTTGGTCAAGCGGGTGAATTGGTATTTGGAAGAAACCTGAATAACCATCTAAATAACAAAAGAAAGAATGCTTAGCCAGTCGTTCGAGTAATTGGTCAACAAAAGGCAGAGGGAAGTGGTCCTTTCGTGTTGAAGCATTCAGCTTGCGGTAGTCCACACACATCCTCCATCCAGTGACAATCCTTGTTTGGATCAGCTGGCCATCATCTTTCTCAATCACTGTTGTGCCTCCCTTCTTTGGGACGACATGAATGGGACTGACCCATTTGCTGTCTGAGATCGGGTAGATGATTCTAGCTTCCAAAAGTTTCTGCACCTCCTTTTTTACGACTTCACTCATGTTCGGGTTGAGTCTCCTTTGATGTTCTACTGTCGGTTTTGAGTCTTCTTCAAGTAAGATCCGGTGGGTACATATCGAGGGATCGATACCCTTAAGATCTTCGATAGAATATCCAATAGCCTTGCGGTGAGCCCTCAACTCCTTTAGTAGCTTATCAGTCTGATCCAAGTCGAGTTTGGCGTTGACGATGACAGGAAAGGTCTGGTTGGGACCTAGGAATTCGTACCTAAGGCTCTCTGGTAATGTCTTCAATTCTAGTTTACCTTTCTCTGACTGGCAGCTCGGACGGTCCGTTTCAAAACGGGGTGGACCGTTCTGATCTGAATCGAGGCTGAAAATCTGGTCGATTTCAGCCGCTGATCGAAGCTGCATGCTGACCTGGTCCGCCTGGATCTGGGGCAGACCGTTCCAGCCCTCTCTGGCAGCCAAGTATTCAACGGTTTGCAGAATTTCGTTGAATATCAAGTCTGCCTCCTCCTCTTCAGGTGTGGCCGAGAAGGAATGGTATGCTTGCACAATCCGATTGTTGAATGTCTCTTCAACCATGGCTTCCAATGATTCAGCCATAAAAATTGAATCCATATGGTCTGGCATCCGCATCGCCTTTTCCACATCAAACTCAATTTTCTCATCTCCAACTTCCAATTTCATCTTGCCGGTTCTGCAATTGATGAACACACCGGCTGTAGTGAGGAACGGTCTGCCCAGGATGATAGGAACTTCAGGATCTTCCTCCATATCAACCACCACGAAGTCGCATGGAACAAAGATGTCTCCAACTCGAATTGGCACGTCTTTCACCTCCCCCAATGGCAATCTTATTGAATTATCAGCAAGTCTCAAAGTCACCGGGGTTGGCTCTAGTTCTCGTTTTCCAATTCGATGAAAGATAGTTTCAGGGATCAGGCTGACGCTTGCTCCAATGTCCAGCAACGCTCTCTTCATACCTAAATCACCAACTTTACAAGGAATAGTAAATCTACCTGGATCCTTCATCTTCGGCGGCATTTTCTTGATGTTTGGAGTGTCGGGATCTCCTGACAAGGCCATGACACCGCTCAATTCCAAGTTCTTTTTGTTGGATAAGAGATCTTTGAGAAACTTGGCGTAGGATGGCATCTTTGACAAGAGGTCAGTAAAGGGAATAGTGATTTTCATTTGCCTCAAGATATCCAGAAATTTTCCGTATTCCCGGTCCTTCTTAGCCTGAGCTAGCCTCTGCGGGTATAGGACTTCAACCGGAGGATCGTTCGGCGTCGGGGGTGGATAAGCAAAGACTTTCTCAACTCTGGGCAAGGTTGGGGCGGTCCGTTCCGAATTGGGGCGGTCCGTTCCAGCTTGTCGTTTCGGCTCAGGCTGGTCCGTCCCAGATGTGACTGGTTGCTGGATGTCTGGGGCGGTCCGTTCCGAATTGGGGCGGTCCGTTCCATACCTCCGTTCCAGCTCTGGCTGGTCCGTCCTAGTTGAATCCGGCTGCAAATCCTTAGGCATCTCAGGGCCATCGTAACTAGTCCCGCTCCTCAGTCTGTGCGTGACGCTTTTGCACTCTTCTCTGGGATTGGTTTCAGGTTGGCTTGGAAACATGCCTGGCTTGGTTAGTGCCCCTGAGTTGGCTTGATCATTCCCTTGGTTCAGCTTGTTTATGAGTAGGCCTAGGTCTTCTCTTAGCAGTTTGATCTCGTCATGGACTGAGTGATTGAATATCCCTTGGTTCTGCATAAACTTCTCTATTGTTCGCTGAGAGAGGCCGCTATGGGTGTTAGTGCTATTGTTGGAGTTTGATGCTTGACCAGTTTGGCCCGGATTGGCACACCCGTTGGGGTTGCTGTACGAGAGACCTGGGTGGTTCCGTTTGTCGCGATATGAGTAGTTATTGCTTGGGAAGAAGGAGGGAGGAGTAATTATGGCATTGACATTCTCAGGCTGGTCCTCCCTGGCTATCAAGTGACAAGACTTGGCTGTGTGACCTTCATCTTCGCAGATTTGACATACGGCGGCGGATTCGGAGGGTTTTGATGATTTTGCACTTATGTTTTTTAGCATGACCGTCAAAGAATCGAGTTGAGATTGGAGGTGAGTGGATTTGTCTACTTCAAACACGCCTCTTTTGTTCTTTGAGCGAACCGACCAATTTGTCTGAGATTGTGCCATGCTTTCAATCAAGGCTTTTGCATCCCTGCATCCCATCTCCAGAAAAGCACCACCTGCAGTTGAATTTATATTCTGACGAGTTATGTCATCCAATCCATCATAAAAACTAACAATCAGTCTACTATCAGGTACATCATGATGTGGACACATTCTTTGCAGGTCTTTAAACCGTTCCCATGCTTCGAACAGGTTTTCATCTTGGTCCTGCTGAAAGGTTAACAATTCCCTAACTAATTTGGTCGTTTTTACCCTAGGATAAAACCTATCCAGGAAGGCTTTGGTCAAATCGTTCCATGTTTCAAAGGGTCGGTCATTAAAACTATTCAACCAATCTTCGGCTTTGTCCCTAAGAGAAAAAGGAAAAAGAGTTAGGCGAATTATATCCGGATCCACTTCTTCAGGAACCAAGGTTGTGCAATTTCGCAGGAAGGATTGTAAATGCCTGTTGGCATCTTCATGAGGAGATCCTGCAAAAGTGTTTTCCTTGATCAAAGACACGAGGCCAGGATTGTAGAAGAAATCCCTGGTCCTCTCGGCTTTCGGTGGTTTGACCCCAAGTCGGATGTTATTTGCGGTAGGTGCCCCGATCTCCCTCAAAGGTCGAGTTGCCTCAGCCTCCTTGGCAGCTTCAAGTGCCTCACGCAATGCACGCTCAAGTTCAGTTTCGTTGTTGTTGCCCCCGTTTCCGTTTAAGTTGTCTCCCATTGCTTCTATGTCAGTTGATGCGGTTGATGTGGTTCGTCCTAATGTGAAACGAAGTGTCTCGGATTGCGCTACAGGTGGCTGTGTTCCAGAGAGATTCCTACGATTTCGCTGGTAGAAAAGGCGAAAAGGCGGAACCAAAGAACTGTCACCCTGCCTCTCGGTCTACTCAACTGTTTCTGGAATTTGCTGTTGCAAAACCGCACGGTTAGGTCCAGATGAGGAAGAGCTCGCCTGAGAGGGGTTCTTCTTCCCTTTTCTTGGGTGTCGAAAGTCGTAGTTGCAAGTGCTGCTGGTGGTTTTCTTCTTTCCAGCCAGCGCGTGTTCCTGCAATTTCCAAAAACCAAGAACAAGTGAAAAGAGATAAAGAGAAATTAGTCTAACTTGAAAACTAAACTTAGATAAAGCCACCGTCCCCGGCAACGGCGCCAAAATTTGATCGGTTGTTCTGTGCGTACGGGTCAAATTTAATCCTTAATTACCGATGCGAATTCGTTTGCAGTACAGTTTAAGGGTCGAATCTCGGGGACGGACTATTCTGTTTCTAAGTTTTCAGTTTAAACAATTCAAACTAAATTCTGGTTTTAATATAAATCAATAAGTTTCAACAGTTCTAAAATAAAGAATAATAAGGTAAAGTTCAATCCCTAAATTACCAATTTCTAACTCGAACTAAAGATAATCAAGTTAATGAAAATTAGGGGTTTAAATCTTCGAACAATTCTCTGTGTCAAAGTTGGAACGGTCCGTTCCATCTCTGGAACGGTCCGTTCTGGACTTTGTCAATTGATCAGAACAGGTCGTTCCAGGCCAGACTCCCCCTTCCGGGCGGTCCGTTCTGACCTTGGAACGGTCCGTTCCAATCAATTGATACTTGTTTTGTCATGAGTTTTAATTATTAATTAAATGTTTTTATGCGAGATTAAACAATACGTAACCTAAAGACTTGTACTCTAACTCCCGTTCAGGTCAAGCTATTAAGTTTTATTGTTTAACTCCTAGAACGCCTAAATTTCAACTTCCGTTTCTTGGTTTAGTTGTTCTAGTCTACTTCTCGAGTTTTGGTAAACTTTTAATCTTCCGATTTCAAGTTAAACCCTAGTTTATTAAGGTCTGGTTTAATCCTTCCGGATATCGCCTACCGAACAGTAAAATTACTAAGTTAATGTGGATGCGATTGATTTTAATCCTAACAGTTAAACTAGGCCTTTGTTTAACGAGGTAATCAGATCAAACAGAGACAAACTTAAGCAATTAAATAGAAAATTAAAGTGCGAGAAGCAAAACATAACTTAATTTAACTAATAATTAAAGATTCAAATAAAAAACAAGCAACTAGAGAAAGATTCTCAGACCATAGCCCCTAAAACTACTCTACTCTAACAAATCCATGCAAGAACAAGCAGGTTTCATCAAATACAAAGACATAGAAAGAGAAAAATCAAGTTTACAACAAGTTGCGCTTGAAAACTCCACGTTTCTGTGCTCTGTCCTGTCTGGGGCGGACCGTCCTGGCTCTAGAACGGGCAGTTCCAGATGCAGTTGGTCGTCTCGGCAGGCTGTCTCCTTTTCTGAGTTGGAAAGAGGCTAAAACCTAGAATTTCGAACTTAGCCTAAATTGAAGACATGACAGAGCTTTTATAATGAGGCAATGGTGGCTTCAAACGTGGGAGACGTGCTTCTGGAAGGTCGGTAATAGAGGAAACCGACTTTACAAGCATAGCCTTCTATTTTTAGCAATCCAAAGATAGCTGGAACGGCCCGTTCTGAGTCTGGGGCGGACCGTTCCAGTCTGGTTAGGGCAGTCCGTCTGAAGTCTGGTTGAGTCCGTTTGGACTTGGTTCCTCTGGTCAGGGCGGACCGTTCCGTTGTGCGGGCGGTCCGTTCCAGTCTGTATGAGCAACTCCCGTTTGCTTTTTCCCTCTGTTCTTCATGCCGAATAAATGCTGAACCTGCAAAATAAACTTGCCGGGCTACGGCTGGACTTTTTCTACAACCTAAGTTAGCAGAAATTGATAAAAACACATGTATTTGAATGTAATTTTAGGGCTTAATCTGGTTGGAAATTGAGTATGAAAACCATACATCAGCTAACATGCAGATTTGCCTCCAATAGAAGAAACTTACCAACAATTATTCGAAATCCCTTGTACAAAGTATATTCCCAATATTCATGTGAGTCAAAATAAAACACAATGAAATTTAATAACAAGTACACAATCACAATCAGTAAGGAGGATAATGAAAATTTTGATAATAGATAGAGAACTAGATACGGCAATACCACTGTCCTGGACTCCACGGAAGAAGAGATGGGGAATTCTACCTGGCGAGCAGAGGAGAGGTGAGGCCCAAAAGAAAATGCACAAAGGGTCAGGAAAAAATTACAAGTACTAGTGTTCCTGTAATTGGACGAGGTGGGAAGTTATTTGAGGGATAATGAAGGTGGAGGTGGGAAGTTATTGAGTGATATTGGGAAAAAATTATTGGCGCAAAAATTTGGCGCCATTAGCAAAATAATAATAATTTCTGGTCACATAATATTTGAAGCAGAAATTTTAAGCCACCAGTAAAAAAATATTTCTAGTTAAATAAAATTTGTTGCAAGATTTTATATCAATATTACCAGAATAATTCAAATTATTGTCTAGAAAATGAATATTACATAATACTTTTTAATTTTTATATTTTAAAAATGAATTTAAAATATATAATTCAAAACCGTGATGATGGAGGTTATAATAAGCAAATGTAAAGATGGAAGTTATTTTTTTTTTCAAATAAAAATAGTAATGATGGGAAGTTTTTTTTTTTTCAAATAAAAACCGTAACTTATCATGACTATCATTTACTCTGATTGCAAAAATCAAGTGGATGCATTGTGGTCAGGTTTTATGTTAATAATAAAAAATGTTTCAATTAATATATCAATACTATGTACACTATAATATCCTTAACATTATATTTGCTAAATTTTATTAAATCATAAATATAACCTATTATTATTACGGGATTAAAAATTTAAAGTTTCAAAAACAAATTTGTATGATGTAAAGTTTGATGCAGAATAATACCATGTATAATTTAAAGTGAGCTTTTGGTGCTCTCAAGTCTCAAGTTGGAAAGTTATCAGGAAATAAGGAAAGCAATATTATGCAGCAACGTGGTCATTAATGTAGCAACGTGAATAATGGTAAGTTACTGGAAAAATAAATTTTGGCGCAAAAATTTGGCGCCGTCAGAACAATTTTTTTGCTACATAGATTTAGTATTGCTATTAATCTTGTAATTATCTCTTGCGCAGCAACGTGAAGATTAATGTAGCAACTTAGTAATGTAATAGCATATAATTAGCAAGAAAGATAATATTCCTTGTAATCAGAGTCTTGCTAAAACCCCTTTTTGGTGTAGTGTAATGATTTTCTCTAGTATCTCATCGTAGTATTGTAAAAAAGTTTATATAAAAATATGAATACAATTATTGAAGAAGAATATTAAATTATCATGGGAAAAACACAAAATAGTATTTTTTTTAAAAACTTTTTATCAACTCTTTTTCTATATATAACAAATTGTAGGTTGTGTCGTTTGCATGAATTCAGAAGCACTTGAAATAAAAATTAGACAACATGCATGGTAGATCACGGGAACAACCCCCACCCCCCTCCCCCCCGGCGCGCGCACATGCAAAATGTTCCATGATTGCAATTTGCAATAAATCACCTGAGATATTCTTTAATTAATATATGCTTGAGATTGTAAAAAAAAAAAAAAATTACTTAACACCATCCAGAGATTCTATCATCCCATCCAGCATCCTTATAAATTATCCATTACGCGTTTTATTTTTTCCGTTTTTAGAAACTTGTCCAGTGTCCTCATTAGTTATCCATTTCAATTTATGTCTGATTCTCAATCCTTGCATCCAGTGCCTACTTACCCCTCCCCTATTGTCCCCCTTGACACCTACTCATTTTTTATCTAGGACAATTAACCTTTTTTTTGGACAATTAATTTTTTTCCACGACAATTAACATTTTCCAAGACAATTATTTTTTAAGATAATATTATTTTTCTAATTGTTCTAGTTCTGTAAACTAATTGTCTTGGTTTTGTAAACTAATTGTCCTAATTCCAAGGACAGTTAATAACATTTTTCAGGACAATTAATTTTTTTCTAGGACTGTTAGTATTATTTTTCTAATTGTCTGTTGATTATCATGATTTTTATATTATTTGTTCTTGAATTTTATTCTGATATCAAACATAATTGAGCTTATATATATTGTAATTGTCCTGGTTTTGTGCTGGATGGGGGTCCCCAAAAGATGGGAGGAGGGAGGAAGCGTGAGCAGTAGCGAGTAGAATGGGTGAGTTAACCAAGAAGGAAGGAGATGGGGTAGACGCGCTAGATGATAGGGATGAGATTCCAGAAATGGAAACGATGAAATTGCACTGGAAAAGTATTCTAGAAATGATAAAAAAAAAAAAAAAACGCATGCCTAAGAAATGATGTGAATGATGAATCTTATCAGTCTTGAAAAAAAAAATACTTTTACTAGTAAAAAATAATATAAATTTTTTTAGATAATATGGCGATCATAATGTCAATTTATTTATTTGAATTATAAAATTTTGACAAATTTAACATTTTTTGAAGATATAATTTTAAATTAATTCATGTGTGTGTGAGAGAGATCACGACAACATCGAACACAATCAGACAAGTGGCATTGAGCAAGACAATATATTGTTGACAAATTCTGCGATTGAGTGAATTCTCACGACAACGTGATATAATAATGTATGTATTGTTGGCAAATGGCAACAACATTCTTTATCCGACAACTTGATGCAATGTGGTGATATTATTCATCGTATAACTTTCTTGTCGGAGAAGAGCTCTAGACAGCTTGAAGTATGCAAAAACTCTAACCATAGGGGTAATGGTTTAATTCTTCTTTTCACCACAATGGTCAGAATTATGATCGAGTTAGGCAATTTGGGAACAAAATGAGCAAATTGAAGGATTCAGAATGGCGGATGTGTAAAAAGAAGAACAAAAGAGAACGGTAAATAAATGTTCTCAAGTGTAATCACCAATATCAAAGCCTAATTCCTTTGTCATACAAAATTTCAAACAAAAAGAAAAAAAAAAATCCTTTGCCATACACGTTATCTTATTTAGGATGATCAATCGAGAGTTAAAAAAAAAAAAAAAAAAAAAAAAAAACTAGAATTCAAGTGAATCGCTAATTTAACGCACGCTCTCCACGAGTACAGCTACGTCAGTCTCAAATCGTTATCTGTGCTGGTGAATGCTTCAATTGGCAGTATACCCTTTTTTCAAGTCGACTTAACTCCAAGTCTCCAATCAATCCATTACAAACGACGTAGGACCCATAAATCAGTGACACGTGATCCTTATGGATAACGTTCTAGGCTTTTTAAATCTTTTTTTTTTTTTTACTGCGGTTTCTGTCTGTGATATGCTAAAAATACTATAAGAACTAGATACAAATATTAAGGCAAAATAATGGCTGGAAAAAAATATCTAGCGAAACTCTGTTGTTGCTACTGTAGTTAATTGACCTACACAAAGCGTTCCACTATATGGACTGCCAGATACTGCAGCTACTGTAGTCAACCGGCCTTCGCACAGGCTGTTGTTGGATGCAAAAAACTAATAATCGTCAAGGAATATCCTTATTTTCAGCTTCTATTTCCAGAACTTGAATAGTCAGAAAAGATTTCAACGAATAGGCCGCTATATGAGAGTAGGAAACAAAAAAAAGGAAGAAAACCTAACACCGATCCATACACAAACCCAGTAAACTTTTTTTTTTTTTTTTTTTTTTTTTTTAAACAAGTAGGGGTAAACATCCCCCACCACTTTCTATTAACAGAAAGCCAGAGTTTTACAAAAGCAACCAAGAACAATAAGAAAATACTCTAAATCTCTCTCTCAAACAGTTAGCCTCTATCAAGAAAATATCCCCACCCTAATTATTCTTCAAGGCCCCCGACAAATCTAATACCAACAAAAGAACCAAACCAACAACACAGCACTAGCACAAACAAGAAGTTTTGTAGTAGCAGCATTTACTTCTCCACTCATGCTTTGCCCCTTCCACCCGTCAAGGGATCTGATCTGTATCTAGTAGCATATCCATCACCTTTTTTTTTTTTTTTTTGAATATCATATCCATCACCTACTCACAAGACTTCACCACAAATGAAGCACACACCAACAGTACGAATCTCAGGATCCAAAACCAGGAAGCAAGACACAACAAAGCTACCAACATTCACAGTCTAGAAATTATTACAGGAGAGCAATCCACAGAACAAAATAATCCCAAAGCATGAAGCTTATTAAAAGACAAGAAGCTGCATCATCTCTTCTGATATAGACTCTGCATCAAGGTCTCCTAGCATCTCATTCTGATCTCCCTCTACCAGTTCAGCATCATCCCTCCATCCAGGTATCTGAATTTGTGGGACCATCTTCTCACCCTTAGCAAGCCAATTCTTCAGTATCTCTTGCATAGGTGCAGTCCATAACTCTGACCAATAATACACGATGGATTTAGTTTTTCTACAAAAGTTATCAGTGCAATAGGAGTGGTTTTGTTAAAACAACACTGATTTCTTTCCAGCCAGCAAACCCAACACACAGCCACACAAATCAAGCTAAATACTAATTGATCAACTCCTTTAAAGGTTCTAACAATCCTAACTAAATCTTCCAAATTCTGTGGTGAAGAATCACAATTAAAAGAAGAAAAAATCCATCTCCACACTAGTTGAATATAACTGCATTTAAAAAAGAGATGATCTATTGTTTCCAAAGAGTCACAATACAAACAATTGCATTCTCCTTCCCAACCTCTACTAACTAGATTATCCCTAGTAAGCAGTTTTCTCTTACTTAGCAGCCACAAAAAAATTTTGATTTTGAGGGGAATTTTGAGATTCCAAATATCAACAATAGGGTTATATCTCACACTTCCATCTTCTATCCAACTATACATAGCTTTGGTACTAAACTTCCCTTGATTTGAATGTTGCCACACAACTTGATCAGAATCCAAAGTCAAAGGAGGTAGATTATTGACTAAATCAATCAGTTGAATATAAACTTGTCTCTGTATTAAAGTGAAATTCCTACTAAAATGCAAGTTACTAAGCTGAGCCTGAATAGTGTCAGCTACAGTAACAAACTTAGACCTGCAAATATTATAAATTGAGATACAAGAAATACTAAGGGGTACCTCCCCACACCATTTATCTTCCCAGAATAAGGTATTCCTACCATTGCCAATCTTCATACCTCTATTTATATGCACTATCTGTTCATAATTTTTTAAGGTTTTCCAAAAAGGGGACCAGCGCTGTTTATTATCTGAATTGCCATATTTTTTCATTAGAATATGTTTCCACCAACCATCACAACTTGGATCTTTAAGCCTCCAAACCCATTTACACATCAAGGCTGTATTCATAGTCTTTAAATCTATAACCCCTAAACCCCCTTTATCTTTTGGTGCGCAAATTACATCCCATATGCAAAGGTGATATTTTTTCTTATTGCCAGAGTGCCAAAAAAAATTTGCTCTAATCTGATCTAGCCTTTTTTTTAACACCATTGGGGATAGCATGATAAGCCATCATATAAGTAGGTAGAGATGAAAGAACATTATTTATTAAAGTAAGTTTCCCTCCATATGATAAGAGAGCCCCTTTCCAACTCTGTAATCTCCTCAAAAATCTATTAATGATGGGCTCCCAATCTGACATGGCACATTTTCTCCAATGAATAGGAATCCCTAGGTATATAAGTGGCCACTGTTTAACCTCACATCCAAAAATTTCAGCTAATTCAGAAGCTCTATCTTCCTTGATATTAATAAGGTATGCCTCACACTTGGAAAAATTAACTTTCATACTTGTTAGCGCTTCAAAGCCAACAAAAGCCCATTTCACTACTTGAATCACCTTTGTATCTGCTTGACAAAAGATTATAGTATCATCAGCGTAATGCAAGTTTATAATTTGTTTATCATCTAGGAAATGATGACCTAAACCCCTAATTATACCAGCTGAACTTGCTTTTTTTATCATAAAGTTCAGAGTATCTGCAACAAGATTGAATAAGCAAACCCAGTAACCTGTTGATGCACCCAAAATTATTGTACAAATTATCAATATTACATTTGATCCATAGCAGCGTCTGCCAAATAATTATTATTTTCACATTCCCAATAAAGACATGGATCTGTTTCTGTTTATTTCTCAAATGATTCGACAAATTATTTCTTAAGAAAAAGAAACAATGATATTTCCACAAAACCACAAAAACAACAAAAATTGCAAATAAAATAAAACAAAATTATACATTTTTCCTTTCTAAAAAGTCTAATCACAATGAAGTACTATTTGCAAAATTTATCTCAATATATACACAAACAATACTTTGCTATAGAGAAGTCCCTCCTGGCAATGAGCCCATAAGAATAACTGGGCTCCGGTTTCTAGGCTTCCAAATTTTATCTGATGTTGCCTTTGAAATTATATCAGAGAAAAATCCAGATGTAGACTGAGAACTTGGAACAGATAGTCTGTTCACTAATCCATCAGACTGATGAGCTGGGCCCACTCTCTTGTCAGCGTTAGTGACCCCTGTCTTTTTGCAAGCACAACCATTAAGCATCATAAAACAATCAGCATGGTAGATGGACCCACATGAAGAGCATTTCTGTGCTTCTGTTTCCTATTTAATTACAATTCGACATAGCAAGAAGCAGCAGTTAGATTGAGGAGGAAATTTCATTTCTTCAACAAAAGATAAAAAATTAAAATGCATAATTGCACATCCCTCTGAGTATGGAGTAACAAAAAATGTCTCTAATATCTTTCAAAATGTCCATATTGTATGTCATTTCTCTGCATTTGTCCAAACAAGCAAAACAAAACTTTGGGAACCTTCTGAAACAAATAAGGTGGGTTTACAAGGGACACTGACAAGTATTCTTTCTTAACAACACAACTGATGTTCATATCTTGTGGAATGCATGCCAGTTTTGTGTCTATATCATTTTGACATTCTGTACAGGTGAAATGCATTCTTATAATTATTATATTTTTATATTACTTGTCTGATAAGCGAGAAGGGCTCTTTCCTTCTCTTTTTTTTTTTTATTGGTCAAAACTGAAAAGGGCTCCTATAACAACTTAAAATTGAACATTTCACATTCTCAGGAGCTATTACAAGGTTTATTTTAAGCTTAGATTCTGGTATACCATTAAAGCCAGGTTTGTCTGTGCGAGAGAGTGAAACAGAGGGTAAGATTACCTGGAAAGGAAAAATTAGAGAGAATGGGTCGTGACAAGAATTTCTAGCCGCACAAGGTACCCCTGCATCATAGCATACAAGACACTGTTGTGTGATGTGTTCTTCTATCTTTTTGTGTAATCTCTCCACCATCACAGGAAAGCCAGCAAACACCCCCTTGGAGAGGTCGACAAGGTCTCTAAGGGCAAAAAAGTCATTGCACTCTAACAAATATCTACGTGTCCCAAGGCCCTTCTCCACAGACTTTCTAAAGGGGCATGTGATGTATGGTAGCATAGCAGCTATTTTCTTGCGTAGCCCCATTATGTGAAGCAATGCTGGCACTTTTGAAAATAAGAATGGATTAACTGCACTGACACACAGCATAGGCTGATCATTGATGGACTCTAGGTATGCCTTTGCCAATTGAGAAACCGGATAGAGGGTGAAGTCCCACCCATGCAGCACCCGACCCGGTATGACTGCAGTGTCATTCATATGGCATGCAGTACAGAACAACTGCCCGGTGTATTCACAAAACCTGAAATTTCGGCTCCACCCGACCGTCTGTGCCAGCCCCTTTAGAAAGGTGCTCTCTGAATCTAATGGCCGGTGGCAGCCTGCACATGTGTGGTGTTGTAGCTCCAGCAATTGCCTGACAGACTTGTGTGCCCGCACCTCCATAACAAGAGATATTTTCTTCCCCATGGAATCAGATGGAATAAGGTTTTTACTCGATGAATGGGGAGAAATCTGGGAGGAATCTAGAGTTTTACCAGGGGATAAAAAGAAGAGGAGCGGGGTGGGGGTCCCAAAAGAGTATCTTGAACTTATAAGGGAACTTAAGCATTCTTGTAAAAGAACACTTCTATCAGCTATTACAGTTGGAGATGAATTACCAAACACCTTTTTTGACTCACTCTCTACGTGAGACCAGGGTAAAGGGAGAGTTAACCCATGCGCAGTAAAGAGGGCTTTTAATTGACGGTAAAGTGTATAGAAGTCACGATACCGTCTCTCTACTTGCCAGCAGTCTGCACCACTCCGTACTTTGAATATATATACAGTATATTCCTTCACGCCAACAAGTCTTTCGCCGAAGGATACATCTCCTTTCTTTTGTTTTGCACCTATGAGCTCAACTGAGTCAATACTCTCAGGGTTTCTTATGGGCCCATACGAATCATCAGCACCAGAAGTTGAGGCTGTGGAGCTACCCTCTCGGGAGTGGAGGGCCAACAGGCCAGTTGCATGATTCTTGTACCGGTTGTCAGTATTAGATCTGGGTGAGTGAGATTCTGAGTTGAGCAAGATATCTTCCATCTCAAGTACCATGTCATCCAATGAATTGTCAAAGCCACCATTCTGGTTCACCTTTATATATAAGGACTATATTAGATCTTTTAAATTAATAAAAAGCAATAACACCAAGTGTAAAGAACACAATTCCAGACTAGGGTTTGTGCAAGTATTTCTTATCAACAGATCAATACTCATTTGTGTTGGAGAGGTTATACCTTTCTGGAGTTCTGTGATAACTTATTATAAAGAGTGATTCTAATTTTATTTTAGTCAGGCCTCTTTTGCCCCCTCTTAATGTTCCTTTAAGTCAATATCTCCCAAAAGGACAGCTATAGCTATTTTGAAATCCAACTTTCTGTATTTAGTTCTGGTGCCAAAGATTTGTAGGGTTCCAATTTGATTTATTGAATTTCAGGTCCAGAATGAGGATCTAAAACTGGTGTCTGTCAATACTATAGTTTATCTGAGTGACTGGAAATGACAATTAAATTAACTTATGCAATCTCAAAAATACCTGATCAATTCCTTTTAATTCGATCTCAGATTCTGTATCTTTAGCAGCAGTTGCCAGGATAGGATGTCCGTCCTCAATCTCCTTCCCTTCACATTTCTGCTTAAAAGATTCTAAACCCTCCGATTCTTTCACCCCTTCCTCTCTCTTCTCAATAATATTTGCAGAAGAGTTAGTACCGTTGCTTTCGTGGTCTTTAGCAACAGAAAGATGATTCTCTTTTTCTCCAGCATTGAACCCTGATTTGCCACTTGAACTCTCCAACTGAGAATAGATGGACTCTTTTCCCTTAGCCTCTGATAATTGCTGCAGTTCCTGTTTCGCCTCTCCCTCCTTGCACACAGGCTGAGCACCTGAAAGCTTAATTTGTTGTTTGGAGTGTAGGGACTCCATTGGAAAGAGATAGACGGGGGCAGATTGGCCACTCCCATCTGCCGTCTCCAGCATGAACTCATCCCAATCGTGGGATCCAAAGGCAACTGAAGAATCCATGAGGATGGAGCTGCTCCTCACACCCGGACTCTCATTCTGATTCTGATTCTGATTCTGATTCCGATTCCATCCATGCAAAGAATCCGACCTGGGGCTGGCGTCATCGGACTGATCAGAGCGATCATCATCGGCGGAGATGGAGATAGAATCGTCGGCGGCGTTGGAATCGGAAGGGCGGAGAGTGGGAGAGGGAAGAGTGGAATTGGAATGGAAGGTGGCGTCGTCGAAGAAATCAGCGGGGTGGTAGCCAGTGGAGCTAGAGAAACTGGAGCGCTCCAGTAGGGAGTTGGCGCTGCAGTAGCGGTCGAGATCGGAGGAGTAGGCGATGGAAGAAGCGGATGGGGAGGATGTTGGGCTGGGATACTCTCCGTCATCCTCCATCGACAACATCTCATCTACAGCTCCGAAATCCGAATTGTCGAGCAGAGAGGACTGCAGAGTGTTGTGCGAATTGTCGATCAGATCCAAACTCCAAACAGGAGAAGATGCCAGAACTCATATTTTTTTACCGGGCAGATCCAACGAATCGGATTGGATCGGGGCAACAAACAAACTGTTTGTGACCTGTTCAATTGGGACTAAACCCAATCTCAATTTATCATCTTCAATTTTCTTGTTCGACTTGTCAAGCAATGTCAAGTGCACAATTATATTTTATTTATATTTTTTTGTCTATTAAATATTTGAAATTAACAGTTTAATTTTGTCCGAACTTGATGACTAATGAAACGGTCTTCAAATTTCATAATTATTTTTTATACCCAATCTATCGATGTATTCACAATTTTTATTTTTATTTGAATCTCAAGTGCTCAATTAGTGATGGCCACAGTTTCTTACGAATTGTGGTTATCAATATCCCTTCCTGACTCATTAACAAGGTATAGAATCTATTGGCATTATCCAAGATGATAACATTGAAAATTGTCTTGATTATAGTTTGATTTAAAATTGATCATTTAATTGATCTATATACAAAAAATGATAAAGTTGCATGACTGTGTTTACTACTAATTGAAGTATTAAAAATTTTCAATTACATGATTTACTGATACCTAAAAATCATATAAGTAATTCTAAAACAAATTAACTATGTAGATGACCTATATACGTTATTGTTTCATTTTTTTAAACGATACATCAATGTCAAACGAGATTCAGAAAAATATAATTGAGACGCAAGAATGAAAAAGCTGATTTGGTTTATTTTCATTTTTGTTTTCATTCTTTTGCAATTATAATAGTTGACTAATAAGATCCCCTCCGTGTGATTACATACCTTTTTGCAATAGTATTATAGTAGTTGACACTTAATAGAATATATGCACCTAGTTACTATTTTATATATTCCTGTTTCCTGAATTTCACCTTGCAATTTATCCACAGGCGTGAGATTTATCAACAGTAGAAAGCTTTCTTTATAGTTTAAGTATTAAATTTACAATTTTGGATCGTTATCTCCTATTTTGAAGTTTTGGAAGCGTCAGGAAAAAGTAGGTTTTGGGACAGGAAAATTTTCTCTAAGCAAATAACATGTGGGGTATTATACATGGTACAAATTGTCCACAGCTAAATAACACAAGAATAGAAGGTAAAAGCACAAAAGAGCACAAATAAATTGATATAACACATCATTGAATGGCGTATGTTGTTTTTAAGTAGTCGATTATCTCAGCACTCTCGAACATTTTTATTCCAGTATTTGGATCTTCTAAGAAAGGTACCTACATAACCAAAATTGAAAATAGTGTAAATAAATATAAATTCAGAGTGTTTGACGTATATATATGTGGCAAGAGTTGATGGTGACTGGATATAAATAATAATACAAACATCCAAAACAACTTTCTTTTCTTCGTGGTCCTTAAAACAAGTCAATAAATGTATACCAGATCAAAATGGGTATATTCTATAGCAATGCATATAAATGGCAAATATCTTAATTTTTAGACTAAAAAGGCCAACAAGTAAGGTTCATGGAATAAATAAAACAGTGAACGGATGACAACCTGAAAATGGCCGACCTTCTCAAACAAAAGTTGTCTTTTCGGACTACCTCTAGCAGTGCTGCCAATTGTACATTTTGTCAGATAAAATAAAGTACAATAAAAGTAACAAAAAGCTAACACTGAGTAGACTATCACCAAGTAGGTCTCATTGCATAAAGTCCCTGAAAACATTATAAATACCATGCATGCCCTTGCAAAGTGAAATATTTCCTGTTAAACTAAAATGTAACATCTCATGCAAATCCCACCCGATCTACGTCTAATTTCTTTACAATTTTACCTAAACTAACAACTAAAAGAAGGGGCAGTTTCAGTCTCCTCTTCTGGAAAAGGAGAGGGTAACACAAGTATTTCTTTCATGTTTTCTATGGTAATTATGACAGTTCACTTGTTTATAGTATTTATGCAAAAATATATATATATATATATATATATATACAGAAGTCGTTACAATCTTGTAAATTCTTTATGGTACATACATGAATGTTGTTCTATAAAAAATAAAAATGGTAAACTTACCTATGCAGCAAATGAGGTAGTTCCAGCTCAACTAACACTTCTCTTACAATCTTGCAGAAAGGAGAAGCCTTCAAAAATATACACACAATTGTCACTTATCGTTTCTTCACATAGAACAAAATTACACAGTAAACTAAAGAATTACTAATAATTATAGCTAACCTCATATGCCCACAATTCAAGAGGTAAAGAAGGAGGTTTTGATGGCGTGTATGAAGAACCCTACACGAATATAACAAGATATTTGCAAATTTAAAAGGCCAATAACTATACATGATATACCGGTTCCAGTATAAGCTGAGTGTTCAATTTCTTACCCTTCCACCGCGACCAATCATAGCAAAGCCTGCTGTCAGAGTCTAAAAAAATTAAAAATAAAATCAGCCAACCCGACAAAAATAAGTTACAAGTTTACTACTCAGTTGGATTTTTGTTAAAAACAATAAAGAATAAAGCATGACAATTTAAGAGCATACTGTGAGAAGTCCAAGTGATAGCATAGAAGGAATTGTTCCATCACCTGACCACAAGGAATACCCATTAATAAAATACAATATTTTCAGAAAAGAGAAAACATAATCTTAACATACATTTCTAGAAGGTCTATAAAGAAAATTCACCATATTTATTGGCTAGGTATCTTATTATGTTATCCGACTCATACATAGCTACACCTGTATTTGGATCCACCTACAAAGAAACATATCTACAGTGAGAAAAAGTTTCCAATTCAACACCGCAAATTATCAAAAGTAAACAGATTGCATGACGAACCATGTAAGGGAATTGTTTCTTGCCACCCATTTGTATAGCTTTCGGACGAAAATTTGGGCCATTTTTTGGGCATGGGTAGAATAATACATCCAAATCCAACACAGTTGTCATTTCTCTCACCTGTTAATAATAGGTAATTAGTTATTCTAACACCATTAATGAAAAGAACCTTATGTTGAAATTTGGAGAAATTCCATGAGGAAAATGCAGAATGATTTGAAATTATAATACAAATAGTGAATACCTTTCGACAAAATGGACAGCTGATGTTTGCTCCAGTTGAATTTTTTTTGTATTAACAGGAAAAAAGAAGAAATAAGACATGGTAAGTTGAATAAAGTTCCAAAAACAAAATTTACAAATGTAAATAACTTGTGATTATTGTACTCTACTAAAAGAGATTAAGAAAGACCTCTCAAATTCATAAATCTCAATTGGCTTCTCAGGCCTTGGACCTAATTTGGATGTCTCTTTCAGCTTTATACCTAATTTTATACATGTAGATAATTTGATTATTTTTATTTTACCAGTTAACAGAGAATAAGATAGATAATACTACACAGATACAACAACTCTTGTAGGATGTATAACTGCTTATCATTCATCACACGAACTTGTATAAAAAATTGTTGCTTTTAAAGGTTGGTATATAAATGATATAGGAGCACTGGTACCAGTGCGATAGGTTTCAGGTTTTCTTCTGTGGTATACTACAAAATAACGGATCAATGATGGGTTGTAATATGATTATTTTTTGTATAATGAGTGAATAATTGGCCAACATTATAAGAGGACATTGGTATATCCATACAGCACGACAATCCACATGAAAATACACATGGTTATATAATAAATAGAGAATTCGTTGTAAAGTAGAAATTACCAGCAAAATCCATAGCATATTGAGTTGAAGGGATAGCATCTTGAGAAACAAAGGACACAGAATATCTGTGACATGGTACAACAAAACCGAAGTTATCAAATCATAGTTCAGAGATTTTATAAAATTAGCCCCTAAAAGAGTAAAATTCGTACATGCACCAAGCTAAACAGCTTAGTCTTACCCGAGAACAAAAGCACCAGTTCCTAGTCGGAAAGGCAGCGCTAGAGATGCACCGATGATGTCGAGGAGCTTATCGGGTCGGACCGAGAACCGCTTGGGTTCAGGCGGTTTGAACCCGGGAGGTGGAGTTATTGGTGTACCCGTACTCGTACCCGCCTCTTGCGCTGTGCACCTGACGACGCAGACGCTGTGTCGGAGAGTTGGTTTTGGTCTTGGCTTTGCACTGGATAGAACTGGAGAGCAAGGTAGGGGAGCTGCGCGCGAGCTGAGCACCGCAGCCATCCAGTGGTTCCTGTCTCCCGCCTTTCTCAACTGGATTGACACTTTGACAGTCAAATGGGTGATCGTGCAGGGAGGATGTTTTGTCAGTTCATCCGTCAACCCCCCTCCTTTGATGAAAAAATGGAGATATCCAGTTTTTCCAATATTGTCTTGTTTTTTCCAGTAGGAGCCGATTTTCCATTGGAAAATAAGCTAAGCAACTTTTTGTTTGTTAGTTGTATTTGGTTCATGGCAAATTGGCACTGCAAAGGTTGAACTCGTCCTCTTTATTTTCTACCATCTCCAACTAATACCGACTTTATCGCAATGGGCTTTCTTTTAATGAAAAAAAAAATGGATTAAATTCAGCATCATTGATGCTCTTATTACAAGCTTTTAATGTCTAATTGTTGTTTCACATCATGGTAGGCTGGTAGCTGACAAATTTTCATTCCGACAAATGTTCGCTTACGACGTACGGTAAGGCAGGTCAATTCCAAATATGGCATAAATGCCATATAACAAATTGTTTGGGTTTTGAAACAGAGAAAAATCAGAGATAAAAGAGATGATTTATAAGAGAAAAATTGTATTTCATACAACTCCAGTTATGCGAGACAAAATAAAACGCAAAGAGAGGCAAATGTCAAGTAACGTGTAACATAAGAAAGCTATTATCGTTCATAAAAAAAAAAAAGAAAGCTATTATCGTCAGAAAGTACAATTTACACCAACATTACACAGCTTTGCTTAGAACTTAGTAAAAATAAATCACAAACATGCGCATAAACAAAAGTGGAAGAGAACATTTTGCTGTTTCTTTCAGTTATCTTTTCTTAGCAACAACTGGAAGCCGAGGGATCAGTTTCAGGTGGCTTCTGTTTGAATATGTTCTTTTTTACCCCAGCTGATGCATCAGCTAATAGACTTGGTGTATCCAGTATCTGCAGGCAGGTAAAAAAATTAAATAAGGTAAAAATCCATTCCAAATGAAGAATTAACAGCTGCGAGGGTAAATTGCAGATCATGGCATAACGTTTTGATCACTCAATAAGGGTACAATATTATGCAGTCGTAAAATGACATGATTTACTTTCTATTTTTTCAACTGAAAGACACCTTATTACTAAAGTCCAACCCAATGTCTCTATTTTATAAAAATACATGATGGAATGCTAAAAATAGGAACATTATAGGATCAAAATCAAACTAGAAACATTGATACTCAAAAACCATCTGAGTAATTTAGGGGCCGTTTTAATGGAATGTTTGACAAGCAAAATGATTTACACCATTAAACAATCAGAATTGAACAACATGTGCTGCACAAAGGGTATAAAAAGCCCTGCATTAAGAATCTGGTCACTGAAGCCTTAGATGTTCCTTTTCAGTCATTAAACACCACAGTTTGTATCATTTTACATCTTTATAAAAAGTCATAAGTGAGACAAAATTCTACATCAGCAAATGGTGTGGAACAAGTCCATTCATAGCCTATCCCTCCATTTGCACCTCTCATATAAATCTTTTTCATTTTGCACCAAAGGAAATAGTTCCAAATGACAGTTGTTACAGAATGCAATTGTTTGGTGTAACCGTGTAATCACAAATTCAACACTAGAGGGACCAAATGGGGTTTTGCTATCTAAACAAATGCTGTTACAGAATGCATATGATGATCTTTGAGACTGTTTGTCAAGGTTGAATATGACGAATTAACAAATGGGGTTTTGCTATCTAAACAAATGAGTTTCTTATCCTAAAGAATTGATGATGTGGAACGAGCGTGCCTTTACATTCCACCAAAATACTCCATGATAATTACAGATATGAACCATCTATATATCTGGTTTCTTTCTTTATAAATGCAGGTATCTGAATGGGAATTTGTGACTCTTACAAACTAAGTTACAAATGAGTTACTTTCAGGACTGATTGCATCATTTACTTTATACTCTAGTTAAAACAGTAGAGTTAAATACCTTCAAAACAAGTTCCTCAAAGCACTGCTCGACATTAACTCGCGTTTTAGCGCTGCACTCAAGGAACAAGCAGCCATATTCTCTAGCAAAATCTATGCCTTCCTTTTTTGTCACTGCCCTTTCACTTTCCTTCAATTTTTCATCAAAAGTTCACTGTCAATCATATAATTTTGAATAATGTTGCTTTCTCCATTTAGACAACACATACAATCAGATGAGACAAATTTAGAATGACAATTAAATTACCTTATCGACTTTGTTGCCTACAAGCATCTTAATGCAGTCTTGGTTGGTTGAGTAGAGGTCGATTTCCTTGGCCCATATGTCAGACAGATTGGTGAATGTATCTCTTCTTGTCACATCATACACTGTAACATTACTTACATCATATTACCAACAGAAATTTTCATATGAATAATCAAACAAATGGTAAGGTTGTATTCAATGAATGGATCACCTACTTCCTATCTAATATAATATTTATTACTCTATTTAAAATCTTAAATTAAATGGCTTGGTATCTACTCAACAAGAATGTAATAATCAATTCACTGTGTAGCCTCATAGTCAGCACAACATGTTTTATATTTCAGGCTTCATCAGAGTAATATACAACCTTGAGGATGCACAGCATCATTAGGACTAAATAATTGTAAGTTTGGTCAATTTATTATATTGCATTGATAGCATTAAGGAAGAATAGAAGAATGATGTACCCATGATGATGCCCTGAGCTCCTCTGTAGTATGAACTCGTCAGAGTTCTAAACCTCTCCTGTCCAGCTGCAACATTCATTGCATTTAACTAATTTTAAAAACGACAAATAAAAAATTTGAAAAGAGATTAATTGTAGCAGGCACTACATGTTTGATATTTAATGATATACCAGTATCCCAAATTGCAAGTTTGAGCTTCTTTCCTCCCATGGTGACCATTTTAACCTTGAAATCCACACCTGAATCCATGAAAAAGATAATTATGTTGCGGAAGAGGTTTCAATTGGGAGCCATACAGAAAAGCATTATGATTTACATTATAGTGATCTAATTGCAAAATATCGAGCTACAGGTATATATTTTCCATATTCAAATACATTACCCCATTTCCAATAGGTATTCAGGAAAAACATCCCAAAACAACCGGTTGCAAGAGCTTTAAAAACAGAATTCCTAATTCAGCTGCTTTCACATCCCAAAAGCAGCTCAAATCAACGAATCCTAAAACCACAACTAGATAGGTCTATATCAATTACAGATAACCCTGAGAAATCATACTGAAACCGCAAATTCTATTTCCAATATCTATCAACCAATCGATAATGTACACATTTTATTCAACCATCATTTGTACAACCGAACAGAACAAGATACAAAGAGAAAACAAATACCAATGGTCGGAGAAAGATCCTCAAAGGAATCAGAGGTGAATCGGAGCAAGAGACTGCTCTTGCCGACGCCAGAATCGCCGATCAAGAGCAGCTTGAAGAGATAATCGAACTCCGGCTGGCTCGACGAACCCGAATCCATGCGTACCGATTAATTGGATCCGAATTGCTATGCGTGGAGGTTGGTTTTGAAGGAGAGATGAGATGAGATGAGATCTAGGGTTTCGCTTTTTTCTTTTTTTTCCGAAAAGCAGAGGAAATGAAAAGACCCGCGGTGGTAGAAGAAGCACGAAAGGTCTAAGAGCTGCTTTTTATTTTATTAATTAATTAATAATTAATAATGATAATTTAATTAAAAACGGATTATTGCTAAGCTGAAGTTTCCCAAACTTGGCGTGCTGTCCAGGACTCCAGTCTGAGTCGGATTGTAGTCCCGACGCGAATCTTGAATACATCGTAGCAGTCACTGCTTCGATTCGGAGGTGATCATACTGCTGTATATGTA
The DNA here is from genome assembly GCA_027562975.1 of Rhynchospora breviuscula. Lineage (NCBI taxonomy): Eukaryota > Viridiplantae > Streptophyta > Magnoliopsida > Poales > Cyperaceae > Rhynchospora > Rhynchospora breviuscula. The sequence continues at coordinate 5,343,750 of CM050400.1, read as the reverse complement.
TTCGATCCTCGTCTCCGCCAGATGATCGGTCAATTGTGATTATATAAATTGCACGAATTGCAATTTGCAAAGTAATTAGATCACACCCACTTGAGGAATACTGTTGGATTTGTTCCAACAAGTAGTTTAGCTAATTTCATAAACGTTGTCAGGAAGTTAGAAACGTTGATTATGTTTTGCAATACATCATTGGATGCAGAACAAATAGGTTTTATTATGTTTTGAGGCAAAGTTTATTTTTCAATTATCAGCATTTTTTTTTTTTTTGAGAAAAAGCCCATAGGCAATTCAGCATGCACGAAACTCATGCAGCAGACATGGTTGAAACAGTATTTTCATGATATTCTGATCTACTATAGTTTTCGTAAATAAATCTTCTAACACATTTTTCTTGTCGGGTGCACCTAGGGTTCTCCAAAATGACACGACACGATCGTGTTAGCACGACATGACATGCGTGTTGGCACGACACGACACAACACGAGTACGAAATTAGCACGACACGATCGTGTAATCGTGTCGTGTTGGCAATCTTGAAAAATTAACACGATTTGACACGACACGACTAACACGCAACACGACACGAACACGAACTAACACGAATTTATTTTTTAACATTACCAAAAATAGCATCATAAACATACTTCTTCTTTAAATTATTTTCCTAAAAATTATTTAAATTAATTTTATATTAAAATTCAAATTATAACGGTACTTTCTTTTTAACGTCTATTTACTTTTTTTAAATATTTTATTTTTAATCTGTTCAAACAATAAATAAAGAAATGAGTTAGAAAAAAAATAAAATCATCAATTAATCTTTTAACAAAAATATTCTGGCAATTTTGTACTAATATATATACTGAATTTGTAGAATAGTCAAATAAACTGCAACAATATTTTTTTTCTTCATTTTAATATTTTAAATTTTTTTAATAAATTATTATAAAAAATAAAGAAAAGTTTCTGACAGATTTGACACGACTAACACGACGTGTCAACACGACACGACACGATCGTGTCAGTCGTGTCGTGTCAGAATGCGTGTCGTGTTGCCTCTTCTCACCACTCGACATGACACGATTAAAAAAGTAGTTCGTGTCAACATGACACGACACGAGACCCTAACACGATCGTGTTTGACACGACACGCACAATTGGAGAACACTTACTGCACCTGTATTTGATAATATCTGGTTTATCAATTTTATTTTTTATTTAGATATTTGCGTAGAAATAAATAATATAAATGCATGGATTCTAATTATTTGATTAAGAATGGTATCAGTATGAGCGAGCTTGTACTGATTGGTAGTTGGTGCCAATTCAAGTTGTTATACTTTTTTGTATGTTTTTTTGCTTTCAGGACTGTGTCCAAAATAATTATATGCTGCAATTTCTCATACATCCAATAACTTCTTTTTTTGTCATTTTCGTAAAGCCGGTTCTCAAAAATTACTCATCCAATATAAGACAAAAAATATTAAGAAAAGAATATTGACAACTCGGTTTCGCACATTTCACAACACATTATTACTTTCTTTCTTTTTTTAGGTAGACTATGGACCCGTCAGCTGCAATTATGTCTCAATTTTTGAGGTTATAATGGCTAATCCGAATCGTCCAATGTGTTCTCCATATTAAAATCTCATTGGAAACTAAATTTTACATTTTTCTGAATTTTTTTATTTTTTTTGAGGTATTTAAAAATTGTTGTTATTGAAGGGTCCATAATTGTTTAGATTAAGAATTTTATAAAATATCGAAAAAATACTAAAAAATTTCAGAAAAATGTAAAATTTGGTCTCCAACGAGATTTCAATATGAATAACACATTGAACAGTTCGGATCAACTGTTGGAATATCAAAAATTAAGATTTAATCGCAGCTAACAGACTTATTCGTCAGTCGCGACTGATTTTAGTCTACCTCATTGTTTTTTATTACACGAGAAATACGGACTCAAAATTTAGGTCCAGCAAACATTTGTAAAAAGAGAAGTGTGGATCTTCTTCACTCGTAATTTTGAGAAAGTAGACAGATTAATTCTTTCGAGTAATTTTGTATGAGAATTAAAATCTTTGATCTCGTATCTTTGCCCTGTTTTTTTATTAATTAAAACAATCAAATCAAATCATCACGAGATAATGATTGGTATTTGGATTTTGTAGACTAGACAGTATTGTAGGCTGTAGCTTAAAATTTTGTTATAGTTGAGAAGAAAATACAGTTGTGGCTTTTTATCAGTAGGAAAAAATAAAGAAAAAAATTAGTTATGTGTCACTCTAAACTTGTGAAATTAGAAGAATGCCACTTCATAATTTTAATTTTGAAAAATTGGCACCCTAAACTTAATTAATTCAGAAATTTGCCACTCTTCATACTAAAGTTTTCATAATGACATAAATATCCTTCTTCTCCCTCTCTCTTCCCCCCTCCTGGCTTCCTCTTCCCATAAATCCCATCTGCCGCAACCTCCCATAAATCCCATCCGCCCTCACCAGTCACCTCGGCTCGGCTCCGACGCCGCCCCCGCTACCTCTGGCTCCTCTCCGCCCGCGCCTCCACCCCAGTCCTCCTCCATCCTCACCTTGCTGCCTCCTTGTCCCCCTCTGGCCTCTGCCTCTGCCTCCGCCCCATCTCATCTGCCTCATTCTACGTATTGTTCCAAACTCGGCTCATCCCCTGTCGGCTTCGGTTGCCTTTGCGGTAAAAAAAAATTCAATAAATAAGGGTATTTTGGTCCATATAAAAAATTAGATATGAAAATAGACGTAAAAGTGACAAAATTCTGAATTAATTTGATTTGAAATGGCATTTTTCAAAACTAAAATTTTGGAGTAGCATTTTTTTAATTTTAAAACTTTGTGATGGCATAAATCTAATTGCCCCAATAATAAAATATGAATTATCAATTATGAATTCAATATTATTCGGTGCTGACTCAAGGTGAGATGACAACGTCACCAACCGTTAGATTTAAATCGGACAGTCGATAAACGCAGCCAAGTCAGACTTTGCGCTTCTATTGCTTGTTTAATTTGCGTTGCTTATATTGTTGAATTAATTCCTCAATTCCCACAGAAAGGAAGTTCGAAAAGAGAGAGCGGAGAGCAATGGCTAGCAATGGAGTAAATGGAGAAATCCCAGAAGATGCAAACGAGCGTATGTCCTTTTCACCAATCTCTCGCTATTTCGTTTATCTTTAGGAGGAGGTTTTGATTACTGCGTAGTTTACATAAAATAGTTTGGGTTTGATAGTGAAGAAGAAATGAATTAGTTATGGAAATTTTGTGCGATTATGGTGAAAAGAATTTCTCCTTTTTGTTGTTTTCAGTATTATCGCTGTATCCGTTACTTCTACGTTCTCAGCTTTTTCTAGGGTTTCAAGTGCTATTATAGTTTCTTCTGGTGTACCGTTTTTGGTTATATAATTTTAGAACTAAAATTTGATTCTGTCTTTTTCCTCTTCCTTGACACTTTAACAGGGAAAAGAAGGGTATCCAAAGATTACTCTGATATGGAGAAAATTTGAACTTTTTTTTTAAAATTAATTTCATTGTCCTAATGCATATTATTGGGCTTTTCCTGTAGTTTTGTTTAGATTAAAGAAATTTTATGTTATCTGGTTTTGTAGTTAGTGGTGTTTTCTTTATGTTGCTCGCACTATTTTTGAATCAGTATGATAGTTAGACACTAAGGCCATTCACTGTAATACACGTTTGGTAGTTTTCAACTTTTCATCAGGTACTTATTTTTGTTTTGTTGCTTTTCTTAGACTGCCCGGGACCACAGTCAGAGTCAGCTGGAAAGGCTGATGCATGTGCAGGATGTCCAAATCAGGAGGTTTGCGCCACAGCACCTAAAGGCCCTGACCCTGGTAAAAATCTGTTTTCCTTAAGCTAAGTCTTTCACATGCAACAATCTTATCTTGTGTAAAGCCACATCTGGTCGGCAGTTACAGTTTCTCAAAATTCTTTACAATATTGAGTTAATTTTTCAATGATGCTTTGGTACTCAACCCTTCTATGCTCACAGATAATCAGAAGTCTTAAATAATTTGACTAGTCTTGTATGTACCTGGTGTTGCTACTGTGGTGTTGAAACCATGCTGGCACCAGAGTTAACTGAGCAGATAATGAAATTCTACTTCTTTAAAAATGAATTGCTAAACAGATATTGCTGCTACCAGCCAATCTGGTGCCATTGTTGATGAACGGATGGCTCTTGTTAAATTTTAATGAAAGAAGAAGTTTTATATTCAGGCAATGCATGGAGTTGCAATACAATGTTTAAATTTACTTCTAACCCTCGCAATTAATTTTGATTGAATTACTGAACTTTAACACTCCAATACTTCTTGACCTTTATCAAAAAGAAAAAAAAAAAAAGGTTAAAACTGTTTTGGGCATATGTCAGATCTAGTATCAATAGCTGAGAGAATGGCAACTGTGAAGCGCAAGATCCTGGTACTATCTGGCAAAGGCGGGGTGGGGAAGAGCACCTTCTCAGCACAGCTGTCATTTGCGCTTGCCGAGGCCGATCGACAGGTTGGCTTGCTGGATATCGACATATGTGGGCCCAGCATTCCAAAAATGCTAGGCTTAGAGGGGCACGACATCCACCAGAGCAACCTTGGGTGGTCCCCAGTCTACGTTGAGTCCAATTCCAACCTTGGAGTGATGTCCATTGGCTTCATGCTGCCGCACCCTGATGAGGCCGTCATCTGGCGAGGCCCAAGGAAGAATGGTCTCATCAAGCAGTTCATCAAGGATGTATACTGGGGCGAGCTCGACTATTTGGTGGTTGACGCGCCACCTGGTACGTCGGATGAACACATTTCCATCGTACAGTTTCTCCAGGCATCTGGTATTGACGGTGCGATTATCGTGACCACACCTCAACAGGTTGCTCTGATAGATGTGCGCAAGGAGATTAGCTTCTGTAGGTATGTCTTGTAGTACACCTCCATGTAGTTTGCTGTATAGTTTTATATTTTATGTTTGTCTAAAGTATTTTTATTTGGTATTGTTATTCTTCATTTACACCAAACTTGCCTAGAATGCTTGGTATGGACATGTACCTGCAGTAATCATATAAACAGAAAAACATTTCATTTTAGGAGGAATTTGCATATTTATAAATTATATCCATAAAGCAAGAGTTACTCGCAGTGAGAACTGGCATTACAGTATTAATAATCCGCAGTTGACCTTTTTACTGTGTGCTTGTTATTGCATATTTTCCTGTAGAGCACTAGGATATGAGATAGATTTTGGCATATTAGTGCTACATTGCAGGTCAGGATTTAGCTGGCAATTATGGTCTTCTGAATTGGTTGCTTTCTATGTTCTTAATCATACAATTTTCCTATTAAGGATGACATGTCTTGATTGGTCCATAATTCTATTGTTTTAGGTTACATTCAGGTTCCTGGATAGAAGTTTGGATAGAAGTTTAACTGTAGAAGAGCTTAATTATGGTTTGTTGCAGAGATTAGCATATTATACTGTGTTTGTACTACTGATTGCCAGGCTATGAGTTAGTTTAGTTATCAGTTATTATAAGGCATTCTGGAGAGAGGATGATGCTGTTACCTGCCACAGTTGAAACCCTAACAAATTATGTTTTGTGGCTATTAGCAAAACGTTTTATTGAATTTTTTGTTTTTCAGAAAAGTTGGCATAAAGGTTTTGGGCGTTGTAGAAAATATGAGCGGGCTGAAGCAACATTTGTTGGATCTCAAGTTCTCTCGGGTATCTGAATCTGGATCTGAAACTGATGTGACAGAGTGGGCCCTGAACCTGATCCGTGAGAAGGCACCCGAGTTACTCAACACTTTTGCTTGCTCTGAGATTTTTGATAGCAGCCAAGGTGGAGCCCAGAAAATGTGCCTTGAGATGGGTGTACCATTCCTCGGCAAGGTGCCAATGGACCCACAACTGTGTCGGGCTGCTGAGGAAGGGAGGTCGTGCTTTGGTGACAAGAGTTGCAGTGTAAGCGCACTAGCTTTGAAAGGTATCATACAGAAGCTCATTGCTTTGGAGTAGCAGCTTATTAATGCACGAGAGAATAATGTTGTTTTCTAACTTCTATATGAAAGAATTTTTTGGGGCATTTGTTTTAAAGTTACTGTTGATGTAGATATATGATGGTTTGATCAGATTTTATCATCGCGCAAGGCTTGCTTTGTTTTACGTGTAGTGATTAGCTTATTTGCTATGGTTTTTATGTTTGCATAGATGATTTGATATATTCTCTAGTCCCCTGCACTCGATTTTCCACAGCTGTCAGATGCTTACTATTTGTCTCTCTGAAAATGACTATATACTATTCGATTCAGTGTTGTTAAAAAATATGTTTGCCTATACTAATCGGTCAGAACTCAGAAGGCGGAGGTCGATCTGACGTGGGTAATGTTTATAAAAAAATAAAATAAAATATTTGTTTGCCGAGCACTTGTAGTCTTGAATTATGAATATTTGTTTATACAATTATGGACGTTAAATTGTATATATAGACCAATTACGCAAATTTTTTTTATGAATCATGAATGTTTATTATTTATATATAAATATGGATCCTAAATTGTTTATAAAAACTTTGATTAGTCGATTGAATAATTGCTAATAGAACTTTAATCATTCGATCGCATATGATAGTTTGTCAATTCGCAAATGCATGTTGTAATTTCAGTTGACAATCATGATGCTGAACCTCATGGATGCTGTTTGACGGACGTTTTGATTTTTCATTTATCGACTCTTTGTTGAAAAAGGAATTGAAAATTATTGTCGGTTAAGGGGTTCGGTGTATGGGCTACATGTTGGGTCAGGCCTAGAAGTTAGTTAGCCCATGTAAGGCTTTTGCAGTTGACAAGCAACATCTATTTTCTTTTCTTTTTTATGATACGACCAACATAATTACTTAAAGAGACATTTTGTGTGTGTGTGTGTGTGTGTGGAAAATCTCGATAGTGATAAAGGTATAATTCGTCCCGTTTACAGAAAAATTGTGTAGGCAAACTATAAATTATCCAGAATTATGATTGTTTGTGTAATGTGAAAGGGAATTTTTGGTCCACATAAGTCTGTAAGCTCAAATTCTGAAAAATAATGAAAGGAGAATTTATTTGTTCATCCTTCATCTAATGTATAATTATATAAAAATCTAAATATATAGAATACTATAGAAATTGGTTGAACTTCATTTAAACAGTAGATTTTTAGTGTCACTTTCGCGGAAATGAGAAACCTTAGCCGAGAAGATAATGCTGGTCAAATTAAATAAATTCGATGAAAAAATCAAACGATAAAAGTGTGCATTCAACCGCGTATTCTAAAAAAGTCTCCCGTTATCCTTAAGCTGCTCCAACCGGATGAGATAACACGTATCCTTCAAAAAGAAGAAAATAAAAAATATTCCCAAAAAATAAAACAAAATAATCCCGTTCCCAATTTTGACTGAAGCGCCACTCTAGAAACTTCCTGAATGGACCTTTTCTGCCTTCTCATTGGCTAGCATTTCCTGCTTCTTGTCAATTTCTTTATAGCGCAGAATAAGATGCAACTTGTGTAGCGGGTTGTCGTGTACAGTTAGTTTTTTTTTTTTTTTTTGGTAGTGATGACAAGTTCATATTTAAAAATTCTACGAGTATGAAATTTGCATTTCGGATATAATACATATAAATCTAGAAATAGTTTATGTTTTATAAGTAAAATAACATTGTAAAATGATATTCCTTTTAAACAAAATGTAGCGTTTAAATGGTTTAATTGGAAAAATATTTATTTGTGGGACTTTTGGATAATAGAAAAAGTTACGTGAAAATTCACCATAAAAAAATCATTTTTTTAACTAGACATTTTCTCTCTTGGGAAAATGTAGAGATCAAAACATATATTATTCCGGAGTATTTAGATCCGGATCCGAACACTGTGCTTAACTACAGTGCTCCGGACAGTAATTTGGCCGGATCATTTGTGTACAGTGGCTGAGAATGTGGCCATGTAATCAAACACAAATAGATGGAGATGGTCGCAGAGGATCTGACATTCCCATGTGCATTGCCTCCCTCTCTCTCACTCTTTTTTTTCGGAAAAGACCCGCGCCGCATCTCTCTCTCTCCGTTGTTATATGCGACTCTCTCTCCCTCCATTCCATTTAATAATGGATGACTCCATTTTTTATTTGAGAAAAAATATGATTTTGTTTTTTAATTGTTTAGAGGGCTTAAAAAAATTATTTTCCTATGAAAATTTATATACTTGCTCACAGATATATGAAGAATCCCGTTATATGATATTTTCTAATTATAGAACTACAAGATTTTTTAAATTATTTTTTGAACCTCATAAAATTTAATCTCTATTATAGTTTCGTTCTTTGATTGTTTGAAGGCTTTTAAAAATTTGTTTCTCTGTTTAAATTTATGTACTTATTTACAAACATATGGAGAATTTTGTCATGTCATATTTTCTAATTATGGACATATAAATATATAGAGAACTATTGACATAGTCTCAAAAAATATTTAAAAACATATAGCATAAGCTTTGAGAAAAAAATGGATCGCGCAGCGTACTAACCCCGCTAGTGGAATTAAAGTCTCCGTGTTGTTTTTGTCAGAAAACCTGACGGTCACTGGCAAAGTACTTACTGTTGCTGCTCCGAAAAAAATTACACCTATCTCGCCTCATGTAATTGCTTTAAATAGAAAAAAAAATGCCTACGGGCTGTTCCTTCAAAAAAAAAAAAAAATAGAAAAAAAAAGGATAATTCAACCCGCGATAAAGAGTTGCAGCGTGAAATATTTAAAGAGAAGAACCGTTTAATAAAACACGTTTTAAAGGTAAAAATCATTAAATCAGCAAGTAATTCATCATCTATCAAATTAAAAAGTCTATTTATTCGTTAGTGTTGAAAAAGAAAAGAATTATTCCCGAAAGTTTGCAATTATTACTGCTGTGATGATAATTACTTGTAGGTTTTAATTGTTATTTTTCTCATATTTTGTACACACTACCAGACACATTTTTTATTTTCTTTGAACAATTTACGTGATTTTTTCAAGGAAAACCCACTCGTCTCACATTAAATTAGGGCCGACCTATTAATTTGTCTGTAAGAACAATCTTAAAATAATAGGCCCCGATCAAAATCCTATTTTTTTAACATGGGATTTCATTTCATTTCGTTGAAAATTCTTGATCAAAATGAACAAATTTGGTATTATTTGATTGGAACTCTTATATAATTAGATCCAATGAAATCTTATAAAATCAATTGAATTGACATGAAATCCCACGGAAAAAACATTTTGATCAGGGCCTGAGATTTTTTTCCCCTTAAAACAAGTGGCGTAAGAACTCCATCACTTATACTAAAGAACTAAAGAAGTAACCAGTAATTTAGTTAGTGTTAAATAACAAGCATCCCCTAAGCAAGAAACTATCCTTTACTGGAAAAGAGAATATTTGAAATTATAATCCCATCATCAATTTTAGTCTTCCACGAAATAAATTATCTCATATTTATTACGTTTTTAATTTTACCTCCATCGTGGTCATTAGATTGTGGGTTATTTTAAATAATTTTGTTTGGAAAAACCATTAAATTGTTTCGTGTTTGGCGGTAAATTAGATGGTTATAGGTCTTTGTGTACTTTCAAAGATTCCAATGACGTACATTACGTCTCTTTTAAAGTCTCTAGACCTCATTGTCTTTATCTAAAAAATGCTATTACTTAATATTATCACGAGGCCCAATTTTCGAAATTATTTATTTACTGTAACATCCTACTTGTAATTAAAATTCTAAAGCTTAGCCTTGGTTTATACAAACATGGAACTTTGAATGTATTTATATTTGAGTTGGCGGATGACAGTTAATCAACTCGATAATTCGGAAATAATTATCACAAAATGTTTGAATTTAGTTGGACTATTTTATGCGTTTAATAACAATCAAAGAAACTGTATTTAGAAATTGTGGAACTTCGAGTCTGATTTTAAAATAACATTCACGTAGCAAAAAAAAAAAAAAAAAATTTCCCACAAGACCAAATTCATAATTTGCATCCATGACTGAGCGATTTCTCTGATGTCTTAATTTGCATTATGATATTACACTACAAAAGATATTAAATTATATGTACCGTTAACATTAAAATTGATGTGCTACACTAATGCTACAAAAACCAGGATACTAGAGTATATATACCAAACAATGCAGAAAAACTTGAAATGACCAGGAATATTGGTCTACGTGACTACGTCTAATTTATAAGAAGCATAGTTTTGGTAACCAAAATTAAATAATTAAATAAATATTGTGGTTTGGTCTAGTGCACATGATTGGGTTGGAACAAGATGCATATCATTCGATGGCTCCTTTCCAGCTTCCTGATATTTGACTTGACAACTACTTCGAAGAAATTAAAATGTACAACTTTCAATTATATAATCTAACCATACAACACACATGGACAATTTAATGAGTTCTGTTATCACAATTTTTCTCTCTTTATTTTTTGTCGGTGTCTTTCTTACTAATATGACGACGGTAAATAAAATTTGAACAAGATTTACTCATTCAAAGAGAAATGGTAAGATAATTATTTATTCTGAATGTGATGCATGCAGGGATGCTAATATATAAAGTAGTAATTGAATATTTTAATTTGTTTTGGAAGATTAAGATAGTACAAAAAACGAGTCATTTTTTTGCAAACCTCACTATTCACACTTTTTTTTTTTTTTTTTTTTTTTGCTTTCAACAAAAATTTGCAAATTTTCAAAAGCTAATGAGTTCCTCAGCTATAAGCCTATAATAAACTCTACCGATGTATCCGCTCAACGTGTAGAAAGTAGAAAAGTCCTTTCTGAAGATTTATATTGACTTTGATTTTAATTCAAAATGTTAGAGGGTTTATAAGTAATTTAATTATTCAAACACGTGTTATTGACTTATTTGAAATTGGCCCCTGCTACAAGTATATTTTAGCTCTGATGGAGAGTCTCGCTGATTTGTTAGTGATACACAAAAATTCAATTCGGAACTGTGTTATAAATTTCACAAAGTGTAGGGTTGGTTAGTTGAAAGAACAAAGGGAAAACCTTGGAAGCACTGTAGCTAAAAATTTGACCTTGAAACTTCAAAGTCCGAGTGGGCTATTTCCGTCATTTACATACAAGAAATAAAGAGCTAAGCCCACCAATAAATCCTACTATATTATCTCCATCTCTCTCCGTGCATCACCTCCATTTACAACTTCTCTACAATCCATTACACAACTTTACATAAAATAACATCCACAAAAGAACCCTCAGACTTCGAGAAGTCTACCTTGTTTTCTTTCTTCTTTCCTCCATTTCCTTTCTTCCTCCCCGAAAAATCTCTCAATTCCAGCTACGCTTTCTCCTTCTCTCTCGCCATGGATTGCGAACCCGAAGAGCTCCAGTTCCTTTCTATCTTGGGAATATACCGCGAATCCGCCAAGCTGATCCACTCATGGCGATCTCTCTTCGCGCGCATCGCCGTCTCTCTCGTTCTCCCCTTGTCGCTTCTCTTCCTTCTCCACATCCAGATCTCGTACTACCTCTTCAACTCGATCGACTCCGACGATTCCGCTCTCGATCGAGCGGCGCCCGATTCGGCGGCTGAGCATCGGATTTTGCAAAGACTCGCCTCGGATTGGATGAAATTGTTGATTTTCAAAGGTGTTTACTTGGTCGCGCTACTTGTTCTCGCCATGCTTTCCACAGCTGCGGCGGTTTATTCTGTTGCCTCCATTTATTCGTCCAAAGAGCTCAGTTTCTCGCGAGTTCTATCCGTTGTGCCTAAGGTATCACACACGTGATTCTTTTTTTTTGTCTTAATTGAAGTTCAACTGTAATTTGCGTTTAATTCATGAGCCAAAATTCGAACCTTTCTCCTGCTTTTTTGGGAGAGAGATTTACTTGTTTATTTATGCTCATGCTGTTACCGTTCAATTATAGTTATATAGTTGTATGGTATTTAATTCACCTGGAGTTATTCAAAGGGTTGCTTACTTGCTTTGTAACTAATTTTGGTAAAATGTACAAATTGACTTGAACAATAGGGTACTGAAGCCCTGATTCTAAGAGTCGTTATATTGCGAATGTTGGAGTCTAAAAATAGAGATATATGAATAACCTATAATTTCTTTGGCGTAATGCAAAATTAGACTCCAGTAGTATCTTTTCGAGGTGTTAATTATTAAAAGATCTAACTATAACTCATTTGGTTGAGCTTGTCTGTTTGAATTATCAATTGTGCTGCCACCAATTATCAATTTACTAATAGGGTTTGCTGTATCAATACCTTATTTTCTTAGGGGTCGTTTGGATGGGTTAGGAATAGCCAATTCCTAGGAAGGAATAAGGATTTTCGTTGGGAAGTGTGTAACTTTGTGAGAGAGATGAATTGTTTATATTAAAATTTATGCCCGGAATTGGAAAATCCCCAAATTCCGGCCCAATCCAAACGACCCCTTAAAAAATAACTTAGTCCCTAGTTTTGAATCATACCACATATAACCAACCAACAAATTATAAAACTTACATTCATGCTTCAAGAAGCTTGAGATGCATACAGAGGAGTATAAACACATGCATGTTGCATTTTCACACTTGTTGGTCCTGGAGTGCTGTGCTGTTTGGTGCCTTGTAATTATAGTTAGATGTTTTGAAAAGTCATTTGAGAATAAGGGCTGAAGTTATGGCCTATGGGAGCTAGGGCTATGTTAGGTTTAGCAAAAACTGAGGACAAAGGGTAGAAATAGTTTGTCTTTCCCTGTTAGTTTTTATACCTTTGTTTGTGGACTGCAAATGCGGATTGCTTCTATGAAATTATTCATTGGTAACAATTTTTTTCTTTTTTTTTTTTTTGTAAAATGAAACAATAGGTATGGAGGCGGCTGATGGTGACATTCGTCGCGGCCTTCGTGCTTCTCTTCGGGTATAATACACTCGCCATCTCAGGACTGGTACTGGTTCTGCTGATGCTCGATGGCACAGTGGTTGCGGCCCCTGCAGCTGTTCTTTTTGCATTCTTCTACCTGGCGGGGCTCATCTACCTCTCCATCATCTGGCATCTTGCCAGTGTCATCTCAGTTTTGGAAGATTCCAAGGGATTTGAAGCCATGCGCAAATCCCGCCTCTTGATAAAAGGTGATGCATAGGTTTATGTTGTTTTTATTTTTTGTTATTTTATTTTTTGCCTTCTTTTTCTGGTTGATTGATGAAAGATGTTTTTTGTTGGTGGTGTTTACTAAGAAATGCTGGGTTTCAGGTATTGTTCTGTTATGTGCCAGGCAAAATCTGACTTTGCTTAGGTATCTATTAGCTATGTCAATTTACTTGCTAGTTCTCCTTTCTCAAAATTTGGGTTCCAGGAAGAAGAGCACTGCCTCTAGTTAACTTTTTGGCCTACTTGATATCTTTGCTGTATTGGAAAGGTCTCTTTCAAAATACCCAGTTCCTGGATGACAAAAAAATTACCTCTAGCACCAACTTTTCAACCTACTCATCATTTTTGCATGTTCCTCTTCCCAGTCTTGTTTAATTGATGATTATTTATTGTGCCCTTTTATTTATACCTACAGGTAAAATATGGACAGCTGCCGGCATTTTTACCTTGCTCAATTTCGGCTTCGTAACTGTGGAAGTTACTTTTAGGGAACTAGTAGTGAAAGGTGCTGGGATGGGCCCAGCAACCAGGGTTTTCTACGGTTTTGTCATCTTGGTGCTGATGTGTGCATTTGTGCTTTTCGCACTCGTGGTACAGACAGTGGTTTACTTTGTGTGCAAATCGTACCACCATGAGAGCATTGACAAGAGTAACTTGTCAGATCACTTGGAAGTCTATTTAGGCGAGTATGTACCCCTCAAGGCCAAGGATGTGCAACTGGAGCAGTTCCACGTTTAGTGCTATTGTTGAATGTAATTTGTAGAACCTTTTCTCTTTCTTCCTCCCTTTTGGGTTTATTTTGGTTCCACTTAACAATACTCGGGTCAGGTCATGTAAACGGTAAGAAGGTTTATAAATTGTACTACCTGTATTCATATTTACTGTTTTGACGATGATGTAGTTAGAATGTAAACATTTATTGATCCACGCCTTTTGTGGTTTTTCTTGTTTCTATAAGAGTTTGCTATATTAATACTCTGTAATTGTTAAGTTTGAAGACCAAAATTGAGTCCGACACATATGACTCTGACTAACATGAGTGATGTTGGTGTGAGTAGTCACAAAGTGATTTGTGAATTTAGAGAAGAAAAAAGCCGTTTGATTGCCTTTACTTTAGTGTTGACAACATGAATTATTTGGTTCTTACTTTGGTGTTCGTTGCCTTTCAGTGTCTCTGTTACAAACTTGTTTCCCTTTTCGTTATAAAAGCATCGAGATGCTGACAACATGAATTATTTATTTATTACTTGGGGAACATTTTGCAACACCATAGATTAGTGAGATAAAAAAATAAAGTAAGTATTTATAGGTAATTATAGGTTAGTAAATTAGTTTACTAAACTAGAAGTTAATATTATCTCATGCATGTCAAATACTCCTTTAAAAGTTTGGTATAGCCATTTTTCAAAAGTATACCACAGTATATAACTAAATCTTATAGAAAATACAAGTTTGTAGAATGAGAAATTGGAAGAAATATTTCGAATCATCAAGATTAAGTGATGGACTGACCGAAAAATAAAGTTTTCTATATTGTACAAGTCTTTTGATTCATTAAAATCAAGTGATAGACTGATAGAAAATACAAGTTTATGTTACAGTCTATCACTTAATAAATCTACAATATTCATACAGCATTCATGTAAGTTCTATACTAATTTCACTTAATAGATGCGCGATATACATCCATGATCAATGTAAGACATCATTTTGGCATATTTTTATTGTTCATTTCACAATATAAGAAAGCTCAGCGGTCTATGTATGGATCCACAATTCCACATTGTCACATCGTATGAATTTTAATATTCACTAATTATACATGAGGCTTTCTACTTATTTGAGTTTGATTGAAAAGATTTTCTGAAATTAATAACTATTTAAAATCATCTTATAATTAGAATCCTTGAATATATATATATGATGTTCTGCTCTTATTTTGAAAATAGAAAGGAAAAGATAAGAAAGAAAGAAAATCAAGGAAAGCACAATAAAAAGAAAAAAAAGAATGAATGAAACCAAAGAGAAAGGTTCTGCTACCAACATTTTGGTTGCCTCCAAATGCCAACATTTTACTATTAAGTTATTTTTTCAAAATTTAAAATTCAAACGTCTAATCCAAACCGTTGATCTTATTTAGTTTAACGAGCGATGCATTTTCATATAAGTTTTGTAAATTTTGGAATTTATTTGATACTCGATCAAAGACTAAATCATGAACGTATTAAAATAAATCTATCATAGTTAACAAGGTTCGTTTGTTTTTTTATTTATTGATCGAGCATCAAATAAATTCTAAAATTTACAAAACTTATATGAAAACGCATCGCTCGTTAAACTAAATAAGATCAACAATTTAGATTAAACGTTTGAATTTTAAAATTTGAAAAAATAATTTAATAATAAAATGTTAGCATTTGGGGACAACCAAATGTTGGTAGTAGAACCTTGTTCGAAACCAAAATAGGATTAGCCGGGAAGAAATGAGGCTCTTGGGCAAATACCATGCTCTCAATTTGAATTTAAGTTTCATTAATGACACAATATTGAACTTCACAATGACTTTTTTGAAAAAGGCCGAAGTGCACAATGGTCAATGCCGGGTCAATCTTAACCTGTAAAGAATTGGCATTTTGCTTTTCCTGTTTCCACATGACACAATCACACAATGCGTCTGTGATGCCACGAATTACAAAACGACGACACAAAATACGCGCTTTGGTATTTTTTTTCTCCTTTTTTACCTTTTTCTTTTTTCTTTCTAGGTAGTCACTACCTGCTTGTCAAAAAAAAAAAAAAAAAAACCGCGCTTTGGGATTTTTCTGCGGGAATAAACAAAAAGAAAATCGATACTCACCTGTCTTAATTCTTCTTCGATGCCTCCATGTTTCATTTTTTTTTTCTTATTTCTCATTATTTTCTAAAAATTATTAATTGTAAAAAAATTATATTTAACAATACATATGAATTATTTTTTTAAAAAAATAAACATTTCAAATAATTTACATCATTGAATTTTGCAAGCTTTGTTGACGATAATACATGATATCAAAATAGTATGATATATTTTAATTTATACATAGAGTAAGCGACATAGCTCATATTTACAGTTCCTATTTTGGTGTATAACTTTTACATTTTGACCCTGATAGCCACTATCAAGTTTATCTAAAAAGAAGAACTTTTACATTTTGAGTTAGTAAAAATTTAAATTAAAAAAGAGTGAAGGTATACTAATAAAAAGTAGAGATATGGATTTTCATCATTCCTGACTTTATAGTAAATTAATTTATAATTTAAAAAGATTTATCATGTAATGGAATTACTCGTGAAATAAATAGGTTGAGCAGTTAAATCAGTTGCCAAAGACTGATTCAATGAATTTTATGATAAAATTTATGAATAGCTTTGTTAGTTTCAGCTCATATGAAGGAGGATCAAAGCAAAGTACATTGAGTAAAGTTTTCTTTCTTTCTTTCTTTTTTAACTAGCAAAAGATATTTTCATATGTGGGCAAATAGAAAAAAAAAAATATTAGGCACTAAAGATATATATGTTGCTCAATCTACTAACGATACATGCATATATGTTGCTCAATTTGTTTCCTTATTAGACGGAAAATCAAAATATATTGTTGCTTCATCTAGCGATTAATATCCAACTATACATATCAAATCGATCGAACGACACAAACAAATATTTACATGCTAGATCTAACGTGTAACTATTCTTAAATCTGTGCTTTTATAAGAAGTAAAGATAGAGATAACATTTCACTCCCTCGGCTTCCATAGTATCATGGAAAAATATATTGATGGAAGTATCATATCAAAATGTTTGACCTTAGCCTCACAATTTTGATTTTGCAGTTTAGATTACCTCACAAAAAATATTTATTTCTAAAAACATCATGTATATAATCTAAACGCTTGAATTTTCTTTTTTATAAATGGGACCTCTAGATAATTCCATTTCTGAGGTTATTGCTTCACATACGCTGTAACGCTACCAGGCTTTCAGCCTTTCAGATCATCTCATAATCTCACATTTCACATTTGATCAGCTTTCTTCTGTACAGTAGAGTCTGATAGGAATGAGATAGAAATGGATGTGTCCATTTCTTATAAACGAAATGGTTACAACTTACAAGTCAATAAATATCTCTTTTAGAGTCTGGTAAGGCACCGTCTTCCCATCGGGAGACCTGGGTTTGAGGCCCATCGTTGGGAGGTGGGTTAAAATGGGTGCGTGAGTGGCGGTGTGTGCCTACGGGCAGGGATAAAAAAAAAAAAATTCACGTGAGGAGAACTTTTATTTAGACCCGTTCCATCATTAGTACTTGCACCGTGGCACCTTAATTAGAAATAATTTGGGTATCTTTGGTAGAGTAATATGTGGAGTAGGTTAAGGAGGAGTAAATAGTTAATCCACTCTACTTCAAATTTATATCATGTTTGGTATGAAAAGATGGAATAAATAAAGAGTAAGAATAACTAAATAATGATAATTATTTTTTGATTCATTGGAGTAATTTTACTCAATCTAAAATGGTACAGTAATTCACTTCTTCCTACTTCTCACCGTTCCACCAAATTTAAATCCACGCTGCAATGCAATTTTGTTGGAATTACTATATATGCATCGTCTTTTTCTTTTACCCGCACGGCCGCACTGCATTTTTTTTTATCAGTTCAGTTCTCTAAAATTAATAAAAGAACAGTACTGTTAAGGCTATTAGAAAGTGACATGAAGATGCAAATTAAAAAGTATTGTACACTTCTAACTGTACAGTCATGACAACAAAAGTTGATTTCACCAAAAGCTACTAAATTTATTTTTATAAGAGATATATGATTACTTTACATTGTAGTTAAATTAAATAATTCATTGAACGGAAACTATTATAGAAGTAACATACTCGTTTTCAATAATTTCATATTTAATATGTTATTTAAATTTACAGTTTATGCTCTATTTTTCATTGATCATGAAATTATCGTCACAGTCTAACTACATTTTGTTAATTGAATATTGAAATAACAGTTTTTTTTTCATGACTTTAAAATTATTCTTACTCATTAAATATAAGATTTAAGAACTTCAAATTTTTAAGCGTTCTTTATTTATTATTTTTTTTTTAAATTTGAGTTCAGAAAAGATGGTTCGATGGTAACTTGAGTCAGATCAAGTCACAGGTAAGTAAGTAGTTCCTTAAAAGTGCATTGATTGGCCGGTGCCAAATGCGTGCCCATTTTAGGAGCTCTTCACCAAAATTTACGATATTCAAACAAATCAGTAAATAAATAAATGGACCAAACTGCCCCTGGAATACGGTTCAGCACGTACAGCTGTTGAAAACTCAATATAGCTCATCACTTGACGGTCGCTGTCAAATCTCTATCTAACAAAAAAAAAAAATCTGGATATTCGGTTTTCCATTACATTCCAAGGCACACAAAATTTAAATTGGACATGATGACTTTCGCAAATATTGTTACTGTGTCATTAATTACTAAACTAATAACTATCTTTTATTTTTTTTTTGTTTATTAACTGATAGTACGCATAGGTTTTCTTAACATTAGGATTTAAATATTTTCAAGAATTGTTTGTATTTGTAACTGTACGGTATTGTCCTAATAACTTTTTGATTTGTGATCTGGCAATAAATTGATTCACAAATCACAATTGCATGTTCTAGCACTTTGGGAAAGAATGGAAAACAGGGAAAGTAACGGAGCAACAGAATTTTCAGGGGCAAAATAGGAAAGAAATAAATATAAAAGGAAGTAGACTAGTGCCTTGCACGTTATATCTTCTTGAGCAATCAATATAAATTTTTTTTGAGAGAATCGGAGTGATCAATTCAACATAATTAACTTACCTAAATAAGAATTGATTAATAATCTTTTTTTTTTGTGAAATCAATAATAATATTTCTTGTTATGGCTCATTTTCAAAAAAGAAAAATGTCACCTCAAGTCAAGCCTAATCATCCATAGAGAAATCAAACCATCAATCTAATCACCTAATTATAGCATCTTAACACACCCCACATCTTCCAAACACCCAAACAACAGTGATACACAAGTCTCATATAGCACACGCACCAAATATCTCTCTCTTATATATACATCCTTCCCTCTCTCTCTGCGTCTCTCTCATGTCAACATGGGACATGGCTGTTTATATTAGGCCATGGGTTCAATTTTTCAAGAACCCATGGCGTTCTAGCTGGGCTGTACTGTGTGTAGCCTTGGCATTATTGGTGCTGACATGGACTCACGCCATGCCAGCCTGGCCTATCAGGTTTATGCCCGGTTCATCGGAAGTGGTGGGCCCCAGTAGCTGTTCCGACTTGTACCACCCGGGCAGACAAAGGAAGGTTGTTTCCTCGATCAAAGAGTTCGGTGGGGTTGGTGATGGAATCACGTCGAATACCGAAGCCTTCAGAAAGGCAGTCAAGCAGCTGAGTAAACACGGAGCTGACGGTGGGGCCCAGTTGAATGTTCCGTCCGGTCGGTGGCTGACGGGCAGTTTCAACTTGACAAGCCATTTTACATTGTTCTTGGAAGAGGGTGCATGCATTCTTGGCTCACAGGTTAGTATGAGAGAGCGAATCTTTCAATAGGAATTAAAGAAGTACTTTGTCTTTTGTTTTGTATCGGTATGGGTTGGATTATGGAAATTTTAAAAGGTAAATTTTGTAATCTAGCTCTGCTGGAGCAGTTTAATTAGGTGTTAGATTCTTGATTAATTATTTTGGGTCCTGATAAACCATTTAGTTTTAAAAATCCCGATTTTTTCTCTCACTTCAAGAATTTAATTTCATTCTTAGAAGCCAGCCAAGATTTCAAGGTTATCTTTAGGCAATTCTCAATATTTCTACATGCAATGCCAAATTTTATGCATTAGCGATAAGTTCATGAGAAATTTTAGAGTAAATTACACAAAGTCCGCAAAAACCATTCATTAACTATTTCGGTCCTTCATTTTTTTTAAAAAATATTAATTTTGTCCTTAAATTTTTTACTGTATCACATTGATTCTATCTTTGTATATCAACCCAATATTTCTTCTTATCCACAAAGGGCAGCTCAATAAGACGAAGTGCATCTATCAAACACTGACAAGTAGCTGAGTTTCATCCTCATAGTTCATGCCAGACAAGTTTCTTTATAAAATAAGGCAAAATATGTTTCAATTCATTTCCAAACTGCCAAATGCATAGCAAATTGGCGACAATGACAACTCCATTAGTGTAGTTTTTTATTTTGAATAATCAGAAAACTTGTCCTTTTCATGATGGCTTTGTTGTAACAGCAGTTGGATTCTATCATTAATGCTCATACTTTTTTAAATGTTATAAGTTTGAACCCAATATAGACACATAAGTATACATTACATGATAGCTAATCTGAATATACATACTTACATAGTTGTATGAATTAATTAGAAAATGTTATGTAGGACCCACAGGAATGGCCGTTAATTGAGCCATTGCTATCTTATGGCCGCGGTAGAGAGAGGCTCGGACCCCGCCACATCAGCCTAATTCATGGAAATGGACTAACTGATGTTGTAATTACAGGTAACTTCACTTACATGATTCAGTCGGCAATATAACACTAGCTTCGTTTAGATTATGTCTGTTATCTTTGAATCTTTTTTTAATTATTAAAACAGAAGCATATCTTTCAAATAACGTGAGTGCACAAACTCTTAAGACAGCTAATATAACAGTAGTATAGTCAATTGAATATAAAATTTAACGTTTCTGGTTCCTTGTTGCTACCTTAATTCATGCAAACCTATGAAAAGATGTGCCGCCAGAGGGCTGATCTCTTCCCATATGGAGTCAATATATTAATATGACAGCCTTGTCTCGTCTTGCCTATGTTATTAGATAAAAAATGAAGTTAAAACAGGAGCATTTTTGTCTTAACTTTGAGTATTTCTCCAGTTAATACATTAAGGGAAGCCTCCATTCTAAGGACAAATACTTGTTCACTCGGCAGGGGAAAAAAACTAATACCCAAAAAAAAAAAAAAATGGTAATTGATTAATCCATCAGGCACTTGTACTTTTTATGCGTATATGTAACAAATTATCTAAGATAGTGTGAAGTAATTGTGGTCTATCTAGTTCTATACTTATTATGTACCATCATTTTATAGAAACTAGTTTATGCATATTGCAGGGAATAATGGAAGTATAGATGGACAAGGGAGAATGTGGTGGGAATTATGGTGGAATAGAACATTAAATTACACAAGAGGCCACCTTGTGGAGATCATGGATTCAAACAATATACTCATCTCTAATCTCACGTTTATCAATTCTCCCTTTTGGACTATCCACCCTGTCTATTGCAGGTAATGATATTTTACAAAAATGCCTCAAATTTTTAACCAAATTGAAATTGCAATTGCAATTGTAATATGGAATTTTGACTTACATAAAGCACCTGCCATTAAAATAAACCTATTCTGAGTCTTTTGTTGATTTCAATCCACATTTACTTCTTTCTTGAACTGTTCTTCATTTTTTTTTATTGAATTATCATATTCCATCCAGCAATGTGGTGATAAAAAATATGACTATACGTGCTCCTCTCAACTCGCCAAACACTGATGGAATTGATCCAGGTTGGTTTATTCTATCTCTACCTGATTGATTTTTAAGTTTAAATTTAGAACTTAGCCTCATTCTGATAATCTAACTGGAAAGCTGCAACCAACAGATTCAAGTACCAATGTATGCATAGAAGATTGTTACATTGAAAGTGGAGATGACCTTGTGGCAATAAAAAGCGGCTGGGACCAGTATGGCATCAGAACTGCTCGTCCCAGCTCGAACATCATCATCCAACGGATCTCTGGCACGACACCAACATGTTCTGGAATTGGAATAGGAAGCGAAATGTCGGGTGGAGTCTCCAACATTTTAATACGAGATCTCCACGTGTACAACTCTTCGTCCGCCTTACATGTAAAATCTGACAGAGGTAGAGGGGGCTACATAACAAATGTCACTGTGACGAATATAACAATGCAACATGTTAAAATACCAATTAGGTTTAGTCGGGGGGCAAATGACCACCCGGACCAGAACTTTGACCCGAAAGCACTTCCCAAGGTTAGCAATATATACATAAGTAATGTAGTTGGTGAAGGAGTAAAGCGCGCTCCTGTGCTGGAAGGGATCGATGGAACGATCTATGAGGGGATCTGTATACAAAATGTTAGCTTCAAAGGGGACAAAATGAAAGAAAAGTGGCAATGTGAGTTAGTGAAGGGAGAGGTGTATGATGCTTTCCCGAATCCTTGTGATCAGCTTGTAAGCAGGAATACCTCTTTTTCTTGGTGTAGGAATCGACAGTTCCTCGGTAGATAGGCAGATGAAACATAGGTAGTGATTTTTTTCCCTTTTTCTTTTTCAGAAAAATATTGCTTTTTACAGGCCTCTAGTTGATTACCGTGTCCTTAGTGTAAAGAAGAAATCTGTAAAGGAAACATTCATTCATTCATTTGTTTATTCAAATAACTTAACTTTGATTCCAGGAAGCAATTTTGCCACAAAGTGGAAATGTGTGTTTGCTACTATGGGCATAAATTGTGAACCGGTATCATATTTCTTGCGAAATGATGTTGATAACCTACATGCTCATTTATCACAAGGAAAAGCACCAGTATTGATAGTTTTAATTGGAAGACTAATTTTAATACGAAAATTTATATCCTTAGGTAAACTCAATCACTGTCTAATTGCAGAAAAACGACCCAATAAGTTAACATAAGCATGTTTCTATTAATTATTTTCTTGAAAAATTACTGTTTTGAAGATAGGCATGTAGCGAATTAAAAGGCCTTCAAAATTTTCAAGTCTAATACTAGTAGGCAAGTCTGGTGATATTTATCAATTGAAAGGATAAGGCATGATATAAGAGCAAAGATTCTAATTTGATCGCGGTCTGAAAGGTACTGTGATATAATTTGGATGTTGACTTTTTTGAAGATCAAGATTGTATAAAGACAACTCCCAAAAGAAAAAAAAAAAATTGCTCAGTTATGCCATATGGATGCAGTAAAAGGTAATTTATATACAACAACAACTAAGCCTTTTGTCCCAACTTGCAAGTTGGGTAGGCTAGAAAAGAAACCCAACAAGAAAAATCATCCAAAAATAAAATAATATATAAAATAGATACTAATAATAAAAAAAATCATTTTAGACCTGAAATATATATATATATATATATATATAGAGAGAGAGAGAGAGAGAGAATGGCTAACGCGCCATCGATGGCACGTGCCATCAATTTTCTATCGACTTGTTTTTCTAGATCCAAAATTGAAACGGTCGATCCAAACCGTTCAAGTTGATCAAAATATTAAAATACCCTTGGAGACCAAATTTTACATTTTTTTTCAAAATTTTTTGCTATTTATTATGATATTTTCAAATTGGAGGGCCTGAAATACTCTAATCATAATATATTTAAAAATATCATAATAAATAGCAAAAAAATTCGAAAAAATATAAAATTTAGTCTTCAAGAATATTTCAATATGGAGAACAACTTGAACGGTTTAGATTGATCATTTGAATTTTGGATCTCGAAAAATGACTTGATGGCACGGGACCCTCCGCGCCATCGATGGCACGGGACCCTCCGCACCATCGATGGCACGTTAGCCATCCTCTATATATATATATATATATATAAAAGTTGGGTAGGCTAGAAAAGGCAATTTATATATATATATATATAAAAAATCAATTTAGACCTGGAACATCATGTGCACCCAGAATAAAAGGGAAAAAGAAAGAGGCCAATCAATCCTAATATTACCAAATTGCACCATTAATGCAAAATAACTATCAGCTATGTCACGAGCCAAGTACAAAATTCTACTTGAGAATATACCCCCAATACATCAAGCTGAGTAGGAAAGCAAAGAAACTTTAGGCACTAACATTGCCGAGCCAGAAGAACAAAGGGATTTGTGCAATGCCCATGAAAAGAAGCATGTAATGTTGCCGGCTTGAATGCCTTTCATGGCTTCTCATCTCGGTCAAAAGCACCCTCTGCATGGTCTTGACCAAGAAGATTCCCATGGAAATGCTCAACCAAGGCACCAGAACGTAGTATGACAAGCTCCAGAACATGCTCACCACTATTGTCAAAGAAAGGCCGGTGAAAAGGTACCCACCATATGCCACTATGTCAAGCAAAGCAGCCTCACCACCACCCATTGAATACAACAATGATTTGAGAAGCGCCACTTGTACAAACCAGCCAAGAAGTCCCCTTGTCAACTGATAATTAAGTGCCTCTGGACTGAACCTGCACTTGAACAAAATGGAGAATGTCTGGTTATCAGCTCTTATGATTTTAGGAAAAGTAAAAGAGATATATTCCAGCTTTGTAGGAACTAAAATTTGCACTCATAATTAAAGTCAGACTCCTCACATGCTTTGGCAAAATAAGTTAAGGTTAAGGTCTATATTTGCATATGTAGTACTAGTCCGTCAGGTAGGAAGCTGATATCATCCACCTTCTCGGTTATCTATGAATAAAAAAGTGTTCTCCTCTGAACACCCTTCTTAATAGTCTCAAAATTTCCCTCTGATATCTTAAAGCAGGTTTCTGATAAGATGATGTGGATGCCAACAAATTTCCCAAATAGTTTTCAGAAAACTGAAACCGTAAACCCAAAAACACAAGATACAAACAAAAAGATGACAAATTAAAAAAGAATTTTGACAATAGACCCAGCAAACTTCGATTAAGTAACAACTCTTTGCAACCAATTTTTATTCTTAGTATTGATATAATACAATCAACTCTCTGGCACCAAATGACTTATTACCTTGGAATTCAATTTCATTTATTCAAGTATTGATAGGGTTGTTTTGTTTATCAGAATTTCTTTCTGGACTATAAATTATAATAGTTAACAATAGTCATGAAAATATTCAGACTTTACTAAACATTCTGCAACTGTATTAGGCCCTGCCATAGACTGTTTACAAAGAAAACTTATTTTTATGTCACAGTTTAGTTCACCAAGCTTATCAGAGTGTAACTTTTGCAGAGGAGACCTGGAATTTAACATAATACAAATTGCACAGCCCTGAAATTGCAGTATTCATGCCAGAAATAAACCTGTATCTGACAATTTACAGAACCCCCTGATCTTATAACAATAAACTAAATTTTACTGAAATTCAAATGGAAAACTGATTACAATAGGCCCTGGAAATACACAAGAACTTACCAAATTTGTACCAGCACTAGATTTTAACATATTTTCTTTGCACTAGGAAAAGATATTTTTTCATTCTATAACTACAAGTTGGAATATTATACATAGAACTAAAATTGATTATAAGGCATCTTGAATCAATCATTTGTATAGTGCACAATATTTCCTTTTCGTACAACTAATAATCATTAATGCTTAACTGAAACACTCGAACATTTTAGTTTTCATAAACTAATTTATTTAAGTCATCCCTAACCCTTATGGAGAAACACAGTACCATTCCCTCTACATAGTATCAAATAACATCTATGAGCCAGAAAATTCAAACAAAAGAGTAGATGCTCTAAAACTAGAATAGTTTGCATTATCTACAATTTACTTCCTAACTTGGAGCAACAATAACTAATTTGAAATGAACCATGCAAGCATCAACTAAACAGGAGCAATAATGGTGATAAGATAAATAGAACAAGGTAAAGCTAGCATTGAAAATTAAAACTATCTGTTATGCAAAAAAGAAGAAACTGTTTTCAGTGATAGAAATTTAAACAAAAAAATGGAAAATTGTGGCATATTTAAATGATCTCTCTGGAACTTTAATGATGCATTCTTTGTTTCAAAGGAGAATTAATTTGTGTATGAAAATGGTATTTAAGGACACAAAAGTTTGCAGGGCAATTTTCAAAACTAGAAGTTTGTTTGGAAGTTGATTATTGACAATGTTGGTGAATCACCACTAAACAATTAATACAAAGAGTTCAGAGACTTACTTTCCAATGAACCCTAGAGAGAAGCCAGCAAGGATAACATAAGTAGTAAATGCCATCACAGGTATGTATAAATCCGGGGCATTAATGTCATATATTGGAGGCTTATATGACAGCCTTCCCCCTACTGGCTCAGTAATCCTAGTCCAGTGACCCTGATGAAAAGGAATATATTTCAGATAAAAAAATGACAGCTAACTAGAGAACAGATCAATAAGGGAGTAATTTTTACAAAGTTCAGAACTTACTCTGTGAAGAAAAGGAAACAAGACAACCCTCAACTTGTTACGCACATATTGATCATTCACTTGAAAATAGTATTGCGGGTTTGAGAAGTACCGACTGATCTGTTCATCACATTTTTTTTTGTCAGAGATTGAAAATAAAATGGCCACACTGAAATGATATTAAAGAATCATACATTGCTTTGCATAAACTCAGAACTTGAACCCAAGAACTTCTCTCCATAAGCACCCAAGCCAGTTTTGATGAACTCAGATCCAGCACCATAAAATGCATTTCCAAACGGACTTTGTTGGGGATTTAGCGGTGGTGGACCCTGTGGCCCAGCTTGACTTGCCACATTGGGATTATACATTGCTGAAATTGAACAGTTTAACATAAGAATTTCTATTGCAAAGCAACAAACTAACGCATAGTGTTAAGAACTTAAAAGCAATAAACTAAAGCTAAACATAGATCCATAGGGCTTTTTTGGACAAATTACACCAGAGCTTTTGAAAGATGATGAGATTGCCCTATATATCTATGCTTTCAAACTGAGTTGCCTTATAACCAGTCCACAAAAATTTTAAAACCCAATACCATCTTCTAGGTTCAACTTCAGTTCTATCTTAACTCTTAAGCTTACGCAATAAAGCTTATTCTAAGAAAAATGATGTGTCAATATATACTGTAAATATCTTCATCACACATCCCATGATTTGATGGGGTGGCCCACAACTATTGCTGAACTGTTGTTGCAAAAACATGTGCTTAGTCACTTGAAGCACTTCTCAAAGCTACAGGCTCTTATTAGTAAATCTCATAAATGGAGGGTGCAATATTGTAGAAATCCTCCAATTGAGAATCTTACAAGATCTAATGTTTATAGAAATCACAATATATCAGATAATGCCTTTTGAAATTGAGTAATGAAAAAGGATAAGACAGCTTTTCTTCCTTATTTTTGTGTGAAGTCCAGAATTTTTATGAGTTTCTACAGCAGCTTAGGATCAAATTGACTCAAAAGACAGTATAGGCACAACTTACTACTAGACCTGAACAGCAAACAACATGACTGTCTCAATATAAGTAGAATACAATATTACAATTTATAATAATCAGTTTAATTGTCATAAACGAAGACCAAATAAATAATTCAGAAAGATTATGCCCAATTAACAAAGAAAGTACCTATCAAACATTTCGACTTTTATTTTTATTGAATTCAAACATTTCGGCTGGTAGCAGCATTTTGACTAGTACGGACCCGACCCGACCCGGCCAGTTTTATAAAAGCATCCAAACAATGGATCTAGAAAAGAACTTAAGAAGATGTAATTTGCTAGTTTAACAAATAGAAAGCAGTTAACATCACAACACAACATGCAAAGAAAAACTACAGTGAATTTGAGGAATATTTCCGAATCCCTCAAATTCCAAACAGTAAGCGTAGGAGAATTCGACACACGCATAGCCAGATCTAAGGATAGATTACGCATCAAACCTAGAGAACTATCTGTCAATTTAATTATCAAAAATTGAGCGCCAAATGAAAACCGATTGATCAAAGAGATCTGAAACAAGAAAATGACGAGATTTACCTTGCGAACAATGATCTCTATTTTCTGTTTCCCGATTGGAGGAGATGGAGATGGAGATGGAGATGGAGAGGAACACGAACACCAGAGAGAATCGCCGTTTCTGGACTGGGAAGGTCGGTGATTCGAATCGAAACCTCCGATTTTATGCTTTTTTATTTACTATAATTTCGGAGGATTTCTATCTCCTCCTAGTCCTTTGTGAAAAAATTGTGCGCTTTTTCGAAAATGTTTCGTCGGATTCAATTCAAGCATGAAGCACCTGAATTTGTATTCGTTCCTCATCACAAGGGTAAAGCAAAAGCTGTCTCTGTCTGTCAAGGCGTTACATGGACTGGGCCGAGGAGCCCACCAATCTTCGGCCCAAGACGCTTTATTCAAATCAAAGCTTCTTCTTTCAATCGATCCTAACTAAGATAAGATTTCTAATCTAACCGTTTGAGAAGAATCTCTGAATGTCTGACGCTGACGCCTGACAGTGAGATGAGGCTGGTTGTTTGAGCTTTCAAGCGAAACTGTCTTCCTAAATTAGATAATTTTGATTTGAGCCGTCTAATTCTTTTCTACGCTTTTACTGATTGTCCTCGCAGGTTTTGTAATTGCAACTATGTGCTGATAAAGGATGATTACGATTTTTAGAATGTTCATGGCTTGTTTTACAAAATTTTGAATTTGGTTGGTTATTACGTCTTCCTAATATTTCCCCAATCTTAAAGGATAAATAAATATTTTTTTAATAACTTTTACGATTAAGTTCACAGCTCTGTGTTCTTTTAGTTTTGGAGCCCAGTGAAGAGCTTTTCACATTAAATGTCTTGACAAGTCTTTGCTTATTCACAATTAGGGAATGTTTATGGGTTTTTCGTTCTTTTAATATTGATGATGATTGAAATGGTCGAGGTGCTGATTGGTCTTGAGAAATTGCAGTTGGAAAGAGTAACAACAGATATAAAATTGCAACGTTCTTTGGGACGTCGTTTGCAATCTGGATATTTTCACGGTTCAATGCAACAAATTATTGCATAGACGTGCAGCTTTTCTTTTAAAAAAAATTGGTCAAAAAAAGACGAATTCAGGTCGGATTCCAGCATCAAGAAATTTTATCAACGATTACCAGTTTTTTTTCTTTTTTTTGTTTCATGCAGGTACGCTCTGGTCTGTGTAAACCATTATCCATATGTCAACGTTAGTTTGTAGCATTAAGTAGGACAAGTTGTCGCAGGTTTTTTTTTTTTTTTTTTTTTTGAATAAAGCAATCAAATTGTTGCAGACGTGTAGATAAGAAAAAGAAGATAGTTAGCTAAATGCTGCAATTCAGTACCAAAGGTGTATAAAGAAAAGCCTCTGAATGAAAGTTCGTAAGCCTACCATGTCAAATGTAGGCTTGCGTTATTATTCTATTACTGATATAGGACTAACAAATACAGATACTCCACGCTTATACATTTTGGCCACCATGCAAATACACATCTTAATTTGAAAACAAAGCACAAGTTTTGAAAGGTGAGACTGAAATATTAAACAAGCTAACAGAAATGTCTTAAATTACATTTCAACATTGATAAAAAGTCAAAAACTGATGATAGATCGTCTAAAACACCTAACCCACATTGAACAAACCATAAAGCCAGGAGCACCAATGCCATTGGCAATTAAACTAAAAATCATAACATGAGATGTACAATCATCCATGTTAAACATTCAATTCCTCTTCCCCCATAAAAAATAAATGCAAATTTATAGCACATTGTGTAAAGGTGACAACCGTTATAAAAGACCAAGGTCGGACACTTCTTTTTTGCCAATCTGAATAAGTGAAGACACCATACAATACTTGTTCTTAGTCATATAAAGAAGTGAATACAGTTATTCTACGATTTATCATGTGAAAATAATACTCAAGTCGGATAATTAAAAAAAAAAATGTACTGACTGGTGCAGGAGAGGTAAGAACGGATTGTCACCAATTCGTGACTCTTTGACCCTGACAGTAGCGGCAATCAAAACAATTCTCAAAAACCACTTACAAAACTAGAAGTTAATGACAACAAAGTAAAATAATATCAATTAAGGGATTTACAAGGATGAAAATTTGAAGGCAGCTTCCTTGAAATATCTCCACTCCGAAGGTCCTTGTTGCTCCTCTGGTACACTTGTAACTTATATAATATTGAATAGCACAAAACAAAACAAATCATTTTGCTCATAAAAAACATAGAGAGACAATCTCGAGAGCACAATAACTGAATGTAAGCAAATGTGGAGCATAAGCTAGTATTGTAGAGGCACATATATCGATTGATTTATTGCTGAATTATGGCACTTCCTACCTTCCTTTTACAGTTTTATGTTATGTTTCCTTAAAAGTAATCATCTATCATCTACCTATATAACAGAGCAAACGAAAGACAACTACAAGAACCATAGCTAACTGAATCCTAAATATAACCTTAGACACCTCTGTATCTCTAGTATGTAAATTAGCTCAAGGTATCTCCACAAAAACTCTGATCCTGAACAAAAATTGTAAGTCCAAAAAAGATGAACAAATTCCTGAAAGAGTTGTGCAGTAGATCGACTGGAGATCCTGGCATTGGGGTTTCAAATATTCATAGAGGTATCAAAATAAAAGGAAAAGAAAAAGAGAGAAAGGGGAAGAGAAAACCTAGCCTGACCACAAAAGCCCGCAACTTGGAGGCCATTTTAAATTGAAATACATACTGAACTACAAGTAGATAGACTGGTCCTCTTTACTTTGAAGAAGCCATAACTTCAAATTCATGAAGCTGCATGTGGATAGTAAAATGTTAAGTGCAACCACATCTAATCACCTAAATTAAAAAAAAAAAACCCCTTTCTTTTTACTTTTCAACACCAAAAATAATGTGTTCGCCATATATTATGACCCATCAAGGCACATAGCGTCATAGAGCTTATATTCCCTCCCTCTCCACCTTACATTTTACCAAAGAATGTTCATACTGATATCAACAGTTACTACATATTATCATGGTAATTCAAAATTTACCATACTAAGCACGCACTATCATAGTTGCATTACCTGCTTTGATTTCTCATCCATTCAGTCAGGAACTGAACCACACATGATGTATCCCATCAGCCTTGCACCACTCAAGCTCTTGCAAACAAAATTAAAAGATCAAAAGAAACATGTGCGAGAAATCAATATAAAAGAGAGAAAAAGCCATGTAATTATCTGAAAACTTTGTTATCACCATGACAAGAGTACATTACAAGAGAAGAGACCAAAATATGAAACTTCTTAGCCAATAGAAGCTGAATATTCCTGAATATTTGACGCCTAACTATTATGAAGTAGAACTTGAGTGTTAGCAGAAATAATTATCCAGCAATACAAAAAAAGTTTCTACCCTGAGATCACCATGAGAGGTACAACCGTACAAGCGTCACGCATCTTCTCAACCTTTCCTGCTATCCTCTTGCAAGAAATCCTGTTGTGGAAAGCAATTGCAGTTTTAAAACAAGAAATCTAATGAACTTATTACTCAAGCGAGCCTAATTCGCCAGGGTTCCCTTCCATTGGCTGCCTTCAGCTATTCCTCTACTGGATCAGGGTTCTTCATCACTCTCTGTCTTACAGTCCTGCAAGGCAAATTAAAATATATGTGAGAAACTAGCTGCATTGCACAACAAAATTGTATTTTCTCGAGAATGAGCCTTACAGTTGACCTTAACAAAGTTTTACACACTGGTACATGCATCACAAAAGTTCCATTCTAGCTATTGCTCCATCAAATACTGTTTTGATTTCAGAATAAGACCTAGAAAAAGGAATTCATAATACCTGTCCTTGTTATTATGAGCAGGAAACGTCGGCATAAAGTCCTTTGACTTGGGAAGGGGCACTTCACTGAACCAAGGATGCCAAAGAGCTTCCTCTGCAGTTATGCGCTGCAGCAAGCAACACAGAAAGCAAAAGTTAGAACTACTTATTACAAGCAATTACCTGAAAGGTAGAAACTTGAAACTAATTGTAGTATTTAGTACCTACCTTCTCAGGATCATAGGTCAAGAGCTTGTTTAATAAGTCCAATCCAGCCTCTGACAAAGTTGGCTTGCCAGAGAAGGATGCACGAGGGAACTTCTCTCTCAGTTTGTTATTCCTGAGGATAAATATATCCAGATATTAATTTACATCAGAAAGAGCAAGAGAAAGTAGTATGATCCTAGTCTGAGTAAACTAATGCTTACGGTTGGTTGGCAAATGCCGCTTTTGCACCAGGAAGGTTCTTGTAACCAGGCCAGCTTTTTTCATT
This sequence comes from Rhynchospora breviuscula, assembly GCA_027562975.1. Taxonomy (NCBI): domain Eukaryota; kingdom Viridiplantae; phylum Streptophyta; class Magnoliopsida; order Poales; family Cyperaceae; genus Rhynchospora; species Rhynchospora breviuscula. The sequence continues at coordinate 5,311,378 of CM050400.1, read as the reverse complement.
TGGTGTGCCCAGGATTTTAAAGATCTGAAAAAAAAAAAGAATTATTAGATAACACAAAATAAATGGGAGTCATAAAGTTAGTACTAAAACATGTACCTTATTGAGCTGTGTCTTTTCATCTCCTCCATCGAACAAGGGCTCTTTGGCCAGAAGTTCAGCCATTATACATCCTACTGACCATAGGTCAATAGCAGTTGAGTATTCCTTTGCTCCCAGAAGGAGTTCAGGTGCCCTACATTAACCATCCAACAAGAGAAACCCACATCAAGAACAACATATAGGACACTGCAATTACAACTGAAAACAATATAAGTCCAAAGACCAGAATCTACAAGAGCCTCACCTGTACCACAAAGTGACTACCAACGGAGTGTACGGCTTCAAGGGGCTTCCATACTGACGAGCAAGCCCAAAGTCACAGAGTTTTAAATTACCGGAGTTATCTAACAGCAAGTTAGACGTCTTTAAATCCCTGTCAGTACAAAATCTAATATTATTACTCGAAATAACCTTAAGACCTAAACATTTAAAAAAAAAAAATAGAGTACAAAACAAAACTTTTACCGATGGAGGACCCAATTGTGGTGCAAGTAATTGACGCCTTCCAAAAGCTGGAGCATTAAACACTTAGCCTCGCTCTGGCTAAATGGTTGCTTCATAGTCTCCATGACGCCCTTCAGGTCATGGTCCATGTATTCCATGACCATAAAAATACTATCCAACCTGCTCCCCACAACCACCTCCTTCACATCTACAATTGACGGGTGATTTAGTGATAAAAGGATATTAATCTCTCTAAGGGACGTCATTGGAAAACCTTCCTTTTCCTTCTCCATCTTCACCTTTTTCAATGCAACAATCTCTCCAGTTTTTTTATCCCTAGCCCGATAAACCACCCCATAAGTACCCTCATTTATTTTGTTTAGACGCTCAAACTCATCTACACTTCTACAACCTTGAAGCATGTTTATTCTTCTCTGAGGTGGGCCTGCTGATTCAGGTGTTTCGTCTCTCCTAAACTCCGACTCCTTTCCTCTCTGAGACGAATGGTCACTATGTTCGGCTCGTTGCTCTCCGTCTACCACGGCGCAATCACTCTCTCTTTCTCCTCTGCTTGAGCTAGATGGCCTGGATGATGCCCGGTCTGAACCATCTGTCGACACTCCTCCTGATTCTGGTGTTGGTACATTCTTGTCTGGATCTCTCTGCATTGGAGAGATGCTCCTTTTCTTTTTTGGAGCTATAATGTCCATGTCATCATCTTCAGCCCATCGAGAAGATGTGATTGTTCTCAGAACCGAGTATGAATCTTCATCCTCTTTGATCTGCCCCAGTTGAATCTCTCCATCATCCATGCCAGAATGCCAGGGAGAGACAGCCAGGATATCTGACTGTTCGATCGAGACTGGTTCAGTTTGAGACGGTAAACGATCTGGGATTCCATCCACAGAGGGTTCTTCACCTGTTTCATCAATCCTGTTAGACCCAACATCAGGTTGTCTCGCTTCATCTCTGTCCCAAACAAGAGGCGAGAACTTCCTCTTCTTGGTTAAATTCTCTTCAGTTTTAACAGGCACCCCATTTTCTTTCGCCATGTTATCTCTCCTCGGTTCAGGTTCATCCAACCCGCTGTCACTAGACAACTCACCCGGCTCGCGGCCAAAGGCACCCTTCTCAATTACAGGAGAATGGTTTCTGTGGGGGCAATTTCTGTAATCATTGTGAATTCCATTAGAGAATACCCTTCTATTGGGTTCGCTTCGGAGGTCGCGTCGGCAATGGTAAGAGTCCTGGTACCGGCTGCTGAGAGGATAAGGCATCCTTCTAGTTTCGTCCAAATAGAATCCACGATCCCTTGTATAACCGCCATGTCGACTAGCGGCCATGGCGAAACAGACAGAAACCCTAGCGCTAGGGTTTCGAACAAGTGGTGGTGGTGGTGATGGTAGAAAGAAATGAATCTATGAAAAGGTAATTAATTCCTAGCGATTGAAAGAATTCGAATTTCGAAAACGAAAGCGAAAGGGAACCTTACCAATCGAAAGAGGAAGAGGTCGACGAATTTAAGCAAGAAAGAAATATCGAAAGGTTCGATCGATTTCAGATTGCTTTCTCCAAGAATTGAACGAATTTGAACGCTTTAAGGGCTCAAGGCGGCGTTTGGTCGGTGGATCCATTTGCATAGATATGGTTCACCTACGGTTTGTACACCGGATTTAGTCCGTAGTAAGTGGGACCCATGATTTTGGGTTGTGCCTCCACGGACTAGACCGTATCTAGCTCTTGAATTAGCAAGGAAACCGGAAGGAAAATATACAACTTTCTCATTTTTGGGCTGTTTCAGTTTCATCAGCACTTCAGCAGCTAGAACTTTTTTCTCATGTTTTAATGACGTTTTACTTTCAGATTTTTGTTTTCAATTTGTTTAGTTTATTTTGGAACACCCATGCAAGTATGCAACTATTGTAATTTGTAATCCAACTTCTGCTTTACTGAAAACCTAAGGTGATTTAACAAAAATATAATATTTGATTTCTCATTTATCCACTCAGCAACTTTTACTTGATCAAACGTCCTGGCTATTATTTTTAAAATCGGGTATTAGGAACCCAATCTTTTAGCATGAAATTTAAAATATTTGTTTAACTATTTATTATAAAAAAAATTAAGTGGGACTACTCATAATTATGCATCATGAATAAATTTGTAATTAGAAGATATTTAGATATCAAATCTCTAGTGCGACTTATTGCTTTTTAGCATTATAAAAGATATTCTTATATCGTATTGTATCTTTAAACACGGTTCCACTAATCCGATTGTTATTTTTAATTTTAAATAATTCTTGCAGCAATTAAACATATTTTTTACAGAGAGGTAAAGGTCTGCCACTTTATTTTATTTTATTGTGCCAAGAAAAAAAAATTCGAAGTTTTCACTTTATGTAATCCATATTCATTTTTTTTTTTTTTGAAAAAAACATGTCATGCTTGATTGTAACAAGGACATTTTGATAGTCGATTAGTGTTCACCTATTATTCTTAGACTATTATTACAAAGCATAGATATTTACGCCCAGGGCTTAAAACTTCGACCTTAACTGCTATTGTTTGAATTTGAATCATTGAATGTGCATATGGCCATCTATTTGTTCGGTATTTTCTAGAAACAATTCTAGACAAAACTTTGAAAGTGCTCTGACTTTCATGTGTATTTTATTTGATCTTAAAGCTGTCAAAAATAAGGGCAAATGCAATCTTGGATTTATTTTTGTCGTTTTCTTTTATTTATTGCGGATTGTGTTTGTTCTTCGGAACTTATTCTAATGGAACTGAGTAAAGTTATTTAGATTCTCAACAAAATGCGGGGATAGCTCAGTTGGGAGAGCGTCAGACTGAAGATCTGAAGGTCGCGTGTTCGATCCACGCTCACCGCATCAATGCTTTTCAGCAACCTTTTTTTTTTTTTTTTTTTTTAACCAACTGGAAATAGCCTTAAATAACTGGAATAGTTAATAAATTGGGTGGGGGAAGATAAAATATAATGAACTAATTAAAATACATTGGGTGGGGATTGATTAATAATGTTTAAATCAATGTGTTTTTTAATCTGGAAAACTAAATATTTATGCTATTTAATTGTTAGCTTTATAAATTTATTGTGTGTGAAATATTATGCTATCTAATTGTTGCTTTGGTATTCTATTAAATGCCACAAAATCTCTCGGGCATTGTAAAATTTAATCTTTTGTATCGATTTTTCTTTTGCATATACATGTATATAGCGGCAAAGCTAAATATACTGGGGGCGGTATCAATGTTTAACTGGAAGTTGTTTCTTAAAATTCAAAATGAACTGAAAGATAAAAAATGCCTTTACATGTCATTAATCTGAACCACTGTAAAATTTAGATCTTTTGATGAACGATGAACTTGCATTAAAGTTTATAATTTTTTTGGATTCCAAAACTAAAACATATTTTTGATAATTGATCATAATCACCTAGAAAATAGGTAGAGGTAGACCAAGATTGACATGAGAGGAAACAATAAAAATGAACCTTAAAGAATGAAATGTCTCTAAGAAGTTGGTGTTCAATAGAAGCGCATGAAAGTTAGCAATTCACGTACCGGGACCATTACATAAGAATTTAGGAGTATGAGTGATGTCATAGGTTTATAAGCCACGATACTATATTACAACTAAGGTTGTAGATTTTATTATTGTTGTTGTTGTTGTTGTTGTTGTTGTTGTTGTTGTTGTTGTTATTATGATTTTATCATCATCGTCGTCGTCGTCGTCATCATCATTATTACTATTATTAGTATTATTAGTCTTTTTTATATATATTGTTTTATTATTATTTTTTTTTTGAATTTTTTGCTGGGTTACTTTTATAGTATATTCTAACTTATTTGGAACAAAAGACTTAGTTATTATTATTGTTGTTAATCATAATCACCTTAGTTTCTACCTTCAGCGATGTGCCTTATCTTACGACAAAACAATATTTATCTTGCGAACCTAAGGATTAAGGAGCTAACATGAACTAACATGAAGTGCCTCTTTTTGAACCGATTAAACACCTCGAAAGATAAATAGACATGGACATAACTAAATGAAAAAAAAAAATGAAAATAATGATCAGATTTCAACCATATAATCAAGCAAACAGAAATCAAAGATTTTAACGCAACATATCAACACATTAGCAATATACTCAGTATACATCTTCGAGTCATTTTATCAAAAAGCGGCCTTCTTCCTATAACGTGTTTGAATTTTATCCAAGAAATAATGTTTACAATAGATTAAATTAACTCTACAGAAATATTTTATACTTCTTCCAGGCCTGTGCAGCTCATGAATGTATATATATAGTAACAAAGCAAAAGCATTTGCCGGTGGAGCCAATCAGAACCTGCCGCATCACCACACAAGTAAAAGGATGTCTAAAATGGATACTAGGCAGAGGTCTAATTACTAGGAGCATTCAATTAACTTAGCATTTTAAATAGAAAAAAAAAAAAGAGGCCTCCATTTCCGCGGAGTGGTTCAAGCTGCATGTTTGCACTGGAACAGCTGTAACTTCTGCCTTTGTATATCCTAACATGTGAAACACTACAACTATCTTCTAGAACCCGCTACCTAAGATTGAGATCTTTCACGAATCTTCGCTTTTGCAAAAAATAAACCAGCCAAAAGCCCTGTGAGACGAACAGAAGTTAGGAATATAAACAAGGTATCTTGCTTTTGGACCCAAAACCTCTAAACCTTGAAAACTTCTAAACATCAAATATTATCCTGTATGATAAGCCCTTGAGAACTTTTAAAACTTTTTCCAAGATCCAAAATTTCCAGATTTCTTCACCCAATTAATCCCTCCAGAATTTTGTTGTAGAGAGTTTGATAAATATTTGGACAAGAGAATACAACTGGATTTGAGAGATTTTCAAACTTACTACAAGTCAATTGTGAAAACATTATTGGAAGAATTTGATAATTCAAACTGAATATTTCAACCAAACGTATCAACATTTAACACTGTACTAGGAAAAAAAAATGAAATATTACCGAATAGAATGCTCAAGGTGTTCTTGATGCTCGTAGGAACATTGAAGAGTAGAATACCAGCTACTGAGAGGGGTATCTTATTTAACGACCCCACTAAACTGCAATGATACGAAAAAATTGAATACGTTTGCTAACATTTAAAAAACCAAAAAAAGGAAATTTAGCTCTTATGATTGCAAAGCAATGCACCTGTAAGTGGTAGCACTGGTTTGGTGAAGAAACCAGAGTGAGGTGAAACTGATAGCCAGCCCCAAAAATCCACTGGAAGTAATCACAAGCCAAAACATAGGCTTCTTCAACAAAGGCCTGACAATTCACTTAGCATAATACATAATCATAATAACATCCAAAACATAAAATTTACATGCAGTGTGTATAAGCATCTCCTTTTAAGAAGCATTTGGATGCCATAGGTTGTTTGTATGACTTGTAGGGTGTGGATTTGGTGCTTGGACTTGTGCTAATCTCATTGCGTTATTATTTATTTATTTATTTCATGTTGTGGAAGCAGGGAAGGTGTGCTGGTCCAGATGAATTGTACAGCAACAACGAAACAACAATTAAATTTCAAAAAGGAAAGAAAACTCACGTGGTAGAGAGGTAGTCGACTTCATTGAAGACTAATACAAGAAATAGGCCCAGAGGAAGGGACAGAGTATTGTTTAATAAGACCATTGAGAATTCATTCAAATTTCCTGATTTTGTGGCTTGTTTTGCTGTGTCCATTACTCGCCTTAATGTTAGCTGACAAATGTTTGAAAAAAATCATTTTAATACAGGGAAAATAATTCATCATTTAGCTCTCTTTGAAAAATTGTAATTCAGAAGTTAATTGAAAGGAAGACAGAAAATACCGAATAGGAAGCAGTCAGAATACAATTACAAAATTGCCACGAATATCCAACAGCATTAAATGAGAGATCTGTGATCCCTCCTGAAATTGCTGATACTATCTGAACAAAATAAAAAAAAAGAAAGAAAAATAACTTCATTATCATATTTTTCTGCTGTAACAACCTTGTCTTATCCAATACCTAAGCATTGGAAATACATTTATGTAAAATAAAAAGGAGAATCTGTCATGCTTTCTAGATTCTCAAAATTACTAATTGCCCTTTTGAAAATTTTGATGTTTCTGATCTATGAATAATAATATTTACCATCAATACAAGAGCAGTCCAGACTCTGGTATCATGGTATTTGCCGAAAAAGTAGGTCTCCCCCAAAGCAGTTATCACATTTGTCACATTTTTCAATATGGTCACCATTGCTACGTTTATGTGCTTCAAACTGCAAATTGAATAATATAGCATTTAAAACCAACAAATAAACAAAAACCATTGATTTTTGCATCTCAAAAGAGTGAAAAACGGGAAGTACTACTGGACATAACTCATACCAAACCGGAGCTGTATGCCATCAGTATACCATTAAATAATACTGTCACAGTTGGTGTTTTAATCTTTTTAATCAAGCATCAGAAGCACTAAACCTCAATTAGAACACAATGAGTCTTAATCTTCAGGTATGTGGGAGGGAAAAGAGATAGAGATGTGCAAACCTGAACATACTAGTAATGAGCATCCCTACAAAAATGAAATTAACCGGCAGCCAGACCCGTATCAGCCGCCATGTCAGAGGCTCGGTTGAGATCATGCCACTTAAGCTAAGTACAGAGACTACAACTACTGAAACAAAATTCTGAAATCACATATAAACCATACTTAGTGCACAAAATAAAATGGCTGCCTTAAGAATAAAATATATGCAAATTATATGCATGATATTTTGGAATTGTTCACCTTTCAAGTTTTCTTTTTGTCTCATTTGCATAAACATGTCATGTATGTAGCATATGTGCCACAACAGGATGGTAAACCTTGATATATTACATTCTAGGAAGCAGGTTAATGACATTCATATGTTAGTGTTTCTATCTTGATATGTAAAGGAGCTTTTGCAATCTTAATAAAGTGAAAGAGCAATTTCATGTGTACGCCTGCAAATGTAAGTACAATACATCTTGTACATATTCCTAGAAATCATTGTCTACTTTATTTCCTTGAAACAAATGCCAATCCAAAAATAAGAAAGAAAAAAAGGGCAATTTTGGATATTCTCAGGGAACTAAAACATGATAATCTAGTGCAATACTATGTTTTAGTCGGTCACATGAATGTTTCACATGCTATATATGCTTTATAGCTTTTAATTCATAGACTGATGAAATTATTCCAAAGAATAAAAGAAAAAAAAAAAAAGCTAACCTGATACAACATGAGAGAAATACCAGCACTAAAATCATATCCAGAAAGAACAAACTTATTCACCAAAATCATGCTACATGAGGAAAGACAATAGGCAAGACCCGATAAAAGTGCTTGGTTGTGTATCCTCACAGGTCCAACCAAAAGCTTATTATCTTTGCTTTTTAATAATTTTCCCTCTTCCAAATCTGCCTCATCATCACAGAATATCTTCAGTGACCTAAATAAACAATTAAGTAACAAATCAATAGAAGTCCATTTACTGTTTCATACTGCTGTTGTTACCGGACATGAAGAACTCACCCCATAAACCTGGAACATAAGTTGCTAAACAAGTGCTTTGAAGAAAAATTAGGCATGGAGAGAATAAAATCCTGGTATGTTTTTCCACAGTTATATTTATTAATACCGGTTCAGAGACTGAAACCCTGGTAACAACAGCCAAAACCAACATACCAGCAGCATAAGGGTGAATGATGGACTGGCATATGGTACACATTGTATTCAACTGGTATGTGCCATATTCCTTTCTGTTCCTCTTTTTGATATGATAATCTGTCCGGTTCAGGGAATATACCAGATTTCCCTTTTTCCAAGCTAATCAAAAGGAACGATTCTTGTGATAAATAAAATGATAAAAGAAGATAATAAATTCATGCCTCTCTCTCCTCAAGGGGCTTCCAAGTGGGCCCTGATTTAAAATTGGGTCCCTAGTAGACAATAGAACTACAGAGGGGTTTGAATCTTTAGCTTCATTCATTGTAGCAGTTGGAATGCCTAAAGGAACAACTCTACACAAAAAAGTACATACACAAAATATCAGAAACAAAGGTGAAATTTTTTAAATCCTAAGCAATAACTTTTGCTTTCTGCAATATGAAGACTGCTTGCAATAAGTTAAAAACAGTTAAATAATCTTTCCAGATGAAGCAACTAGAGATCATATGTCTGAATATACTACGCAAAAACTACTCATCAAGCAAAGGTTTATGATGTAATTAGCCAATGAACAGTGGTGTTTTGGACATATTCTGAACACAAGAGGGGCTAGATCAAATTTCAACTTAACCATTTAATGTGAAATTAAATAGCTCAAATAGCTCGTAATTAGAGCAAAATAGAAGACACGATGAGTTGAAAAACTAAACCAGATGCGCAGTACTATCCCTCAATTTCTTCCTTTTTTTGAGGTATATCCCTTTCAATTTCACAATTGAAGAAATAAGATAGTTTGAAGTGAAGCATACCTTGAACCCATTCAGGTCAGAGAGAGCGAAAGAGGCAAGAGGAGAGATTTTTTGAGGAGACGAAGGCGAGACGAGAGCTTAAGAAAACGAACTTGAAGGGTAAGAAAATAATTGGGGGAAACAGAGGGGGTGAAGGGGAAAATAGTTTGGCACCAGCGCACCAGTCGATTCATCGTTTGGTCAATGAAGGTTGATTAGATCTTTCTGCGAGAAGTCTTTTTGTGAATATTAAAAAAAAAAGGAAGAAGAGATATTATCTCCATTTCTTGATAACTGGATATATCCATTATTCTAGGAGCTATTGACAAGTTGTGCCAGTGCCACCTCTGACAATAGTTAACTATTGGAAAATTTTTATTTGCCACTTCAACATGCGACCATGATTACAGTCGTGTGAGAAACCAGTGACTGTATATAACAATACAATACATATACATATGTAATAAAATAATCTAAATTAATAAAACAATACAGATGTTGGAGTCCTTTATTTAACTTGATTTGGCAGTAAATATGCAACGGCCATTAAATGAAGCAATAAATTTAATTTAAATTAATAAACAATGCAGATGTTGAATTTCTTAATTTAATTTGATTTGGCAGTAGATATAATATGCCCATTTAGTGAAACAAGCAACTAAACATTTTTTCAAGTAGGGTGTGAAATAATCAAACTAAACATTTTTTTTTTATTCTCAGTTCAAAATTGATTCGTAATTCTATTAAAACTAAACTAGTTCGAATCGACTGCAGTTTCGAATTTAGAAGATGGCTAGTCAATTCATTAATAGCTCATTTAAAGTCAATTATTTCGGAACTATTTAGTTAGTTTGTTTCCGAGTTCTAAGTCATGAAGTAATTCGACTTGAGTTCGAACTTATGACAAGATCTATCGGCTAGTTTTTGTTTCTTTTGGTTTCTTTTTTTTTTTTCTCTTTTACTAGCTTTGTCTAAAAAAAAAAGACAAGATTTATCCGCAACATGTATTAATTTATCAAAAAACAAACTCATTATGATCAATTATTACGAGTCACAAACTTTTTGCACAAATTTGAAGTTACTTTATTCATTACGGTATTATATACTATCATATTATCAATTCCTTCAATTTGGAATTTGATCTGCAGCATAAAATTTGGAAAACCATCTTAATTATTTTGTTTATTCTATAATGGATTCTACCTCTCTCCCCCTACGTTAATCTTAGTTATTTTGGTCGGATATTAAAGTAAATATGTTTCTTTTTTTTTTATAATTGTATAACTCAAAAATCGAATGGTAATGCTATAGCTATTGTCAATACCCCATAAATATATTATTATTATTATTATTATTATTATTATTCGGCCCAAAATGGTTGTACCTCCAGTAATATACCCATCCTATTTCAGTAGACTTAAAATATGTAATGTACATATTTTCTTTAATAATTTGCATCTTCAACAATGAGGGTCGCAAGTTTGAGTTCTTCTGTTGCACTTTTATTGTAGTCGAGCATGAGGTTGACTAACAAGGCATTTTTAGAATTTTAGATGGAAATCATAAGAGAACAAGGATGTCTCCATATTGCAATATTCGGGAAGCTATTTCTTGATAACTATTAATTTTGACACTTTTAAAATTATCACAAATTAAGTTTAAATATCGTAGGCATAGTTTATATATGAAAATTACCACGTGCATCAAATGATATGGTGTTTGTGGAGTTTACTGAGATTCGGATAATCGGATACCATATTTTCACAATAAGGAAACTTTGACGGTGGATGTTTAAAATGTTTATTCGTCAAGTCATCTCCTTTGCTTTTAAAAACTTTGAAAATGTATTTCAATATCTCATATAAAATGGATTGTAGAAAGATGGTGCTCAGAGTTTTTCTTTTCTTTATTAGTATCTTTATTTTAGTTGACATTGTTTCGTTTAAACTTTTCCATGTCTTTGTTATTCTTTTGCTTTTTTAGCTTCTGGGTTGCATGATACTTTTTCCCCCTTTTTTCCTATGAAGTACTGCATATACCTTATGAGTAGATAGCTTACGTATTCCTTAAAATAATAAAATAACTGATATAAGTAATCGGTTAGTATTTTAGGGCTCGTTTGGATGCATTGGGAATAAGGGGAATAAACAATTCCGGGCGGAAATTTTATTATAAACAATCCAAACTCTTCACAAAGTTACACACTTCCCAATACTTTCCGCCTAGGAATAGGCTATTCCTCTTATTCCCAAGCGATCCAAACGACCCCTTAATTCAACTGACGCCGTCTTGGCTAAATTAAAGGCTATTTCATTCTCTAAAAAAAAAAAAGGAAGAAATGGAAGTATCCAATTTGGTAGAACTGCGGAAGATAAAAAAAAATGCGATCCAAAGACAAAAAGTATCGACAAAAAAAAATAAAGAAAACAAAAATCATTGGCAATATACTGGTTGGACGCTGGGCCCACAGGTTGCTGACGTGGAGCGGGCAAGGTTGACTTTTTCAAAATTGTAATAAATTGATATTTCCGAATTAGACAAGGACAACCGGCTTTGATTCTGCTACACTTGCACTATGAAAATTTCATTGTCAAATGTGTACGAACGGACCATGTTGGTACAATGGTATAGCACCAAAAAACTACACCCTAGTTAGGTTAGAGGTCAAACTTTGGGTTGGGCTGACCTTTTTCTACTTTTCTTCATTCAAATAAAACACACTAGCTATGAAATTTTGATTCGTTGTTAACAACTCTCTTCTCTAATTTCGCTTCTGTAGCAAACGAACTGTTTTCAGTACTAAAAAAATAAAAATAGAAATAAAGAATAATAAATGATTTATATATAGGACAACAAAGGCAATAAATTCTACTGATTATATCAATATAAAATTTATCAAATTTCGTTAAGGTCACCCCCTCTTTTTAATAAATTTTCTTAGGCCTGATCAAAATGTTTTTTATGCGGGATTTCATTTCAATTCAATTGATTTCACAAGATTTCATTAGATCTAATTATATGAGAATTCCAACCAAATGATACAAAATCCATTCATTTTGATCAAGAATTTTGCAACGAAATGAAATGGAATGAAATCTCGTGTCTAAAAAAAATGGGATTTTGATCAGGCATTAATTTTCATTTGGTGAGAGCCATCTCATAACCAAAGGAGCTAATTTTGAATTAACAAAAGGGCAAGTGGTTTACATCCGCCAAGTACCTATGATGATGATGCCCGTGTCAAACAATAGTGCCTCTCAAAATGATTGGACATCATCTTTCGATTTCCTAATTAATTAGGACTCCATCAAAATTTTATGCATCTTATCCACTATAAAACATTGTTTACTCGTTGGCACAAGCGTGTAATCTTACCTAACTACACCCTACAACCAAAACCCAAGCCAATTCAAGTAAAATTTGGTCTATGAAATCATTCTCGAATGTTAATTTACGGGATAAAGTCTACTTATTAAATATAAGATACAAAATTAACATTTTACAGTTAACTTTCAAACTTTCACTTTAGATAAAGTAAAAAGTTATCAAATTTATTATTTAAATACATCACTTGCGATATATATTGGTCTGGATGGTTTAGATTTTCCATTTAGTGTTAATCTGATAAATTCGGAATTAAGCTTACACACACACACTAGTGGGGTTTGTCGAGCTTCGCTCGATACATGATTTTTTTTAAAATTAATTTTTTAATTTACTTTTTATAATTAAGTTATAGATATATTTTAGTTTGTATAATTCAATTTTATTTATTTGCAACAGACTAAAAAAAATTGTCTAAATTTGTGGATGGTCCTAAAACATTACCAAAGACACGATGTTTTAAAAATAATAAGCTAATTTATGTTGAAAATAATCTTGTAGATTAGAGTAGTATATTGTTAATATGATTTTGATTGGTTTAAAATAATAGTAAATACGCATATAATGTCCAAATAATGCATATTCTAAGCATCATTTGAGCATTTCAAACGATTCTATATTCATTCTAAGTCATTTGGTCACAATAATCAATATTTAAGCTTCCTATAATATTTAGAAAATGATTCAAATCTTACTTATTAAAAAAAAAGATTATTCATAGTAATTAAGCACATAATATGCAAATAATGCATGTTCTGAGTATCATTTGAGCATTTCAACATTTTTCTGAATTCATTCTAAGTCATTTCATCATAATAATCTATATTTAAATTCTCTATATGGTCTATAATATGATTCAAATCTTACATAATAAATAAAATTTTGATTATACATAGTAATAAGGCATTTACAGTGAAAAAAAATTATTATTCTGAGTATCATTTGAGCATTTCATCCGTTTCTGAATTCACTCTAAGTCAATTCATCATAATAATCTATATTTATGCTCCCTATATGGTCTACAATATGATTCAGATCTTACTTATTCAAAAAGATTGGAATATACATAGTAATTACGCATTTAAAATGCAAATAACGTTTATTTTGATAATCATTTTGGGGTCGTTTGGATGGGTTAGGAATAGCCAATTCCTAGGAAGGAATAAGGATTTTCGTTGGGAAGTGTGTAACTTTGTGAGAGAGATGAATTGTTTATATTAAAATTTATGCCCGGAATTGGAAAATCCCCAAATTCCGGACACATCCAAACGACCCCTTTAGTATTTCAATTGTTTGAATTCATTCTAAATCATTTCATCACAATAATCTTCATTTAAACTCTCTATACGGTCAAGAATATGATTCAGATCTTACTTGTTCAAAAAAATTTGATTATACATAGTTATTACGCCTATGAAGTGAATATAATACATATTCTTAGTATCATATGAACACTTCAACCGTTTCTATATTCTTTCTAAATATTTCTTCACAATAATCTACATTTAAACTCTCTATACGGTCTAAAATATACTTCAGATCTTACTTATTCAAAAAGGTTAAATTATACGTAGAAATTACACATATAAAGTGCAAATAATGTGTATTCTGAGTATCATTTGAGCATTTTAATTGCTTCAGCATTTATTCTAAGATATTTCAACATAATGATCTACATTTAAACTCTCTATATGGTCTAAAATATGATTCAAATCTTACTTATTCAAAAAAAAATGATTATACAAAGTTATTACGACTATAAAGTGAATATAATGCATATTCTGAGTATCATTTGAGCAATTTAACTATTTCTAAATTCATTCTTAGTCATTTCATCACAATAATCTACATTTAAACACCCAATACAGTCTAAAATATGATTCAGATCTTACATATTCAAAAAGACTGAATTATATCAAGTAATTATGCACATAAAGTGCAAATAATACATATTCTGAGTATCATTTGAGCATTTCAACCGTTTCTGAAATCATTTGAAGTCATTTCATCACAATAATCTTCATTTAAACTGTTAATACGGTTTAGAATACGATTCAAATCTTGCTTATTGAAAAAGATTGATTATACCAAGTAATTGCGCATGTAAAATGCAAATAATTGTCATTCTGAGTAATATTTGAGCATTTCAAATGAATAAATAAGCTTTGAATCATATTCTAGACTATGGACAGTTTAAATGCAGATTATTGTGAAGAAATAACCTAGAATGAATTCAGAAACATTTAAAATGCTCAAATATTACTCAGAATGACAGTTATTTGCATTTTACATGCGCAATTACTTGGTATAATCCAATCTTTGTCAATAAGTAAGATCTGAATCATATTCTAAATCGTATGAATAGTTTAAATAAAGATTATTGTGATGAAATGACTTCAAATGATTTTAGAAACGGTTGAAATGCTCAAATGATACTAAGAATATGCATTATTTGCAATTTATATGCGTAATTATTACGTATAATCCAATTTTTTTTTAATAAATAAGATATAACTCATATTTTACACAGTATAGAGAATATCAATGGAGATTATTGTGAAGAAATGACTTAGAATGAATTCAGAAACGGTTGAAATGCTCAAACATTATTCAGAATGAGAGTTATTTGAAATTTACATGCATAATTACTTGATATAATCCAATCTTTTTGAATAAGTAGGACCTGAATCATATTTTAGACAGTATAAAGAGTTTAAATGTAGATTATTTAAATGAAATGACTTAGAATGAATTCAGAAATGGTTAAAATACTCAAATAATACTCAGAATAGCATTATTTCCACTTTATATGTGTAATTACCATGTATAAAATAATATTCTTAAATAAATACGATATGAAACATATTCTAGATAGTATAAAGAGTTTAAATGTAGATTATTGTGCTGAAATGGAAACGATTGAAATGCTCAAATGAAACTCAGAATTGCATTATTTGCAATTTATATGCGTAATTACAATGTATAATCCAATCTTTTTAAATAAATAAGATAGAAACCATATTCTAGACAGTATAAAGAGTTTAAATGTAGATTATTGTGATGAAATGACTTAGAATGAATCCAAAAACGATTGAAATGCTCAAATTATACTCAAAATTGTATTAATTTCACTTTATATGTGTAATTGCTATGTATAATCCAATATTCTTAAATAAATAAGATAGGAACCATATTCTAGACAATATAAAGAGTTTTAATGTATTTATTGTGTTGAAATGACTTAGATTGAATCCAGAAACGATTGAAATGTTCAAATGAGAATCAAAATTGCATTATTTGCAATTTATATGCGTAATTACAATGTATAATCCAATCTTTTTAAATAAATAAAATATGAACCATATTCTAGACAGTATAAAGAGTTTAAATGTAGATTATTGTGATGAAATGACTTAGGATGAATCCATAAAAGATTGAAATGCTCAAATATTACTCATAATTGCATTATTTGGACTTTATATGAGTAATTACTTTGTATAATATAAATTTCTTGAATAAATAAGATACGAACCATATTCTAAACAGTATTAAGAGTTAAAATGTAGATTATTGTGATGAAATGACTTAGAATGAATCCAAAAACGATAGAAATTCTCAAATAATACTCAGAATTGGATTATTTGAAATTTATATGTGTAATTATTATGTATAATCCAATATTCTAAAATAAATAAGACAGGAACCATATTCTAGGCAGTATAAAGAGTTTATATGTAGATTATTGTGTAGAAATGACTTAGATTGAATCCAGAAACGATTGAAATGCTCCAATGAGACTCCAAAATTGTATTATTTGCAATTTATATGCGTAATTACATAGTGCAATTTATATGCGTAATTACTATGTATAATCCAATCGTCTTGAATAACTAAGATACGAACCATATTCAAAACAGTATAAAGAGTTAAAATGTAGATTATTGTGATGAAATGACTAAGAAAATATCCAGAAATAATTGAAATGCTCAAATGATACTCAGAATTACATTATTTGCAATTTATATGCATAATTACTATGTATAATCAAATCTTTTTTAAAAAATAAGATAGGAACTATATTTTAGACAGTATAAAGAGTTTAAATGTAGATTATTGTGATGAAATGACTTGGAATGAATCCAAAAATGATTGAAATGCTCAAATTATGCTCAAAATTACATTAATTTCACTTTATGTGTGTAATTGCTATATATAATCCAATATTCTTAAATAAATAATGTAGGAACCATATTCTAGACAGTATAAAGAGTTTCAATGTATCTATTGTGTTGAAATGACTTAGATTGAATCCAGAAACGATTGAAATGCTCAAATGAGAATCAGAATTGCATTATTTGCAATTTATATGCGTAATTACTATGTATAATCAAATCTTCATTAATAAATTTGATACAAAACATATTCTAGAGAGTATAAAGAGTTTAAATATAGATTATTGTGATGAAATGACTTAGGATGAATCCAGAAACGATTGAAATGCTCAAATATTACTCATGATTGCATTATTTGGACTTTATATGTGTAATTACTATGTATAATCCAAACTTCTTGAATAAATAAGATACGAACCACATTCTAAACAGTATAAAAATTTAAAATGTAGATTATTGTGATGAAATGACTTAGAATGAATCCAGAAACAATAGAAATACTCAAATAATACTCAGAATTGTATTATTTGAACTTCATATGTGTAATTGCTATGTATAATATGATATTCTTAAATAAATAAGATAGGAACCATATTCTAGAAAGTATAAAGAGTTTAAATGTAGATTATTGTGTTGAAATGACTTAGATTGAATCCAGAAACGACTGAAATGCTGAAATGAGACTCAGAATTTCATTATTTGCAATTTATATGTGTAATTACTATGTATAATCCAATCTTCTTGAATAAACAAGATATGAACCGGATTATAAACGGTATAAGGAGTTTAAATGTTGATTATTGTGATGAAATGACTTAGAATGAATCCAGAAACGATAGAAATGCTCAAATTATACTCAGAATTGCATTATTTTCAATTCATAAGTGTAATTGCTATGCATAATCTAACATTCTTAAATAAATAAGATAGGAACCATATTTCTAAACAGTATAAAGAGTATAAATGTAGATTATTGTGTTGAAATGACTTAGATTGAATCCAGAAACGATTGAAATGTTCAAATAAGACTCAGAATTGTATTATTTGCAATTTATATGTGTAATTACTTGTATAATCCAATCTTCATGAATAAATAAGGTACGAACAATGTTCTAGACAGTATAAAGAGTTTAAATGTAGATTATTGTGTTGAAATGACTTAGATTAAATCCAGGAATGATTGAAATACTTAAACGAGACTCAGAATTGCATTATTTGCAATTTATTTGTGTAATTACTAGTATAATCCAATTTTCTTGAGTAAATAAGATACGAACCATATTTTAGACAGTATAAAGAGTTTAAATGTAGATTATTGTGATGAAATGACTTAGAATGAATGTAGAAACGATAGAAATGGTCAAATTATACTCAGAATTGCATTATTTGAACTTTATATGTGTAAATATTAATTATAATCCAATATTCTTAAATAAATAAGACAGGAACCATATTCTAGACAGTATAAAGAGTTTAAATGTAGATTATTGTGTTGAAATGACTTAGAATTAATCCAGAAACGATAGAAATGCTCAAATGAGACTCATAATTGCATTATTTGCATTTAATATGCGTAATAAGTTTGTATAATCCAATCTTCTTGAATTAATAAGATACGAACCATATTCTATACACTATAAAGAGTTTAAATGAAGATTATTGTGATGAAATAACTTAGAATGAATCCAGAAACCATTGAAATGCTCAAATATTGCTCATAATTGCATTATTTGGACTTTATATTCGTAATTACTATGTATAATCCAATCTTCTTGAATAAATAAGATACGAACCAGATTCTAAACTGTATAAATAGTTTAAATATTGATTATTGTGATGAAATGACTTAGAATAAATCCAGAAAAGATAGAAATGCTAAAATTATACACAGAATTGCATTAAATGAAATTTATATGTGTAATTACAATATATAATTCAATATTCTTAAATAAATGAGATATGAGCCATATTCTAGACAGTATAAACAGTTTTAATGTAGATTATTGTGTTGAAATGACTTAGATTAAATCCAGAAATGATAGAAATGCTCAATGGAGACTAAGAATTGCATTATTTGCAATTTATATGCGTAATTACTAATATAATTCAATCTTCTTGAATAAATAATGCGAGCCATATTCTAGACAGTATAAAGAGTTTAAATGGAGAATATTGTGATGAAATGACTTAGATTGAATCCAGAAACGATTGAATTGCAGAAATGAGACTCAGAATTGCATTATTAGCAATTTATATGCGTAATTACTATGTATAATCCAATCTTCTTGAATAAATAAGATACGAACCATATTCTAGTCAGCATAAAGAGTTTAAATGTAGTTTATTGTCATGAAATGACGTAGAATGAATTCAGAAACGATTGAAATGCTCAAATATTACTCAAAATTGCATTATTTAGATTTTATATGCGTAATTAGTATGTATAATCCAATATTCTTGAATAAATAAAATACAAACTATATTCTAGACAGTATAAAGAGTTTAAATGTTGATTATTGTGATGAAATAACTTAGAATGTATCCAAAAAGTAATGAAATGTATAAATGAGACTCAGAATTGCACTATTTGCAATTTATATGCGTAATTACTAGTATAATGGAATCTTCTTGAATAAATAAGATACGAACCATATTCTAGACAGTATAAAGAGTTTAAATGTAGATTATTGTGATGAAATGACTTCGAATGAATGCAGAAACGATAGAAATGCTCAAATTATACTCAGAATTGCTTTATTTAAATTTATATGTGTAATTATTAAGTATAATCAAATATTCTTAAATAAATAAGACATGAACCATATTCTAGACAGTATAAATAGTTTAAATGTAGATTATTGTGTTGAAATGACTTAGATTGAACCCAGAAACGATTGAAATGCTCTAATGAGACTCAGAATTGCATTATTTGCAATTTATATGTGTAATAAGTTTGTATAATCCAATCTTCTTGAATTAATAAGATACGAACCATATTCTATACACTATAAAGAGTTTAAATGAAGATTATTGTGATGAAATAACATAGAATGAATCCAGAAACAATTGAAATGCTCAAATATTGCTCATAATTGCATTATTTGGACTTTATATTCGTAATTACTATGTATAATCCAATCTTCTTGAATAAATAAGATACGAACCAGATTCTAAACTGTATAAATAGTTTAAATATTGATTATTATGATGAAATGACTTAGAATAAATCCAGAAAAGATATAAATGCTAAAATTATACACAGAATTGCATTAAATGATATTTATATGTGTAATTACAATATATAATTCAATATTCTTAAATAAATAAGATATGAGCCATATTCTAGACAGTATAAAGAGTTTAAATGTCTCTATTGTGTTGAAATGACTTATATGGAATCCATAAACGATTGAAATGCTCAAATAAGACACATAATTGCATTATTTGCAATTTATATGCGTAATTACTTTGTATAATCCAATCTTCTAGAATAAATAAGATAGGAACCATATTCTAGAGAGTATAAAAAATTTAAATGTAAATTATTGTGATGAAATGACTTAGAATGAATCCAGAAACGATTGAAATGCACAAATAAGACTAAGAATTGCATTATTTACAATTTATATGCGTAATTACTATGTATAATCCAATCTTCTTAAATAAATTTGATACGAACCATATTCTAGACAGTATAAAGAGTTTAAATGTATATTATTTAGATGAAATGATGTAGAATGAGTCTAGAAAAGAATGAAATGCTCAAATATTACTCATAATTGCATTATTTGGACTTTATATGCGTAATTACTATGTAAAATCCAATCTTCTTGAATAAATAAGATACGAACCATATTCTATATATTATAAAGAGTTTAAATGTAGATTATTGTGTTGAAATGACTTAGATTGAATCCAGAAACGATTGAAATGCTCAAATGAGACTCAGAATTGCATTATTTGCAATTTATATGCTTAATTACTACGTATAATCCAATCTTCTTGAATAAATAAGTACGAATCATATTCTAGACAGTGTAAAGAGTTTAAATGTAGATTATTGTGATGAAATTACTTAGAATAAATCTAGAAACGATTGAAATGTACAAATGAAACTCAGAATTGCATTATTTGCAAATTTATATGCGCAATTACTATGTATAATCCAATATTCTTGAATAAATACGGTACGAACAAAAATCTAGCGAGTATAAAGAGTTCAAATAAAATTATTGTTATGAAATGACTTAGAATGAATCCAGAAACGATTGAAATGCTCAAATGAAACTCAGAATTGCAATTATTTACAATTTATATGGGTAATTACCTAGTATAATCCAATATTTTTCAATAAATGACACATGAATGATATTCTGGACAGTTTTAAGTATTTAAATATAGATTATTCCGATGAAATGACTTAGAATGAATCAAGAAACGATTAAAATAATCAAATTATACCTAGAATTGTATTATTTGCAGTTTATATGTGCTTTCACCTTGTATAATCCAATCTTTTTGAATAAATGACACAAAAATCATATTCTAGACAGTTTTAAGTGTTTATATATAGATTATTGCGTTGAAATGACATAGAATGTATCTATAAACGATTAAAATGCTCTAATGATACCCAGAATTGCATTATTTGCTTTTTATATGCTTTTTTACCTGGTATAATCAAATCTTTTTGAATAAATGATACAAGAATCATATTCTAGATAGTTGAAAGTGTTTAACGGTAGATTATTGTGATAAAATGATTTAGAATGAATCCAGAAACGATTGAAATTCTCAAATGATACTCAGAATTGCATTATTTGCACTTTATATGCGTAATTACCTTGTATAATCGAATCTTTTTGAATAAATGACACATGAATGATATTCTAAACTGTATTAAGTGGTTAAATGTAGATTATTGGGATGAAATGACTTAGAATGAATCGAGAAAAGATAAAAATGCTCAAATGATATCCAGAATTGCATTATTTGCAGTTTATATGCGTTTTTACCTTGCATAATCCAATCTTTTTGAATAAATGACATAAGAATCATATTCTAGATAGTTTTAAGTGTTTAAATGTAGATTATTACGATTGAAATGACTTAGAATGAATCCAGAAATGATTGAAATGCTCAAATGATACTCAGAATTACATTATTTGCACTTTATATGCGCAATTAAGTTGTATAATCCAATCTTTTTGAATAAATGACACAAGAATTATATTATAGTTAGTTTTAAGTGTTAAAATTTAGTTTATTGTGTTGAAACGACTTAGAATAAATCCAGAAACCACTGAAATGCTCAAAAGATACTCAGAATTGTATTAGTTGCACATTATATGCGTAATTACCTTGTATAATCAAATCTTTTTGAAAAAATGACACTTGAATCATATTCTAGACAGTTTTAAGTGTTTAAATGTAGATTATTGCATTGAAAAGACTTAGAATGATTCCAGAAACGATGAAAATGCTCCGATGATACCCTAAATTGCATTTTTTACACTTTATATTCATTTTTACCTTGTATGATCCAATCTTTTTGAATAAACGATGCAAGAATCATATTCTATCTAGCTTAAAGTGTTAAAATGTAGATTAGTGTGATAAAATGACTTAGAATGAATCCAGAAACGATTGTAATGCTCAATTAATACTCAGAATTGCAATATTTGTAATTTATATGCGTAATTACCTTGTATAATCCAATCTTTTTGAATAAATGAAATATGAATGATATTCTAGACAGTTTTAAGTGTTTAAATGTAGATTATTGCGACGAAATGACTTAGAATGAATCAAGAAACGATTAAAATGCTCTAATGATACCCAGAATTGCATTATTTGCTCTTTATATGCGTTTTTACCTTGTATAATCAAATCTTTCTGAATAAATGATACAAGAATCATATTCTAGATAGTTTAGAGTTTTTAAATGTAGATTATTGTGATAAAATGACTTATATTGAATCCAGAAATAATTGAAATGCTCAAATGATACTCAGAATTGCATTATTTGCAATTTATATGGGTAATTACCAAGTATAATCCAATATTTTTCAATAAATGGCACATGAATGATATTCTGGACAGTTTTAAGTGTTTAGATGTAGATTATTGCGATGAAATGACTTAGAATGAATCAAGAAACGATTAAAATAAACAAATGATACCCAGAATTGCATTATTTGCAGTTTATATGTGCTTTTACCTTGTATAATCCAATCTTTTTGAATAAAAGACACAAGAATCATATTCTAGATAGTTTTAAGTGTTTATATATAGATAATTGCGTTGAAATGACATAGAATGAATCCATAAACGATTAAAATGCTCTAATGATAGCCAGAATTGCATTATTTGCTCTTTATATGCGTTTTTACCTTGTATAATCAAATAATTTTGAATAAATGGTACAAGAATCATAATCTAGATAGTTTAGAGTGTTTAAATGTAGATTATTGTGACAAAATGAGTTAGAATGAATCCAGAAACGATTGAAATGCTCAAATGATACTCAGAATTGCATTATTTGCACTTTATATGAGTAATTACCTTGTATAATCGAATCATTTTGAATAAATGACACATGAATGATATTCTAAACAGTTTTAAGTGTTTAAATGTAGATTATTGCGATGAAATGACTTAGAATGAATCGAGAAAAGATTAAAATGCTCAAATGATACCCAGAATTGCATTATTTTCTGTTTATATGCGTTGTTACCTTGTATAATCCAATCTTTTTGAATAAAAGTAATATGAATGATATTGTAGACAGTTTTAAGTATTTAAATGTAGATTATTGCATTGAAAAGACTTAGAATGATTCCAGAAACGACCAAAATGCTCCGATGATACCCAGAATTGCATTATTTGCAGTTTATATGCGTTTTTACCTTGTATAATCCGATCTTTTTGAATAAATGACACAAGAATCATATTCTAGATAGTTTTGAGTGATTAAATGCAGATTATTGTGATAAAATGACTTATATTGAATCCAGAAACGAGTGAAATGCACAAATGATAATCAGAATTGCATTATTTGAACTTTAAAAGCATAATTACATAGTATAATCCTATATTTTTAAATAAATGAGACTTGAATTATATTCTAGACAGTTTTAAGTGTCTAAATGTAGATTATTGCGATGAAATTACATAGAATGAATCAAGAAACGATTAAAATGCTCAAATGATACTCAGAATTGCATTATTTGCACTTTATTTGTATTTTTACTTTGTATAATCCAATCTTTTTGAATAAATGATACAAGAATCATATTATAGATTTTTTTAAGTGTTTAAATGTAGATTATTGCGTTGAAATGACATACAATGAATCCATAAATGATTAAAATGCTCTAATGATACCCAGAATTGCATATTTGCTTTTTATGTGCTTTTTTACCTTGTATAATCAAATCTTTTTGAATAAATGATACAAGAATCATATTCTAGATAGTTGAAAGTGTTTAACTGTAGATTATTGCGATAAAAAGATTTAGAATTAATCCAGAAACGATTGAAATGCTCAAATGATACTCAGAATTGCATTATTTGCACTTTATATGCGTAATTACCGTGTATAATCGAATCTTTTTGAATAAATGACACATGAATGATATTATAAACAGTTTTAAGTGTTTAAAAGTAGATTATTGTGATCAAATGACTTAGAATGAATCGAGAAAAGATTAAAATTCTCAAATGATACCCTGAATTGCATTTTTTGCACTTTATATTCATTTTAACCTCGTTTGCTCCAATCTTTTTGAATAAATGATGCAAGAATCATATTCTATATAGCTTAAAGTGTTTAAATGTAGATTATTGTGATAAAATGACTTTGAATGAATCCAGAAACGATTGTAATGCTCAAATGATACTCAGAATTGCATTATTTGCACTTTATATGTGTAATTACCTAGTATAATCCAATCTTTTTGAATAAATGAAATATGAATGATATTCTAGACAGTTTTAAGTGTTTAAAAGTAGATTATTGCGATGAAATGACTTAGAATGAATCAAGAAACGATTAAAATGCTCTAATGATACCCAGAATTGCATTATTTGCTCTTTATATGCGTTTTTACCTTGTATAATCAAATCTTTCTGAATAAATGATACAAGAATCATATTCTAGATAGTTTAGAGTTTTTAAATGTAGATTATTGTGATAAAATGACTTATATTGAATCCAGAAATAATTGAAATGCTCAAATGATACTCAGAATTGCATTATTTGCAATTTATATGGGTAATTACCAAGTATAATCCAATATTTTTCAATAAATGGCACATGAATGATATTCTGGACAGTTTTAAGTGTTTAAATGTAGATTATTGCGACGAAATGACTTAGAATGAATCAAGAAAAGATTAAAATAATCAAATGATACACAGAATTGCATTATTTGCAGTTTATATGTGCTTTTACCTTGTACAATCCAATCTTTTTGAATAAATGACACAAGAATCATATTCTAGATAGTTTTAAGTGTTTATATATAGATTATTGCATTGAAATGACATATATTGAATCCATAAACGATTAAAATGCTCTAATGATACCCAGAATTGCATTATTTGCTCTTTATATGCGTTTTTACCTTGTATAATCAAATAATTTTCAATAAATGATACAAGAATCATAATCTAGATAGTTTAGAGTGTTTAAATATAGATTATTGTGATAAAATGAGTTAGAATGAATCCAGAAACGATTGAAATGCTCAAATGATACTCTGAATTGCATTATTTGCACTTTATATGCGTAATCACCTTGTATAATCCAATATTTTTGAATAAATGACACATGAATAATATTTTAAACAGTTTTAATTGTTTAAATATAGATTATTGCGATGAAATGACTTAGAATGAATCCTGAAACGATTAAAATGCTAAAATGATACTTTGAATTGCGTTATTTGCACTTTATATGAATTTTTACCTTGTATAATGCAATCCTTTAGAATAAATGATACAAGAATCCAATTCTAGATAGTTTTCAGTGTTTAAATGTTGATTACTGTGATAAAACGACTTATATTGAATCCAAAAACGATTGAAATGCTCAAATAATACTCAGAATTGTATTATTTGCACTTTATATGGGTAATTAACTAGTATAATCCAATATTTTTGAATAAATGACACATGAATGATATTCTAGAGAGTTTTAAGTTTTTTAATGTAGATTATTGCGATGAAATGAGTTAGAATGAATCAAGAAATAATTAAAATTCTCAAATGATACCCAGAATTGCATTATTTGTAGTTTATATGCGTTTTTAGCTTGTAGAATCTAATATTTTTGAATAAATGACACAAGAATCATATTCTGGATAGTTTTAAGTATTTTAGTGCAGATTATTGCGATTAAAATGACTTAGAATGAATCCAGAAACGATTGAAAAGCTCAAATGATACTCAGAATAGCATTATTTGCATTTTATATGCGTAATTAAGTTGTAAAATCCAATTTTTTTGAATAAATGACACAATAATCATATTATAGATAGTCTTAAGCGTTAAAATGTAGTTTATCAAGTTGAAAGGACTTAGAATAAATCCAAAAACCATCAAAATACTCAATTGATACTCAGAATTGTATTATTAGCACTTAATATGCGTAATTACTTTGTATAATCCAATCTTTTAGAAGAAATGACACTTGAATCATATTCTAGATAGTTTTAAGTTCTTAAATTTACATTATTACGATGAAATGACTTAGAATGAATCCAGAAACGATGAAAATGCTCAAAGGATACACTGAATTGCATTTTTTATACTTATATTCGTTTTGACCTTGTATGATGAAATCTTTTTGAATAAACGAAGCAAGGATCATATTCTAGATAGGTTAAAGTGTTTAAATGTAGATTATTGTGATAAAATGACTTAGAATGAATTCAGAAACGATTGAAATGCTCAATTGATACTCAGAATTGCATTATTTGCACTTTATATGCGTAATTACCTTGTATAATCCAATCTTTTTGAATAAATGAAATATGAATAATATTCTAAACAGTTTTAAGTGTTTAAATGTAGATTATTGCGATGAAATGACTTAGAATGAATTCTGAAACGATTAAAATGCTTAAATCATACTTTGAATTGCGATATTTGCACTTTATATGAATTTTTACCTTGTATAATGCAATCTTTTTGAATAAATGAAACAAGAATCATATTCTAGATAGTTTTCAGTGTTTAAATGTACATTATTGCGATTAAAATGACTTAGAATGAATTCAGAAACGATTGAAATGCTCAAATGATACCCAGAATTGCATTATTTGCAATTTGAATGCGTTTTTACCTAGTATAATCCAATCTTTTTGAATCAATGATACAAGAATCATATTCTAGATAGTTTAAAGTGTTTAAATGTGGATTATTGTGATAAAATGACTTAGAATGAATGCAGAAACGATTGTAATGCTTAAATGATACTCAGAATTGCATTATTTACAATTTATATGCGTAATTACCTTGTATAATCCAATTTTTTTGAATAAATAAAATATGAATGATATTCTAGACAGTTGTAAGTGTTTAAATGTAGATTATTGTCACGAAATGACTTAGAATGAATCAAGAAACGATTAAAATGCTCTAATGATACCCAGAATTGCATTATTTGCTCTTTATATGCGTTTTTACCTTGTATAATCAAATATTTTTGAATAAATGATACAAGAATCATAATCTAGATAGTTTAGAGTGTTTAAATGTAGATTATTGTGATAAAATGAGTTAGAATGAATCCAGAAACGATTGAAATGCTCAAATGATACTCTGAATTGCATTATTTGCACTTTATATGCGTAATTACCTTGTATAATCCAATATTTTTGAATAAATGACACATGAATAATATTCTAAACAGTTTTAAGTGTTTAAATGTAGATTATTGCGAAGAAATGACTTAGAATGAATCCTGAAACGATCAAAATGCGAAAATGATACTTTGAATTGCGTTATTTACACTTTATATGAATTTTTATCTTGTATAATGCAATCCTTTAGAATAAATGATACAAGAATCATATTCTAGATAGTTTTCAGTATTTAAATGTTGATTACTGTGATAAAATGACTTATATTGAATCCAAAAACTATTGAAATGCTCAAATAATACTCAGAATTGTATTATTTGCACTTTATATGGGTAATTAACTAGTATAATCCAATATTTTTGAATAAATGACACATGAATGATATTCTAGACAGTTTTGAGTTTTTTAATGTAGATTATTGCGATGAAATGAGTTAGAATGAATCAAGAAATAATTAAAATTCTCAAATGATACCCAGAATTGCATTATTTGTAGTTTATATGCGTTTTTAGCTTGTAGAATCCAATATTTTTGAATAAATGACACAAGAATCATATTCTGGATAGTTTTAAGTGTTTAAATGCAGATTATTGCGATTAAAATGACTTAGAATGAATCCAGAAACGATTGAAAAGCTCAAATGATACTCAGAATAGCATTATTTGCACTTTATATGCGTAATTAAGTTGTATAATCCAATCTTTTTGAATAAATGACACAAGAATCATATTATAGATATTCTTAAGCGTTAAAATGTAGTTTATCGTGTTGAAAGGACTTAGAATAAATCCAGAAACCATCGAAATACTCAAATGATACTCAGAATTGTATTATTAGCACTTAATATGCGTAATTACTTTGTATAATCCAATCTTTTAGAAGAAATGACACTTGAATCATATTCTAGATAGTTTTAAGTTCTTAAATTTACATTATTACGATGAAATGACTTAGAATGAATCCAGAAACGATGAAAATGCTCAAAGGATACACTGAATTGCATTTTTTATACTTATATTCGTTTTGACCTTGTATGATGAAATCTTTTTGAATAAACGATGCAAGAATCATATTCTAGATAGGTTAAAGTGTTTAAATGTAGATTATTGTGATAAAATGACTTAGAATGAATTCAGAAACGATTGAAATGCTCAATTGATACTCAGAATTGCATTATTTGCACTTTATATGCGTAATTACCTTGTATAATCCAATCTTTTTGAATAAATGAAATATGAATAATATTCTAAACAGTTTTAAGTGTTTAAATGTAGATTATTGCGATGAAATGACTTAGAATGAATTCTGAAACGATTAAAATGCTAAAATCATACTTTGAATTGCGTTATTTGCACTTTATATGAATTTTTACCTTGTATAATGCAATCTTTTTGAATAAATGATACAAGAATCATATTCTAGATAGTTTTCAGTGTTTAAATGTACATTATTGCGATTAAAATGACTTAGAATGAATTCAGAAACGATTGAAATGCTCAAATAATACCCAGAATTGCATTATTTGCAATTTGAATGCGTTTTTACCTAGTATAATCCAATCTTTTTGAATCAATGATACAAGAATCATATTCTAGATAGTTTAAAGTGTTTAAATGTAGATTATTGTGATAAAATGGCTTAGAATGAATCTAGAAACGATTGAAATACTCAAATAATACACAGAATTGTATTATTTGCACTTTATTTGCTTATTTACAGTGTATAAACCAATATTCTAAAATAAATAAGATAAGAACCATATTATAGACATTATAAAGAGCTTAATTGTATATTATTGTCTTGAAATGACTGATATTGAATCCAGAAACCAGTGAAATGCTCAAATGAGATTAAGAATTGCATTATTTTCAATTTATATGCGTCATTTCTATGTATAATCCAATCTTCTTGAATAAATAAGATATGAATCATATTATAGACAATATAAAGAGTTTAAATGTAGATTATTGCGATTAAAATGACTTAGAATGAATTCAGAAACGATTGAAATGCTCAAATCATACCCAGAATTGCATCATTTGCAATTTGAATGCGTTTTTACCTAGTATAATTCAATCTTTTTGAATCAATGATACAAGAATCATATTCTAGATAGTTTAAAGTGTTTAAATGTAGATTATTGTCATAAAATAACTTATATTGAATCCAGAAACGATTGAAATGCTCAAATGATACTCAGAATTCCATTATTTGCACTTTATATGTGTAATTACCTTGTATAATCTAATGTTTTGAAAAAAATGACACGTGAATCATATTCTAGATAGTTTTAAGTTCTTAAATTTACGTTATTACGATGAAACGACTTAGAATGAATCTAGAAATGATTAAAATGTTCAAATGATACCGTGAATTGCATTTTTTGCACTTTATATTCGTTTTAACCTTGTATGATCCAATCTTTTTAAATAAACGATGCAAGAATCATATTTTAGATAGTTTAAAGTGTTTAAATGTAGATTATTGTGATAAAATGACTTAGAATGAATCCAGAAACGATTGAAATGCTCAAATGATACTCAGAATTGCATTATTTGCACTTTATATGCGTAATTACCTTGTATAATCCAATCTTTTTGAATAAATGTAATGTGAATGATCTTCTAGACGGTTTTAAGTGTTTAAATATAGATTATTGCAATGAAAAGACTTAGAATGAATCCAGAAACGACGAAAATGCCCAAATGATACCCAGAATTGCATTATTTGCAGTTTATATGCGTTTTTACCTTCTATAATCCAATCTTTTTGAATAAATGACATTAGAATCATATTCTAGATAGTTTTGAGTGTTTAAATGTAGATTATTGTGATAAAATGACTTACATTGAATCCAGAAATGATTGAAATGCTCAAATGATACTCAGAATTGCATTATTTGCACTTTATAAGCGTAATTACATAGTATAATCCAATATTTTTGAATAAATGACTCATGAATGATATTCTAGACTGTTTCAAGTGTTTAAATGTAGATTATTGCGATGAAATGACTTAGAATGAATCAAGAAACGATTAAAATGCTCAAAAGATAACCAGAATTGCATTATTTGCAGTTTATATGCACTTTTATCTTGTATAATCCAATATTTTTGAATAAATGGCCCAAGAATCATATTATAGATAGTTTTAAGTGCTTAAATGTAGATTATTGCGTTGAAATGACATAGAATGAATCCATAAACGATTAAAATACTCTAATGATATCCAGAATTGCATTATTTGCTCTTTATATGCTTTTTTACCTTGTATAATCAAATCTTTTTGAATAAATGATACAAGAATCATATTCTAGATAGTTTAAAGTATTTAAATGTAGATTATTGTGATAAAATGAGTTAGAATGAATCGAGAAACAATTGAAATGCTCAAATGATACTCAGAATTACATTATTTGCACTTTATATGGGTAATTACCTTGTATAATCCAATCTTTTTGAATAAATGACACGTGAATGATATTCTAAACAGTTTTAAGTATTTAAATGTAGATTATTGTGATGAAATGACATAGAATGAATCGAGAAAAGATTAAAATGCTCAATTGATACTCAGAATTGCATTATTTGCAATTTATATGCGTTTTTACCTTGTATAATCCAATCTTTTTGAATAAATGATACAAGAATCATATTCTAGATAGTTTAAAGTGTTTAAATGTAAATTATTGTGATAAAATGACTTATATTTAATCCAAAAACGATTGAAATTCTCAAATGATACTCAGAATTGCATTATTTGCACTTCATATGGGCAATAACCATGTATAATCCAATATTCTTAAATAAATAAGATAATAACCATATTATAGATAGTATAAAGAGTTTAAATGTAGATTATTGTGATGAAATGACTTAGAATGAATCCAAAAACGGTTGAAATACTCAACTGATACTCAGATTCGCTTTATTTGCACTTTATTTGCTTATTTACAGTGTATAAACCAATATTCTAAAATAAATAAGATAAGAACCATATCATAGACATTATAAAGAATTTAATTTTATATTATTGTCTTCAAATGACTTATATTGAATCCAGAAATGATTGAAATGCTCAAATGAGATTTAGAATTGCATTATTTACAATTTATATGCGTAATTTCTCTGTATAATCCATTCTTCTTGAATAAATAAGATATGAATCATATTACAGATAGTATAAAGAGTTTAAATATAGATTATTATGATGAAATGACTTAGAATGAATCCTGAAACGATTGAAATGCGCAAACATGACTCATAATTGCATTATTTGTAATTTATTTGCGTAATTACTCTGTATAATCCAATCTTTTTGACTAAATATGATACGAACCATATTCTAGACAATATAAAGAGTTTAAATGTAGATTATTGTGATGAAATGACTTCGAATGAATCAAGAAATTGTTGAAATGCTCAAATAATATTCAGAATTGCATTATTTGTACTTTATATGCGTAATTACTCTGTATAATCCAATATTCTTGAATAAATAAGATATGAATCATATTCTAGACAGTATAAAGAGTTAAATGTAGATTATTATGTTGAAATGACTTAGATTGAATCCATAAAAGATTGAAATGCTCCAATGAGAGAATGGCATGATTTGCAATTTATGTGCGTAATAACCATGTATAATCCAATCTTTTTGGATAAATTACATATGAATCATATTCTAGACAGTATAAAGAGTTTAAATGTAGATTATTATGATGAATTGACTTAGAATGAATCCTGAAACGGTTGAAATACTCAAATGATACTCAGAATTGCATTTTTGCACTTTATTTGCGTATTTACAATGTATAATCCAATATTCTTAAATAAATAAGATATGAACCATATTATAGACATTATAAAGAGTTTAATTGTAGATTATTGTGTTGAAATGACTTATATTGAATCCAGAAACGATTGAAATGCTTAAATGAGATTCATAATTGTATTATTTGCAATTTATATGCGCAATTTCTATGTATAATACAAAATTCTTGAATAAATAAAATATGAACCATATTATAGACAGTATAAAGAGTTTAAATATACGTTATTGTGATGAAATGACTTAGAATGAATCCAGAAACGATTTGAATGCTCAAATATTACTCATAATTGCATTATTTAAACTTTATATGAGTAATTACAATGTATAATCCAATCTTCTTGAATAAATAAGATACAAACTATATTCTAGATAGAATAAAGAGTTTAAATGTAGATTATTATGATGAATTGACTTAGAATGAATGCAGAAACCATTGAAATGCTCAAATGATACTTAGAATTGCATTATTTGCACTTTATATGCGTAATTATTATCTATAATGGAATCTTTTTGAATAAATTTGATATGAACTATATTCTAGACATTATAAAGAGTTTAAAAGTAAATTATTGTGATGAAATGACTTAGAGTGAATCAAGAAACGATCGAAATGGTCAAATGAGACTCAGAATTCCATTATTTGCAATTCATATGTGTAATAACCATGTATAATCCAATATTCTTAAATGAATAAGATAAGAACCATATTCTAGATAGTATAAAGAGTTTAAATGTAGATTATTGTGATGAAATGACTTAGATTGAATCCAGAAACGATTGAAATGCTCAAATATTACTCATAATTGCATTATTTGGACTTTATATGAGTAATTACTTTGTATAATCCAATCTTCTTGAATAAATAAGATTCAAACCTTATTCTAAACAATATAAAGAGTTTAAATGTAGATTATTGTGATGAAATGACTTAGAATGAATCCAGAAACGATTGAATTGCTCAAATGAGACTCAGATTTGCATTATTTACAATTTATATGCGTAATAACTATGTATAATCCCATCTTCTTGAATAAATAAGATATAAATCATATTCTAGACATTATAAAGAGTTTAAATATAAATTATTGTGATGAAATGAGTTAGAATGAATCCAGAAACGGTTGAAATGCTCAAATGATATTTAGAATTGCATTATTTGCACTTTATATGCGTAATTATTATCTATAATAGAATCTTTTTAAATAAATAAGATATGAACCATATTCTAGACAATATAAAGAGTTTAAATGTAGATTATTATGATGAAATGACTTAGAATGAATCCAGAAACGATTGAATTGCTCAAATGATACCCAGAATTGCATTATTTGCACTTTATATGCGATGTCATTGACCTTGATAAAGTGCTACTGGTACGTAACTTGCTAGGGAGGTTGGAAGGGGATTGCTCGATTATGGCCACGGTATGCTCGGGCCATAATACCCAACAAACTCTTTGCCAATGCTTTCGCATCAGGGCTAGTAGAAAATTAATTATGAATTTCCTAATTATTCCTCGATAGCTTTGAAGTATAATTCATGACAACTCATAATTATTCCCAATACCCTCCGATTTTTGTGGCTAAGTTGGTGAAAAGAAGTTTCAGTACATCCTCATTTTCACAACTATTTAGATTTTAGTCAATTTGGATTTGCTCATTGGTGATTCAAGCGTTAAAAATAAATTTCATGCAATCCAGATTCATCTTATAATTTTCAAGGTTGATAAAACCTCTTTTTGAACAAAAATTTACAATTCACAAATCCGTTCACTAGGCGAAATGTTATAGTTTTGACTAACTTGTGTTTAAACAATTCAAGCAACCAATTTTCAGATCCAATCAATCACAATTTCAAATTCCTCGGTTCATTGGCACACAAACTAGTCTAAAACTTCTTAACAAACAAGTGTTTTTGAAAATCATTGAACTTTTGTGAATTTTGAAAATCATGTTCATTTTTATTTCCTTACATGTTATTAGCAGTATTTTATTTAATATTGTTTGCTTTGGGTTGCATGTCAATTGGTTTTCTGTTGACAGTCCATGCTTTGCATTCTTTAAATGATCTTATTTGGTGTGCTATTACTACATAAAAATTCAATGTTTAAATTCTTTGGTCATCTCTCAAAGAGTGCTTTGCGGTAACAGCAGCAAAGCAAATCTATACTACTTATAAAAGCACCTTACAAAGGTTGTAAGAAAAATCAGATAAAGGTTGTAACATACCCTTAATATCAATTATGGGTCATTGATTTTATTGATCTAATGTGATGTATGGTCTGGATTTGTATATCAGATAAAAAGATAGCTGTTTGTCTGAAACTGACCAGGCAGTGGAATGGTTTTTACATGAGCTCGTTAGCTGCAGTTCAGCAGTTCGAATCTCCACATTGCTCAATTTTTTTATTTCAATTTCGCTGCTCAATGTCTTCCCTTATTTGCCTCTTTCCTTCTTCGCCTCCCTCTCCCCACTCCTCCCTCCTCATCGCGGCCACAAATAGAAACCAATTTTAGGGTTTCGTGAGCTGCCTACTACCTTTCTCCCCCGTGGTTTCCCCTTTTTCCTCTCGATTGTTCCTTCAAACGGCGGCGTAGAGGTCCCAAGCGAACGATTGACGAGGATCTGCTGCCCTCTTCCCACAAAGCACTTCCAATCCACCACTGATTTTCCGTTGGATTTGAGCCTCTTTGCGCCGCCATGGACTTCTGACATCATCGCTTAAGCCATTTTCATCGTCTCACTCCGATACAGCCGTGCGCAAATCTCTCTCCTCCTCTGACGCCCTACCTACTCAGGCAAATCTCTGCCTCCTCTCGACCGCCACTTGCTCGTCGTACGCCATCCTGCGCCAGTTTATGTAATTTTGAAAATTAACTCTCCGTAACCCTTGCCCCCCCTTTTCTCTCTCTATCCTTGCCAAATGCCTCTTCTCTTCTCTGTCTAGGGTTTTGGGTAGACAAACGAGGGAGAGTCGGAGAGCAGAAGAAAGAAAGAAAGAAAAACAACGAGGTAGAGCACCAGGAAGAGAGATAAAGAGAGTGCGAGTGCCAGGCACATCAGTCTGAGATAACTCAGATCCTCAACTCTGGATCATGGTGCGTGCGAGGTGACTTCAAGTCTATTTGCTTTGATTTTCTATTTTTTTTATTCAAATCTTTGATTTGATTTTCTATTTTTTTGTATTTGACATAAATTAATCCATTTGCTTTTGATTTTTGGATCACCCTTTTTTTGGATTTTATTTTTAGAATTTGGTAGGCAATGCAAAACTTCGTTCAATTGGATTCAAATTTTGGCTTAGCTCATATCCCAGGCCGGTCAGATTGCATTCGTGCAAGGTCTAAGTTATCATAATTTCAGTGATTAACTTTTCAAATAAGAACTACATGGTTACAGATTTAAGATATACTTTATCCTTTTGAGTGTGCTTTTTGTTATTGGTTCTTGATAGATGTCATTGGCGAGCTCAGATAATAAATTGTATATATGAATTTTTATTTAAGCATTTTTGATATAATTGTATGGATCCTGTTCCTGAATAGAAGTTCAATTTTTATTAAAGCACTCTTGCAACTATTTAACCTGCTGGCACATTATGATGATGGACCCATCAATTTAATTTTAGCTGCAGTTAAGAGGTACTTGCTCTAATACTCCATTGTTTGCCAGGAATTTTGTTATTTTCTCTGACTCTTTAACTGTATCTTCACAAAATTTTAGATGGCAGAATAAGTTGCTTCGAGACAGCCATCCATAGGTCAGGCTGTAAAATCAGTGGCTATTTATTTCAGAGTTAGGATTAATGACAAGGAAAAAGGTTGACCCGTTTCTAATATTAGGTAGGCATAAAATTATTGCCTTTGTTGATTAATAAAATTCATAATTATTGCCTTTGCTGAAAATTTTCTCTTTATCTCCTTTATTTATCAAATTCAATTTCTATAGGTACAACCTTCACATTTTTCAGCTTTCTTTTTCAGAGTTAGGATTAATGGCAAGGAAAAAGGTCTACCCATTTCTAATATTAGGTAGGCATAAAATTATTGTCTTTGTTGATTAATAAAATTCATAATTATTGCCTTTGCTGAAAATTTTCTCTTTATCTCCTTTATTTATCAAATTCAATTTCTATAGGTACAACCTTCACATTTTTCAGCTTTCTTTTTCGAGATGAACCATGTGGTATCAAAAAGATTATTATCAATTCCAAAATGATATGTGAAGTATTGTCGGTTCCAAAGATTTTGCAAATTTTGTTTGTCAATGCATAGGCAAGTTCATTATTTATTATTATTTTTTTAGAAAACTAGACTGGTAGAAGATAGCCTTTGTACCAGCACTTTATCCTCCATTTTGGAAAAAAGTAAAACTAATCAAAAACCTCACGCTAATGCTATAACTGCATGCTTGCCTTACTAATACTGTTTTTATCACCTATGTTTAGTGAAATTCATTTTATTTACACTTGCCTATAAATGTACCAGAGGAATTACCATATTGCTGTAATTGCGGTAAGAGACTGTTTGGACTTCTTTGCTAGATTTCAAGGATCCGGTAGCCAAGCGGGTAATCAACCAATCCATCTCCTAAATAATATTATTGTTGGTGTGCAGTGAACCATTTAGTCAACTTCTTGCTCTAAGAAGAAAATACAGAAATTCTTTATTGCTATTATTTGAAAAAAAATTATTTTTTATTTACAAAGATGTGTATATTTTTCGTGAATTCGTGGCATAGTATGCTTCCATACAATAAATTAATGGTGGGTCATTTTTGTATATTGATTTATAAACTCAAATGATGCTTCTTCGTTTTCTTCTTTCTGCCCCAATCTTGACATGCTCCTAATTGCTTTTTTCTTCCTTTGTCGCAAAACAGGAAAAATAGAAAAATAAGAACAGCATGAATAAAAAGGGAGATAGAGATAGAGATAAAGGGAAGTCATGGCAGCAGTGAGGTGGACGACGTCTTCACTCGAGCCCTAGCGAAGAGCACGGCTAGATCAATGGAACACCTCCAAGCCACAAGCTAATCCAGAGGCAAGATGGTCGCTGCTCGATTCTACATTTTTCTTATCCAGTACAGCATCCCCTCACACAAGGTATCTCCTCTTCTAATTTGGACCTAATTTTGAGTTATCAGAAATTTCACTTTGGTTTCTTTTCTGTTATTTTGGAACAATTTTTATTTTTGGTATTTCTTTATGTAGTTAACTTTGCATTCCTTTAACGGCTGATTGTGAATTAGATTAATACTTTTCATGATTTTTTGTTAAGCCAACCAAATGAGGTAGAGGAAGCCGAAGTGTCGGTTAATTTGTTTATATTGAAGATTGCATTTTGAAGTTCATTGTAATTGGTATCGAATTGTTATTTTGTGGATTACATTAGTTATATTATAATTGATGTGTGCTTGTATATAGATTTATATTAGTTTTATATAATTGATATGTGTTATATATTTATACGTGTGATTGGTATTGCATGGCAACGGAAGCAGAAAATCACAAATATAAAAAGAATCATATATAAAATTGTAACCGTTTTATGAAGAAAACGTTACAATTTTGTAAATATTATTTTTT
Source organism: Rhynchospora breviuscula (assembly GCA_027562975.1). Lineage (NCBI taxonomy): Eukaryota > Viridiplantae > Streptophyta > Magnoliopsida > Poales > Cyperaceae > Rhynchospora > Rhynchospora breviuscula. The sequence goes on along the minus strand of CM050400.1, from coordinate 5,273,467 downwards.
TACCCCTGAAGATTGAGGTACTGCAAACTATTGTTTTGAACTTAGCATTAAAAATTCAGTTCATGCGTGCTTTATTTTTATTTATTTATTATTTTAAAAAAAAGGTCATAAACCCATTTCATTGCTGAAATAAAACTATGCAATTAGATGAAATATCCGTTAAGAACAAAAAAATATCAGTATGTCAGCATTAATTAAGACTGAAAAAAAGAAGAGAACTTATGATGATGTTTACTAACATCTCATATACGGATCATCTAAAGTAACAACAAATAAATAAATACAAGAAGGTTGGCCATCTTAATGATTATTTGCAATTTAACAATGAATACTAGCTAACTTAATCATATGTTAGTACAATATTTTTCTTATATTTAAGTTTGCCCACCCGATCTTACTATGTACTAAAAGTCTTTAATTTTTTTGAAATATATCAAATAAAAAATTACCCGCACATTGAGCGGGCACTGCTGCTAGTAACGGAAACACAAGAAACAAATATTTTTGTGTTTTGCAACTTTGATGGTTTACAATATGTACAGAAGACAAATGAATATATCTTATATTTTACGCTTAAAAGTTAATTTTAGGTGCCTGGAGGCCAACATTTACCTTTCTTCGTCACCTACACTCAACTTGCTGCCAAGAGACCAACATCTTTTGGAGCACAAAGCGAGAACCATTATGAGGAGTTGGTATAATTCTCTAAACAAATTCAAGTTGCCTTAAGTTAAGAGGTTTGTATTTATATATCCTTTGCATTCATCCTTTGAAGCACAAATGGAAGTTACTTCAATTTTCATTATACTCTCTTGAAGAAATGATAAAAATTAACATACATATGCTAAATTATTATAGTAAGAAATGTTTTAAGATGTTGATAAGAAACTGTTTTTGCTATATTAGAAGTTGATTTCTCATGACAAAGGAACTTAATTTGTATTTATATTTCTTCTCATTAAACTCTCTTTGCAAAGATCACAGCTACACTCCATAGGCCAGAAAATGTACTGGATTATACTGGTGACGGAGAATAATCTATGGTGTGCAAGTATGTTTCTATGATCTCATTTTATTTATTTGATTAATTAGATTTTGATCGTAACCTTTATGGAAGTTAATTAATTTTATACAATCATTATAAATTTTGACCTCCCCTTTAAGTTTGTTTGACGTCAAACGAGGAATCTCATAGTCAAACTAACAGCAGATGGGGGCAAAAGAAAAAAATTACAAAATAACTTGCTGTAGTCAACAATTTAGTAAAGAGCTTATTTAAAGGTACCCCCGACTTCTTAACAGGGCCTATGTTTTAGATAATAACTTGCTGTAGCAAAAAATTTTAGAGAATAACTTGCTGTAGTAAAAAAAAGCCCCCCCCCCCCCCCCCCCGGGTCAAGTTATGTGAATATATTTATAAGTGCTTATTTGTGGGCCTTTCCTTTTTGTTAATATGACTGAATATATTCATAAATATTTATTTCCTTTTTATTCTTCATTTATCTTTTTGTTTTCTTTCATTTCAGGTTAACTCCATAAATGACAGAGACAAAAACAACCAGTATGAAACATTCTTTACTCAGTTTAACGGCACATTATTATTATTATTATTTTTTGTTCAATACAATTAGAAGGGTGTATTAGTGTAAAGAAATCAATGAATGCCTCTCTTCCTTGAAAAATTCATAAAATAGATTATGAATATGATTTCAGACATAACATGCTGATCTATTTATATATAAAAAAAAAGTAATTTTAAAGCATATGTAGATCTAAAATTACACAAAGATACTCATTTTTACTGGTATGTGGTATTACCAAGTTGCTATTCATCATTTTGGTTCTCACATGGCAGTTCCAGTATGCCAATTTTCCTGGCAAGTAATTAAAGTAATTAGTTGGGTGAATTGGCAGACTACCTAAAAAAGGAAATTGCAGAACAAACCTGCTGAACATCCTCAGCGTGATTTTGCAACTTTAGATTTGTGCAATCACTATAGTCATGCTAGGGGTGAGCAAAAAGCTTGTAATTCGTGAGTTTATTTAAACTCGACTCATGAAAAGCTCGGTTATAACTCGAGCTAAAGGAACTCGAGCTGGCATAATTCGAGTTGAACCAACTCGGTTAATCGACTAGTCGAGTTTGAGTTAGGCTCAACTCGGCTCGTTGACTCATGAGCTGACTCGTATCGTAATAAATTTTAATTTTTTGGAAATTATCAACATGATCTATGAGTATTAATATTGAGTTTCAAGACATATTTTGCTTTAAATCAATGGAAAATAATAAAATTGATAATAAATTTTATTGTTTATATTATTGTATATATCAATTACTTTAATTTTGAAATAATGTATCAATTAAAAAAATAAAAATTTGAAGTAGACATACTTATGTCAAATTGGCTCGTGACTGAGCCAACTCGAGTTAGAGACGAGTTGAGTTTGAGCTAACTTAAAAAAATCGAAAGTATTTCTAACTCGACTCAAACTTACTCGAGTTATAGCCGAGTCGAGTTTAAGTTGGCCCAAACTCGCTCGAACTCGGTTCGTATACAGCCCTAGTCATGCCACATGAGCAAAATATACTTTAACCAATATAACAGACATTCATAAGCTGCAGTTTATACTTGATTGAGCAATTTACATTAATTAAATTTTCTATGTCCAGCTTAATGTCATATTGCTGCTATTTGCAGGAAAGTTAAAGACAAGAAACTATCTAAAATAAAAATGAGGATGAGGAGATGATGATAAAATAATTCTTCGTCAGCATTTAATACAAATCAACTGAACTAATGCCATTCTATTCATTTCCTTTGTTAGTAAGTGCCATCCATGATTCTTACGTCAGTATTTCCAATTTTTCCCATATTATTTTGTGATTATAGTGGTTGTTTAAGGCTTAAATAAGACCACTAAGTATAGACGTGATTTCTGGTTAAATAGTTTGCTTTCTGATATTCTTAGACGCACTTATGATCAATTAAGAAAAATTGGTAGATGTGTTGTTCTCTAACCGATTCTGTTTTTTTGGATCGAGCTTTGATTGTTTTTAAGTTTGTCCTCTACCTTGCTATGAATATGTTGCTATTGTCTCAAATTAGAAACTTATTTACTTGAGATTGATTTATGAAAAAACTACATTCAAATTTAATAATTCGTTTTAGTAGTTTCAAATTTAATTTGTTTCTTACACGTATTTCATCCATCTATTAGTCAAATTTCCTTCTTTTATACATATTTGATAGCATTACTAGAACAACTATGTTAGCATTACATATCAGTAAGTTTTCTTTTTGCTAATATTCATAATGTACAATTTTTACATATTACCAAAATTATTATATTATCAATTCACAACCAATATGAATGAAAAAAATAGTTCGCGCACAAAACCGAATAAATTCGACCTAATAGTTCACGAACAAGCAGTTCGTGGGGGTTTCCAAACACACCCAATTTTCAGGTTTTCTCATCATGAACCTAGAATTAATCAAATACCGCCGTGTGAATCTAGAATTTCATACGGCGGTTCAGGGAAATGAATTATCTTCAGCAGATGCATTTTGTTCGTCAAATACCGACCATTCACCCTATTTGTTCGTCCATCAATCTACATCTACATGTGCCTGCTTTCTTGTTTTCTATTTTAATATTTTTAATGATTTTTGTTGTTATTATTTTATTTTTAATGGTTTTTTTATTGTTGACTTGTTCGTGATCACTTTAGCTCTGATCAAAATATTTCTTACATGAGATTTTATTTGATTTCATTTGAATTTGGTTTGTTAGAATTTTGTGGGATCTAATTACATGAGAATCCTAATCAAATGACACCAAATTTATTTATTTTCATAAAAAATTTCAATAAATGAAATGAAATGAAATCCATGTTAAAAAAAGAAGGATTTTTTGGTCAGAGCCTTAGTCGTTGCTAGGAGTGTCTCCGATCTAAGACTTTGCTTTTGCCCAAAATGTGTTCGACGAATTGCTCCAATGAGTTTATTTTCATAATAGACAATAGAGAATATGTGTGCCTCTAAGAACTGTTTTGTGCAATAGGCAATGCAATAACATATCATGAAACATATGATTTGCCCTACGCTATGAAAATTATTATTCGGTTCAAATTAAGACACATACGTACTATAGATGATTAGATATGAAAGGAAATCAGAACAGCAACCAGCGCTTATTAATCTTTGTTTATCAGGGACAGGAAAATGGCTGATCTATCTATCCACTACAATCTATCGATGCATCAGGTTCACGGCGTACAGCGTGTAAGCATAAAGGAGTTTTCTTTCGAACAGTTATCCCAGATCCCTCCGTCATGTCGACATCCTCTGGCTTGACGTTGCTCGGAAGCTTCCAGTCAAAGTGATAGAGGAGGGCCGCTAGTGCCAACTCCAAAATTGCAATCCCAAATGACATGCCTGGGCACATTCTTCGACCAGAACCGAAAGGAAGAAATTGAAAGTCTGTTCCTTTAAAATCCACGCTGCTGTTAGTGAACCTCTCTGGTCTAAATTCCTCTGGGTCTTCCCAATAGTTTGGGTCTCTACCTGCAAGAGTGGACAAAACAAATGTTAGATATATGTTTTGCATTACACTTAACTTCGCACCAAATCATCTTTCACATTTAATTTTGTCATGTAGATTTTACCTCTGTGACACCTATGCTTAGAAATCAAATTAACTATCATCAGCTTCTTCACCATAAAAAAGCCCACTTAGATATTATCACTTTCTTATGACTTCAAAGATGAAAAAGAAAAAAGAAATCAGCACCTATAGCCCACACATTCACCAGGACAGTAGCTCCCTTGGGTATGTCGTAGTCAAGGATGTGGCAGGTCTCCCTGCATTGTCTTGGTACGAGCAGTGGTAATGGAGGATGCAGCCGTAGTGTCTCCTTGATAACTAGATGCATGTACTTCAGTTTGACAAGATCAGATTCGCTAATTTTGGTGCATCCTCTAAGGAGTTCACGCACTTCAGATTGTGCTTTCCGCATCACTCGATGATTCCTGATTAGTTCGGACATGGCCCACTCAAGAGTTGCTGGTGAAGGCTCACTTCCTCCGCCAATCATATCCTAAAAATCACAGCAGATAATTTTTAAAAGGATTTAGGACGGTACGTGTTAATATTGGATTCCATCAATTATCATACATGCATCTTGCATGTATAACTAACTGTATGTGTATAGTGTGAGGAGTGATGAGAAAAAAAGGTGATTAATTTGTTGATTAATTTAGAAGAGGGCTATGGCAGGTTAAAACTCATGTTCATCTCTGGTTAGCCAATCAATATATAGCTTTGGAAAACTACTTGAGCTGATATAATGAGCTGTTCGTAATTAATTAGTATCTGTTGTTCTAAATATGGTTTTGTCTAACCATGACTTCTAATGATTAAGTGAACAAGTAAAATAGATTATTAATTCACAGATATTAATTCAATCTCTTGAAGTAGCTTTCAATTTGTTCTGTTAACAAACACAATACTAATCTTGAGGAGAACCTACTTTGACCAACTGGTTTTAAGATCCAAGAAATAAAAACAAATTTCAGAGATTATGGCTAGGCTTGATTTACTAGCATGTATAATAGGCTTGATTATTTGATTAATTTACAAAACAGTATGATGCACAAAACCTCCAACTTTAACATTTCTGTACATATATATCATGGGCGAGATATGATGGGAGAACTCACCATAATGAGAATCTTAACGCTGTTGATATCAAAAGGAATCTGTCCTGTGTCTTCCTCCTCTATCCTCAGCAGAACACTGAGCAAATCCTCACTGATTACATCTCCTCCGATGGCCTTTCTCTCCCTTTTCTGCTCGATGATGCCGTCCAAAAACCGAGATACTGTCTCATGACATTTCTTTGCTTCATCTAGTCCCCTACTAATGAGGCTCGCCAACCGAGATGAAGGGTACAAGTCAACCAAACTGAACCCAGCTGCAAGCTCCACCATCTTGTCTAGCTCCTTCAAGAAAACATGTGGGTCCTTGCACTTGCTGCCGATAACAGTCCTTACCGTAATATCATTTACTAGCATTGTTGATACTTCTTTTAGGTTTATGAGTTGATTGCATGAAGCAGAGGAAGAAATGTTTTGGACTAGTTTGTTAACTTCTTCTTCTCGTATCGACCGAAATGACAGAACCCGCTTATTATTAAGTAGCTCCATGACACAGATCTTGCGCACGTATCGCCAGTATTCCCCATAACTGGAAAAGGCAATGCCCTTTCCACCTGCACCGAGGATACTGATTGTGGGACTAACGGGACGTGATAAAAAGTTTATTTCATGGGTTTTTAGGATTTCTGTACTTGCCTCTATGGATGAGGCTATGACGGTTTGGGACTCGCCGAGCTGAAGTAGCAACAAGGGTCCATATTGTTGCGACAGGCCTCGTATTGCATGGTGTGGTAGAGAGCCAATGAGACAGTGCAGGTTTCCAACGATGGGCAGAGGCCGTGGGCCTGGAGGTAGTCTGAGATTCTTGGAAGCAATTCTGTGTTTGAGTACCAAGTTAGAGATGAGAGGGATGATTACACAGAAAAATATGAGGGCACAAGGAAGTAGGGAATCCATGTGTTGAATTGTATTAATTAACTGAGGAGACGATGCTTGAAGCTTGATCTCTTTTTCTGTATATATATAGGCGGAAAATCTATTGTCTGTAAAAGATATTACTTTTCATTTTGCTGTTAATTACTTATTTTAATGAACAGTGTGCACTACATTAATTTGAAGAATAGGGGTCATAATCCAATCTGATCCGCACAAATATTTATCTAGGGTCGGTCCAATATGTTTTAATATTATATATAATATATATGCTCTAATTGCCTTGTTTTTTTAGCGAGTCAATTCATGTGAAACTTAAAATATTCCTATCATGCTTATTTTGTCTCTTTCTATGATTACTTTTGCTGCCTATATGGCTGTATTTTGATCATAGGGTAAAAGTACAACTTTTGCACAAGTATATACCAAAATTTCTATCATTTCTTATTAACAGTCTGTATGGAAGTACCAGTCAACAATCATAATAATTTAATACTAAATTTTTGGTTATTCTACTCCCAAGACTACAAGTAGTTGTATTAAAAAAAAAATATTAATGTAAGAAAAAATTCTTTACGCGATCATTTCTGTTAGACGATCATTTCTTTCCTTTCCGGATGTACCGTTATCGACGTCGTATTAAAATGTGATCTACTGTATCCTTATGAAAAATGTGATATCTCAAACGTTCTCTATATTGAAAAGATTTTGGATTATTTTTCTTTCCTCGGGATCTACGTTAGCTCATCAGCACCCTTTTTTATTTATTTTGAAGGCCACACTCGGTGTGATGTACTCAGGTTATCCAATTTTGCATGTCATGTCGTGTCGTGTTGAATACGATCGTGTTGGAGTTTCGTGTCGTGTCGTGTTGACACAAATTAATTTTTTAATCATGTCGTGTCGTGCTAAATGATGAAAGGAGCTAACACGACACACATTTTGGCACGACACGACTAACACGTTGTGTCGTGTCGTGTTGGCACGTCATGTTAGTCGTGTCGGATTATTTTGTTATTTTTAAAATAAAAATTATTAAAATAAAAAATAAAGAAATTTTTTTTACTAAACCGTAATAATTTATTATTTGATTAAGTTTAAACTTTTTATTAATACTTTTTATAAAAAATAATAATTAGATAAGAACAATATGAGTAAGGATGGTAAATAATATGATGTAGTATTATAAATTAGATTTAAATTATTAATTTTGTTTAAATAATCAACATTAATAATTAAATTTGTGTTGATGTGTCGTGTCAGTTCGTGTTCGTGTCTAATCGTGTCGTGTCAAATCGTGCCAATTTTTCAAAACTTCTAACACAACACGATAACACGATCGTGTCGTGCCAATTCCATATTTTCGATTTCGAAGATTGTACGGGTGATATCCAATTTTCTCATCTATTTTTCGTCATTTATAAAAGACAATCTCAACTCTCAAGGGAGCTTTCGAAGTATAGAAAACATAGAAATTTTCGGATTTATAGCTCCATACAATTACCACTTAGATATATAGCTCTCTTTAAACATACACATGAAATTAAATCTGAAGGCCTCATCAAGAGGAAGTACATGTGAAATCTGTAGGTCAGATCCGATAATTTTGGACGTGACCAAAAATAAGAAAGATGAAGTGCCAGATCTAATTATATACCTAAAATAATCAATATAGAGTACTAATCATTTACCCTATGTACAAGTCAGGGGCGGAGCCACATGGGTACTGTACGGGGTGAAGTCGTGCAGAGGACTTAGCGCCCCAGTTGATTTTTTTTATTTAAGTATAATTATTGCAGTAAATTTTGATAAATATATGTGAAGTTTTCTTAATTTGCCCCCAAACCAAAAGAATTGTAAATCAAACACCCCCCCCCCCCCCCAAATACAAGTTAGCCACCACCTTTTTATACTATTTTGGCAATGACGCCAAAAAAATTAATATACTTGGGAGACTTATATATGAAATAAAATCTTAAGGTACAAATTCAGTAGAAAATTCATGACCTATAATTATGTTATTGGTTGGATCTATAGGAACAAGTAGAGTGCCGATTTTTAACTATTTTGATTCTAAGATAAGAAGGCTGCAATATTTTGTAAAGTAATCCGTCCATTTTATTTTGCAAGTTAGCTGAATGGTTAAATCATTGTAAAACAGTGACCTTTAAAGTTTTAATATAAGTGAAGCAAATATACAACAACAACTAAGTTTTTTTATCTCAAACAAGTTAGGGTAGGCTAGAAAAGAAATCCAACAAAAATCAAAGAGATTAGGTTTCAATTCCATAGATATAGCTGGATTTTTTATGTTGGCTCGCTCAGTTTATCACAACCCTTCTCATTTTACTCGGACTTAGAATCGAGCTATACTAAACACTGCAAGCAAAACTTAACATAGGCGGAGTTATAAGTGAAGCAAATATGATTTGAATAAATGGACAAGCTCTATTGTTATGGTAGAAAGTGTCATAATATATTAGAGATTTCTAAAGCAAAAGTTGTCGGTGTTTTACATTTGGGCTTTCTACGTTTAAAATGATAACAGTTTTAACAGAGGTAATTTAGATTATGAATTGCTTTATTATTCAATAGATTTGTACAGTTTATATAATACAGGGTAAATGATAAAAGGAAATAGAAGAAATGGAAACTAATCTATCTCTAATCTACAGCTTCATTACACGATATATTTCCTAATTAGAGATATATGCTAACCACCCTCAAACTGAAGATGCCTAAGAGTATTGCATTTGAAGTTTGGAAGTAAGGTAGATGGCGCGAGCTCGTGGGTGGCTTTTGGTAAAGAGATCAGCTATCTGTTCAGATGAAGACACATGAGGTAATGTGATTGTATTCTTCTGAAGATAATGCCGAGTAAAGTGACAATCGATCTCAATGTGCTTGGTCCGTTCAAGAAAAACATCATTATGTGCAATCTGACCTGCACTCTTGCTGTCACAATGTAGAGGTGTTGGATGTGAGAAACTAAGAATTTAACACCTAAATTCTCGAGAAGCCATCGAAGCAAAACAATTTCAGAAGTGGCATGAGTGAAGGCTCTGTACTCAGCTTCAGCACTGGATCTTGATACCACAGTTTGTTTCTTGCTTTTCCATACAATCAGATAATCACTAAGAAAGACACATAAACCTGCCGTAAATCGTCTGTTAGTGACATGACCTGCCCAATCGGCATCAGCATACACGCATAGAACTAGATCAGAGTGATGAAACCAGAGTCCCTGATGTAAGGTACCCTTGATATATCGCAGGATACGAAGAACTGCTGCAAAGTGCACAGTGCGCAGTGCTGACATGAAATGACTCACTATTTTTACTGCATGGCTAATGTCTGGACGAGTGATCGTCAGATAATTAAGACTACCAACAAGTTGTCGATAAAGTTCAGGATTGGAAAGAGGTTGGCCATCAGTCAGAGTGAGCTTGTAGTTGGTTTCAAGAGGTGTTTCAGAGATCTTGGTGTCAGTAATTCTTTCTCGAGCCAAGAGATCTGAGGCATATTTGGTTTGAGACAGAGACATACCTTCTGAACAATTATTGATCTCAATTCCCAAGAAATACCTTAGTTGTCCAAGATCTTTCATCTCGAAACAAGTCTGTAGATGATGCTTGGTCTCAGCAATGCCCTTCACATCATCACCTGTGAGAATCATATCATCCACATATAGTAGAAGTATGACCATACCAACAGAAGTTGATCGTATGAACATGACAGTGTCACGATGACTCTGTCGAAAGTTAAATTCAGTGTTAGTGGATCTAAACTTCTCAAACCAGGCCCGAGGAGCTTGTTTGAGACCATACAGTATTCTTCGAAGGTGACACACCTGATTGGGATCATGTTCCAAATCTTGTGGAGATGCAATGTGTACTTCTTTAGAAAGATCGCCATTTAAAAATACATTCTTGACATCCATTTGGTGCACTTACCATTTTCTGGTTACTGCAACACCTAAAAGAGTTTGAACAGTTGGCATGCATGTAATAGGAGCAAAAGTTTCTTCATAATCAATACCATACTCTTGTGTGAAACCTTTTGCTACAAATTTGGCTTTGTACCGATCAACCGAGCCATCAGATTTGGTCTTGATCTTATAGACCCATTTTCATCCAACAACAGATTTTCCAAGTGGTAGTCTTAGAGATATGTCCTAGAAGCCAATCATTTGATGACTATATATTTAGTTTATTTTATTGATGATATTTGATCATTTGTTCCTTGATTTTATTATTGTCAGATCATTCAGGTTAAGGATCTTGATTGTGGATCTCTGTGTTTCATTTATAATTAAATGACAATAATAAATCTAAACTGTCCGTGATCTTGATAATTAACAAGGAACATTAATTATCATAAAAGATTGGTATGTAAGTTAAGTGATGATTAAGTTTTACAAATCAAAAGTAAGGAGTTACCAACTTAATTACATATGTGTATGTTGTTAGAACATAGTACATGATATGACCCAATGAAATAAATATATGAATTGTGTTATGTGTCATTATTTATTTCATATGAGTTTGATGCTAAGTTTGAGATGGTTTAACTTTTTCACATGAGGATAGATTTAATAAATATCGTCTAACGTTGATTCCTGATAAGGGCTGCTATACGGACTTTATTTATGTTCTCTTGAATTGTACGGGGAAAAGTTGTTCATCAAGAAAACCGTATGTCCCTCATTAGTATACCTAGTGATTGATAATATCTGTTGGGCCCCTTGATGGAGTTGGATTTTTTGCTAGCAACTGGTACAATCAACTTTAGATCAAGAAATGTATAATATGCAAGAATGGCACATTCCTATCTTGGATTATACAGTGATATCATGTGACATAAGAATCAAAATAAGAAAATACTTTATTTCTTATGCAGGATTGAAATATTGTAACAGTACAATATTTATTTATGTTAATTGGGAATCATAACGTGTTGTTAGATACCGCTTGTTGTACTAAACGTCTCTAGGTTTGTCGATTACAAAACAATATCATTTGGCATTTAACAATCTTCTTTAAGTTTTATAGGAAGAAGTTGCAAATTATAAAGACTTGGATGAGAGCTATGAGCAAGATCAAGATCAAGTCTTTAGAGAGGTTGTAGGCTAGCTTAGACTAGGGTAGAAGGTATACTTTAGTCCTTAATTATCCTTGAAATGGTCTAGATAGCAAAAAAAACTCAATTTACCAGCAAAATCCAGTTTTCAGTGACAGAGCGTCGCACAACGCTATATGGTGTCGCACAACGCTGTGGTTTCAAAACTAAAACAGCTAAATTCTGACAATTTGTGAAACAGCATCACACAACGCTAAATAGCGTTAGGTAACGCTGAGTCACAACGTTGTACAACGCTCAGTAGCATTGTACAACGCTCTAGTTAAAGACAGAAAAATTTCTGTGTACTTAAGGCAGAACGTTGTGCAACGCCCTTTACAGTTGCACAACGCTCCTGGGTACAGGTATGTAACGACAGCGTTGTGTAACGGTCTTTAGTATTGTATGACGTCCTTTTGAATTTGTCAGAGTTGTTTCTCATCGATACTAGTTCGTTTACCAACGAAACTATCGGAACTTTCCTTTGACTTTACACTCCATCGCTGTGCAACGGTATTTGACGTTGCACAACGCTCTGACAAATTCCAACCGAACTGTCGGAGTTCTCCTTTGGCTGTACACTCCATCGTTGTGCAACGGCATATAACGTTGCACAACGCTCTGATAGGTCAACGGCTATATTACATAGCCGTTTGATTTTACAACAGTAATATTCAACGTTGTACAACGCTATTTAGTGGCAGGCAACGCTCTGCCCAGTTTTTGCTGGTAAACTGCTCATTCCGAGCCCTATATATATCCACCCCTTGTTCTTTCTCTTTAGAAAGCTTTGCTTGCAAAAATTAAAACAGAATTGAGCCTTTGAGCACAGGGATATTCTCCCATTTGAGCTTTTCATAGCTAGATCATTTTGAGAGATAAAGTAGCCTCAAACACCACCGCCCCGACATTTTCGCTAAGTGTAGGTTGGAATAGGTTGAGAGCTCATCTCCATTGGAGGCCTTGGTGCCATTTGTTTTCGAGTTAGGCCGATCCGCCTCAAGTGTCCTTGTGACGAGGTGATTCGGTTCGAAGTTGTAGTCCCGTTTTTATTGGAATTGAACGGAGCGCGCCCTTTCGTGGTAGCGGAACTCCCGGAGACGTACGACTAAGGCTAGTCTTTCCTAGCGGGTCGGAACTCCATAATCACATCGAGTGTTCAATTTCTCTCTCTCTATCTCTCTTTATTTTCTTGCTACTTGAATTGCTTGTGTGCTTGTTAATTGTTGGATACCAATTGAATTGTGTTAGGGTAGTTTATACCAAACCGGTCTAAAACCTTAATTTCTTCTGCTAAATCTTGTTTAAGCCGCCTCTTTTAGGGACAACACCGCTTATGATTATTGGAAATAAATAAAGATTTAATTTTCAATGGCCAATGATAAATGGTTTACATACCTAGTATTTCAACCATTTATAGGTCTTAATTTCATGCTTTTATATGTGATTTCTGACGATTAACTATTAATTTAGGGTAGAAGCTAGGTATTGCCATGGTTTCTTCGTTTATGTACAGGATCTACATGATGAGGCTACTAGACACGGCGATTTCACTATTTCAGACATGATTGGCGACCCACCAAGAGCACCAGCAGGTAGAAAGTTAGACTGGCGATATAGAAGACTCTAACGAGCCGCTGGAAGATGAGAAACCGACTGCTAAAGATAGCACAGTCAGTTTTGCACTTGTCTATACCACGTTCCAAGCTATTCCTGGAGCCTCCAATTGCACGACTAATATCATTATTATTTGTTGGTATGATTTTCTAGGAATAGGCTCTACCGTCGTCTTTTCTCTTATTTTCAGGTTTCTTGATGATTTTTGGTGGATTCTCGAATTTTAGATGGATTTTGACAATTGGCATATGCTAGATGACTCATTCCTAGCACTTGGAGGTATTGTCCAAGCCATTGTTCGGACCGAATGACTCATGCTCGGACCAAATGGGGCTTTGCTCGAACCAAACGCTCAATTATTGTATAAAATGGGAGATTTAAGAGAAGCAATTGGTCAAATGGAATCAACAACATTGAAGAGCTACTGTTCATCCAGTCCGAACTACTGTTCATTCGATCTGAATGAACAGTAATTCAGTTCGAATTGCACTGTAGACGCCACTGCTGGATTTTCTCTCTTCTGTTCGGTCCGAATAGAGCACCGACATAGCTCAAATGACAAGTTTTTATGCGGAGAAATTAGTTCTTTTGGTAAGATTCCTTTCCTTAGTGCTCCAATTACCTTTCTATGTGCGTGGAGATCAGTATAAATGCGCCCCTAGACCTGAAGCTAAAGAATGGAAGCCTCCACACCTCCAATCTATCCTTCCATTTCTCAAATCCACTTTCCATAGCCTCCATCCACCTTCCTAAAGCTATTTTCCACCATTGATTTCATCGAGCAACCGGATTCTTGAGGCGACGACAGCAAGGAGACGGTTGAAGAAGACATCAAGCAACACCCCACTGTCCTAGAAGACGGTGTTGAAGCATAGAAGGAGTATTCGGTTTAATCTTTCTTTGTTTTCTTCTCTATTTTCCATGGGCTTGTATCTTGTGAGGGTATTATGTTAATTGCTTGTTTGAATTGCTTGGTTAAATCTAATTAACTTCTAGATGAATGGCCACATTTAGTTAAGTTCCAAAGTTAGGTTAATCAAGATAATTTAGATAAAATATTTGGGATAAATCGTAGATCCGAAATGGGAGATTAATTGACACTAAAAGTGTAACTTTTAGATAGTTCAAAAAATATTTAGATATCCCTAAGAAATCTAACAAATAAGTTTAGATTAGTGTTGAACCCTATAAATTCAACACTGAAAACCAAATTCAAGTTGCGAAAACCCAAGTTCAAATCGCAAAAAACCAAAATTCAAACTGCGAAAAATCAAATTCAAATTGCGAAAAATATCAAACAAACTCCAAAAATTCTCAAAATTTATCCAAATATTTCCTAAGAATTATGATGAATTATCATAATTTTAAAATGTCAAAAATATCACCAGAAGCCCCAAAATTTACAAAGAAACCCTGAAAATCCACAAAATTCTCAAAAAATATGTGTGAGTAATTTTGAGAAACCCTTTAAACCATTAAATTACTCATATTTTTCTGAGTTCACCCATAAAAAAATACCCAAGAGAAGGCCATCAAATAATTTATTTTAGATGGACATAAAAGAATATATGAGAAATTAATGGAAATTCGACGAAATTCTGAGAAAAATTAAAAGGGGACTGTCGGGTACATGCATTGGAGAGGATCCGGGTGAAAAAGGGTATGTCGCTGGCTATTTAAAAGTACTATCCATTAAAACTATTAAATGCACCCGGTTCATGCCCCAAAAACCATTGAGATTTGAAATGTTCAATTGGCTCACGGTGAAACGAGTGCACGTATCTCCTACTGCCACATTAAACCTTACAGGGGGGCCCACCTTTAAGGCCCTTCTTCTCCGTTGGTAAAAAAAAGAACAGAAGAGAGGAAACTTGATTTTTTACTGCACACGCCGGGTAAATGGCTGAAACTCGATGACGCGGCCTCCTCTCTGAACACAGGAGCAAAACCAGCAGCCCCCGCCCATGGTTTTGCAAAACCAGAACCCTAGGCGCAGCCCATCCTCCACCATTGATGGAAATCCGATGGTGATGATCAACACGGGCTCAAGGAAGGGTTGCCCTAATTGAAGCTTATTTAAACCCCTCAATTCGAGGAGGAGAGCAGCCATAAACTTAGGCTAGAGCTTAGTTGTTGTAATTAGGATAGTTATTGTCAAATTGGAGGAGGCAATACATCAAACAGTTAGGGAAAAGAGAAAAGAGGTAAAATTGAGTGATTGTGTTTTGTAATTTCTCTGTTGTCAGTCAAAAGAAGTTGATCTGAAGTGAAAGAAATCTGTTGCCTGCCTTTCCTTTCTTCTCTCACTCTTGGACCTCTCCTCCCATGGTTTATACTGAGGGTTCCTCAGATATAGACTGAAGAGAGGTCGCCTAACTTGAGGATTCCTCATGTTAGGTGTAGCTGAGGATTCCTCAGTTTTAGGCTGCGATTCTATGGTTTGAGCTCAAGTAACTCAAATTATGGAACTTTTGAATAATTTGAGATGTTAAATGTTATGCTGCCAAATTCCACATTAAATCATAAAATAATAATATCTAAAATGGAGTTTGAATGGCCTCTTGGTTTAATCATTTCATAGGATAGATTGTTAGATTACATGTTGAATAACAATTAAAAACAACAAAAATGTGAATAGTTATGTTTTTTGGACCTCTCTGCAAGAATACATGCATGAAAAGCTTAAAAACATATCAAAGAATATCTCTACCAATTTTCAGAACTGTGGGCAAGAATTCACTTGCAAAAGGGATTGAAATTGTGTAAATAAGCCATCAGTGTGAAACAAATACAACAACTGTTCTCAATAGTTGAAAATGCCTTAATTGTGACTAATGTAACTGGTTTTTCACACACTTGAGCAACTCAAACAAAGAATCCTCTCAAAGCAGCACCTAAATCACTTAAAACAAAAAACCGAAAATTGTGAGAAGTGTCAAATGGCTTGCTCTTGTATCTGGTGCTAGTTCAAGGACACGAAACAAACTCAGACTGATCAAAATTAGGCATCAAATCAAGCCATTCTGCTGTAAACCAACTTACATGCAAATGAAAATTTGAATAAAAATGCTCAAAGTGCACCCTTCTGCCTCAATGCCTCTCGCAGCCAATTGTGAAGCTCCAAGTTGAAATAAAAGCATGGATGACTGGTATTTAAACCCATGAAGCTATCCAAATCATGACTGGCACAAAAGAATGGTTCAGTGGGCCCCACATCACAGACTCAAATCGGATCAAATTGAGGCCGAAATGCCTCAGTCCAGTTCATCTCCTTCAAGGCTTCTCCTTTCAAATTAACCTCACAAATGTCTTATAAACACCTTCATGAGTGTGAGGAACCTATCCATGGAAAAGGAAGGTGACCAAAGAAAGCCAAACGCCATTAATGGCTGCTCGAGAGTTCTCAGGTATAACATGGAAGTATAAGCCTCCACAGAAAGAATGAAGTATACCATCGTGTTCTTCTTAGTATCACGATTCTAAATAACCTAACATCGACCGAAATGATGGCCGGAGTCGCCATAATTTCGCCGGAGAAGCGCCAGGGACTTTTCTGTAAAAAAGCCAACCTCTGTAAGAGAAGGGGGGTCACTCGATTTTCTGTGGCGAAGTGTGGTGCGACGCTCTGTGATGTTGTCAGATACCCGCTACATCAAACCCGCCTGGATAAATAACAAAAAGGAATTGAAAATTCAGCCCAGAAAAGAAACCTGGCGCAAAAAATGAGTAAAAGCCCAGAAAGGAAAAGGGAGAGGTCCAACGCCCGATTTCCTCTGCTGCGTTAGCAGGCCTCGTCAGCGCCCAGTCAGCAAGCCATCTCAGCCTTCCAGCACACGTGGACCAACCAGAAAATTCCAACTAAGCAGAAAAATTTAAAAATCAATTAAAAATAGTAGGAAACTCAGAAAAATTCAAATAAAATATCCAAAAATTTCTAAAAATCTAAACAAACCAAATTCATTATGTTTTGATGTAAAAATCTGTCAATTTGATGCTCCTCCTTATTTTTGAAATGTTTTCAAGGTTGAATGAATTTCATAAAATTCTAAGATGATAATAGAAAATTCAGAAAAATCCAAATAAATCTATAAAATTCTAAAAATCTAAACAAACTAAATTCACTGATATTTTGATATAAAAATTTTTCCAAATCATGGACCCTTTGTATTTTTGAAGTATTTCCAACATGAAACAAATTTATAAAGTTTTTTAAAAAAAATATTAAATAAATTTCATAATAATGTCAAAACTCTTTCAACAAATTTCCAAAAATAAAATTAAAGTAATTCCAAAATAGAAACAATTTCAAAAAGGGATATATTAAATATTATGTGTTTTTAAGTATCTTCAAAAATAAACATAATTAAAGATATAAAAAGAAATTTCAAAAGTCTAAAATAAAAAAAAATAAAATAAAATAAAAAGAAAATTGTGAAAATGGTAAAATCCAAAGAGAAACTTAAAAAACTTAAAAGTCAAAACACGAACCCAAAGTCAAAACCAAAACATCTTCAATTAAAGAAGCAAACCTCTTTCAAGCGACCTCAAAATCATAACTTCTCACAAGAAGCCGCCAAATGGCCCGAGAACCAACTTTCAGTAAGAAGGTCACCCAAGGACCTCGAAGGTTGTAAAAGAACCAACTCTCCACAAGGAGGTCATCCAAGGACCCCGAGGGTTGTAAAAGAACCAACTCTTATTAAGAAGGCCACCAAAGGGCCCCTAGAGTTGTAAAAGAACCAACTCTCCATAAGAAGGTCACATAAGGACCCCGAGGGTTGTAAAAGAACCAACTTCAACAAGAAGGCATCAAGAGCCTTGCGAGTTGTAAAACTTTTTCTCGTTCCTATAAGAAGGCCAGCCGTTGCCCCAGGAACCCACTCTCAACAAGAAGGCTAGTCGTTGTTAGAGTTATGTCCTATAAGCCAATCATTATATGACTACTTCTATGGTTTATGTTATTGATGATATTTGATCATTTGTTCCTTGATTGATTTATCGACAGATCATTCAGGTTGAGGATCTGAATTGTAGATCTCTGTAGTTCATTTATAATTAAATGACAATAATAAATCTAAAATGGTCCGCAATCTTGATAATTAACAAGGAACATTAATTATCGGATAAGATTAGTATGCAAGTTAAGTGATGATTAAGTTCTACAAATCATGGGTAAGGAGTTGCCAACTTAATTGCATATGTATATGTTATTAGAACATAGTACAGGACACGACCCAATAAAATAAACATATGGATTGTGTTATGTGTCATTGTTTATTTCATTTGAGTTTGATTCTAAGTTTGAGATGGTTCAACTTTTCCACATGAGGACTGGTTCAATAAATATCGTCTACCGTTGATTCCTGATAAGGGCTGCTATACGAACTTTATTTATGTTCTCTTGAATTGTGCGGAAAAAAATTATTCATCAAGAAAACCGTATGTCCCTCATTAATTTACTTAGTGAGCGATGATATCTGTTTGGGCCCCTTGATGGAGATAGATTGTTTGCTAGCAACTTGATACAATTATCTCTGGATCAAGAAACGTATAATCTGCAAGAATGACACATTCCTATATTGGATTATACGATGATACCATGTGACATAAGAATCAGACAAGAAAATATTTTTATTTCTTATGCAGGATTGAGATATTGTAGCAGTACATTATTTATGCGAATTGGGAATCATAACGTGTTGCTAGATACCGCTTATGATTATTGGAATTAAATAGCGATTTAATTTCCATGGCCAACATAACATAAATCCTCGAGGGTCACACGAATAAAAGCTCTTAACCAACAGTGCATTATAATTAGTTTATTTGCATTGGAGAATGCAAAATATGATAAGTTGATTAGTTAATTATATACCGCTGTGAACCGTTATAATTAATTATATCAAAGGGATCATATGAAACTAATAAATGCAAAGTCTAATCCTATAATAATTATCAAATAGTTGATAATTAATTTTTGCTCGACGCAATTAATATAATTGTGAGAATTATATTAATATAATTGTACTATATGATTATATATATTATATGGGTCTCATTTGATGCATAAACTAGAGAGAAAAATAAAATATGGCACTTGAGATTTTTTGTCCATAATTTTGGACGAATTTTGAGAAGGATTTAGCCCATTTTCTCATGTCAAAAGTTGCTTGGAAGAGAGGTTAGTTGACTAGTCAATATGACTTGTAGAAGGGATCATAGCTTTATTATAAATATACCTCTCATTTATATGAGAGAAGGTTACACAAACCACATCTTTCTATTCCTTCATAGCTGCCATATTTTGTTGTTCTCTTGCATCAAGTTAAGGGCTCATGTGTTGAGCATTAGCTACCTTTACTAAGTATCGATTTAGAAGAGAATGGGGAAGCTTTGGATTAGGCGATTTCACTCGTTTTGCTAGCACGAAATCGAGTGAAGTTGGTTAATCTTTTGTGGACCTAAGAAATGAGAAGAATGAGAGGAGACGAGCACGCCACCGACTCCCACGCATTGGAATCGCCTCGCGGATACAATTTCGTGAGAGGTATAACTTCCTACGCTTTCTCCCTTGTGAATGATGTGTTTGAATGCTTTATGCAAGATCCTTGTGTTGTTAGCTTAATTAATGATAATTAAGTGCTTAAAATTAAATTTTGTGCTTAGACAACACTTTCTAACAGTCGTTGCCCTGAGGGCTGTCAAACAATTTTAAAAACAAATTCAAACAACTTCAATGAATATTAAACAACTGTAAACAAATTCTAAATAATTTTAAATATCTCCAAAACGACTCCAAACGAAGAATTCTTCTTTTTCAAATGAAAACCCTCTACTTTCAAGCGAAAACTAACACTAAGTCTATCTCAAATAAAAGTCTAAACTAAAAATCATCAAATAAGTAAGCGTCCTCAATTAGGTCCCGTTAATTAGATTTGGTACCATTAATTGAGTTTGATTTAAGCCAAAAGAATAGATCCCTGCTTAAATACAAAAAAATCATTTTTGAGACGATTTTCCTAGCCTATTACATACGATTCTTTAGATCCCTTAATCAGAGGTTCTCGTATGTAACTACGGAGTAATTAAAAATAGGGATTTGCGCCTATTGGAATGAAATGACCCGCAAAATTAATAAACCATCATAAGAAGCGACTCTTGTTCTGGTTCTCTTGTCGTCAAGAGATACTCAGCGCAGAGATCGAACATTAAGGGGGGTGAATCTAAGGCTTATTTCCTTTTCTCGAGGAAATCTCATTCATTCTTCGAGAGACGACGAAAAAGCCCACACAACTAGTTAACGCCTATACAAAAAATTTGTGGTCTAATTAATCTCATTAGGTTAGGTTGTGATTAAACCAGTTTCTAGTCCAACAAGCTGCATCTGAGATTTAGTAAATCTAGATTTAGCCAACATACCCCAACACATAGCATAAAGTATCATAAAGAGTCAAAACCACACACTTATACCTTCTGTTTGGACCGAACAGATCCCTGTTCAAACCGAACAGAGTGGTATATGCTTGAAAAATACCGTTCGATGCACGAAAGTGATAAGTTTTGTGTTATAGAGTCCAAACCAAGGTGAAACCTGAACCCTAAGACGCTTTTTATATTGTTTAAAACCCCAAAACTTTACTTTTATTATTTCGATCATTTTAATTGACAAAACACCTAAAAACATTTACTTTATTGCACTTTAAATTCTCTAAACTAAAATCACATAAAAATTATTTGTCTAGCTTTTGAAAAAGGATAAATCCGGTAATCAATTATACCGTCCCTTGGGTTTAACCCTAAAGCTTAACATCAAACGACTAGTGAGGTTAGCTCTAGGTTATAAATTTTATTTGATACCTAGGTCTTAGGCCTTCATCAACGACCTCCACATTCAGAGAACCACCAATGCGAACTATTTAAACACCAAACTTCGATGCCAGAGAGGTTCGCAATTTGAGAGATTTTTACTGCTAAGTGAGACAGTGCCACATGTTGCCAGCGGGTCGCCAGGATCACCAGCGGACTGCTGAGAGAGTAGCTGAGAGCAGAAAGATAGAGTCTTGCATTTTGTTGTAGTCTTGATTCTTTAACATGTTTTCTTTGATTCTAGATACCTGTTTGTTTTGTTTGATGTATACTCGTGAGTAGTTACTTATTTAGAGATCATGGTAGTGAACCTTTAGTTTATGATTAGATAATATACTTTTAAGTTAATTTATTTATTGCATGTTGTGTTTTATGCCTTGCTTTTATAATTTAATCTGATTGTGCTTGAATTGCTTAAGTCATGTTTGCCCGCATCCGTCAAGTATAGGCTTTGCTTGATTGTTAGATGGTTAAGTCAAAACCAAACTAAAGTTATTTGACATAATTATGGCAACTTGAAGGTTGATACCGAGAGGTTAAACCAAGACTAATTAACGAGAGGTAAGTCCTTTCTAAGAGTGAAAACTCAAGTAATTCATAGGTTAGAAAGGTATAAACTTATAGAAACTAGACCACGAAATGAGAGTTGAAATCTAGGTTCTATTCAAAAGAATTTGAGTTAATTGATTGTTAACCAGACCCTAAACGAGAGTTTGATCTGTAAACCATAAACCAAACCATAATCCTTACACAAAGTGACTTCTAAATTAACAAAAAGTTGAATCTGCATTAACACTAGTGGGCCGCTGAGTGAACCAGCGAGGTTGTCTATGCCCGCTAAGTAGCCAACGACCAGCTATTAAGTTAGTGACTTGAGTTCTTTTGGCAGGTCGCTACGAAACCCACTATTGCTTGTTTGATACTTGTCTGAATCGTGGTTGATAACCGTTGGCAAATCTCATAAAAATTGATTCGTGGTATGATAGTGAACCTTTGGTAACTTTCTTAGAAGGTGATTCGCGGTATCTGAATATCTGTAATCGCTGGTAGTCTTCTAAGAAGGAGACTCGCGATATCTGATTCTGAACTGATTGATTTGTGATACCAGACTTGCATTAGATAGCTGTCCAAACTGAGTAAGCTTTTGAAATGTTAAATTGTATTTGGATTGGAAATTAAATAAGTAGTCGTGCTCCATTGCATTGATTTGTTTATAAATGATCATATTTGTTAATTGATATGTTTTTGTATTTGCTTGTATACTTTATTATTTTAACTTGGTATGGTAGTTAGTTCTTGAACATGTAATATTGAGATTCGTGTACTAGAACTGAAAACCGCACTGAGATAAATTACATTTATCTCACTTTTTGCTTTTGCATTATTTCTACAATTAATTTTGGGTTCCAGGTTTCGGATCGAGAGTGTTGGACAGCGCTATGAATAGCGGGCCATTGGATTATGTGGTTAGCAACCTATATGAACCAGACTGTTATAGTATTTATTCTTTAAGTAAATATTTTAAAATTTAGATTGGACAAATATAATAAATGTATATAATAAATTATACTTTGTAAATTATAACATAGATTAGCCTTAGTTAAGCCTTACGGGTGTACAGGCATCCGCGACGGACACTCCTTCGTGTGTTGTTCAGACACGGGATACGGCGGGGTGTCACAGGTGGTATTGGAGCAAGATTTAGCTACCTAACCAGACTAGTAGAACGTGCAAGCAGGGCTAGGATGAGGGTTGTTTTTGTAAAACATAGAAATCTTAGTTCAAAAAATTAAATTAGTGGAACTAATACAATTGAAATTTATTTGAGATTTTTAAAAAAATAAAGTTTCTATGTATAAAATAGTATGTAATTGATATCTCGTTTTTATACTATTATTTTGGCCAGACTTTACATCGAAATTGTGACTAACATCATGGATTTACCATGCTTTTGTGCTTGTTTGCCAGGACTTAGCACCGCCGTCGTGTTTTGTTTTTATTTTACAGGAACTCGATGAAAACAACAAGTTAGATGGCTAGATGACTCATTCCTAGCCTAGATCAGACCACGACTCAACCAGACGCAGCAACCACGCGCATAACCGCATGGTCAGCAGCCACAACAACATTCGGTCACCACAATTCGGACTGAATTGTGATGAATTTGGACCGAATTCCCATACATGGCAAGTTTTGGTCAATTTTGGAAGGACATTTTCGTGAATTGAAAGGCTCCTAGGTCGGTTTGCAAGTTAAGTAGGTTCCTAGGGCGTCCAAGGAAGGAGAAGAAGGCTATATATACGCCCCCTTTCTTGGAGAGAAGGTTATCTTTGATTCGGCCGCATTTTTCCACCTTCCACATGAGAGAGATAGGTCTAGCACGTTTTTGGGAGGCCACACCCTACTATTACAACGAGTTCCAGAGGCTTGGAGGAGTATCTAGCGCCACGGCAGTAGCTTGCGACTTGGAGATTCAGTTTATTGTTGTATCACATACTTTTATTCATTATCTTGATACTATGACTTGTTATTTATTATCTATTATTGTTTGTATGTTATTTGAGACCATGTTAGGCTAAAAAATTGTCGTCTTAGGGGTAGATGTACCTTAGGATTTGGTTCATTATGTGAAACTTGATGTTTGATTAGTTTATGCGAGTTGCTTGTTGGAATTTGATATTTAATGTTTGTGTTGAGAATTGTTAACTAATTATGTTGCTTAATGGATGAACGACCATGTATTGTTAGGAACAACATGTATCAATTAACAAAACTTGCATAAGTACTTCGAGATAGGTTAAAAGACGAAAGTCAACCAGCGAGTAACTGATAGGTAAAAGCTTTATCTAAGTGACAATTTATAATAGATGTCTCGTAGAAAAACAACAAGGAAACTCGAGTAAGTCTACAAACACACGAAAGTTGAGGTACAATACACTTGATGAGGGTTAATACTAGGTTCTATACTAAATACCGTGTCCAATAGACGACAACAGAGGACTAGAGAGTTTAGGTATGGCTAGATGGACCCTTCGCATGACTTAATCAACAAAATCAAGTAGAACGTGACGTTTATTTAGTGGAATTCGGACCGAATTGGACACAATTTGGACCGAATTGGTGAGTCAGAACATGACAATGCAATGATTCGCGCCCCTGCAACCAAACCAAAGTGAAATCGAACCCTAATTAAGATACTTTTAATAGCATCTTTTAAACCCAGAAAACACTTCAAAAATATTTATTTAAATTGTTTTGATTTTATTTCATCTTTACCTTAATTAATTGATTTTTAGACTTAAAAATAAACTACAAAAATTTATTGTCTAGCTTTAGCAAACACATAGGATTAGTATTCATTCCTGTCCTTGTGGGATCGACACCTTAGCTTTACTCTAACGCCTAATCAGATAAACCAGATTTTTATTTGAACTTGATTTTCACCTCGTAATGTATATTACAGATGTGTGCATTGTGCATTTATATTGCTTTTATTTTAGAATAGAGAGGACTAGTAAAGCTTGATAATTTTAATAAAAGTTTCTTATTGAGATTGATTGCAATAATATATAGGTGAATTTTATTGCTTGTGATGTCGTATTGATATGTTGACATGAAATTTGATTTCTGAAATGAAATTATTGATTGTTTGCACTTGTTTGAAATATTTAAATTTATCTATATTTGATATGAAATTAAGTACAAAAGAATTTCGAGGTCGAAATTTAACTTTTAAGGAGGGAAGGATGTTACAATTGATTTTTTTGTTGTTTATAAATTTTGAAATTTATGACCATGATATTTGAATTTCCGAAAATTTTTGAAATTTTGTCATATTTAACTTCTAAAAAAAAAATTCATCAAAATTATTCTTAAGTTCTAAAAAAAAAAAAAAAATTCTTGCACCGTTCCTTGATTTCTATGCCCTCAGAAATATTTCATTAGAATTATAAAGTAGCAAATCAATTATGGATACAAAGTAAGTCTAGTTTGCAATTTAAGGTCGGTTTTTGTATTTTCAATAAATGAAGCTTCTTAAGTAATTTCTTGCATTTGGTACTTAAAAATGTCAGCATGTTAAGTGGGACCTTGCGTCTGGATGTTTCTTTGGTACAAACAATTAGTGATCCATTGAGTTTATTCAAAAAAATTACATGATGCCTTCTTGCGGAAATCGCCCACTAAATGGAAATTGCTACAGGCAACAGGTTTTTTGCTGCTTGCAACACAATTATTTTTCTAATGACTAAACTGCCCTTTGTATCAACCGTTTGTAATTTTGTATCAACCGAACTTTGCAATTCATTTATAATTTTCTTTTCAGTTTGCAAAATCTGGAAAATTGACAGTATACACTCAATTTTGGATCATCAAGTAGTATATACTAAATTGAATTTTCATTATCCGTAATGTTATTTGATTAGTGGTTGCCATCGTTATTACCCCTCTTTATTTCTCCTCTTTGCACACTGAATCGAAACCCATCATCCCTCTTAGAAGTCTTTGAAAGATAACAGTAAAATCCACATGATAGTCAACCTAGAAAAGGAGAAAAATGAGAGGTGGCACAAGGAGTGAAAGTTTCATTCAATGGGAGGTGGCGCAAGGAGACTTGGAGGTACAGGAACTTTATGGTTCAATAAATAGTAAAGATGTGAATATGGCCTGTTGGAGACTTGGAGGTACAGGAACTTTATGGTTCAATAAAGTTTTATTTTCTTTGCTCAAGTAGTAAAATTTGTTTCAAGCGTATATGAGGTCATGTGTAAAGCAAAAGTTGCAGTTAGCCTGAGAAGGAGGGATTTGAGCACAAAGGCGCATGGATACGATAAATGTTATTCGCAACCTGTTGCAAGTACTGTTATATTCTTTTACTAATTCCCTTGTACCTGTTGTCATTTTGTATGGTTAATTTAAAATAAAGACCCCCTCCAGTATCTTATTGTATAGTGTTTAGTTGAGCTTTGTTAGTCATACAAGCAAATAATCAACATGAATCATTAAAGAATGCTTAAAATGAAAGACAATCTACTGGCTACTGCTATCCAAATCAGTCCATCTTTCCTTCACTTTTTAATGCACCAATACTAGGGTTTACCAAACGGGGCGGGGCGGGGCGGGGCGGTCCAACCCGCGGCGGTCCACGGGTTAGGACGGGGCGGGTTAGGGACGGTCCACGGGTTAAGACGGGGCGGGTTAGGACGGTCCATCCTAGAAACTTTGGCCCTAACCCTTCCTAAACCCGCCCCTTGTAACCCGCACGGGTTATGACGGTCCGGTCCGGTCCGGTCCGCGGGTTTTTTATTTATTTTATTGCTGTTTTTTTTTTGGATTTTTCGTTTATTTTTTTGCTGTTTTTTTTTTGCGTTTTTTTGTTTGTTCAATATTTTTTTTCTGTTTTTTTATTTTTCGTTAATTATTTTTATTTTTTACTTTTGCATTTTTTCTTTATTTTTTTACTTATATTTTCTGTTTTTTATTTTATTTTTTGTTTTCTTATATTTGATTTGTAATTTTTTTATTAAATGAAAAAATTCAAATATAATTATTGGATGGTTAAGACGGTTTAACACGGGTTTAAGACGGGTTGTTTTAGAAATGGCGGCCCAAACCCGTCGTAGACCCGCCCCGGTCTAACCCTTCGGTCCATGGCGGTCCATGGACGGTCCGGGGCGGTTCGGTCCATGGGGCGGGTTTGGGGCGGGGCGGGTCTAACCCGGCGGGTTTTTGGTAAACACTAACCAATACCAAACAATCAACCCACTAGTACCCAAAACAAAAGTAACCCCCACGGCCCCACCAACATCATCGTACCAACAATCATGTACCACCAATAGATGGGGCACTTACCTAAGTCAAGAAGACGCAAAATATACAAAGCCTAATACCTTCCTCCTTCCATTCTCGTGAGGTTAGAAAACCAATCTAATGTCCCCAAAACCTATCAGTACCAGACTCATGCTGCCGTACCTGTAGGCGGTTCCCTCATCTCCTTAGGCAGACGCAAGCTAAACCGACATCACCACTGGATTCCTCTCTCTACCACGATCCTGCAGAGCTCCGTTTTAAGAGTTGCGGTGGCTTGAATCGTAATCGGATCTATACCTGTTAAACTCTCGGACCCGCTAAAGAAGGAAATAAAACCCGCCTCTTCTTCGTTTAGCTTTAGCTTAGGGAAAGGCTTTACCCGTACCCTATCCTACCCGCACCCATTAAGAATTGACGGTAAGGTAGGATAACGGTACATAATGGGTAATAATAATATTATTAATTTAATAAAAAATATATGATATGCTAAATAATTAATATCAAATAAATATATAGATAAAGTAAAATATTTAAATAATATTTTAGATATAACAAAATCATGAAATTTATTCTCAATATCAAAAAATCTGTATAACTAATTATATATTATAATATAATAAAAAGTGCAAATTAATTTTTTCATCATCATAAATAAATTTGGATGAAGATCGAAATTAATAATATATCTTAGTTAATATGCTAAAAATATGATTATCTATACATATAAGTTTGTAAAATATTACTCGTTAGATAATGGGTACGAAATAGCCCTTATCCGTACCCGTACCCGATAAGTTAACAAAATTTTTTTTCTTTACCCATACCCATATCCGTTAGTCTAATGAAAATAAAACCTTATGCATACCCGCTTTATCGAATACGGTACGGGTACGATAAGTTGGTAAATGAGTTTCATTAATAGCCCTAGCTTCAGCGTGCTTGACCCATTCGTTTTGATTCTCTGTGGCCATAACCCAGCGCACGTCGTCAGACACCCACCGCACAGAATCACATCTTGCGCTGACCTTTTAATCAAGAGAGTGCTAACCTCCAAACCGTCCGATTAATGATGGATGCCCCGTAAATAATACCAAATTGATAGGCCCGAAAAAATTTAACTGTCGAGAAAATCAGACGGTTCAGATCGAAAGTTGACACTCTACCGATCTTAAACTGTCATCATATATCTCTACTAGTAAAAGCACGTATGCAAAGGCCAAAAAAATTAAGCGAAAGGTGTAAACAACTGTTTACTCTATGCAATCTTAATCATTGATCGTTTAAATCAATGGTTGGATGTTATCGATGGATATAAGTTTATAGGCTCTTCATTTTTAATAGAAAGAAATCTGTAGTTGGATTAGTTGTGCACTCATCAAAATAGGAAAAAAATTATCACTGAATTAGTTATGCACTATGTTTGGAAAGACAACACATATGAAAAAATTTATTAAAATAATAATAATTTTTTATTATTTTAGAAAAGAACATCTATATAAAATTTTTCCTATATGTATAAGTTACCCACCCATTGAGTGAGTATGGTTTGCTAGTAATGAAAAGTTAAGTAAGGGAAATGTTGGCCCAAAACCAGCTAGGCCCAGGAGGAGCAGGATTGGTGTAGAAATTAATTAAGCCTAACTAATTTTATCGGACTTTCTTTTCTCTCTTCCACCTCACTGCTGACGTAGGTCCACTTGGAAGACACTTCGGATTCCCTTGCTTAAAGTGGAGCCAATTGGAAATTGCCAACACAACAGAAACTTTAAAAATCAATAGAAAATAGTAGGGAACTCGTAAAAATTCAAATAAAACATCCATAAAATTCTAAAAATCTAAATAAACCAAAATTATTGATATTTGATTCCAAAATCTACCAAAATAATGCTCTTTTGTGTTTCTAAAATATTTCCCTATAAAAAATAAAATTAAAAAAATTCTAAAAATGAAAATAACAATAGTAATAGAAATAAAAATAATAATCTCATTGAATCATTTTCAATAAAATTTCCAAAATAAAATTTAAGTAATTTCGAAATTAAAAGATTTTAAAGGAGCTATTTTCAAACTAAGTACTTTCAAAATAAGTATTTTTAAAAAAAGTAAAAAGGTTTTAAAAATCAAGACAAGATGAAAATTATTTAAAAATATTAAAAACCATCATTAAAATAATTGAAAATGAGTAATTGCTGATGTCGTTCTTTGAAAGAACTATATCTGCTAAAAAATGATATTAGCTGATATCGTTCTTTCAGTATCAGTTCTTCAAAATACGAAATTACAAACCTCTTGTTAAAATTTGGATTAAATTAGTAATATTTTCGAAATTGCTGAATATTTTAATATGATTTAAAATTTTTTAGGATCACAACTAAGTCAATGAGAATTCGACCCATTGGGCTGACAAATTGAACAATCCATTTATCCATCCACCGGAAAAATTAACGCGCATGCAAGAATCGATTAGTCTCAAACGATTCGATTCGACTCTGTTTCCATTTCTCTCCTCTTCTAGTTCTCGCCCTTTCCAGAAACAACTCGAATAAAAACCTAGAAAGAGAAAGAGAGAGAGAGGGAGATGGCGACGTACAACGGGCTGGTGCAGCCGGTGGGGCAGAAGCGGCTGACCAACGTGGCCGTGGTTCGCCTGAAGAAGAGCGGCCTCCGCTTCGAGATCGCTTGCTACAAGAACAAGGTGCTCTCATGGCGCTCCAAAGTGTAATTCCCTCTTTGCCCCTCTCTTTCTCTTTCTGTCCTATATTTGCGTTTCCCACTGCTTGAATTGCGCTATTAATTGATTAATTAATTTGATTGAAGGGAGAAAGACATAGATGAGGTGTTACAGTCCCACACTGTCTATTCCAATGTTTCCAAAGGGGTTCTTGCTAAATCCAAGGATTTGATTAAGGCTTTTGGCACTGATGATCAGACTAAGATATGCTTGGAGGTAAGTGCTTCTCCTTTTGTTAATTAAATTAATTGGTTAATTTCATGTCAACCCCTAGAAATTTTTGAAACATACATGTATGTATATTCAAACAGGGTTATACGGATGCATATGATCCCACCAAAATGGGATATAAGTTTCTACAAATTTTGAAACATACACGTCCTTAGAAGTTCTGTTACCAATTTACATGGCTATGAGGTATTGGATATAAGTTTCTAAAAATTTGGGAGTTGTAATGCTCATGGTATATACCTACCCTGTTTTACTGGACCCATCTGACTGTTTGGATTGAACTTGATAATTTGTATTTTGTAGAGAGAAACATGAAATTGTGTCAGAAATTCTATTAGTTCTCCTCTCTTAGTTTTAACAATTCTAATTGGATTGAAATGAAGATACTAGAGAAAGGAGAGCTACAAGTAGCAGGAAAGGAGAGAGAATCAGTGCTGTCGAGCCAGTTTAGAGATATAGCAACAATTATTATGGAAAAGACAATCAATCCTGAGACAAATCGACCTTATACCATCACCATGATTGAGCGACTCATGCATGAAATTCACTTTGCTGTTGACCCCAATACTTCCTCCAAGAAACAGGTTCCTTGTTATTTATTGTTATAAAATATTAAAAGAGCTGCTGATTTGACATGCCCTAAAAATGTATTAGTTTTTAAGTTCCCAGCAATCTTTGGGATAGCTGCAAATAGCCTGAACCTTGTATACCTTTGTAAAAATTTACTTCCCAGTTTATATGAATTATTACAAAGAAAATTCAGGTTGAATTTCTTTAAATAATTATTCTTTACTTGACTTAATTTGTTGCTGGTGTTTTTGCAAATATTTGGAAATGCGGAGTAATGTATATAAGTGCGATAAATGTTGGGGATATTTTCCTAGGATGGTAAAATGTTCGGTGTATTTTGCAAAATTTTTCTTTAAAAAACAGTTGTGTTAATATGGTTACTTCATTATTCGATTGTACAGGCATTGGATCTGATTAAGGAGTTACAGAAGCACTTTCCTATAAAGAGGGCTCCTATGAGACTCCGGCTTATTATCCCCCAAAGCAGCTTCCCTTCTCTGCTTGACAAAATCAGCTCCTGGGAAGGTACTACCATTTTGTCAAGAGATGAATCTGGCAATGAACCATCTATTGTAAGTTCTACCGTCTAACCTTATATATACAACTGAAAATTCTGTTGAAAGGATGCGTACTTAATTTTTTAATTGTGTAGGTGTGTGAAATTGAACCGAGTCTTTATCGAGAGTGTGATGCATTAGTGAGAAACATGAAGGGTAGATTAGAAATACTCGCTGTGTCTGCACATACAGAAGGTGATGCGCAAGTAGAAAGTAGTGACGATACTGAAGATTACCCCTCAACCTCCACAAGAGATGCTGAGCCTTTTAACACAGATTCCATTTCCCTGTTAAGTGATAAAATGGGGAAGCACCAAATTTCTACTACAGGCAAGAGTGAGGAACAAGGGTTGAAGCAGAAACTGTGCACATCTTGCAATGTTTCTTTTGGAGATGCCAAGCAGTTCAGGGAGCATTCAAAAACTGATTGGCACAAACATAACATGGTGAGGAAGACTAAGAATCTCCCACCTCTTACCCAAGAGGAGTGCTTGACTGAAATGCAGTTTGAGAATAGCAACAATGATCTGAAGGATTATAACTTTCGAGCGATTCTACTTTTTTTCTGTTCCTTATCAAGGATCAAGTTCCCATCAACATTGCTGGGGCAGTATTGTGGAGAAAGTTTTGTTACATACAATAGTTGTGTATTACTGTGAGATGTTAGTATTGACTATTGAACGAAGAAAATATCATAGTTTCATGTTTGCCATGCTGTGCCCGCACGCTCATGTTATTTGGACCTTCCATGCTTTTTGACCAGTTGAGAGCTGAATGTGAGGTTAATATTAGTGAAACAAATATGATTTTCAGTGAAAGGACAATCTTTATTGTTATGCTAGAAAGTGCCGTAATTTTAGTTATTTCTGAAGTAAAGGTTGTCGATGTTTTACATTAGAATACATGTGCAGAGCTATTTAAATTTTACTTGATCTTCATGTATCTTAAATCTCTGTTGTTTAAAATTTCCTAAGATCACTGCTCAAGCATTCAACATATGCACTAATATATATTTGTCACTGCTGACAGCAATGAAGAAATTGCCTAGGACACTGGAAAGAAAATATATATCAATAATTTGTTTAGCCCAGAGGTTTTGCTCTGTTCCGTCAATCAAATGGTCCTTGGTTCGATTCATGGAGAGAGTATTTATTTTCAAATTTCTTATTTATTATAACAAACTTGTTGGTTTCAAACCAACCTTAAAAAAAATAAATATATCTAAAAGAAATGTCACTTGGTGCTACCTGTCAATTATTTACAAAATTTCCAACAGAAAGGAAATATATAATACAGCGTTATTCATTATGAATTACTGGGTTTTATCATTTCAAAACGATCTTAATCATTTTAAGCGAATAGAAGCTAACAAAACCAACAATAAGGACACTTTAAATTAACTTTGTTATGGACTTGTATGGAGGCTATTGGACGTGGAGTCGGTACTTCGTTACTGGCATCTCTTATATCAGACAGTTGTCATTTCTTCCGATTAAACATTTTTTTGCAATTTCTCGTTTGAATAGCTTTCACAATTAGATACAATAGCTTGAGGTACTGATTGGTAGTTCGTATGATGTCCATCAATTTAAAATTACGACTGCAATGTTGATGTCAGTAAATACAAAAAAACTGGTCTTGGATAGTTTCCTTTAAAAACTATATCAAAATCGATTCAAACAAAATTATTTCTTTCTTGAGGGATATATTTATAATTCGCACATTTATCCAGTTTTTATTTGTTTTGATTGAATTCTATATTATTAATGAATTTTGAATTAAGTTATATATAGACCACTAAAAAAGGTTCTCTCAGTACCAACTATTGCTCAGTCTAGCTGGTATGTAGTAGTAGCTTGTATGGATTTTAATCGGTTGTGGCTCTGCCCAAGAATATATAGACCTAGCTATATATGGTGCATTTTTAGGTTATGAGAGAAAGGAGAGAAAAAAATTCATACACAAACGGGTAGAGTGAAATAGGATGAAACTGATCGTGTATGGTGTACAGAAAGGGATATGATAACTTGAGAGATTTGTGGGTTTCAGTCGAGTGAAAGGGTTGAAAGTTACTGCTTAGTATATCATGCTTGTTCATGATGTAATTTTTATTGTTCGAGCTTTCAATGATGTGCCTTCATCTTTGCACACTGTTTCTATCTATTATCTGTTTCCTTTCTTCTTTTTTCTTACCAGTTGGTCCCTAATCAATCTGTCTCTGTCATAATGGAATTTCTTGTTTACATGAAAAGGCTTGGGAGATTTTACCAGCAAATTTATAACAATATAAGATAATTATCGATGTTTGATATTAGAACAAACAATAATTACGCATTGGTTTTTATTGCTTTTCTTTAATGAAAAGTGGTGGATTTATCCACTTATTTCAAAAAAAAAAAAGAAGAACAAACAATAATTTAAAATATTCAAATACAAAATGTGACGTATTAAAGTGGAAAGTATTAAAAATTTCTCCAAAGTCTTTCGGCATATTATATCATAAAAAATCTAAAAATCTGGGAGAGGTATTTTCAGAATGGGTACCAAGCACAAAGGTTTTTTTTTAGCCACGAATGCACGAAACCCCTCTGGCATGGCCAAATCGTGCTCTCCAATTCCATCAGGAAGCTCCCAATCAAAATGCAACAAAATATGTGCAAGAGCCATCTCCATTAGTACCGTGCTGAAGAGTAAACCAGGACATATCCTCCTCCCAGCGCCGAATGGAACAAACTCAAAATTTTGTCCCCTGAAGTCAACACCAACTTGTTCGAACCTCTCCGGTTTGAACTCATTTGCATCTGTCCAGTAATGCGGGTCCCTTCCTAGAGCCCATGCATTGATTAGTACAAGTGTACCAGATGGAATTGTATATCCATGTAGTTTGCACGTCTCTTTGCAAAGCCTTGGTAAGAGAGGCCCAGGTGGATGTAATCTTAGGGTTTCCTTGATTACTAGTTTGAGATAGCTCAATTCGAAAAGGGTATTTTGGTCAATATGAGTCTTCTCTCTCATGGCCTGCCGTACCTCTGTTTGAGCTTTCGCCATCACTGTTGGGTGTCTCATTAGTTCTGACATGACACATTCAAGTGTTGATAATGAAGTGCCAGTTCCACCGATGAATACATCCTTCAAAGCATGCAGAACGCAAGTCAATATTAACTATCCTTTTTGTGTAGACATAGACATTAAGAAAACAGCATCAATGATGATGGAACAATATAAAATATTTAAATCCTTTTCCTCAAATTCGATCCCTGAATCACTCAATTTTTTCATATTCTCACACATGCAACTGTCACCTTTAATAATTGATTAATTAATTAATAAATGGCTTCTCACATACTAGTGCAAATTAACATTCGAGGATCAAGTGATCAACCTATTGTGAACAAACAACTTGGTGTTTTAAGATACTGTTAGCTACTCATATATGCACTTATATATTCAGTTATTCCTGCTAAATTTCGTAAGCATATTTAGATCCTAAAATCTTTTGAAAATAAAGTCCAACAAATTGAACACATTAGTGAAAGCCTTGGTTTTTTACGAACATGAGAAAAATACAAAACATACCAACATAACAGCCTTGATATTATCCAAGGTGAGGGGGACTTCCAAGTCACCTTGTTCCTTCGCCTTGATTAATGCATCAGCCAAATCCTCTATTTGGTCATCTACCCCATTTTGTTCTTTTGGCACCTTCAAGTGCTCCTTTATTGTATCGTCTAATATCATGTCCAGCTCTCTGTACTTACAATATTGTGACACAATTAAAATTAGGTTCATAGAGAACCTCACTGAATGTATTACAGCACTGATGTTGTTTACCTATGGATTGTCTCGACTCTTCTTCTCCTCTTAACGTCCAACCAGCTCAAGGTAGGGAATGCATCAGAGAAACCAAACCTAGAACTGAGTTCTGTTATCTGTTTTGTAATCTCCAACAATCTTTCTTGCCTTTTGCACCTTTCTCTAAAGGCTGAACGACAGATTACGTTGTTTACCATCTCAGCTAACTTATTGTGCACGTTCACCGGTGTTCGATCAAAGGACTCTTTGCAAAATGCTCTCAGCATGGAAAGAACTTCTTCTCGCCGGATAGAGGCAAATGAACTGACCCGTCCTGTGGAAAAGAGATATGTGTTGCAGATGCGACGCAGCTGACGCCAGTATACACCTTCAGAGTACAGAATGTCTGTGCTGCCATAAAATAAGATATCTGAGAGAGACATCTTGGGACGAGTTCCAAAGTTGGCATCCTGGGTCTGCATCACCTATGTACACGATTGTGATATAAATAAATATCATTTGCATACATGCCAAAAAGTTACTTAAAATGAACAATTTTGTTTAATTTTTCTGAAAAAGTAAAGCCTGTAAATATTTTACTTACAAAGGATAAACTGTTATTTAATAGGTTGCTAATTAACTAATTAGCGTTACCTCTTGTGCAGCCTCACAGGAAGAGACGACAACCGCATCAATCTCACCTACACGAAGTAGCATGACTGGCCCGTGGGACCTAGCAAGGTTGCGCAAGGCCTGTTGGGGATGGCTGGCAGCAACAAGGTGGTGTAGACTTCCAATAATTGGGAGCTTCCATGGACCAGGTGGAAGGTTAATTTTGGTTTTCCGGTTTGCGGCTTTTCTCACAAGAATAAGAGAGGGGAGAAGAAAGAGAAGGACAAGAGTGATTATTAGATTGGTGGATTCCATTTTCGTTCTTCTTTTTTCTCCTTGAGGTACATGTTATCACAGTTATATAAGAGAGCTGCTCAAGTCTTTTGTAGTGAGTTACAGCAGAGGGCTACCCAAGATTCACAAGCTCTTAGGAATCATACATAATTCCAGTAAGAAATGTGGACTATATTATTTAATTAATGGAATCATACATAATTCAATGGTGATTAAACGCTTTCATATCATAATGCACAGAATCTATTTTGGCAAAATTGGATAAAACCCCAAAAATCTTGTTCATTCGGAAATAAACCCTGTAACCTTTGAAACTAGAAATAACTCCTTGTATTTATGTTAATTTTGTCTATAAATTATATTCATCAATTTTAATAATATTTTAAATAGATATTCAGTTATGCATGTCCAAACCCTTCAACTAGAATGAAAATTGTTTAATACGAGACCTTTCTCTTCTTCAAGAGAGAGGCGCCGCACTTAAACACCTAGGGGGCATTTGGATGGGCTAGGAATAAGGAAGGAAGAACTATTCCAAGCGGAATATTAGGAAGAGTGTTATTTCGGAAAACGTGGGAAGAGTGCTATTCCGGGAAGAAAAAATGTTGTTTGGATGATGTGTTAGAAATAAGGAATGAATGTGTGGTAAAATAAAGAAGGTGTTAGAAAGAGTGCTATTTCGAGATGAACTATTTCCACTTTACGTCTAACACGTTTGGATGCTTAGGAATAACTCTTTCTAATTTTCCGCCTAGGAAGAGTTATTCTTTGCCCATCCAAACGCCCCCCTAAATTTTATGTGCTGGGCGGTTCAATATTAAATTATGTAATATGGCCCTTAATGTTAAAGTTTTTTGTATATGAAAATTGTGAATGTCTTAATTGACCCGTTGTTAATTAGTGCAGCTTTAATTGTCATGTCATCAATGGATGCCTAACTTGGAAGCATTTTAGCATAACCAGACAACTAACATTTTACTATATGATGCATAAAACACTTGGATATCAAAAAACGAAAAGGTTGTCAATGACTGGAATCATTCAAAACGAAGGCTCGTTTTCGAGAAAGACTTGAAGCTGAATTTGACGAGAGGAGAGCATGCAGCACGAATGATAATGAAAATGCACTTGTCCATCCAAGATCAGACATCTACCTACTGAAGTACTGATCCAGTTGGGAATGTTCTACTTGATCACCGACCTATTGCTTTGAACAGGGAGTACTTAAAAATGCAAATACATACTTTGATATACTAAAAATTAAACAAGCCGTTTCCTGTGATAATTAATTATTTGTCCTAGAACATGACTGACAATTGGCTGCATTAGAAAGAACAAAATCGTCAGAAATTAGAGGTATAACTGGAGCGGGGAAAAAAAAAAAGCGAATTGGGTAGCTGAAGGGTACTAAAGAATAATTTGATCATGTCTTAGAAACTAAAATTTGTTATTTGAAATATTTTTTAAATTAATGAAAAGATATACATCAAGAAATACAATGATTATAGGGATTATTTTCGATTTCGAAGATTGTACGGATGATATCCAATTTTCTCATCTATTTTTCGTCATTTATAAAAGACAATCTCAACTCTCAAGGGAGCTTTAGAAGTATAGAAAACATAGAAATTTTCGGATTTATAGCTCCATACAATTACCACTTAGATATATAGCTCTCTTTAAACATACACATGAAATTATATCTGAAGGCCTCATCAAGAGGAAGTACATGTGAAATCTGTAGGTCAGATCCGATATATTTGGACGTGACCAAAAATAAGAAAGATGAAGTGCCAGATCTAATTATATACCTAAAATAATCAATATAGAGTACTAATCATTTACCCTATGTACAAGTCAGGGGCGGAGCCACATGGGTACTGTACGGGGTGAAGTCGTGCAGAGGACTTAGCGCCCCAGTTGATTTTTTTTATTTAAGTATAATTATTGCAGTAAATTTTGATAAATATATGTGAAGTTTTCTTAATTTGCCCCCAAACCAAAAGAATTGTAAATCAAACCCCCCCCCCCCCAAATACAAGTTAGC
This sequence comes from Rhynchospora breviuscula, assembly GCA_027562975.1. Taxonomy (NCBI): domain Eukaryota; kingdom Viridiplantae; phylum Streptophyta; class Magnoliopsida; order Poales; family Cyperaceae; genus Rhynchospora; species Rhynchospora breviuscula. The sequence continues at coordinate 5,235,631 of CM050400.1, read as the reverse complement.
CACCACCTTTTTATACTAGTTTGGCAATGACGCCAAAAAAATTAATATACTTGGGAGACTTATATATGAAATAAAATCTTAAGGTACAAATTCAGTAGAAAATTCATGACCTATAATTATGTTATTGGTTGGATCTATAGGAACAAGTAGAGTGCCGATTTTTAACTATTTTGATTCTAAGATAAGAAGGCTGCAATATTTTGTAAAGTAATCCGTCCATTTTATTTTGCAAGTTAGCTGAATGGTTAAATCATTGTAAAACAGTGACCTTTAAAGTTTTAATATAAGTGAAGCAAATATACAACAACAACTAAGTTTTTTTATCTCAAACAAGTTAGGATAGGCCAGAAAAGAAATCCAACAAAAATCAAAGAGATTAGGTTTCAATTCCATAGATATAGCTGGATTTTTTATGTTGGCTCGCCCAGTTTATCACAACCCTTCTCCTTTTACTCGGACTTAGAATCGAGATATACTAAACACTGCAAGCAAAATTTAACATAGGCGGAGTTATAAGTGAAGCAAATATGATTTGAATAAATGGACAAGCTCTATTGTTATGGTAGAAAGTGTCATAATATATTAGAGATTTCCAAAGCAAAAGTTGTCGGTGTTTTACATTTGGGCTTTCTACGTTTAAAATGATAACAATTTTAACAGAGGTAATTTAGATTATGAATTGCTTTATTATTCAATAGATTTGTACAGTTTATATAATACAGGGTAAATGATAAAAGGAAATAGAAGAAATGGAAACTAATCTATCTCTAATCTACAGCTTCATTACACGATATATTTCCTAATTAGAGATATATGCTAACCACCCTCAAACTGAAGATGCCTAAGAGTATTGCATTTGAAGTTTGGAAGTAAGGTAGATGGCGCGAGCTCGTGGGTGGCTTTTGGTAAAGAGATCAGCTATCTGTTCAGATGAAGACACATGAGGTAATGTGATTGTATTCTTCTGAAGATAATGCCGAGTAAAGTGACAATCGATCTCAATGTGCTTGGTCCGTTCAAGAAAAACATCATTATGTGCAATCTGACCTGCACTCTTGATGTCACAATGTAGAGGTGTTGGATGTGAGAAACTAAGAATTTAACACCTAAATTCTCGAGAAGCCATCGAAGCGAAACAATTTCAGAAGTGACATGAGTGAAGGCTTTGTACTCAGCTTCAGCACTGGATCTTGATACCACAGTTTGTTTCTTGCTTTTCCATACAATCAGATAATCACTAAGAAAGACACATAAACCTGCCGTAAATCGTCTGTTAGTGACATGACCTGCCCAATCGACATCAGCATACACGCATGGAACTAGATCAGAGTGATGAAACCAGAGTCCTTGATGTAAGGTACCCTTGATATATCGCAGGATACGAAGAACTGCTGCAAAGTGCATAGTGCGCAGTGCTGACATGAAATGACTCACTATTTTTACTGCATGGCTAATGTCTGGACGAGTGATCGTCAGATAATTAAGACTACCAACAAGTTGTCGATAAAGTTCAGGATTGGAAAGAGGTTGGCCATCAGTCAGAGTGAGCTTGTAGTTGGTTTCAAGAGGTGTTTCAGAGATCTTGGTGTCAGTAATTCTTTCTCGAGCCAAGAGATCTGAGGCATATTTGGTTTGAGACAGAGACATACCTTCTGAACAATTATTGATCTCAATTCCCAAGAAATACCTTAGTTGTCCAAGATCTTTCATCTCGAAACAAGTCTGTAGATGATGCTTGGTCTCAGCAATGCCCTTCACATCATCACCTGTGAGAATCATATCATCCACATATAGTAGAAGTATGACCATACTAGCAGAAGTTGATCGTATGAACATGACAGTGTCACGATGACTCTGTCGAAAGTTAAATTCAGTGTTAGTGGATCTAAACTTCTCAAACCAGGCCCGAGGAGCTTGTTTGAGACCATACAGTATTCTTCGAAGGTGACACACCTGATTGGGATCATTTTCCAAATCTTGTGGAGATGTCATGTATACTTCTTTAGAAAGATCGCCATTTAAAAATACATTCTTGACATCCATTTGGTGCACTTACCATTTTCTGGTTACTGCAACACCTAAAAGAGTTTGAACAGTTGGCATGCATGTAATAGGAGCAAAAGTTTCTTCATAATCAATACCATACTCTTGTGTGAAACCTTTTGCTACAAATTTGGCTTTGTACCGATCAACCGAGCCATCAGATTTGGTCTTGATCTTATAGATCCATTTTCATCCAACAACATATTTTCCGAGTGGTAGTCTTAGAGATATGTCCTAGAAGCCAATCATTTGATGACTATATATTTAGTTTATTTTATTGATGATATTTGATCATTTGTTCCTTGATTTTATTATTGTCAGATCATTCAGGTTAAGGATCTTGATTGTGGATCTCTGTGTTTCATTTATAATTAAATGACAATAATAAATCTAAACTGTCCGTGATCTTGATAATTAACAAGGAACATTAATTATCATAAAAAGATTGGTATGTAAGTTAAGTGATGATTAAGTTTTACAAATCAAAAGTAAGGAGTTATCAACTTAATTACATATGTGTATGTTGTTAGAACATAGTACATGATATGATCCAATGAAATAAATATATGGATTGTGTTATGTGTCATTATTTATTTCATATGAGTTTGATGCTAAGTTTGAGATGGTTTAACTTTTTCACATAAGGATAGATTTAATAAATATCGTCTAACGTTGATTCCTGATAAGGGCTGCTATACGGACTTTATTTATGTTCTCTTGAATTGTACGGGAAAAAGTTGTTCATCAAGAAAACCATATGTCCCTCATTAGTATACCTAGTGATTGATAATATCTGTTGGGCCCCTTGATGGAGTTGAATTTTTTGCTAGCAACTGGTACAATCAACTTTAGATCAAGAAATGTATAATATGCAAGAATGGCACATTCCTATCTTGGATTATATAGTGATATCATGTGACATAAGAATCAAAATAAGAAAATACTTTATTTCTTATGCAGGATTGAAATACTGTAACAGTACAATATTTATTTATGTTAATTGGGAATCATAACGTGTTGTTAGATACCACTTGTTGTACTAAACGTCTCTAGGTTTGTCGATTACAAAACAATATCATTTGGCATTTAACAATCTTCTTTAAGTTTTATAGGAAGAAGTTGCAAATTATAAAGACTTGGATGAGAGCTATAAGCAAGATCAAGATCAAGTCTTTAGAGAGGTTGTAGGCTAGCTTAGACTAGGGTAGAAGGTATACTTTAGTCCTTAATTATCCTTGAAATGGTCTAGATAGCAAAAAAGCTCAATTTACCAGCAAAATCCAGTTTTCAGTGACAGAGCATCACACAACGCTATATGGTGTCGCACAACGCTGTGGTTTCAAAACTAAAACAGCTAAATTCTGACAATTTGTGAAACAGCGTCACACAACGCTAAATAGCGTTAGGTAACGCTGAGTCACAACGTTGTACAACGCTCAGTAGCATTGTACAACGCTCTAGTTAAAGACAGAAAAATTCCTGTGTACTTAAGGCAGAACGTTGTGCAACGCCCTTTACAGTTGCACAACGCTCCTGGGTACAGGTATGTAACGACAGCGTTGTGTAACGGTCTTTAGTATTGTATGACGTCTTTTTGAATTTGTCAGAGTTGTTTCTCATCGATACTAGTTCGTTTACCAACGAAACTATCGAAACTTTCCTTTGACTTTACACTCCATCGCTGTGCAACGGTATTTGACGTTGCACAACGCTCTGACAAATTCCAACTGAACTGTCGGAGTTCTCCTTTGGCTGTACACTCCATCGTTGTTCAACGGCATATAACGTTGCACAACGCTCTGATAGTCCAACGGCTATATTACATTGCCGTTTGATTTTACAACGGTAATATTCAACGTTGTACAACGCTATTTAGTGGCAGGCAACGCTCTGCCCAGTTTTTGCTGGTAAACTGCTCATTTCGAGCCCTATATACATCCACCCCTTGTTCTCTCTCTTTAGAGAGCTTTGCTTGCAAAAATTAGATCAGAATTGAGCCTTTGAGCACAGAGATATTCTCCCATTTGAGCTTTTCATAGCTAGATCATTTTGAGAGATAAAGTAGCCTCAAACACCACCGCCCCGACATTTTCGCTAAGTGTAGGTTGGAATAGGTTGAGAGCTCATCTCCATTGGAGGCCTTGGTGCCATTTGTTTTCGAGTTAGGCCGATTCGCCTCGAGTGTTCTTGTGACGAGGTGATTCGGTTCGAAGTTGTAGTCTCGTTTTTATTGGAATTGAACGGAGCGCGCCCTTTCGTGGTAGCGGAACTCCCGGAGACGTACGACTAAGGCTAGTCTTTCCTAGCGGGTCGGAACTCCATAATCACATCGAGTATTCAATTTCTCTCTCTCTATCTCTCTTTATTTTCTTGCTACTTGAATTGCTTGTGTGCTTGTTAATTGTTGGGTATCAATTGAATTGTGTTAGGGTAGTTTATACCAAACCGGTCTAAAACCTTAATTTCTTCCGCTAAATCTTGTTTAAGCCGCCTCTTTTAGGGACAACACCGCTTATGATTATTGGAAATAAATAAATATTTAATTTTCAATGGCCAATGATAAATGGTTTACATACCTAGTATTTCAACCATTTATAGGTCTTAATTTCATGCTTTTATATGTGATTTCTGACGATTAACTATTAATTTAGGGTAGAAGCTAGGTACTGCCATGGTTTCTTCGTTTATGTACAGGATCTACATGATGAGGCTACTCGACACGGCGATTTCACTATTTCAGACATGATTGGCGACCCACCAAGAGCACCAGCAGGTAGAAAGTTAGACTGGCGACATAGAAGACTCTAACGAGCCGCTGGAAGATGAGAAACCGACTGCTAAAGATAGCACAGTCAGTTTTGCACTTGTCTCTACCACGTTCCAAGCTATTCCTGGAGCCTCCAATTGCACGACTGATATCATTATTATTTGTTGGTATGATTTTCTAGGAATTGGCTCTACCGTCGTCTTTTCTCTTATTTTCAGGTTTCTTGATGATTTTTGGTGGATTCTCGAATTTTAGATGGATTTTGACAATTGGCATATGCTAGATGACTCATTCCTAGCACTTGGAGGTATTGTCCAAGCCATCGTTCAGACCGAATGGCTCATGCTCGGACCGAATGGGGCTTTGCTCGAACCAAACGCTCAATTATTGCATAAAATGGGAGATTTAAGAGAAGCAATTGGTCAAATGGAATCAACAGCATTGAAGAGCTACTGTTCATCCAGTCCGAACTACTGTTCATTCGATCTGAATGAACAGTAATTCAGTTCGAATTGCACTGTAGACGCCACTGCTAGATTTTCTCTCTTCTGTTCGGTCCGAATAGAGCACCGACATAGCTCAAATGACAAGTTTTTATGCGGAGAAATTAGTTCTTTTGGTAAGATTCCTTTCTTTAGTGCTCCAATTACCTTTCTATGTGCGTGGAGATCAGTATAAATGCGCCCCTAGACCTGAAGCTAAAGAATGGAAGCCTCCACACCTCCAATCTATCCTTCTATTTCTCAAATCCACTTTCCATAGCCTCCATCCACCTTCCTAAGGCTATTTTCCACCATTGATTTCATCGAGCAACTGGATTCTTGAGGCGACGACAGCAAGGAGACAGTTGAAGAAGACATCAAGCAACACCCCACTGTCCTAGAAGACGGTGTTGAAGCATAGGAGTATTCGGTTTAATCTTTCTTTGTTTTCTTCTCTATTTTCCATGGGCCTGTATCTTGTGAGTGTATTATGTTAATTGCTTGTTTGAATTGCTTGGTTAAATCTAATTAACTTCTAGATGAATGGCCACATTTAGTTAAGTTCCAAAGTTAGGTTAATCAAGATAATTTAGATAAAGTATTTGGGATAAATCGTAGATCCGAAATGGGAGATTAATTGACACCAAAAGTGTAACTTTTAGATAGTTCAAAAAATATTTAGATATCCCTAAGAAATCTAACAAATAAGTTTAGATTAGTGTTGAACCCTAAAAATTCAACACTGAAAACCAAATTCAAGTTGCGAAAACCCAAGTTCAAATCGCGAAAAACCAAAATTCAAACTGCGAAAAATCAAATTCAAATTGCGAAAAATATCAAACAAACTCCAAAAATTCTCAAAATTTACCCAAAAATTTCCTAAGAATTATGATGAATTATCATAATTTTAAAATCCCAAAAATATCACCAGAAGCCCCAGAATTTACAAAGAAACCCTGGAAATCCACAAAATTCTCAAAAAATATCTGTGAGTAATTTTGAGAAACCCTTTAAACCATTAAATTACTCATATTTTTCTGAGTTCACCCATAAAATTTTGTCCAAAAATACCCAAGAGAAAGCCATCAAATAATTTATTTTGGATGAACATCAAAGAATATATGAGAAATTAATGGAAATTCGACGAAATTCTGAGAAAAATTAAAAGGGGACTGTCGGGTACATGCATTGGAGAGGATCCGGGTGAAAAAGGGTATGTCGCTGGCTATTTATATGTACTATCCATTAAAACTATTAAATGCACCCGGTTCATGCACCAAAAACCATTGAGATTTGAAATGTTCAATTGGCTCACGGTGAAACGAGTGCACGTATCTCCTACTGCCACATTAAACCTTACAGGGGGGCCCACCTTTAAGGCCCTTCTTCTCCGTTGGTAAAAAAAGAACAGAAGAGAGGAAACTTGATTTTTTACTGCACACGCCGGGTAAATGGCTGAAACTCGATGACGCGGCCTCCTCTCTGAACACAGGAGCAAACCAACAGCCCCCGCCCATGGTTTTGCAAAACCAAAACCCTAGGCGCAGTCCATCCTCCACCATTGATGGAAATCCGATGGTGATGATCAACACGGGCTCAAGGAATGGTTGCCCTAATTGAAGCTTATTTAAACCCCTCAATTCGAGGAGGAGAGCAGCCATAAACTTAGGCTAGAGCTTAGTTGTTGTAATTAGGATAGTTATTGTCAAATTGGAGGAGGCAATACATCAAACAGTTAGGGAAAAGAGAAAAGAGGTAAAATTGAGTGATTGTGTTTTGTAATTTCTCTATTGTCAGTCAAAAGAAGTTGATCTAAAGTGAAAGAAATCTGTTGCCTGCCTTTCCTTTCTTCTCTCACTCTTGGACCTCTCCTCCCATGGTTTATACTGAGGGTTCCTCAGATATAGACTGAGGAGAGGTCGCCTAACTTGAGGATTCTTCCTGTTAGGTATAGCTGAGGATTCCTCAGTTTTAGGCTGTGATTCTATGGTTTGAGCTCAAGTAACTCAAATTATGGAACTTTTGAATAATTTGAGATGTTAAATATTATGCTGCCAAATTCCACATTAAATCATAAAATAATAATATCTAAAATGGAGTTTGAATGGCCTCTTGGTTTAATCATTTCATAGGATAGATTGTTAGATTACATGTTGAATAACAATTAAAAACAATAAAAATGTGAATAGTTATGTTTTTTGGACCTCTCTGCAAGAATACATGCACGAAAAGCTTAAAAACATATCAAAGAATATCTCTACCAATTTTCAGAACTGTGTGCAAGAATTCACTTGCAAAAGGGATTGAAATTGTGTAAATAAGCCATCAGTGTGAAACAAATACAACAACTGTTCTCAACAGTTGAAAATGCCTTAATTGTGACTAATGTAACTGGTTTTTCACACACTTGAGCAACTCAAACAAAGAATCCTCTCAAAGCAGCACCTAAATCACTTAAAACAAAAAACCGAAAATTGTGAGAAGTGTCAAATGGCTTGCTCTTGTATCTGGTGCTAGTTCAAGGACACGAAACAAACTCAGACGGATCAAAATTAGGCATCAAATCAAGCCATTCTGCTGTAAACCAACTTACATGCAAATGAAAATTTGAATAAAAATGCTCAAAGTGCACCCTTCTGCCTCAATGCCTCTCGCAGCCAATTGTGAAGCTCCAAGTTGAAATAAAATCATGGATGACTGGTATTTAAACCCATGAAGCTATCCAAATCATGACTGGCACAAAAGAATGGTTCAGTGGGCCCCACAGCACAGACTCAAATCAGATCAAATTGAGGCTGAAATGCCTCAGTCCAGTTCATCTCCTTCAAGGCTTCTCCTTTCAAATTAACCTCACAAATGTCTTATAAACACCTTCATGAGTGTGAGGAACCTATCCATGGAAAAGGAAGGTGACCAAAGAAAGCCAAACGCCATTAATGGCTGCTCGAGAGTTCTCAGGTATAACATGGAAGTATAAGCCTCCACAGAAAGAATGAAGTATACCATCGTGTTCTCCTTAGTATCACGATTCTAAATAACCTAACATCGACCGAAATGATGGCCGGAGTCGCCATAATTTCGCCGGAGAAGTGCCAGGGACTTTTCTGTAAAAAAGCCAACCTCTGTAGGAGAAGGGGGGTCACTCGATTTTCTGTGGCGAAGTGTGGTGCGACGCTCTATGATGTTGTCAGATACCCGCTACATCAAACCCGCCTGGATAAATAACAAAAAGGAATTGAAAATTCAGCCCAGAAAAGAAACCTGGCGCAAAAAATGAGTAAAAGCCCAGAAAGGAAAAGGGAGAGGTCCAACGCCCGATTTCCTCTGCCGCGTTAGCAGGCCTCGTCAGCGCCCAGTCAGCAAGCCATCTCAGCCTTCCAGCACACGTGGACCAACCAGAAAATTCCAAATAAGCAGAAAAATTTAAAAATCAATTAAAAATAGTAGGAAACTCAGAAAAATTTAAATAAAATATCCAAAAATTTCTAAAAATCTAAACAAACCAAATTTATTATGTTTTGATGTAAAAATCTGTCAATTTGATGCTCCTCCTTATTTTTGAAATGTTTTCAAGGTTGAATGAATTTCATAAAATTCTAAGATGATAATAGAAAATTCAGAAAAATCCAAATAAATCTATAAAATTCTAAAAATCTAAACAAACCAAATTCACTGATATTTTGATATAAAAATTTTGCCAAATCATGGACCCTTTGTATTTTTGAAGTATTTCCAACATGAAACAAATTTATAAAGTTTTTTTAAAAAAATATTAAATAAATTTCATAATAATGTCAAAACTCTTTCAACAAATTTCCAAAAATAAAATTAAAGTAATTCCAAAATAGAAACAATTTCAAAAAGGGATATATTAAATATTAAGTATTTTTAAGTATCTTAAAAAATAAACATAATTAAAGATATAAAAAGTAATTTCAAAAGTCTAAAATTCAAAAAAATAAAATAAAATAAAAAGAAAATTGTGAAAATGGTAAAACCCAAAGAGAAACTTAAAAAACTTAAAAGTCAAAACACAAACCCAAAGTCAAAACCAAAACATCTTCAATTAAAGAAGCAAACCTCTTTCAAGCGACCTCAAAATCATAACTTCTCACAAGAAGCCGCCAAATGGCCCGAGAACCAACTTCAGTAAGAAGGTCACCCAAGGACCCCGAAGGTTGTAAAAGAACCAACTCTCCACAAGAAGGTCATCCAAGGACCCCGAGGGTTGTAAAAGAACCAACTCTTATTAAGAAGGTCACCGAAGGGCCCCTAGAGTTGTACCCTGCTTTGTTCTCATAAAAAGGCCATCCAAGGGCCTCGAGAACCAACTTTCAGTGAAGAAGGTCACCCAAGGACTCCGAAGGTTGTAAAAGATCCAACTCTCCTTAAGAAAGCCATCCAAGGGCCCCTAGAGTTGTAAAAGAACCAACTCTCCATAAGAAGGTCACATAAGGACCTCGAGGGTTGTAAAAGAACCAACTTCAACAAGAAGGCATCAAGAGCCTTGCGAGTTGTAAAACTTTTTCTCGTTCCTATAAGAAGGCCAGCTGTTGCCCCAGGAACCCACTCTCAACAAGAAGGCTAGTCGTTGTTAGAGTTATGTCCTAGAAGCCAATCATTATATGACTACTTCTATGGTTTATGTTATTGATGATATTTGATCATTTGTTCCTTGATTTATTTATCGACAGATCATTCAGGTTGAGGATCTAAATTGTAGATCTCTATAGTTCATTTATAATTAAATGACAATAATAAATCTAAAATGGTCCGTAATCTTGATAATTAACAAGGAACATTAATTATCGGATAAGATTAGTATGCAAGTTAAGTGATGATTAAGTTCTACAAATCATGGGTAAGGAGTTGCCAACTTAATTGCATATGTATATGTTATTAGAACATAGTACAGGACACGATCCAATGAAATAAATATATGGATTGTGTTATGTGTCATTGTTTATTTCATTTGAGTTTGATTCTAAGTTTGAGATGGTTCAACTTTTCCACATGAGGACAGGTTCAATAAATATCGTCTACCGTTGATTCCTGATAAGGGCTGCTATACGGACTTTATTTATGTTCTCTTGAATTGTACGGAAAAAAATTGTTCATCAAGAAAATCGTATGTCCCTCATTAATGTATTTAGTGAGCGATGATATCTGTTTGGGCCCCTTGATGGAGATAGATTGTTTGCTAGCAACTTGATACAATTATCTCTAGATCAAGAAACCTATAATCTGCAAGAATGACACATTCTTATATTGGATTATACGATGATATCATGTGACATAAGAATCATACAAGAAAATATTTTTATTTCTTATGCAGGATTGAGATATTGTAGCAGTACATTATTTATGCGAATTGGGAATCATAACGTGTTGCTAGATACCGCTTATGATTATTGGAATTAAATAGCGATTTAATTTCCATGGCCAACATAACATAAATCCTCGAGGGTCACACGAATAAAAGCTCTTAACCAACAGTGCATTATAATTAGTTTATTTGCATTGGAGAATGCAAAATATGATAAGTTGATTAGTTAATTATATACCGCTGTGAACCGTTATAATTAATTATATCAAAGGGATCATATGAAACTAATAAATGCAAAGTCTAATCCTATAATAATTATCAAATAGTTGATAATTAATTTTTGCTCGACGCAATTAATATAATTGTACTATATGATTATATATATTATATGGGTCTCATTTGATGCATAAACTAGAGAGAAAAATAAAATATGGCACTTGAGATTTTTTTGTCCATAATTTTGGACGAATTTTGAGAAGGATTTAGCCCATTTTCTCATGTCAAAAGTTGCTTGGAAGAGAGGTTAGTTGACTAGTCAATATGACTTGTAGAAGGGATCATAGCTTTATTATAAATATACCTCTCATTTATATGAGAGAAGGTTACACAAACCACATCTTTCTATTCCTTCATAGCTGCCATATTTTGTTGCTCTCTTGCATCAAGTTAAGGGCTCATGTGTTGAGCATTAGCTACCTTTACTAAGTATCGATTTAGAAGAGAATGGGGAAGCTTTGGATTAGGCGATTTCACTCGTTTTGCTAGCACGAAATCGAGTGAAGTTGGTTAATCTTTTGTGGACCTAAGAAATGAGAAGAAGGAGAGGAGACGAGCACGCCACCGACTCCCACGCATTGGAATCGCCTCGCGGATACAATTTCGTGAGAGGTATAACTTCCTACGCTTTCTCCCTTGTGAATGATGTGTTTGAATGCTTTATGCAAGATCCTTGTGTTGTTAGCTTAATTAATGGTAATTAAGTGCATAAAATTAAATTTTGTGCTTAGACAACACTTTCTAACAGTCGTTGCCCCGAGGGCTGTCAAACAATTTTAAAAACAAATTCAAAATGGTAATTAAGTGCATAAAATTAAATTTTGTGCTTAGACAACACTTTCTAACAGTCGTTGCCCCGAGGGCTGTCAAACAATTTTAAAAACAAATTCAAACAACTTCAATGAATATTAAACAACTGTAAACAAATTCTAAATAATTTTAAATATCTCCAAAACGACTCCAAACGAAGAATTCTTCTTTTTCAAATGAAAACCCTCTACTTTCAAGCGAAAACTAACACTAAGTCTATCTCAAATAAAAGTCTAAACAAAAAATCATCAAATTAGTAAGCGTCCTCAATTAGGTCCCGTTAATTAGATTTGGTACCATTAATTGAGTCTGATTTAAGCCAAAAGAATAGATCCCTGCTTAAATACAAAAAAATCATTTTTGAGACGATTTTCCTAGCCTATTACATACGATTCTTTAGATCCCTTAATCAGAGGTTCTCGTATGTAACTACGGAGTAATTAAAAATAGGGGTTTGCGCTATTGGAATGAAATGACTAGCAAAATTAATAAACCATCATAAGAAGCGACTCTTGTTCTGGTTCTCTTGTCGTCAAGAGATACTCAGCGCAGAGATCGAACCTTAAGGGGGGTGAATCTAAGGCTTATTCCCTTTTCTCGAGGAAATCTCATTCATTCTTCGAGAGACGACGAAAAAGCCCACACAATTAGTTAACGCCTATACAAAAAATTTATGGTCTAATTAATCTCATTAGGTTAGGTTGTGATTAAACCAGTTTCTAGTCCAACAAGCTGCATCTGAGATTTAGTAAATCTAGATTTAGCCAACATACCCCAACACATAGCATAAAGTATCATAAAGAGTCAAAACCACACACTTATACCTTCTGTTTGGACCGAACAGATCCCTGTTCAAACCGAACAGAGTGGTATACGCTTGAAAAATATCGTTCGATGCACGAAAGTGATAAGTTTTGTGTTATAGAGTCCAAACCAAGGTGAAACCTGAACCCTAAGACGCTTTTTATATTGTTTAAAACCCCAAAACTTTACTTTTATTATTTCGATCATTTTAATTGACAAAACACCTAAAAACATCTACTTTATTGCACTTTAAATTCTCTAAACTAAAATCACATAAAAATTATTTGTCTAGCTTTTGAAAAAGGATAAATCCGGTAATCAATTATACCGTCCCTTGGGTTTAACCCTAAAACTTAACATCAAACGACTAGTGAGGTTAGCTCTAGGTTATAAATTTTATTTGATACCTAGGTCTTAGGCCTTCATCAACGACCTCCACATTCAGAGAACCACCAATGCGAACTATTTAAACACCAAACTTCGATGCCAGAGAGGTTCGCAATTTGAGAGATTTTTACTGCTAAGTGAGACAGTGCCACATGTTGCCAGCGGGTCGCCAGGATCACCAGCGGACTGCTGAGAGAGTAGCTGAGAGTAGAAAGATAGAGTCTTGCATTTTGTTGTAGTCTTGATTCTTTCACATGTTTTCTTTGATTCTAGATACCTGTTTGTTTTGTTTGATGTATACTCGTGAGTAGTTACTTATTTAGAGATCACGGTAGTGAACCTTTAGTTTATGATTAGATAATATACTTTTAAGTTAATTTATTTATTGCATGTTGTGTTTTATGCCTTGCTTTTATAATTTAATCTGATTGTGCTTGAATTGCTTAAGTCATGTTTGCCCGCATCCGTCAAGTATAGGCTTTGCTTGATTGTTAGATGGTTAAGTCAAAACCAATCTAAAGTTATTTGACATAATTATGGCAACTTGAAGGTTGATACCGAGAGGTTAAACCAAGACTAATTAACGAGAGGTAAGTCCTTTCTAAGAGTGAAAACTCAAGTAATTCATAGGTTAGAAAGGTATAAACTTATAGAAACTAGACCACGAAATGAGAGTTGAAATCTAGGTTCTATTCAAAAGAATTCGAGTTAATTGATTGTTAACCAGACCCTAAACGAGAGTTTGATCTGTAAACCATAAACCAAACCATAATCCTTATACAAAGTGACTTCTAAATTAACAAAAAGTTGAATCTGCATTAACACTAGTAGGTCGCTGAGTGAACCAGCGAGGTTGTCTATGCCCGCTAAGTAGCCAACGACCAGCTATTAAGTTAGTGACCTGAGTTCTTTTGGCAGGTCGCTACGAAACCCACTATTGCTTGTTTGATACTTGTCTGAATCGTGGTTGATAACCGTTGGCAAATCTCATAAAAATTGATTCGTGGTATGATAGTGAACCTTTGGTAACTTTCTTAGAAGGTGATTCGCGGTATCTGAATATCTGTAATCGCTGGTAGTCTTCTAAGAAGGAGACTCGCGATATCTGATTCTGAACTGATTGATTTGTGATACCAGACTTGCATTAGATAGCTGTCCAAACTGAGTAAGCTTTTGAAATGTTAAATTGTATTTGGATTGGAAATTGAATAAGTAGTCGTGCTCCATTGCATTGATTTGTTTATAAATGATCATATTTGTTAATTGATATGTTTTTGTATTTGCTTGTATACTTTATTATTTTAACTTGGTATGGTAGTTAGTTCTTGAACATGTAATATTGAGATTCGTGTACTAGAACTAAAAACCGCACTGAGATAAATTACATTTATCTCACTTTTTGCTTTTGCATTATTTCTACAATTAATTTTGGGTTCCAGGTTTCGGATCGAGAGTGTTGGACAGCGCTATGAATAGCGGGTCATTGGATTATGTGGTTAGCAACCTATATGAACCAGACTATTATAGTATTTATTCTTTAAGTAAATATTTTAAAATTTAGATTGGACAAATATAATAAATGTATATAATAAATTATACTTTGTAAATTATAACATAGATTAGCCTTAGTTAAGCCTTACGGGTGTACAGGCATCCGCGACAGACACTCCGTCGTGTGTTGTTCAGACACGGGATACGGCGGGGTGTCACAGGTGGTATTGGAGCAAGGTTTAGCTACCTAACTAGACTAGTAGAACGCGCAAGCAGGGCTAGGATGAGGGTTGTTTTTGTAAAACATAGAAATCTTAGTTCAAAAAATTAAATTAGTGGAACTAATACAATTGAAATTTATTTGAGATTTTTTATAAAATAAAGTTTCTATATATAAAATAGTATGTAATTGATATCTCGTTTTTATACTGTTATTTTGGCCAGACTTTACATCGAAATTGTGACTAAAATCATGAATTTACCATGCTTTTGTGCTTGTTTGCCAGGACTTAGCACCGCCGTCGTGTTTTGTTTTTATTTTACAGGAACTCGATGAAAACAACAAGTTAGATGGCTAGATGACTCATTCTTAGCCTAGATCAGACCACGACTCAACCAGACGCAGCAACCACGCGCATAACCGCATGGTCAGCAGCCACAACAACATTCGGTCACCACAATTCGGACTGAATTGTGATGAATTTGGACCGAATTCCCATACAGGCAAGTTTTGGTCAACTTTGGAAGGACATTTTCGTGAATTGAAAGGCTCCTAGGTCGGTTTGCAAGTTAAGTAGGTTCCTAGGGCGTCCAAGGAAGGAGAAGAAGGCTATATATACGCCCCCTTTCTTGGAGAGAAGGTCATCTTTGATTCGGCCGCATTTTTTCACCTTCCACATGAGAGAGATAGGTCTAGCACGTTTTTGGGAGGCCACACCCTACTATTACAACGAGTTCCAGAGGCTTGGAGGAGTATCTAGCACCACGGCAGTAGCTTGCGACTTGGAGATTCAGTTTATTGTTGTATCACATACTTTTATTCATTATTTTGATACTATGACTTGTTATTTATTATCTATTATTGTTTGTATGTTATTTGAGACCATGTTAGGCTAAAAAATTGTCGTCTTAGGGGTAGATGTACCTTAGGATTTGGTTCATTATGTGAAACTTGATGTTTGATTAGTTTATGCGAGTTGCTTGTTGGAATTTGATATTTAATGTTTGTGTTGAGAATTGTTAACTAATTATGTTGCTTAATGGATGAACGACCATGTATTGTTAGGAACAACATGTATCAATTAACAAAACTTGCATAAGTACTTCGAGATAGGTTAAAAGACGAAAGTCAACCAGCGTGTAACTGATAGGTAAAAGCTTTATCTAAGTGACAATTTATAATAGATGTCTCGTAGAAAAACAACAAGGAAACTCGAGTAAGTCTACAAACACACGAAAGTTGAGGTACAATACACTTGATGAGGGTTAATACTAGGTTCTATACTAAATACCGTGTCCAATAGACGAGAACAGAGGACTAGAGAGTTTAGGTATGGCTAGATGGACCCTTCGCATGACTTAATCAACAAAATCAAGTAGAATGTGACGTTTATTTAGTGGAATTCGGACCGAATTGGACACAATTTGGACCGAATTGGCGAGTCAGAACATGACAATGCAATGATTCGCGCCCCTGCAACCAAACCAAAGTGAAATCGAACCCTAATTAAGATACTTTTAATAGCATCTTTTAAACCCAGAAAACACTTCAAAAATATTTATTTAAATTGTTTTGATTTTATTTCATCTTTACCTTAATTAATTGATTTTTAGACTTAAAAATAAACTACAAAAATTTATTGTCTAGCTTTAGCAAACACATAGGATTAGTATTCATTCCTGTCCTTGTGAGATCGACACCTTAGCTTTACTCTAACGCCTAATCAGATAAACAAGATTTTTATTTGAACTTGATTTTCACTTCGTAATTTATATTACAGATGTGTGCATTGTGCATTTATATTGCTTTTATTTTAGAATATAGAGGACTAGTAAAGCTTGATAATTTTAATAAAAGTTTCTTATTGAGATTGATTGCAATAATATATAGGTGAATTTTATTGCTTGTGATGTCGTATTGATATGTTGACATGAAATTTGATTTCTGAAATGAAATTATTGATTGTTTGCACTTGTTTGAAATATTTAAATTTATCTATATTTGATATGAAATTAAGTACAAAAGAATTTCGAGGTCGAAATTTAACTTTTAAGGAGGGAAGGATGTTACAATTGATTTTTTTGTTGTTTATAAATTTTGAAATTTATGACCATGATATTTGAATTTCCGAAAATTTTTGAAATTTTGTCATATTTAACTTCTAAAAAAAAATTCATCAAAATTATTCTTAAGTTGTAAAAAAAAAATTTCTTGCACCGTTCCTTGATTTCTATGCCCTCAGAAATATTTCATTAGAATTATAAAGTAGCAAATCAATTATGGATACAAAGTAAGTCTAGTTTGCAATTTAAGGTCGGTTTTTGTATTTTCAATAAATGAAGCTTCTTAAGTAATTTCTTGCATTTGGTACTTAAAAATGTCAGCATGTTAAGTGGGACCTTGCGTCTGGATGTTTCTTTGGTACAAACAATTACTGATCCATTGAGTTTATTCAAAAAAATTACATGATGCCTTCTTACGGAAATCGCCCACTAATGGGAATTGCTACAGGCAGCAGGTTTTTTGCTGCTTGCAACACAATTATTTTTCTAATGACTAAACTGCCCTTTGTATCAACCGTTTGTAATTTTGTATCAACCGAACTTTGCAATTCATTTATAATTTTCTTTTCAGTTTGCAAAATCTGGAAAATTGACAGTATACACTCAATTTTGGATCATCAAGTAGTATATACTAAATTGAATTTTCAGTATCCGTAATGTTATTTGCACAAGCCACCAGAAATTAAATTTGTCCACAAATAGGATATGATTATTGTAAATTTCAAATTTCTTAGAAGATAGGATGAAGCATACCATTGTTGCAAATCCTAAAATTTTTACAAGATTAGAGGGAGAATACGGCAGTGGGTTAATACAACGGGCAATTTAGTCATTAGAAAAATAATCATGTTGCAAGCAGCAAAAAAACTGTTGCCGATAGCAATTCCCCCCACTAATTAATTAGTGGTTGCCATCATTATTACCCCTCTTTATTTCTCCTCTTTGCACACTGAATCGAAACCCATCATCCCTCTTAGAAGTCTTTGAAAGATAATAGTAAAATCCACATGATAGTCAACCTAGAAAAGGAGAAAAATGAGAGGTGGCACAAGGAGTGAAAGTTTCATTCAATGGGAGGTGGCGCAAGGAGTGAAGTCTCATTCAATGGGTGGTTTCTTCCTTTCTTTATACAATTTTTATTCGCTTGTCACTGATCAGTGTTAGAGTGAGTGAGATATGTTCAATAGCATGAGTTTTTAGCTTTAGACATCGTATAGTAGTAGGAAATATAAAAGCATGTTTTCTGCAAAGGATTTAGTATAGTTTATTCTTCTCTAAGAAAATCTTATTGTATTGAGTAAATAAAACGTGAATTATCTTTTATTTCCTTTTCTAGCGCTCAACTTCATGAGCACAGGTCAGAAGTGGAATATGAGTATAAGTTTCTATAAACCTATACACAGTCTCTTTGATTCAATAATTGTATACTGCTACTGCTAAAGAGAATAAAAGTCTTGTAATAAAGTTGTCGCCAACCTTGTTTGATGCAGGGGCATTCTGGGATGCAGAAACATAATCAACACAGCCCTTTGTTGAATCAGATATGATGAGTGCACCACTGCACCTTGATAATTTAATATGCTCTTTAAGCTTTGATTTCTTTATGTCAAAATAAGCATGTCATGTCCACTAATTTCTGTTAGTATATATGAGGACCTTGTATTTTCTTGTCAATTGCTTTTCATAAACCTATAGGTGGATCATGTAGTTAGCTTTCCTTCTTTTGAGCTGATACCAATAAAAGTCAGCCAACATATGATTTCTGAAATTACAACTTTCTTGCGTCAATATATGAACAAAATAGATAAGAGTCCTGTTAGAAAATAGAAGTTAAAATAATGGTGATTCTTTAGTTGTTGCATATGGATGTCATTCCTGTCCTGTGTGAATTCACATTTGTTATAGCAATTGTCTTATTCTCTTTGACAAATGCTCTTCTGCTTACAAGTGGATAATTTTATCTTGGGGATACTTTAATGTAATTTCCAAGGAAACA
Organism: Rhynchospora breviuscula; assembly: GCA_027562975.1. Classification (NCBI taxonomy): domain Eukaryota; kingdom Viridiplantae; phylum Streptophyta; class Magnoliopsida; order Poales; family Cyperaceae; genus Rhynchospora; species Rhynchospora breviuscula. The sequence continues at coordinate 5,216,966 of CM050400.1, read as the reverse complement.
AAGTATAAATAGTAAAGATGTGAATATGGCCTGTTGGAGACTTGGAGGTACAGGAACTTTATGGTTCAATAAAGTTTTATTTTCTTTGCACAAGTAGTAAAATTTGTTTCAAGCGTATATGAGGTCATGTGTAAAGCAAAAGTTGCAGTTAGCCTGAGAAGGAGGGATTTGAGCACAAAGGCGCATGGATACGATAAATGTTATTCGCAACCTGTTGCAAGTACTGTTATATTCTTTTGCTAATTCCCTTGTACCTGTTGTCATTTTGTATAGTTAATTTAAAATAAAGACCCCCTCCAGTATCTTATTGTATAGTGTTTAGTTGAGCTTTGTTAGTCATACAAGCAAATAATCAACATGAATCATTAAAGAATGCTTAAAATGAAAGACAATCTACTGGCTACTGCTATCCAAATCAGTCCATCTTTCCTTCACTTTGTAATGCACCAATACCAAACAATCAACCCACTAGTACCCAAAACAAAAGTAACCCCCACGGCCCCACCAACATCATCGTACCAACAATCATGTACCACCAATAGATGGGGCACTTACCTAAGTCAAGAAGACGCAAAATATACAAAGCCTAATACCTTCCTCCTTCCATTCTCGTGAGGTTAGAAAACCAATCTAATGTCCCCAAAACCTATCAGTACCAGACTCATGCTGCCGTACCTGTAGGCGGTTCCCTCATCTCCTTAGGCAGACGCAAGCTAAACCGACATCACCACCGGATTCCTCTCTCTACCACGATCCTGCAGAGCTCCGTTTTAAGAGTTGCGGTGGCTTGAATCGTAATCGGATCTATACCTGTTAAACTCTCGGACCCGCTAAAGAAGGAAATAAAACCCGCTTCTTCTTCGTTTAGCTTTAGCTTAGGACTGTAAATGGTACGGTACAGTACGGTAGAAGGTATTTTCATACCCGCATCCGTTGAAATTTTTTTTACCCGTGCCCGTACCCATATCAGTTAAGACAGGCTTTACCCGCACCCTACCCTACCCGCACCTATTAAGAATTGACGGTAAGGGTAGGATAACGGTACATAATGGATAATAATAATATTATTAATTTAATAAAAAATATATGATATGCTAAATAATTAATATCAAATAAATATATAGATAAAGTAAAATATTTAGATAATATTTTAGATATAACAAAATCATGAAATTTATTCTCAATATCAAAAAATCTGTATAACTAATTATATATTATAATATAATAAAGAGTGCAAATTAATTTTTTCATCATCATAAATAAATTTGGATGAAGATCGAAATTAATAATATATCTTAGTAAATATGCTAAAAATATGATTATCTATACATATATGTTTGTAAAATATTACTCGTTAGATAATGGGTACGAAATAGTCCTTAACCGTACCCGTACCCGATAAGTTAACAAAATTTTTTTTCTTTACCCATACCCATATCCGTTAGTCTAATGAAAATAAAACCTTATGCGTACCCGCTTTATCGAATACGGTACGGGTACGATAAGTTGGTAAATGGGTTTCATTAACAACCCTAGCTTCAGCGTGCTTGACCCATTCGTTTCGATTCTCTGTGGCCATAACCCAGCGCACGTCGTCAGACACCCACCGCACAGAATCACATCTTGCGCTGACCTTTTAATCAAGAGAGTGCTAACCTCCAAACCGTCCGATTAATGATGGATGCCCCGTAAATAATACCAAATTGATAGGCCCGAAAAAATTTAACTGTCGAGAAAATCATACGGTTCAGATCGAAAGTTGACACTCTACCGATCTTAAACTGTCATCATATATCTCTACTAGTAAAAGCACGTATGCAAAGGCCAAAAAAATTAAGCGAAAGGTGTAAACAATTGTTTACTCTATGCAATCTTAATCATTGATCGTTTAAATCAATGGTTGGATGTTATCGATGGATATAAGTTTACAGGCTCTTCATTTTTAATAGAAAGAAATCTGTAGTTGGATTAGTTGTGCACTCATCAAAATAGGAAAAAAATTATCACTGAATTAGTTATGCACTATGTTTGGAAAGACAACACATATGAAAAAATTTATTAAAATAATAATAATTTTTTATTATTTTAGAAAAGAACATCTATATAAAATTTTTCCTATATGTATAAGTTACCCACCCATTGAGTGAGTATGGTTTGCTAGTAATGAAAAGTTAAGTAGGGGAAATGTTGGCCCAAAACCAGCTAGGCCCAGGAGGAGCAGGATTGGTGTAGAAATTAATTAAGCCTAGCTAATTTTATCGGACTTTCTTTTCTCTCTTCCACCTCACTGCTGACGTAGGTCCACTTGGAAGACACTTCGGATTCCCTTGCTTAAAGTGGAGCCAATTGGAAATTGCCAACACAACAGAAACTTTAAAAATCAATAGAAAATAGTAGGGAACTCGTAAAAATTCAAATAAAACATCCATAAAATTCTAAAAATCTAAATAAACCAAAATTATTGATATTTGATTCCAAAATCTACCAAAATAATGCTCTTTTGTGTTTCCAAAATATTTCCCTATAAAAAATAAAATTAAAAAAATTCTAAAAATGAAAATAACAATAGTAATAGTAATAAAAATAATAATCTCATTGAATCATTTTCAATAAAATTTCCAAAATAAAATTTAAGTAATTTCGAAATTAAAAGATTTTAAAGGAGCTATTTTAAAACTAAGTACTTTCAAAATAAGTATTTTTAAAAAAAGTAAAAAGGTTTCAAAAATCAAGACAAGAGGAAAATTATTTAAAAATATTAAAAACCATCATTAAAATAATTGAAAATGAGTAATTGCTGATGTCGTTCTTTGAAAGAACTATATCTGCTAAAAAATGATATTAGCTGATATCGTTCTTTCAGTATCAGTTCTTCAAAATACGAAATTACAAACCTCTTGTTAAATTTGGATTAAATTAGTAATATTTTCGAAATTGCTGAATATTTTAATATCAGGAATTATAACCACCATCGGCAAATAAACCATCGCGAGCCATCGCTAAACACAAAGTGAACACATACAACAAACAAGATAAACATATAAGCTAACAAAGTGAACACTTACAAACAAATAAGTATTGTCATCTTTTGTTCAGATTTTTATCAGGAATTATAACCACCATCGGCAAATAAACCATCGCGAGCCATCGCTAAATACAAAGTGAACACATACAACAAACAAGATAAACATATAGGCTAACAAAGTGAACACTTACAAACAAATAAGTATTGTCATCTTTTGTTCAGATTTTTATATGTATATTGAACTTATTTTTATTAAACTTACTTGTTTGTATGTGTTCACTTTGATCACTATATATGTTCACCTTATCTATTCTATGTGTTCACTTTATATTTAGCGATGGCAGGGATGGTAAAACTGAAGATGGCAGTAATCAATTTTCGATTTTTATATGTATATTGAACTTATTTTTATTAAACTTACTTGTTTATATGTGTTCACTTTGATCACTATATATGTTCACCTTGTCTATTCTATGTGTTCACTTTATATTTAGCGATGGCAGGGATGGTAAAACTGAAGATGACAGTAATCAATTTTCTTTTAATATTATTTAAAAATTTTTAGGATCACAACTAAGTCAATGAGAATTCGACCCATTGGGCTGACAAATTGAACAATCCATTTATCCATCCACCGGAAAAATTAACGCGCATGCAAGAATCGATTAGTCTCAAACGATTCGATTCGACTCTGTTTCCATTTCTCTCCTCTTCTAGTTCTCGCCCTTTCCAGAAACAACTCGAATAAAAACCTAGAAAGAGAAAGAGAGAGAGAGGGAGATGGCGACGTACAACGGGCTGGTGCAGCCGGTGGGGCAGAAGCGGCTGACCAACGTGGCCGTGGTTCGCCTGAAGAAGAGCGGCCTCCGCTTCGAGATCGCTTGCTACAAGAACAAGGTGCTCTCATGGCGCTCCAAAGTGTAATTCCCTCTTTGCCCCTCTCTTTCTCTTTCTGTCCTATATTTGCGTTTCCCACTGCTTGAATTGCGCTATTAATTGATTAATTAATTTGATTGAAGGGAGAAAGACATAGATGAGGTGTTACAGTCCCACACTGTCTATTCCAATGTTTCCAAAGGGGTTCTTGCTAAATCCAAGGATTTGATTAAGGCTTTTGGCACTGATGATCAGACTAAGATATGCTTGGAGGTAAGTGCTTCTCCTTTTGTTAATTAAATTAATTGGTTAATTTCATGTCAACCCCTAGAAATTTTTGAAACATACATGTATGTATATTCAAACAGGGTTATACGGATGCATATGATCCCACCAAAATGGGATATAAGTTTCTACAAATTTTGAAACATACACGTCCTTAGAAGTTCTGTTACCAATTTACATGGCTATGAGGTATTGGATATAAGTTTCTAAAAATTTGGGAGTTGTAATGCTCATGGTATATACCTACCCTGTTTTACTGGACCCATCTGACTGTTTGGATTGAACTTGATAATTTGTATTTTGTAGAGAGAAACATGAAATTGTGTCAGAAATTCTATTAGTTCTCCTCTCTTAGTTTTAACAATTCTAATTGGATTGAAATGAAGATACTAGAGAAAGGAGAGCTACAAGTAGCAGGAAAGGAGAGAGAATCAGTGCTGTCGAGCCAGTTTAGAGATATAGCAACAATTATTATGGAAAAGACAATCAATCCTGAGACAAATCGACCTTATACCATCACCATGATTGAGCGACTCATGCATGAAATTCACTTTGCTGTTGACCCCAATACTTCCTCCAAGAAACAGGTTCCTTGTTATTTATTGTTATAAAATATTAAAAGAGCTGCTGATTTGACATGCCCTAAAAATGTATTAGTTTTTAAGTTCCCAGCAATCTTTGGGATAGCTGCAAATAGCCTGAACCTTGTATACCTTTGTAAAAATTTACTTCCCAGTTTATATGAATTATTACAAAGAAAATTCAGGTTGAATTTCTTTAAATAATTATTCTTTACTTGACTTAATTTGTTGCTGGTGTTTTTGCAAATATTTGGAAATGCGGAGTAATGTATATAAGTGCGATAAATGTTGGGGATATTTTCCTAGGATGGTAAAATGTTCGGTGTATTTTGCAAAATTTTTCTTTAAAAAACAGTTGTGTTAATATGGTTACTTCATTATTCGATTGTACAGGCATTGGATCTGATTAAGGAGTTACAGAAGCACTTTCCTATAAAGAGGGCTCCTATGAGACTCCGGCTTATTATCCCCCAAAGCAGCTTCCCTTCTCTGCTTGACAAAATCAGCTCCTGGGAAGGTACTACCATTTTGTCAAGAGATGAATCTGGCAATGAACCATCTATTGTAAGTTCTACTGTCTAACCTTATATATACAACTGAAAATTCTGTTGAAAGGATGCGTACTTAATTTTTTAATTGTGTAGGTGTGTGAAATTGAACCGAGTCTTTATCGAGAGTGTGATGCATTAGTGAGAAACATGAAGGGTAGATTAGAAATACTCGCTGTGTCTGCACATACAGAAGGTGATGCGCAAGTAGAAAGTAGTGACGATACTGAAGATTACCCCTCAACCTCCACAAGAGATGCTGAGCCTTTTAACACAGATTCCATTTCCCTGTTAAGTGATAAAATGGGGAAGCACCAAATTTCTACTACAGGCAAGAGTGAGGAACAAGGGTTGAAGCAGAAACTGTGCACATCTTGCAATGTTTCTTTTGGAGATGCCAAGCAGTTCAGGGAGCATTCAAAAACTGATTGGCACAAACATAACATGGTGAGGAAGACTAAGAATCTCCCACCTCTTACCCAAGAGGAGTGCTTGACTGAAATGCAGTTTGAGAATAGCAACAATGATCTGAAGGATTATAACTTTTGAGCGATTCTACTTTTTTTCTGTTCCTTATCAAGGATCAAGTTCCCATCAGCATTGCTGGGGCAGTATTGTGGAGAAAGTTTTGTTACATACAATAGTTGTGTATTACTGTGAGATGTTAGTATTGACTATTGAACGAAGAAAATATCATAGTTTCATGTTTGCCAATTGCCATGCTGCGCTCGCGCTCATGTTATTTGAACTTTCCATGCATTTTGGCAAGTTGAGAGCTGAATGAGAGGTTAATATTAGTGAAGCAAATATGATTTTCAGTAGAAAGATAATCTCCATTGTCATGCTAGAAAGTGCCGTAATTTTAGTTATTTCTGAAGTAAAGGTTGTCGGTGCTTTACATTTAGAATACTTGTGCAGAGCTATTTAAATTTTACTTGATCTTCAAGTATCTTAAACCTCTGTTGTTTAAAATTTCCTAAGATCACTGCTCAAGCATTCAACATATGCACTAATGTATATTTGTCACTGCTGACAGCAATGAAGAAATTGCCAAGGACACTGGAAAGAAAAGATATATCAATAATTTCGACGTGTATAAATATATCTAAAAGAAATGGTACTTGGTGCTACCTGTCAAATTTATTTACAAAATTTCCAACAGAAACGAAATATATAATACAGCGGTATTCATAATGAATTACTGGGTTTTATCATTTCAAAGCGATCTCAATCATTTTAAGCAAATAAAAGCAAACAAAACCAACAATAAGGACACTTTAAATTAACTTTGTTATGGACTTGTATGGAGGCTATTGGACGTGGAGTCGGTATTTCGTTACTGGTATCTCTTATATCAGACAGTTGTCATTTCTTCCGATTAAACATTTTTTTTGCAATTCCTCGTTTGAATAACTTTCACAAATAGATAAAATAGCTTGAGGTACTGATTGGCAGTTCGTATGATGTTCATCAATTTAAAATTACAACTGCAATGTTGATGTCAGTAAATGCAAAAATCTGGCCTTGTATAGTTTCCTTTAAAAATATATTAAAATTGATTCAAACAAAATTATTTCTTTCTTGAGGGATGTATTTATAATTCGCACCTTTATCCAGTTTTTAATTGTTTTGATTGAATTCGATTTTATTAATGAATTTTGAATTAAGTTATATATAGAACACTAAAAAGGTTCTCTCAGTACCAACTATATTGCTCAGCCTAGCCGGTATGTAGTATATAGTAGCTTGTATGGATTTTAATCGGTTGTGGCTCTGCCCAAGAATATATAGACCTAGCTATGGTGCATTTTTAGGCTATGAGAGAAAGGAGAGAAGAAAAATTCATACATAAACGGGTAGAGCGAAATAGGATGAAACTGATCGTGTATGGTGTACAGAAAGGGATATGATAACTTGAGAGATTTGTGAGTTTCAGTCGAGTAAAAGGGCTGAAGTTACTGCTTAGTATATCATGTTTGTTCATGATGTAATTTTTATTGTTCGAGCTTTCAATGATGTGCCATCATCTTTGCACACTGTTTCTATCTATTATCTGTTTCCTTTCTTCTTCTTTTTTTTCCCCAGTTTACTTTCTTCTTTTTTCTTACCAGTTGGTCCCTAATCAATCTGTCTCTGTCATAATGGAACTTCTTGTTTAAATGAAAAGGCTTGGGAGATTTTACCAGCAAAACTATAACAATATAAGATAATTATCGATGTTTGATATTAGAACAAACAATAATTTAAAATATTCAAATACAAAATGCGACGTATTAAAGTGGAAAGTATTAAAAATTTCTCCAAAGTCTTTTGGCATATTATATCATAAAAAGTCTAAAAATCTGGGAGAGGTATTTTTAGAATGGGTACCAAGCACAAAGGTTTTTTTTTAGCTACGAATGCACCAAACCCCTCTGTCATGGCCAAATCGTGCTCTCCAATTCCATCAGGAAGCTCCCAATCAAAATGCAACAAAATATGTGCAAGAGCCATCTCCATTAGTACCGTGCTGAAGAGTAAACCAGGACACATCCTCCTCCCGGCGCCGAATGGAACAAACTCAAAATTCTGTCCCCTGAAGTCAACACCAACTCGTTCAAACCTCTCAGGTTTGAACTCATTTGCATCTGCCCAGTAACGTGGGTCCCTTCCTAGAGCCCATGCATTGATTAGTACACGTGTACCTGATGGAATTGTGTAGCCAAGCAGTTTGCATGTCTGTTTGCAAAACCTTGGTATGAGAGGCACAGGTGGATGTAATCTTAGGGTTTCCTTGATTACTAGTTTGAGATAGCTCAATTCAAATAGGGTATTTTCGTCAATATGAGTCTTCTCTCTCATGGCCTGCCGTACCTCTGCCTGAGCCTTCGCCATCACTGTTGGGTGTCTCATTAATTCCGACATGGCCCATTCAAGTGTTGATAATGGAGTGTCGGTTCCAGCGATGAATACATCCTTCAAAGCATGCAGAGCGGAAGTCAATTATATATGTAACTACCCTTAAAAAACAGTATTAATGATGATGGAACAATATAAAATATTTAAATCCTTTTCCTCAAATTCGATGCCTGAATCACTCAATATTTTCATTATCTCACACATGCAACTGTCACCTTTAATAATTGTTTATTTAATTAATAAATGACTTCTTGCATACTAGTGCAATTTAACAATCGAGAATCAACCATATTGTGAACAAACTTGGTGTTTTCAGATATATATTTGTTAGCTCCTCATATGCACTTATTCAGTTTTTCGTGCTAATTAAATGTCGTAAGCATATTTAGATCCTAAAATCTTTTGAAAATAAAGTCAAACAAATTGATCCCATTAGTGAAACCCTTGGTTTTTTACGAACATGAGAAATTATATAGAGAAAAATACAAGACATACCAACATAACAGCCTTAATATTATCCAAGGTGAGGGGGACTTCTAAGTCACCTTGTTCCTTCGCCTTGATTAATGCATCAGCCAAATCCTCTATGTCGTCATCTATCCCATTTTGTTCTTTTGGCACCTTCAAGTGCTCCTTTATCGTATCATCTAATATCATGTCCAGCTCTCTGTACTTACAATATTGCGACATAAATTAAAGTTAGGTTCATAGAGAACCTCACTAAATGTCCCGCTCTCCAAGACACATTTTTTAATTAAAAATTAAATATGTTATTATATTATGGCATATTTTAATAGCTTAATTTAATAATGTAATATATATATATATACATATATGCATATATTATATGCATACATTATATATAGTTCGTATATGTATATTATATGCAAAAGATATATTTGTAATACTAATTATATTATATATCAACAAATAACAAATTATTCCATTGAAATGCATCTGTATATTATCTAATTTTCACCATTTTAGACATCATAAGAAATGAAACGATAAATTAAAAAGATATTTTTTAAGTAGTATTCCGGTATACTTATAAATACCACAATAGCAGCATAGCGGTCTATCAAATCATACCGCTATAGCTAATGGCGCTATTGCGGCCACTATTTAAATCACTAATTACTGCAGTAGTGATGTTTTAGGGAAAAAAAACATACAAGTATTTATTTCAATTGTCTAATTACCTATGGATTGTCTTGAGTTTTCTTCTCCTATTAACATCCAACCAGGTCAAGGATGTTTTAGGGAAAAAAACATACAAGTATTTATTTCAATTGTCTAATTACCTATGGATTGTCTCGAGTTTTCTTCTCCTATTAACATCCAACCAGGTCAAAGGATGTTTTAGGGAAAAAAACATACAAGTATTTATTTCAATTGTCTAATTACCTATGGATTGTCTCGAGTTTTCTTCTCCTATTAACATCCAACCAGGTCAAGGATGTTTTAGGGAAAAAAACATACAAGTATTTATTTCAATTGTCTAATTACCTATGGATTGTCTCGAGTTTTCTTCTCCTATTAACATCCAACCAGGTCAAGGAAGGGAATACATCAGAGAAACTAAACCTAGAACCGAGTTCAGTTATCTGTTTTATAATCTCCAACAACCTTTCTTGCCTTTTGCACCTTTCTCTAAAGGCCGAACGACAGATTACGTTGTTTACCATCTCTGCTAACTTCATGCGCATGTTCACCGGTGTTCGATCAAAGGACTCTTTGCAAAATGCTCTTAGCATGGCAAAGATTTCTTCTCGCCGGATTGAGGCAAATGAACTTACCCGTCCTGTGGAAAGGAGATCTGAGTTGCAGATGCGACGCAATTGACGCCAGTATACACCTTCAGAGTACAGAATGTCTGTGCTTCCATAAAATAAGAGATCTGAGAGAGACAGCTTGGGATGACTTCCAAAGTTGGCATCCTGGGTCTGCATCACCTATATACATGATTGTGATATAAATAAATAAATATCATTAGCATACATGTCAAAAAGTTACTTAAAATTAACAATTTGTTTAATTTTTCTGAAAAAGTAAAGCCCGCAAATATTTTACTTACCAAACGATGAACTGTTATTTAACAAGTTGCTAATTAGTTCACATTACCTGTTGTGCGGGCTCAGAGGAAGAGACGACAACCACATCAATCTCACCTACACGAAGTAGCATGACTGGCCCGTGGGACCTAGCAAGGTTGCGCAAGGCATGGTGGGGCTGGCTGGCAGTAACCAGGTAGTGTAGACTTCCAATAATTGGGAGTTTCCACGGACCAGGTGGAAGGTTAATTTGGGTTTTCCAGTTTGGGGCTTTTCTCACTAGAATAAGAGAGGGGAGGAAAAAGAGAAGGACAAGAGTGATTATTAGATTAGTGAATTCCATCTTCGTTCTTCTTCTCTCTCCTTGTGGTATATGTTAGTATGTTACCACAGTTATAAGAGAGCTGCTCATGCTGGGGGATACCAAGATTCACAAGCTCTTAGGAATTAATCATACATAATTATAGTAAGAAAAGTTGTTATACAACAACTGGATACTCCAGAAGACAATCCAAACAGAGAGCAGCTGCAGCTTCTGACAGAGGATTTGCAAGTTGCAACAGAATTGACAGCCCACATTCCACCAATTAATGATCCCTTTGTGGGGTCCTACTCTTCACTCATTGCAATGTGACAATTGGAGAAAATTATTAGCAGGAATTAGGTCTTTGTATTTGTCTCTTCTATATATGTCATAAGTGGCTGCTGTAGAATGTAATGAAAACTCAGAATTGGAATACGATTGAGAAAAGCTTATCAGTTCTTTACCAGTATATTTGCCCGTATCCAATTTCAGCTATATTATGCATTTTAAAAGTGGATTATATCAATATTTGATTAATGGATTCATACATATTTCAACTGGTGATTAAACCCTTTCAATTCATTTCACTTCTAGTAGGACATTTTTTTTTTCTACGCACCGACCATAATGTACAGAATCTATTTTGGCAAAATTGGATAAAACCCCAAAAATCTTGTTCATTCGGATATAAACCATGTAACCTTTGAAACTAGAAATAATTCCTTGTATTTATGTTAATTTTGTCTATAAATTATATTCATCAATTTTAATAATATTTTAAATATAGATATTCGGTTTTAAAGATGTATGTCCAAACTATCTCACCCTTCAACTAGAATATGAAAATTGTTTAATACGAGACAATTCTCTTCCTTGAGAAAGAGACGCCGCACCTAAGCAACTTAATTTTATGTGCTTGGCGGTTCAATTAATTTTAAATCATGTAATATGGCCCTTAATGTACATGGAAATTGTGAATGTCTTAATTGACCCGTTGTTAGTACTACAGCTTTAATTGTCATGTCATTAATGGATGCCTAACTTGGAAGAAGCATTTTAACATAACTAGACAACAGACAGTTTACTATATAATATGATGCATAAAACACTTGGATATCAAAAAACGAAAAGGTTGGCATGACTGGAATCATTAATTCAAAACAGAAGAGTCGTAGTTTTAGAGAAAGACTTGAAGCTGAATTTGACGAGTGGAGACTGGATAGGACTGCATAACGGAAGAAACGGAGGCGAAAGTGTCTCGTTAACTGTTTCATTTCGGTGACGAAATTGGATTCTGTTTCGTTAATCGTTTCGCAGGGCTGGAACTGTTAAGATTTACGTAATTTTCGCAATTTACACTGTGACGAAACTGTTTCGCTGTTTCATTGATCGTTTCGCTAAACCAGATGAAATAAAATTTTGTTTAGTTAGCCGTTTTGTCAGGACGGAACGAAACGAAAAACAGTGAAACGATTAACCGTTTGCTACTGGAGAGCATTGGCACGAATATATGATAAAAATGCACTTGTGAATCCTGTCAGTTGGGAAAGTTTTTTCTTGACCCCCGGCCCATTGCTTTGAGCAGGGAGTAGTTTATTTTTTTTTTTTTAGGTTGATTAAAAAGAATGCAACACAGGGACTTCCCATTAAAATTTAAATCCAATACAATCTCAAGGGACTTTTCGAAGTATAGAAAGCATAGAAATTTTCGGATTTATAGCTCCGTACATTTACTACTTAGATAGATATATAGCTCTGACGGGACCTCATCAAGAGGAAGTACATGTGAAATCTGGGTCAGATCCGGTAATTATGGTCTATGGACATGACCAAAATAAGAAAGATTAAGTGCCACGTTAAATATCTGGATCAAGAATTGGCTCTTGGTCTAGTGACAAAAAACAAACGCTTTTTCAATAAGAGGTCGCGGGTTCGAAACTTGATTGGAGGTCCTTTGTGACATTTAATTTCAAAAAAAATAAGTTGGAGAACTTGACCTCTATTTTATCTTAAAAAAATATCTCGCAAAATCTCATAGGACAGATCTTACCTAAAAAAATGAAAAAAAAAACAGCAGTACCACCTGAAATTTCTACGTCAGATTTAAAGGCAAAAATAAAGTTCACTTGATAAAAATTTTTATTTGTGATTATGAAGTTCCTCTCGGAATTTGGAATTCTGAGCTTTCTTTGTTTTCGTTTTCGAATTTTACATATGTAGCGTGTATCATCGTATCCCTACTAGATTCCTCTGTAAAGAAAAAGAGAAGAATTTATTTCAGTTTACGAAATTCAAACTTTAACGGGATAAAAAGAGAAAAAGCGTATAATCTATATTACTTATAAAAGCACCTTACAAAGGCTGTAACAAAAATCAGATAAAGGTTGTAACATATCCTTAACATCAATTATGGGTCATTGATTTTATTGATCTAATGTGATCTATGGTCTGAATTTGTATATCAGATAAAAAGATATCCATTTGTCTGAAAACGGCCAGGCGGTGGAATGGTTTTTACGCGAGCGCGTTAGCTGCACTTCAACGGTTCGAGTCTCCGCATCGCTCAATTTTTTTTTATTTCATTTTTGCTATACCGTGTTTTCTCTCACCGAACCCTAATTATTTTTTCGCTGCTCAATTTCTTCCCTTATTTGCCTCTTTCCTTCTTCGCCTCCCTCTCCCCACTCCTCCCTCCCTCATCGCGGCCACAAAGAGAAACCAATTTTAGGGTTTCGTGAGCAGCCTACTACCTATCTCCCCATGGCTTCCCTTTTTCCTCTCGATTGTTCCTTCAAACGGCGAGAGTAAACGAACCGATGAACCTCTTTGTCGCCGTATTTTGGAGGGCTCCGGCCTCCATCGTCAGTGTAGATGGTACAGGCGTGTCTTCCTCTTTCGATTGAGCTCCGTTTTTTTTATCTCCTTGGGTCCCTTCTTCTCTGATTATTCCAGGAGGAGGCGGTGTGAGCTTGGCGACAACGTTGGCTCCGTTTTTTATCAACATTTGGAAAAGGTAAAAACTAGGGAATCAAGCTGTTGCTTCGATTTTGTGAGAGCTAACTGTAGATTATTGATATACATCAATTACTTATTTCCGGATTTTCACCTAACTTGCTCTCTGTCGAATCTAGATCAGTCGAATCGTGGTTTCAGGAATCTGGCCTGAAAGGTGCTTTTCGAGGGAAGGACTTCTTAAATTCCTAGTGTTAGTTCCTTTTCAGTTTTTTTCTTTTTCCAATATCTTTTCGTTTGTTGTTTTTTAAAAATTTACTTCACTCATTCTTTCTGTACTTTGCTTTCTCAGCAAGATAAAGGGTTATCGCCAGTGATTCTTCCTATTAGGATGGATGGAGCGATCAGATCACAAAATGTACGTGTTTTTAACCGCCGCTGCCTAACCCTCTTCTTAGGAGCTCATGATCTTCTTGCTAATTACTGATGCAATATATATTAATTAGTAAGTTTTTATTTTTATGCAAACCAATTTGAACTTTCTTGGTTGTTGTATCTCTTTCATTTGCTTCTCCTGTTGGAATTTTACACCAGTTTTGCGCAGTAATACCTGAGAATTGTTCTCATTATGGACCTCTATGTTGAACTGGTGTGTGAGCTTCGAAATTTTTCTTTAGAGTGTGCTGGTAAAAACTGTTGCGTAGTTTATCTTATGATCAGGTGCTTCGGCAGCAATTGCAGATTAAGAGTCCTATGCAGTTTTGACCGTGCATATTATTTGTTCATATTTCAGGCAACAACGAAGTGCTCTTTATGGCCATGGAAAATTTGTAAGTTGTTTTTCCCTTCTTTTTTCTTCCATATCTTTGTTCTGAGAAAATGCACTGGTGCTTATGGTTGTGTTTGGATGAGGTTTTCCACACTTACATGGTTAAATATGCTGTGTGAGTGTAAAATGCATGTAGATCAAAAGAATTAATACATGGTTAAATGCACTAATTTACTTTGGAATGGACATTATGGTTATCTTTTGCAGTAACTGACTTAGCCTGAGCCAATTTTTATTATATTTTTTCTTGCGCTGACCTTCATTTACCTTCGATCATTTTTTTTTAACATTGAATTTCTTAAAACTTTTAATGTATATTTCTGTATTGGTTTTTATCAGCAGTTGAATTGATAGCTCCACTAGCTCATTGTCCGGTTTAGTTTCCAAAATATATTAATTCTATTCTTCATTTGGAATATAGCTCCACTAGGCTTTTCCCCTCCTGGCGCACCATCGGCTGAACAAGGACGATAGATCAATCTACGAAGTGAGAGAGGAAGAGAGAATGAGAGAGGTAACAGAGCTTTATAATTGTTTGATGTTTCTCATGTTGACAACTATTATGGCAAGCAAGCAGTGTGTATGGTCAGCTATGAAAATAACTATTGTGATTCTAATTAAGGGGCTTAATTGTAATCTGTATGGTCATGTTTATATACAGAATGCATTACTAAATTTTTATTTTGAATAAATTTTGACAACAAAGTTGGTGATTTGTCAAAGAGAATAACCTTATTTCTATTTTGAATATTTATATTCTTCACTCAAAAGTCAAAATAGTTTCTATTTAGTACATGTGTAGAACTTGCATATCCAGCATTGAAAGTTATAAAATAAAAAAGAACTATAAGAACAGATTAAATATAAAAAACACTAATTACTCTTGATTATTTTGCTCACTGTGTCTTTGTTGTGTAAAAAAGAAGGATCTGTGTACTCATCTGGTACTCAGGAGTCAGGAGCCCAAGAGAGATAGCTTAAACAAGTTTCCAAGTTCATTTATTTCACTGAGCTCTTAAAATTTATTTCATGACCTTGCCTTTTTCAAAATTCCCCTTTTCAGGATATACTTGCGGATATGAAGGAGTATCAATAATCCTCTCTCATACATGGAGCCAAATACTTAGTAAGATCTAACCTGTCAATTGTTCAATTATATATATTTTTTATTACTAATTCATTTTTCGTCTGCTAAAACTTTTTAGAATAGAAAATACAGGGATGGTTATGCAAAGAAAATTTGAAGCATGGTTAGTTGATTGCACTTACGAATTATAAAAAAAATAATAAAAACATGTTGTTATGTATAATTAAAGTGTTTATACAAGCAAGCATTTTATACATGTTGTATATTAATTGGACAGATAAAGGAAGAAATTGAAAGATCCATAATTGTTTGCTCAATATGTTTCGGATACATATCGGTACCTACTATTAATGGAGGTTAGTTCTTCTGAAAGAAATAATGGAGTTGGTACTTAATTTTCACATTTAGCCCTTTATTTAAGGGAGCCAACAGACTGGAATAAAGGATTCAATTCTAGAGTTTATATATTTCTCCCACTATATTTTATTTCTGTTTATTTTTCTTGCTGCTGGAATTTGATATTTAGTATAAATGAATACGAGCAATATTAGATTACTTTCCAGTCATATATATAACATTAAACTTGTTTGTCTTTAGCATCAGTAGTTAATTAATATTGCAAGAAATAGTATTACTGGTATGATTATTTATTTTGTTTATCTGTTTCTTTTTTTTCCTTTTAATTAAGCAAAGTGTTTACCATATTTGTAGTTTCAGGAACAGTTGATTGCTGGTCCTTCAAATCAATTACGTATGGGCGATCTCTATAATAAATTTGGAAATATACAATGTAAAGAATAGTTTAATTAATCAGTTATATTGACATGGCCGACAGTTTACAATATATTTCAGTTCAATAATTTGTATTTTGAAATTTTCAAGTTGCTCGTACTATAACTGATGCATGACAAGTTTGCTGCTCTGTGCTTAACATGGAACAAGCATTGGAGTAGTTATCAAGTTAATTGGGTTTAAGACCTTTATTGAATATTTGGTTTTCTTGTTGGATTTCCAGTGAGGGGATTTTAGCCTGACAACTTATTACAACTATTGTCAGGAGTTTGAAAGATGTGCTGATGCATGAGTTATTGATTCAGGTCTGCTTAGAGGGATAGATTTTGAACACATTACGGAGGCAGGAGAGCATCTTATCCTTCAAGATGGGTGTAGAGGTTTTTTCCAGAAACTGGTAAATTTGAAACAAAAGCGGGGCTTGGATGGACATGTTCTCTTACTGTTGGTGTGCTGACCTTATTAGATAAGCATTTTCTTTGAGTAACCTTTTCCATTCGTGACACTATTGTATTGCTATGGGTTAAGTTGGAATGGGCTGGTACTTTGGTGGATTTTCTTTTTAAATCTCTATTCCGATAACTTTGCTGAAGAATCTGACAAATTGGCATCCCAAATAATTAGTTGGATACTTTAAAAAAAAAGAAAAAAATATATTAAAATACGAGTATTTGGGTTAACTGGCCAAGCCATATTCTCTATACTTTCCTTTACAAAAGCATCAGAGAAACGTGTGACAATTCGCTCGCCAATAAAAATTAGTGATAGTTTATTGTATAATAAAGTCATAAAATAACATTTGCTAGAAGAATATTTGAAAGAGATATTGTCATTTGTATAGAAAATGTGAATTATTATTATTATGAATTACGAATTCAGTATAGAAAATGTGAGCACGAAATTGAAAGGGAGGGTATTAACAAAAATCTTCAGCAAAAATAATGAAGAAATTGATGTACCAATAAATTTAAAGAATTGACTAATTCATCCCTCATAAAAGATGCAAACCAAGGATTTGCGTCAATATGTTGAAAAATTACTGTATGATCGAGCATTATATAAGTTTGATTGATAATCTAATACAAATCTTTCAATAATTTTATTTATTGAAAAATGTCTATTTCTCTCGCTTGACAGTTGCAGTCAATATTTCGAAAAAAAGATCCATTTTCATCAACCTATATTTTTCCTAAACTATATTTTCCTGTTCGTGAGCTGTTGCTAGAACAAATTGCACAAGACCGATCCAACCTAACGGCTCGAGTGTTTCGATCAAAACTAGAGAATCTAAAAAATATTTATTTAAATAGGTGAATATTGTTGCTACCTTCAATGACGATCATGACAATGTTGATCTTAAATATTGAAAATGAACAACATATCCATGTCAAATAATATGTTCACATATTAAAGTACGCCCACACATTGGGTGGGCTCTGCTGCTAGTCTAATTTACGAAGTATGTCGGACTGAAGGAAAACGATAAACAGATAAAAGAGGAAATTGTATTTTTCAATTCATTCTCATTTGATTTGCTGTTACATTGCTCTTCACACTCGATAGTGTTTATATAGACTTTTACAATCAATCACACTCTTCTATTCTAGATCTAGATCGACTAATCACAGAGCAGTATTCAGCAGCCTATCATATCACGCCAAGAGAATTTTTCTGTTGAGCTGATTCTGTCGATTGTGTTCTCCATTTCCTGTTGTTGCTAGAGATGTCTAGTGCTTTCTCTAACACCCCCCCCCCCCCCACAAGCCAATGACACAGAAGTGACATTGAGCTTGTCACATAGCAGTTTGAATCGAGTGGTAGAGAGGGGTTTTGTCATCGTATCAGCAATCTGATCAGCTGAACAGAGATATGTAACCAAGAGAGAATTGGAAGCAACTCGTTCTCTGACAAAATGGAAGTCGATCTTAACGTGCTTAGTTCGAGAGTGAAACATTGGATTGGCAGCTAAGAAGGTAGCTCCATTGTTATCACACCACAGCACTGGAGGTGTAGGTAATTGAATTTGAAGCTCTTGGATGAGATATTGAACCCCAAAGAAGTTCAGCACAAGCAATTGCTAAGTTGCGATATTCAGCCTCTGTGCTGGGACGAGATACTATGTTTTGCTTCTTGGCACTCTAAGAAATGAGATTGCTGCTTAGAAAAATGCAAAACCCTGATGTGAAGCGACGATCAAATTGACAGCCTGCCCAATCAGCGTCTGAATAGGCATGCAACTGGAGATCAGAAGTGGCATGAATACGAAGACCATGATGTGTGATTCCACAGAGGTATCTCAATACACGCTTGACAGCAATCCATTGATTTAGGGAGGGAGAATGCATGAATTGCGATAACTTATTGATTGTGAATGATAAATTAAGCCGAGTCATTGTGGCATATTGAAGACCCCAACCACACTTCTATACAAGTGTGGGTCTGAAAAGGGTTCACTATCTCCAGGTAAAAGGTTTACATCAGTAGACATAGGTGTAGTGGTTGCTTTGGCGGTAAGCATGTTGGTTCTAACCAAAAGATCATGAATTTATTTTGATTGTGAGAGAAGTAAACCATGAAAGTCTCTTGTAACAACAATACTAAGAAAATAGTGGAGATCTCCTAGATCCTTGATAGCAAATCTAGTATGTAGCTGAGCTATACAGGATGAAATTATTGTAGGATTACTTCATGTGATGATGATATCATCAACGTAAACTAGAATGATGGTGACATGGCCTTGAATGCGTGCGAAGAAAAGAGATGGATCGTATTGAGAAGCTTGAAACCCAAAATCAATTAATGCTTCACTCAGTTTAAAGAACCATGCACGTGGAGACTGTTTAAGACCATAAATAGCTTTGGATAAAAGACATACATGATCTGGTCGAGATGAATCAGTGAAGCCCGGCGGTTGAACCATAAACACTTGCTCAAAAAGATCTCCATGAAGGAAAGCGTTATGTACATCCAATTGTCGGATAACCCATTTGGAAGACACAGCCACAGAGAGAACATTGCGAATTGTGGTTGGTCTGACAACTGGACTGAAGGTGTCGAAGAAATCGATGCCTTCCTGTTGATGATAGCCTTTTGCTACTAGCCGGGCTTTGTAACGCTCGATTGTACCATTTGAATGCCTCTTGATCTTAAAGACCCACTTGCACCCAATAACTTTTTGATAGGTTGATAGAGGGACAAAAAATCCAAGTATGATTGGCAGCCAAGGCGTCGATTTCCTTAGCCATGGAAGCTTACCAGTGAGGGTTTGTATTGGCCTGAGAGAAACATGTCGGTTCTTCAGAGATAATGGCTAGAAAAGCTACATGATCTGAAAAATGTCGGGGGCGACGGGTGTTGTCTCTTGTACACGTCACCATGTGATGGGAAGTGGAGGGGAGAGAAGCTGGAAGTGGTTGTTGAGGAGAAGTAATGGCTATTGGTGGTGTTTTAAGAGAAGAGATGAGCTGGTCAGATTGAAGAGGTCGGCCAGTTGTTGAATTTGAATTTCGGGTAGGTAACGGTCGACTGGATATGACAGGTGTAATGGGTTGATGAGGAATGGGCCGAGTAGAAGAGGCTGATTGAGGAGACTGAAGCCTAGCAAGGGCTGCTGATTCATCAAGCGGTTGTGTGGGCTGAGGAGAATGAAGGCCTTGCAAATAAAGGTCCAAAAGATGCGGCCCATGAAGGAAGTTTGAATTTGTGCCATTGTCAGGTGCAGAATCATTGGCAGAGAGCACATATTGAGCAAAAGGAAATACCTGCTCATCAAACTGTACATTTCTTGAAACATATATGCGGTTAGTAGGAAGATGAAGACATCTATATCCTTTTTGGGTTTTTGCATATCCCAATAAAACACATAGAAGAGACCTGAGTTCTAATTTGTTAGAATTATAGAAACGAGTATGAGGAAAACATAAGCAGCCGAGTACTCTAAGAAAATTGTAATCAGAAGGAGAGTGAAAGAGATAAGTAAAGGAAATTTGTGTAGAAGATGAAGTAGGTAGTCTGTTAATAAGATAAACCGCATTGGAAAACATTTCATCCCAGAATTGATAAGGTATAGATGCTTTTGACATGATTGCTAAAGACAGTTCAATGATATGTCTGTGTTTGCGCTCTGATAAACCATTTTGCTGGGGTGTATATGGACATGATATTTGATGAACCAGCTCTGGGAATTACTTGAAAATTGGTTTATATTCAAGACCTCCATCTGTTCTCAAAATTTTTATTGCATCAGACAATTGATTCTCAACTTGTTTCTTGAAAAGAGCAAAAATTTGAGACACTTCATGTTTGTGTGTAATGAAATATATCTAAAAAAAATGAGTACAATCATCTATAAAAATAATATAGTATCTGAACCCATTACTAGAACAAACGGGTGATGGACCCCGCACATCACTATGGATTAGTTCAAGAGGCTGAGTAGCAATAGAAGTAGATAAAGAAAAAGGAAGAACATGAGATTTAGCCATTGCACAGTCATGGCAGTTATTTAATCTGTGGTTTGTACAAGGTAAAGAAAACAACTGTAGCACTTTGGAGGTAGTAGCAAGTGAAGGATGACCTAATCTGGCATGCCAAAGGTTAACTGAGACCTTGTTGCAAGTGAAAGCTTGAGGAGACGTAGACAATGAAAATGAGATAGAGAAGAGACCCTTAGAACAGTGCACCTGGTGGAGGAAGGCCTTGGTGTGGTGGTCCTTAAACAGACAAGATAAAGAAGAGAACTCAATTAACAAATGAGGATTATCAATTAGTAGCTAGGAGATACTAATTAAATTCTTGGTAAATGAAGAAACAACTAGTATATTTTTTAGTTCTATAGTATGATGAGCAAGAGAGATAATATCAAATCCAACATGAGTAATAGGTAAGCCCATAACATTGCCAATGTGCAGAGTATCTGATCCACTATAGTTGTAGAAGGTAGAGAGGTTGTTAAAGTCACTAGTGACATGGTTTATTGCTCCAGTATCAAGGATCCACTCATGTTGAGATGAGTCGGGAGGTGCAGCAATAGCCATCAGTGCTTGTGAAGATTGAGTGGATGCAGGTGGAGTCCAGGAGGAATCATCATTGTATCTAAATCAACAGTTTCTTGCTGTATGAATGCCATACTTGTTGCATATTTGGCAATACTATTTTGTATTGTTGGCAGAAGGAATGGAGCGAGCTCTAGGTGGTCAGGATTGAAACCCAGTTGGTGCCATACTAGGGTTTGGAGAGGTATATGGTCTGAAATCAAGTATAGGGGTAAAGTGGGGATTACCAGCTGAAAAATTAATTGAGTTATTATAGGGTGCTGTAAAACGTGGTTGAAAACCTCTAGGAGATGGTGCTCTGGGCCGATAATTATTCTGTCTACTTGAGAAATTGCCTATAACATGGTACCAATGGCAAATACTGAGGGATGAGAGAAAGTAGAAAGAGTAGGAGAAGAAGTAGTAGATTGACTACGTAACAAATATTCAAATCCTAATAATAACCCTTGAAGATCAGCAAAGGTGAAAGTCTCATGTCTACTAGCTGCAACTATGGATGCAAAGAAGGGATTATAGTCAATACCTAGACCGTTGATGATGTTGGAGATCAATTCTTCCTCAGGGATTGGAGCACCAATGAAGGCCAGTTCATCAGCAAGCTGAGCATGATGATGTTCCTCTGGTAGTATGTTGGATCTGCCTCTTGAGGTCAATTAATCGAGCCTTAGATGTTGATGCAAATGATTATTGAAGACTGGTCCATAGATCAAGAGATGTACAACATGATACAACTTGAGATTGGATTGCTTCAGTTAAGGATGATCTAATTAATCCAGCCAAGCAGCAATTGATCCTGGCAATGCCAGGGAAGAAACTCTGGATTGATGATGAGTTGACCATCAGATCCAGGTATAGTTGGAGAAGGAGGTTGAGAAGTGATGAAACGAGTGAGATTATATCCATGTATAATAGGTAATATCTGGCATTTCCAGGTGAGGTAATTGATAGAGTTCAATTTGGTAGATATTAGCAGAGTAAGGGAAACGATGGCTTTTGATGTCGCTGGAGTGGTGGAAGGAGGTGGGTTGATGGTGGTGTCGTTGGGGTTAGCCATAGGGATCTGATACCATAAAGGAAAACAGATAAACAGAGAAAAGAGGAAATTGTATTTTTTAATTCATTCTCATTTGATTCGCTGTTACATTGCTCTTCACACTCGATAGTGTTTATATAAACTTTTACAACCAATCACACTCTTCTATTCTAGATCTAGATCGACCAATCACAGAGCAGTATTCAACAGCCAATCATATCACGCCAAGAGAATATTTTCTGTTGAGCTGATTCTGTCGATTGTGTTCTCCATTTCTGTTGTTGCTGGAGATGTCCAGTGCTTTCTCTAACACGGACAAACCCAATTGTGCTGTATAGTTAGCTATTCCATATCTACTTTGCCGACCGCCTTCTTTTTTATAATAGCTTGGCAATGACGCCAAAAAAGTTTAATATACATGGACAGTTATATATAAAATAAAATATTAAGGTACAATTGATTTATGTAGAATATTCATGGCCTATAATTTATCTTATTGGCTGGATCTACGGACTACAGGAATAAGTAGAGTGCCGATTTTTATCTATTTAAGGCTGAATTTGGATGGATAGGAATAAGACATTACTCTGGAGTAAATAGCTATTCTGGATTAATAGTCAATCCAAACAGCTTAGGATTAAGAGTTTACTCTAAATCAGAATGGAATTAACTAATCCAATAAAACGTTGGAATAAAAAAGTGGGATTAAAAATTTAGGAGGGGACACAGTTCATGTGTTCCAGAGCTCAATTTTTTTTCCTTTCATCACCCAAACAAAAAATTTTATTCTGAAAATATGCTTATTCTTAACAATTTAGAATTAAAAATTTTAATCCTGAATAACTAATTTTATCCTTAATCTCATATGATCCAAACGCTCCCTTAGATACTAAAATAAGAAATAGGATACAATATTTTGTAAAGTAATCCGTCCATTTTATTTTGGCAAGTTAGCTGAATGGTTAAATGAAATCACAGTTAAACTATGACTCTTAATCAGTGTTTTAAATGCCGTACCAGATGTTGAACCATAAGGCAGCCGGTATGGGTTTATCGGGTTTACCGATTTTATCGGTTTAAAAACCGGATATAATAAATTACGAAGGTCCAATAAAGTAGTAAACAAATGAGTATGAGGCTGCTTTGTCCTAGTAGTCGTAGCGTTGTCTTTCTTGGCAGGCGAATATTGTGGGACTATTTTTATGACTTCTTTTTCATAGGTGCGCGCACCTGTCAAGGAATATTCTCACGTGGTTTGCGAACTAATTTTCCGTTTCAGAAACAAAAGATAAACCGGCCGGTCCGGTATGGTTTTTTAAACTCTGCTTTTAATATGAGTGAAATAAATATGATTTTGAATAAAACGATAATCTCCATTGTTATGCTAAAAAGTGTCGCAATAGATTAGAGATTTCTGAAGCAAAAGTTGTCGGTGTTTTACATTTGGGTGTTTTACGTTTAAAATACATACGGAGCTGTTTAAATTTTTTACTTACTCGATCTTCAAATATGTTAAAACTTTGTTGTTTAGCATTTACAAAGATCACAGCTCACGCATTCTACATAGGGGTGAGCAAAAAACTCGTAACTCGTGAGTTACTCGAACTCGACTCGAGAAAAACTCGTTGGTAACTCGAGTTAACAGGACTCGAGTTCTAGCAACTTGAGATATGCCGACTCGTGAGTTTTATTTGCCGAGTTCGAGTTAGGCCCAACTCCACTCGGCCCAACTCGAGTCAGCGCATACAGACCACAAAAATAAAATAAAAAGTTATTCCCATACTAATCCGTACTGTTTAAATATAATAATAATATCTAATTAATCGAAATTATTTAAATAATAACGCAATTACGGAATCTGAGATTCTGATTGTAGTTACGGAATCCTGGATTTCGTAACTAGATAAAAAATCATATTTCGTTCCGAACTCGCCTCTCTCGCACCACATTCCTCTCTATCTCTCGCGACAGCGACCTCCCTCTCTCTCTCGGTAAGTTTTTTTTTAATTTATTTAATTTATTAGTTTATTTAGTTAATTAATTAGAAAAATAGATAATATATTGTAAAAATAATTTAAAAAATATGAAAAAATCATAAATAATAGAAATAATTTTAATATGTAATTCAAATTTATTTTCAATTTTTTTTACATTTAATAATAAAATTTTTGATAATTAAATATTACAAAAATTAAAGAAAATTGTTAAAAATTGGATAGGATTAATTTTAAATGTAGGAAAAATTGTTGAAAAGAGATTTGAACCGCTTCTACCGGAGGTTAGTTTTTCTATATGTATATTTATTTATTTTATTAATTATAAATAGTTAATTCAAAGAAAAAATAGTGAATGAATAGAAATGCTTGTGAATGATTGAATGATTGTTTGGGGATAATTATAGGGTGGGATAAGGGTTTAAATTTTTTGAAAACTCTCTCGGTACAGGAGAGATGCTGCCGAATTTTTTTTAGATTTTTGAATTTATTGATTGATTTTTAATTGCAGTAAAGTCGAAAATGGCACCGCGAAGAAGAGTAGCACAGGATCCACGTCGATCCACGAGGCCTCGGGCTGATCCAGCCGCTTCTACATCGGCAGGAGACCCCGGTGCTTCTACATCTGGTGCTGATGCCGGAGCTTCTTCATCTGCCCCCCCCCCCCCCCCCGTCCTCCTCTTGCTGATCAGCTCCTGCACCTACGTGAGTCGGAGCTTCGAGGCGTACGAGTAAGTTTTTTGTATGTATATATCTAATTTTGTTCGAAATAATATAAATAAAAAATAATTATTATTTTTAATTATTAAGGCTTGGAAGCCTAAAGTGCACAAGGCAAAGATGGGACGGAGTGAAGATGTGGACCAGCGCCTCGTGACATTAGGCCTGATTCATTTCACTGAGTTAAGTCACATGCCATTGGATCGATCCCTGATACAGGGTCTGGCCATGTTCTGGAGGCCAGAGACCCATACCTTTCACTTTCCCGCGTAGGCGAGATGACGGTGGATCTAGAGATATTGATTTTTTAAAATTTTGTTGATACATATTTATTTATTGTTTTTTTTTAGTTTTATAAGTAAAAACTTAAAATTATCATGCAGGACGTCGCCTTTATTTTAGGCTTACCTACGACTGGCCTACCGGTCACCGGTCGGACAGATTACGACGATGTGCTCTTACTAGCCGATCTTGCATTACCGCGGGACACTCCTATGGATGACGTCCTAGATTGCTTCAGAGCAAAGACGAAAGAAAGACGTCCTAAGAAGTAAGAACTCTTTTAAAACTTAATTATAATTATGATTTATGTTGTTATATATATTTACATTGTATATTTAACGCAGGAAAAATCACGCGGTGACGTTTGTAAAACTGCGTGATATGTGGAGAGATGGGCCTGGGACACAGGATGCCGACATGATTGACAGATACACACGGGCCCTGGTGCTGGAGTTGATCGGTTGCGAGTTGTTTCCAGATGCCACGGGAGATTCCGTTCCATGTTTTTATCTGGAGTTAGTTCGAGTAAGTATTTATAAATATTATATTTAAATCGTACACCCTAAATCTTAAACCACTACAAACTTGATTAAAAATCTCGAAATACTTACGAAATATTTGTAAATATTTGCAGGATGTTTCCTCGGGACATTCAGTGAAATATAATTGGGGTGCGGCCACACTTGCCATGTTGTACCGCGGTTTGGACAATGCCTCCATAGGAAAAGGCAGTCAAAAGATTGCAGCTCTGTGGGTATTGCTGCAGTTGTGGTCGTACGCTCGTCTGTTAGTTTGCCAGCCGTCCGTCACGAAAAGTTTCAAGGGATGGGGACTACCATCAGCCGATAGATGTCCGCCGTACGGGAGGTATTTTTTTTATATTTTCAAATAAAAAATACCTTTAACAGTATTTCATTTTTTTTCGAAAAAACACAAGTACAATGGAATCGTAATGAATGTTCAGGCAATGGACGACACGACTTAGGTCGAAAAAAATTAAAGGTCCCTATCGCAGCGGTATTGAATAGGCTCGGGACGTACTCTTGAAGATGGATCATGGGCACGTGGTGTGGAGGCCATACGATGAGGTGAGCCAGGTGGTCATGCCTCCGTATGCCCGCCTTTCGATGAGGATGTACTGTCTCCGCTTGCCATGCATCCATTACTGGGTCGTGGCGTGGCACCATGCCGATCGGGTCATGCATCAATTCATGCTGTACCAGACAGTTCCGCCTCCTATACCTATGGTGCGTCAATCTTTTGACATTCGTGATTTAAAATGCAACATTTACAATATATGCACTAAATCTGATCTTAAATAAGCAGAGTTGGAGGAGGATAGAGCAGCTGTTACAGTATACGCATACCACATTTTGGGGAGGGATTGGCGGGACCATTTCGGTGTTAAGGTGGCTATGTGGACCGACACGACTCAGGTCGAGGTGGCAAAGGTGCGGCCATGGAGCGAGGAGGTTTTTCCCTCTTACGATCGATGGATGAGGGTACATGGAGGTGCTCATCTTGTCCCCATTTTGGGAGCAGCAGAGCAGATTCCGGCTCGAGAGCTGACTTACCTTCAGGAAGCGCCCCATCGCGTCAGTATGGTAAGTTATTTTATTTGGAATAATTTTTATTTTAAGCAAATGAAAATGAATTATTTTGTAATTTGGTTGCTAACAACAAATCAACAGGTGAAACATATATTGACCGAAGCTCTACGAGCATGTGCGTGGGCGGTGAAGAAGGGATGCAGACGTGCTGGGAAGCAGTTGCTGAAGAGCTGCAGCACGCAGTTGGACCTCGTTGGCGAGCCTCATCGATTACCTCACCTCTTAGAGGTGAAGGGTCTACCGACGTACATCAACTCTATACCAGATTCGTCGTCGGAGGATCATATGC
The DNA here is from genome assembly GCA_027562975.1 of Rhynchospora breviuscula. Taxonomy (NCBI): domain Eukaryota; kingdom Viridiplantae; phylum Streptophyta; class Magnoliopsida; order Poales; family Cyperaceae; genus Rhynchospora; species Rhynchospora breviuscula. Next base: position 5,189,753 of record CM050400.1, on the reverse strand, counting down.
CAGAACCTGGATTCGAGGAGCAGCAGTTCATGAGGGTATAATAATATTTATAATATTATTATTTCGTTATTCTATTATCTAGAATATTAATAATAATATTTCTAATATCATTATATGTAACAGCCATCTGACTATACTCTGCACGACTGGGACACATATTTCGATCAGCCAAGACCCAGCCAGCCTATTATTAGGAGCAGACGGGGAGAGAGCCACACAACAACCCAGCAACCCAGCTCTCAGCCTGCTAGTGAGGATCTACCCACACCCCCAGGCCCACCCCCACGGCCACCACCATATTATGAGTACGGGACACAGTATCCACCGTATCAGACGAAGTTCCCGTCATACCAGACTCAGTATCCAACTGGCCCACCATTATATTCTCAGGCCGAGCCTACATTGGATGACGTATTTTTCTCGTCGCTTGGTGTACATCTCGACGATCCGTTCACGCCTCCAGCTCAGCCATCATTTGGTCAGACCTATGGCGGAGCCTGTTCATCTAGTGCACCGCCTCGTCATCCCACTCCTGAGATGACTCCTCATCCACCCCAGTCGGACTTGCTCGCGGACGAGATCCCCGACAGCCACCAGGTCCTCGAGTGAGGGGAGGTGGATCCACCGTACTGGACATTATTAGGACTTATTTATATTTTTTATTTATGTATATATTCGTATTGTGACTTATTTATATATGACATAGTTATGATATATTTATATTTCGTATTATGAATTGCTTTGCGTATTAATTTCACTACGGAAACTAGTCGTCTGTCGCTCATGAGTGCAGAAATTTAAATTACAAAAATTAAAAAATATATATGTTTGAATTCCCAACATATAATATTTAAATATTTTTTTATTTTAGTTTGCGACTTATTAAGTTTTAGGTGTTCAAAGCCATTCAAATTATCTAATATATTACATAAATATAATTAAATTTTATTTAAATAACGCAAAATACAAAATGATAAATTTCAAACTATAATGAGGTGCATTAAATTTAAAACTATAATACAAAATTTAATTAAAATTTAATTAAATACAAACTATAATACAAAATTTCAAACTATAATGACAAATATTTTTATAATAAAAAATTATATGAAATATTTTTAGAATATAAAATTTTAAACTAAAAATTATATGAAATTTTAAAAAATTAACAACAAACAAAACAAAAAACAAAAACAGAATTCGTAAAAAAAAACAAAAACAAAAATAAAAAACAAAAAACAAAAACAGAATTCATAAACAGAATTCTCTCTTTCGGACTGTAGTTTAATTACGGAATTCCAGTTTCCGTAACAAGCTAAGTACGGAATCCAGGATTCGGTAATTAGCTTGTTATGGAAACTGGGATTCCGTAATTATCGTCGGAATCCCAGATTCCGTAATTGCGTTATTATTTAAATAATTTTGATTATTTCGATATTATTATTAATATTTTATATTATTTTATTATTATTTTTAAACAGTACGGCATACTAATTAATTGCTATACAGGCCACGGCCCAAATTGTTTTGCTAACCTAGTCTCCATAATCCTTCCCCTCCCACACGCCACAGAAAAATCGCTCAAAAATGCGGCTGTGCCCGTCTCTTTCTCCATCTCTCCAATCCATTATCCCAACTCCTTGCTGATGGTCGCCTCCTCTTCGCCTCCTCTTGCTTCCTTTCGAGCAGTAGCATCTATGGCGACAAGTTAACATGCCTTCTTCTCCCTATGTAGAAAATTACTATGCAAAATCCCCTCCTGCTCTTTTCACGAGTTCCTGATCGAGTTACGAGTTGGCTCGAATAGAATTAATATGAGTTCGAGTTAGTTAGCATGAATAACTCGGAACTGCCTCCATGCCGAGCCACGAGCCAACTCGAGTTGTGACGAGTTCGAGTTCGAGTTGAGGCCAACTCGCTCAAACTCGGCTCGTATATAGCCCTAATTCTACATATGCGCTATGTATATTTGTAAGTTGTAACTGCTGACAGTAATGAAGAAATTGCCAAGACACTGGAAAAAAAGAAAAAGAAAAGATACATCAATAATAATATGCACATGTATTGATGTATCTAAAAGAAACGGACTTGGTGTTGTCTGTCAATTATTTACACAATTTTTTACAACAGGAAAAAATGTATACTACTGTACTATCCATTACAGAGTACTGGTTTTATCATTTTCAAACAATCTTTATTATCCTAAGAAAATAGAAGCCAACAAACCAAAAATACAGAACCAAATATTTAACGATGTTGGACTATGCCTCTCAATTATGAGCTATAAAAATTTTTTGAGATCATTCACCATGCACAGTTAACAGATTATAGAATAAGCCTATTTACTCTTTTTTAACTGGATCCAAGACCAACCGAACCCTCTTAGTTGAACTCATTAATTCCACCAGTGATGGAAGAGGTCGAGGCACTGGCACATTCCTGCTTCTATACAATTTCTTTAAGCTTTCATTCATCTCGATACTTCCGTCTCGATTTTTATTTCCATTCAGGGTCATCTCCATTTTCTCACGATCAACTTGCAGTTCTTTATCCTTTAGGCTGATGTTTACTGGCAAACTGCTGGGTTGTTCAACGAAAGGTTCAACTGATACAATCTCTACTTCTAAATCCTTTTCCATGGTTAAAACATGGCATTCCTTTTTACCATTTTCACCCTCTTCTTCCTCTTTTTCCCACAGTTGGATCTCTTCTAATCCCAATCTAGCCCTTCCAAATAGGGTCACCTCCTGCTTCTTCAACGGTGAACAGATCTTTCTTTTTCGATCAGGTTTACTATCTTCAACAATAGATTTGGAAGCATTTGTGCATTCAACCACCTCAGAATTACCATTGCTTGCACAAGCAATTGTAGCACATTTTTCCGGGGACGACAAATTGAAAAGCTTCCAAATAGGGTCATCTGCCTCAAGACGAGTTTTGAAGCAGTGTTTTTTGACGTAGGCCAGGTCCATAGCCAAACAAGGCGGTGTTGTCGATACAACCCACTTCGGTTTCAGATGACGCAAGGCCCACTCGAGCTCATGTCTAGATGAGTGCATGGAGTAGCATATGTGCCATACCCCAAACTCATCCCTCTCTGCATTTGTTAGACTGAGATTCTCTGCATCCTCATGACTTGCATACCAATATGTGCTGGGTCGAATAAATAGAGGTTCTTGTTCATTGTTATTACGTGCTTCTGAGAATTTCCTAGTCGCCCTTTCATTTAGTTTAGGAAATCCAATTACCTGAAGAAAAACAAAGATACACAACAGTAATGATTCTAGTACTGAAGACCCACAAAAATTGTTCAAATCAGCAAGTACAGTCCATGATATTAATAAGCAACTACAAACTATCCCATTTAACATCAATCCACGATAATCTAATACCACTGGTATAATGAAATTACCATTTCATAACAGTATCAGCTACAACACTTACATGGAATCGAGCAGACGAATCGTTTGTCATAATTTCTGGTGCAATATGTGAGATCACCTGAAAACAATCTGGTACGCTCAACTGGTCAACATAGATGCTTGACTGAAATTCCTTGGATATTTCAATTAATATCTCTTCTTGGCCAAGTAGGTCGCATGAAAGATACACAACCTGTGTGTTCGGATGCATTTTGATGCAAGTTTTCACCTACAAGTAATGTGTTTAAAAAGAAACTTAATTTGACACAAGTAAATCCTGTAAACTGAACTTCAGAAGTTAAGAACTAGAGTATAAGTCAAGCAATCATGCCACTATATAAATGCTGAAGCATTTGTGGAAATCAAGTTGCTTATCATATCTATACAAGTCTTTCAGAGTTATACTTTGCTTAATTTTGGAAATGGACTATTGAAATTAAAGACCTAAGTTTGACATTTGGTATAAGTTTGTCGACATTTAATGCAGCAATGTAGCATACGTTTTTGTTTATAGAATGTACTACAAAGGTTTCAAGACTAAATGGAAACATGTGGACAGAAATGTGTGTGCTATTTGCAAAAGCAGGCATATTGGCAGTTTATGTTGCAAAATATAATTTGTGAATTTCCTTCAACAAAGCAGTTGAGAAATTTTACAAAGGAGAAATTGAGAAATTTTACAACTAAATAGTTATTAAGAACCTGTTGAATGGCAGCTTTTTTGGTAGGGAACTCCAGGGAGCACTGGCCAAATGTGCAATCGAGAAACACATAATCAAGCTGAGCTATATTTTCAATGTCCTTTTTGTTAGGAATATACTTTGTAGGCAAGTTTTTCACAGTATCTTTTGTCAGTCTACAATCCCCTGTATGTAGTATATTCCCAAATGTACCTTCAAACAAGAACATCACTGCCCCTGAAATGACAAGAAGTTGCATTAAAACAATCCAAAAGTAGGAATTAGAGTAACAATGAAAATGCAAGGTAGGCTATGGGGAATATATTGTTACCAGGACAGTGGTTCGCATCATATGCTGTCACTTTAAAATCGCCTTCAGGATCTTTGGCAATAATTGTCTTCCCAATCTCGATTTCCACAAATAGTGACTCGTCGAGCTTGCAAAAATCACAGGCAGAAGGTGAATAATATAATCTTAAATTAATTGTGTAAACAAAAACACTGTCATAAATGCAGAATGCCCATGACTTGCAAGTGTAATTTGATCCATGAACTTTAGTTATGTGCAAAATGGTCCTTATGTAATTCCTTTTAATATTTCTGTTAGAGGGTCATCAGCTTCATTTGAAGGTACCAACTAAACGGAATTCCTTAAAATTGTTCAAAATATTAACTACATTGCCAGTATAAAAGGGAACAAAGTGAAGTCCAATAACAATAATATATAGAACCTGGATAAGAGCTTTTGATTGACGACAACAGCAAGAAAATGAAAAGAAGAGAGTTCACCTGAGGGAAAAAGTGTAGAACAAGTGACTTGGTAAGCCGTGTGGCATAGACAGGGTATGAGAAGTGGGCCCCTAGGCCGGCCATGTGGTCCCAGTGTGCATGCGTCAGAAAATGGTGCTTTTTCTCGTCAGACGCAGGACTCCACGTGTCCACCGAGAATGGTAACCCTTTTGGCATCTCTATCGGCATCGTTCCCTTGTTTTCTCTAAATCTCTTTCTTCTCTCGTCCGTTTTTCTCTCAAAATTTGAGATGAATTGAGGAAATGGATTGGAGATTTGGAGGGAGGAAAAGGCGGGACTGCCAATTTTCAGATTTGGGATTTGAGCGAGAGAGACAGAGGGAGGACTGAGGAGGCTCATATGCATTTATTTATGGGCCAAGATTAGCCCCAATAAAGGCCCATACTTCCATCTTCAAAAATCGGAGAATAAGGGTATGTTTGGCAAATGGGTGAACTAGAAGCCGAACTAGAACAAGGCTTGTTCTAGTTCTAGGTTCTAATTCCATGATTTTGGTAGAACTAGAACAAGGAGACGAACTAGGCCTTGTTCTAGTTCGGGCCATGTTTGGTAACGCCGAACTAGCCTAGTTCGCGAACTAGCTAGTTCGGCTCCTTGCCAATCATAGCCTTAGAACTCACGTTTCCTGTGGCTCAGACATGCTAATATTTCAGTGAAACAGACCACTGACGACGTGTTCAACTATATTACGTTGTGTCTTTTGAATAAATAAAAAGTACGGGTCCCAGAGCTACCGACTCGCTACAATGTTTTGAACTGCACAACCTTTCGCAGAAGATATTCAGACTAGATATGAACCGAACAGCTTGCCTGAAATTTATACTAGGGTTTTGATTAGCTTTCTTCTCTCTTCCAGCCGCCGTTTCCTCTCTCTCTCTCTCTCTCTTCGCGCGCAAGAGCAGCCATGGCGGAGCAGGTACCGCATCTCTTCTTTTTCTTATTCTTTGTCTAATATAATGTAATTTGCTTCTATGGATTTCTCTTTGCTGCTGCTCTCTCTCTCTCTCTCTTTTATTTTTTGTTTTTTCTGACAAAAAGTAGATCGGAGCGAAAAGTGTAGTAATGTCCTATTTAAATACCTCATTTTGATTTTTCTTATCATATTTGTTCTCATTGCAGACTGAGAAGGCATTCCTCAAGCAGCCCAAGGTGTTCCTTTGGTGAGTTGCGTTTTATCAAGCACTTCTGATACTAGTTTCTCAACTAGTCTTCGTTTTTAGTACATTATGTTTCTTGACATTGTAAAAGTTGATTTTGGAGTTGTGTAATAAACTTGTATCGTTTAATGCAGCAGGTAGCCTCGTGCTACTCATTTTTTAAAGGAAAAGATGCAATCTAATAGCCTTTTCCTTACAAATTAATGATGCTTTTGATGGAACATTATGCTGAGAATAAAGGAAAAGAATAATTTTAGTTTGTATGTGCTGCAGCTCAAAGAAATCTGGAAAGGGAAAGCGGCCAGGGAAAGGTGGAAACCGCTATTGGAAGAGTATCGGCCTTGGTTTCAAGACCCCTAGAGAGGCTGTCGAGGGTAAGTCTATCTGTTATGATCAGCTTTGATGAATGTGGATCAAATTATGACATTTTTTTTAGTCCTTTAGTATAAAATTGTATTAAATTGTTCGTCTAGGAAGCAATCCTTGATGGCATATTGAAATTCTTGAACTAAGACTAATAAGGAATTTTTAGTAACCGGTCTTGTCGGACATGCTTTATGCTAGCAGTTCCTCTAACAAGTAATCAGGCTGAAAAGAGATAGTTGACCTAAATTTTACTCACAAATTTGAGCTAAATATGCGAATTTAAGTATTAAATAATGTAATCTTACAATAAAACCAGGTATGGTATTGAAAATAAAACAAAGTATGGAATGTAAATAAAGAGAAAAGAAATACAGATCCTTTGTGCTAACCAGCAATTTTAATGCTGTTACTGTTCTAGTGCTATCATTGTTGATGGCCAGTATTTATTGTTTGCATCAGGGACATATATTGACAAGAAGTGCCCCTTTACTGGAAGTGTTTCAATCAGAGGCCGCATATTGGCCGGTACATGCCACAGTGCAAAGATGAATCGTACCATTATTGTCAGAAGAAACTATCTCCATTTTGTCAAGAAGTATCAGAGGTATGCTTGTAGTCATACTTTTAGAATCGTAAAATGTATCGTGTATCGATGGATTTAGTCGAATCGTGTATCGTATCGAATCGTTTAAGATACACCAAGTATCCATGAAAATAAGTAAAATAAGTAGTTAGAATATATATTGATTGAATTCCATTAAAAAGCAAGTCATAATAACACAATATAAGTAAATATTTAAGTTCACTTAATATATTGTATAATATAAAATCTATATAAATTATGATTATAATTATCATTATTGATCACTATATTTTATTGTGTAATATTTTACTATATAAAATATTTAACTGTAATTATCATAATCATTATTAATAATTATGTTGTAATATATAATAATATTATACTATATAATATATAAAAATTATAATTATTATAATCATTAAATTGTTTTGTATAATATTATATTATTATTAAATTATAAATCTCATAATAATTATCATTTGTAATTATCATAATTATTATATTGTGTTGTATAATATTATACTATATAATCCATATAAATTATAATGAGTATAATCATTATTAACAACTAATGTGTATTATGTAATATTATATTATATGATATTTATAAATTAATTAATTATTATTTATAAAATGCAACCTTCAAAGAAATGTTGGCATACTGGTCTGTTATAAATTCTCTAGCCTAATTAATAACAAAAAAAAAAATGAAATAAGATAAAACGGTCAAAGGAAAGGAAAATAATATATCAAAAGCCGACTTAAGCCCATTTATTGTGTCCAATTAGTAATGGTCCCGCATGTCGGTTTCATCCCTTCCATTACCCTGTTTCCCATTTCTCTCTCTGGCGCACAAAGGAAAGCGGTGGCCTAATTTATTATTAGGAAATCTAATCGCCGCTGAGTTTTAATTGGTCGGAAGCGGATTGTACGTATCGGTTGATTCAATACGATTCGATACGTGCATCGTCTTTTGTCTCGTATCAAACTGTACTATATGTCTCGCGTATCGCACGATACTAAAATAATGTAGTTACCAATCGTTATTCTTATGGTTCTTCTGATGCATATTAATTGCATCATATACTGTCCTGATACGTAGTCATCAGTATTTGTTTCTCCTGTGCATGCAACTTGATGAACCTTAATGATTGTCCTTTTTGTGCCTACAGTAGTTCTTCCGATCTTGGCATGGTTGTGTAAGAATTGTAATTTTGGAACTTATTAGGGATGAATAAATGGACTGTAATAGGTCAGGAATTCAGGATTATCTTGTTTATTTTATAGGTCAATGGTTGGTAGGATTTTTAAAAGATTTTTGTTATGTTGTTTCAAATAATTTACATTATCATAGGTCTATATCTTTAAATGATTTGTATCTTATAATTTTCTTTTCTTAAATTCATTTTAGGTATGAGAAGAGGCATTCAAATATTCCAGCCCACATTTCACCATGCTTTCGTGTAAAGGAAGGAGATCATGTGATCATTGGACAGTGCCGGTATGTCAATTCATGAACAAACTGGATCTGTTTTCCAATTCTCTTTTCTAATAATGGACGATAGTTTCTATGCTGGGTCATACACAGATAAATAAGTACAAGCACCATCTAGTCATTTTTGAGACATGAAAATGATTGTAAATGTCAATCTTAATTCCATTTTGTGAAATTAAATCTTTCAGGCCATTGTCAAAGACGGTGAGGTTCAATGTATTGAAGGTGATTCCAGCTGGCTCGGCCGGTGGTAGTGGCAAGAAGGCTTTTACTGTTGTCTAGAAGTGGCTTTTTTTGCTATATCATGCTATTTTGGATCAGAGTTCTTTACTTTCGTTGGCAAAAGAGTAACAGTAAAATCATCCTATTAAGGTGTTGAATTTCGTGTGCTTTGGCGTGAGCCCATTTTGCAAAAATTCTATTGCGTCATATGCTGCCTTATATTTTTATACTTACAGAAAATCAAATATTGAACTTCAAACGATCCAAACACAAGCTTACTGCATTGAATATGTACTTGTAACATTTTTGAGATGTGGTGCCTATCGATAATCAAATTGATTTGAACTATTTCACTGAATCTAGTAAATGCTAAATTCTGTACACTGAACTTGGTACAAATTCAAAGAAATTACATAACAAGAAGCATAGCAGATAGTTTTACTTGTAGGACGCCATAACTTGTTTCTGGATTTCCATCCAGCTAGCTATTAGTTGGAAAAGCTACACTTTTTTTAAAACTGGATAAATTTTTCAAGACTAACGTTCTCTCTCAAGTTATGAAACACAACTGAAGCAAGCATGCAGGCACTCTGGTATCACCGTGCAATTATTACAATAGAGTTCGATCTTATTGTCAGATGCACTCGTACAATTGATCACAATTTAATAAACATCTAAAAATCGGGCAGAGGAACACGAAGTGTTGGTATCAAACACAGTGGTTCTTTCTTTTCAGCGGCAACTCCAAATTTCTCTGTCATGTCCAGGTTTTCAGGTTTCATTCCATTTGGCAGTTCCCAATCAAAGTGCAACAGGATCCTTGCAAGAGCCTCCTCCAGTACTGCAATACCAAATTCAATTCCGGGACACATTCTTCTCCCGGCACCAAATGGCACAAATTCAAAGTTCTGCCCATTGAAGTCAACAGCAGATTTTTCAAATCTTTCAGGTTTAAATTCCTCTGGATCTTCCCAGTACTCGGGATTCCTTCCTAGAGCCCATGCATTGACTAATATCCGGGCTCCAGTTGGAATTGTGTAGCCTAATATCTGGCAATTCTCCTGGCATAGTCGTGGTGCTAGCAGGGGGGCTGGTGGGTGCATTCTCAGGGTTTCCTTGATTACTAATTTCAAATAACCAAGTTTATTCTGATCAATCTTAGCATCCCCCCTTGCAGCTTGCCTTATCTCTGTCTGGGCCTTCGCCATTATCTCCGGTTGCCTAATTAGTTCTGCCATCGCCCAAGTGATTATTGTTGATGATGATTCTGTTCCACCAAGAAGCATATCCTGAACAAAGACTCATGAGATGAGACTATGTTTGTTAAAATATATTCAATGTATATCCAATATATACTCTAAAAATATATCCACAATTTTGTATTTACTGAGCTCCAATATAAGACAATTCCCACCATATTTTATAAAAACCTACTTTTGTAGTAGTACAGAAAATCATAAACTAATAACAATATATTGGAGGCTGAACACTACGTTATAGTTATCTCGCCAAAAAAAAGAATACTAAGTAGTAGTTAACATTCGATGGCTGTACTGCATAAACTGTATCGTTTTTCCCTACATAATCTGACATATTAAATCTTTGTCATGTTCTCCATGTGGAAAACAGAAACAAATATTGGAATTCAACTGCCATAATCAATTCGTATTCTCTTTCAGTCTTTCTTGCTCTTATTAAGTGATATTTGCATTCTATTTAAAAATGTATCCTTTGTGTATTATATATTAAGCAGGTACATAGTAAAGCTAGTTAGACGCATACCAAGATGACAGCTTTTATGTTGTCCATCGTGATAGACTCTTCCAAGTCACCATTTTCCCTTACATTGATAAGTACATCAACCAAATCATATTCAAGCGCATCTCCTCCTGTCTGTTGTCGCCGCTTCTTCAAATGCTCCTGAATAATGCCCTCCATTACTAAATCTAATTTGCTACATGTATACATAATGAAAATTTGGATGTGAGCTGAACATGAAAAACTGAAGAGTTAATAAATATTTCAACATGTAAATTTAGATTACAGAGAAAAAAAAATCATTTTATTTAGCTTCATACAATGAAGGGGGAAATTAGATTACAAATAAAAAGTGACCTTTTAATTTATCTTAACACATATGAAGGGAAGATTAATTGATCATAAATTTCAATACGCCCAATAACTTAAAGAATAATCTCTTCTTAAAATGTTCTTCTAAGCTAAAGTCCTTTTTGGTCTTCAATTCGGGGAAACAACAATGCTACCTTAGAGGTCCAACTGTTATACATGTTAAGGTCAGGATTAATTATCAATATATAATAGATGAGGGTTTTGAACAGTTGGAAACTAAGCATTGCTGGAAAGTGAAAAGTATAAGAGAGGCTCCTTTTTACCTGTGGAGTCTCACAAGTCTCCTAATGTTCACGTCCAACCAACTCAACGAAGGGAAAAGGTCAGATAGGTTAAACACAGATAAGAGCTCCGATACCTCATTGAAACTTTCCACAAAGAGCCTTTTATTTTTACACTTTCCCCCAAATGCTGCACGAATAATAATATTGGTTGCATGCTCAGACATCTTGGCAGTCAAATTGGCTGGTGATTTATTCGAAATTATTGTGAAGCTCTTCAACATGGCATTGAACTCTTCTTCCCGGATAGAGGAGAAAAATTTGACATGTTTAGAACTGAGGAGCTCTCTGGTACAAATTCGACGCATATTGCGCCAATATGGGCCATTTGAGAAGGCAATACCTTTGCTACCATACATGATAATGTTTGGTGCACACATCACAGGACGGTTCGCCAGACTAGCATCATGTGTTTTCATCACCTATGTTGTTTGTATACACCAATGTCAAAATTATATTGTTCCATCCAAAAATAAAATGTCTGGACATATGCAAGATTACATTCATATGAATCAAATTTGTCTAATTAGCAAGAAGATTGTTTAAGTACTAAAGGAAATATGAGAGAATCAATTTCATTTTATTATTCATCTTCTCGCACAATTACATTTGAGTACACAGAAGGATATATATAGCTATCTCAGTGAGAGACGCTTTTCACTAACTAACTAACTAACTGATTACAATTAATGCACTAACAAACAAAACAGCTTATTAATAAAGCTAACTAATCTGAATCTGATTTCTGACAAGTTTCTTTAAATGGAGTTATCCATTTCTTGACTGTTTACAGCCTCCCTCAAGCTCTACATCGTGGGACACATATTGAGCTTGTCTCTAAGCAATTGAAATCGTGCCACAGCTAAACTTTTGGTGAATATATCACCAATTTGATCATTTGAACAGATAAAATGAACTAACAGCTTTTTATCATGTACTTTTTCCTTGACAAAATGATAATCAAGTTCTATATGCTTGGTCCTTGCATGAAATACAGGATTAGAGGCCAAAAACATTGCACTGAGATTGTCACACCACAGAGAGGGTAAAGTTGTTGATTTGTGTCCCAGTTCTGTTAATAGTGACTGTAACCACTTGAGTTCTGAAGTTGTTGCAGCTATACTTCTATATTCTACCTCAGTTGAAGATTTAGCCACTGTAGGTTGCTTCTTTGATGACCAGGAAATGAGATTGGGTCCCAAATACACTGCAAATCTAGTTGTAGGCCTCCTATCATCTGGGCATCCAGCCTAATCAGAATCACAAAAGGCCGTTAAGGATAAATCAGTGGCAGAAATGAATTTCAACCCCAAATCAACTGTTTCTTTGATGTATCTCAATATCCTCTTTACTGCTTGCCAGTCTTTGTCAGTTGGTTGAGAGAAAAATTGAGACACTTTGTTGATTGAAAAGGTGATGCCTGGTCTTGTGATTGTTGCATATTGCAACATGCCCACTATAGTTCTGAATTCATGAGGATGAGGGAGAACTGTACCATCCAATTTAGACATTTGTACTCCTGATTGAAGAGGAGTTTGACATAGCTTTGCACCAACCATTTATGCTTTCTCAAGGATAGTTTTCAAATACCTAGTCTGAGATAGATGTATTTGTGAATTGTGTGTTTCAACTTCCATTCCCAGAAAGTAACTCAAACTCCCAAATCTTTAATAGCAAATTGAGACCCTAGAGTATGAATTAACCCCTGAACTACTGAGGAGCTATTACTTGTCACTATGATGTCATCTACATAGATCAACACATAGACACTCGTATTGTTTCAATTGTAAATGAACAGGGAATGGTCTGACTGAGAAGAGATGAACTGCTGAGAGATAAGAAATGCTCTCAGTTTTTGAAACCATGCTCTAGGAGCTTGTTTAAGACCATATAGAGCTTTCTTTAGATGACAAACAAGATCAGGTTTTAAGGGATCAACAAAACCAGGTGGCTGACACATGTAAACTATCTTCTCTAAATCTCCATGCAAAAATGCATTGTGAACATCAAGTTGATGTAATGACTATCCATGAGAGAGAGCAATAGAGAGAATGATTCTTACAGTTTTTGGTTTAATCACTGGACTGAATGTCTCAAAGTAATCAAAACCTTCTTGCTGATTGTAGCCTTTAGCCATCAATCTGGCTTTATATCTCTCAATAGAACCATTTGACTTCCTCTTTGTTTTAAAAATTCACTTGCACCCAATGACATGTGCATTTGCTGGTGAAGGTACAATGTCCCAAGTTGCATTGTTGGCAAGTGCAGTTAATTCTGTAGCCATAGCTTGGTGCCATTGATTATGTTTACTTGCTTGAGAGTAACATGTGGGTTCAGGTTTGTTCATATCTAACATTGGTTCTACATTGGTTCATATCTAACATAGGTTTGTTCAAGTTTGTTGATCACATAATTTGCATTGTCAAACACCCAATCTCAATATTCAAGTGAGATATTAGCATGGTACATGGTTGCAAAGCCCAATTCCACCAAATGTCTGTGTTTTCTTTCAGCTAATCCATTTTGTTCTGGTTTATAGGGGCATGAAATTTGAAAGTGTATAGCTGGGTGTTGAGAGAACATGGGTTTGAACTCACTTCCTCCATCACATTGCACAATTTAATTTGATTGTTGTAGACAACAAGTTTTGAACTTTGTTTTTGAACTCATCAAACAGTTTAGGTATATCTGATTTGGCAGAACAAGCATAAAACCAACTAAATTGAGTAAACTCATCTATAAAGTGAACATAATATCTATTGACATTAATTGAAAGCACTGGAGCTGGGCCCTATACATCTGTATGAACAACTTGCAAAGGAGTAAAAGCATTTGAATGAGACAGGAAAAGACAATTTATGTGATTTTGCCCTGAAACAATCTTTACAAGAAAAATTTGGAGTATTTCTGGCTACAATAGAATTATTCTTTGCTAAAACTGAAAGAACCGAAGAAGAAGTATGCATCAATCTAGCATGCCAAAGAGCACTTGACTTGTCTTCAATCTGACATACTTGATTAGATGAGTTGTGTAGTGCATACAGCCTATTAAGTAGTGTACCATGAAGAAGGATCCTTTGAGTTGCTCGATCCTTAATAAAACAATGAGATGATGAGAATTCTACCAAAATATCATTATCTTGTGCCAGCTTTGACACACTAATCAGATTTTTGGTAATTTGAGGAACTTGTAGAATGTCATTGAGATAGAGAGGCTTGTCAGCAGTTTGAAACCATGTAGAACCAATGTTAGATATGAACAAACCTGATCCATTGCCAATGTGCACCGTGTCACTTCCACTGTAATGTTGAGAGTGGGAGAGGAGGTTGAAGTTAGGAGTGATATGAGTTGTGGCTCCAGAATCCAAGAACCAAGAAGGAGAAGCTGATGTGGCAGGTTCTATGACCAGTGCTTGATGATGAGCTGGCTGAGAGAATTGAGGTGGAGGTGCTGATGGTTGTTGTTGAGAGGGAGGTGAACCATCATACCTATAATCAAATCTGTGATAGCACTTGTAGGCTGGATGTCCCCATTTGAAACAAATCTGACATTGTTCATCCTTGTCAGGATTGTCAGTTCTGACAATCTGTGCTCTACCTCTACCTCTACCTCTATAACCACCTCTTCCACAATTTGAATTGAAATTAAATCTACTAGAGTTGTGATTATAAGATATGTGTGGTCCAGTAGTGTAATGAGCTGAAACACTAGTTTAACCAGTTGAAACTGACTGATTGACAGTATTGGTACCAGTTGTACTGGACTGACCAAGTTGAGTGGTGGTATTGTGTACCAGTTGAGAGGTAGAGTTGGTCATAGCATTCAAAGATGCTTGAATTCTGGTTTCATGAGCTAATAAAAGACTAGACAGTTCAATCATAGAGGTAGGCTGTGTTCTCAAAGAAATTGTAGTGACAAATTAATGTCTCATATTCACTGCCTAACCCTTGTAAAGTGTAAATGACAAGATCTTGATTAGAAATGTCATTTCCTATGCTACGCAATCTATCAGCAAGTGATTGCATGCATTGAATAAACTGAGAACAAGACATAGAACCTTTCTTGAAAGTCTGCAACAAAAGTTTGAGCTCAAGTGCCTTGGCAAGTGATTGTCAAGTGTGCATCTGATGAATCATATGCCACAACTGAGCTGAGGTTTGACAATTGAGTACCTGAGCAAGAATCGGTGCTGAGATTGAACTAAACAACCATGCCAGAATGAGTTGATCTTGTTGTTGCCAGCGCAAAAATTCTGGATTTGGTGAAGTAGTTCCATTGGGACCAGCAATTGTGTGATCCGAGGTTGTTTCGAGCCATCTACAAAGCCACACAGATCATATCCTCTCAGAAGTGGCAAGATCTGAGATTTCCATAGTAGGAAATTATCGTTAGTCAGAGTTGTGTGAATTTGATGTGAGAATTGAATCGGTTGATCAATTCTTGAAGTCGACATTGATGGAGAAGTAAGAGTCGACTTGAATCAGATAAAATATAGAAGTAATAGTGGAAGCTTTGGTAAATTGAGAGAGAATAAGCGAGAATTTGAGATTTAATTTGAGTAATAGCGAAGAAAGAGGAAAGAAATTGAGGAATTTGTAGCTGTAATTTAGAGCATGAGCTCCATTACAGCTGGCTCGATACCATAAAGGAAATATGAGAGAATCAATTTCATTTTATTATTCATCTTCTCTCACAATTTAAGTAGGAGTAGCTACTTGTTTCATGCTTGTTTTTTATCTCAGTGAGAGACGCTTTTCACTAACTAACTAATTGATTACAATTAATGCACTAACAAACAAAATAGTTTATTAATAACACTAACTAATCTGAATCTGATTTCTGACCAGTGTCTTCTCCATTGCTAGCATAAATGGAGCTATCCATTTCTTGACTGTTTACAATTACAATTAATCTGTGGGACTTAAAAAAACTTTTCGAAGCTCATAAGATAAATATATAATGATACTCATAATAAAAATTCGATGACCTTCGAAATTTTTTCACTTTCCAATCTACTAATTTATACAAGAAACATTGTAGAGCTACTTCGTACAAGTTCCTACTCTCGTTAGCCTTTGTAAGAGTGGTTCAAGATTGGTATGACGTCTCGTGAATGAAAGTCGGAAGACTCATAACTCTGAATCCTTCTATATGTATTTTGTTTTGCTATTAAAAAATCAAGAAAAATTAAACTTAAGACAAATTACCTCACTTTTATGATTCACTAGTAGAATATTATGCAAACATATTAAGATATACTGAAACTTGGTCCTAAATATTAAAATTTTTAAATTTTAAGGTTATTGGTAGAACTAATTTCAAATTTAATTGGAAAAAGGAAAAAAAAACAGGTGTTTTCTCTAAAAATCAATAAATTTGTAAAAACATACAAGAAATTGTGTCCTTTCATATTGCTAATTTTACCGAATTTCATTAATTCTTAGAAAGAGTTAACTATTCAAGGAAAATATTAAAGAGATGCAACTTTTGATTGGTCTGGTATTATCCACTGGTTCACGATCTTCTGTGTTAAACATGATACGTGACTATATTAATAAAACACAAATCCTAGCTTTAATTTAAAAGGATATCGTTCAGGTGATTTCTCAGTCTACACTAAATTAGAGTGGCTATATGTTGAGAATAAAAAAGAATGTGAGGGATGGAATTGTAAATTGTGTAAATGTGAAATAAAGAATAGAAAGTAGGATAGGTGTCGTACATTGTAACGTTGAAATACCAATGGTAATAATAGTGGGACTATAAATACCATGGGAACGAGATCCTCTTAGATTTTTTTTTTAAAAACATCTAATGAAAGTCTTTAATCCGTATCCGTCCCATCCATAATGGATGTCTCATAATTAATACCAAGTTCATCGAGATTCGTGCAACCCATAAAAATCTATCAGTTAAGATTAAATCGGACGACCATTACTAAAATACTTTCACTGTGTGTTTCAAAAAAAGAGCCAAGGATTCGAATCCAAATACCGTGTATCTCCTTTGTAAAAAGTATAGAATACAATCAATAAAAAAAAGAATTCTGATAAATACTGATAAGATATATTGTTTCAATATGGTATCAGAGCACAATCACTCTTGAGACCTCAAAAATGAAAAATCAGCAAAACTGCTACAAACAAGCAGCAATGACTGAGGGGAGAAATCTCACATGGCCATCCTTTCTTCTAAGTGGTAAGGATAAAGAATCCACTGATAAAAGAAAGATGGCGATTCTGACAAAATCGAATGAATCACAAGTGACTGACCTGAAGTTCATTTACTAGTAGTCAGACAATCTCCATAACATGCTCGAATCAGGCCAATTCTATGCCTCATCTTCCTTCGAGCTACCGCCTCTCTTAAATATAGCAACCATGGGACATAAAACCTCTCAATCACAGAAAGACAAAGTTGAAAATCAGATGATAGACGCCAATTAATAGAAAAGTCATTCGAAATTCTAACCTCAACCAAGACCAGCACAAAGGAGGAAGGGGGGGCTCCAAGGGTAGATCCATGAGATGTGGTCATTGCAAAATAGCAGGACACACGCGTGACCTCTATCAAGGAGAAGAAAGAGAAGAAAGGTCACAATACAACTAGAAAAAAAGGAAAGAGCACCTAGCGAAGGGGAAAAATCAGGGTACGAAGTGGCGGCTCAAGCTGTTGATTTTATCGGGAAAAAAAAGAAGGAATGAATCCTTGGTTCAAGCACATGTTATTCCTCTAGGTCTCTAACTAAATAAGACTTAGGGTCTGCTCCAGAACAATTAATTCGGAGGGAGAAGAAGCGAAAGTGACGGAAGTTACTCTGACCGAAGGTTTACTCGCTCCAGATCGATAGGAGAGTAATGGAAAAGAAGAGAAGAAGAGGTGAGAGATAGAGTGATTTGATGAAGGTTTCCTCAACGAATTTGGCTCTACTTGCTTTGTTCTCCTACGATCCTACCTAAAAGAGAGCAAAATAAATTGTCTCCAAAATCTATAATTTGTGTCTTCCTTGGATATGGGACTCAACAAAAGGGATATCTTATTATGATCCACTTGCCAAGAAATTGAGAATTTCTCATCATGTCAACTTTTGGGAACATGTACCCTTTTTCATTTTTAAACCACATGCATCTGAAACTGAAATACTTATCGATCCCTTCCAAATTGAACCAAAATCACCTCCAACTCCAGTTTAAACGATTGACTATCTTGATGAACTCTCCGAACATCTGACTCTTGATGATAATCCAACAACATCGTGGCCTGCTCGTGATCGGAGGCAACCTGTCCATCTCCAAGACTATCATTGCTTCTTATCTGTTATTTTGCCCCTTCATGAACCCAATACATATAAAAAAGAAAGTTCAGACCCGAAATGGAAACAAGCTATGGCTGAAAAATTGGTTGCTTTTGAGAAAGCAAAAATTTGGGAACTTGTTGATCTACCACCTCAAAAATCTGTTGTTGGATGCAAATGGGTCTATAAGATCAAGACTAAATCAGATGTCTCAGTTGATCGGTACAAAGACAAACTTGTAGTAGAAGGTTTCACGCAAGAGTAAGGTATTGATTATGAAGAAACCATTGCTCATGTCGCACGCATGCCAACTGTCTGAGCTCTTTTAGCTATTGCAATACCTAGAAAATGGGAATTACACGAAATTTATGTCAAGAATGCATTTTTAAATGGCGATCTTTCTAACGAAGTGCACATGACACCTCCATAAGGTCTAGAACATGATCCCAATCAGGTGTGTCTCCTTCGACGAGCACTGTATGGTCTCAAACAAGCCCCTCGAGCCTGATTTGAGAAGTTCAGATCCACTATCACTGGATTTAACTTTCGACAGAGTCATCATGACACTGCCATGTTCATATGATCAACTTTCTGCTGGTATGGTCATACTTCTACTCTATGTGGATGATATGATTCTCACAGGTGATGATGTAAAGGGCATTAATTGCTGAGACCAACCATCATCTACAAACTTGTTTCGAGATGAAAGATCTTGGACAACTAAGGTATTTTTGGGAATTGAGATCAATAACTATTCAGAAGGTATGTCTCTATCTCAAACCAAGTATGCCTCAGATTTCCTGGCTCGAGTAGAAATTACTGACACCAAAATTTCTAAAACACCTCTTGAAACCAACTGTAAGCTCACTCCGATTGGTGGACAACCTCTTTCCAATCCTGAACTTTACGGACAACTTGTTGGTAGTTTTTATTATCTGATGATTACTCGTCCAGATATTAGCCATGCAGTACACATAGTGAGTCAGTTCATGTCAGCACCGTGCAATGTTCACTTTGCAGCAATTCTTCATATCCTGTGATATATCAAGGGTACCTTTGCATTAGGGACTCTGGTTCCGTCCCTTTGATCTAGTTCTACGTGCATATGCTGATGCCGATTGGGCAGGTGATGTCACTAACAAACGATCTACGACAGGTTTTTTGTGTCTTTCTTGGTGATTCTCTTATTGCATGGAAAAGCAAGAAACAATTTGTGGTGTCAAGATCTAGTGCAGAAGTTGAGTACAGAGCCCTCGCTCATGTTACTTCTGAAATTGTTTCGCTTCGGTGGCTTCTCGAGGATTTAGGTGTTAAATTCTCACATCCAACACCTCTACATTGTGACAGCAAGAGTTCAATTCAGATTGCACCCAATGATGTTTTTCACGAACGGACCAAGCACATTGATTGATTCTCACTTTACTCGGTATCATCTTCTAGAGAATACAATTAATGTACCTCATCTGTCTTCATCTGAACAGATAGCTGATCCTTTTACCAAAAGCCACCCACAGGCTCGCTTCACCTATCTTACTTCCAAACTTCAAATGCAATCCTCTCACGCATCTTCAGTTTAAGGGTGGGTGTTAGCGTATATTGTAATTAGGTTAGATTGAGCTGTAATTGGGTAATAGATTAGGATTAGATTACTTTCCTTTTCTTTCTATTTTCTTTTTCAATAATCCTTGTATTATAAATTTGTACATGATTGATGGAATAATTAAGCTATTCAAAATCCAAAAATCTCTGTTATTAGTTTTATAATAACAATTAATGAGACAAGGCATATCACTTCAAATCCGGCGTTGCATGAAAGAACGAAACACATTGAAGTTGATTGCCACTATGTAAGAGAAAGAATTCAAATGAAGGAAACCGAGGCTCTATATGCGAAGAGTAAAGACCAATTGGCCGATATTTTCACTAAAGAGTTAATTCTAAAAGTATTTGAAGATATAGTTAGCAATCTAGGATTAATAGATATATATAATCCTAGTTTGAGGGGAGTGTTGAGAATAAAAAAGAAAATGAGGGATGGAATTATAAAATGTGTAGACGTAAAATAGAATAGAAAGTAGCCTAGGTATCGTACATTATAACATTGGAATATCAACGGTAATAATAGTATGACTATAAATTGTTGTATTCTGTCTAAACGGTCTGTCTGATTTTTCATACGGTCTGTTTAAGACGTACACTGATTCTAGATAGAATTTGGTGATCTCAGCGCCTTTTCGTTGCATCGACTCCTTACGCTCTTTTAGCGTCCCTATGGCCTATATCTACCCCTCATATAGACTCTGTAGAGAGAGAAGAGAGTAGAAAGAAAGGTGAGGCTAGTCTGAACCGATTTCCTGATGTATTCCATCAATTACAAGGAAGATTAGATCAGTTTAGTAGTTTTTTTCACACTCCAATCTGCTGGAGAGAAGGTCTACCAGTTTCATTCACATCATTCAAGAAAGCAATGGCTAGAGGTATTGGTTTACCGATTATTTCCTCATTTTGTTATATGTAAATAACTTACAGTTGTTATCAAAGCCATTAGTGCCTCTGTCTTGTGCTAAAAAATGCTTAGAAAACTGAATAGTATGTGATTAGTTTAAGTGAAGATAATTTCATAATTTGTGAGTGATGTGAATGAATGGATGAAACTCTAAAATTGAAATTCTGGCAATTTGATAGTTTAACTTAAGTTTTTGGTATTAATACTTTAATTTTACATTAGTTATTTGTTGCTAATCTTTAGAGTCTTAGAAAAAAATCAAAATAAATTTGGCTTGGTTAAACTGATCTGCCAGAGTTTCAGATTCTGGTGCAGACAGTTCAAAAAGACAGTCTGAGTCTTCAAACAGACTGTTTGGAGGATGTCTGAGAGCAAAATAATATGTCTTAGTGATGAGTATATGTTAATAAAATTGACGAGTAGCCACAACATCTTCAATTATATTAAGGATAAATATATGTATGGTTTATAAAGTCACATTTAGTTATATAAGGAACATAACTTGTGATAAATTATAATAATATAGAGAATATCGTCCCACATGACCATTAACTAAATTATTATAATTTAGTAGGATATATTAGTTAATTTACCTACAGGATTAAGAATAAGCATATAGTTAACTAGATATATCATATGGATATAAGTTAGTATACATAAGAGTGTATGAATCAAAACGTAATAATTAGTCCATAAGTAATATTATGTAGAAAATTGATTCATTAAGTTATAGTTTTGGTTTACATTTGGTAGATTAAAACATATAGATAGCCTCTATAATAAGCATGTTATAACTGAACTTTCTTATATATGTAGTAATTGAAGCATCCCCATTTGACACTAAGGGTTCGAATGTCCCTGAACTTAGGAGTGATAACTATAAGGCATGGAAAGAAGTAGTTTTGCTTCATTTGGGAATAAAGGACATTGATTTGGCTATAAGAAAACCACAGCCAGAGAGAGAGAGCTAGAACTTGAGGATGAATTGTTTGAGATTGACTATTAGGAACAGTGGGAGCGGTCTAACTATATTTGCATGATGTTCATTAAGAGCAAGTTACCTCCTTCAATTCGTAGTTTTGTTGAAAGCCAAACCAATGTGAAAGCCTTATTCAAGGCTTTGGATGAGCAGTTTGCCTCTTCTGAGAAGGAAAATGGAATGACGCTCATCATGAAGCGAACTTCCCAAAGGTTAACCACAGCCACTGGTGTGAGAGAGCACATTATGAAGATGAGAGACATAGTGGCACAACTCAAAGGTCTTGAGGTTGACATATCTGAGTCCTTTCTAGTCTATTTCATATTGAAAACTCTTCCAGTTCAGTATGGTCCATTTAAGATCTCATACAACACACATAAGGAGAAGTGGTCAATCAATGAGTTGATGGCCATGTGTGTGCAAGAAGAGAATTGTTTGGTTATGGACCAAGCTGAGGGTGTTCATATGGCTGAAGAAAGGTGATTATGAAGAGGACAAGGAGTCCAACAAGTCAAAGAACAAAGGAAAATGCAAGGGCGATTCAAGCTTTGACATTAAGAAAGTGAGGTGTCCTTGGTGCAAGAAGAAATGACACATGAAGAAAGATTGCCCAAAGTTCAAAGCCCGTATGGAGAAAGATAAAGAAAGAAGGTAATTCTCTAGCTCTAGTTTGTTATGAATCAAATATGATTGATATACATCGTGATATTTGGTGGATTGATTCTGGACCTACAATCCACATTTGTAATTCATTGCAAGCCTTCCAGGACCGAAGGCAACCAGTGGGAAGTGAGTGCTTCATCTATTCAGGCAATAGGGAGTTTTGCTATGGTGAGTTGCAACTCACCAAAGGGTCGATGAGTTGCGACCAAAACTCCTAAATATAGTTCAAAACGACCAATCCAAACGTCCAATATGATCTCCCTATTAAAATCTCCATGCAGACCAAATTTTATAATTTTTCAAAATTTTTAAGTATTTTTTTGAAATTTTAGAAAATCGTTAATCTAATTAGTTCTGAACCGTTCAAAAACAACAGTTTTTAAAAATCCGAAAAAAATACTTAAAAATCTCAAAAAAATATAAAATTTTGTCAGCATGGAGATTTTAATAGGAATATTATATTGGACGGTTTGGATCGGTCATTTTGAACTATATCTAATAGTTTTGATCGCAACTCACCAACTTTTTGGTGAGTTACAACTCACCATAGCAAAACTCGGCAATAGGATGAAGTCTCAAGTTGAAGCTATTGGGATATACAAACTCGTTCTTAATAGTGGCCATGTATTAATATTAGAAAAGACTTTTTATATTCTAAGTTTCGCTAGGAACTTGATAAGTGTGTCTAGACTTGTACCGTGTGGATATACATTTGTATTTGCTGATTCATACATTAAGTTATTGTATAAATCGTGTGAAGTTGATACTGGTTTATTGCTTGATGGTCTTTTTAATATTGATGTTAATTTTCCTTCTCAAACTGATTTGAATGTTGGTTTAAAACGATGTATGATTAATGATGATTCTTCTATGCTGTGGCATCGGACATTAGGTCATATCTCCATTGAGCGAATTAAGAGATTAGTAAAAGTAAGTGTACTTGGTACCCTTGACTTTTCTAATTTCGAGACTTGTGTAGATTGCATTAAAAGAAAGCAAACTAACAAGTCAAAGAAAGGTGCCAAGCATAGTACAGAGCTGTTGGAAATAATCCATACGGATATTTGTTGTCCTAATATGGACGCTCGAGGTCAAACGTACTTCATAATCTTTATTGACGACTATTCACGTTACATGTATCTCTACATGCTTCATCATAAGCACGAGGCATTAGACACATTAGATTTTCAAAGTGGAAGTAGAGAGACAATGTAACAAACAAATTAAAATTGTAAGGTCAGATAGAGGTGGAGAATTTTATAGTAGGTATATAGAAGATGGACAAGCACCTGGTCCTTTTGCCAAGTTCCTTGAAGAAAATGAAATTGTTGCCCAACACACTATACTTGGGTTTCCGGATCAGAATGGCGTAGCAGAACATAGGAATAGGACATTATTGGATACGGTGCGCGTGTAGTATGATCGAAAGTTCAATGCTTCCCAAATTTCTTTGGATAGATGCTCTTAAGACGGCCGCGTATATCTTGAATCGTGTTCCAACAAAGGCATTTTCTAAGACGCCATTTGAGATATTCAAAGGTTGAAAATCGAGTTTACATCATATACACGAGAGTTTATAATCCTCAAGAAAAGAAACTTGATCCAAGGACAATAAGTGGGTATTTCATTGGTTATGCCGAGAAGTCCAGAGTTATAAATTTTATTGTCCATCCAACTCAACTAGAATAGTGGAATCAAGGAATGTCAAGTTTCTGGAATTTATTCAGATTAGTGGGAGTGATGATTTTAATCAGCAAGGAAAACCCTCTGACACTGATAATCCGTCTAGTTCAAACAGACCGTTTGAAGTCCAGACAGATCGTTTGAGAAATCTGAGGCAATCGGACAATATAGCATCTAGTTCAAACGGACCGTTTGGCATTCAATGGACCGTTGGAAGCTATAACAGAGAATCTGAATGAAGAAATTCCACAACAGGATACTCAGTTAGGATTAGATCAAGTTGAATCCTTGGAATCAACATTAAGAAGATCTAATAGAGAAAAGAGACCTGCTATATCTAGTGATTGTGAAGTTTACCTACAAAATTTAATTGATGAAGTAAATGTGGAGAATGATCCTGCCACTTATTCTCAAGCAATTAAATGCAGTCAAGCCACTTTAGAGCACAATGCTATGAAAGAAGAATTGGAATCTATGGCACAGAATGATGTTTGGGATTTGGTTAATTTACCTAAAAGTAGTGTTGTACAATGGGTGGATTCTTAATTTTTTATCAATATTTCAACCCAACCCAATCATACCAGGTTATAATATTTGTTTAGTTAACCCACCCGTAACCCAACCCAACCCATATAAATTTTTATCTACGGGTTTTTACGGGCTTTCGGATTAAACGGGTTATGAATTATTATCTTACTTGTCGGTGTGTAAAACAAATGGTGTGCCTTTGTGATATAGGATTTTAACTTCTCTATAAATTTTTAGTAACATAAATTTAATAAATTGTAGGGTTCGTCTAAATAACAGATAATTTGATGAATCTTTTATTAATCTAACTTTCTCTGGTGAACGAGGCGTTTTCATTGGGAATAAGGAAAAAGTAAATGCAAACTTTTTTTTTTCCAAAGTTAACAACTGGTAGGCATTGTTATCAAAGCAAATCTGTTCACACATTGCATAGATTTACACCACTTATAGTTTATACATAAGAAAAAACTGACCTGTCATAAAGTAAATGCGAACTTGATATTTCTATGAACAACATAAAGGAGACAAAGCGTCTCTTTGGAAATAATAAAAAAAATGAGTGTAAAATTATATATGTTTATGCGATACAGTATACAGATAAGATAAGATCAATAAAAATTAAACGGGTTGGATTTTTATCTGGATTATTGTAACACCCACCGCTTTGACCGTGGTTTGACCAAAGTTGACCCAGACCTTTGACCAGTCAAAACTTTGACCTTGAGTTCACCAAATTAGAAAGAAAAAAAATGTAATCTTTGACTGCCTTTGACCGAAATTTCAAATTGAAATTTTGACCGGTTAACCGATTGGAAAAGGAATGAAAATTTATGCTACATAGTTTCTTGACACGTGTCACATGCAACTCTCTTCTTTCACCCACGTATACACCTCTTTCTTTATATTGATCCCTTTCATCTGATCCGATATATTTTCTATTAATGAACCATTTTATTCATTCGTTCTCCTGTTTTCTTTTCTTTGCCGAAACCAAAATCCTCTCCACCAAATTTTTTGATTAATTTAGAGGATAGAAGAGAAATTGAGTTTACCAAATGAATTTTGATTAGTTGGCCGATTCAAATCCGAATCCTGCGTCGCAGATGATTATGTTCCTGATTTCTGAATTGCATAATCAGGTAACCGGACTTCTCTATAATTAGTTTCGTATTGCTTGATTTGATTATCGCTTGGCTTTGCTTGCATGTGTATGCTCGTATGTGGTATGTTTTGCGGGATATCGGGTTTAGAATCTGGATTCCAAGCCCGCTGTCCAGAAATAGATGGGGCTAGATTTCGAATTTGTTCATGCATGTGGATTTGAGCCCTGATCCCCAGGACAGGGGAGGGGTTGGTTCTGATCCTCGAGATAGGGGAGGAACTTCACGTCATGATTATGATATGATTTGTTTAATTTAGACCCGATTATCGCCGTGAAATGTATGATTTGTTATGTGGATTAATCCAGTCATGTTTAATTTGCTTTATCAACTAATATAGAGAAGCTGCGTCGTTAAATAACTGGTTATTGAGCTTTGTAGCTGACATCCGTTTGTTTCTTTGTGCTTGCGACGTAGGTTGATGGGCCGTCGGATGGATACAGAAGATACCGCCCCACCATCACGCCCCGTGTGTCGGCACGGGGTGTGACAATTATCTAAACAAAAATATTACCCGACTCAGTTGTACCGGGTTAGCAAAATTAAAATCCGGACCAACCCGAAATATGCTTGAACCAGTTAGAATACGGGTCGAGTTCGACGGGTTAAACGGGTTGGACGGGTTTTTAATTTTGTTGTACATCCCTACCTAAAAGTTTTAAATCCATTGGTTGTAAGTGGGTTTATAAAACCAAACGAGACTCATTAGGTAACATTGAGAGATATAAAGTCCGGCTTGTTGCTAAGGGATTCACTCAAAGAGAAGGAATTGATTACACGGATACCTTTTCTCTTGTATTAAGGAAGGATTCTCTTTGAGTAATTCTAGCATTGGTAGCTCATTTTGATTTTGAGCTACATCAGATGGATGTCAAAACTGCATTTCTAAACGATGATTTAGAGGAGGAGATTTATATGAAACAACTGAAGGTTTCTCCTCTAATAGTGGTGATGATTTAATTTGCAAATTGAAAAAAATCAATATATGGATTGAAACAAGCCTCACGACAATGGTATTTAAATTTTCATGAGATAATTTCTTCGTATGGTTTTGAAAAAAATATCATGGATCAATGTATATACAAGAATGTTAGTGGGAGCAATATTTATTTTCTAGTGTTGTATGTAGATAATATTTTTCTTGCAACTAACAATCAAAATTTTTTGAAAGAGGTGAAACAATTTCTTTCTAAAAGTTTTAATATGAAAGATATGGGTGAACCCACTTTTGTGATTGGCCTTAAAATCCATATAGATAGACATAAGTGTGTTTTGGATCTATCTCAAAAAGCTTATATCAATAGAGTTTTAGAAAGATTTGGAATGCAAAATTGTTCACCTAGACCTATGCCTATAGTGAAGGGAGATTAACTCAAGCTAAGTCAGTGTCCTTTGATTAAGACACACCGAGATATTAAAAGGCAAAAGGATTATGCATCGCTTATATGAAGCGTGATGTATGCATAGGTGTGTACTAGACCTGATACTGTCTTTGCTGTTGGAATGCTGGGACGATTCCAAAGTAATCCTAGGTTAGACCACTGGAATGGTGAAAAGAAAGTTTTGAGCTATCTTCAAGGGACGAAGAATTACATGCTTATGTATCGACGGACTGACAAGTTGGAGGTGTTTGGATACTTGGATGTATATTATACTGGCTGTGTTGATTCTCGTAAATCAACATCCGGTTGTATTTTTATGCTTGATGGTGGACCTCTATTGTGGAAAAGTACCAAACAAACATCGGTTACAACTTCAACTATGGAAGCTACGTTTCTTGCGTGTCACGAGGCATCTTCCCATGGAATACGGTTGAGGAATTTCATTGAAATGCTTAGAATCATCGATTTTATTTCTAGGCCATTGACGATTTTGGGTGATAATACTGCCGTTGTATTTTTTTCCAAAAATCATAGAA
The DNA here is from genome assembly GCA_027562975.1 of Rhynchospora breviuscula. Taxonomy (NCBI): domain Eukaryota; kingdom Viridiplantae; phylum Streptophyta; class Magnoliopsida; order Poales; family Cyperaceae; genus Rhynchospora; species Rhynchospora breviuscula. The sequence goes on along the minus strand of CM050400.1, from coordinate 5,161,875 downwards.
TTAGAGGTGCTAGTAAGCACATTGATATTAAGTACTCGGCTTTAAAGGAGCGGATATGAAAAAGAAAGTGGTCATTGAGCATATTCACACAGAATCGATGTTGGTTGATCTGTTAACTAAAGACATGCAACCAAAGAAGTTTTTGGATCATGTAACCTATATGGGACTTGGTACCATTATGTAATTGTAATGTTTTGTGTACAATTATTATATGAAATTCTTCAATAAAGATTAAATGTTGTTCATGTTTTTTGCGCATAAAGTTAATTATGTTTATTGATTAATCATTTGGTAAAGAATGACATTATTATAGCTAAAAACTAGGAATAAACGTTTGGTTTATTCATAAAGCTCACATAGGAATGCATTAAGGTAAGAATTGAGAGTACAAGATGTATTGTAATTATGGAAGGGTAATATGCGCTAAAAGTTGACTTACCGCAGTGGTTCATATGTTTTTTACTTGATATTTTTACATGAAAGGATAAGGAGTTGAAAGGATACTGAGATCAAGTGGGAGAATGTTGTATTCAGTCTAAACGGTCCGTCTGATTTTTCAGACGGTCCGTTTAAGACATACACCGATTCCAGACAGAATTTGATGATGTCAGCACCTTTTCATTGCATCGACCCCTTACGCCCTTTTAGTGTCTCTATGGCTTATATCTACCCCTGTTCTGATGGAGAACAAGTAGATCATTTCTATTCCTTATATAGACTCTGTAGAGAGAGAGAAGAGAGTAGAAAGAAAGGCGAGGTTAGTCTGAACCGATTTCCTGGTGTATTCCATCAATTAAAGGGAAGATTAGATCGGTTTAATATATAGTTGTTCTCACATTCCAATCTGCTAGAGAGGGTCTACAAGTTTCATTCACATCAATCAAGAAAGAAACGGCTGAAGGTATTGATTTATCGATTATTTCCATATTTTGTTATATGTAAATCACTTACATAAATACCATGTATCTCCTTTGTAAAAAGTATAAAATACAATGAATAAAAAAAACCTTCTGATAAATACTGATATGTTATACTGTTTTAACACTATAAAATGGCAGCTAGGACTATCTCCTAAATTTTTTTCTACAGTTCAATACGACCAACTAATATTCTTGCATACAATGGAATTTCCTGATAAAATATACACACCAAGCGTCAAATTAGAACCAGGTACCAGTTAACTCGAATGTGACCATATAAGTATATAACTGATTTTGCCAAATTGCATAACTCGAAGAAACCCCAAACTTTACCTCACTCATGTACGTAGGAGAAGTGCCCGACCCTTTCATCTGTTCTGGATATTGGAGGAGAGAAGGGTCTGAGCAATTTAGAAACAAACTTAACACCATGCACATTTACATCTGGCATTCTAATTTTCTTATTGTAAAGCATCAGTTACATGTGCAATGCAGGTTACCTCTTTTGCAGCTTCACGGGAACTGACGACGACAAGGTCAATCTCACCAGCGCGAAGAAGCATAACCGGTCCATGCAACCGGGCAAGGTTGCGCAGGGCATGGTGCGGCAAACCAGCAGTTGCTAGGTGGTGCAGACTTCCAATGAAGGGCAGGGTCCAGGGACCTGGTGGAAGTTTGGTCTTAGAGTGTCTAACTCTCCCGTGGATGAACCATAAGGAGAGTATGAGTGGGAGAATGGAAAATAATAAGAAGGGAAGGGAAGGGTCTGCAAGCTCCATTTTTGCTTTCTTCTTTTCTATCGGGGGTCCAGAAAAAGATCATTATTTTTGGGGGCAGTTGGAGGGCCTTTAAAACAAGTCGATGTCCAGATAGCAAGTCCAACATGGAGGATATATTTTAAAATTAAACAAAATTGGGTTGTGGATTTTCTAAATCTTTTTCAACTCAGATATTTTAATTTTTTTTAAATTTTGATATTTATCTCGTAAATCCTTTTGATTAGAAATATAAATTATTAATTCTAGTAAGATAATTAATTAATAATAAAAAATTAATTTGTAAATTTTGATCTAATATGCCGTTCCCTTCCAGTGTTCTGTCTCAGTGATTCAGTAACAGAGGAAGATGTAAATAAACGATTGCAAGATACATCTAGACTCCTCTCAGAATATAAAACTCCAATGACATCTATATGTTTTATTTATATAAATTGTTCCCCGCATTCATACTTAGTCTGGACTAAATTGAAGGCGTTCAGTGGTCGCACCTCCAACATATGACATATCTGTCACGCACGATGCCGAGCTCTGTTTTTTTTGCACTTTCCTCCTGTCAATCAAGTATCATGGTTTAATAAGTATTCAAATTTGTATGCTTACAGAGACTACTAGAAAATAGAAAGGTTCTTCTGTCACGAAAATTTGATGCCAAAAATTGTGAATGTGCAATGACTAAATATGAGATCTATATTTCTCAAAAAAAAAAAAAGAAAAAGAAAAAAAGAAGTCAGGTGAGGAACCTTTGCTGGGGCAATAAACTAGATAATACATAAATTACAGTGTGCATATATTGGAAAAGGCAAAAATTAAAAAGTGCTTTTGGCAGTTGAAAAAAAACACAGAAAATTTGTTGGTAAAGTTAGTCAGTGACTCAGTGTCTACAATCAACGCTGATTTAATAAATAATAATTTGTGGCATCCGATGGTATCAAATTGTGAAATTAATTCTTAAAAAAAAACGACTTCAACAAGCGCTTGAGACCTACAAAGCGCATTCGCAGGGCTGCAATTTCAAACAACATCCCAGTAGTAGGTCTCACAATTCTACCTTAGCTAGCCACGTTCGAAAATTTATATTTCTTTCTCTTAGCGGGTAACATTTCAAATGTTGTTCCAAAGCTTTCGAACAGTTGCACATTATTTCTTATTTTGAGTGGAACTTTCTCATATAATATCTGATTAAAATGGTTATAAGAACAAGATCTACAACTTTGGATTGGAGGTTTAGGGACCCTAATTGTGATGGTTGGTGGAAAGATTTTTTATTATGTAAATATAATAAGAGTATGAATAGATCTAGATGCTCACCGCTTTGGAGAAATATTATTGAAATGGAGCAGTTTATTAAGATTAAAAGATCATATACAGTTGGTAATGGAAAGTCAGTCTTGTTTTGGGAAGATAATTGGCTTGATGGTCAAACTCTTAAATCTGATTTTTCCAATCTTTATTCTTTCTGTTCTAATAAGAATTGTACAGTGGCTAAGGTGATGGATAGCAATTTGGATGCACTCAAGTTTGATAGGCAGCTATCTCATGTGAATAGAAATTTGTTTCATTGCAACAAAAGCTCAGCTCAATTCTAATTACTTTGAATTCAGATTGTGTTAGATGGGAGGGTAATTGTTGTGGAAAATTGCATGCATGTGGTCTCGTGGCTCAGTGGTAAGAGCATTAGGCTGGTCTCTAAGAGATCAAGGGTTCAAGTCCCGCATGCATCTTTAATTTCAGAAAAAGTTAGATGGTAAAGACCTCACACTTTCTTCAAAAAAAAAAAAAATTTCTTGTAGAAAATTTACTACTAAGAGTACTTATGATTGGTTAGCTTTTGGAGGAGTGAAAATTAATTGGTACCAACAGATTTGGTCTTTGCCTTTACCTCTTAAGATTAAAATATTTCTTGTATTATTTAGTAGAAATAAGATTCTTACAAAAGTGAATTTGAGAAGAAGAGGATGGGAGGGTTCAGATAGGTGTGATGTTTGTGGGCTTCACGAAACTTTGTGCCATCTTTTCTTTCATTGCAATTCTCACAATAGATTATGGCAGTGGTGTTTATATAAATTTGGTGGTACTTATCAAATTAATAACTTGTCAGATTTAGAATATGTTTTATTGCATATTGACAAAGATAGACTAATTCCTTTCAAGTTGATATGTGCTGCAATGATTTGGAATTGTTGGTTTCATAGGAATGATATTTGTTTTAAAGGGGATAATTGCAAAACTATGAGGCAGCTGGGGTTAAATATATTATCTTCCTGGAATTATTGGGCAGGTATGTGGACTGAAAAGATTAAAGACTTGATGAAAGAGGTGTTACCGACCTTGGAGGATCTGCCGTTACAGTTGGCATGGGATAGTTTGGTGATGCCATGAAGGATGCATTCTTAGTTTTATATTGGTTTTGGTTGCTGATTCGATTCAGGGGAATAATAGGCTGGTGTAGCCTTGTTTTGATTCAAACTTGTGAATGTTACATTGTGTATATTTGGTTTTGTTATTTTGCTGTAAATTTTCAGCCGTTATGGCTATTTTATAGGGATGTTTTTAGATAATGTTGTAGCATTGATACCGGTAGATTTGTGGTACCGGTGCTTGTTTGGCGATGTTTTGATCTTAGGGACCAGGGCTTTAGTTTTGTTGCTGTTTTGATTTTAGAGAATAAGGTTTTGTAAATTGGCCTTTTCGTTTTAATAAATTGGAAAGAGGTGGGGAGAATCCCCACTGGTTAAAAAAAATATATATATATATATATATATATATCTACAACTTTACTACTTTGAGTATCTTACAATTCGAAATGCACCATAGCTAAAAAAAGTTGAAACTCCAATGGAGAACAGATTGTGACTAATGAGTGATGACCATGTTTCATTTCAAATTTGAAGATACTCAAAATAGTAATGTTATATGTCTTATTCGTAAGGTTTCAACACAATTTAAATCATCTAAATTAGATATCGCATGACAATATTACACTTAATATAAAAAATAATGCGCGATAGTCCGGAAATTAGGGGATAATGACATCTCATAAGGAAAAAAATATATCAATTTTTAGACGTAGCTAAGTTGGACGAGATGGAGTGGTGGGACCTACGTGCTAATTTGCAGGACAGTTTGAAAATACGGCCGCGAAGGCGCTCTGTGAAATATTAGAGGATCCCAAGAGGCTTCTTGAAGTTGTCTTTTTTAAGAAAAAATTCTCAAATTTCCGTGGAGCAGAACCTTTATGATCTAATAAAACAATTTCTTAAAAAAATGTATTCGCAATTACATTGTGTAACCTCATAGTTAAAGATATAAATTTTGATATTGTTGCCCCATTCAAAACGTTTTCTGAATCCACCGAATAAAAAAATGTAATTTTTATGAATTGTCCAATGAATGCCCCAATCACGTTATATATATATATCGTAACTAAATGTCACTAATCCAACAATGAGTGTTACAAAGTGTTCGCATAAGCAATGTAAATTAAAAACAAATCTAATATTATTTTTAATTATTTATATATTACCTAGTACATTAATAAATTTTATTGAATAAAAGATATAAATGAGGGTCTTTAAAAAAAAGATATAAATGAGAAAAAAAAACTGAATTAAAAGCTCGACAAAAATTAAATCTTTGTTATCCAGTCAGGTCAGGGATGTCCCCTCAAACTTTGAAATATATATCAAGCGATCACCATGGTGGATTCTGAAGAGCTAGGTGCCATTTTAGCTGGGAGCCTGGAGACTGGAGAGAACTGAAAGGGTTCATAATATGCGGGCCCAACTAGGGCATCCTTAGAGGGTGCCGACACCCCTATATTTTATTAAATGACCAAAACAACTTCATCTTCCGGAAAGAGAAATAGAAGAGTGTTAATTCGGGAAGAAGAGTGAGAAGAGTGTTATTCCGAGAAGAAGAAAATATTGTTTGGATGGTGAGTTGAGAAAACGAATGAAAAAAATAAATTTAAATTAGGATGAGTGTTATTCTGAAAAGAGTGGAAAGAGTGTTATTCCGGAAAAAAAAAATAAAAAAACTATTTAGATGGTTTCTTCCTGAAATATCTCTTATTCTTATCCATCCAAACAAGACCAAAAGGTATTTTTTACGTAGCTGGACTAAATTAAGAGATTTCTGAATGAATTCTCAGGCAAGATGGATGATTGATGGTGGAGAAATTCACCGATATTCCATATTTGTTGTGGTTTGAGTAGTGCTACCTGCAATGTTTTGAAAACCGAACCAGCCATCGAACCGGTAAAGCTATTGGTTCGATGGTTTAACTGGTTCGAGCGGTTGAACTGGTTTTAAAAACCGGATGACATAATTTATAAAAATAATTCATTATTTGAACACAAAGACGCATATAGCCGATTGGATAGAGAGCATGGTTGTTATCTTGGAAAACCAAGGTTTGATTCTTTGTTTTCTCCTTTGTTTTTTCCTAATTTCTTCAAATCAAGAGAAAACAGATTGAAAAAAACATAAACCGGATGGTCTGGTTCACCGGTTCATATAAAATCGGACCGAACCGGCTGTTTCGTTGTGGGTCGAAAACAACCAAAAAACAAGGTTAGATTGGACCGCCATGGGGTCCGGTTCGCGTCCGGTCCGAATTTCAAAACATTGGCTACCTGTGGATTCTAGATTTTTATTTTTACCATAACAATACATTACAATTGAGATTAGTTGTAATAATTACATTTAATTGGCTACTGATAGAAATTTGTTTTGTGTAATAATACTATTGAGTAGGTATAGAGAGGGGTTAAAATACAGATAGCATTACCTGTACCATTGAAAGACCGGTACCGGTATAAATACTAGTAGGTCTTTTATCTTGCTTACTGTTTTTGAGTGGTTTTTTAAAATATTTTGAACTTTTGTATGGATGCTTTTCTTATTAAAAAAGCTGCAAAGTTCTCTTCTACTTATTTAAAAAAAATAAAATAAAGTAAAATCTCGAATTTTGAATTCTCACACTCAGATTCTAGAAAAATTATTTCTTGATTAAAAGAACTTGCATTCTGAAACCTCAAGAATTTAGAAATGAATTAATAGGAATAATTGAAAATTACAAGTCAGTTGAAATTTAAAGATTAATGACGTATTTAATTAGTTCAAATTATTTGATATGAATAAATAATTTTCTAAAGCCTAAAATAGAATTCTGTTGATTCTCGACCGTTTGTTTAGAAGATCAAAATCTTAAATTTTATCACTCATTTGATTAAACACTTCTTAATAAATTCATTCTTAATTACTTTTTCGTATCCTGCCAGTGATCCCCGATTTTCTAGATCTTTCTTATGCTGTAATTATTCATGCAATAATTTTATAAGATATGATAAGTGTCATCGCTAAAAAAATCATCGCTTAACTAAAAACGAAAATCGTGTCTTTCCCTTGTTCCACCTCTTGCGCAATCTCTTTCCCTTCGCTTTCCCTTCTTTATTCTCACTACAGGAAAGTGGAGCAGTTGCATGGGCAATTTTCAATTGCATCGGTGACACAAAAATCAGTTGCATCATCACATATTTTACATCCGCACGATCTGCCTCTCTCCTTCAACCTTCTCTTCTTCCCTCTATACCCTCCATCTCCTTTCCTATGTCCCCTTCCTTCTTCTTCTCTTCTCTCTCCTCCATCTTCTTCTCTCCGTCTCCATGTCTATCTCCATGTTAACTTTGGCACATGATTTTATGTATATGAACTCTGGCGTGTTATCAAGATGAACATATATAACAATAAAATAAACACAAAAAACAAATAAAGTGAACATATGTAGCAATAAAGTAAATACACATAAAATGAACAGTTTAAACAAAATAAAGTAAACACTTATAATAACGAAAAATGAACATATACAATAAACAAAGTAAAAATATATAAACATCATAAAATGATATAACAAATAAAGTGAGCACTTATAAAAATAAAATTGAACATATACAATAAACAAAGTGAACATATATAACATCATAACATGAATGATATAACAAATAAAGTGAACAATTATAACAACAAAAATAAAATTGAAATATAAAATGAATAAAGTGAACACATATATAAATAAATAAAGTAAACAAAAAATAACAATTAGGGAAGTAGATTAGGGCAAAATAGCAAAGAAACGATGGAAGAGAGTAGGGAGAAGGATGAGGGAGAGTGATGAGAGGATTTTATATATATTTTTTGGTAGGGTTTTTGACTCGAAACTAAACCAATTTGACTTGAATTAGGTTAATTAGGATCATTTTAATTAGGGTTTTGCGTCAAGAATGAGTTACTACCATAATTTCTACTTTAATGCAGATTTTGGGTAAAAACAAGACTTGGATGAATCAATAATGATGTATAGCTCCTCGTAAGCTTTTCGCTGGTTTTTGAATCACCTCAAACGGAGTCCGAATGAAGAAGATATGGGCAAAATACTGAACAGTGCGCAGTGTTGAATTTTCCAAACGGACCGTCTGAAAAGTCAAACGGACCGTTTGACTTTCGCAGGAAAAACTACTATTTTCAGCTAGATTTCAACCGGTCCGTCTGGAGGTTCAAACGGTCCGTTCGGAACCTTCCAGAATTAGGAAAAAGTGCCCGTTTTAGAGATTATTCTTAGTCGGGTTGTTATTTTCTACTCCCAGCACGTCCAGAACAAGCCTCCTGCGTCTCTACACATTTCCAAAGCCTATATATGATGACTTTGAGGAGATTTTGAAGCATACAAGGGCATACAAGAGCATACAAGGTGGTGTTTAGACCCAAGGTCAAGTTTTAGGGTTAGACATAGAAATATCCGAGGGCCGTTTGGATCGCTTAGGAATTTGAGGAATAGCCTATTCCTAGACGGAAATTTATTCCTAACCATCCAAACTCTTCACAAAGTTACACACTTCCCAATATTTTTCGCCTAGGAATAGGCTATTCCTCAAATTCCTAAGCGATCCAAACGGCCCCCGAGAGTTTAGTCTCAAGTCCAGGTTGTGGCAGCGTTTGACGGGTCGTTTGCGATAGCAGCGAGTCATTTAGAAGGTGACTTCGACAAGTTCAAGGGAAATCAAGGGCAATTGGTTGTAACTTCTCTTATTTCTCATTTTCTCTTGTTTGTTCGATGTCTTTTAGTTGTTGATTTGTTATTCTAGGGCTATGGTTGTAAACTTATTTGTTTAGTTGTTTATTTGCTTAGTTATTTCTTTATGTGTTTTTATCTTTCATGATTTAATTGATTATGTGATATCATTGATTGCTTAGGTAGAATTGATTATACCAAGTAGATTAAGGCCTTCTCTAGTATGGTAATAATAATCTATACCTTTGTATGAATTGATTGACCAACTTGAGGATGGTAGTAGCTGATGAGTGAAACCAGGATTGAGTAGCCGATAGGTGAACCTTTCTTGCAACGATGGTTGTGAGATATCCTTCGAATTGAAAGATAGACTTAGAAAACTTAAGCCAAAGGTGATGACCAAATCTTAGGGTTTCTAAGGGAAGAAGTAGTTTAACCTACGAAATCAGAACTGTAACGATGGTTAGTATCTGGTAACCTAGGATTAGATTACGATTCCACACACATATTAGGAATAGCTAAGCGGTAAACAATCTCACGGCTCAAACGGACCGTTTGAGATATCAATCGGACCGTTTGGGAATTGAACTGAACAGTTAAGTTGAAACCAGAAACCCTAGAATTTAAATTTGTTGATTATCTCACGTTTAGTTCTAGTTTTGACCTTGATTTTAGACTTAGGATTTGAGCCCACCTTCAATTCTTTAAACACCAAAAAGAGTTGAACTCGTCAAGCTAATTAATTAAAATAAAAGATCGATATTCCAACACCGTCCCTGTGATTCGACCCTTAGCTTTACTACGATAGATTAAATCATGTAAAACGAGATTATTTTGACTAGGTTTGCACCCGATCAGAGAGCGAACTGATAGAGGAAGTGCTGGGTGAGATGAGAAGAGCGCGGATGATAGAGGGAGGGAGGGGAGGGAGAATAATCGCGTGTTGAACGATGGGCCCACTGAGTTGCGCCTCTGAGGGATGGAAAGCAATGACGTTTTGTGCGATGGTGTTAATCAATTTTCATAATTTTATTGCTTGGCATTGTTTTTATTATTTTGAATAGCATATCATATTTTGTGAATTTACCGGACCTGATGAATGGGCCTGTTAATTAATTGTGGTAAAATTGAAAAATTTATGCTTCTCATGAAGGGCTTATCAATTTGTTCGGAACAAAATAATTGCCTTCACTCTTCGTAGTTCATAGAATATCTCAAAGCAAGCTTTTAACTGCGACATGGAGACAGAAGATATGCCGACAATGCATAGAAAATGTAAATTAGCTTTGTAGAATACGATGCAAAATGTATAAGAAAGATATATATATATATAGCAATTAATTAATCTTGATGGATTGTGCATGTTACTTCAATTTCCAAGACGAGTGCAAATAATGCAATAATATCCCCGACATATGATATGATAGTCTATATTATCATTAAAAGCTCCGAGTTTTTGGACATTAATTAAATCTGCAGGTCAGATCAAGAGCATAAGAGGCCACCTCAAATCTGTAGGTCTAAAAATATAGAGGGGCAAGTGTCCAGTTTTGAATAATGTACCACCGCCTCTGGATATTCTAGGAGCGTGATAAATAACTATATATATATTTTTTGAATGTCGCGATTAAATAACCTAGCTCGTGATGCATGGCCAATCTGCGAATGGCGATGCCGTGGAGGCACCCTGACAAGGTCCACGTCAAGGAAGGTCCTGCATGTACAACTGTGCTGTTGGCCTGTTGCGTTATGTACATTATTTATGATTTTGCACAACCTTTTTTGCTTTATTTTAGACTGATCATCCAGGAGACCAGCACATATTGGGCCCTCTGTAGCTCTGTGTTCCACAGATCTTTCAAATAATTAACTAACGTTAACCCAATTGAAGTGCCACGTGAAATATCAGGCTCAGATCTAATTATATACCTAAATTAATATCTTTTTTTTAATTTTAATAAGTTACTCTCCAAATTTATAATACTGAGCTTTCTCTTTTTTTTTATATATATTTTTATTTTTGCAATTCGTGGCTTGCATATATCATAGTAAGTTATTACCATACTAGACTTTCCGTTGTAAAAAAAAAAAAAAGAACAAAGAAAAAGTATAATCTGATTCACCGAACTTAAATTTGATATCTAGCGTTTGTCTCGGCAATTGATGTAGCCAGAAAATTTTGATATACTTTGAGGCTTAAACATAAACCATAAAGTACAATGCAATCTATGGCATTAGGCCGGTATTCCCGCGGTGTTGGTATTATTTTACGTGAGCTTGGTGGATTGGTCACAATAATTATATAAAATAAAAAATTTTGGAGAAATAAAAGCTCCTTGAAATCTATAGCATTGTGGAGTTCATCCTAAGCTTTCCAACAGTTTGAATAGTCTCAATCGGAGTCTGGATGAAGAAATTATGGTCAAAATACTATCGGTAGTTAATGCTAGACCTATTGTTCGGTCTGAACATAACTCATTTGGTATGAACAAAACTTATTTGGTCTGAATGGGACTCCATTTGATCCAAACAAGAGGTCGAATGTGACTCGATCAATTCTATGGAACGATTTTGTGATCTTTTTCCCTAGTCTTCTCCCCAAGTCGTCTAAGACCTTCTATAAGTGTCTTCTCCTGTCTTGGATGAGGAGAGAGTCTTCCATAGACAAATTTTCACCTCGCACCACATTTTAACATTTTTTCACCATCATTCTCGTGCCTTTCGGCATGAAATTCCTCATTTTCCAGCAACACTCGACCATGACATCGACTTTGGAGAGATTTTAGGCGCAACAGCGACAAAATTAATCCAGCCATGGCTTTGAGCGTTTGGTATCTTGAGTTAGAGGTGATATTTAGTTTATTTCTTTTTTTTTCTCTTGATATTTGATCAGATGGAGTTTGTATCTTATTAATTTGTATTTGTAGTTTGTTTTATTAGCATGTTAGATTTATTATGTCTTAAGATAAGATAGTAACTTAGGTTTGGATTTGATGTTATGATTTGGATGATTTACTATGCTTGTGATTTCTTTTCTTGAGGAATTTATCTATGCTTGTTTAAATTGTTGCTTGATTTGATTAATTTCTAGATGAATCACCACATTTAGATAGGTCATAAAATTAGATTTATCAATTCAGTCTAAACAAAGTACTTGGGATAAGTCAGAGATTCGAAAGAGGAAACTAACCAGCATCGAAAGATGTGATTTCTAAACAGTCTGAAAAGAGTTTCGATATCCTTAAGAATACCAACAAAAGGAACCCATGTCTAGGAACATGAAAGTCTAGGTCTAAACAACCTAAAAGGGTAAGAGTCCTCTATCAGTTTCTAGTCCAACAAGCAACAACTAAGGTTTAGAATGTCTAGGAAAGGTCGTGTAAGCATTGCACAAGACTTTAGTTAAGTTAACCAAGACTAAACTCATTTTTTTAAGTGTTGTTTGGCCCAAACAGATTATGTTCGAACTGAACAACAGCTAGGCTATTCAAAAACGTTGTTCCTAGTGCGAAAGCACGAAGGCTCGACGTTCCAAAAGTCAAACCGAGGTGAAATTTGAACCCTAGGACCTTTATTTGTGTATTTTATACTCCAAAAATCCAAAGATCCTTTACTTTATTGCACATAGATAGGAATTTTTCTAAACCATAAAAATTCCAAAAAATAAATTATCTTGTCTAACTTTCGTAAGGAAGTAAAGTTTAGTAATCAATTGTACTGTCTCTACGGATTCAACCCTTAGTATTACCCAACGACGATCGTATTCTTATGACATTTAAGTATAACTAGATTTTTATTTGAGCTTGGCTCTTGCCTAAATCATTTTTTCTTAAAGGCTTTCTTTTTTTTCCTACCTTGCATTCCTTTCCTTAGATGTTTCATTTTCTTTTGCCAACTAAGACCTACATTGTTAGACATGGATATCTCTTGTCACCAATTATAAACTAAGTATCTAAATTCCTCCTTGACCATAAAGATCATATATAAGACATTTTGTTGTTAACTTGCTTATTATTCTTAGTGTCCAGTATTAAAGAAAAATGGTCAGAACCAAAAGAAACTAAATCTTGCATAGTGCTATCACATAGGTACTATCCCAATCCACACTACTAAGAAATATGTCTAATAAAACAACGGTCATGCCATTGTTCAACTTAAATTTCCTATTTGGTAATTCGTATTCAATGAGAGGCTATGTTTGGAAGATGTATGAACGAGGCAAGAACAAAGAATAAGAACTATCTTGGATTCCGTTCTCTAGTTCTTGTTCTAACACCAGAACAACAACATAGGAAACAACATCTTTTTAGGCAACCGGGCAAGGTTGCGCAGGGCATGGTGCGGCAAACCAGCAGTTGCTAGGTGGTGCAGACTTCCAATGAAGGGCAGGGTCCAGGGACCTGGTGGAAGTTTGGTCTTTTCTGGGGATGTTTGGAAGCCTTGGAATAAGCCCTTATTCGGAATTGCTAGTTCCGAGGGTTGCCAAACACATTTTAGAATAAGCCGAATAGCTTATTCGGCTCCTTATTCTTGTTCCAACAAAATATTGGAACTAAATTGGAATAAGCTAACCATCCAACAACAAATCATTATTTTATGCTTTTTTTCTTGTTCTTATTCTTAACTAACCACCCAAACAACATCTCTTAATTTAAGAATAAGCAATTATTTAACATTCCTTATTCATCACTCTTATTCTAAAATAAGCTATTCTATTCTTATTCACCACACTTCCAAACACACCCAGAGTGTCTAACTCTCCCGTGGATGAACCATAAGGAGAGTATGAGTGGGAGAATGGAAAATAATAAGAAGGGAAGGGAAGGGTCTGCAAGCTCCATTTTTGCTTTCTTCTTTTCTATCGGGGGTCCAGAAAAAGATCATTATTTTTGGGGGCAGTTGGAGGGCCTTTAAAACAAGTCGATGTCCAGATAGCAAGTCCAACATGGTGGATATATTTTAAAATTAAACAAAATTGGGTTGTGGATTTTCTAAATCTTTTTCAACTCAGATATTTTAATTTTTTTTAAATTTTGATATTTATCTCGTAAATCCTTTTGATTAGAAATATAAATTATTAATTCTAGTAAGATAATTAATTAATAATAAAAAATTAATTTGCAAATTTTGATCTAATATGCCGTTCCCTTCCAGTGTTCTGTCTCAGTGATTCAATAACAGAGGAAGATGTAAATAAACGATTGCAAGATACATCTAGACTCCTCTCAGAATATAAAACTCCAATGACATCTATATGTTTTATTTATATAAATTGTTCCCCGCATTCATACTTAGTCTGGACTAAATTGAAGGCGTTCAGTGGTCGCACCTCCAACATATGACATATCTGTCACGCACGATGCCGAGCTCTGTTTTTTTTGCACTTTCCTCCTGTCAATCAAGTATCATGGTTTAATAAGTATTCAAATTTGTATGCTTACAGAGACTACTAGAAAATAGAAAGGTTCTTCTGTCACGAAAATTTGATGCCAAAAATTGTGAATGTGCAATGACTAAATATGAGATCTATATTTCTCAAAAAAAAAAAAAAAAGAAAAAGAAAAAAAGAAGTCAGGTGAGGAACCTTTGCTGGGGCAATAAACTAGATAATACATAAATTACAGTGTGCATATATTGGAAAAGGCAAAAATTAAAAAGTGCGTTTGGCAGTTGAAAAAAAACACAGAAAATTTGTTGGTAAAGTTAGTCAGTGACTCAGTGTCTACAATCAACGCTGATTTAATAAATAATAATTTGTGGCATCCGATGGTATCAAATTGTGAAATTAATTCTTAAAAAAAAAACGACTTCAACAAGCGCTTGAGACCTACAAAGCGCATTCGCAGGGCTGCAATTTCAAACAACATCCCAGTAGTAGGTCTCACAATTCTACCTTAGCTAGCCACGTTCGAAAATTTATATTTCTTTCTCTTAGCGGGTAACATTTCAAATGTTGTTCCAAAGCTTTCGAACAGTTGCACAATATTTCTTCTTTTGAGTGGAACTTTCTCATATAATATCTGATTAAAATGATTATAAGAACAAGATCTACAACCCTAATTGTGATGGTTGGTGGAAAGATTTTTTATTATGTAAATATAATAAGAGTATGAATAGATCTAGATGCTCACCGCTTTGGAGAAATATTATTGAAATGGAGCAGTTTATTAAGATTAAAAGATCATATACAGTTGGTAATGGAAAGTCAGTCTTGTTTTGGGAAGATAATTGGCTTGATGGTCAAACTCTTAAATCTGATTTTTCCAATCTTTATTCTTTCTGTTCTAATAAGAATTGTACAGTGGCTAAGGTGATGGATAGCAATTTGGATGCACTCAAGTTTGATAGGCAGCTATCTCATGTGAATAGAAATTTGTTTCATTGCAACAAAAGCTCAGCTCAATTCTAATTACTTTGAATTCAGATTGTGTTAGATGGGAGGGTAATTCTTGTGGAAAATTGCATGCATGTGGTTTCGTGGCTCAGTGGTAAGAGCATTATGCTAGCCTCTAAGAGATTAAGGGTTCAAGTCCCGCATGCATCTTTAATTTTATAAAAAGTTAGATGGTAAAGACCTCACACTTTCTTCAAAAAAAAAAAAAAAATTTCTTGTAGAAAATTTACTACTAAGAGTACTTATGATTGGTTAGCTTTTGGAGGAGTGAAAATTAATTGGTACCAACAGATTTGGTCTTTGCCTTTACCTCTTAAGATTAAAATATTTCTTGTATTATTTAGTAGAAATAAGATTCTTACAAAAGTGAATTTGAGAAGAAGAGGATGGGAGGGTTCAGATAGGTGTGATGTTTGTGGGCTTCACGAAACTTTGTGCCATCTTTTCTTTCATTGCAATTCTCACAATAGATTATGGCAGTGGTGTTTATATAAATTTGGTGGTACTTATCAAATTAATAACTTGTCAGATTTAGAATATGTTTTATTGCATATTGACAAAGATAGACTAATTCCTTTCAAGTTGATATGTGCTGCAATGATTTGGAATTGTTGGTTTCATAGGAATGATATTTGTTTTAAAGGGGATAATTGCAAGACTATGAGGCAGCTGGGGTTAAATATATTATCTTCCTTGAATTATTGGGCAGGTATGTGGACTGATAAGATTAAAGACTTGATGAAAGAGGTGTTACCGACCTTGGAGGATCTGCCGTTACAGTTGGCATGGGATAGTTTGGTGATGCCATGAAGGATGCATTCTTAGTTTTATAATGGTTTTGGTTGCTGATTCGATTCAGGGGAATAATAGGCTGGTGTAGCCTTGTTTTGATTCAAACTTGTGAATGCTACATTGTGTATATTTGGTTTTGTTATTTTGCTGTAAATTTTCAGCCGTTATGGCTATTTTATAGGGATGTTTTTAGATAATGTTGTAGCATTGATACCGGTAGATTTGTGGTACCGGTGCTTGTTTGGCGATGTTTTGATCTTAGGGACCAGGGCTTTAGTTTTGTTGCTGTTTTGTTTTTAGAGAATAAGGTTTTGTAAATTGGCCTTTTCGTTTTAATAAATTGGAAAGAGGTGGGGAGAATCCCCACTGGTTAAAAAAATAATAATAATAAATATCTAGAACTTTACTACTTTGAGTATCTTACAATTCGAAATTTACCATAGCTAAAAAAAGTTGAAACTGCAATGGAGAACAGATTGTGACTAATGAGTGATGGCCATGTTTCATTTCAAATTTGAAGATACTCAAAATAGTAATGTTATAGGTCTTATTCGTAAGGTTTCAACACAATTTAAATCATCTAAATTAGATATCGCAAGACAATATTACACTTAATATAAAAAATAATGCGCGATAGTCCGGAAATTAGGGGATAATGACATCTCATAAGGAAAAAAAATATCAATTTTTAGACGTAGCTAAGTTGGACGAGATGGAGTGGTGGGACGTACGTGCTAATTTGCAGGACAGTTTGAAAATACGGCCGCGAAGGCGCTTTGTGAAATATTAGAGGATCCCAAGAGGCTTCTTGAAGTTGTCTTTTTTAAGAAAAAATTCTCAAATTTCCGTGGAGTAGAACCTTTATGATCTAATAAAACAATTTCTTAAAAAAATGTATTCGCAATTACATTGTGTAACCTCATAGTTAAAGATATAAATTTTGATATTGTTGCCCCATTCAAAACGTTTTCTGAATCCATCGAATAAAAAAATGTAATTTTTATGAATTGTCCAATGAATGCCCCAATCACGTTATATATATATATCGTAACTAAATGTCACTAATCCAACAATGAGTGTTACAAAGTGTTCGCATAAGCAATGTAAATTAAAAACAAATCTAATATTATTTTTAATTATTTATATATTACCTAGTACATTAATAAATTTTATTGAATAAAAGATATAAATGAGGGTCTTTAAAAAAAAGATATAAATGAGAAAATAAAACTGAATTAAAAGATCGACAAAAATTAAAACTTTGTTATCCAGTCAGGTCAGGGATGTCCCCTCAAACTTTGAAATATATATCAAGCGATCACCATGGTGGATTCTGAAGAGCTAGGTGCCATTTTAGCTGGGAGCCGGGAGACTGGAGAGAACTGAAAGAGCTCATATATGCGGGCCCAACTAGGGCATGCTTAGAGGGTGCCGACACCCCTATATTTTATTAAATGACCAAAACAACTTCATCTTCCGGAAAGAAAAATAGAAGAGTGTTATTTCGGGAAGAAGAGTGGGAAGAGTGTTATTCCGAGAAGAAGAAAATATTGTTTGGATGGTGAGTCGAGAAAACGAATGAAAAAAAGTAAATTTAAATTAGGATGAGTGTTATTCTAAAAAGAGTGGAAAGAGTGTTATTCCGGAAAAAAAAAAATAAAAAAACTGTTTAGATGGTTTCTTCCTGAAATATCTCTTATTCTTATCCATCCAAACAAGACCAAAAGGTATTTTTTACGTAGCTGGACTAGAGATTTCTGAATGAATTCTCAGGCAAGATGGATGATTGATGGTGGAGAAATTCACCGATATTCCATATTTATTGTGGTTTGAGTAGTGCTACCTGCAATGTTTTGAAAACCGAACCAGCCATCGAACCGGTAAAGCTATTGGTTCGATGGTTTAACTGGTTCGAGCGGTTGAACTAGTTTTAAAAACCGGATGACATAATTTATAAAAATAATTCATTATTTGAACACAAAGACCCATATAGCCGATTGGATAGAGAGCATGGTTGTTATCTTGGAAAACCAAGCTTTGATTCTTTGTTTTCTCCTTTATTTTTTCCTAATTTCTTCAAATCAAGAGAAACACAGATTGAAAAAAACATAAACCGGATGGTCTGGTTCACCGGTTCATATAAAATCGGACCGAACCGGCTGTTTCGTTGTGGGTCGAAAACAGCCAAAAAAAGAGGTTATATTGGACCGCCAAGGGGTCCGGTTCGCGTCCGGTCCGAATTTCAAAACATTGGCTACCTGTGGATTCTAGATTTTTATTTTTACCATAACAATACATTACAATTGAGATTAGTTGTAATAATTACATTTAATTGGCTACTGATAGAAATTTGTTTTGTGTAATAATACTATTGAGTAGGTATAGAGAGGGGTTAAAATACAGATAGCATTACCTGTACCATTGAAAGACCGGTACCGGTATAAAATACTAGTAGGTCTTTTATCTTGCTTACTGTTTTTGAGTGGTTTTTTAAAATATTTTCAACTTTTGTATGGATGCTTTTCATATTAAAAAAGCTGCAAAGTTCTCTTCTACTTATTTAAAAAAAATAAAATAAAGTTGTTGACCCTAGAAAATATACGGTCAAAACAAGCACGAAACATTCGAAAGTGTCTCGGAGGATCATCAGCTGAGAATAGAGACGTAAAGAGCCCTATGACATTCCACATGTCGATTGGAACATGTCAAATGAATTAAAAAAAAAGGGAGAAAAAAAATTACAGGGAAATATTACGAATGCCGTGAGATTATAATATAACATGCTTGAAGACTCATGGTTATGAATAAGAAAATCTTTACGAGGCATCTGAAAATATCAACTGATTCACAAAGAAATGAGGATGGCTAAAAAAAAAAAAAAAAAAAAAAAAAAAAAGGGGCGAAAAAGATGAGAGAAGTTCGAAACTGCTGAAATCTCGTTAATTTCGGCCCAATAGCAAAGCTACGGACCCAATAAAATTAAAGAGGCTCGGACCAAGCCCATCTCCTAATAGGGCGAAGTGAGAAGGTACCCCACCTATCAGATCCTTCCCTCCCTACTAATCACTTGTCACGATGAACCAACCCAATGCAACGCCATGTCTGCCAAACTCTGTGCCGGCGATCCGGTAAAACATCACCAACATATGCGGCATCGTTTGAAAACTAGTGAAAATGAGAACATGATGACGCCCACCTCGGCTGCTGTCGTTGCTTAGACAGACCATAATCTTAAAAGGGTTGAACAATCGAGTTCATACAGAGAAGGGAACACTAATTGTGCACATAGCTTTATGGGAATAGAGAGTGTGAGTTCAATATGCCAATTCAAGTCTCAAGCAAATTAATCCACAAAATCATCAGTAATCAAGTCCAGTCAAGGGCCAAACTAGTAATAACTTAGCAAATTAATTGGAGATGCAGGGAGTTAAAAAAAAAAAATGCATATATATTCAGATGATCCTAGAGTGGTGTAGCCTAACGCTAAAATACACACCATTTTGCATATTGCTCATGTCAACAGAGAGCAAAAGGATAGGAATAAAATGTGGGGTCACAAGCCAGTTGCAGGAAATCCAACATATGCTATGGTCAAATGTCTGCTCCCATTGATACAAACCACGATATACATTGGCTAATCATGTAATTAACAAAGTACAGTCAGATACATTGAGCAGATTTCTACTCTGAATGCATCAAACGCCATATGGGAACAAAGCAGCTCAAATCTTAACATTTTCTTTACAACAACAAAAGTGTGGTACATACCAATTAATGCCTCAAACCCAAGGAACCCACTTCAGCCTAAGACAGTGGAGTTTGACCTGCAAACAATAAGAATTAGCAAATGAGTCACACGGGATCTGAAAACAGTGGAAGAGTGAGACAAAACAAAACACATTTACAATTCAGGAAGTTAAATTTCACCTGACCTGTACTATCTCCTTTTTCTGGAAAGCTGAAGGCAGCCACTAAGGGGTACTAGTCATTCAATAAGAAGGGGATCAATGAAAAGAAAGCTGCAGCAAAATAATGAAAAGATAAGATAGTGGTAGTGATATAACAATAATCCAATATGGTGAAACCCTTGGAGTAAAAATGATAAATACAGTCATCAGGTGTAAATTACCATAAGAGAGAAGGGGGACTTTAATAACACATATTTTTCAGGACTAAAATAAGTTTGATGTTAACCAAAGGAAAAGGAAAAGGGAATGATATATGCACAATCACCTGATGAAGAGAGGAGGATGTCGCTAGTCAGGATGCACCTGCAGTAAGTAAAAATGTGGCTTCCATGAAAACATCATATAAGAGTCTCTAAAGATATGAATGCCGCAAGACATACATTAAAAAGATACTCACAAAAGAGGCTGGAACACATTTGAACAAATGACAGGATAAGAGAAAATTGTGTATAAAAGATGGTAAGAAACTACCATATAACAGAAGGCAAAGTTGCACCTCCATCAACATCTGCCCCCACCAAGTAGAGTGCAAGTAATAAAAGAGTCAAGCTGGGTTAGAACTCAGTGAAGCCTAAAATGGGAATATCGCATGGAAAGAGGGGCAGTCACTGTGCTAAAAAGAGGGGTGAGAGAAGGATGTCAATATAACCTCTTGACAAAGTGAAATTACATTCCTTTTGTGTAAAAAAAAGGGATCCCTAAAGTAGTATGAAAGAAGAGATCACACATAGTGTTCAGCCAGGAAATAAACTATAAAAGAAAAGGAGAGAAGAACACAGAATGTGTGCAATTACCTGGCAGATATCATTAACTGAAGAGTACACCTGCAAAAAAAAAGAAGAATGATTATAACCTAATCACTCAGGCGTCATACAGAGGAGAAAATGAGATGTGTTACCAAGCTAAAACATGGCATAGAACAAGAAACGGTGCCAAATGATAACATAGAATAGAGAAACAGTTCTAGGTAACAATAAAAAGATGCAGAAAGATGTATGACAAAAAGGGAGAGAAGATCACCATGTAGTTGTGGACACCTAGCAAATCTCCATCTTCACTCATACATGTCCCCACTGAGTAGGGTAGAGAGTGTAAAATAGAGTGACAAATACAAAAGGGGAGGAGAGATATATAGGGATTCAGGAGTTACTGTGCTAACAGCAAAAGAAGTGGAGATAGTAGAACTATACATACTTCATCCCACGAATCAACAAAGTTGGAGTTACATCCGAAATAGAAATTGTATGTACTGTAGGAAGACAGTAGAGCTGAATGAGAGTAGACATGCCATTCAAAAAAAAAAAAAAAGAAAAAAGGGATGGAATCATACCTGAAGTAGCATTAAATGCTGAGGTGACACCACCTGAAATGTGTATTATACCCCAAAATACTACAAAAAAAAAAAGAGAAAGGTTTTATACAAATAGAATTAAGGCTGAGTTGTTAAAAAAAAAAGAGAATGAAGTAAAGGGTGAAGTGACCAAGATAACCTTGAGCTCCTCTATAAATAAAGATGCACCTGCACCATTCAAGAAAAGAAGAAAAAAGAGGAGAATAGGGAGGAACTTCCAGTAGCAAATAAACAACACTCAGAGAGACATCTGAAGCCATATGTGTACTTAGGATAAAAAAAAATCTGTAAGATAAGGAAAAAAAGAGGAGTCAACTTAGGATAGCCAAGGAAAGATAAAAAAAAAGGGGTTCTGAAATTTTAGCTACCAGGAGGAAGAATCAACTTGTGACTATCTGCTATTTGGTTAATAGAAATTGGTAAACTCTTCATCTATTGCTTTGAGAGTCATCTTGTGTTTGACCCAGCCACCAATCCATGGTGTGCATGGGTATAACAGTTTGCATAGATTCAAGGGTTGTAAAGCCTAAGAGTTACTTTATCCTACATTTTATATATATATATATATATATATATATATATATATATTTTGAAAATTGATCTATATTTACCCCCTTTATATGCTGTCAGTAACAGATTAGTGATCTTTTATAGCATATTTTCAGTTGATTTTTTTTGCTAACTGCTGCTTCATCTTCATTTCTTCAAAAAAAAAGAAAACTACATACAGCCATCGTCCATAGAATAAAAAGGAAAACTGCATATCGCAACAGTTTAATGCATAATAAGAGGGAGGTGTGTATGATGAAATGATAATATTTTAAATAACTTCATGAAATCCTTATTCATTATCTTTATCATAATACTGTACCTTGTTTCTTGAAATATGATAAGTACTATACACATGAAAATGATTTGTATTTGCACTATCTTTATAAGTACAGGAATAAGTTGCAAGTATACATGTGTAAAAAAAAAAATAAATAAAAAAAATAAATAAAAAAAAAAGGGAAATACCTTTATAATGGCAGGGACTTGCTTATGCCACTTCATCTTCAATCTCTTCATAAAAAAAAAAAGAGAAGCATGTATAAATATACTGCCATGATAACATCTTAATGTTTTATATGAAGTTTCTCCTTCTGTATTCATTTTAATCCTATTGCATGATTCTAAAAAAATATATATATAAAAAAAAAAAAAAATAAATAAAAAAAGAGAGAGAAAGGTGACCTTGCACACAGTAAGCAAAACATAGACCAAGAGACTTCATTTATATGCACCTGTATATATATAAATATGTGAATACTTTCAGCATATGCATGTACATATATATGTGTATTAAAAAAAAAAGGGGAGATAAACCAGATTACATATTTATGAACATTTAGCATTGTGCTACCCCTGAATACCTCAATAAAACCCATGAAGGCATACACATATATAAAACAAAAAAATGAGAAGGAAGTACCTCCATGACATCAGGTATTAGCCTATGCCACCTTGCCCCTCCTCAAAATTAGGGACCATGAGATATCTCCATGATGCTTCAAACCCCATGCCAATCGACAATGGCCCCCATGAGCTTATAAACCTCTGCAACCTTGTCTCACTGCAAATAGCCTACAACCTCCTTCACCATGCCCATGTCATGTCTGCATGACATACCCATGACTATGTCACTCTGCCATAAATCACCAGATAAGTTAAATTAATAAAAAAATAATAATAAACAAACCAGTCCAGAGAAGACCAAGCCATGACCTAAGATGATGCCAGACAAGCCAGAGGTGCCATATTATCAATAAAAAAAAAGACAGACTTCCATTTGAGGTTGTGGTCAGACTCTGAGGTGTCAACAAGCCTATGTCATATGCCAAATTCAATTTCAACCCTCTCAGACTACCTCACCCTCAGTCACCATCAATAACCTTAATTAAATCAATGTCTAAAAAAAAAAAGGAGAGGATGAAGAGGGCAGGAAAGTAAAAAAAAAAAGGAAAAGAAGCTGGTGAGTGGTGTTAACTTGGAGACATCACCTCTTTCAGCTCAAAGTCATACCTTGATGTTGCCTTGAAGTGAAGTGCCCAGCATCATGAGCGTCCGCAGGCCTCCATCAATAATCACTCGATCCACACCAAGCGACATGTTCAAGCTTCATGCCATCAAACTCGGGTTAATTTGAGACCATGCGCCATCTTGAAACAAATCGAGCACCAGATCAGCAAGGCCAGTGATCACCAATGCTATCATGATGCTCATACAAAGTTCTATAGTCAGTCTATGCTATTAGAAGCTGACAACTCATAGCCAAATTTTGAAGAGTCCCATTCCCGTCAGATCAGATTTGAAACAAAGGGGCAAGCATTATTCATAAGCCGAGATATACCTCAAGTTGAAGCCATGCGACATTCTTTGGCATCCTTATGACGCTTCAGAAGCCACACCAAGTCACACAGAGCCATAAGAAGTCACCATTCTTTGACACTGCACATCCCATTAGATATAACCACAATCAAGGAAGGGAGAAAGGCTGCAAATTGAAGTCATTTAACATCCTTCAATAGCTCTTTTAAGGCCGTAGAAGATATGCCTGAATCCCTACCACCACAATATGAGGCTGTCGACTGATTGCTTTTTCACGTCCTCTCCCAGACATTTTATCAAACACCTGCAGAGCATACAAAAAAAAGAGCTCTGCTGAAGTGAAGCCCATTCTAAGAGTCCCATTACATGAAATTAAAAACAGTAATGACCGCACTTACCCCTCAGAGTGCTCGTAAGACTGCCATCACCATCTCCTCTTCTTTCAAAGCCTCAACCACCTATTCTCATGATTAGGCACGACAGAGAGGAGCTTCCCACAATGAGCCTATAAGGTACATGGCGAAATCCCATAAAACTCGTTGGCCCTCGTCTCCGCGGGTCTCAGGCCTACCCAAACGACCCAGGTACGAATCATCGGCGCCAAGGATTTCAAAATCGCCTGCCGGATCAACCGAGGGGAGAAGAAACGAGAGGATGGAGGGAACAGGAAAGAAAGAGGACTCTGGATGAACAGGTGTAAACCTAGGTCACACTTGATTTTCGACCCTACTAATCGGCCCTCACTTTCGGCTCAGAGACGTCCGGTTTGCGAAAATAAAATAAAATAAAAAAATAGCGAGTGTCCCCAAATCTCGGGATCCTCTATGCCATATGGGGCATGACAAGTCTATTCCAAAAAGAGAATGGCTCCAGATTGACCCGTTACACAAAATAAATGGTGCACGAGTCGACATAATCCGTGCACAAGCATGAATCCAACTCAAATACGATTGGTGCACCAGTCCGAGCATGGACCATTTGACTTAACCGAGTCTTAATATCGCCCCCCCCCACTCGATCTTTTGTGATGTTCAGCATGCAGTGCAAATCTGACAGCATAGTACGCGGCCATCCATGTTCATAAGCCTTAAAGCTGACGTGGCCCAATTAGATAAATTCAAAATTGCTGAAACTTCAAAAATATGCCAAAAATCATAACAAACTCAGAAAAACCCAAACCAAATTCCTATAAATCCAGAAAAATGTAAAGAATCCATTTCACCAAATACCATGACCAAAAAAAAAACAACCAAAATCAGCCAAATTACCCAAATACCAAATTCATGATTGATCAGTATGTGCTTAACTTCAAAAGCCCATCAAAAATCACCAGAAGCTCAGAAAAATATGAGGAAAATTCCTGTGAACTCCAAAAAATATAAGTAATACCTTCATACTGAGTAATTGCACCAAAGTCCCAAAAAAAAATATAGACCCGTTGCAGGTATCAGGAACTTTCGTAATGCAGAATATTCAGAAAATGGATCAGCTTCAAGAATTTGGCCGAATTGAGGAATCTCATAAGGAGCTCTCTCTGAACACCGATAGTTAAAAGGGAGTATAAGCTGTGCTCTGATCATTCTCAAGTCAGAAAGATAGGTCAAAGCCAAAGCCTTTGCAAGACTCAGCCGTCTGGCCTCAGATATGGAGTCTTAAAACCAAAATCTGAAATAAAAAAATAACATTCCCAGGACCCAGCTAGCTGCCTCAGATAGGGAGTCCTAACCCCAAAAATAAAGAAATCAAAACCCTGCAAGACCTAGCCGCCTGGCCTCAGATATGGAGTTTTAAAACTAAAACCGAAAAAAAAAAAACGTAACATTTCCAGGACTCATTTAGTTGCCTCAGATATGGAGTCCTAATCCCGAATTAAACAAAACATCATACTGTTGCAAGACCCAGCCGTCAGGCCTAAGATGTGGAGTCTAAATCCCAAAGCCAAAATCAAACGAAGAACGCAACCTTCCCAGGACCCAGCCGTCAGGCCTTAGATACGGAGTTCCTACCCTAAATTCAGAACCAAAACCAAAACAAAAAAGAAACAAAACCAAAATTAAGCCAAATAAAACCAACGACCTAAAAACCAAAAAAAAAAACCAAATCCAAAACTAAAGTAAGAAAAAAAAAAACAAATCAAGATCCTACGATATCTGAGTGATCCTGCGACCTCACTATAAATAACATATCGTCCTGAAAATTAAAAACGTCTTGATGGTATAAGGCCCACTTGACAAAAACTATTGATGGACACCAGAGAAAAAAAAAAAGAAGAAAGGAAACCTGTGATATCTGGATGATCCCGTGACCTCATTTCAGATGCCACTCTGTCCCAACTGCTAAAATAGTTCTGGTGACCCAAAGCCCACCTGACGAAATCTGCTGAGGGACCCAAATCTCGTAGTGTCTGAGTGATCCCACGACCTCACTCTCAATGACATATTGTCCTGACTGCTAAAATAGTTCCGGTGACCCAAAGCTCGCCTGACGAAATCTGCTGATGGACATAAATCTCGGGGTGTTAGAGTGATCCCACGACCTCAGGGTCTTGAAAGTTAAAAACGTCTTGATGGCATAAGGCCCACTTGACAAAAACTACTGATAGACCAAATCCTTGTGGTATCTTGTGATCCCGCGACCTCACTATAGATAACACATCGTCCTGAGAATCAAAAAAAACGTCTTGATGGTATAAGGCCCACTTGACAAAAACTATTGATGGACACCCAAAAAAAAAAAGAAAGAAAAGAAACCTGTGATATCTGGATGATCCCGTGACCTCATTTCAGATAACACTCTGTTCCGACTGCTAAAACAGTTTAGGTGACCCAAAGCCTACCTGACCAGACATGCTGAAGGAGCAAAATCCAAAACCAAATATTGCCTTATTAGATGAAATAGTTTCGGTGACCCAAAGCCCACCCAACGAAAGCATGCTAAATAAGGCTCTTAAGTAATCTTCAAAAAAAAAAAAAGAATTAACCATACCTAAAAATCTCATAAAAAAAAAAAAAGGGAATCATTCGAACCAGATCACATATCCTCCGCTCATTACCTATCATATTAAAAAAAAAAAAATAAACAAATCAAATAAAAAAAAGAGGGAGAAAGTAATAAAATAAACACCCGCAAATACTCATATCCATATGCATGGCACTAATTGTTTTACTGACAATTCACTAACAGTCTGCAGTACATATTCTTTGATATTCCCGATCCAGAGGTGCCTAGGAAAGTAACCAGGGTAATTAACGGCGGGAGCTTGCGCCCGTCGGAAAGAAAGGACCTACACAAAAATAAACTCTCGTGGGAGCAAAGTACGCACGAGCGAGCATCTCTTAAGTGGGAGGCGCCCGTGGTCGAGACTTTGACCTACGAGGGGATATCTGATCCGATCAACTTTTTGCTTTTCTTCTTCAAACGGGAAATCCGTCAAAAAGGGCCGGACAAAAGTAAAATCTCGAATTTTGAATTCTCACACTCAGATTCTAGAAAAATTATTTCTTGATTAAAAGAACTTGCATTCTAAAACCTCAAGAATTTAGAAATGAATTAATAGGAATAATTGAAAATTACAAGTCAGTTGAAATTTAAAGATTAATGACGTATTTAATTAGTTCAAATTATTTGATATGAATAAATAATTTTCTAAAGCCTAAAACAGAATTCTGTTGATTCTCGACCGTTCGTTTAGAAGATCAAAATCTTAAATTTTATCACTCATTTGATTAAACACTTCTTAATAAATTCATTCTTAATTACTTTTTCGTATCCTGCCAGTGATCCCCGATTTTCTAGATCTTTCTTATGATGTAATTATTCATGCAATAATTTTATCAGATATGATAAGTGTCATCGCTAAAAATATCATCGCTTAACTAAAAACGAAAATCGTGTCTTTCCCTTGTTCCACCTCTCCCGCGATCTCCTTCCCTTCGCTTTCCCTTCTTTATTCTCACTACAGGAAAGTGGAGCAGTTGCATGGGCAATTTTCAATTGCATCGGTGACACAAAATCAGTTGCATCATCACATATTTTACATCCGCACGATCTGCCTCTCTCCTTCAACCTTCTCTTCTTCCCTCTATACCCTCCATCTCCTTTCCTATGTCCCCTTCCTTCTTCTTCTCTTCTCTCTCCTCCATCTTCTTCTCTCCGTCTCCATGTCTATCTCCATGTTAACTTTGGCACATGATTTTATGTATATGAACTCTGGCGCGTTATCAAGATGAACATATATAACAATAAAATAAACACAAAAAACAAATAAAGTGAACATATGTAGCAATAAAGTAAATACACATAAAATGAACAGTTTAAACAAAATAAAGTAAACACTTATAATAACGAAAATTGAACATATACAATAAACAAAGTGAACATATATAAACATCATAAAATGATATAACAAATAAAGTGAGCACTTATAAAAATTAAATTGAACATATACAATAAACAAAGTGAACATATATAACATCATAACATGAATGATATAACAAATAAAGTGAACAATTATAACAACAAAAATAAAATTGAAATATAAAATGAATAAAGTGAACACATATATAAATAAATAAAGTAAACAAAAAATAACAATTGGGGAAGCAGATTAGGGCAAAATAGTGAAGAAACGATGGAAAAGAGTAGGGAGAAGGATGAGGGAGAGTGATGAGAGGATTTTATATATATATTTTGGTATTGTTTTTGACTCGAAACTAAACCAATTTGACTTGAATTAGGTTAATTAGGATCATTTTAATTAGGGTGTTGTGTCAAAAATGAGTTACTACCATAATTTCTACTTTAATGCAGATTTTGGGTAAAAACATGACTTGTATGAATCAATAATGATGTATAGCTCCTCGTAAGCTTTTCGCTGGTTTTTGAATCACCTCAAACGGAGTCCGAATGAAGAAGATATGGGCAAAATACTGAACAGTGCGCAGTGCTGAATTTTCCAAACGGACCGTCTGAAGGTTCAAACGGTCCATTCGGAACCTTCCAGAATTAGGAAAAAGTGCCCGTTTTAGAAATTATTCTTAGTCGGGTGGTTATTTTCTACTCCCAGCACGTCCAGAACAAGCCTCCTGCGTCTCTACACATTTCCAATGCTTATATATGATGACTTTGAGGAGATTTTGAAGCATACAAGGGCATACAAGAGCATACAAGGTGGTGTTTAGACCCAAGGTCAAGTTTTAGGGTTAGACATAGAAATATCCGAGGGCCGTTTGGATCGCTTAGGAATTTGAGGAATAGCCTATTCCTAGACGGAAATTTATTCCTAACCATCCAAACTCTTCACAAAGTTACACACTTCCCAATATTTTCCGCCTAGGAATAGGCTATTCCTCAAATTCCTAAGCGATCCAAACGGCCCCCGAGAGTTTAGTCTCAAGTCCAGGTTGTGGCAGCGTTTGACGGGTCGTTTGCGATAGCAGCGAGTCATTTAGAAGGGGACTTCGACAAGTTCAAGGGAAATCAAGGGCAATTGGTTGTAACTCCTCTTATTTCTCATTTTCTCTTGTTTGTTCGATGTCTTTTAGTTGTTGATTTGTTATTCTAGGGCTATGGTTGTAAACTTATTTGTTTAGTTATTTATTTGCTTAGTTATTTCTTTATGTGTTTTTATCTTTCATGATTTAATTGATTATGTGATATCATTGATTGCTTAGGTAGAATTGATTATACCAAGTAGATTAAGGCCTTCTCTAGTATGGTAATAATAATCTATACCTTTGTATGAATTGATTGACCAACTTGAGGATGGTAGTAGCTGATGAGTGAAACCAGGATTTAGTAGCCGATAGGTGAACCTTTCTTGCAACGATGGTTGTGAGATATCCTTCGAATTGAAAGATAGACTTAGAAAACTTAAGCCAAAGGTGATGACCAAATCTTAGGGTTTCTAAGGGAAGAAGTAGTTTAACCTACGAAATCAGAACTGTAACGATGGTTAGTATCTGGTAACCTAGGATTAGATTACGATTCCACACACATATTAGGAATAGCTAAGCGGTAAACAATCTCACGGCTCAAACGGACCGTTTGAGATATCAATCGGACCGTTTGGGAATTGAACTGAACAGTTAAGTTGAAACCAGAAACCCTAGAATTTAGATTTCTTGATTATCTCACGTTTAGTTCTAGTTTTGACCTTGATTTTAGACTTAGGATTTGAGCCCACCTTCAATTCTTTAAACACCAAAAAGATTTGAACTCGTCAAGCTAATTAATTAAAATAAAAGATCGATATTCCAACACCGTCCCTGTGATTCGACCCTTAGCTTTACTACGATAGATTAAATCATGTAAAACGAGATTATTTTGACAAGGTTTGCACCCGATCAGAGAGCGAACGGATAGAGGAAGTGCTGGGTGAGATGAGAAGAGCGCGGCTGATAGAGGGAGGGAGGGGAGGGAGAATAATCGCGTGTTGAACGATGGGCCCACTGAGTTGCGCCTCTGAGGGATGGAAAGCAATGACGTTTTGTGCGATGGTGTTAATCAATTTTCATAATTTTATTGCTTGGCATTGTTTTTATTATTTTGAATAGCATATCATATTTTGTGAATTTACCGGACCTGAATGGGCCTGTTAATTAATTGTGGTAAAATTGAAAAATTTATGCTTCTCATGAAGGGCTTATCAATTTGTTCGGAACAAAACAATTGCCTTCACTCTTCGTAGTTCATAGAATATCTCAAAGCAAGCTTTTATCTGCGACATGGAGACAGAAGATATGCCGACAATGAATAGAAAATGTAAATTAGCTTTGTAGAATACGATGCAAAATGTATAAGAAATATATATATATATATATATATATACAGCAATTAATTAATCTTGATGGATTGTGCATGTTACTTCAATTTCCAAGACGAGTGCAAATAATGCAATAATATCCCCGACATATGATATGATAGTCTATATTATCATTAAAAGCTCCGAGTTTTTGGACATTAATTAAATCTGCAGGTCAGATCAAGAGCATAAGAGGCCACCTCAAATCTGTAGGTCTAAAAATATAGAGGGGCAAGTGTCCAGTTTTGAATAATGTACCACCGCCTCTGGATATTCTAGGAGCGTGATAAATAACTATATATATATTTTTTGAATGTCGCGATTAAATAACCTAGCTCGTGATGCATGGCCAATCTGCGAATGGCGATGCCGTGGAGGCACCCTGACAAGGTCCACGTCAAGGAAGGTCCTGCATGTACAACTGTGCTGTTGGCCTGTTGCGTTATGTACATTATTTATGATTTTGCACAACCTTTTTTGCTTTATTTTAGACTAATCATCCAGCAGACCAGCACATATTGGGCCCTCTGTAGCTCTGTGTTCCACAGATCTTTCAAATAATTAACTAACGTTAACCCAATTGAAGTGCCACGTGAAATATCAGGCTCAGATCTAATTATATACCTAAATTAATATCTTTTTTTTTAATTTTAATAAGTTACTCTCGAAATTTATAATACTGAGCTTTCTCTTTTTTTTTATATATATATTTTTATTTTTGCAATTCGTGGCTTGCATATATATCATAGTAAGTTATTACCATACTAGACTTTCCGTTGTAAAAAAAAAAAAAAAAAAACAAAGAAAAAGTATAATCTGATTTAACCAACTTAAATTTGATATCTAGCGTTCGTCTCGGAAATTGATGTAGCCAGAAAATTTTGATATACTTTGAGGCTTAAACAGAAACCATAAAGTACAATGCAATCTATGGCATTAGGCCGGTATTCCCGCGGTGTTGGTATTATTTTACGTGAGCTTGGTGGATTGGTCACAATAATTATATAAAATAAAGAATTTTGGAGAAATAAAAGCTCCTTGAAATCTATAGCATTGTGGAGTTCATCCTAAGCTTTCCAACAGTCTGAATAGTCTCAATCGGAGTCTGGATGAAGAAATTATGGTCAAAATACTATCGGTAGTTAATGCTAGACCTATTGTTTGGTCTGAACATAACTTATTTGGTCTGAACAAAACTTATTTGGTCTGAATGGGACTCCATTTGATCCAAACAAGAGGTCGAATGTGACTCGATCAATTCTATGGAACGATTTTGTGATCTTTTTCCCTAGTCTTCTCCCCAAGTCGTCTAAGACCTTCTATAAGTGTCTTCTCCTGTCTTGGATGAGGAGAGAGTCTTCCATAGACAAATTTTCACCTCGCACCACATTTTAACATTTTTTCACCATCATTCTCGTGCCTTTCGGCATGAAATTCCTCATTTTCCAGCAACACTCGACCATGACATCGACTTTGGAGAGATTTTAGGCGCAACAGCGACAAAATTAATCCAGCCATGGCTTTGGGCGTTTGGTATCTTGAGTTAGAGGTGATATTTAGTTTATTTCTTCCTTTTTCTCTTGATATTTGATCAGATGGAGTTTGTATCTTATTAATTTGTATTTGTAGTTTGTTTTATTAGCATGTTAGATTTATTATGTCTTAAGATAAGATAGTAACTTAGGTTTGGATTTGATGTTATGATTTGGATGATTTACTATGCTTGTGATTTCTTTTCTTGAGTAATTTATCTATGCTTGTTTAAATTGTTGCTTGATTTGATTAATTTCTAGATGAATGACCACATTTAGATAGGTTATAAAATTAGATTTATCAATTCAGTCTAAACAAAGTACTTGGGATAAGTCAGAGATTCGAAAGAGGACACTAACCAGCATCGAAAGATGTGATTTCTAAACAGTCTGAAAAGAGTTTCGATATCCTTAGGAATACCAACAAAAGGAACCCATGTCTAGGAACATGAAAGTCTAGGTCTAAACAACCTAAAAGGGTAAGAGTCCTCTATCAGTTTCTAGTCCAACAAGCAACAACTGAGGTTTAGAATGTCTAGGAAAGGTCGTGTAAGCATTGCACAAGACTTTAGTTAAGTTAACCAAGCCTAAACTCATTTTTTTAAGTGTTGTTTGGCCCAAACAGATTATGTTCGAACTGAACAACAGCTAGGCTATTCAAAAACGTTGTTCCTAGTGCGAAAGCACGAAGGCTCGGCGTTCCAAAAGTCAAACCGAGGTGAAATTTGAACCCTAGGACCTTTATTTGTGTATTTTATACTCCAAAAATCCAAAGATCCTTTACTTTATTGCACATAGATAGGAATTTTTCTAAACCATAAAAATTCCAAAAAATAAATTATCTTGTCTAACTTTCGTAAGGAAGTAAAGTTTAGTAATCAATTGTACTGTCTCTACGGATTCAACCCTTAGTATTACCCAACGACAATCGTATTCTTATGACATTTAAGTACAACAAGATTTTTATTTGAGCTTGGCTCTTGCCTAAATCATTTTTTCTTAAAGGCTTTCTTTTTTTTCCTACCTTGCATTCCTTTCCTTAGATGTTTCATTTTCTTTTGCCAACTAAGACCTACATTGTTAGACATGGATATCTCTTGTCACCAATTATAAACTAAGTATCTAAATTCCTCCTTGACCATAAAGATCATATATAAGACATTTTGTTGTTAACTTGCTTATTATTCTTAGTGTCCAGTATTAAAGAAAAATGGTCAGAACCAAAAGAAACTAAATCTTGCATAGTGCTATCACATAGGTACTATCCCAATCCACACTACTAAGAAATATGTCTAATAAAACAACGGTCATGCCATTGTTCCACTTAAATTTCCTATTTGGTAATTCGTATTCAATGAGAGGCTATGTTTGGAAGATGTGTGAACGAGGCAAGAACAAAGAATAAGAACTATTTTGGATTCCGTTCTCTAGTTCTTGTTCTAACACCAGAACAACATCATAGGAAACAACATCTTTTTAGGCAACCGGGCAAGGTTGCGCAGGGCATGGTGCGGCAAACCAGCAGTTGCTAGGTGGTGCAGACTTCCAATGAAGGGCAGGGTCCAGGGACCTGGTGGAAGTTTGGTCTTAGAGTGTCTAACTCTCCCGTGGATGAACCATAAGGAGAGTATGAGTGGGAGAATGGAAAATAATAAGAAGGGAAGGGAAGGGTCTGCAAGCTCCATTTTTGCTTTCTTCTTTTCTATCGGGGGTCCAGAAAAAGATCATTATTTTTGGGGGCAGTTGGAGGGCCTTTAAAACAAGTCGATGTCCAGATAGCAAGTCCAACATGGTGGATATATTTTAAAATTAAACAAAATTGGGTTGTGGATTTTCTAAATCTTTTTCAACTCAGATATTTTAATTTTTTTTTAATTTTGATATTTATCTCGTAAATCCTTTTGATTAGAAATATAAATTATTAATTCTAGTAAGATAATTAATTAATAATAAAAAATTAATTTGTAAATTTTGATCTAATATGCCGTTCCCTTCCAGTGTTCTGTCTCAGTGATTCAGTAACAGAGGAAGATGTAAATAAACGATTGCAAGATACATCTAGACTCCTCTCAGAATATAAAACTCCAATGACATCTATATGTTTTATTTATATAAATTGTTCCCCGCATTCATACTTAGTCTGGACTAAATTGAAGGCGTTCAGTGGTCGCACCTCCAACATATGACATATCTGTCACGCACGATGCCGAGCTCTGTTTTTTTTGCACTTTCCTCCTGTCAATCAGGTATCATGGTTTAATAAGTATTCAAATTTGTATGCTTACAGAGACTACTAGAAAATAGAAAGGTTCTTCTGTCACGAAAATTTGATGCCAAAAATTGTGAATGTGCAATGACTAAATATGAGATCTATATTTCTCAAAAAAAAAAAGAAAAAGAAAAAAAGAAGTCAGGTGAGGAACCTTTGCTGGGGCAATAAACTAGATAATACATAAATTACAGTGCATATATTGGAAAAGGAAAAAATTAAAAAGTGCTTTTGACAGTTGAAAAAAAAACACAGAAAATTTGTTGGTAAAGTTAGTCAGTGACTCAGTGTCTACAATCAACGCTGATTTAATAAATAATAATTTGTGACATCCGATGGTATCAAATTGTGAAATTAATTCTTAAAAGAAAAACGACTTCAACAAGCGCTTGAGACCTACAAAGCGCATTCGCAGGGCTGCAATTTCAAACAACATCCCAGTAGTAGGTCTCAAAATTCTACCTTAGCTAGCCACGTTCGAAAATTTATATTTCTTTCTCTTAGCGGGTAACATTTCAAATGTTGTTCCAAAGCTTTCGAACAGTTGCACATTATTTCTTATTTTGAGTGGAACTTTCTCATATAATATCTGATTAAAATGATTATAAGAACAAGATCTACAACTTTGGATTGGAGGTTTAGGGACCCTAATTGTGATGGTTGGTGGAAAGATTTTTTATTATGTAAATATATTAAGAGTATGAATAGATCTAGATGCTCACCGCTTTGGAGAAATATTATTGAAATGGAGCAGTTTATTAAGATTAAAAGATCATATACAGTTGGTAATGGAAAGTCAGTCTTGTTTTGGGAAGATAATTGGCTTGATGGTCAAACTCTTAAATCTGATTTTTCCAATCTTTATTCTTTCTGTTCTAATAAGAATTGTACAGTGGCTAAGGTGATGGATAGCAATTTAGATGCACTCAAGTTTGATAGGCAGCTATCTCATGTGAATAGAAATTTTTTTAATTCCAACAAAAGCTCAGCTCAATTCTAATTACTTTGAATTCAGATTGTGTTAGATGGGAGGGTAATTCTTGTGGAAAATTGCATGCATGTGGTCTCGTGGCTCAGTGGTAAGAGCATTATGCTGGCCTCTAAGAGATCAAGGGTTCAAGTCCCGCATGCATCTTTAATTTCAAAAAAAGTTAGATGGCAAAGACCTCACATTTTCTTCAAAAAAAAAAAAAAAATTTCTTGTAGAAAGTTTACTACTTAGAGTACTTATGATTGGTTAGCTTTTGGAGGAGTGAAAATTAATTGGTACCAACAGATTTGGTCTTTGCCTTTACCTCTTAAGATTAAAATATTTCTTGTATTATTTAGTAGAAATAAGATTCTTACAAAAGTGAATTTGAGAAGAAGAGGATGGGAGGGTTCAGATAGGTGTGATGTTTGTGGGCTTCACGAAACTTTGTGCCATCTTTTCTTTCATTGCAATTCTCACAATAGATTATGGCAGTGGTGTTTATATAAATTTGGTGGTACTTATCAAATTAATAACTTGTCAGATTTAGAATATGTTTTATTGCATATTGACAAAGATAGACTAATTCCTTTCAAGTTGATATGTGCTGCAATGATTTGGAATTGTTGGTTTCATAGGAATGATATTTGTTTTAAAGGGGATAATTGCAACACTATGAGGCAGCTGGGGTTAAATATATTATCTTCCTGGAATTATTGGGCAGGTATGTGGACTGATAAGATTAAAGACTTGATGAAAGAGGTGTTACCGACCTTGGAGGATCTGCCGTTACAGTTGGCATGGGATAGTTTGGTGATGCCATGAAGGATGCATTCTTAGTTTTATATTGGTTTTGGTTGCTGATTCGATTCAGGGGAATAATAGGCTGGTGTAGCCTTGTTTTGATTCAAACTTGTGAATGTTACATTGTGTATATTTGGTTTTGTTATTTTGCTGTAAATTTTCAGCCGTTATGGCTATTTTATAGGGATGTTTTTAGATAATGTTGTAGCATTGATACCGGTAGATTTGTGGTACCGGTGCTTGTTTGGCGATGTTTTGATCTTAGGGACCAGGGCTTCAGTTTTGTTGCTGTTTTGATTTTAGAGAATAAGGTTTTGTAAATTGGCCTTTTCGTTTTAATAAATTGGAAAGAGGTGGGGAGAATCCCCAATGGTTAAAAAAATAATAATAAATAAATATCTACAACTTTACTACTTTGAGTATCTTACAATTCGAAATGCACCATAGCTAAAAAAAGTTGAAACTGCAATGGAGAACAGATTGTGACTAATGAGTGATGACCATGTTTCATTTCAAATTTGAAGATACTCAAAATAGTAATGTTATAGGTCTTATTCGTAAGGTTTCAACACAATTTAAATGATCTAAATTAGATATCGCATGACAATATTACACTTAATATAAAAAATAATACGCGATAGTCCGGAAATTAGGGGATAATGACATCTCATAAGGAAAAAAAATATCAATTTTTAGACGTAGCTAAGTTGGACGAGATGGAGTGGTGGGACGTACGTGCTAATTTGCAGGACAGTTTGAAAATACGGCCGCGAAGGCGCTCTGTGAAATATTAGAGGATCCCAAGAGGCTTCTTGAATTTGTCCTTTTTAAGAAAAAATTCTCAAATTTCCGTGGAGCAGAACCTTTATGATCTAATAATACAATTTCTTAAAAAAATGTATTCGCAATTACATTGTGTAACCTCATAGTTAAAGATATAAATTTTGATATTGTTGCCCCATTCAAAACGTTTTCTGAATCCACCGAATAAAAAAATGTAATTTTTATGAATTGTCCAATGAATGCCCCAATCACGTTATATATATATATCGTAACTAAATGTCACTAATCCAACAATGAGTGTTACAAAGTGTTCGCATAAGCAATGTAAATTAAAAACAAATCTAATATTATTTTTAATTATTTATATATTACCTAGTACATTAATAAATTTTATTGAATAAAAGATATAAATGAGGGTCTTTAAAAAAAAGATATAAATGAGAAAATAAAACTGAATTAAAAGCTCGACAAAAATTAAATCTTTGTTATCCAGTCAGGTCAGGGATGTCCCCTCAAACTTTGAAATATATATCAAGCGATCACCATGGTGGATTCTGAAGAGCTAGGTGCCATTTTAGCTGGGAGCCTGGAGACTGGAGAGAACTGAAAGGGTTCATAATATGCGGGCCCAACTAGGGCATCCTTAGAGGGTGCCGATACCCCTATATCTTATTAAATGACCAAAACAACTTCGTCTTCCGGAAAGAGAAATAGAAGAGTGTTATTTCGGGAAGAAGAGTGAGAAGAGTGTTATTCCGAGAAGAAGAAAATATTGTTTGGATGGTGAGTTGAGAAAACGAATGAAAAAAATAAATTTAAATTAGGATGAGTGTTATTCTGAAAAGAGTGGAAAGAGTGTTATTCTGAAAAAAAAATAAAAAAACTGTTTAGCTGGTTTCTTCCTGAAATATCTCTTATTCTTATCCATCCAAACAAGACCAAAAGGTATTTTTTACGTAGCTGGACTAAATTAAGAGATTTCTGAATGAATTCTCAGGCAAGATGGATGATTGAGGGTGGAGAAATTCACCGATATTCCATATTTGTTGTGGTTTGAGTAGTGCTACCTGCAATGTTTTGAAAACCGAACCAGCCATCGAACCGGTAAAGCTATTGGTTCGATGGTTTAACTGGTTCGAGCGGTTGAACTGGTTTTAAAAACCGGATGACATAATTTATAAAAATAATTCATTATTTGAATACAAAGACCCATATAGCCGATTGGATAGAGAGCATGATTGTTATCTTGGAAAACCAATGTTTGATTCTTGGTTTTCTCCTTTATTTTTTCCTAATTTCTTCAAATCAAGAGAAAACAGAATGAAAAAAACATAAACCGGATGGTCTGGTTCACCGGTTCATATAAAATCGGACCGAACCGGCTGTTTCGTTGTGGGTCGAAAACAGCCAAAAAACAAGGTTAGATTGGACCGCCATGGGGTCCGGTTCACGTCCGGTCCGAATTTCAAAACATTGGCTACCTGTGGATTCTAGATTTTTGTTTTTACCATAACAATACATTACAATTGAGATTAGTTGTAATAATTACATTTAATTGGCTACTGATAGAAATTTGTTTTGTGTAATAATACTATTGAGTAGGTATAGAGAGGGGTTAAAATACAGATAGCATTACCTGTACCATTGAAAGACCGGTACCGGTATAAATACTAGTAGGTATTTTATCTTGCTTACTGTTTTTGAGTGGTTTTTTAAAATTTTTTGAACTTTTGTATGGATGCTTGAAAAAGCTGCAAAGTTCTCTTCTACTTATTTAAAAAAAATAAAATAAAGTAAAATCTCGAATTTTGAATTCTCACACTCAGATTCTAGAAAAATTATTTCTTGATTAAAAGAACTTGCATTCTAAAACCTCAAGAATTTAGAAATGAATTAATAGGAATAATTGAAAATTACAAGTCAGTTGAAATTTAAAGATTAATGACGTATTTAATTAGTTCAAATTATTTGATATGAATAAATAATTTTCTAAAGCCTAAAACAGAATTCTGTTGATTCTCGACCGTTCGTTTAGAAGATCAAAATCTTAAATTTTATCACTCATTTGATTAAACACTTCTTAATAAATTCATTCTTAATTACTTTTTCGTATCCTGCCAGTGATCCCCGATTTTCTAGATCTTTCTTATGCTGTAATTATTCATGCAATAATTTTATCAGATATGATAAGTGTCATCGCTAAAAAAATCATCGCTTGCCATCGCTTAACTAAAAACGAAAATCGTGTCTTTCCCTTGTTCCACCTCTCGCACGATCTCCTTCCCTTCGCTTTCCCTTCTTTATTCTCACTACAGGAAAGTGGAGCAGTTGCATGGGCAATTTTCAATTGCATCGGTGACACAAAATCAGTTGCATCATCACATATTTTACATCCGCACGATCTGCCTCTCTCCTTCAACCTTCTCTTCTTCCCTCTATACCCTCCATCTCCTTTCCTATGTCCCCTTCCTTCTTCTTCTCTTCTCTCTCCTCCATCTTCTTCTCTCCGTCTCCATGTCTATCTCCATGTTAACTTTGGCACATGATTTTATGTATATGAACTCTGGCGCGTTATCAAGATGAACATATATAACAATAAAATAAACACAAAAAACAAATAAAGTGAACATATGTAGCAATAAAGTAAATACACATAAAATGAACAGTTTAAACAAAATAAAGTAAACACTTATAATAACGAAAAATGAACATATACAATAAACAAAGTGAAAAATATATAAACATCATAAAATGATATAACAAATAAAGTGAGCACTTATAAAAATAAAATTGAACATATACAATAAACAAAGTGAACATATATAACATCATAACATGAATGATATAACAAATAAAGTGAACAATTATAACAACAAAAATAAAATTGAAATATAAAATGAATAAAGTGAACACATATATAAATAAATAAAGTAAACAAAAAATAACAATTGGGGAAGCAGATTAGGGCAAAATAGCGAAGAAACTATGGAAGAGAGTAGGGAGAAGGATGAGGGAGAGTGATGAGAGGATTTTATATATATTTTTTGGTAGGGTTTTTGACTCGAAACTAAACCAATTTGACTTGAATTAGGTTAATTAGGATCATTTTAATTAGGGTGTTGTGTCAAGAATGAGTTACTACCATAATTTCAACTTTAATGCAGATTTTGGGTAAAAATATGACTTGGATGAATCAATAATGATGTATATCTCCTCGTAAGCTTTTCGCTGGTTTTTGAATCACCTCAAACGGAGTCCGAATGAAGAAGATATGGGCAAAATACTGAACAGTGCGTAGTGCTGAATTTTCCAAACGGACCTTCTGAAAAGTCAAACGGACCGTTTGACTTTCGCAGGAAAAACTGCTATTTTCAGCCAGATTTCAACCGGTCCGTCTGGAGGTTCAAATGGTCCGTTCGGAACCTTCCAGAATTAGGAAAAAGTGCCCGTTTTAGAGATTATTCTTAGTCGGGTTGTTATTTTCTACTCCCAGCACGTCCAGAACAAGCCTCATGCGTCTCTACACATTTCCAAAGCCTATATATGATGACTTTGAGGAGATTTTGAAGCATACAAGGGCATACAAGAGCATACAAGGTGGTGTTTAGACCCAAGGTCAAGTTTTAGGGTTAGACATAGAAATATCCGAGGACCGTTTGGATCGCTTAGGAATTTGAGGAATAGCCTATTCCTAGACGGAAATTTATTCCTAACCATCCAAACTCTTCACAAAGTTACACACTTCCCAATATTTTCCGCCTAGGAATAGGCTATTCCTCAAATTCCTAAGCGATCCAAACGGCCCCCGAGAGTTTAGTCTCAAGTCCAGGTTGTGGCAGCGTTTGACGGGTCGTTTGCGATAGCAGCGAGTCATTTAGAAGGTGACTTCGACAAGTTCAAGGGAAATCAAGGGCAATTGGTTGTAACTTCTCTTATTTCTTATTTTCTCTTGTTTGTTCGATGTCTTTTAGTTGTTGATTTGTTATTCTAGGGCTATGGTTGTAAACTTATTTGTTTAGTTGTTTATTTGCTTAGTTATTTCTTTATGTGTTTTTATCTTTCATGATTTAATTGATTATGTGATATCATTGATTGCTTAGGTAGAATTGATTATACCAAGTAGATTAAGGCCTTCTCTAGTATGGTAATAATAATCTATACCTTTGTATGAATTGATTGACCAACTTGAGGATGGTAGTAGCTGATGAGTGAAACCAGGATTTAGTAGCCGATAGGTGAACCTTTCTTGCAACGATGGTTGTGAGATATCCTTCGAATTGAAAGATAGACTTAGAAAACTTAAGCCAAAGGTGATGACCAAATCTTAGGGTTTCTAAGGGAAGAAGTAGTTTAACCTACGAAATCAGAACTGTAACGATGGTTAGTATCTGGTAACCTAGGATTAGATTACGATTCCACACACATATTAGGAATAGCTAAGCGGTAAACAATCCCACGGCTCAAACGGACCGTTTGAGATATCAATCGGACCGTTTGGGAATTGAACTGAACAGTTAAGTTGAAACCAGAAACCCTAGAATTTAGATTTCTTGATTATCTCACGTTTAGTTCTAGTTTTGACCTTGATTTTAGACTTAGGATTTGAGCCCACCTTCAATTCTTTAAACACCAAAAAGAGTTGAACTCGTCAAGCTAATTAATTAAAATAAAAGATCGATATTCCAACACCGTCCCTGTGATTCGACCCTTAGCTTTACTACGATAGATTAAATCATGTAAAACGAGATTATTTTGACAAGGTTTGCACCCGATCAGAGAGCGAACGGATAGAGGAAGTGCTGGGTGAGATGAGAAGAGCGCAGATGATAGAGGGAGGGAGGGGAGGGAGAATAATCGCGTGTTGAACGATGGGCCCACTGAGTTGCGCCTCTGAGGGATGGAAAGCAATGACGTTTTGTGCGATGGTGTTAATCAATTTTCATAATTTTATTGCTTGGCATTGTTTTTATTATTTTGAATAGCATATCATATTTTGTGAATTTACCGGACCTGAATGGGCCTGTTAATTAATTGTGGTAAAATTAAAAATTTTTTGCTTATCATGGAGGGCTTGTCAATTTGTTCGGAACAAAACAATTGCCTTCACTCTTCGTAGTTCATAGAATATCTCAAAGCAAGCTTTTAACTGCGACATGGAGACAGAAGATATGCCGACAATGCATAGAAAATGTAAATTAGTTTTGAGATATGTTTGGCAAAGGTTGAATAAGTCTTATTCCGAATAAGGCTTATATATTCGGAATGAAATCAAACGCATTTTCAATAAGTTTTATTCTGAATAAAGACTTATTCAACTCCTTATTCTAATTCGACCCATATGGTAGAATTAGACTCTTATTCGGAATAAGAGGAGAGAGGAGAGAGAACCTTTATTCAAACCTCTTATTCTACGGTTGCCAAACACACTTATACGATGCAAAATGTATAACAAATATATATATATATATATATATATAGCAATTAATTAATCTTGATGGATTGTGCATGTTACTTCAATTTTCAAGACGTGTGCAAATAATGCAATAATATCCCCGGCCGACATATGATATGATAGTCTATATTATCATTACAAGCTCCGAGTTTTTGGACATTAATTAAATCTGCAGGTCAGATCAAGAGCATAAGAGGCCACCTCAAATCTGTAGGTCTAAAAATATAGAGGGGCAAGTGTCCAGTTTTGAATAATGTACCACCACCTCTGGATATTCTAGGAGCGTGATAAATAACTATATATATATTGTTTGAATGTCGCGATTAAATAACCTAGCTCGTGATGCATGGCCAATCGGCGAATGGCGATGCCATGGAGGCACCCTGACAAGGTCCACGTCAAGGAAGGTCCTGCATGTACAACTGTGCTGTTGGCCTGTTGCGTTATGTACATTATTTATGATTTTGCACAACCTTTTTTGCTTTATTTTAGACTGATCATCCAGCAGACCAGCACATATTGGGCCCTCTGTAGCTCTGTGTTCCACAGATCTTTCAAATAATTAACTAACGTTAACCCAATTGAAGTGCCACGTGAAATATCAGGCTCAGATCTAATTATATACCTAAATTAATATCTTTTTTTTTATTTTAATAAGTTACTCTCCAAATTTATAATACTGAGCTTTCTCTTTTTTTTATATATATTTTTATTTTTACAATTCGTGGCTTGCATATATCATCGTAAGTTATTACCATACTAGACTTTCCGTTGTAAAAAAAAAAAAAAACAAAGAAAAAGTATAATCTGATTCACCGAACTTAAATTTGATATCTAGCGTTCGTCTCGGCAATTGATGTAGCCAGAAAATTTTGATATACTTTGAGGCTTAAACATAAACCATAAAGTACAATGCAATCTATGGCATTAGGCCGGTATTCCCGCGGTGTTGGTATTATTTTACGTGAGCTTGGTGGATTGGTCATAATAATTATATAAAATAAAGAATTTTGGAGAAATAAAAGCTCCTTGAAATCTATAGCATTGTGGAGTTCATCCTAAGCTTTCCAACAGTCTGAATAGTCTCAATCGGAGTCTGGATGAAGAAATTATGGTCAAAATACTATCGGTAGTTAATGCTAGACCTATTGTTTGGTCTGAACATAACTTATTTGGTCTGAACAAAACTTATTTGGTCTGAATGGGACTCCGTTTGATCCAAACAAGAGGTCGAATGTGACTCGATCAATTCTATGGAACGATTTTGTGATCTTTTTCCCTAGTCTTCTCCCCAAGTCGTCTAAGACCTTCTATAAGTGTCTTCTCCTGTCTTGGATGAGGAGAGAGTCTTCCATAGACAAATTTTCACCTCGCACCACATTTTAACATTTTTTCACCATCATTCTCGTGCCTTTCGGCATGAAATTCTTCATTTTCCAGTAACACTCGACCATGACATCGACTTTGGAGAGATTTTAGGCGCAACAGCGACAAAATTAATCCAGCCATGGCTTTGGATGTTTGGTATCTTGAGTTAGGGTGATATTTAGTTTATTTCTTCCTTTTTCTCTTGATATTTGATCAGATGGAGTTTGTATCTTATTAATTTGTATTTGTAGTTTGTTTTATTAGCATGTTAGATTTATTATGTCTTAAGATAAGATAGTAACTTAGGTTTGGATTTGATGTTATGATTTGGATGATTTACTATGCTTGTGATTTCTTTTCTTGAGTAATTTATCTATGCTTGTTTAAATTGTTGCTTGATTTGATTAATTTCTAGATGAATGACCACATTTAGATAGGTTATAAAATTAGATTTATCAATTCAGTCTAAACAAAGTACTTGGGATAAGTCAGAGATTCGAAAGAGGAGACTAACCAGCATCGAAAGATGTGATTTCTAAACAGTCTGAAAAGAGTTTCGATATCCTTAGGAATACCAACAAAAGGAACCCATGTCTAGGAACATGAAAGTCTAGGTCTAAACAACCTAAAAGGGTAAGAGTCCTCTATCAGTTTCTAGTCCAACAAGCAACAACTGAGGTTTAGAATGTCTAGGAAAGGTCGTGTAAGCATTGCACAAGACTTTAGTTAAGTTAACCAAGCCTAAACTCATTTTTTTAAGTGTTGTTTGGCCCAAACAGATTATGTTCGAACTGAACAACAGCTAGGCTATTCAAAAACGTTGTTCCTAGTGCGAAAGCACGAAGGCTCGGCGTTCCAAAAGTCAAACCGAGGTGAAATTTGAACCCTAGGACCTTTATTTGTGTATTTTATACTCCAAAAATCCAAAGATCCTTTACTTTATTGCACATAGATAGGAATTTTTCTAAACCATAAAAATTCCAAAAAATAAATTATCTTGTCTAACTTTCATAAGGAAGTAAAGTTTAGTAATTAATTGTACTGTCTCTACGGATTCAACCTTTAGTATTACCCAACGACAATCGTATTCTTATGACATTTAAGTACAACAAGATTTTTATTTGAGCTTGGCTCTTGCCTAAATCATTTTTTCTTAAAGGCTTTCTTTTTTTTCCTACCTTGCATTCCTTTCCTTAGATGTTTCATTTTCTTTTGCCAACTAAGACCTACATTGTTAGACATGGATATCTCTTGTCACCAATTATAAACTAAGTATCTAAATTCCTCCTTGACCATAAAGATCATATATAAGACATTTTGTTGTTAACTTGCTTATTATTCTTAGTGTCCAGTATTAAAGAAAAATGGTCAGAA
The DNA here is from genome assembly GCA_027562975.1 of Rhynchospora breviuscula. Lineage (NCBI taxonomy): Eukaryota > Viridiplantae > Streptophyta > Magnoliopsida > Poales > Cyperaceae > Rhynchospora > Rhynchospora breviuscula. The sequence goes on along the minus strand of CM050400.1, from coordinate 5,116,881 downwards.
CCAAAAGAAACTAAATCTTGCATAGTGCTATCACATAGGTACTATCCCAATCCACACTACTAAGAAATATGTCTAATAAAACAACGGTCATACCATTGTTCCACTTAAATTTCCTATTTGGTAATTCGTATTCAATGAGAGGCTATGTTTGGAAGATGTGTGAACAAGGCAAGAACAAAGAATAAGAACTATCTTGGATTCCGTTCTCTAGTTCTTGTTCTCACAAAAAGATGGTATTCGGAATAAGGCCCAAAATCTCCAATTCATTATATATATAGAGTTTTGCTATGGTGAGTCGCGCCAAAAAACTCTTAGATCTGGTTCAAAATGACGTATCCAAACCGTCCAATATGATCTCCCTATTGAAATCTCCATGCAGACCAAATTTTATATTGTTTTGAAATTTTTTAAGTATTTTTTTCGGATTTTTAAAAACTGATGTTTTTGAATGGTTCAGAACTAATAAGATTAACGATTTTCTAAAATTTAAAAAAAAATAATTAAAAAATTCGAAAAAATATAAAATTTGCTCTGCATGGAGATTTCAATAGGGAGATCGTATTAGATGGTTTGGATCGGTCATTTTGAACCAGATCTAGGAGTTTTGAGCTTGACTCACAGATCTCTAGTGAGTCGCCACTCACCATAGCAAAACTCTATATTACAATATGATCTCCCTATTAAAATCTCCTTACAGATCAAATTTTACATTTTTCAAAGTTTTAATTATTTTTCTTTTTGATTTTTAAAAAGTGTTGTTTTTAACAGTTCATAATTAATTAGATTAACGATTTTCTAAAATTTTAATAAAATACTTAAATATTTTTAAAAAATATATAAATTTTGATTTGCATGGAAATTTCAATAGAGAGATCATATTGAACAGTTTGGATCAGTTATTTTGAACCAGATAGGCTATTGTGCCATCAATGGCACAGATCATCTCCGTACACATAAGCCGTTTTTTGGGATCCAAAATTCAAATGGTTAATTCGAATCATTCAAGTTGTTCTCCATATTAAAATACCTTTGTCAACCAAATTTTATATTTTTTCGTATTTTTTCTATTTATTATGATATTTTCAAGTTGGAGAATTTGAAATACTCCAACAAAAATATTTTTGAAAGTATCATAATAAATAGAAAAAAAAGTCAAAAAAATATAAATTTAGTATAAAAGGATATTTTAATATGGAGAACAAATTGAACGGTTCGGATTGATCGTTTAAATTTTAGATATTGAAAAATACTCATGTGTACGAAGATGATCTGTGCCATTGATGGCACAATAGCCAATCTGATAACAAAGCACTGGATGACACCAGTCATATTATAACTGGAGCTGATGGGCACACGCTTCCCACATAAGATTCGGAATTTTTGCTTGAGAAATCCAAATATAATTCAAAATTGAGCATCTAGACTAATATATATACAAATTTGCTAAAGTGGCCTAAACGGGCCGACACTTCAGTTGGCGGCCCGGTGAAACCACGTGGCACTGCCATGCAGGCACGCCCCCTCAGCGGCGCGATAATTTAGTATTTTTATGGAAAAATACCAGGCCGACACATCAGACAGCGGGCAGCTCCTTTCCGTGCAACGCGACAAAATTTCATTAGATGCTACCTGTATAGGATGAATAGGAGGCAATATAAGATGAATAGGCTGGTGTATAGGCTACTCAGTGTCACAGGGTCAAAGGTTCTGAGCTGACATGACACGGCAATTCATGTAAGTGACCAAGCCGCCATATCAAATGTCGACTTGGTCCAGGTATTATGCAGCCTATTTCCAACACATATCTCTTTTCTCCAACCTATACCCTTCTATTTCTCCTCATTTTTGTCACCATTTTCATGTAAGTTGATGAAGGAATTAAACCCTAGGATTAAATAAATTTGTACCTAGACCTAACCTCACTAGTCGTTCAAGTTAAGCTTAGGGTCGAACCCAAGGGACGGTAAAAATGAGTACCGGACTTAGTCTTTCTTAAAAGCTAGACAGAAAAGTTTTTGTGGGGTTTTGATAAGAATTTAGAACAATTAAAATTCAAGAAATAAATAATAAAATATTTTTGGATTTGTTTTTATATTTTTCTGGACTCAAACAGATGCAAATAATGTCCTAGGGTTGCGTGTTCAATTAGTTTAGCTCTAAAGCACCTCTGCCTTCAGTTTTCACTTGGACAGAGGCATATTTCGGACCGGAATGCATAGATTTCGGACCGAAATCCATGCTCTTTGTGCCAAAACTTGCTTTAGACCTTTTGTTCCGACTTGATATTTTTACATAGTACTATGTGAAGGTTACTAAACGACCAGACCTAAGTTTTAACCTCAGCTGCCGTGATTTTGGTTCTAACTTGGTTTGGAACTCGGTTTTTATCACGTGAACAACTAATCCTAAACTTTCGTGTAGAATTTTAGTTATTCAAGTATGTTTGGTTGGATTTCTAGAGGTATTTAAAGTCCTGTCGGATCAGTAAAAGTTTCACCTTTCGGTCGTAAACTAACCTCCTCTTTCGAGCGATTGGCTTACCTCAAATACTTAACTAACCAATTGTTTGTTCCAGTTTAATGCCCTACTGGTGCTGCAGTTCATCAATAGGTAAACGATCAAGCAAACAACTAAATTAACCAAGCAAGATATAATTCTCAACAAAACATATCACATAGAATAATATAAAGCAATCAAGTCATCACAAAATACTAAACTAATCTACTAACTACCCCTAAGACATCATAAAATCTAGCCTAACATGTTCAAACAGAAAATAACAAGTATAATGCGAATAATAAAGATACAAGCCATAAAACAATGAAATATGAGCATAAAAGAGTAAATCGAAGGATCCTTATGCTAATAATCACTGTTCTAGGGCAGGGAATCGATGGAGAGTCACAAGGTTGCTGCCGTCGCACGCTAACACTGCTGCTCCTCAAGAAAAACCCGTGGAAAGAGCCAAAAACGAAGCAAAACGATGGAGAATAATGGTGTAGAAGGGAGGGATCATGTTGAATCCTTTCTGGACGAAAATACGTTCCTAAATACCCCTATGGAAGGTCAGGGAGGCGGTTAGGGCAAGGAATTCCCTTTCCTTTCTCGAAACTTTCCAAAATCCACTTTCCATACATGGATTTCGGACCGAAATGGGAGCATTTCGGATCGAAATCAGGCACTGATGATGTGAATTGGGCTGGGACCAGGGCCTTCGCGCGATATTTGATCTGTCTCGGCCCATAGAAGTCTTCTCTGGTCCTTGGCACGTGTGTGTGAGCCGGAAATGAGTCGTCCGGCTGAGGATTAGGCTCCATTTTTCTTGTTTGGCACGTTTTGTCTTCAATTTCCGTGAGAATTCTACAAAATAAAGATAGAAACGGCGGCAGTACCAAAATCTTGGAAAACACAGTTCAATATGAAATAATTGTATTGGTTTGAGTGTTATTTTGGTGCTAAGTATGGTCAAAATGTGTATATAAATACGAGATATCATAAGTTTTATTTTTGAAGTTTGATTTTCTTCATGAAATTTAATATAAATTTAAATATGAACACTTATTTATAGAATTTTTAATTTTATGGTGCATTAACAGGTTTTGTACATCAATGGGATGGAAACTACGTGAGGTCCTTACCGGTGTGCTTATCCAAGGAGATGGAGTACTTACGAGATCTGACATATATCGGCACTTTTTTATTAAGCATCCCGACCACTGATTTGTTGTGAAGGATTGGTCAGACAACTCATTTGAAGTTAGAGCCCCAAAATATTGGACGGATTTTGTTAAGAAATATAGAGGATTTCATTGTAGTCAGCCAGTCGGTGGAAGTATATGGTTGCCTCTCAAAAAACCTTGTCAACCCGGCGATGAAAATCATCCAGCAAATGGTGGTGACATATATCGTCTTTCTTGAGTACTTTGCTAATATTTAGGTTATTAATGTTTGTGTTAATGTATTAAGTTATGTTTGTACTATTAATATTTGTGTTAATGTATTATTAATGTTTGCATGTAATAAAAAATGGTGGTAATGTATTAAGTTATGACATTTATGTTGTCTTATATGCATGAAAAAATAAATAGTATATAAAACATTGAATAACTTAAAAAATATATATATCTACCAGGCCGACGAATGAATTGTCGGCCTGATGGCTGGTCCTAAATGTCAGTGAACCATTAAAAAACCAAGCCGACACATGAGATTGCGGCCTCTTACATTGCATTAAAACAGAAGGTCTCAGGTTGTAACGTGGCACGACATTTGAAATTAAGGACCTAGCCGCCATTTTAAATGTCGGCCTGGTCGGTATAGTATTCTGACAGGTGTAATGCCACTCACAGGTGGATAGGTTGTGACGTGACAACACATAACTAAGCAGACTGCCGTTTGAGATGTCAGCCTGGTTACATTAAAATCTATCAACTTAATACACACATTTTCCAAGGGTAAGCAATTAAACCCCCCTCTCTTCATCTTCCTCTTCCTATCTCTCTCTTGAAAGGAAAAACATCCATCTCCTTCCTCCCTCCAAAGAAGAAATCTTGTAAGTTATCTTTTTGAAGATTGATTTTCGTTAATTTTTTTTATTTTTCACTTACGGTTGTTTTTTTGGCATGCACATGTATTTATATTTTTTATTTTTTATGGTCCATTAACAGGAATCGATGAGCAATGGACCTTAGACCACGTCATGTCCTGTCGGGTGTCATTGTCCAAGGAGATGGACTAGTCACACGAGAGGACCTATATCGCACCTTCAAATTTGGGTGTCCCAACCTCCCATTTGTCGTGAGAGATTTGCCCAACGACTTATTTGAAGTTAGAGGCTCAAAACCTTGGACGGACTCTGTCACACCCCGGAAGCTAAGTGTGACGGTTCCCTTGCCACAAGAGAGAATTAGTCTTCTTGTAAGGCTTACAGACAGAGGGTGAAAATTTTTTCCTAGACGACCTATTTTATTTTCTTGATTTTGGTCCCAGGTTTACATAAACACACAAAGTTTATTATTCAAACTATAGAGTTTTACAAACAACAAACAACAGACAAACATGTTTTTCTTAAGCCTGGATTTATTCTTACCGCTAACCTATGATCATTCCAGCTGTATTATACAATAAGAAGTGCTGGAGGATCCAAACCAACTATCATATTCCAGGCTTACATAAAATATTTACATATATACAATAAAATTTGTTTCTAAGAAGGACACAACAACATTTGGGCTGGTAGGGCATACTCACGAAAAAAAAATCACAACACAAGATAACAAGACATCAACACCAGAGGGAGCATCACAATCCTCCTAACGAGTATAACTACAACTCGTCATATTTCCTCTTGCGAGTCCGGTTGAGGTTCCTACTCGGGCACCACTCCATCAGGCGGAGTACCAGAACCAGGAAATTCAAAATAAACATAAGCACATATCTCCGGTAGGTCGTCAAAGGAGAGTAGAATAGAGACATTACACTGCAAGCTGGGCACAAACACCTCGAGTTTAACAAAGAAACACCCGATGGTTGTAACAGCACGGGGTCTAATAAGCCGACGACGCTCCTGGAACTCCCACATCAAATGAGGCACATACAGAAGAAAGAACATACGGATGAGGCCACTTGCGCAAATTTGTAGGAACTTTAGTCCTGACGCTAAATTTCGAATTATATTTGAATTTCTTTAGCAAAAATTCCATAAGATTCCCTGGAGAACAAATAATTGGAGACTCTTGCTAACGGTTTACCATAGGTCAATAGTTTAATTACCATAGTTTGCTACTTTAGTCAACATTAACTGTGGTTAAGATGATGCATCTTTTCTATATATACTTGTTATCCCTGTCTCTGTAAATGTAACAGTAACACAATATGCAATACAAAGTACTTTTGAATCAATTTTTCTCTTTTTCTCCTTTCTATGACTCTATGGGTGTGTTTGGATGAGCCTTGAATAAGGAATAAGAATAAGGAATTTCGGTATGCGTGCTTATTCTTATTCTTGTGCAATCCAAACAACACAAGAATAAGGAATTTGGGCCCTTATTCTTATACTAACAAAACCATGGTATAAGAATAAGGAATATGGACAAGCACGCATACCGAAATTTCTTATTCTTATTCCTTATTCAAGGCTCATCCAAACAAACCCTATCTCTCTATATAATATCTTGGTGCATTTTATCTGAACCACATTAGCCTCCTTCAATCCCCTCTTTTCGTTCAAAGACATCAGTACTGAGAAAGAGCGATGCAGAGCTACATGTTCAATAATCAGCAGTGCCCCAAAACAGGGCCTTCAAGGTTCCAGTACATACTGCGAGTACCTCGCTCGCCAACTATTGTCCATGCTAAACCATGGACTTCATGCCATAATAAGCTCTCTGTCAGCTGTACAGCACTTACCAGTTGGACCACTGATGATCACTTGAACACCATCGGACCCAGCTCTGGGGACTACGTACTACCGTCTGTATGGGGTGACTATTTCGCCACTTATACTCCTCCTGATCAGGTATATGCTATTTTTTTTCTACATATATACTTAATTTGGATCTTATTGAACACAAAATATTTTTGGCCAACTAACAAAATCAAACACCATATATAAATTCTAAGTTAAATGCAAATACTGATACTTCAGCTTGGTTTAATCACGCTCTACTAGTTGGGCAAGAAGATTTCCTTAAAACGACGTGCTAATATTATATATTAAAAATCTTTTCAATTTAGTGTTGCTCCCTTAAATAAGTTTAAACCAGCCAATACATCTATTCTCCTGGATCGTTGTACAGAGATTAACCATGGACGATAGAAAATCAATCCCATTGCACACGTCTCATTGCATTACAGTTTCACGTCCTTTCAACTTGGTTTTAAAAATTGGTTAAGTTGTTTTTCACTTTTTGTGAAACAATAATGAAATTCTGAATTTACTTACCATTAAAGCTTGACGATTCCTCTTAAACTAGCTAGAACAGAAGCAACTCATGCTTCATTAATTTGTCTATGAAAGAGCAGTGAGCGTCTTTAAATGTCAAATGTATATGATAAAAAACTTGCATATCATATATAGTAGTTTAGTGATATACTGGCCTCCAAATTAAAGAAAAAGATTCCAAATTTCATTTGCATAAAAAAAAGTGGATGGTTTTCTTTCCGAGAGATTTTGATAATCAACAAACCTGACAAGTCAAGAAATATCAAGTTTGAATTTGTGTTTTGGGAATAGGATTTGTTATCAAACTGATTTGATGATTTAACTGGTTCAACCAGTAATAAAACTGATTAAAAATAGTATAAATTAAGATGCCCGTAGTGACATATCACATAAAATTGGTGTGCTCCAGAAGTATAATAATTAACTTGCTCCCAACCATGTGTACATTCGTTCGAGACCCTGTGAATGGATTTTGCTAATATTTTTACCCAAAAATTTATTGGACTCCAAAAAGAATAAATAAATAAGGACTCTAGTAAGTTCCTTTATAACGAGTTTTAAAACAAAAAACTGGATCAATGTTGTTTTAGAGTTTATTTTAATAGTATTATCCACGCATCTTGCATGTGTAGAGTATACGGTCATTGACTGGTACGTATAAGAATGATGATCATGTTTTCTTGTGCTGCTTATTCTATATTATGCCTAACCTATCATTTAGAAATTATATGCGGAAACATGCATATGTAAGAGATGCAAGTATCGACCATACTAATTTAATTATTTCGTGTAATAAAGCATGAAATTAATGCTCTCTCGACAGTCAATGTTACTTGTTTGCCTAGAGTCCTAGACTCAGCGCAGTTAGTACATACGATCGAGCCAATATTGTCTAATGTTTTTTCCTAATTAAGTGTAAGCCTGTCGGAAACATATCCCTCCAAAATTTATAAAAATTCCAGATGACACTTGTCGTTAACAACAGTCCGTGAGGTTATTGGTTATTTTATATATTTCTAAAAGACAAAACTATGTAAACATCATAGCTGATTTTTTCGAAAGATAAAACGATCAGAGCTAATTAAACCCAAAGTGAGGGGGGCTTTCCTTGCTATGTCGGAATTTATATTAATTACCAATTTCGAGAAAAAATAATTGTCGTAATTATTTATTTATCCTAGTAATTCGGAGACGTAGCATATGAAAGTAGAAATATAATCAGTAAAAGCAGCCTCTCAAACTTAATCAGCTAAAATCCGTACGTACGTAGCATATTCTTTTGAGGTAAAAAATCCGTAGTACTATAGATAGCTGTGTTTAGGATTGTGAAATCCTAGTACACATCTTGCCCAGCGTGCAGGTTTGGTGACTATACATTTTGTACATTAATTCACAAATTGCAGGAGCCGAAGGAATGGATGGAAAGGAGGATAATAGAGCTGAAGGAAGAAGTTAAGACGATGCTTGATTCCACTACAAATATTGCAGAGCTTGTGAATATTGTTGATACAATCCAACGCCTCGGGATTAGTTATCACTTCGTTAATGAGATTGATGATGCCTTAAGTCAGCTTCATGATATCAAATTTGACAACGAGGACCTTCAAAATGTTTCACTTCGATTCAGACTGCTCAGACAACATGGATTTAATGCATCCTCTGGTAATCCCTACTTCTCTTCAGTTAAAAGCTCTATTCTTTTGTATTTGTCAAATTATTTTAATAATAATAAATAAACGATATCTACTTTTTTATTAAAAAAAGGGCAAAGAGTTTTTTTACTTAGTTTTATTGCTTAAATCTAATAATTTATAAGCATGATTTACATACCTCATACATAGAGTTTTTTCAATATAATAACGGCTAACAAGAAGAAATGGACCGCTGAAGAAGTTAACAGCAATTTTTGCAAAAGTAAAAGCCTCTATTTTATTTCTTATTTTTCAACACTCTCCACAAGGATTGATTATAGAGATCAAATAATTCTATCTATCAAGAAGTATTTTTAAATGTTTCAATATTCAATCCCTTAGTGAATATCTCCCCAATTGGTCTTCAGTTCTGATGAAAGGAGTCTAGATTTCTTTTTTATTATTGTTTTTTCTCACTAAAAGAAGTAACAATTCACTTCATCATGTTTAGTCTGCTTATGAAAAGGGATTCGTTGCATTGTGTCTTGCGTTGATGATCATAGAACATCTTCATTGGTTATTGAATGTCGAAAATCAAATCGGCTAGAACTTGCTTGATCTAAGTCAATCCGCTTATAGAAGATGCCATGGGTCAATGGGGCAACGCTCTATTTTCGCGCTTGATATTGCCTACTTTTTTTCCGTGATACTAAATATCTAGTCCAATATGTATCGAAATATAGTCACATATATATTGTTTATTATCTTTTTTTACTCGTTCAAATTTTCTTTTGGGAGAACATTGCAGATACTTATTCAAAAATTGATAATGCGGTGTTTTTGGGCATGCATGACATTGCCAACTTTCCAAACCACAAAGAAAGATTCACCTTAGCTAATAAATAAATAAAATTTTCTAATAGTTGCTAAAAGCGATTTTCATCCTTTACACCCTCATCAGAAAGTATCCAAAAAAAAAACTCAAAATAGAGTTGATTTGATTAAAGAGGAGACGATTTGATTGCGGAATCTTTTTACTTGATCGGCTGAATATAAAGAGAGTTGAGGAAAGTTCATCTCTAACCTTTGATTTGGTTGATCGAAAGCAGTTGGATTCCCATCAAATTTCAATGGTTCCGTAGGGATTTCAAAATGGAATTTGAAGGCCATGAAATCCCATCAAATCAAATCCCCCGTCTCAACTCTTTCCATTCCGATCACAAAACATGAGTGAAAACCAAATCCAATAGTGCGGATTTACATAAAACATGAGTGATAATTCAAAACATTCCGATCACTCAAGATGGATTTGGATTTCACTCGTTACAAATCTTAGCAAATATTGTAACTGCTTTTTTTTATATAAAAACCGTTATAAAATTTTTTTGGACGAAAAAATTACAACTGTTTCTATTTAATAACCATTGTAATTTACTTTTTCACATATTTACACCACTGTCACTGACATTTTTGAAATGGGTATTTAAGGAAACCATTGCAGATCCCCTGTTGCAGAAAGTTTTTTTTGTGGTAGTGTAATTTCACATTGAACTATCGCTTCTCTTGTACCATGTCAAATTTGTTAGTGATTTTGATTCTAATTTAATTGCTTAAATCTGATAAGTTATATATATAGACTTTTGTCAATAACGGTACAAAAAAAGAACTAGAACGTAAGAGAAGTTATCAATAAAATTAAAAAAAAAACTTCTATTTTATTTTCCTATTTCTCAACATTCCCAGGCTGTCCCTGATTAGAACAAACTGATAAATTTGTCTCCAAAACATTTACAGATGTTTTCTGCAAGTTCATAGACTCTGATGGTAATTTCCATGAAGACTTATCCAAGGATGCGAAAGGGTTGTTGAGCCTCTACAACACAGGGTATTTGGCATTTCCAGGGGAGACTATATTAGATAAGGCTATTTCATTTGCAAGAGGTCACCTAAAATCAATGGTCTATAATCTTGATTCACCATTGAAGAGGGAAGTATTGCGGGCACTCAAGACACCGTTGCATAGGATGGTGCCTAGAATTGAAGCAATGTTTTTTATTGAAGAGTACACGGAGAAAGAAACAAGAAATGATACATTACTAAAACTTGCAAAGATGGATTATAATTTAGTGCAACGTCTTCATTTGGAAGAGTTGAAGGAACTTACTTTGTGAGTTGAATCCTACTCATTAGTCCTTTGCATTTAGTTAAATTAAATTCTTCGATGCATCTATGAACTTTTGAAATAAAAATAAAGTGTGTGTGTGTATATATATATATATATAATATTTCAAACTGATATTTTTTTATAATGTCCAAATTCTTTAGTCTGATGTCAAATATTCTTACTCCTTGGATATGTATTTCAAAACTGCTTAAAATTAAATATAATCGGCTTTTGGTCAGAACTTAGTTTATATCATCTACAGAGTCATGTGGACTATGTTTGGCCAATATGTATGTCAGCTCAATTACGTTTGGTTTGAACTGGTTCACAGGTGATTTGAGCTGGGGAATTTTCTTGGTCTGCATTAGTTATCTAAGTAAAATACACGTTCAATAAAAACTTTTAATTGTACATATTGTTTTTTGTAAATAAAGGCTCTGACAACTTGTATATCTATTCTTGGTATACGTGTGCTTTAATCATTAATTAATCACACTTTATTAATTTTTACAATTGAAATGAAAATCCGAACTATGCACGGTAGGACCCTGAAAATGTACTAATTCTATAGAACTTATAAAAAAGAATTGCTACTCTGCAGATGGTGGAAGGAACAGGATATGTCGGAGAGTCTCACATATACGAGGGACCGCGTTGTAGAGAACTACTTTGGGCTCTATCAGAATATTTTGAACCTCACTACTCCCGTGCAAGGATAATGCTGACCAAGTACTATCTCTTTTTGCTAGTGCTGGATGACACATATGATGTGTATGGTAACTATGAAGGGTGCAAACTTCTGACTGATGCTATCAAGAGGTAAGGGGTTCATACTTCATACTTGTGTTTTCCTTTATTGTTGCAGTCATTACACATAATCTTAAACTACAAGTAATTCCTGTTTGGACTAGATATCTTTCTGGGTGAACGTTCCAGTTATTAAACATTCCAATCTTATATCTGATTTACATTTCCAGAACAGAAATGAGAAAATAAAATTTCTAGAGCAAATTGGGAAGTACCATATTTTAATTTTAATTTCGGGACCATTTTAACTAGGAAGATAATTTACTAAAACATAATTTCTTTGAATATTTGTAAATATGTATTTGTAGATGGGATGAGAAAGAAATTGATTGCCTACCTGTATGCCTAAGGAGCTTCTATCAAAAACTCATTAACACAGTCAATGGTTTCCAGGATGAGCTAGAGCCAAGTGAGAAGTACCGTATTTCATACCTCATTCAGGAGGTAAGCTATAAATGATTCATCGCTAAGTTAACTCTCATATATTTATTTTAGCATTAACTCGAGAGATTGAATCCATGCTTTCATTTTCTGTGCCAAACTTCGATAGAATGATTCTAAGTTATGTTTAATTGGAAGGAGGTAAGTCTATGGTTTACAAATCAGGAAGTCTGGCTCTCAAATATTCAATATAATTGTCAAACTTCCATCTCATGAAACACAAATTTTTCAAGAATGAATAAAGACCGGCTCTTAAGTATCCAAAATTGTCAACCTTCCATCCCGTAAATTTTTTTAACAAACATTACTGAAACTAAAAATTAAATAATAAGCATATAAAAAAAGAATTTTGATTATAAATATGTCAGGGTGCCACTACAACCGGCGCCCCTGTAGCCACGCCACTGGGATTGGCCCTCCCAGGTTCAAGAGAAATTATTTTTTCAAAATAGTAATATTTTTTTATTTTTAAAAATATTAACACGCCACTGTCATTGGTGCTGTCACACAAAATCTTTTTTTTTAAATAGTAATATCTTTTTAAAAATAATAATATTTTTATAAAAAATAAAAGAGTAATTTTTTAAAAAATATTAACACGCCAGTCTCATTGGCGATGTCAGATAAATTTTATTTTTAAAAATACTAATTCTTTTTTAAAAAAAAGTAAGCGCCAATTCCAGTGGCGCAAGTAGAAAATTTGAAAATTTTCAAACTTGAAAAACAGACAGAGAGCTGAAATGGGTCTAAATGGGTAGGTGCTCCAATGTTAGTGGTGCTCTGCCATATATTTATTGATAAAATTATTTATTTTTCATGTTTAGCATTAAATTTTTCATTTAAGATCTGTGTATTAAAAAAATTTAGGGCCTTCCATCTCATGAAACACTGCCTTTTCAAGAGGGAATGTTGGATAGTACCAGACAAGTGAATAGGTCAAAGAGAAAAAGGAGAATGAGTATAATTATTCTTCTGTCCATTTATGCCGCCCTTAAAGTTTTATTCTAATTCTTTCTTTCTTAGACCCAAAGATTGGCAGATAGCTACATGCAAGAATTAGAGTGGCATGCCAAAAGGCAGGTGCCAACCTTCCAGGAACGGAAAAAGCCTGCTATAGACGGAAATGCCGGTTCAATAGTGGTGTGTGGCCCACTTTTGGGAATGGGAGAAGAAGTCACTGAAGAAGCCCTCCGGTGGCTCCTGAGCCTTCCTGATGTTGTTATGGGATCTATGGAAATTTGTAGGTACACTGATGATGCTGTGAACTATGAGGTAAATATACGACTGAAAAAATAAGTTGTGTGTGTGGTTAGGTGCCAATACAAAAGTCCAATTCTATAAGCAAATTTTGATTTTCTATCTGCTAGTTTTAATGGAAACGCAAGGCATTATCTCAGAATGGGCCAGATGACTGTTTTCAAATGATCACCCTTTAATTTTTTGCATACCTTAAAATGCTGGCCCAATCAAATTGCACACTCCTTAATCTTAACTAATGCACGCTTATTTGAACTAAATCTTGGTGCTACAAATATCAAGTTATTTTTACATCAAATTTAAGTAAATGATCATGTTTGACAAATATATCCGTTACCAGTGCCTAGCACAGAAGAACCAAATAAACAAGAAGGATTTTCGTCGAACATGTGTTAATTAGACATAAATTAATACCCACAAGAATAAAACTATGATGATACCATTTGAGAACTAAATAACAATCACACAATCTAGCACACAAAAATAAAGAAAAGATACAAAATTTTATGTGGAAAATCCAAAAGGAAAAAATAACGGTAGCGATCGGTACAAAACTACTAAATTAAGAGATTGTCTTACAAATACATGAACATCATTAAGCTATCAACTTTTCTGTCTTTCTTACTCACACTCTCTCTCACAATTTGAGATGAAATTAACAAGATATTTAAGAGAAGTATCAAATCCTAGATAGCTAGTTTGGAGAAGACAACTTAGACAAGAGAGCAACTTCAAGGAGAATAGGAGATGTGATCCGTTGGAGACACCCTCTCTGCGCACCGCCTTTTCTTTCATTTCTCCGCATGGGCTAAGTAGGACGAGCCCATTTGTCTTCGTACGAAATAGAACATTAATATTTAAAAACTCAAATATCTTAATAGAAACTAGGTGATAGGGAGCGGCTTCGCCGCTCTATGATGGCTAAAATAAGATTTGTTGCATTGTTGACATTTTATTTAGATTAGCTCAGAAAATATTACATTCCATATTTTAATTTGTTTCATACATGATTTTTTTGTCTTTTGGGCTATTTCAAAATGGCTCATCTGCCTAATCAAAAGAATTGCCAAATTTATCTATACGAATTAAATTACAGTATTTGAGTAGTTAGTCGAATTTATTATAGGACCAACTATTTTTTCCCAAGCTCTTCAGCATCAATATACATTGAATTTAATAATAATAATTTTAATAAAGAAGCAATTAAAGAGATTCAAATGACACCTCTTTCTTTTTTTCTTTTTATTTTTTTGGAAAAAAGTAACTCAAGAATTACCATCTCAGTGAAAATTAAACCTGATCACAAATAATACTTAATACCTCAAACCTTTATGCGTCATGCATTAGCTTCTACTAAACTATTATTATAAATCTAAGTCCTCATACTCATCAAGCACTCTAAACACTTAGTACCCTTGTAACCTTTTATTATAAAACTAACCGACAACAGATAAAATCAAATCTAGGTCCGATCCAATATTATCCTCAGACCTAGCCTGCTGCAGTAACAGTAAAATATATAGATCTGAAATTGCCGGTACAAAGGTGTCACTGTTAGAGCATATGTGGAAATGAAGTGCTCTATGTAGGTCTCCATTTCCTACTTGTAGAAATTGACGTTTCTTTCCTACCTAAATTATGTCGTCCTGAAAAAAAAAACATAAACAATTACTATAAATCAATGCTATTATTGAGAACCGTATGAATTGAGGAACTCATGGTGGTTTAGTTTGACCCATGAAGTTGTCAAGCAAACGTAAAAAAAATAGGGATATTAAATCATCTGGTCTGTCAGAATTGACTGGTTGAAACTTGAAACTTGAAAGAAGTTATGAAACTTCTTCAATACAGACAGAAAATCCACTATTAAAACAAAGCCGCACCTAATTCATTAAGCCCAATGAAAATTTTGCAAGATGCATTCTAGCTATAATGAATATACATTGTATATTCATTATGTTTAATTGTTATGCGAAGGCAGAATATCTTTTTTCGGAGTATTCTTACGACCTCACTTTGAAAACTCTGTCTTCTATAATCCCACATGCGAAGACAGATAGCATTATTCAACTTGTAATTCTGAGAATACACAGAGAAAGTCGTAACATATGTTGCAGGTCTTTCTCAAGTAATATTTATACATATTTAATTAACATATCACTATATGATTCTCTAATACTTGATGTTGTTTTTTTTTTTTTTTTTTTTTGCTTTTTGCTTTTTGACTCAAAACCTTACTGGTACCACTCACTGACAGTACTCCCATCTCCCTCTAGTTAAATGAAAACCTTAGTTCCTATGTAGAGCCTATCTCACACATATTCATTGTAAGATGAAATAATATTTTCTAGATCCACATCATCATCCATAGTTAAGTTTTTTACATAAAGTTGAATCAAATCATAATATAATTAATTTAGATACTGAACGTGCCTAATTTTTAGATAGATGTCCATGTGCATGTACCAGTAAATAAGGAACAATTCACTATGATATCAATTGAAAATATGTAAAGTAAAACAAAGATTAAAAAATAGAATAAATGTTATCGATTGACAATTGAAACAAATAGATAGCAATAAAATCTTTCTATCTCAATAATCTAAAAACTGAAATGATAAAAAAGGAAATAGTAAATCAGGACTAAGTTAGTACCTTTGTGACTTGATGAGGAAGTGAAAATTAATCACCGCACCCCTTCAAAAAGCTTTACCTCACAACCATTCAAATCTGTTATAAACATCAGTGAAATATTTCTAAATCAGAATATAAATAAAATATAAGAATAAATTATAGATAGCCATCTAATCAGGTTGTAACTCCCAGTAATAAAGAGTAAAAGAAAAAATGAAGAAGAAACCACATAATTGAGTTGGTATATTACATTTGAAATGAGCAAATTTAGCTAAATGTAGTTGGTAAATTAGATGTTTTCCTAGATAAATAAATAATGACTCTAAAAAAGAGAAATCAAGCCTAATGCAATTGATCAATCAAGATGGCTATGGTTCTTTCTGCTGCTGTTGAAACATTAGAGTCAGTGCAAACTCGAAGGCAATATTGCTTCATCAAGAATTGTGTGTGGCTTAGTCTGTAAAAAACTTTGATGCCTTTGTTAGGAGTTCGATATTGAATTGATGTCACCACATTTGCAAGTGCTACTGTCATATTTCGAATTTGGACACAAACAAATCGTTCGCATTGTAAAGAATTTCGCAGAAGAACCTTTCCTCTTTTGTTATAGATATCATCTTGTTATACATTTACTCTTGCATATATACTATCTTGTGGTGAATGTAGATGTCTAGTACAATAAAATCATTAAAAAAGACAAAGCCTAAGTCTTTCCTCTTTGCCAGAACTTATCTTCTAACTTGCAATACTGGAAAATTGGTGAATTATAGAAAAAGATCCACTACATCGAGCCATATTTTTTTATTATTGTAGGACAATTGAATAAATCAATACTGGCAATGGTAATCACGGAAAGATCTTATTGAGTTCCATGGAGCAACAATCGATAATTGTTTAAAAAAATAAAATATTTTAGCTTTATTTTACTTTACTATACTTGGATACCAAAGACAGCTAGAAGAAGAAAAAGCATCATAATTAGATTCAATTTTGCAACTTTCATTTGGCAGAAAATTGCGCATTAAGCAAGAGAGAAAAAGGTAGAGATGCCACAGTACTGGTGCTATACCTTTCAAGTACCTTAATAATTCCCTTTTTTTTTTAGTAAAATCGTCTCATTGGCTTTTAATATATTAGATTATCCATGAGCTATAATTCCTCTGTGGCTTCCAAATACATTGTTTAGTTCATATCATGATGTAAAGAAATGAACCATGTCTCCATCTGACTGGATTCAAACCATAGAAAAAGTAAACAAATAGAGCAATAAAAGCAGTACTATTTTTCTCTAGTACATTTTCAATTAAGAGATAATACTATGCATGAAGGGTAAAATTGTATTTTCTCAAATCAAATAGTGATGTCAAAATGTACTGAAAATCTTTACTCATTGACAATATGCACTCAGAAACTTACATATCAATAAAATTTAGTATTAAACATGAACAAAAATCCTAAATAGATAATTTGTTAATATATTAGAGAGGTATATGAAATAGTGAAAAAAATATAAATATGTAACGTAATAACTAATCAGATGGCCATCTTTATATGCAAATGACATTGTACAATATATTGTGGATCCTCAAGTATTCATTGTATCAGCGAAATCACCAAAATAATCCAAATATGTACTACTAATGAAGCAAGGATTTGATATACTCTTTTTAGAAATATGTATTCCTTGACTTCCTTCATATCAATTGCCTCTTTTTGAAGCCAGTAGTAGAACCCACTGAGTTGAAGTCAGAATCTAACAATTTCCCGAATAAAAATTCTAATATTTTATCTTGAAAATAGAATTAACATGTGACGGCGAAAAAAGTCTGGACCAAATACCAATAGGAATTTGGTCAATAAACTACCAATAGAATTAACAAGTAACAATGAATTAACATTTTGCAACGACAATGAAAAATAGTCAGAAATTTATACTACCTTCAGTTATCATCTATTGGAAGTTTGAAAAGTTCTTACTAATCCACCAGCAATTTGGTACCAAGGTCGAGCTGTACCTTCAAAACTTTATGATATCTACCATACATGAAAGGAATTTTATCATGAAATAATTAGGCGACAGGGCAACTAAAAATGTTGGCAGAAAATATTTCCAACATGATCATAAAGAAGAACAGTACAAACAATACCGCAATCAATTTCAAGGAGCAGCCAGCGATATATGAAGGGATCGATGAACAGATTTGGCGGAGGACCAGCAGAGGATGGGCTGTGGGCAGGGCCGACAAGGGGAGGATTTGGCGGAGGATTTTGAGGTACCGTAAATTTGGCGCAAAAGAAGAGGGTACCGTCGGGAGGAGGTGGGCCGCGGTTGGCAGAGAGGAGGAGGAGGCGGAGAGACGGCGCGAGATCGACGGAGGAGGCAGAGATAGAGAAAGGAAAGGCCGAAAGGATCAAGCTGAGTAGCGCGAGAGAGAGACACAAACACTGCTAGGTTTAAAAAGGAAGAAAAATTCGACGATCAGATTTCAACGAAAAGAAACAACGGCTGAGATTGCCGTGTCGCTGACGGAAAAATAAAACGGTCCACGACACCCACGGGATTTAATTAATACTATAGATTAGTCATAATCCAGTTATGCGAGTCAAACTCAAATCAATTTTTAAGTTGAGCACCACCCCGGCACAAATTATGAAATAAACTTGTAATTACACGGAGAGATTTCAATGTACAAGTATGTTTAGAAATCAAATTGCAAGAAAATAATAATTTATTTTGCAGTAGTTCATGTATATATATATATACTATGTGAGCAATACAGAAAAAAAAAAAAAAAAAAACTCTTTCCACCTACTAAATTTCATCTGATATTTCTTTACAGCGTGAGAAGGCTGTTGGACAAGGACCAACGACGATTTTTTCCTACATGGCAGAACACAATTTGAGAAAAGATGAAGCAGCGGTGGAGTTCGAGTACTTGACCAACCAAAGTTGGAAGAAAATGAACCCAGCGTTACTTCGGCCCACCAAAGTCCCTAGGGAGTTACTTGATCGGATGTTAAACTATGCCCGAATGTGCACTCCTGAATACTTGATAGGATTTACTTACAGCAGCAAATTCAAAGAAATCATTGGTTTGCTTGTGCTGAAACCATTCTCTCTTTAAGATAAGACTCAAAGTTGCTTGAGGTGTTTCGCTGAGTCTTTGAGTTTCAGGTTTTGTTGTTGTCTATCAAGATATATGTCAAGAAATAATGATTTTCTGTTACACTTTGACGTATATATTTTACTTTACACTGAAAGAACACGGGTAAGTAATCCAAATGCTACCGTCTCCTACTGTGTTACTGGTGGAGCAATTAATATATTTTCCTATATAAAGGGGATTTACTAACACCACACTGTGTGGTCCACACAGAAGCAGATGGGCTATAATTTTTATCAGTTGCGTTCATAGTTGTCAAAGGCCCAGTAACGATCCAGTGATGGAGAAATTCGGCTCGCTTGTAAGCAGTTCATACGGATTACTCCGTACTCGATTTTCCTTTTCTACTTACTTCTTTTGACCCAGGACCCTATTTTTTTTTTTCTCAATTTTATTATACATTGCATTAATTTATATATCTGTTTTTCAGCATCATTTATATATCCTTTTCAATAGAACATAATGGGGCAGTGAGCTTTTTTGTTTTCAAAGAACAAAAGATAATATATTTTCATTAACAACTACAGATTTTAATCATCACTTCAAGGACCCTGTTCAAAATGCACTGGTACCATCAGATAGTTACAAATAACAACTATTGAGCTTACCTTGGACAAAAATTATCCTATCAATTCTGTCCCTGCAAATAACAAATCACCTCCAAAACTACCTAGTGCAGTCATTAGTTTGGTATCTTATACCCTCTCCCTTGTCGCAATTATCTGATAAATCCGAGTTCAAGTCTCATGTAGATCATTTACCTGTTCCACCTGACACACCGGAAAACATTGAAACATTGTCAACTCACACAAATCAATGTTGCAGGAATTCATGGGGTTATCTGAAATGAGTCGAGTAGTAGTTAAGCATAGAAGGGTTAAATAAACTCATTGACATTTGAACTCCATCAGATTGGTATAATAAGTTCTTAATCCTCATATATTTCATAAGTTTCTTAAACATCATTGACTGGTGAGATGTTTGAGTCATTATTGGAAGGAGCGTACTCATAAACTTCTTCCTTTCACAACAACTTGTGAATATACAGTTCTATTGTACTTCCACTAATTAAGTACCATACTTGAAGTGACTAGTCTCCCATATAGGTACTTTTCGTAGTGACACATAAACTTTTTTAATACTCACGTTACTCCCATTATTTCTTGCGAGAATATTTTTCTCCAAGACTACGTCATGATGAGCAATAACTGCATTGTTCTTATCATATTCGTAGAAGTAGAACATTTTGTTTTCTTTATGGTATCCTATAAAATATTACATGTCCTATTTGGGTCAAAACTTATCAATCAACAATCCTTGAAATAAGCTTCTTAATACCAAATCTTGAGAAACTACACTCTTAGAGATCAAATCTCATAAGATATCTTTCTCAATAGACTTCGAAAGAACATTATTCAGTGTGAACAATATTGTCCTCAAACACAAATCCCTAATACGAGTCGAATAAGTCAATTCGATTTATTACGGATCGAACTATCACTACTAAAATCCGGGTTATTTTCAAAGAGTATAATCGACGGGGAGCCGTGGCTTTAGCCCATTTGCAAGAGTATACGGTTGTAAATGGGCCGTGGAATAAAGCCTCATCGATTTTAGCTATTATTTTCATGGGCCACTTGCAAATAACATATTATATGAGAATACCCACAAATAAGGACACATGAATTTGTTTGAAGTCCTGGGCCCATCGTGCCTTTATTTTTAAGGGTATTCCACTGGGCCCACTGTTTATTTGCAAGCACTTACGGTCGTATTTTGTATGCATGATTTTACATGCAGGGTTCATGTGCTTTATTTGCAAG
The DNA here is from genome assembly GCA_027562975.1 of Rhynchospora breviuscula. Classification (NCBI taxonomy): domain Eukaryota; kingdom Viridiplantae; phylum Streptophyta; class Magnoliopsida; order Poales; family Cyperaceae; genus Rhynchospora; species Rhynchospora breviuscula. Next base: position 5,096,017 of record CM050400.1, on the reverse strand, counting down.
CGTATTTTACTGGATCAACTGTTTATTTTGCAAGAGCTTATGGTCGTATGTTATACGCATGATTTTACATGCGGGGCTCATGTGTTCTATTTGCAAGCATACCTATTGTTTGTTTGCAAGCGTATTTTGTTGAACCCACACTTTATTTGCAAGCACTTACAGCTGTATATTATACCTATGATTCAAATTTCTTTCTTACATGCGAGCCCATGTTTTATATTTGCAAGGCTACATGTTGTTTGTTTGCAAGCATATTTTTTGGTATAAACGTCGAGTTACCGTTGCATATGTATACCCATGATAAACTATTATTTCTTATGTGTGGGGTCATTCTTCTTGATTTGCAAGCATATATTATTGGGACAAACAAGGGCATATTACGCATGATTAATTTTAAATTCTTACAGTTAGGACCATTATTGTTTAATACAGGCGAATGAAATAAAAGCATTAATAGAGCAGAATTAGAAGTAACAAAAGCCTAAATAACAACATGCATATATATACCGGAACCAAATCCTCAACAGCCAGATATATCAGCTGCTTGGAATAGCCGTCACTTATTTTTTTAAAATTTAAAAATTTGAAAATTTAAATATTGAATCCAAACCGTTGATCTTGTTCAATTTTACGGGTGATGCATTTTCATATAAGTTTTATAAATTTTTTAGTCTATTTGGTAGTAGATCAAGTGGTTAACAAATGAACGAATCTGGTTAACTATTGCCGATTGATTCTAATACGTTCATAATTTGGTCACTTAATCAAGTATCAAATCGACTCCAAAATTTATAAAACTTATATGAAAATGCATCGCCCGTAAAATTGAACAAAATCAACGGTTTGGATTCAACATTTAAATTTTCAAACTTTTAAATTTAAAAAAAATACGTGACTGATGTTCCAAGCAGCCGGTATATTAAGATGCTGAGGATGCCAATCCTATATATACCTTTGCAAAGCATGGAGGATTTGTGCTTTGGAGTTTCTGTTCGTAGGATCAAAGATGAGATTCGTGCAGAGATCGAATCGGATGGCTCAGCTTTCATGCGCTGAGATCTCCAAACTTCTCCGTCAAATTAAAATTTATCCGTCTAACTATGGCCCTGATCAAAATGTTTTTTTCACGGGATTTCATTTCAATTCAATTCAATTCAATTGATTTCATAGGATTTAGTAGGATTTCGTTGGATCTAATTACATAAGAATTCCAATCAAATGACACCAAATCCGTTTATTTTGATCAAGAATTTTCCAACGAAATGAAATGAAATGAAATCCCATGTTAAAAAAATGAGATTTTGATTGGGGCCTATGTCTCTTCCGTTTAAGAGAATCTCCTTCAGCGCCTTTCATAAAAAAAAATAAATAAATAAATTCTTTCGTCTCTCATGGCTCTCACTCTCTGCTTCTTTCGATTCCATGAGATTAATTAGAACCCATCTTGACTCTCTCCCTTTGCCCCTCACACCACTAATCGTTTCTCCCACCTCTGGCCAGACAGATCAAAAACCTACACAGGCCCTTTGTCTCACCTCGAAACCCTAGTCGGACTACGACCCATCTTCTTGTGATTTGAGCCGTTGAAAAGCCACCTGCTTAGTCTCGATCTCTCTCTCTCTCTCTCTCTTTAACTTCTTATGCTAATCATGGCTCCATGAACTCGATTTGGGAATGGTTATTAAAGTGATGCTCAATACCAAGGACCTGTTACTGGTAATTTAGTTCAGGTAGATGTGACTAGCATGAGTTTGGATGTGATACTCTTCACACAAGTGCAGGAGGCACCTCCTTAGCTAATTTCATTCTTTTTAGGCAACCGGATTCCTTTTATTAGTTATGTTGTTTTTCATATTTTTCCTTTGTACTGGTACGAGCTTTTATGTTGTCTAGTTGTCATGTTCCAGTTTTTTATATTTATGTTGTTACAACAATTGCATAGAGTAAGCTTTGTACATCAGAACAACATCATAGGAAACAGCATGTGAAAGATTTCTAATATTCTAAATAAGAAGAAGAGAGACAGTACAGAGTAATTGAATTGTATTGATTATCAAAAAAATTGTAAGTTAAAAAATGTAGATGGTATAAGTAATAAGCAATCAAGTGTCAATGTGTAATACATATACAAGAATCCTCAATCCATCCAAATATAAATCTTATTGCAATCTAACCCAAACAAAAAAAAATGAAAGCTACAATTATTCTGCTAACATAAATGAACTATCTATATATTATACATTCCATAATTGCCCTCGCCGGCCCAAAAGATGATGCATGTATTCAATTCCACAGCATATACGTCCCATTTTTTTATCACATGCTGCACTAGAAACTGATATGTACCTGTATCAAGAGATTAAGACATTCAAAAGTCTTTGATTAAAAGCCTTAATAGTGAACTATTTTTTAGCAAATAATAATAATGAGGAAAAGCATCAATAATTTGTTACTGGAAAAGGAGGATAGTAATAAAATTATATGACAACTCATATTCTAAACTGTTGACTTATTTGTTCTTAATTGCACAAAAATTGATAAAACAAGACAGAAAATTAAGACTTAAATCACTCCTATATAGATCTTGCCCTAAATAAAGACCTAGTTTCAAAGAATTTTATTTAATTTGGTACAGTCCAACCAGTGATTCCAACATTGGTAGACTATACAATTTGAGCACAAACGTGAAATCAAGGCCAACTAGTACCACATCAATGACGCACATCAAGTTCTAGCAAGTTCAATACAATCACTTTAACAAGTACATCATCAATTATTAAAATCACTTCAAATTAGAAATGTAAGCACCATGCATCGATTTAGGGTTTGAAATTGCATACCAGAAAAGGAGTTTAGGGACAAGGAAGACGAAACCCTACATACTCGCTCCCCCTTCTAGCGATGGGTGGCCGAAGTCAATTTCGCCTCCTCCTACGCCTCCGCATCTCTCTTCACAAATCAACTTCACGTTCTCTGCATGTGTCTAGGATTTGGGGACAAGGAATTTGGGAAAGATGACTAGCCAATGGATCAAGACAGAGGCAAAGCGCCACCAGCGATCGTGAGACTTGGTGTCTGAGAGGAAGCTCTTTCTGCGTCACGACTCACGAGAGAGGTCGAGAAAGAGATTTGGGAAGAAGAGATAAGTTGGAAGAAAGAGGCAACGAAGGGTTAATGGGAGAAACATGGAGACGAAAATGGAAGGAGAAATCTATAGTATATATATATATATATATATATTAATAAAGATCCGTGGCCGCTTTTTTGACCGATTTTTTTTAAGTTAAAAATATATATATATTTTTTGCATTTTCTATAATTACAATTTTTTTTATTGAATATATATAGCCGTGCTAATTAAAAATAGTCGTACCAATCATTAATATTAGTAAGATTATTTTGTGCAGAAAATTTATGTCAAGTTTATATATATAGCGACTTTTTATGGAAGAAATCATTCATTTTGAACTTACAAATTTTTGTTCTATAAATTTTGACAAGTTTTTTACATTGGAAATTTTGGCAAATTTGACGAAATAGATTTTGTCAATAAATTTTGACAAGTTTTTACATCAGAAATTTTGGCAAATTTGACAAAATAGATTGAATTATTCTTCAATCTAAAAAACATAACGCAGCGAAGCTGCGTTTGCCATATCTAGTTAAAATAAACGGAGAAACTAGCGCTCAACGCTTGGAATCTGGTCAGCTGGGATTAGATCAAGCACGAATCCTAACACGATCTGACTGTCCATAACTCTAAAGCATAGGTGCTCTATGCTTTGCAAAGCATTTTAGCCAATCTCTTTCTCTCTCTCTCTATATATATATATATATATATATAAACCCGTAAACTAAGAAAGTAGAATTAATTTTAAAAATTAATAGTCAACTTCTAGAATAACTAAAAGCTATTAAAACTAATGACTGATCTGAAATTAACAGAAAAATTCTCAGAAATCATAACATAACTATAATTTTTACAATTTAAATTAGACTTCAAGCAAACAAATAAATTTAATTAATGAGGAACCAAATCTTAATTAATCAACCAACACACAAATTCGAAAGGCGAATATCAATTAATTTGATATGACAGATAACTATAATGTCAAATCAATCCGATAATTAGTTTCAATTAATTTCCAACTTTCATAAAATATGTTAATATAATTGGAAAATCACACCTTAAAATTTAGGTAGATATTATGAAAATTGTTATAACTCATTTTGAATTAAAATCAAACTAAAAGCTGAGTTTCACTAATCAATTAATCCAGAAATCAATTTCCATTCGTTTCCTTCATGTTAGATCATTGGATCAAGAATTAAACCTTTGATTTTTATCAGCCGTCCGATCATCTCCTCTTCTCTCCTTATCTCTTTCTCTCTTCTCCTCCCAGCTTTTCCGGACGAGTCATCGTCCCCACTCGACCCCTCCTTCTTTTCTGCTTGTCTCGACTCGATCGCCACTTCTCTCTCCTCTGTCCCCTCTCCTCTCCTTCCTCGACCCGATCGCCTCTCCTTCCTATCTCACCAATAAAAACGCAACCCCACTCTCTCCTCTCTTTTCTTCTCCGCTCGACTCTCTCTCTCTCACTCACACTCGAACCCACAGAGAAAACCTCTCTCACTCCCTCGTTCCCTCCGCCTGTCGCCTCTTCTTTACCCGTCTCCCTCTCACTCGCAAAACCCACCAGAGCTCCACACTAAGCTCTGTCTCCTCTCCGATGAACTCACCTCATAAGCCCCTCTCTCCCTCTCTCACACCCACTGCCTCTCCCTCTCACCGTCGTGACTAAACCCTAAGCACCTCTCTCTCACTCATTCACTCACAACTTCCCTCAAACTAGTCACTCAAACACACACACTCTCTCTCCTTGTTTGCTTGTGCTGATCGGCAACAATGGTGATGGCGGCTGGCAGCAGGTGGCTGATGGCAATGCCGCTTGGTGATTTATTGACCTAACTCCTCTCTTCCTTAAGTTGCTTCCTTCTTCATTTGAGACCATCTCAGTTTGCCATCTCTATCTCTCTCTTTTGCTTATTCTGGGTTTGTGATTGGATGATTGTGTGAGGCATGCACGATATTGGAATTGTTGTTTTGCTTGTGGAATCGACTGATTGAGTGTTGTGATTGTGCTTTCCTCTGTTAGAACGGATCTGTGTTGCTTGCTTATGTGTTGGTTCGATTGAACTGTTGAATGTCAATTTGGACTAATTTAGAATAGTTAGGCTTGTGAATAGTTTAATCTGATCTGTTTGTTGTTATAAGTGCTTGATTTAGGTTTTCTCTTACTAGTTTGAACTGAGTAGTAGCATGTATAGTAATGGTTATGCTAAATGCTCGTTTTTTGAGACCTTATTTCAGTTGTGTGATGCTCTCTGGTTTGTTTCCAAGCTGGTACAGGCTTGGTACCAACTCCGTACCTCTCTATCTTGCTTACTGGTACGCTATACCAGCGTATTAGACCTCTGTGTGGTTTGTTTCAGGTCCCAGGGACTTGTTTGCAAAGTTTTCCGAGTGTTAGGGTTGTTGTGTAAATATTTTTGAACTAAAAATGGACTTCTCTGTAGATTAATCTGTTATTAAGGTCTATTTTGTAAATATTTAGTAAATAAAAATGATTCAGGGTCTTGTATGCAAAAGGTAGGCTTGTCGGGTCGGATCTGACCCGTGTTGGGTCGGGTCTGTTCTCTGTTTGGGTTCGGATTTGATCCCCGAACCCGGATCCATTTTCCCTGACGCCTGGGCTCTCTGTTTATGGGCCTTGCGTGATTTTCTGGCCTGTAGAGGCCTGGTGTTTTGTGTTGTGGGCTATGCCGGGTTGGCTGGGCCTTTCTCTGTTCTGTGTGGACTCTAAACCAGGCCTTTCTCCTCTAAATTAATTTTCTGGACTGGGCCAGGTTCGAAATTTAAAGAAATTAGAGTAAACTTAATTAAATTAAGTTAATCAAAATAATTAACTAAAAGTGAGAATAAAATAAATTAAAACTAAAACATGGACTCAAATTAAAATTGTTGCCTGATTAATCGGATTAATATGTAAACTTAAATATGGGAGATGATTATTAGCAGTCCAATCATCCGGGCTGTATGATTCCAAACACATTAAAACACCAACGCATTATTGATTTAGTACTTTGAAATAATATGTTTAAAATGATTACGAGACTTAATCTAATAAGTTTTGAATAAATCAAATCATTGAATAATTAAGAGGATTGGATATGTTGTTATCTTTTATACAAGTATACAATACATATATGCATCTATATGTATCCTCCTTAAGTAACATAAAAACATTAGTCTCCCCTAACTAAGTACAGCACATGAATTCTAAAAAGAACATTAGATAACATTGCAAAACGGTTTATTATAAGGAATAAATATCGAATAACAGAATACACGTTATTAAAGTTGATATAAGTATTTGTAAAGTAATTAATTTAAAAGTAAACTCAATAAAACATCAAAACTCCTAAACAATCACTTTTGAGTATCTTAAAATATTTAAGTATACAACATGAACTTATTCTATTTGATATAGCTATAAATTGTTTTTGTATAAGTAAGCTTAGCAATATATCACATTAATAATTGCTTTTACACAAACTATTAAAATACCAAGTTGTGGACGTGAAATATTAATATAAACATTTCTAGAAATAAACTTAGGTTTTATAAAACGTTTATAAACACACCTGTGTAGCATTAGATTAATAATGATAAAGTTGATTAACAACAAAAGTGCTTTACTTCCACTAACATCCTTTAACTAGAAAATATATATATATATTAAATGTTTTCTAAAAACAAATTAAAGTTGTCAACGACTCAAACACATAGTTTGAATTGTAGAAATCCGTATATACGTCTTTCCTCACACTATTTTATAGATAGAACTCTGCCAAAATTTTTATAAAGTGTTTCTTAAAATTAAAATATAATATTTTAAAACAGAATATCTTTTCAGAAATTTTAAGTCCAGCTTTACTTAAATCAGAATCTGAGTTCCTTAGTAAAAGTCTAGTTTTTAAGTATGGTTCAGTACACCAATAACCAGAACTGGGTAGATCGTCAGAATAGATTTTAACGTGTGAGTTTCGTTCACCAGGTGCACCGCAGGACTTCTCCGGACAGGTGGACGACTTCCATCCTGAGCACGAGACAGCAGGAGCTAGTCAGGGATTCACTGACCATTCTGAGGAGTAGTCGCGTCTTCTCAGACTTTTCCAGATGTGGTAGTATTTTTATGACTTCTGGATGCCTTAGGTTTTGTTTAATCTTTAGTTAGTGATTAGATCATTAATTAATTGTGTTGATATCATGTCATCAACATTAAGTAACAGTTAAGTGCATGTCATTAATTAAAGATTAGTTATGCATATATAGGATATGTATTCATATTAAAAATGTTATTAATAAACTTAAAAGTGCTTAAATCAACACTTGCATCTGGTGTGGATCAGGATAGTGAGACCGAGTGAGATAAGAGCGTTTTGCACGCGGTTTCCATTATCGAGAGATTGCACCCCAGCCATTGCCGGTGGTCTCCTTATAATAGTGATCTCGAGCAACGCGTTACTGATGATCACTCTGCAGACCGACCGTCAGGTGGTATTGCGGTCACTTGATGGTTATTTGTGTTATTATTATATTCTTTTGACTTGTGCTATTATATTCCTTTGGCCTGACATTGAACTAAGAGCTGAGTGTGTCATTATATCAGACTACCTCTCGATCCCCATGAGTCAGTTGGCCGGTACCGTGTTTTACTGCTCACTCCTTTAGCGGGGATGTGGGAATAGGGGCAGAGTTGAGTAATCGAGCAGAGCTGAGTTAGGTAGATCTGTAGGTACGGTTCATGTCATATATATTGGGACTTGTGAGTTGATTCTGGATTTTATGTGACTTATGATTTGACCATTGAGTGCGGGTGCTTCACTCTCGTATTATTATATAGACTCCGTATATTATTATACTATTATCATTATCCGCTTCTCCAGATACTTTTCAGATTTTATTTGGCATGTCATTATTTTGTTGATTAGTGACTTCATTAAATTAAATTTACACCTAGATATTGCACTGTAGGATTTAAAATGTCCCAACTTAAGTATGGTTTAGTTTCTAATTAGATTTTAACCAAGACCTTAGGGCTTTCTTTTACCACCACTGAGTATTCATGTACTCAGCCCACATAATTGCTTGTGGAGCAGGTTCAGGTTTGGCAGACTCAGCAGAGGAGTTTGTGCCAAAAGACCAAGCCGAGCTGGAATAGTATTTATCCGCTGTGCATTATTATTCTATGTTTTGTTTATATGATGACTGGAGTTTTTGATATGTGTATATTTTACCAGTCCTTTTTGTTGTATGAACAAACAATGCCATTATTATGTGATTATCTATTTGTGATTATTTGTATCTGTGACACTGTTTTATAGCCTTATGTGTGCGCAACAGAGTGTGCATACGTGGTGGGGCTGTCCTCCCCAGATTGTGGCTTGGTTTGGGGTGTGACAATATATATATATATAGGCTATTGTCCTTTGGATAAGACTCAGCCATTTTCCTATTCAATTTGTTTCCTTTAAATAGTGCCAAGATTCGTGCTCAGATTAAGATCTCTTGTTGAGAATGGATGCGCTGAAGAGAGGGATTCTGCGTTAAAACTTCCCGTCTATGAACCTCCGTTAAAAGTTTCTGTCTATTCGCTGGAGGATGGATGCGGGCCTCTCAGCTTGATATCCATGCGATCTATCTCTCAAATCCGTACGCTCTCTCTCACGCACCTTCGACCAACCCCCATCTCTCTCTTTCTCAAAATCCATTGGAATTTCATGAAATCTTCATTTGTTTTGGTGTTTACCAAAGTGCTGTGATTCAGATCTTCATTTCTATGGGTGTGGTTCAGATGACCAAACCCACCATTTGTTTTGGTGTTTATCAAAGTGCTGTCAAGCATCAAACATACAAGCTAATTCAATTGCTTAAATAGCTAAAATTAAAATACAAGCATCAAATTAAAATACAAGCATCAAGACTCTCCGCTACTCTGACTACTCTATATCTCCTATATCACATTTACGAGACTTAAAATGATGTGCTTCCCCTTTCTCCTTTTTCTTAGTGGTGCTGTGGCTTGGTGTCTCTGGCTTGTTGCGAGGTTCTCTTTTAAATAGAGAGGGAATAATAGAAGATAACAAAATTACGGCTTAGAGTCATGAATAAAGGGACTTGGATCGACCTTTAGGGTTTACGGAGGCGGAGATAGAAGTGCCAAGGCGGAGACGTCGCCAGTACAATCTGAGGAGATGGAGAGCCCGATCTGAGTAGAGAAGGCAGAGAGAGAGCGCAAGAACTGAGGAGAGGAGGCGATTGGAACGAGGTTACTTGGTTTTTTAAGAACTTTGGCCTTGTTTGGATGAGTTAGGAATAAGGAAGGAGGAAGGATTTTAGGAAGAAACATTGAAAAGAGTGCTATTTCGGGAAAAGTGAGAAGAGTGTTATTCCTGGAAGAAAAAATGCTGTTTGGATGATGAGTTAGGAATAAGGAATGAACGAGTATTATTTTCTTCTTCTCATTTTCTTCTTCCGGCCTCTTTCGATTTAGGTGGAAGAAGCTCTTCTCATTTTCTTCTCATTTGTTTGGATGAAAATTTTCTTCCGGAAGATGGCTCTTCCAGGAAGAAGCCTTCTTCTTGCCCATCCAAACAGGGCCTTTGTGAGAAAGAGATGCGATTTGGAGGAGGAGAACAATTAACGCAAGGTTGTAGGAGGTATAAAGGAGAGGAGTAATAGAGGTAACGGAGAAATACAGAATGGAAATTTTTAATGTAGACCCTCTTCAGCGCATCCATTCTCAACCAGAGATCTTAATCTGAGCACGAATCTTGACACTATCTAAAGGCTACAAACTGAATAAGAAACTGGCTGAGTCCTATCCAAAGGACAATAGCCTATCTCTATATATAGATATATACAGAGGAGCGTTCCGCTGCCCCAGTTTTAAAATGCCCCCAAATGCCACCAATCAGCAGCCGTTGGATCAAAGGTTGATGAGCGGTTGTGATTCAATAATGTTGACAGCATAAAAAAGAGTCACAAAAATTAATAAATTAATATCATCTCTCTCTTCCAAACTCTCTCTCCCAAGTCCAACCCGACTCACAGCACCACGTATCCTCATATCCAAGTACTCTGTACTCAGTTCCTCAAAAAAAAGTACTCTGTACTCATAAACAGTCTATCAATACTTTGTTCCATCTGAACCTACTTCATCAATTTCTATATCTCCATCAAGTAAAATGAAAATATACGACAAATAAACTGTCACAGCCTCGCACCCTAAGGCCGTTTAGGACTGCTAGGGCGTGACTTGAGTCAATTAACTAAGTCAGTTTTCTTCATTTTTTTTATCACAAACAGAACTCCACAGATCCCTAAAACATTTGTGCACAAGATACAAAGCCAAAACATATTTCACATTATTTATTTTACACTACTAAGCTGAGAATACTACCCCCTTGTTAGTATCTCGCTTCATTACAGTTATTACAATATTATACATATTATACAAATATATTGTTTGTTTTTCAAGCCAAGCACAGACAAGCCAAAAACATCACATAAACCAACACCCTAATAGAAGTCTTCTCGCTTACGCTTGCGAGGAAGGCTCCTGCTCTGGCACTATGCCATCGCTAGAGCTCGTCGGACCAGGAGTTTCAAAATACAAATAAACATAAACTTCGGACTGGGCTTCAAGACTGATGAGGAGCGTGGCATCGGCATCTACACTAGGAACGTTCACTCGATCGCGGCGATCGGGGGCCTAGACAGGCTGTGCGTCTCTTGGAACCCCTAATTTAATGAGGCACAAGCAAAACAAACAGATGAGAATTAATTCTCAATGTGGGTTTTAGTTCCAGTTACACAGTTCTTTATACGGATCCGAGTACAGGAATTAACCCCCATAATTAATAGAAATACAAATCAAGTTTTATTCATAACAAATCAAATTCATACCGAAGGCACCAGACGGAATGGGCCTATCACTGGCATGCTGCAATATGCAATATACAACAAAGCAAAATCAAGCATAGCCAAGCATATTATTCAACATAATAACATACACTCCAGTTCTCAAGGTCTACAGATTCAAGGAGAACTGTTCCTAAACCATTGGTTCTAAACCACATGGTACAAAATAGGCAGAGGGAATATCCAGTAGAAATAGCGCTAGTACCCTGGCCGGGTCGGTGGCCAAACCGAAATAACACCCGTTGACTGAGTTATACATATATATAAGATGTTATGCTGACTGAATTTCAAATGATTTCATTTTCAAGTCAAGTTCGTCTATCATTAGATAGAATAATATATTAAATTCCTAGAAATCATTCCAGTCCTTTTTAACCAAATTATCATTCAAGCGGATTATTCAAAATCAGACTTATTTGATTTCAAATCAACAAATGGTGTATAACATAAACATGCAGTTTGATTTTTTTTAGGTAACTATTTGCTAAATGCGCAATAGAATGCATTTTCAAATGAATTCACAACATGCTATGCATGAAATTTAAAGTTACCGACTGTCCAGATTCTAATAAAGAGTCCGTGTAAATCCACACCTTCAAAGTCAAGCTGGGGCGAAGCTCCGCTAGCAGGTCCTGTTCATAATTATAGATCAAGGTCCGTTAATACCTGTTTAACGGTGATTTATAATCCATCGAGTGGACTAACGCTAAGCAAGTGCTGGTTCTTAACTAGTTAACCGTTAAGTTGATTTCAAGTCCTTTACTTAATTATTTTAGTTACTTGCCCGATCGTTTTAATTATTATTAATACTGCAATTTAGTTGCTTGTCCAGAATAACAGAATTATAATTATTATCCAATAATAATTATATCGAAATTAGAATCAATCTCATAATACAGAGTTACATATTTTTTTCAAGCAACAATTAGCAGTAAATCAGAAATAAATAACTAAACTCAAAAATACAAATTAATTATAATTTGTGGGATCAGAATAGTCTGTATTATTTCATTGCCACTGTATCTGTTCGTTAAGCAGACTTAATCTCATCATCTCCCTAAAATCCAACTATCGAAATTAGACAAATATTAATGAGTCCAAGTCTTTTAGTCTAATGTTAATCAAGCTCAACAGATTCGTAGTTAATTAGACCTTAATTAATCCGAAAGTCTAATTATTCAAAAGCCCACAAAAATTAGAAGTTCAATTAATCTCAGCCTGCACAGAAAGTCCAAAAAAAAAATAAAGAGAGCTCAAAGGATAAATCCGGCCCAACTTTAATTATTTAATTTATTCGGCCCAAATTAAATCCAGCCCATTACAAAAATTCCTACGCAACACACGGTTGAACCCAGTCAGCCTGACCCAGTTGACTGAGTCAGTCTGTAACGGGTCCGACAGGGTCTATTGGATCCAAATCCGTTCCTATAGGTCTCAAATAACATCCAATCCGTTAACTCAGCCGAAATCTTTCTCTAAGGCCCAGAAATTAATTCCATGCCCTTAATTTTCACACAACAGCCCATACTTATTTATAAATCCATTCTATGTCACAGTTAGGTCCTCAGAACTTTACACAAAAGCCTTCAAACTTATTTTTCATTCAAAATTAATCCTCAAGCCAGCGATAATGTACCAGAAAGGTACCAGATACCTAACAAATGTACCAGAGACTAGTACAAGGACCATGTTAGCCTTTCCTCAATTAATTATGCATCTTACAAATAAGATATAACAAAAATAAGTTATACTTTTTCCAGAAACATGCTATCTACACTATGTATGCATGAAAATGCATTATACCTATCTTATAGGTATAGAAATGCAACAGAATCAAAACATGAGCATACAAATGCCACTGGAATATAAACTGAACCTCTCACATCCTCTACCAGGCATGATTTTGCACTCAAGACAACAAGACGTTTCTAACATCACTGCATAAGCAGATTTATACAAGAATTGTAACTCAAAATCCAAATAAACCATTAAACATGCCTTCATATGCTTACAATGCATTTGGTATGCTTAATCACTTAATAGAGTACCAAAAATTGATTTTGAAATGCATTTATCACTGATTCAGATGCAACCTAAGTGTGAAATTCATTTTTCAAATAACGGTGACCAAATTCAAGTTGTTCATATATTGAAAACCCCCAAAATTGCAACTAACAGTTCTCACCAATTCACATACACCAAAAATAATGCAATTACAAGTCTAAACTGATCTCTGATATGCTTATGCAACTACTGTCATGAGTGTATGCTAATGATTACTCAGATAACTAGTTGTATTATCAATAACCAAGGTTCCAACAATTATATTAAATATTCATGAACTATGTAACTAATTTAATACTTATGATAGTAGCTCACTATAATGTAAACAAATGTACTCTAAATGATAATATGCACAGACTGACACAATTTCACAAGGCTAGCAGATATACATCTATAGTCCAACAATTATATTCAGTTGCTCAAAACTTATTTAATATGCCAATAACTAGCACTCAAGACAGTGACTAACTATCATGCATATACAGACTAGCATAACTCACATAGTACTAACTCAGAACATGCTCAAACTTCATCACACAACATCACAAGCATAGAATATATCATCATGTAAATCTGTCTTTAAGAAACAGCAGCTAAACTAACAGTTAGTCAGCACAACATACACATATACATATCACATGTATATACATATCTATACTATAACTCCAGTTATACTCTTACAATTTCAGTTAATGCTCCATTATCAAAATCACAGCAATTTAGACTTAGTTCTTAAAGAGGAATACTCAGCAGTAAGGATATACCTTGCTCTCGAGAGGGAGTTAACTTCCTTAAGCTTTCAAGTAAAACCAGGGCCGAGATCAACGCTAATCCAATCAGAAACAGGAATAAGTCCATACACCTATCACTACAAGAAATCATATAACATCAATGCAAATCCGACAGGCTCAAGTAGCCAATAATGAGATTGAACCTCAAATCAAATAGATGTTACCTTCCTGGCGTCCTATTTCCCTCTCTCTTCCTCTAATTCCAATTCGAAAGCAAGCACAAACAAAAACCCTAACTTAATTTCTATTAAATACATGTACCTCGAGACAGTGACAAAGAGGGGGAGGGAACAGAGAGAGAACAGGTGCCAAGGAAGGAAGGAGCCACGTCACATTTGCATTGATGGGCTTAACAGCGGCAATAAGCACAAGGAGGAGGAGGAGCTTCCTCGTGACAGAGCTCAAGGCCAGAGGTGAGATGCCATCCTCTGAGTGGGCTACTCAGAGGCAGCCGCAAGCTCACCCAATCACATCGCAACACGAAAGAGAGCTCCACACTCGTGTGGGCTCAAGGCACAGAGGAGTTACGGAGGAGCGAGAGCCAGATCAGAAAGAGAGATGAAGCAGAAGGAGAAGGACACTCGTCTCCTCTCTCTCCATTTCATTTTTATTAAAAATACTCTTGATCTTCTATGACCAAATCTCTGTGGCCTTTTGTGTTGCACAAGTCTGACAATTAGTTTTGTAAATTAGCTATTTCACTAATTAAATCAAATTGATCCATCCAGGAGTCAGATTGTCGTGGCAATTATACAGAAAATATTCTTGATTTTTATAGAACATTTCCATGTCCTCAGATTACAGATCCCAACAAATTTTACTATTAATAAGTTAATTTATTTAATTTCTTGATCATATAATTCATGACTAATACTAATCATGATTAATCAGACAAAATTAGGACTTGAATACCAACTAATGATTACTGATCTTACATAAACTTACCCAAACTAAAAAGCTACAAAACAATATTGCATTAATGTATTGAACTTTAGCAACTCAGCATTGTACAATAATTTTGACTCCCGTTGTTTTATTCCAATATACTAATAAACTCTGTAAAATAATTAGAGGGATTGAATTTGGCCACATGGGTCAATCCATCCAAAGCCTCTCGAAAGCTATTACAAGTGGCTTATCTTCATCAAATAACCTGATCTAAAATCAAACCACAAAGAGGGGAAAAAAAACAATCCATCGTTCAACAATAAGCAAGATAAATTTATTAAAATAACCCACATTAGCCAAATGGATTTTAATAAGAGGAAAGGGAAAAAAATACTTTTCTTAACGAATCAAAGGACAACATTTCAAATATGAGGTTCGTTGCTAAAATGAACAAAATTGTGCTAGATTTACACACAAAAAAGGTACAGCTAGAGCGAGACCGATAGAGAGGAATGGGTTACGTCTGGAGTTGGAGAGATGCCACAGGTCGAGTCTGTTAGAAAGTGCTCAATTTTCAATTTTAGTTACTAATTAACTTAATTAACCATCAAGCAACAAGGATCTTGCCAAGCAATCAACACACAACATGAGAATAGGAGGAATTTCTTTACCTCTCGCGAAATCGTATTCGCGAGGCTCGATCCAACTCTTTGGAAGTTGATGGCGTGCTCATCTCCACCACCACCATCAATTCGTCGGCCGCCTCGAGTCCACCAAGGAGGTTAATCACATTCTACAAGGTATGTGCTAGCATACCTAAAGAACAAGTCTAATTCTCTTAATTTTCTCTCTTCTTGCAATTAACACTTTAATTTAGAGGAGAGAAAAGAGCTCAACACATGAGCAAAATGAGAGAGAGATAGAGAGAGGAATAGCGGCGGCTAGAAGAGGAGGCAAGGGAGGAGAGAGAAGGGGAGGCAAGGGAGGAGAGAGAAAGGGTAGGGTTGGAGCCTCCAAAGGAGTCCTTATATAGAGTTCAAACCCTAGGGAACCAACTTTCCATAAATTACACCTCATACCATCCTACCTACCACCTATGGCCGGCCTCTTGATGGGCCTCTATGGGCCACTCAAACCTCTTAACTTGGATCTTTAATTCTATTAATTAAAGCCTCTCTATTTGCTCTTCAATTGGGCTATTCATTTGCTATTAAATAATGGCCTAATTAAATAATATAACCATTTATATTAATTTGTGTTGAACTAAAATTAATTATTAACTCATTAATAATTATTTTGTGGGATTAATTAAAGTAATAATTTATTTCTACATGATTCCTTGACTTAATTAATTAAAATGATTCGTAACGGTATATAATTGATTAATCAACTTATCATATTTTCACAGTACTTACTATTGTGAATAAATAAATAATGCATTGTATGATTAAAGTCCTATTTGTGTGACCCTTTGAGGATTTATGCTATGACTCCCAATTCACATAAATAATGTACTGCTACAATATCTCAATCCTGCATAAGAAATAAAAGTATTTCCTTGTCTGATTCTTATGTCACATGATATCATTGTATAATCCAAGATAGGAATGTGTCATTCTTGCAGATTATACATTTCTTGATCTAGAGTTGATTGTACAAATTGGCCAAACAATCCAACTCCATCAAGGGGCCCAAACAGATATCATCACTCACTAGGTATACTAATGAGGGACATACGATTTTCTTGATGAACAACTTTTCCCCGCATAATTCAAGAGAACATAAATAAAGTCCGTATAGCAGCCTTTATCAGAAATCAACGTTAGACGATATTTATAGAACCTATCCTCATATGGAAAAGTTGAACATCTCAAACTTAGAATCAAACTCATATGAAATAAACAATGACACATAATACAATCCATATGTTGGTAACTCCTTACCTATGATTTGTAGAACTTAATCATCACTTATCTTGCATACTAATATTTTATGATAATTAATATTCCTTGTTAATTATGAAGATTACAGACGATTTAGATTTATTACTGTCATTCTAATGAATGATCCACGGAGATTTGCAATTCAGATCCTCAACCTAAATGATCTGTCAGTAATAAACTCTAGGAATAAATGATCAAATATCATCAATAACATAAACTAAGAAATTAAGTAATTAAATATTGACTTGTATGACACAACTCCAGCAATCTCCCACTTGATCTAAAGTCAATCAGTAGTGACTTCTAGCCAGTGAAGAATTTTGACCGATGTCATATATCCATATATATACATGTCTTGAACCTCAAAAGAAATAATACGCTTAAAGTAAGTTACTCATACGTCCATCACGTATGGATTCACAACTGCATCTCGTATACTGCTTAAGGTAGAGGTTATGTCAGAGTGTTCGCTGTGTTCGCGAACCTATCTAATTTTGTTTGACCCTATGTATATATATATATACTCCTATATATATATTCTTGATCATCATCATATGAGATCAAGTGATATTGTCATAGATCATAGTTGGATCACCAATTTAATATCGGATTCTTTAAGACTAAGTTATGGTTCGAGATGCATATAACCATATTAGTTTGACCGAGAACTTCTTGATCCAAACTACCCTTTTTTCGTTGTTTCACAAGTTGCTATGTATTTTGCGTTGGTGACAGAAACGGTTGTAATATCCCATTTAGAACATTTTTTAAACTTACAATACCACCATTAAGCAAAATATGTAGCTCAATTGTGATTATATTTTTTTTTCGAAACTTAGCATTAGTGTAACAACTTACACGATCTTTCTTTTCATCTTAAAGGATGAAAAAATAATATCACTATTTCTCATAAGATACTCGAGGATATCCTTGACTATTGTCCAAATGTGTCACTCTTGTATCTACTTGACAACTACTTGTCACACTCCTTAGATACAACACATTGGGGCATGTGCATAAATATGACGAATGTAATTAAACTCATAATGAAAGAATACTTGAACTGTTTCATGGACTTCTTCTCGAATTGAGTTGCAATAAACCGAGTCAAACTCAAGTCTTATGCCATATGACGTGGTTAGACATTCTTTCTTGGAGTTCACCATAATGTGTCACTAGAACACTTTGTCATTACATACACATTAATTCAAATCTAACATCCACCATAATCTATCTTCATAGATTTTGTTTCCTATGACTTAGGTGATCTTGCCCAAGTTCTAAATTGAGAAAACATTCTTCAATGAGATCTTGACAATATTCATTTCCTTGATATTATTCCCAATTAATATCTTGTTACCTTGTACAATACAAGTAACACAATCATGCTCCCACTGAATATCTTATCTATACAAGATGCTTTTGACGAAGTTCAACTCAACTTCATTGTCAAAATGTTTATTCTACTTTTCACAATACTTGCTTCAATCCATTAATGGATACTTTAAGTATATATATGTTTCTAATAATACATCAAACATAATCCTTGATTTGTATCATATACACAACATCTTTCTTCATTCATTCAAAGAAGGCGATTTTGATGTTCCTTTCCATATATCAATATATACGAAATATAACTGTTGCTAGAACGATCTCTATTGACTTATACATAGCTACAAGCAATAAGCTATGCTTAGTATATAGTCAACTCGTCATCGACTTAAATATATCTACAAGCACGAAGCTGTGCTTTGTACTTAGTCAAATTTCCGTCCATGTCGATCTTTTATTAAAGATCTAAATGTTCTTGATGGATTACTCCTTCATAAACATTAACCAAAGTCTATACCTTGTTGGTATATATACATGGATTACTTTTAAAAATCATATGGATTCAAACCATACTTGTGAAATTGGATTTTTCCATCGCTTCTTTATTTATCAACGGATTCTCATATGCCAAGTACGACGATATCGTGAAACCTATGTACCATTCGGTTAGGCGATTCATTCTTGTTGACCTTTGTAGGATTGGTGCTCGAGGTCCATGAACTACTTTTACAACAACTTGTAGAATAAGTTCTTGATCCTAATATATCGCACGAGTTTCTCGAACATCATCCACTCACGAGATGTTTGAGTACTCTTTCAAAGCGAGCGTGCATATGAACTTCCTCATTTCACAACTGTGTGAATGAAGTTCCGCTCAACTCCCACTAAGCACCATGTATGGAGTGACAAGTTTTCCATAAGGGTACTTCTTGTAGTAACGCATAAACTATTTATGCTCACTTTACTCCCACTACTTCTTCTTGAGAATGTTATTCTCCAACACTACGTCATGATGAGCAACAACAATTTTCTTCTTATCATGTTCGTAGAAGTAGTACCTTTCGGTTAGTATAAGGTATCCTACAAACTATCAATTGTCCAATTTGGATTCAAGCTTATCAATCAACAAACCTTAAAATAAGCTTCTTAACACTAAATCTTGACAAACAACGTACTTAGAAATCAAATCTCGTAAGATATCTTTCTCAATGAACTACGATGGAACTTTATTTAGTGTAAACAATATTGTCCTCGAACATGAATCCCTAATACGAGTCGAATAAGTCAATTTGATTTATTATCGATCGAACTATATCAAATAATGTTCGATACCTCCATTCTTGGACATATTATTCTAATATAATATTCCTCATGGAGCGAGTTGTGAAACGACTTTCATACTCTTTAGACAATATATCAAACCATATGACTTAACTATTTACCATGATCCATCGTAATACTTTTACTTTTTTTAAATGGTCTTTCAACTTCACTCTTGAACTCCTTTGAACTTGTCAAAAGATTCATACTTATATCATATCAAATAGATACGTTAATATCTACAATGATCGTTGGTCAAGCGGTAAAGTTTTAACAACCTTTCAATTCCACAAGTACTTATAGGTCTATATACATCGATATGTATAAGTTCTAATCAAGTCACTTGTACTTAAACCTTCGTAGGTCTAAAGCTCTTTTGTCATCAAACAAACATGATTCGCATATATCAATTGATTCGCTATCGAATTGAGTAAAGAGCTCTACGTTACGTAGACTCTCATAATGCGATTTTTGTTTATTTATGGCTAAACGGTCATTACTCACGAAGGTTAAATACTTTACGTGAAGTTTTACGCATCATATTTGTCATTCAACACTTGTTTATCTATTTCAAGCAAATTCAATCAAGATGCATGAAATCATATAAACAAATCCATAATAAGATAACAACATTTCTTTTTTACAAAAACATTATCATCCATCATCAAGTATGAAGTGGAGATAAGGGTTTTTTTTTAGATGTTAGGAATAAGATATATAACCTCTAATTCCTAAACAAACTAAAGATAACTCTACGTATTCAATGGTAGTGGCTTAAACAAACAAGCCATTTCCAAAAAAGAGTTTACTTTATTTATTCTGAACTTTCTCTTATTCTTCATTGCCTACACATTTCGTTAAATACGAGCACATGAACTAGTACCTAATTACTAGTGTGAATTAGAAATAGCGAGATAATTTGAATAACAAACACATTAAGGATTAGAACATTTCTATTTACATAATCATAGTACTTCGGACAACCTTTCAAATGTCTCCTATAAACGGTAAATGAAACATTTCATACGACACATGGTCTCAAATAAGAGTCTCGAAGTCTCAACTCATTCCATAGCGAAGTACTTCTTGAATACTCAACCAATTACCGTTTGCACCAACAAGTGTGCGAAAGATAACATTATATTCTTCATCACTAGGAAGAGATAATATGACAATATCAACAATCTTTGATATTGGAGATCTCAATATCTCTAGTTGCCAATTAGCTACTCAAACCTTTCGGTTTGCAAGCCAATGGAACTTTCATGTACCTTCTTAAAAGAAATCTCTCTTGCTCAATTCATGCTCTATTACTTGATCATAAATGATTGAGTTAATATCTACTTTCTCCAAGAACTCCTTCTTGAGTAAGTGGATGAGAGCGTAGGAGTCAAATCTAGTCCGTATGAATTCTCCAATTCAAAAGTCTAGAAATTCCAAAGTGAGGATATAGACATCCACTTTATTGAATAACTTTTCGCTAAAAGTCAATTAAACACTGCGATGTTACGTCCGGAAAGTTGAGGAAAGTTTTGAGAATAAGCATGTTCAACTTTTTTTTCACTAAGATCATGTTTTAGGAATCGGTATTATTTCTCCAAGTAAATACCTTTAGAAACGAGCTTGTTCTTTTCAAAGATTGATCGCAACAAAATTAACATGTTTAAACATCTATAACAAAATCAATTTAAGATCATTTAGTTTATGCAATGTTTTATTTATAATGTATAACAAATAAAACTCCCACTACATTTATTTAATGTCCCAAATGTAGTTGGTTCTCCAAGATCCTCGTTTTCATCAAGTAGAGCCTGCTATGGCACGTCACCCTACTTAACTAGACAAGGTAGGTTCTCCAACTAATCATATCAACCATATGATTCTTGGTTTGTGAATATCTATATATATTTACAAATTTCGCTCCGATGTCCAAACTCTAGTTGAGTCCATCGATAAGCAACATCTTTCTATTTGCTCCTAACAAATCCATTTATTTGTACCCCGACTATCAAATTGACAACCATGACGTCCACTTGGGCGTACCGCATCATGAGAAGACAATTGACGTGAAGAGGATAGAGAGAAGGAGGATGGTCGGTTTAATCAAATTAATGGAACAAACATTATGTGACTTAGTTTGGTGGTCGTGTAAGTATACACCCATACCTATCATATGACATTTCCTAATAATCACAAACATTCACATAATAAGCATCTCAAGTATTGTTGTGGGTTTGTATGGTCCCCGCTTGCATTAGCTTCGCCACATCTCCATGTAGCAAAACTAATCTAATAAACCCTCCCACTAATCATATGAATCATATCATATATAATTAAAAGAACTAAAAATATACGTGAAAGATATCCCTAATCCCACCTAACCTTAGGAACATGCAAGCCTCACAAGTTACATTAAGAAATTAATCATCATTAATTAATTAACCATGACACCAAAAGCCTTACATACAATCAATCACATGCATTCACAAAATGACAACACACAAGGCATTGGTGTCTTGGGCCATACAAAATCCTTGATCATTCCTACAAAAACAAGTTAGCACATGTCCCTACGTGTGTAATTTGTTTCTTAATTAACAACAAAGTAGAATATTTGCACATCGCTTGTAGTTCGGATTTTTCGCATAAAACGGTTCAACTTTAAATCAACTAACTTGCTTAAACCATTCGAAAGCCATTTCAACATTTAAAAAAACAGAAAAGGAGGTACATCAAGGAGTGTTCTAATTAACTATTCAACTAGTTTGATTAATTAGAAAATATTTTAACTATTTAAAATAATAAATAGGACCCGATAAAATCTGAAATTTTTCGATCTCCAAAAATTATGAAATAAATCATGCATACTCCCTATCATGAGTGTAACTACCTGTAAAAAATTGAAGGAGAGATCACTTACCATCAGAGAGAAACAACAATAACAAATCCTCAGATTGTGCGCGAAACACAGTTATCGGATTTTCTGTTTTTGTCTCACTCTTTTGGTCTATAGGATCGTCTTTCAAAATATTTTCATACAAATACTTTACATAAAAAATCTACTATATATTATTGGCTACCAATCTATGAAAAGAAAACCAACAAGTTATATTCAAAATCATCAAGATAAATAGCATATAAGCTACTTGCCCTGTTCTGAAACAGACTGACGACGAAAATGTTTTGATCTAGTTGAGGTATCAAACCTTTATGAAAAATATTGAAACTAATTTTCAGAAATTCATAACTTAAAGTAGAACATCTCTATATAGACACTTTTCCACAAAGTTTTCTTAATAAGTACAGTTTATCAAAACAATCAGTTTGTTTGAAAACCAGATCTGACAACCGATTTAATTCTCATGACTTGAACAACCCACACCCACATAAAATTCGAAGCATGCAAAAAAATTTACATGTCCAGAAAGAGCATCAAGTTTAAAAGATTTCTAGATAAGAAAAACAGGTAGCTATTTTCGAAAAATAATTCCTACAAGCCATAAACACAGAACTGTGTAGACAGAAACTAATTCTACGCACCGTTACCGTTTAATTCACCAAAAATTCATAATAGCTTAGAAAAATGTGAAACCAGTGGCCAAAGGACCACATCTCATAGATCTACAACTTCTATCCAAACAGAATTTTTTTATGAAAGCTTTTCCTAGCGAAAAACTCAAAACAATCTCGAAAACAGAAAATAAATCCAGACAGCAAGTAAGTGCATCACTAATCTATGTGTTAATTAACATTTTCTCACTTAATTATGTGTGAAAATTCTTAAGCACGATCTAGAGCTCTGATACCACTGTTAGAAAGTGCTCAATTTTCAATTTTAGTTACTAATTAACTTAATTAACCAACAAGCAACAAGGATCTTGCCAAGCAATCAACACACAACATGAGAATAGGAGGAATTTCTTTGCCTCTCGCGAAATCGTATTCGCGAGGCTCGATCCAACTCTTTGGAAGTCGATGGCGTGCTCGTCTCCACCACCACCATCAATTCACCGGCCGCCTCGAGTCCACCAAGGATGTTAATCACATTCTACAAGGTATGTGCTAGCATACCTAAAAAACAAGTCTAATCATCTTGATTTTCTCTCTTCTTGCAATTAACACTTTAATTTAGAGGAGAGAAAAGAGCTCAACACATGAGAAAAATGAGAGAGAGAGAGAGAGGAATAGTGGAGACTAGAAGGGGAGGCAAGGGAGGAGAGAGAAAGGGTAGCGTTGAAGCCTCTAAAGGAGTCCTTATATAGAGCTCAAACCCTAGGGAACTAACTTTCTATAAATTACACCTCATGCCACCCTACCTACCACCTATGGCTGGCCCCTTGATGGGCCTCTATGGGCCACTCAAACCTCTTAACTTGGATCTTTAATTCTATTAATTAAAGCATCTCTATTTGCTCTTTAATTGGACTATTCATTTGCTATTAAATAACGGCCCAATAATTAATATAACCATTTATATTAATTTTTGTTGAACTAAAATTAATTATTAACTCATTAATAATTATTTTGTGGGCTTAATTAAAACATTAATTTATTTCTATATGATTCCTTGACTTAATTAATTATAACGGTTCGCAACGGTATATAATTAATTAATCAACTTATCATATTTCCACAGTAGTTACTGTTGTGAATAAATAAATAATGCATTGTGTGATTAAAGTCCTATTTGTATGATCCTTTGAGGATTTATGTTATGTTAGCCATGGAAATAAATTGCTATTTATTTCTAAAAATCATAGGCGGTATCTAGTAACACAATATGACTCCCAATTCACATAAATAATGTATTGCTACAATATCTCAATCCTGCATAAGAAATTAAAGTATTTTCTTATCTGATTCTTATGTCACATGGTATCATTGTATAATCCAAGATAGGAATTTGTCATTCTTGCAGATTATACATTTTTTTATCTAGAGTCGATTGTACAAATTGGCCAAACAATCCAACTCCATCAAGGAGCCCAAACAGATATCATCACTCACTAGGTATACTAATGAGGGACATACGATTTTCTTGATGAATAACTTTTCCCCGCACAATTCAAGAGAACATAAATAAAGTCTGTATAGCAGCCTTTATCAGGAATCAACATTAGACGATATTTATAGAATATATCTGCATGTGGAAAAGTTGAACATCTCAAACTTAAAATCAAACTCATATGAAATAAACAATGACACATAACACAATCCATATGTTTATTTCATTGGATCATGTCCTGTACTATGTTCTAATAACATACACATGCAATTAAGTTGGTAACTCCTTACCTATGATTTGTAGAACTTAATCATCACTTAACTTGCATACTAATCTTTCATGATAATTAATGTTCCTTGTTAATTATCAAGATTACGAACGATTTAGATTTATTATTGTCATTTTAATGAATGACCCACAGAGATCTACAATTCAGATCCTCAACCTGAATGATCTGTCAGTAATAAACTCTGGAAACAAATGATCAAATATCATTAATAACATAAACTAAGAAATTAAGTAATTAATATTGACTTCTAGGACACAACTCCAACAGAGTCTACATATTTAGAGGAAAGGTCACGAACGAGAGGCGAAGCATTAGAGGAGAAGTTTTACTATGATGGTGAGTCAGGAATCAGGATGGACTTGGGTTGGGAGAGAGAGTTTGGAAGAGAGAGATGATATTAATTTATTATTAATTTTTATGACTTTTGTTTTTTTTTTGAAGGATTTTTATGACTTTTTTGTGCTGTCAGCATTATTGAATCACAACCGCTCATCAACCTTTGATCCAACGGCTGCTGATTGGTGACATTTGGGGACATTTTAAAACTGGGGCAGCGGAACGCTCTTCATATATATATATATATATATATATATAATATCTATTGTGCACCATGATACATAGAGCCTTCTGTGCATCATGACCGTTTTGGTTGGTCGTTTTGCAAATCAACAAATCTAATTTAACCAATCTTATCTATATATTGAAATCTCATGGTAGACAAAATTTTATATATTTTTTAATTTTTTAACTATTTTTTTGTATTTTTTAAACCTTGCTAAATTTGGAATATTCTTCCTACTAATTTGTATCAAAAAATAGAATATATATAACCCTAGAGTTCTGAGAGGAGATCGGAGAGCATCAACGCGAAGTACAAGGACTAAGAGCATCAGCGTTCTCAGCAGCTTCGATACTCGGATCCATTCTCATCAGCTTCGATACTTAGATTTGTTCCGTCTCTCTCCTCCGCACGCCTTGTCTCCTTTCTCATTGAAATTCCATATTTCTTTTTTTTTTCTACTTACAAAATGCGTTTGGAAGAGGAATTTGTTTTAAATCTCTTCCGGTTTTGAGAGGTAGAAAATCACTGTTCAAATTACCAGTGTCTAACTGGTATAAAACCACCAAAACAAATTTTTGAAGCACTGTCTTTATACTGTGTACCACTGGTGAGATGCAACTCACCATAACAAATTCCTTTCAAACTCTATGATACGGATAGCAGTAGCGAAAGCTAACAATTAATATGTTTAATCATGCAATTAAGGCTCTCTACCATGCAAGAATATGTTGTTTCATGTACCATGTTTCATAAGAATGAACATGTTTAATCTGTTGTCTTTGTACCATGTTTCATAAGATGTTATTTACATCAGTGATCAGTCATTATTTATGATCTAAATGGCAAGCTGTTCATTCACGCTGCAAGTCCAGATAAAGCAAATGACCCTTTCATGGCTGAGGCGATAGCTTCGTCAAAAGCTATAGATTTTATAAAACCGTTTTCAAATATGTTCCAAAGTTTTCATATTTTTTCAGATTCTATGATACTGGTAAAGGTTATTAATAATCAAATGATGCAGGACAACGTTCATGGCGTGCAACAACTATCCTAAAGAGGTGCATACATGAACTTTTAAGAATGCCAAATGTCAAACTCAGATTTGCCAAGAGGAGTGCTGTTCAAGGAGCCCATAAATTGGAAAATGAAGCAAGAAAGAAGGGTATCTTCAATGTGGAGACTGACCAGGAGTTAGGCACCTAGTTGTTTTGGATGGTTTCTGGAGGGGAACATATAAATATTCATATATGTAAATTCCCACTTTTGGCTATTATAAATAGGGATAGCTATCAAGTTAAGCTTTTTTTTTATTTTTGTATGATATGTTCCCAAATTTTGTGTATTATAAAGGGAAAAAATGAACAGGATGTATGTCTAATTTGTAAGGATGTGTAAAAACTTAAATGTTAAGTGATACTATCTGATGTAATATCTCCCAAGGGCCCAACAACGGAACGATAAAGGGGCCCAACAAGTAAGATGGGCCTATCCTTCATTGGACCCACGTTGGATGAAGAGAGGGTCCACCAAGGCCCCACCTGATATCCTTGGTCGGGAACAAGGAGACGCCCTTATGACCGGATACCTTCCCGTGTCAGAATCCGTTATAACCAACTGATGACGTCATCATCACACGTGGAAAGGTGGTCCCGACTGAATGCTCCTTCGTAACTTCGACCAACTTCGACCAACTTCGTCCTAAGCTTAGAAAGTAAAGCAGATTCGAAGAGAAGGCCACGAACTACTGAGCGATCTTGTATCGAACCACGAAGTTAAGAAATGACATGTTTCCTCACCAGACAGGAAAAAATTCCATGAATCCGTCACATACGATCCCAAGACCATACTACCAGTAGTTATCTGGAATAGATATCTCTTTACTTGTACTCAAAAATGAAGAAAAATCAATAAAATTCTATCTTTCTCGTTGTTTTAGTGTAAACTCTCTCTCTTCTTAAATCTCTACTTTGTTGAAAAACCTTAAGAGCTAGATTAGGGTTATCATTAAGAAATTGTTATATTTATAGCTAGAGGAGTTATTTACTGGTTTCTATTTAAATTTTATATTTGCGTTGACAAAATTATCACATTTGGAATGTTAGGTTTATAAACTGGATGTTTACTTTGCTTGTCCGTATTTTTTTTTTGTTCTTTGCTTGTGCGCATGTTCTTTGCTAAACTAGATGTGTACTAGGTTTCTAAACTGGATATGTACTATTTTCTATATATATTTTTTTTTATTTGCTTGTATTTGAACTCAGCTCGATCAGTATGTGGGATAAATATTGTGTATGGGTGTTGTTCTGAACTGGTACCAGCCATGCAATACAACAAGTCTATAATCAGTTTGAAGAAGAGAAGTTACAGAAAGCATGATATTAGAAGAGCTAACATTCATTACAATCCATTACAAGCTAACATCCATTACAATCTACATGGTACCTGAAATATAACTAAAACTAATAAGCACATAATTGCTTAGCTTCATACTTGTTAAATAAAACCAACTCTAACTACTTGAAAATCCACATAAGAATCCCAAGCTTCTCCCGTTCAAATCCTAAGCCTTCTCCCGTTCCAAATTATTCAACCGATAAATTTCCCAATTATCTAAAGAATGGACATTCATTGTAGAATAATTTAAATGGGACGACCAATATAGTGTTAAATGGGACGACCAATATAGTGAGAATTTGGTGTTGATTAGATTAACAGTTAAATACTCCAAATAAAATAACATATATATCAAACTATGTTCATGTCAAGCTCAACTGAGCGAACATAAATGTTTTAGCACATAAACGTAAACGGCAAGTATGGTCAAAGTTCTAATTGACCAAATCGACTTCAGGACAAAAAAGTTGCATACCATATAGATACGAGCTACAAACTAAACTAGTATCTACATGGAGACTAGCTAGTAAAGTAATAATTAGGTATGAATACAGGAAGTACCTTAGCAAGACCCAAAAAAAAATTAGAGCAATCCAAATCAACTGAAGATTTCTTTTCATTTGATATTTTTATCACAGCGTGAAATGAATGCCGGACAAGGACCAACAACGTTTGCATGTTACATGATGGAACACAATTTGAGAAAAGACGAAGCAGCAGTGAAGTTCGAGTCCTTCACTGATGAAAGCTGGAAGAAAATGAACCGGGGATTTCTTCGGCCCACTGACGCCCCTGTGGAGTTGATTGTATGGCAAACTATGCTCGAGTGTGCACTGGTGAGTACCTGCTAGGATACACGTGCAGCAGCAAGTTGAAAGAAATCATTGGTTAGCTTAAGCTGAAACCATTCTCTCTTTCTTAGGATAGAATTTTAATATATTTGAAGGCGCTTTGCTGAGTCGAGTTTCAGGTTTTGTTGCTGTCTATCTAGACATTTGTCGAGAAAATAATGATTTTATGTTACACTTTGGCGTGTGTATTGTACTTTTACGTTTAAAGACCACGGGTGAGTTATCCCCAAATGCTGCCTTGGCCCTTGGATCTGTCGTCCAATCCACCTCTTTTAAAAATAATAATAAAATAATATAAAATATTAATAATAATAATAATATCTAAATAATCCAAATTATTTAAATAATAACGCCATTACGGAATCTAGGATTCCGACGATAATTACGGAATCCTGGAAACAGTAACAAGCTAATTACGGAATCCTGGAAACCGTAACAAGCTAATTACGGAATCCTGAATTCCGTAAGTAGATTGTTACGGAAAATGGAATTCCGTAATTAAACTAAAGTCTCTCCTCTCTTTTTTTTTATTTTTTTCTGCCGACGAGAGAGAATTTTATTTTTTTTATTTTTTTTATATGAATTTTGTTTTTGTTTTTTGTTTTTTTGTTAATTTTTTTAAATTTCATATAATTTTTAGCTTAAAATTTTGTATTATAAAAATATATCATATAATTTTGTATTCTAAAAATATTTCATATAATTTTTTATTATAAAAATATTTGTTATAGTTTCAAATTTTGTATTTAATTAAATTTTAATTATATTTTGTATTATAGTTTTAAATTCAATGCACCTCATTATAGTTTTAAATTTATCATTTTGTATTTTGCGTTATTTAAATAAAATTTAATTATATTTATGTAATATATTAGATAATTTGAATGGCTTGGAACACCTAAAACTTGATAAGTCGCAAACTAAAATAAAAAAATATTTAAATATTATATGTTGGCAATTCAAACATATATATTTTTTTTTATTTTTGTAATATAAATTTCTGCACTCATGAGCGAAAGACGACTAGTTTCCGTAGTAAAATTAATATGCAAAGCAATTCATAATAAAAAAAACCATCATACCATTATAAGAACAATTAACTTAATAAGCCATAATATAATTTAACACACGAAATGAAAAAAAAAGTACTTAAACAAAACAAACTACTTAAACAAACCATTCACTAAATTGCTAGTAAAAAACAAAATACTTAGAGATTTTGAGTGTCCGCATATTGTAGAATTTCGTCCCACCATGGGTCTTCATGTTCCTCTTCATTTTGTCGTTGTTCGCTCACACTTGTGTTGTCAGCAAATTGAGCGGTTTCGTTCCAGAAAGTTGCATCAGGTTGCTGACTCACACCAGCGTTGTCAGCGAATTGAGCGACTTCGTTCCAGAAAGCTACATCGGCTTCTTATTGTTCTATTTCTGCCATTCTAGCTGCTGCAATACTTCTTTGTTCATCTCTCTCCCTGTGCCATCTCAGGCTCTCTCTGATTTTTTTTTCAATTTCTTCTTCCTTCAACTTTTGCCTCTCTTCGGTAACCTTTTGTGTCATTTTCATCCTTTTATCCGCCTCATCTCTCTCTTTCCATTTCTTTTCTTGTTCATTCCACCGAGCTTGTTTTTTGTGGTCATCGTAGTGGTCACGCAAGATAGTCTCTTTGTAATTGAAAACCTGACCACACTTTGTACAGGTCACTGTGTGGTCTCCACGAAAGTTGTAGATTCTTTCATAAACGGTCCAGTGTATTTTTGGTGCTGAATATGGTTTTTCTCTTGGTGTTTGTTGGAGGATCGGGTCAGGTTATTTGTAGTAATCTTTATACCAATCATAACTCCTGGATTTGTTCAGATTTTCTTCGTGTTCCCGCGCTTTTTGCTCGAGGTACTCCTTCCTTTCTCTTTCCTCGCCACCATTAATGTGCCACTCGTAGTATTTTTTTAAGGAAATCCCGGCCGTGTCTTCCTTGATATTGTATTTGACAGTCTTATAACATTGCCGACATATTGCAGAATAATCTCCTCTTTCCATTTCAACTCTATTGAGTCTGGAATGGTGGAAACATGGCCAGTACTCACTAAAAATGAGGTCAATTGGGTACTTTGCCTTACTATTTGAGTTAGAACTATTTTCTTTTCCCATGATAGTGAATTATTCAATATGAAGAATTGAGTGGGTGTTGCATATTCTGGTTGATGAAAGGTGATTTTATAGACAACTGACCGAAATATTATGTGCGAATGTAAAAAACCTCAACTGACCGGAATACCATGTGCTCATGTTGTTGTCGTATGCGGTAGATATAGGTGGAAGGTAGATGACTTTGTAGACGAACTGTACAGTACGGAGAATGTGCTGAAGATATGGTCTTCAAGTGACTTCCACTGCTATGGAGACGAAGAGAACTGGTCTCGGTACAATGGATCCATAGTGTTTCCTGATAGGACTATGATTAATCGGGACAGGCGAAAAAAGGACCGTAATTGGATGTGGATGAATGCGATGTGAAAAAATAAAAAATAAAAAAAGGCGAACCAGAGTAAACAATAACCCACAACAACATATGTCCATGGAGGAACTTCAATCCGGTCGTCGTACCAACACACGGAGGACGAGAAGTGCAAGGAACAGACCTCCCCCTCCTACGGGAAACCAATGTGAAACTTCCAGTTGCAGAGACCCGGTTGAACCAAGTCGTAATTCTATTAGTATTGATCCTCGGACTCAGAATCGTATTGGTCCTACAATATCTGGTATAGCGTCGATATCCGTCGATAGACCCTTTGCCTCTAAAAGGCGAGTTAATCGATGAGGCTCGCCAGCGACGTCCAACATCGTGCTGCAGCTCTTCAGCAACTGCTTCCCAACACGTCTGCATTCCTTCTTCACCGCCCACACACATGCTCATAGAGCTTCGGTCAATATATGTTTCACCTGTTGATTTGTTGTTAGCAACCAAATTACAAAATAATTTATTTTCATTTGCTTAAAATAAAAATTATTCCAAGTAAAATAACTTACCGTACTGACGCGATGGGGCGCCTCCTGAAGGTAGGTCAGCTCTTGAGCCGGAATCTGCTCTGCTGCTCCCGAAATGGGGACAAGATGAGCACCTCCATGTACCATCATCCATCAGTCGTAGGAGGGCAAAACCTCGTCGCTCCATGGCCGCACCTTTGCCACCTCGACCTGAGTCGTGTCGGTCCACATAACCACCTCAACAGAGAAAAGGTCCCGCCAATCCCTCCCCTGAAATGTGGTATGCGTATACTGTAATAGCTGCTTCATCCTCCTCCAAGCCAACTTATTTTAGATCAGATTTAGTGCATATATTGTAAATGTTGCATTTTAAATCACGAATGTCAAAAGATTGATGCATCGTAGGTATAGGAGGCGAAACTATCTGGTACAACATGAACTGATGCATAACCCGATCGGCATGGTGCCACGCCACAACCCAGTAATGGATGCATGGCACGCGGAGATAGTACATCCTCATCGGAAGGTGGGCATATGAAGACATGACCACATGTCTCACCTCCTCGTATGGCCTCCACACCACGTGTCCATGATCCATCTTCATGAGTACGTCCCGAGCGTACTCAATACCGCTGCGATAGGGACCTTAATCTTTTTCGACCTAAGTCGTGTCGTCCATTGCCTGCCAAATAATTACGATTTCATTGTACTTGTGTTTTTTCGAAAAAAAAAATGAAACACTGTTAAAGGTATTTTTTATTTGAAAATATAAAAAAAATACCTCCCGTACGGCGGACATCTATCGGCTGACGGTAGGCCCCAGCCCTTGAAACTTTTCGTGACGGACGGCCGATAAAGTAACAGACGAGCGTACGACCACAACTGCAGCAATAGCCACGGAGCTAGAACCTTTTGACCGCTTTTTCCCATGACAGTAGTGTCCAAGCTGCGGTACAACATGGCAAGTGTGGCCGCACCCCAATTATACTTCACTGACTGTCCCGAACAAACATCCTGCAAATATTTACAAATATTTCGTAAGCGTTTCAAGATTTTTAATCAAATTTGTAGTGGTTTAAGATTTAGGGTCTACGATTTTAATATAATATGTATAAATACTTACCTGAACTAACTCCAGATAAAAACATGGAACGGAATCTCCCGTGGCATCTAGAAACAATTCGCAACCGATCAACTCCAGCACCTGGGCCCGAGTGTATCTGTCGATCCTGTCGACATCCTGTGTCCCAGGCCCATCTCTCCACATATCGCGTAGTTTTACAAACGTCGCCGCGTGATTTTTCCTGCGTTAAATATAAAATGTAATTACATATTATATATATATATAACAGCATAAATCATAATTATAATTAATTTTAAATGAATTCTTACTTCTTAGAACGTCATTCTTTCGTCTTTTCTCTGAAGCAATCTAGGACCTCCTCCATAGGAGTGTCCCGCGGCAATGCAAGATCGGTTAGTAAAAGCACATCGTCGTAATCTGTACGACCGGTGACCGCTCGGCCAGTCGTAGGTAAGCCTAAAATAAAGGCGACGTCCTGCATGATAATTTTAAATTTTTACTTATAAAACTAAAAAAAACAATAAATAAATGTGTATCAACAAAATTTTGAAAAATCAATATCTCTAGATTCATCGTCACCTCGCCTACGCGGGGAAGGTGAAAGGTGTGGGTCTATGGCCTCCAGAACATGGCCAGACCCTGTATCAGGGATCGATCCAATGGCATGTGACCTAACTCAGTGAAATGAATCAGGCCCAATGTCACGAAGCGCTGGTCCACCTCTTCACTTCGTCCCATCTTTGGCTTGTGCACTTCAGGCTTCCAACCCTTAATAATTAAAAATAATTATTATTTTCTATTTATATTATTTCGAACAAAATTAGATATATACATACAAAAAACTTACTCGTACGCCTCGAAACTCCGACTCACGTAGGTGCAGGAGCTGATCAGTAGGGAGAGGACAGGAGGGGCAGATGAAGAAGCTCCGGCATCGGCAGCAGATGTAGAAGCACCGGGATCTCCTGCCGGTGTAGAAGCGACTGGATCAGTCCGAGGCCTCGTGGATCGACGTGGATCCTGTGGTACTCTTCTTCGCAGTGGCATTTCGACTTTACTGCAATTAAAAGTCAATAAATTCAAAAACCTATAAAAAATTCGACAGCATCTCCCCTGTACCGGAAGAGTTTTCCAAAAATTTAAACCCTCATCCCACCCTATAATTATCCCCGAACAATCATTCAATCATTCACAAAAACAATCATTCAAAAACATTTCTATTCAAACAATATACAATCTATTCACATACAAACATTTCCATTCACATACAAATATTTACTATCAATTAACTATTTTTCACAATGAACTAACGATCCACATACAATCATTTACTATTTTTACTATTCATTCACTATTTTTCCTTTGAATTAACTATTTACAATTAATAAAATAAATAAATATGCATATAGAAAAACTAACCTCCGGTAGAAGCGGTTCAAGTCTCTTTTCAATAATTTTTCCTACATTTAAAATTAATTCTATCAATTTTTAACAATTTCCTTTAATTTTTCTAATATTTAATTAGCAAAATCTTAATTATTAAATGCAAAAAAAATTTCAAAATAAATTTGAATTACATATTAAAATTATTCCTATTTTTTCTAAATTTTTCATATTTTTTGAATTATTTTTTCAATATATTATCTATTTTTCTAATTAATTAACTAACTAAACAACTAAATAAACTAATAAACTAAATAAATTAAATAATAAAAAAAATATACCGTAAAAGAGAGGCATGCTATCGTTGTCGAGAGAGAAAATGAGGCTGCGAGAGGAGAGAGGCTGAGTTCAGAAACGAAATAGGGGTTTTGACCCTTTGTAACAAGCCTGTTACGGAATCCAGGATTCCGTAACTACGGTCGGAATCCCAGATTCCGTAATTGCATTATTATTTAAATAAT
Organism: Rhynchospora breviuscula; assembly: GCA_027562975.1. Lineage (NCBI taxonomy): Eukaryota > Viridiplantae > Streptophyta > Magnoliopsida > Poales > Cyperaceae > Rhynchospora > Rhynchospora breviuscula. The sequence continues at coordinate 5,061,557 of CM050400.1, read as the reverse complement.
TTTGATTAATTAAATATTATTATTAATATTTAATATTATTTTATTATTATTTAAAAAACTGGCGGTCGTCTCATTGTGTTGTTGGTGGAGCAATTAATATTTTCCTATGGCAATTGAGTTGGGCCTTTTCCTATTACGAGTTTACTAAACCGCGCGCAACACAGAAGAAATGGGGTGTAATTATTATATGTTTCTTTCAATTGTTGTCAATGGTCCAATAAGGATCCAGTGATGGAGAAATATGACTTCACTAGTAAGCAGTTCATACAAATTGCGCATACTCGATTTTTCTTTTCTACTTGTTCACTTTTTTTCTCAATTTCATTCTACACTGCATAATTTATACACCCTTTTTGATAGAACATAACGGGGCAAATAGCTTTTTGTTTTCAAAGAACAAAAGATGATATGTTTTCATAAACAACTACAGATTTTAATCATCACTTCAAGGACATTGTTCAAAATGCACTGATACCATCAGACGGTTACAACTAGCAACTACTGAGCTTACCTTGGACAAAAATCATCCTATCACTTCTGTCCCTACAAATTACAAATCACCTCCAAAACTATCTAACGCAGTCAGCAGTTTGGTACCTTATACCCTCTCCCTTGTGGCAACTATCTGATATATCCGAGTTCTAGTCTCATCTAGATCATTTACCTGTTCCACCTGATACATTGGGAAATATTGCAACATTGTCAACTCACACAAATCAATGTTGCAGGAATGCATGGGGTTATCTGAAATGAGGCGAATAGTAGCTAAGCATAGAAGGGTTAAATAAACTTGTTGACATTTGAACTCCATCAGATGCAATTCCCAAGGCAGACAGAAAGTCACTAAGTTCGACAAAATTCTCATTCCTAAGTTCCGACAGAATTGTCGCATTTTCAAAAGCGTCTCCATTCACCATGTCACAATCCTCACTATGACACACTTCTGGTTTCAGATCTGTCCCTGTATCACCTGAGACATACCCTAAATCTTCAAATATTGCATCTTCAGTATCAAGAGGGGCATTATGGTGATCTGCTTCCACAGGAGGAGCTGAAGTGTGAAGCTGCCCAAAGAGCAATTCAACTCGTCAATTCAACTCGTCAAATCACAATTCTCTCATTCCTAGTGCCAGAAAGATACTGCTAAAAATAAAATACAAACATACCGCTTCTTGGAGATTCACAATATCAAATGAAAGCTCAACCGTAGGAGGCAGGTCCTTGGCCCCACAGCCAGTACAATCCATGCCCGAAGAGGTGTCTGCTTGCAGTGGGCTAGGAACATTAGCAGAGGGAATAGGGCCCGCCTGTGAGTCAGGAGACTGAACCGGATTGTTCAGAAGAAGAGATGAGGAGGCATTTTCAGCAGCTGGGACAGCAATCGTGACAGATGGCATGAGTCCCGCCTGTAAGTCTAATTCATCATCCTCCCACTCTTCCTCATCAAATGGGGCACCATATTGTTCGCCTGCTTTCGGGCCCAATCCACTCTTGTGGAATATCTTACATACAACAAATGAATCCTGGATTAAAAAGTCAATAAAATAATTAATTAATTAATAAGAATAGCAGCATGCGTGAAAGGAAACATTATTTAAAAAAAAAGAACAAAAAACAGGATGATAAAGAAGCACCGTCGATTCTTCTATATAAGTTAAAAGAAAATCGAAATTGGGATCATTAGATGGAAAAAAGGTACATGTACATCTGTTAAGCCTTATTAATACTTGGGAACCACTGATCTGGCTTAATTCCTGAAATATATATTAAAAGATCTTAAACAGAAGTGCACTGATGCAATTAGTTCAGTTAGCTTGAGATTGGCTTATTCATTTTTCTCTCCATTTCTGTCCATTTCAAGTAATTTGGCAGGACAAGGAATCTTTTACACTGTGCAACATCAATTTTGATAGCATAGGCATTCCTATCTACAACCCTACTGTCAACACTTGTACCAGTCAGGTCTGGTAATCTTTGTGTAGAATTTACACTACTGGAGTTTATTATGGTAGCATGGCTGTTTCGGAGCTAGATTTTAGGTGCCCACTAACACTAAGAACTTAACAGAAGAAAACAGTTGCTACAAGAACTGTCAAACCTGGTACATATCTTGTACAGGCACGTAAACATATTTCACTGCTTGTACTTTGGAAAAAAGAAAGCCAACTAGGGCCCCATTAGTTCTCAATGACCACAATCAAGAACATCTTCCCATACTGGTACTAGTCATGCATATTAACATTACACCAGTTTCATCTCCAAAAAAGAAAAGAAGGAAAATAAAAAATTATGTAATACCAGTTGAACACCAGAAGCTGCCAGACGAGGGTCCTCTATGCGGTACTCATACATGACCCAATCTGTTCTCTCTCCCCTAGGTGCCTTCCCCTTATGAAAAATTAGAGTTTTCTTCATACCAACAGTGCGCGAATTGTTAATAACTGGTCGATCATTACCAGTCGTCTTCCAGTAACCTGTACTGGTAGCCCGGTTTGTACGCACCCCATTAGTATATTTCCTATCTCTAGCACAGAAGAAGTACCATATACGATCCCGAGTTCTCAGGCATGATTTCTCTGATTCAAACAAAATTAATTATATAGTTAGTAGTAGTACACGTACCAAAAACTTGAACTATTTTTTGTATTATCGCACAAACTGAGGAACAACGAACTATCACATCCAGCAGGACAGGGGCATGGGTATATTTAACATGCTTTAGATGGGATTTGAGAAGTTCTTTATTTTGTAGAAATAAGGACAACAACTTAAGTCTTTTGTCCCAAACAAGTTAGGTACGCTAGAAAAAACAAATCCAGCAAAAAAGTCACCAAAAAAAAAATAAAATAAATAATAATAATAATAATAGAACCTACAACCTCAGCAGTAATCTAATATTGTGACCTACAAACCTATGACATCACTTCTACCTCTAGATTCCATTCCAATGTCATGACTCCGGTACGTGAATTGCTAACTTCCATGCACCCCTATGGAATGCCAACTCCATTCTTTAAGGTTTCTTCTTACTGCTTCATCCCATGTCAACCTTGGTTGACCTCTGCCTCTCCTTATATTTTCGAAACGATTGAGAATTCCACTACGCACCGGTGCCTCAGAAGGCCTACGTTGGATATGTCAAAACTATCTCAAATAATGTTGGATTAATTTCTCCTCTATCGGTGCAATCTCAATCATATCCTGTATGTTATTATTTTTAATCTGATTCCTATTCGTGTGACCACAGATCCATTGCAACATACGCATCTCTACTACGCTCATCTTCTGAACGTGTCGCCTTTTAGTAACCCAACATTTTGCGCCTTACAACATCACAGGTCTAATCGCCGTCCTATATAGCCTTGTGAGACTTTCTTATCGCATAAGATGCCTGATGTTTGTCGTCATTTCACCCACCATGTTCTTATTCTATGACTAACATTTTCATCTATCTTGCCGTCGCTTTGTAGCATCAACCTCAAATATCGAAAATTGTCTTTCAATGGCACTACCTGCCCGTCTAGATGGACATCCCCATCTTTTCGTCCTACCCAATGAACTCACACCTCATATGCTCCGTCTTGGTTCTACTAAGACTAAACCATTTCGACTCTAGAGTTTTGTCTCCATAACTCTAATTTCTTGTCGACACATGTTCTACTCTCTTCGATTAGCACCATATCGTCAGCAAAGAACATACACCTTCGTGATGTCACCCATCACTAAGGCAAAAGTGCAAGGGCTCAATGCTGATCCCTTATGTAATCCTATTTTAATAAGAAAGTCGCTAGTCGCACTATCACATGTCTGGATGCAAGTGACAGCATCATCTTACATGTCCTTTATGAGGGTAATGTATTTGGTAGAGACTTTCTTCTTTGCAGGTGCCCACCACATGACTTTCTTTGATACTTTGTCGTATGTTTTCTCCATATCAATGAAAACTATATGTAGATCATTTTTCTGCTCTCGATATCTCTCCGTAAGTTATCTTATCAAGAAAATAGCCTCCAAAGTCAACCTCCTAGGCATTAAATCAAATTGATTTTTCAAAACGTCTATTATCCATCTCAAATGATGCTCGATCGCTCTCTCCCAAAACTTATTGTATGGCTCATAAGATTAATCGCTCTATAGTTTGTACAGTTTGAAACATCTCCTTTATTCTTGAAGATTGGTACTGGAGTGCTTCTCCTCCACTCGTCTGGCATCATATTTGATTAAAAATGCTATCGAACAGTTTAGTTAACCAAATTACCGCCACATCTCCGAAGCATCTCCATACTTCGATCGGTATGTTATCAAGCCCAAAACCTTGCCTACTTTCATTCTTTTTAAGACTTCTTTCACCTCTAACTCTTGGATTCTCCTAACAAAACGTCTATTGGTGCCATAAAAAAAGTCGTCCAGCTCCATCATTAGATCGTCAACATCTCCATTGAATAACTTATCAAAGTATTCCCTCCACCTATTCTTGATCTCGTTATCCTTCATTAAAAGCCTATCGGTCTCGTCCTTGATGCACTTCACTTGATTTAAGTCTCTCGTCTTTTTATCTCGAAACTTAGCTATCTTATAAATGTCCTTCTCACCTTCCTTTGTACTTAGTTCCTGATATAGCTCCTCATAAACTCGACATTTGTTTCACTCATGTCTTTCTTTGCATTCTTCTTGGCCAATTTGTATTTATGCACATTGTCCTCATTTTTGTGATGATGCAAGTACTTGCAGTAATTCTTTTTTTCTCTAATAGCTTTTTGTACTTCATCGTTCCACCACCAAGTGTCTTTAGGTTCGCGGTTGCTTCCTCTGGTAACTCCAAACACTTATGTAGTTATCTTTTGAATGCGACTTGTCATCTATTCCCACATCTTGTTTGCTTCCTCCCCTACATTTCACGATCCTTCTACAATCACTTTGTCCCTAAATATACGAGACACATCTCCTTTGAGCTTCCACCACTTCGTCCTGACAACTCGAGCACATCTACCTATTCTAGGACGCATCGGAAAACGAAATCAGCTACCACAAGTTTATGTTGTGAGACAACACGCTCCCTAAGTATAACCTTGCAATCTGTGCAAGCTCGCTTGTCCTCTTTCCTGACAAGGACAAAATCAATCTGGAAAGAGTGTTGGACACTACTAAAAGAAACTTAGGCTGTGCTCCATTAAAATTTGTAGAGAGAAAATCAGGGAAGATGAGGTAAGATTGAGTAAAGTAAACTTCTACATCTCAAATTTGTAGTTACTAAAATTAGTTGTTTGGAGGTGAGAAGTTTACTCTTGGTGCATTCACCCCTCTTTATTTTAAGGCAAAATTAGATATAACCCCCTTGAAACATCACCAATTAAAAATAACCCCCTCGAAACTTCAAATTTAGATATAACCCCTTTTAATCATCTCAAAAATAGATATAAACCCTTTTTAATCATTTTATATGTTTTAACAATATTTTTTTAACAAAATAATGAACTGTATAATATTTGGACGAAAATACCATCTCTCTCAGTCTATGACCTTTCATCTTCTCGCTTGATCTCTCGCTCAGGTCACGCTATTCCTCAAGTACACCATCTCCTCTTTCTCAGGTATGTCTACTCTTAGACAGAGTACTTGAGGAATAGCGTGATCTGAGCGAGAGATCAAGCGGGAAGATGAAAGGTCATGGACTGGGAGAGAGGGCATTTTCGTCCAAATATTATACAGTTCATTATTTTGTTAAAAAATATTGTTAAAATATATAAAATGATTAAAAAGGGTTTATATCTATTTTTGAGATGATTAAAAGGGGTTATATCTAAATTTGAAGTTTCGAGGGGGTTATTTCTAATTGGAGATGTTTCAAGGAGATTATATCTAATTTTGCCTTATTTTAAAGTTATGGAGCAAGGTAAGGATTAAAAGTTCATCTAACCTTCCTCCCTCACCCCTCCAAAATGTGATACTGGAGCACAACCTCAGTGGGATTGTCTTTTTAGAAACACCAATAAAAATCGTCCTACTGTGTTTCCATTAAAAAAAATGATATTAAACAGGTAAAAGTTTACCGGGAAGTTCCCAAGGGGCATATTTGTAAAGATCGATCTCTGTGACAGCCTCAACATGAAATGGCTTATGTGTCAACTTTCTCTTCAAATAATATAAAACTAATTCATTATCGGTTGGATGAAATCGAAATCCTGGTGGAAGCGAAAATCCCTTAATCGCCATGTCTCCAACAAGTTCAACTAGACAGGCAAGATTATATTTTAACTTTAAATTACACTCAATGGAGGAAATACTACTTTGTCTTCTCAATATGCACCAAAGGTACTACTTTGTTATGTTGAAGGATATTTCATGGCCAAGCATTCAGCTGCACATCAAAAAGTCAAAAAGATCATCAGAACATATTAAAGTAATGAATATCAATACATATTAATTAGGAAATGAAAAATTACACAATAATGGAATTAGTATCTGGCAGTAGCCATTCTGTACAGGTTTGCTTGAAACTTAATAGCATTTGATTTATCCTGCAATATTTTTTTTTGTTTATTCGATTATTGAAATTTAAATCTTCACTGGCTAATTATGAAACTAATAATGGCATAATGACAATCCAACACGAATGGAAGAAAACAAAGTTACCAGTAAGTAGCTGTAAATAAGTTGGGTGATTTTATAAATGATGAATAATTCCCCAAATCAACGAACTGTCAACAGAAATAATAAAGCTGAAAATCCTGTAATATTTTTCAGCGGTCCTGGTTTCCAGGTCGGCAAACCAAATAATGGTCAAATTTCTATTTTGTATTAGCTCCCAGTACTCAAAACTCGAAAGTTTAACACCATCATAGGCCCCTAAAAAGATATAAGAAGTAGACAATTCAAAAGGCCTGGGTGGGTTAAATTACTTATCAGGATTTCTAGTACTGCATTTTTGCGAATCCAGTCCCTATTTTTTAATTCCAGAAATTTCTTTTTCCAATTAGAAAAATCACCCAGAAAATTTATGGTGAGAGTTTACAAATTCATGATTGCATCAAAATTAACTTTGATAGAAGGGTCTCCAATTCCTAATCATCAGAAACCCTTATTCCAATAAACAAGCAAACAATTTGGAACTGCCATCCTAACAGTCTAGACTAGATTATGATTTTAGTAAAAAATTTCCTACATTGGCACTGTAGTTTCACTGTTCCAAGAATTAGCTCGGACAAAACTTTATGTCCAAGCAAAAACCAAACAAGGAGCTGGACGCAAACCAGGAAGAAATCAGCAACACATAAACCCTAGTTTCCAGAGAAAATTACAAAATTGTAAAATTTTAAGCTTGTATGGCAAAAGGTACCTCACAGAAGGTTAAAATTCACGGCGATGGACCTTGAAATGGAGACAATAAAAACCTAACGGGAAAGAGAATGGTTTATATTAAGGAAAAAATTATATATATACCACTCTGGAAAAATAAAATAACCTTTAAGTTGTTGCAATAAAACTCGAAATTTTTTTTTTAACTTGTGCACCAATCCAGCTCAAAATACATAAAAAAAGAGTAAACAAAAAACAAATTGAACGACGGGAAAGAGATAGATCGATCTTACGAGAGAGAAAGGAGGTCGGGAATCCCGAGGAGGCAGCGTCTCACGAAGGATTAAAGGTGAAATTGTAAGAGAAAAAAGGGTAAAAAAGAGAAATAGAGTGGGGGGCTCTGGGCTCAGCACTTCGGCTCCTCCTCAATTGTACGGATTTAATTGCAGACTCTCATGCTCATAATTCATGGTTGATCGGGCAGCAAGCACTGATATACGGTAAGGGTTATTGTGGAACGTTCGATGTAAGATCAACCATTGTGATTTGTTTAAAATTCCTCAATGTGTCCGTACAAATGGAGAGGAGCCCAATCCGTTCAAGGGGTGGAGGAAGCGAGGAGTGAAGGGTTTGCGGGTGGCGTATGTACCAAGGAATTTATTTTCTCATGTTTAAATGACTACACCGGGTGTTTGGTCTTTGCAGTGCGGGCATTTTGCAAATCATGTGACCTAGAATTTTAAGTTTTTAATAGGAAGTCAATTTCATGACTTTGGTTTCCGTTAATTGTTGGCAGAATTTATTTTTGCAGTCTGAAGTTATGTAGTATATTCATTTTAGCTTTTTATGATTTTAATCGAATCTTATTACATGAGATCATACTTTGGAAAACTTGAATCTAAAAATACATAACTCATGCTACACCTCATGAGTCATGATATCAAGTAAATTTTGTTCAACTGGATTAAAAACCATCATAATGGCATTTTTTTTAAAACGCCCAACAATATTTTTTCACTCGCAAGCTGTACAAACAATTTCGACCTTGACAATCGAAATATAGAAATTTCTATTGTTATTTATTTTTATTCATTATTATTATTATTTACTTTTGTCCTCCCTATATTGCTGGTTGCAATGGAAGAAGTCGTGGTCCTTTCATGGAGCTGGCGAAAGTTAATTACCAGATTTTCCTTTTAAAGATGAAGCAAATATGTCATTAATTCGATATAACTACAAGAGCTCATGAGAAATCTGTTAGCTTCGAGTACATCATGGGTAACCATCAGAAGCAGCAATCTAATAAAATGTACGTCAAAGGATCTCTGTCTATTTCAAAAGTACAAATTTTTCCTACTACTGTACTGCATGAATCTCACTATAAGGAACTAAAAAGAAATTTAAAAAAAAATGATATTTTCACCTACCTATACTCGCCAACGATAAGGGGAGGCAAAAATAAATACTGGCTCGCTAAAATTGTAAAAAAAAAAAAAAAAAAATTCATGGGAGAGGAACAGGTGTTCTCCAACTATGAAACTCCATCAGATCTCTATTAACAAATGATCTGTTATGGAGCCAGAACGTCTCAGCTGATTGGTGAAACCGTCGAACTTTCCTTTGCAACTCCCAAAGTATCCCCAGCATGGCCGAGCATGGGGATGTCTCAGGTGCATACACCCACAAGCAACTCACCTCCCGTCCCCGCACTATCATCTCCTCTATCCTTTCATCTAGTAATTTTTCAAAATGAAGATGCTACATAAGAATCTGATGAACTTGGAAAATGAATTTCTCCAAGAAGATTCTGATATTGGAAAAAAACTCACTCTCATTATTAGTTTGCACAAGGAAACAAAAAATACCTCCTAAAGCCTAACCTAGTCCACTTTGGATCTTTTACCAATTCAAATTAAATATAATTGGATTAGTGTTAAACACCCACAGTTGTAGTAGAAAATTTCAGATACATTTCTTCAATGTCAGCACACTAGTCAACCTTCAGTGCCCATATCAGTACAAAAAGATTGATAATAAGTGACACCTGATTTGACCTCTATAATGAATTGTGAATGCATTACACGCTAGTGCCTGTTTTTTGCTACCTACTAGAAACCAGTGCTTGCTAGTTGCTTATACACTGAAATGACATAATTTCTCTGCTACCAATAATCCAAATACCTAGTATAACCTAAACAACCTTTTTTACTCTTAATCTAACCAAACTAAAATAATAAAACATGAAAAACAACAAATACAATATAAGTGGTTTCAGGTAATGAATTGACATTGCCCTCCCTGGAAACTTTGTATCAAGGGGGCAACATTTGTGAACCTGGGTTTGCAATTATGAGTTCTACATAGTGATAAATATGTCTTTCTCCAACATCACGTTAAGAACAAACATAAAATAGTGAAGTAATTGATCAGTAAACATTAAGATCTTAGACAAGCGCTGATATCAGTGCCAATGATATTTATAGTTAATTTCGTATTGAACTTCCTACAAATATATGATGACAAAATTCAATGAAAAATAAATGAATTGTGTTTCATGCATTCTAGCTCCTAGTTGGTGTATCTTCAAATATTATTATGAAACAAACGAAATCTTTTTATTCATTAATTATCTCAACAGATCAGTACTGTTTGCTTTCTGTACTCACAAAAAAACAGAAGCTACTAAAAATATTAAAGTAGTGCATCTAGTGTCAATCCTAGGCTATCTTTTTTTCCCATAAAGAAAGAAGAAACAGTGATGACTTTAATTTTCATGCAAACTAGCAACAAATTAGCAAATGATGAACTATTACAAACATTTCTACTATTCCTTAATAATCTAGTGCTGCATGCAAATTATTTTGACACAGAAAAAGGAAACGATCTAAGATTAGACTACATGGACTAACCAGGTATGGATTGGAGATAGTCAAGCAGTTCAGTGTCAATTCGTGTAGAAGGCCACTTGATTGATATCTCTGTGTAGTCTATCACGTTCTGGAATGGTAGTTCCACTTGATCTGATAAGACAACTGGTACACACTCCTGTCATTTCATGTTATCATTTACAGACCAACATTAGAAAAGGGTTTTGGATTTTATAGCTAACATTTACATAAACTAGCAAAAGACTCACTATAACTTTTCAAGATTAAGGGAGCCTTTGGCATGCATGAGGTTAACCTAACTTCTAGTTTTGTAAGCTAATTTGTCAACCCTAAAAGTTAACAAATTTGCTTATAAGTACTAACTTAAACCCTTAATCTCACTAATCTATGGTGTTGCCAAACGCCCCCTAAATGCACATGTCATCTTAGGATTGTTGTTATAAAATGTAAAATTTTGGTGACTCTGGCTTGTCTCTAATACCAAATTGATCTTTGCCAGTTTAAATCAACAAAGAGGTGTCATGCACCCAGCTTGTATAAGATGGTTAAGTAATCAAGTATAGTTAATATGATACCCCAGGGTATTTTAGTCATTCACAGCCTGATTTTAACTTGGGCAGGTTGCGCATTATTCAAGCACAAAACAAATTTTTATATTATGTGATATGAAAAGAAAAGTTTGGAGTTAGAAGAGATAGAGAGAACCACGAAGAAGGATTCATAAAATCTAAGGGTCCATGAAGACTCTCCACGTGGTGCCAAACAAAACTTTGCATTTCTTAAATGATCAAAATAATCTGCCCTTCCAAGCTTGTTTGGGCCCGAGAATTTCAGTTCTGGAGATTCTAGCTGCATTTTTATGAAAATATGAAATAGAATCAATTCTCTGTGCCATTCGCAGAAATCTATGACTTGTACATCTAGCACTAAATGGCATGTTAATTTAATAGCAACAATTGTGCATTTTGTTTAAAACCCTGCTAGTCCAGCACATCAAGTCACGTGCAGTGACATAGGTTATACAGTATGTAACAAACAGTGTTTAACAATCAAGGAAGTTTGTAATGTTATTATGGAAGCAGGTATGCAGATGAAAGGTATAGCAATTCAATAAATGGAATGTTAAGAGAAACAAGACCTTGTCAGGGTACTGCTTTGCTAGTTCAATCAACTGGAGACGCCCAGTTTTGCCCTGCGCGCGTCCGAAGAAGTTTGCCAAGTACTTCCTTTTGTTTAAAGGGAGAGGATTAACAATACGGGACCCACCAAATTTGGTCATTCCATCTTCGACATTTCCTGGTATTATAATATCTTTCCATGTATTGAATGCACTTGTATCTCTTTTATCTGTTCTATCGCCCTTCATGCATAAATAAATAAAAATGAATAAAAAAAAAGGTTAAAGTAGAACTAGGGGAACATAATAGGAAACAACACAAATTGTTTTAGGAAGAGGAATCTGAGAAGTATACCTCAGGCGTTAGGATAATAGAACGGTTCAAGTAGGTGGCCCATGATCGAAACAAGTGGGCCCCAGCTCCGCTACAAATTTATAACATATAAAAAACATAGTAACTAAGACACATAGAAAGAGATACCACATCACTGAATAGATAGATATGCACGTATTATACCAAAATACTAAGTAGTAAGTACAATCATACTGAAAAACACTACAGATCCAGCAATCTTTATATTCCCAAGATCGGTACTATCCAGGCTAGTACTGGTACTTGCGTTTAATTAATGTTATTACATTCTATGTATCCTTGCCTATAAACTATCAACTGGTATTCTCCTATGTACAGCTATAACATAGCTAAAAAGAAATTCAATGAGAAAATTCAAATTGCAGATCCAAAATTAATTAGAAATACTGATACCTTGGGAATATAAAAATGTGATCGCGTCCACCAGAACGCCTAAAGTATGGCATCTGACTTAGAACCTGAATTTGAAATATCAATTTGCCATCACCAGCACTATTGAAAAAGTAACATTGCAGTTGAAATGAGACACCAACCAATTGAATTGAAACTTGAACATAAAGCATTGATCCCAGACCATACCTTAACATAAGTTTGATTTATCTCTTTATCATTTAACCCGCCCATCATGCGTACACATTTCACATAAGAAGGTACAAAGAAGAAATCTGCCTCGCCTTTCTTCATGGTTCTGTATTTTGATTTAAGAAGTAGCCTATGAATTTTGACCTGAAATTTGAGACAAATTTTAGTAAGAAAAGCATGTACGGATGTAGAGATGACCGAATTAGAGAGAGAAATTAGAGGTACCTGGGTGCCCCATTGTCCCTTGAGGCAAGCCTGGGGTGTGATGTGACCATCCCTTCCTCGCATCAATTCTCGCAATCCGTCAATCTCTGACTCGTCGTACACATAAATTCTGAGTTGAATACTATCGCCATAGCCCCTTTGAGGCCAATTAAGAGCGCCGGCGTGGAATAGGTGGGAAGTGGAGTGAGAGAAGGTACGAGGAATGTAATCGGAATGGGAGAAGGAGGAGAAGCGGTCGAGAGAGCGGGTGAGAAGGAAGGTGACCACTACCAGAGCGAGAGCGCCGATCTGGTGGGCCCGGGTGCACAGTGATAGGGAAGGGTGGTGGTGGTGGTGAGATCTCATCTCAGATCTCACCGACCAGTTGCTACTTGCTAGTGACTGATACCAAAGGCCTGACTGGCGTAGTGCCGTTGGGTTTCCAGCCTTCAGATTTGATAATTTATTTATTTATTAATTTAGGTCGGTTGTGCGAGTTACATTCTCAGACGGGAGGATCGACGCCGTGAGGGGGAGATAGAGATGAATTCTGACTTCTGAGAGGAGTAGCCTTCTCCGGGATGAAGACGGTTGAGACAGACTGTGTCCCTCTCAGGGGAGGAGCGGAGAGCTAAAAACGAATATAACAAACGGAAGGGTCTATCTCGACTTCTTTTCCAGGGATTTTGAAAACCAAATCAGACCGGACATGTTTATCGGTTTGAAGTTTCAACAGGTCGGACCGGTCGGACCGGCAGCTCAAATCAGTGTGTGAAAATTGAGTTGCTTTTTGTTTGTAAAACATTATTATTTTTTAATATCTTACTATGATTTTGACATTTAGATACAAAGAAAATTAATATTAATTTTCTATTATTCAAAAGTGTCCTAGTAATCAACAATGCATGTTTGGACTTCCAAAAGAAAAAAAAAAAAAAAAAAAAGATGCTCTTCTATTGAATTTCAAAAAGCATTTATGAGCATTTCTTACGAAAGAGCACAAGGCAGGCATTTATGAGCTGGTGGTCCCACCACGTTTACAACTTTTAAGTTAAAAGGTGAATTTCAACCGCTTGGGGTTTCTGGGCCGTTTTTTGAAAATCACTAAATTTTTTTTGAAATAAACTGATAGTTTCAGTTCATCGGTTTGATCGAAACCGGGACTGAACTGGTCGGTTTTTTGTAGTTCACCAACAAGCAGTTTTTGGGTCAGCTTGGGCCGCACTAGAGTCTAGCTCGAGCTCGAACCGCCGATCCAGTCTAGTCTAGTTTATAAAACATTGCTTTTTTTTTCCTTCAAAGAGCTAAAATTAATTTGAAATTTTCACTAGGCTTAGTTGCTCATAAAATTATTCAAAAGAACTTAATATAAAAATTTTAAATTTTATTTTTTATTTATGAAGAAATTTTATAATAATTAAAAAGGGATTATTTACACAAAACTTCAAAAAATGACTTAAAATTATTTCTACATCTTTTTATTAAAAAATAATTAATGTAAATTTGCACTCTTAATGATATAATAATTTTATTCTGAAAATCTTCTGTTTTAATTATAACATACTAACGTAGTAACTTTACATTACATATGATATGAGTGACTGAGTCTAGGTCCTTTTGAAAATTTCTTAGGATGTAAAATCCCTTGTGATATTTGAAATATAATTTAGGCCCTTAAGAAAAAATGTCCCTGTATCTCGGGCAGAGCAAACGTATATTGGACTCTTTTCTGCCTACGGGCAGTTACAAATTTCAAAAAATATATATATTGGACTCTTTTCTCGTTGGCAAAAAGTTTAAAACTAATTCTATCTGTTTCCTCTATTGTCATCCAAGTAATTATTTTTTACGGACTTTAAAAAAAAAAAGAATTATAGGGAACTAGATGAGTGTCCCGTCTTCACCATTTGTAAGTTATTGGAAGTAATTAAAATCCCTCAAAAAAAGAAAGAATTTGTAACTTAAATAAAAAAAATTTCCTTAAAATCTGTTAACTAATGTTAGCATTTGCATAAATAGACCTGCTAATTACTCCTCCAGTGCTCTATTTTTTATATAAGCTTAAAAAAAGTCAAAGTCTTTTGTCCCAAACAAGTTGGAGTAGGCTAGAAATGACACTCCGACCCTGATCATTTTTTGTATATATGGCTGAGTTTTTACGCTGGCTCGCCAAGCCTATCGCAAACATGCGAGCTTGAACCCTGGACCTCTTAGAAGAGAGTCCAGTGCTCTTACCACCTAAGCTTTGATTAAAAAAAAAAAAAATGAAATCGCAATCATATATTATTTAGCAGGAAAAACTGTAAATTTTGATTTCTAAGGAGATCCGATATGGAAAGAGATTGAACGGTTAGGATCTACAATTGAAATTACAAATTGAGGGAACCGAGGACGAAGTAAAATGAATGGATTACTTTGCAGAGTAACATAGTCCATTAATTGCAATCGTATTTTCATTTGTTTTTCGTTTCATTGGTTTCGAGTGCTAATCGTTTCATTGGTTTCGAGTGCTAATTGGACTCCGGACGGTCATATTGTTAGATTGCAAGAAAATATCAATTAATAATTTAATATCATATATCAATTTTATGCTATTTTATGGGAAGGATGCGGGTAGCTCTTGCTTGTGATGCTATTTGGGATCCCGTGAACTCTGTATTTTGTTGCTTTTCTTTAATGAAGAGTGGTGAAGTTTATCCACTTATTTCAAAAAAAAAAAAAAATCATGCATATATCAATTATTAAAGTAAAAGAATTCACAGGGCTCTGAAAAATTATATATAACTGACAACTGCACATGCAGAAATAACTCACAGTTCACAGAAAATTCATAGAACTCTTTATTACAACAAACTGTAGATCAAACAACACATTACACATACACATCTCCTTCAAATATAGAACATCAAACTATACAAGCAAGACAGCGTACATAAAAAACCACATGATGCACCAGACTTTATTTATATATCAACATTGGTTCTTCAAATTAATTATTTAACCAGATATCTCAATAGCCTTCACCTCAGGCTTCTTCACCTCTTCCTTAGGCACAGTGACAGTAAGCACACCATTCTCCATGGAAGCTTTGACCTGGTCAACCTTCACCTTCCCAGGCAGCCTGAACCGCCTCAGAAACTTCCCACTGCTGCGCTCCACCCGGTGCCACTTGCCGTCTTTATCTTCCTTCTCTCCACAACGCTCTCCACTAATTTTCAGCACGTTACCTTCCTCTACCTCAACCTTCACCTCTTCCTTCTTCATACCGGGAAGGTCGGCTTTGAACACGTGTGCTTCTGCCATCTCCTTCCAATCAACATGAACATCGGCAAAGGAAGATGTTTCGTTGGATGGGGCGAGGGATGGGTTGAACACAGGGCACCGCTGCAATGCACTCCAGAGATCACCTGTGAATGGATCGAAAACATTGTTCCTTACAAGAGACATTTTGGTTGGAATTAATTTAAAAGTATTCAGGAGGACTAGGGAATTTGAGTGTTAACTCTTAGTTGCTTTGTGAGTTTAATTATTTTCTGTGATGATGATGCTCTTCAAATTGGTAGCTAATTGCTATATATGTATATATATATAGTGAGAAGGAAATGAAGATCTTAATTTGCTCTTTAATTTTCTGGAGTGCTCCAGAGAAGGAAGGTGTACACTTCTCTCTTCTATATATTTTTCCTGACAAGTGGAGGAGCTGCCAGAGAGCTCTAGTCTCTGTCCCCACTCCCCAGTAACAAATTCGTCCTGAAGCCGCTGGAAAGGTCTCTTCTTTGATTGAACATTGAAATGGGGCTGTTATCCTGACCTGTTTTCCAAGGCTACAATATCAACCCGGCAGCCTGGTTTGGGACTGGGCCAGAGAATTGTAGTCCGAAATGCTGCTCCCTTGGGCCAAGGCTAGATTCAATGGCTCATTCAGTGCGCCTAGGGTAAAGTATTTTTTTTTTTTTCATGACGGGAATATCACAGTCTTTAATATATGAGGAAATGAACCTGGTAGTTTAGTAGTTTACATTAATTTTGTCGGTGCTCCTCACCAAACTTATGTTACAATATAACATATATGTTTTAAATTCAGAAATCTAAAGGGAAGCTTTCACAAAGCAAGTCCAATTTTTAAATATTATTGACATCATTTTGATTGATAATTTGTTTTACCTCTTTCAATTTTTAAAATGACGTGTTAATTAATTGTCCGACTAAATAAAATGATTTCAAGGTTCAATGGCTTTGCAAGTTTATAGATAACTATCAAGTACTCTGTTACTAAATTTAGCTAGGAACTGATCTGAACGGGTACACCTGCTTGATAATTGCGCTGATCATAAACTGGTCCAGGTAAATCATGATTAAAAACTTGACAGATGCAAAACATTGAGTAACTATTCAGTCAGAAACAATAATAAAGTTCGGCTTGATTGGATGGTCTAGACTTGTAAAAGAACCTGAACGAATTGCGTACGATCGGAGAGGAGCCGCCCAGAAAAAGTAGCACAACTATTGCTATCGCTGCAAGTGTTGCAAGTGGCAAGATATGAAACCAATTCAAACCCCACAAAAGACCTGGCTGGTTATGATGTCTTGATCTTTGTCTCCACAACAATTATATCAATTTTACTGGAAGTTTTCGGATATCTCAACTATTTATTTAAAATCACATAGTTTACATTAATTATTACGATTATGTCTGTCTCCCATAATCCCATTGCTACTTTGTTTGTAACATGTGTAGTCTCAATGTCAATGCATGTACATTTAAATCAATAATTGAAATAACGGAATTACGGAAATAATGTTTTTTTTATATGAAAAATATTATTGTCATTGTTGTTTCGTGCTCGATCGATAAACAAATTCGAAACTTCAAATAGTTGAGTCTTGAACATCAAATATGATTCTAGCATTACTCGGGCAACTATTTGTCTATCAGAACATAACCATGAAACCGACCGATTTTAAATGAACAGATGAGATCCATTTAGAATGGTTCCCGGCCAATAGCAAAACGCCGTGTAATGTCTCCAGGATAAAGGCTCTCTTTTTTAAAAAGGTAATCCTTCGTGCAAAAACCAAAGAGCAAGAACTTCCTTACCGGTCAATTATGTCATGATAAAAGAGAGGGTAAAAGCTTGGTTAGAAGTGGAGTAACATTGAATCTGAAATTAAGCAAACCTTGCTTTTTATATTTTTTTTTGGGATAAACTGAGCAACCCTGCTTGCGTTGAGCTATTAAATCTTGGTTAGAAGTGGAGTAATTTTTTTTTTTTTAAGGTGAATTCCGTCGCTTCACTTTTACCATTCTTTTTTTTTTAGAAAAAAAAATACCCTAAATCTCAATCGATTTTCAATTTTCTTTCTTGGAAAGGTCTCTGAATGATCTATCTTCAATAAAAATTTTACAAGAAAACGAATTACAAAATAAGAAAAATCCGCATTACAGAGAGAGGTTATAAATATTGACATTCTTTACTTGCAACGATAATATCTCATTGTATACTTATATATTCTTTAAGTTCTTAGACTTTCTAGAAAATAGACTCAAAACACTTTGCAAGCACGAAAAACATCACTCAAATTAAGTAAACAGATTTGATATATTCCTCTGTAAAATCTTGCAATTTAAATTTTATGAATAAACTATTAAGTTTTCCTAATTCATGAACTCGTGCGGTGCATATATAAAGAAAAGATTCTAACATTTTCGTATAATTTAGACTTATACTATTCGTTCTCATTACAATGGTATCGTCATCTTTCTCATTTTCAATTTTTATGCGCTATTAAAGTTTTTCTTCGAATTCATGAACTCAAGCACACAAAACCAGTAAATCACAAATTAGCAACCAAATATTAACCACGAGACTTTAATGGCGCATAAAAATTTAAAAAGAGAAAGATTGATATACCAATGTAAAGACAACGAATAGTATAAGTGTAAATTATATCGATCGTGCGAAAATGTTAGGATCTTTTCTTTGTACGAGTTTCATATGCACAAGCACAACACCTCTCCTTGTGTATTTTTGCTACCCCACAACCATGTATTCTACTACTACGGCTACGGGCGTAGAGATTGATTACGATTCCGCACTATTCAGAATCTAAGTGACGGAGCCGACTCTCTTCTCATCACCGAAATCCTCAATCCAGCAAGACGGAAAAAAAAAATCTACCAATGATGCGTTTGCAAAGATAGAAAAATAAATAATGAAATTTATGTACTGGTCTCTATGGGTGTGTTTGGATGGCCAGGAAGAAGGGCTCTTCCAGGAAGAAGCGCTCTTCCGGAAGAAGCATGTGATCCAAACGCGTTAGAAGAAGGCAGGAAGAGGGCACTCTTCCCAGAAGAGTTCTTCTGGCTTTTGGTTGGAAGCAATGTTTTGAAAACCGGACCGGACCGGACCGGCCGATTGAACCGCGAACCGGAGCCCTCTCCGTTTCCGGTTTAACCGGAAAAAATCCGGTTCAACCACGGTTAACCGGAAAAAACCGCCACCCGGCAGTCTTTCCGGTTCAGGTGCCGGTCCGGTTTTCTAAACATTGGTTGGAAGGAGGAGGAAGAAAGTTGTTGGGAAGAAGAAAAATAATAAACTAATCACTTCAATAGTACTCCCGTGATCATATATACAAAAATTGCTTTTATTTTTCCCAATGAAAGGTATTCTGTTGAAGTCAACGTATACTTCATTTTCATTTTTTTTCACGCCTAATTACTTATGCTTTAATGTTATTAACATTCAATTATTATTAATTATTTTTATTATGTTATTATAGTATCAAAATATTACAACATTATTATTATTATTATTATTATTATTATTATTATTAATTATATTATTATTATGATTATTAATTATTTTTATTGTAATATTAAGATATTATATTATTATAATATTATTTTTTATTTTCATAAGAATATTAAAATATTATATTATTACAACAGTAATTATTATTATAATATTCTATAACTTATTTTACTTTTTCTAATTATTATTATTAAATAATAAGAATTACTTTATTTTACAATATCAAATATTAAAATAAATAAAGAAAAAATAATAAATAAGAAATTGGTAGGGAAAAAATAAAATAAATGATTATTTTATTTTATCTCTTCTATAACTAGATAAAAAGTTAATTATATTAAAATATTATAATATTAACAAATTAATTATTTTTTAAATGTAATTATAAAATTCTTATTATTAATAATTTTTTTATTATTATTAATATCAAAATATTATTATTATTATTATTATTTAATTTATTATAATAATATTATAAAACTATAACATTACAATATTAATTATATTTATTACTCTGATTATTAGTATTAAATAATTATAAATATTTCTATAATATTATATAATATTATTAATTTTTATTATTGTTGTTATTATTAATAAATAATAATAATTAGTTTTTAAATATTATTATACAAAAAGTAATTTTATCAATTATTTTATTACAATATTATAATTTAAACAATTATTTTATAATATTATAATATTAAATTATTAATTATTTAGTGTCATTTTATAATATTATAATATTAATATTTGGCCTAATCATTTACATAAATTGATATAAAAATATTAACATTATTAATGAATAAACTACAACAATAAAAAAAAGACAAATGAATAAACTACAAATAAATAAAAAAGACAAATGATTATTTTAATTCATTTCTTCCATTCTTCTTCCTAACTCACCATCCAAACAACATTTTTCTTCCTGAAATAACACTCTTTCCACTCTTCCCAAAGTTACACTATTCCCAATATTTCTTCCTAAAATCATTCTTCATTCCTTATTCCTAACTCATCCAAACGAGACCTATATTGTTTTCCTTTAAGTCTCAAAATAACCAAAAAACAAACAATGTATTTAAAGAATCAATCTGCTTTAGATTTAGACCCGCTACCTCCATCGCAGTCCACGATATCTCCGCACTTCAAACAGCAACAATACCGAAATATGACTTCTTCTTTTTCATCTTTGTCCAATGTAAAGTTAGATGTGTGTTTGAAATCGACTTCAAACCACATACCTAAATAATTAAATTCTAACTTACTTGTTTTAATTTTTTTTAAACAATCTATACAACGGACATTTCAAGTACTCAAATTAGATATGATCATGTGTGTGAACAAGAGGAGAATTTCAGACCAAAATGAAATATTTCAGTCCGAAATATGGTCAGAATTTGTGAATAATTTATTTCCTTAATTTGTCTTAAAAGAAAAAAAAGAAGGAAATAAAGAGTACACCTGTATTTCTATAAAGACGTGTATTTTCTCTTCTGTCTTCTATCTTCTTCTTCCTCCCTTGTACTCTCTTATTCAAAAAGAAATAAAAATAATGGTGATGTGCGTATGTGTGGATGTAGGTACAATCTTGTATTGAACAAAGTTAAATCCTTGTGTTTCTTGTGTTCTTTATCTTGTTTACACAGTATCAGAGCGGTAGGTTCTGATATTTGTGCATTTTTATCCCTGTGCGAATTACTGCACAGCTGGTTCTTCTTTCTTGTGCGAGTTATTGCACAGTCGGCTTCTTTTTTGTGCGAATTACTGCACAATCGACCCTTTCTTCTTGATCAGATCTCGCCGAAATCTCATCCAAATCCTAAATTTCTGACCGAAACTCCTCCTTACCCTGACCTAAAACATGAGTTATCCATCTGATTCTAACTCTAAAACACATGTCTCTGATCCTAATCCACCAGATGTTATGGCCCTTATCCAGAGTCTGAACAATATCTTGTCCCAGTTGCTTACAAGACCGAGACCTCTATCAAACACCCAAAGTCAAAAGGGGTTCACCTCCGCGATGTTGATCAAGCTAGATGGGAAGAATTTCTACCTTTAGTCGCATATGCTGAAGATGAAGCTCAACGGACGGGATAGATTGGGTCACCTGGATGAAGCTCAACATGATAGGACCAAGCACATTGAAATTGATCGACACTTTGTTCGACAGAATTTGAAAAAAAAAATCATTAGCAATCCTCATGTAATAACTGAAGAACAACTGGCATACATACTGACAAAAGGAGTATCCAGCACTATATTTCATGAAACGATTTGCAAGTTAGGCATGCAAGACATCTACATGCCAACTTGAGGAGAAGTGTGAATCAGAGAAGAATTTCGGACCAAAATGAAAATATTTCGGTCCTAAATATGGTCAGAATTTGTGAATATTTTTATTTCCTTATTTTGTCTTAAAAGAAAAAATAGAAAGAAATATAGAGCACGCATGTATTTCTATAAAGGCGTGTATTTTCTCTTCTGTCTCATATCTTCTTCCTCCCTTGTGCTCTCTTATTCAAAAAGAAATATAAATAATGGTGGTGTGCATGTGTATGAATGTAGATATAATTTTGTACTGAACCATGTTAAATCCTTGTGTTCCTTGTATTTTTATCTTGTTTACAATGTAGATGAACATCTTGAAATGAGACATTGAGACTTCAATTTAAAACTGATATAACGTTCTTATTGGTATTATTTCATCTTTGGCCTCGTTTGAATTGCTTAGGAATAAACAATAATAGTTTCTTTCTAGAAATAATTTCTTCCTAGACATTCAAATTTTTTCCAAAATTACACACTTTTCAATATTTTCTTCCTAAAATTCTTATTCCTTCCTTATTCCCATATGATCCAAACGAGCCCTTAGAAAGTAATAATCATTTTTTGAATCGTTGTCATCGTTAATTTTTGCCAATGTGAGTCAAGGAAAACATATGTTTGGATTTCGGATTTCTGGGTCAGAATAACGCGACTGAAGTCTTCAGAGTTGATGGTATGCTGAGATCACCTGTGAACTGTGATTCTTCGCCATTATCACTCTGGCCCAAAAAGACGTGTCGTATTTAACATAAAGTCAAAAAAGTCTATCAATGACCTTACAAGGTGTGCCATTTATACTCTACAATAACATATGTATAATATTGCTAAAATCTTATGCTATATAACCTTAACGCATTAATTCTATGGCTTTCAATTTTTTCTACGAAGAGTTATTACGTTTAGAAAACGTGTAATTGAAAATTTTTACCAGGTGAATTATATTCCCGTAAAAACAAAGTTCGATACAGACATACAATGTAAAAGTATTCTATATTATATATGAATATTACGTTTTGTATAAACCTGTCTAAACAACTTTTAGATAAAAAAGTTTTTTGAAAAATCGGTGACACTGTTTTTAAAACATATTCAGCACACCTTTTTCATATATCGTAGCAAAATAAAATGATTAAACATAAGAAAACATAGGGCAAAATTTAATTCCAAAATTATATCACCAAAAAAAACATTTCGATAAGCATTATAGATCTACTAATGCATAACAGAGTATTTTTATAACAATTAGTAATATAGGGTGACTATAGTGTTTACCTTAAAAATAATAATTATATAAATTATTAATCAGTCCCACAAATTAAAATTTTTTATTACAGAGTAGATAAGAAGGCACTGTACAAAGCGAATAAAAAAGGATATTAAAATGTGAATCAATGAATGTTCATTTTGGCAGTACGAAGTCAAATGTTGATGTAAAAGGTTGTATCAAATTTTCTATTCATTTTCTATGTGAAAATTTTCTACTTCAGTTAATAGTGAATTAGTGATAATTCCTTTTTAATATGACATTAGTAAAGTGTAAAGTGTGAAGTTAGTGAACAATTTTCAAGTACTAAGATGCATTTGGTTAAAGTTAGTGAATTTAGTGATTGACATTATTATTTTTTTGAATCTGTGGTTAAAAAATATTAAAAGTTAGAATGCTAGAGTATTAATTTTCGAGTTAGCTAACCAAGTCGCAACCAATGACATCCTTAAAGGCTTGAACAGCTGGGGAAGAATACAGAATCGATCATTTTACACGGTCCTAGAAAAATGGTTTTAGAAAAATGACAGCTATCAAAATATAAGATTGTTCCCGACAAGTTGACCCCACAAACCAAGGAGGAGCTTTCTGGGATGTTTACAAGTCGAATTCGAGCGAGTTAGTGTCAACTCAAATTTGGCTCGTATGTAACTCGAGTCAAGTTAGAAACACTATCGAGTTTTTAAAACTAGCTCAAATTTAGATCGTCTCTAATTTGAGCTAGCTCATGAGTCATGTGCCATTTTGAAATAATCATTTGTACTTCAAATTTTCTTTGTTTAATTCATATATTATTTCAATATTAAAATGAATTAATATATACAATATTTCAAATAATAAAATTATTATAATTTTTTTTCTATTGATTTGAAGTAAAATATATCTTGAACCTCAATATGTTCCATGTTACAATTATTTAAAATAAAGTATGAAAGAATAAAATTTTTATAATTATTTTATGAATTTTTAAAACTTATAAATCATATTGATATTATTATTTTAAATAGAGATTTTTTATGTTACGAGTCGGTTCCTGAGTTTAACTCAAACTCGACTCGTCAGCCAATCGAGTTGGTGCAACGTGAATTCTACCAACTCGAATTATGTTGACTCGATTACAAGTGAGTTTTTTTGGAGCCGAGTTCAATAAGCTCACGAGTTACAATTTTTTTTGCTCACTCTTACTTATAATGAATAGGGCTCCATGTCCATGATCACAACAACTCGGCACACCATTGCATGGTTAGCGTCCGCCAGTAGAATGGGGCGTAAGAAAAAACATCCGATGAGTGGGGCGGGAGGATCACATGCAGGAAAAGGACGAGGAGTCACGACTCAGGAACCCAAGGCGCACACACAGTGAGACAAGAGCGGACCACAAAAGCCGTTTCTCCCCCTAATACATCTCTGATCTGTTCTTCTGTGCCCGCTTTTTGTTCTTATCTGGCCCCATCACGCGCCCCCTCTTTATTATCGGGTTCTACAAAATTAATCAGACCGCGGATCCGAATGATTAGATTAGTCGATCATGGTTCAAGATCCTATCTTATATATATTTATTTTCCCAATTTTTTTTTATTGGGAAGACATAAAAGTGCCTTATCAAATTTTGCCTACTGTAAATTTAAATTAAAATGCTCTATGTAGGTTTTTTTTCTTTTATTTTCAATTATCATTTCTATATATTGCAAGTCTATTATGCTTGCTTTCACATTTGCAGAACAAAAATATATAAATCTAAAAAAAATGCAAACATGTTTACTGATTTTTTTTTGTCAAAAGAAATTAATTAGTTTTTGCAAGCTTTATGTTTAGCGCAGCACAGAATTGTAGGTTTTTTTATTTTTTTTTTTATGAAGAACAAGGGTCAATTGATCTTCAGTATCTACTAGTTTATTTTTATCCGTGGTACACAGTAAATTAATATAGAAATTTAATGAATAGGAAAATAATATTGTTCCTTTTTTATCAACCACTACTCAAATAAAGTCCCTTGATAATAACATTATTTGAAAAATCGGTCTAAAGTACGAAACTAGCAGCGGAATATGTTATTATTATTCTTTATTTTTCAAATTCATGGCAAATCTAACTATATCTTCTTCTTTTTTTTGTGGATTTAAGTTACATTTTGTGTTGGTCGTATTCTTTATTCATCTCTTCGGACTATTGGTAGCACACATTAATTAGCGACTTAAACTTTCATTAATGTTGTGATATCATATATGTAGGCAATGGTATTGGAGCTAACATATTCCAGCCAACTTTTAGTTAACCTTCATACATCAAATCCGACCTGGATATGTTATAATTAATGCAACGCAATAATTAACACGATCCTCAAATTCCTCATATCTCCCTTCCTTCTCTCAAACCAACCTCCTATAGGCTATAGTCATATTGCGGCTTTGGAAATGGCATCCATGGCAAAAGCATTACTGTTCTTCTTCCTCTCTCTATCTTTATTACCCTTGATCTTCTCACGCTCTCCCCAAACCCACCCTTCATCCCCAACTCCTCTCATCCAATCCACATGCAATGCCACCTCCTACTACGAGTTCTGTGTCGCCTCCCTCGGCTCTGATCCAGCGGGACCTACTGCCTCTGATGTGAGGTAATTACCATGTTATACCAAGCAATTATAATTATCTTACAATTAATATTATATACTCTAGAAAGAATGAGATCAGTATTATAAATCAAAACCACCAAAGAGGTAGAAGGTAAAAGATCCACTACTAATTAATAGCCTAGTCAATGGTTTTCTGTTCTTCTTCAACGTTTTTGCATTGCTAATAGCCTAATGCTAGATCCACTACACTTTATATAGGAATATAGCTAGGATGGCCATATAACAACCTAATTTTGTAGATTTATGATGTACATAATATGCAGAGATAATAATTAAAGTACAACAATATTGTATAAAAACGTAATAAAAAGGAAAAAAATAATGTTATGTTACAGGACAATAATTGGCATGATTTAGATGTGGTTAAGCTTAAGCATTCTGATCCTAGCTAGATCTCATGAACCTCAAGCTTTCAAAAACCAAAAATGTTTATAATCACCACTTTGTAGGTCTCTCTCGGTTGTAGCCGTCAACATGGCAGCAACCAATGCAACCAACACTTCCTACATCGCGTCATCACTGGCCCAAAAGGCAACTGACCCCTCATTGCGGACCCTGCTCCGCACTTGTGCGGCTAAGTATGTCGCAGCCCGGGATGCGCTGCACTCTGCAGTGCAGTCGATTAATGAGGAAATGTATGATTACGCATTTGTCCATGTAAGTGCCGCCGCAGAGTATCCGAGTGTCTGTCGTGTGTTGTTCAGGCAGGCGCCAAGGCTGACATACCCGTCTGAGTTGGTGAGGAGGGAGGAGGGATTGGAGATGCTTTGCAAAATTGCATTGGACATGATTTCCCTACTTGGTTGAATTTTTCGGTGCATGTCTTCACGGATTTATATTTCAATCCTAATTTCCTATAGAAATGCTAATAAGTAATAACCAAGTGCATGCATTGATGCATCAATATATCTTCTAAGCTGGTTGATTTTTGTGTTGACCCAAATATTGCATGTTGAAAATTTAAATTATCTTCTGCGGATGACTCAGGATATATAATATTAATTATGTGTCCTTATCGGAAGCATGTGGTGTAAAAGAAGAGAGGAAATTTGTATGCTTGAAATATGGTACATCTTTTGGGAGCGTTCTGTGTTTATAACTATAAATGTACTATTTTATTGTTGCAATAAATATCTCGTTTCGACCGCTCTGGCCAATGCCAACCTATTTTTTATCTGTTTTTTTGTTCTCAATGTTACTATGTAGAGTATATTTACATTTTTCATTTCAAAACAATATCTTTGTTTTTTTTATAATAATATAACTATTGATTGAACATGCATGCTTAGTTAACACAGTGACAATCCTTCACATTTTTCTTTTTCTCTCTCTTCTTATTATAACTTGAACGAGAACATCGAGAAGTAACTTTCTCCACATTTTATATTAAAGTAAAGGGGCCAAAAGACTTTTAAAAAAGAGTGGTTATCTCTTTATTAGTGCCAAATTAAAACTCTAAAGATTTAGCTAGTTTACTGCTGACAGGTGTACACATCGCCACACGTTACAATTGATTTCTTTAATTTGTTATGAACTAGGTTATCAATTCTGCTTGGATCATTTCATTTGTTTCGTTAGTTAAGATAGCAATCCATTATCTCGGTTCCCCAGGCTTCTGTCGAAAATATGGTTTCCTATAGGTTTTAAGATTTCAAAAGTTGGCTCTTTTAAACTACCACTACACCAGAAAATATTTTTAGCACCGCCACAATAAGACCGGTTTTTAATAATTCCGGTTCTAAATATATTCAGTGGCAATTTCGATACTGTCTGAATTTTTTTTAAGACCGGTTTTTTAAAAAAACCGGTCCTATTGAGTTCTCAAAAATAATCCGAAATTGCTATTTTTTTTTAAGACCGGTTTTTATAAAAAACCGGTCTTAAAAGTTTTGTTTTTAAGACCGGTTTTTTATAAAAACCGATCTTAAAAAAAAACAGCAATTTCGGATTATTTTTGAGAACTCAATAGGACCGGTTTTTTAAAAAAACCGGTCTTAAAAATTAGCAGATTTTTCTCTTATCTTCATCCCTCATTGATTGTTCTGTCCACACATTCAATTCATGGCCGTTTCTTTTCTCTAAAAACCGAGTCTTATTCTCTCTCTAAAACCAAACCAAAAAAAATAGCTAAAAATCTTGAAAAATTTTGAAAAATTGAAAAATCAAGAGAGAAGGCAAAGGAGATCAACCACAAGCTAAAAAAATTCATTTTTGAGG